>JARACZ010000004.1:20056875-21550000 GCA_029255805.1 Keiferia lycopersicella
TGACATGGTGGCGCTTTCGTACAAGGACTTCAACACTTCGATATACCGATAGTCAGCTTGGCACCGCTGAAGAGACTGAAGTACGGCCCATGTTTCGATCGAATCGAAGGCTTTTTCGTAGTCCACAAACGCGAGGCAGAGTGGTTGGTTATACTCTTCAGTCTTCTGTATAACTTGCCTCAGCGTATGAATGTGATCCACGGTGCTAAAGCCTTTTCGGAAGCCGGCTTGTTCGGGAGGCTGGAAGTCGTCGAGCCTGCGTGCGAGACGATTCGTTATGACTCTTGAGAACAGCTTGTAGACATGGCTCAGAAGCGTGATGGGTCTGTAGTTCTTCAGCAAAGACTTATCGCCCTTTTTGAAGAACAGCATCACCACGCCTCTGTGCCATGCCTGTGGCGTTTTGCCCTCGAGTATGACAGAGTTAAACAATTTCTGCAGTGCTTTAAGTATCGGTTTACCACCGGCTTTCAGAAGCTCTGCCGTAACTCCATCATCACCCGGCGCCTTGCTGTTTTTTAGCTGTTTCAGAGCCATACTAATCTCGTACAAGCTGACGTCCGGGATGTCTTCTGTGTAGTGCCGGGTTAATCGAGCTCTTGGATCTGCGACCCGATTATTGACAGGTGTGCATGTTGTCGCGTATAACTGTCCGTAGAACTTCTCGACCTCTTCCAATAGCTCGGGCTTGGACGATACGATTCTGCCATCGTCGGTCTTTAGCTTCGCTAGTTGGCTCTGGCCTATCGACAGATCTCTAGCAAACACCTTGGAGCCTTTGTTGCGCTCAATTGCCTCTTTAATACGGTCAGTATTAAATTGGCGTATGTCGCGGGTCAAAGACTTAGAGATCTGCCTATTGAGGTGCCGATATTGGGAAGTATCCTCCGACGACTGCAGAATCATCTCGCGTCGTTCCTCCATGAGCCTCGAAGTATGGTCTGAGATTTTTTTGGTTCTGTTCGTACGATTGGGTTTGAAGAACTTAGAGCCAACCGTAAGGACAGTTTCCACGACCCTGTCGTTATAGTCGTCCACGTCGATACACTCACCCAGGCAATCGAAGCGGTTTTGCAGGTGGAGCTGAAAGCTCTCAGGGTTTTGGATTTGGGCAGGTGCTGGTCGGAGCGTAGACTTCATCAGGCGTGATCTCTCGGCTTTTACATTAAGATTCAACGTGCCTCTTACCATTCGGTGATCGCTACCCGTTTTGAACGAATTGATCACAGAGACATCGTTGAATATCCGTTTTTCGACAATTATGTACTGACCAAAAAATAACCCTGTATATCACAAATCTATAACCACAAAAAATACTTTCTTAGTAAGTCTGATTCACAAAAACCACACTTCAAAAAAAGATAGACGCGTGTTGAACGATTTGCATACAAAAAAACACACATATTTAATGAGCGTCTAACTTATTTGTGGTAAGGCTCTTTGTTTGGTTGAGAAAAAGGACCCTTAAGTTAAAATTCACAATTGTAGCCTAAACAAACTTTACATTGCAGTAATATATACAGAATGTCCCTTTAAGAGGTACAAAGAAAAAAATCTAGATTCTGGACACTTTTGGCTACCATTCTGAAATTGTTTATAATACTTACATGAAGAAAAAAAATGGACAGTCCATACAAACTGCTCTAGGCAGTGCCTTAATTTTTTTTATTCTACCCAAGTCGTGTTTATACAACCTAGGCACATAAATTTGTAAAACACAATTTTCTCTTTCTTACAATGACTAATCTACGTGAAAATATTGTATTATACATTCTAAAAGTATTTATTGTGAATCTACTTAGTTACTTGGAAATAAAACATTTTGAATTTCGAGGGGCATCCTGTAAAATACAGTAAACTCTGCGTGCGCGGTCAAAAGCTTAAATTCTTTGTTAGCACACAGTATCACAAATGCTTTAGTTAGGACAATCGTGACATTACTATTTTATCGGGTCGTTGGACGACTTGGTGTCCCACACGAAAAGAGATAGTGTTTTATCTAGGCTTAGACTAACGATGACGACTAAATATGCATTAAATAAATTATACCTAACGGATTGGCTTTTATTTTAATATTTTCAGAAAAAATAACAAGCTATGTGAATACTTACCGGTTTTATATTTTAACGAGAACATTGTACTATGTTAAAGCATCTAAGTAAAGATTTTCAGAAAAAATAATAAAATAAAACGCGAGGACAAAGGAAAATAACAATACCAAGTCAAACAATAAACAGGAGATTAACATAATTTTATCAAACTTTAAACATTCCCTTGCCTTACCCCATAAAACTATTTAAAAAAGCCATAACAAACCTCATAACGCCAAATCCATTTGAAATCCAAAAACACTTCAATCCAAAAGCTCCACAACACTGTTTCACACACGATCACAAACCGCGGACACAAACACCGTGTTTTTATGTGTTTTTCAGGACAGGGTCAGTCTGAAACACGTCTGCCGCGGTGGAAATGCCGCAGGGTACTGACTGAAGCTGTAACGTAGGGAACGACATGGAGTTTCTGAAACGTACGCTTTAGTTTCATGCGAAAATCTGCGACTTTAAATGCTTGTATCACACGTTTTACTTTACTTATCGACTCCCTCAAAAATTCACACATATTTTTTACTATGAAAACGTCAAGTAAAAGTAATTTAAAAACGTGCGGTAAGACCATAGTCCATTGAATGAGTACCTCCAAAGGGGGTCTAGAGTGCGTGAGTTAGTAACGTAAGATGTTTCTTCGGAAAAATGTCAAGAGTCCCTAGGTAATAAACATACTAAAACCCCGGGACACTAGGAGGAGCCCCGGAGTGGGGGGAGGGGGGGAAAGGATCCATTTTTTCATTTTTCGCTTATATCTCAAAAACGGTACATGTTAGAGAAAAACGTTCAAGGAAAAGTTGAAAGGCCATAAAATTATCTACAAGTTATACCTAAATCACTTTTTCCTATATCCTACCGTTTCTGAGTTACACGCATTAAAAAATGATTTTGGTTCAAACAATTTTCGCATACTACATACCCATGTTTATCACATCAATCGATCAAAAAATATTTCTTTCTTCCATAAAACTCAAATGTGCAACTTGTGACCGGTACTGATAGATTGCTGTTGATTAGGTCTATCATTGGTAAAATAAACACATTCCTCCATGGAAGCCTTTAGGAGAAATCGATTGTCAAAATATTATATTAGGGTAGTTTTAGTTACTGAACTTGGACTATTTATTTTTTTCTTCCAAAAAAACTCAAAAGTGCAACTTGTGACTGGTACCGATAGATTGCTCATAATTAGGTCCATCATTGATAAAAATACTAGATTCCACCATGGAGGCGTTTAGGGGAAATTGAATTTTATAAGGGTAGTTACGATACCTGAACATTTTATTTTTTTTCTTCCAAAAAGCTCAAAAGTGCAACCTGTGACCGGGTACTGATAGATTGCTCTTAATTAGGTCTATCATTGGTAAAAAAAACACATTCCTCCATGGAAGCCTTTAGGAGGAATCGATTGTCATAATAAAGTATCATAACTACCCTAACAAAATTCAATTCCCCCTAAACGCCTCCATGGTGGAATCTAGTTTTTTTATCAATGATAGACCTAATTATGAGCAATCTATCGGTACCGGTCACAAGTTGCACTTTTGAGTTTTCTTGGAAGAAAAAAATAAATAGTTCAAGTTCAGTAACTAAACCTCCTAAAGGCTTCCATGGAGGAATGTGTTTATTTTACCAATGATAGACCTAATCAACAGCAATCTATCGGTACCGGTCACAAGTTGCACATTTGAGTTTTATGGAAGAAAGAAATATTTTTTGATCGATTGATGTGATAAACATGGGTAAATTGTTTGAGCAAAAATCATTTTTTAATGCGTGTATCTCAGAAACGGTAGGATATAGAAAAAAGTGATTTAGGTATAACTTGTAGATAATTTTATGGCCTTTCAGCTTTTCCTTGAACGTTTTTCTCTAACATGTACCGTTTTTGAGATTTAAGCGAAAAATGAAAAAATTGACCCTTTCCCCCCCTCCCCCCACTCCGGGGCTCCTCCTAGGGTCCCGGGGTTTTAGTATGTTTATTACCTAGGGACTCTTGACATGTTTCCAAAGAAACATCTTACGTTACTAACTCTCGCACTCTAGAACTTTTTATTCAATGGACTACCAGTCCTTTTGGACTTTCGTGCACGGAACCGAAAACGTACAACTCAATTATTGAGTTCGTTCGTGGAAACCTATTTCTGAAATAGTGATTTCTGGAACTGTACATGGAAGTACGTTACGACTGGTCTAACCTCACGTATTTGAATTTCTGCTACTTGATCTTTTTATTGTCACGTGTATGTAGGAATGGATTCAAGTAGTTGAACTTGTGATAAAGAATCCAGATTGTGTGGTTTTTTTTTTTTTGACAAAATCTGGTTATAGCTACGTCCTACAAAAACATTGTTATCCACTATAAAGTAGGGTATTCTATACTAAATATCTCATTGTTATAACTTTTTAATTTTAATGAATATTTTTACTACTACACCCTTCTCTACAGTCCGCATAATAACTAAAATTAATAGGTTACAAATACTTTTATGAAATAGTATAGTGCGTTTTTACATTTTGTATCATATACCTGCCCCGGCAAGTCATCACACATCATCAATACATCAGCCTTTAGGAGTCCACTGCTAGACATAGGCCTCCCCCAGGGTACGCCACAATGAACGATCTCCCGCTTTCGCCCTCCAGTCGCTACCAGCCGCTCTCTCGGTCATCTCACAATTCATTTATTTAGTGACAGTATTGTATTGTAAATTCCTGACCGTCTAAAAGCATTCGTTGTGAAACGATTTGGAGACAAAAGTACCGGGATCAAATCGGTTCTAAGGAAAGGTCTGGTGAAGAGTACCCTAAACCGACGAGCATGTACGAAAAGGCTGATGAATGTTGAGGAAGCGAAAGAGGTGTGTCAGGATCGTAGCAATTGGAAGGATGTAGTCTCTGCCTACCCCAACAGGAAAGAGGCGTGATTATATATATGAAATCTTGAAATAATCGGTCCATCTAGAAGGAGCGGGTCCTATGCTAGCAGAGACCCGGAAAGTCGTAAAGAGATACATACATACACATATCACGTCTTTATCCCTTGCGGGGTAGGCAGAGCGTTATCAATCGTAAAAGAACGGTCGTTATCGCCACGTCTGACAAGTATTGAGGGCCCTTTCAGATGATTCGTATATCACTACAGTGAGAGGTTGTCAGCCTGTCGCCTAAAATTGCAATACACTGAACCCTCGAGTCCCTTAGTCGCCTCTTACGACACCCACGGGAGAGAAGTGTGATGATGCTATTCCAAGCCGGCATCACACGTAAAGAGATACAAGTATGAAACTAGGTATCTCTACTCATTTAACCGTGGTAAACCCCATTTCCCATGGGAGAGAGGTTTTTAATCATAACGAGGGTAGCGCTAACGTAATAGAGTTTCATAAACACTGTTATCATGTAAAACATACAGGGTGTAAAAAAATTGCTGTAAATATTTAAAGGGGTGAATCAGCCCATGAAACTGAACAACTTTCCCGTAGAAACATAGGTCGAAATATGACAAAATTTTTTGGACCTCCCATACAAATTGACTAGTTCAGTCGGTAATACATATTGTATGGGAGGTCCAAAAATTTTTCTCATATTTCGACCTATGTTTCTTGGGGAAAGTTGTTCAGTTTCATGGGCTGATTCACCCCTCAAAATATTTGCAGCTAATATTTTTACACCTTATATAAAATTAATTACATTCTCATTCATCACAGCAAATAATAACAACTGTCCACAGCAGTGTGATGCCGGCTTAGAATAGCATCACCCCATTTCTTTACCGTGGGTGTCGTAGAAGCCGACGAGGGTTTCATGTGTATTGCAATTTTAGGCGACAGGCTGACAACCTGTCACTATAGTGATACATGACTTATCTGAAACGACTCTCAAATATTGTCAGACGTGGCGATAAAGACCGTAATTTTACGGTCGTTAGCGCTCTGCCTACCCCGCGAGGGATATAGGCGTGATTTGTGTGTGTGTGTGTGTTCACAGCTGGACAGGGTAAAAGAGCATTAATGGACAGATAAATTGAATTCTTTTCAAGATTAGCAGGCAAATTGGCGAGTACAATGCAAGTTTTCTATTTCCCAGAGAACGTTTTGCGCATTCCCTCTATTTATACGTAGTCTTACTCTTTTTTCTTGTGGATAGACTTGAAGATCCAACAACCCGAAGAACCCTAGTGTCTTAGTTTTAACCGCCTACAACTACTGGCCGTGTGATGCCGGCTATAGTGACAGGTTGTCAGCCTGTCGCCTGAAATTGCAATACACTTAAAACCCTCGAGTCCTTCAGTCGCCTTTTACGACACCCACGGGAAAGAAATGGGGTGATGCTATACTAAACATCACACGGCAAATATAACTGGAAAAAACTTAAAAAACCTATTTTGACGATTGTTTACCCGTAGAATTAATCCTGTAGTTTTCAATGTTTTACGATATCACGTCGGACGAACACAAAATTTTACAGCTTTTCCGATAACGGCTAAAATCCTCTTTTTGGTTTAACTAGTGGTCCAGCCAGAGTTTTCGCCGTTTTCCCGTGGGAATACGTCCTTCCGGAACCCAAGCCGCCGGTGCAGCCTTTACGAGTATATTTTTCCGCAGTGAAATAAAGTGATGGTGATGCTATTCTAGGCCGTTTGATGCCATTTCTTCCCGTGGGTATCGTAAAAGCCGACTAAGGGACTCGAGGCTTTCATGTGTATTGCAATTTTAGGCGACAGGCTGATAACCTGTCACTGTAGTGATACACGAGTTATCTGAAAAGACCTAAACCTTTGTCAGACGTGGCGATCACGACCATAATATTACGGTCGTTAACGCTCTGCCAGGTATAAACGCGTGATTTGTGTGTGTGTGTGTCTGTGAAATCTAGGTTTGCCATCTCATTACGTTGAAAGAATATTCAATGTTAAAATGAGATCTTTTGATTTTAATGAGTAGCATACTGGGTCTTAAGCGACTTAAAAAAGGAGGTTCTCAGTTTGACCTGTAGGTATTTATGTATGTTTTTCGGTGATTATCTCGCGTTTGGATGAACTGATTTTGATGCGGTTTTCAGAAAAGTATTTGTCAATCGCTGCACGGCCAAAAGCGGTAATTCTTTGCTAGTACACAGTATCACAACGAGTAGGTATAGTTAGTATTTTTACATACATACATACAGGAACATAGGTCGAAATATGAAAAAATCTTTGGACCTCCTATAGAGTTGACTCGTTCGGCTGCTACATTTTGTATGGGAGTACTAAAAATTTCTTTCACATATTTCGACCTATGTTTCTAGGGGAAAGTTGTTCAGTTTCACGTACTGGTTCACCCCTTAAAATATTTGCAGCTAATATTTTTACACCTTATTTATATCCCGCCTTGGTTAGAAGACGTTTAAAAAGGTTTGACAATAGGGTTTATCGGGTGGATGGGCGACTTGCTGTCCCATGTAAAAAGAAGATTGTGCTAGAATATCAGTTAGAATATTATGTAACTAGCGGCTGCGCCCGCTGCAACTCATTTTCCCGTGAAAATGAGATATTTTCCCGGTTAGTTTTATACATAAAAACCTTTCTCTTGAATCACTCTATCTATAGAAAAAAACCGCATCAAAATCCGTTGCGTAGTTTTAAAGATTCAAGCAAACAAACGCGAATGGCGACTTTGCTTTATACTTTGTAGTGATTTTAACTATTACAAAAGACCCTTTACATCCTTTTAAGAGCTTCCAACGCCTGAAACGAGTTTGCGAGCGATATTTTAATCTTATTATACTAAACCTAGACTAAAGCTGAGACTAAAGCACCAGAGCTGCAGTGTTGCCAACTGTAGCCGTGATGACTACTACTTGATAGATGATAAGTTACTGATAAGATGATAGTTTGATATAAGTGATAAAATACGGTGTTTAGGAAATGATAGAGAAACAACCGTTCTGATCGGGTGAGTTTATTAGACTGAAAAATGCTATGATAATCGATAATTACTTATGTGCAGTCAGCGCTCTACATTCAATGTCGCAATTTAAATACAAATTATAAAATAGGTACGTTTCACCGTACATCTTGCCGACTCAAAATTAGAACAAACAAGAACAAAAATGATAAAATCAAAATGTTAAAGGTTAAAGGTTACAAAAATTAATGTAAAATATGATTAAAAAATTACAAAACAATATAAGAATATAAAGTACCACGGTGAAATATAAATATCTTAAATATTTCATTCTACGATACGAGTACGCGGTGTCGCGAACTTAGGAATAACGATCGGTGACTTTCCTTGGTTCACACTCATGACGCTATCAGAGCGTCGAATGCTGTCTGTAGGCGCTGCTGCGCTTTTTGATTTTTTCTCAGCAGTGTCTGTCTGTTGCTTCGGCAGAAGATTCCTCCGCCGCCAAAGATAGGCAAGCACACCACTCAATACAAATAGTGCTGTCAGCACAATGTACATCAGACTGTAGTGGTGTATGTCATGGATGCTAAACTGCTGGTTTGAGTTATTTTTGAGATCTTCTATCTGTGTCTTGATATGATTCATTATCACCGTGTGATTTTCAAAGTTAGTCTGTGGCATTTGGAGTGGAGCGCTGGTGTTCATCAGTGTGTTCAAAACCGAAATTTCTGGAACCTCTACGGTGTCGAATTGCTGATGTAAATTATTTAAGTAATTTCTATGCGCGTGAATAGTAAACATGTCTCCTTGAAGTGTGCAATCCTGACCTAGGGTAATGATGCCGTTCCCAATTAGAGTCTTTATTTCCATTCCCGCAGAGCATAAAATACGAATTCTGCATTCTCTACAACATGAATAGAGCCAGCTGTTCCGACGGTGTAACTTGATCCACTTATCGACGGTACACGAAGTTGATCGCTGTGATATGCATGGTGACGTATCAATTGATTTTGAATTTATGATAGTAATGTCACAGATAGATTTTTTGGTCTTCAAATCATACATCGGTTGATCTAGTGAGCATAGAATCTTGTCCATCTGAGTATGAATGCAGGTTTGTAAATCTTCATGCGATAAAAGGAAGACCATATCTCTTCTCAGATTGAATGCGACAAATGGAAGAGTAGGTATCAGCTGATAAATGCTGTCTGCGCTTCTTTGAGGAATTGATATAACATGGTCCAATTCATACATTTCTTGACTGACAAGAGGTATTTTGATTTCTATGATGAGGTAGTCGTCTACAACTCTTGAAAATACTTTCAGTAGTTTGTATAGCTGTCCAATGTCGTGTCTGTCCCAGGGCAAAGTCAGATCGCCATGAAGTTGTCCAAGGATGATGTTTGTCTGCTCTTCTAGTTGTTCTGGCGTAAACACGTGAGTGTCGATGCGACCGTGTGTGACGTCAATCACGGTGTTTATCAACGTATCTTGAATGCGTCTCAGACTTGATAAAATAATGCTTGCTGCGAGTGAGGAGGACATCAAGTAAAAGTTGTTTTGAGTGTCAATTCGAACTTGTCCAACCTCCAATGATAGGTTTTGAAGACGCCGCTTGATGAAGGAAAATTGCTGATTCATAATATTTTCGTGACGTTGCAGAACATTGTATTCGGCTTCTATCACGAGTGTCTGATTTTTGATAAGATTTTGTAGATGATTCTCATTACTCGTTATTTGTATGATATCACTTTTATATTGCTCGGCAAATCGCTCGTCCAAAACTCCGAACAGCGAATTTGCTATGTTGCCGATTCCATTTATTAGTCCTCTCTTGACTCTTTTGTTTTGATGCTTGAGTAGTTTGTTATAGTGTTCAATTTCATTCATTTCATGATTCAGTTGCAATAAGATACTTTGGAACTGATTATCCGTAGTATGACATAATGACGATAAGTGAGTGACGTATTTCCGTATGTCTGATAGTCCAGTCCAGTATGTCGACATGTTGTAATAAATGATAAGTTTCCATTCATCCCTTATATGTTGAAGCTGGGAAACTTTGTCGAAATACAGGGTCTGATGATCTCGGAGTTCCGTGATATTGTAGAGCATGGTGGTTTGTTGAGTGCTCGGTGATATTAATGTCATAAAAATCATGAGTGCCAACGAAATGAAATGAGTCAGCGGATTCTTTCGTTGCTTACGGGTTCGAGTGTTGTTAGTTTGAATCGGGTTGGGGTTGGAATCCGTTTTGCTTGTGGTTTCATCGGCGGTTTCATTGACGGGTAGCAGAATCAATTTGTTTACAGGCCGCTTGATGACGTTATTTTGCGTTTTCAAGGTGACTACTCTAACGTAGCCGTCGTTACCGGGATGAAGATTCAACACACGTGCGATAGCCCATTTTCCTACAGGCATATTATCTTCTTTGATGATAACGATATCGTTGACTTTCAGATTTGTGGAAGGTGTTCTCCACTTGGATCTGGACTGCAGCTGTTGAAGGTATTCGCTGGACCACTTCTTCCACAGTTGTTTGTTGATAGCTTGTACTAATCGCCATCTTATGGGCAATGATATTGTGTCTGGGTCAGATTGTGGTCTTGATAGTAATGAGTCCCCCACTAAAAAGTGTCCAGGTGTCAAGTAGTCGTCGTCAGCATTCTCAGTCAACGGGCAAAGTGGTCTAGAGTTCATGCATGCCTCAATTTGATGTAGTACTGTATTGAATTCTTCATATGTGAGCTTCTGTTCACCCACGACTCTCTTCAGATGGTGCTTTAGGCTCTTCACTGCAGCCTCCCATAATCCTCCTGCACTTGGCCAAGAGGGTGCATTAAAATGCCACGTGACTTCCATCTCATTGATTTTTTTGATGAATTCGTTGGTTTTGAGAGTTTCCACTATTGCCTTGTGTTCTTTTTTGAGAACGCGGGATGCTCCGACGAAGTTGGTACCGTTGTCGCTGTATACGTGCTTTGGAGTACCTCGCCGTGACTTGAAGCGAACAAATGCTGCCAGGAAGGCTCCTGTGCTCAGGTCTGACACCAGTTCGAGATGCACTGCTTTGGTTGCCAGACAGACGAAGACCGCGACGTAAGCTTTGACGATCTTCATTGTTCTGTATTTGCTTGCTTTAATGTCGACAAATCCCGTAAAATCGACGCCGACGTTTGCGAAAACACGTGACGGGACCACCCTCGGTGTTGGTAGATCAGCCATAATTTGCTTTTGTGTTTCTTGGCTGTAGCGACGGCACTTGACACACTGCCTCAGCTGCTTTCTTACAGTACGGTTGCCACTGATAATCCAAAATTTATTTCGGATGTATGATAGAGTAAGTCTCGGCCCGCCGTGCAAAGTTGTAATGTGCGCTTGATTTATTAGAAGTTCAGTGAATCGACTATGCGATGACAAAACTACAGGGTGTTTCGCCGCATCCTTGATTAATGCGTTTTCGAGTCGTCCACCAACTCTCAAAATTTGAGATTTATCTAGGTATGGACATAAACTTGATATTCTGCTGCTTGTGCGCACATGGCCATTTTTTCTCAGTTGACTGATATCATCTTCAAAATCCAATGATTGAACGTGTCTTATGATAATATTTTGCGCAGCCTGTAGTTCCGCTGATGATAGCATATAGGTAGCTTGTTGTGATGTGCGTTGTTTGTTTCGCAATTGTGTGACAAAACGTGATATCCATCCAATAATGCGAACAGCGCGCGTTAGCGAACTATTATTTTTTAATATTGATGTTATAAATGATTCGGACTTGTCACATAAGGCTGCGTTCACACAGGCTTTTTTAACCTCTTCTGTTGGAGTTTCGAATTGCGTAGGTGGCTCTTCATGCGGGTTGAATGTAGTCAGCCACAGCGGGCCTCCCCACCACAATCTGTGTTTTTGCAGTGCTGCCACCGTAAGTCCTCGCGTAGCACAATCGGCTGGATTTTCTTCCGACTTTACATGACGCCAATTGGATGCTGGTATGACGTCCGTGATTTGCTTGACGCGGTTGGCAACAAATTGCTTCCATCTTGATATATCTCCCTTAAGCCATCCCAGAACGACCATGGAATCGGTCCACGCGTTGATGATGATATTTTCAGCTTGTATTGATTCGGTGATCTTTTTCATGAGTTGTGATAAAAGTAAAGCGCCAAGAAGCTCGAGTCTTGGCAGTGATATTTGTTTGCTGTGTGGAGCCACTCTTGTCTTAGCGGCAATAAGGCTTGATGTGCGCATGCCCTTATCATCCGTCGTTGTGACGTATACAGCACATGCGAATGAATTTATTGAGGAATCGCTGAATCCGTGCAATTCATACTTTGTTTTATCGCCCAGGTATCTAGGTATTGTGACATTTTCGATGTTTTTCAGGTCATTTCGCAAGAAACGCCATTCTTGAAGTATTTCTGCCGGCAATTCATCGTCCCATTTTATGTTTGATGTCCATGTTTTTTGGAATAATATTTTAGCCTTGATAGTGATAGGTGAGAGCCATCCTAAAGGGTCATAGATTTTTGATATATCTGATAGTAAATGTCGTTTAGTATGACTTTCAGAGCTTTGTTGATAATCGATTTTGTTCTGAAACGTGAATGTATCAGTTGCAGGATTCCACCTGATTCCCAAGGTTTTTCTGGACTCAGTATCCTTAAACTCGAATGGAGCATTCAGTTTACTAGCAGGTAGATCTTTGATAAGTTCAGTGTCATTGCTCGACCATTTTCTTAAATTCATGCCGGCTTCCTTCAGGACTTCTATCAATTGCCTTTGTAGTTCCTTTGCATGAGCCTTTGAATCATGTCCGGCCAAAAGGTCATCCATATAGAACGATGATTTTAAAGCTGACGATGCAAGTGGATATTTGTCCGAATAATCCTGTGCTATCTGTCGTAGTGTTCTGATAGCCAAATAGGGAGCAGCCTTTGATCCGTAAGTTACGGTTGATAATTGATATTCTTGGAGAAAGTCTTGTGTTGAGTCTCTCCATATGATAGATTGTAACGGCTGGTCGCTTTCTCTGATAAGGATCTGACGGAACATCTTCTCAATGTCCGCGGTGATAACGTATTTATGCGTTCTCCATTCTAAGATGAGTCCTTGAAGATCTCTCTGAAGGTTTGGGCCGCATTCCATGAGGTCATTAAGACTATAACCTGATAATGTTTTTGATGAGAAATTGAAAACAATTCTAAATGCAGTAGTAGTAGAGTCCAATTTCTCTACCGCGTGGTACGGTATATAGTATGCGGTATTTGTTTGTCTTGTTACGTCAGCTGGTCTCATATGTTGTAATTCTTGATATTCATGAATAAACTTCTTGTAGTCGTCCGAAATTGACGGATTTTTCGCCATTTTCTTTTCCAAATTTTTGAAGAGTGCGATTGCTCTGTTTTTGGATGCTCCAAGGTTTTGTTCGAAATCCGGTTTCATTGGTAAGGCGACTTCGTATCTGCCGTCTTCCAAACGCCGTGTAGTGGCTTGATAATGATCTTCGCAGTATTTATCTTGCTCTGATAAAGGGGATGAAGTTTCTTGAATGTCTTCTATTTCCCAGAATTTTGATATTTCATCGACATTGTTGATGACAGCATGGCAATAGAAAGTCTTCACGTCTCCTGATAATATCCAGCCCAAGTGTGTTTTTTGAGCTAAGGGTGCGTCTGAGGGTCCTTTGATTAACCCCTTCATAAGTACTTCCTTGTAAATGCTGACATCTAGAAGAATATCGATAGGCCTTGATACGTGGTACTCAGGATCGGCTAACTTGAGATTTTGCAAGTGTGGCCAGGTTTGTTTACTGAATGTGACGCTGGGCAAATAGTTGACCAGACTTGGCAACACCGAGGCCTCCGTAGTAAATTCATAATCGCCGTAAATTGATTGGCATTGCAATATTACTTTTCCTTTGCTCGAATTTGCTTTGCATCCGACACCTGATATTGATGCCTGTTGAGCATGACGTCGTAAGCCCAAGGTTTGTGCTGTTTTTTCTGATACAAGACATGATTGACTGCACTGGTCTAAAAGTGCTCGGAGTGTAACATAAGTGTTGTCAGCAGCTTTGACCTTAAGTTGTACAGTAGAAAGCAGTTTTTCTACGTCATCCGAGGCAATGCAATTAACGTGTAGTGGTTTAGTTGCATTATTGGTGCTAACTTGCGCTGAAGTCGATGAACCCGAGTCACGTTGCATGTTGGTGGATGTTGATGGTTGTAATTTTATTGCAGCGTCATGGATTATTGAATTATGTACACCATTACAGGATTTGCACCGTTTTGTACTTGTACAAGGTTTTTCAAAATGTTGATATAGGCAGTTTTCGCAAATACGATGTTTCGCAAGTGACTTCATTTTAGCTTCCGGCGACATGTTTAGGAAGCGTTTACACTGGTACAAATCATGATCATTGTAGCACACTGGACATTTTCTGATGTATGTAGCGAGTGCTTGATATTTTTTGTTGAAATTTCCAGGGTGATGGAATTTGATATTGTATTGTTTCACTTGATTTGGGTTGGACTTTGGAGCTGATATTTCCTTTTCCTTTTTATTGATGGGTTCCAGTGCGACGAACTTGCTTTCAATAAAGTCCATAAGCTCATCCAGTGAAGGTAAGTCTCGCGGGGCCTTGCGAGACTCTCTGTAGTCCCTGTACGTCTCAACATCCAATTTCTTGCATATGAGGTGCACCAAAATTGGATCCCATGTAGTTGTATCTACGCCGAGATTATGGATCGCATGTATAGACTCCATTGTAGTGTCGTATAAGCGTTTGAGTTCGAACGATGATTGCTTCTGGCTAGTGGGTTGATTTAAAAGTGTTTCAATTTGATAGGTGAATAATGCTTGCGGATTGTTGTAGCGATGTGTTAACAGTTCCCATGCCGTGTCGTAGTTTTCCGATGTTATGTTAAGATGCTGAATTAGACGCTCAGCCTCGCCTTTGACCTTGCTTTTCAGATGTTGCATCTTCTGAGCCTTGGTTAAGTAATTATTATTGTGAATGGTGTCCGCAAACAGGTCGAAAAAACTTGGCCATTGGGAATATTTACCAGTAAAAATGGGTATTTCCACTTTCGGTGTTGATTCTCGTAGGTGTGCAGTAGAGCATAGCTTCTGGTTAAGTTGTTTCTTGATTTTCTTATACATGTTCTCATATTCGGTGTATTTCACTTCATATGCTTCATCGCCACCTTGCAAAATGTTGTCGATGCGAAGGTGGAGCTCATCGATTGTACGCCAACGAAGTTGTAGCTCTCTAAGCTGATCTTCAATTTCCCATCTTTCTTCCATACTACTGATATCTGTACTGCGCACGATACGATAAAATGCTCTAAAGTTTGTTTTCTGCTGCGAAAACAATTCTTCCAAAGGGCCACAGGTTCCCTTGTCTTTCTTAGTCTTCTTGGGCAAGGTGAAGCTAATAGTTGGTTGACCATTTCCAGACTCGTTTTCGTCCTCATCCATCTTCTTTCCTTTGGAATAGTTTGACAAAGATTGCCGTAAATTTTGATAAAACTCTTTCCACATCTTGTAAACTTCCTTAGTAAAGTATTCACCAGATTTGTCCTCACTAGTACAAAGCGTTGCATGATTTTGCTCAAATTCTCCCCACAATTCGTCTGCAGCCTGTATACGTTTTTGCAAGTATTCCGACGTCTTTCGATCTGCGCCATCCTTGCCAAAATTCGTATCAATCCTCTCCAATTCAATGATAATAGCACTTTGGCGTTGTAAAAGGTCAAGCATGATAGTTGATAAATAGAAGTTTCCTTGATTCCAAGACAATCGATAGTTGATTTGTAATATTCAGTGGTCGTCGATGTTGGTTTCATCAACAAGCAGCTGATGATGATGATATCCGAAGTCTGATGTAAATGAGACTTCTATTTTGAAGATGATTCAGTGCGTTTGCAATTTTCATGTAATTTTTGAGTTCAATCACACTGGTGAGACCCGCTGGTGGGAGGCCAGTACAACCGAACACTACTACACCAAAATAACAAACCACTTTTTACTGTATTGATATTGATAACTTGATAATCTTCGACAGCAGGACACGCTGTATATGCACTGCAAATGTCACTGAAGATCTGTAGAACTGCGACGACGATAGCAATCAGTGGCCGTAGTAAAAAATGATAAAATAAAATGTCCAAGAGCCGGGGAAATTCGAATCCACGTAGCGATGTCCAACTTGTTCACGTTGCACTATGGCCGCGTGGTCCCGCTATTGCCCGTGCCGCTTGGGTCAGATAGCTCGAAGGACCATATGTAGCCGTGATGACTACTACTTGATAGATGATAAGTTACTGATAAGATGATAGTTTGATATAAGTGATAAAATACGGTGTTTAGGAAATGATAGAGAAACAACCGTTCTGATCGGGTGAGTTTATTAGACTGAAAAATGCTATGATAATCGATAATTACTTATGTGCAGTCAGCGCTCTACATTCAATGTCGCAATTTAAATACAAATTATAAAATAGGTACGTTTCACCGTACACCAACTTAAACTGATTTAAATGCAATCTTTAGAGACATTTTGAAAACTCTCAGAGTTGTTTGGACACTTTTAGTTACTAAGTTTAAAATCCGGAAGTTTCACACCTGGTTACGGGGTCCCAAGTTCCATTCTCAGTGTTATACAATAAAGTTAAAATTGATGACTTTGAAAATTTGTTCCCAGTCTGGTTAGGACTTAGTACCACCGGATTGTCCTAGAAAAAAGATAGATCCGTGCTTTTTCGTTGTGATTTTCTTCCATTTATTTTGTGTGTATTTATTGCACTATATCATTCACTCCGAGCGCCATCTACTAGGAACTAAACGAACAAAAAAATCCATTGCAAATTTGAGATTTATGTCACCGGTGAAAAAGGTCACAAGTATTTTGTCTTACTTGGCTCATACTCACTCAGTCAATTATTTTATTGGCATTCACTCGGATGCCAAGGAGATAACAGACTAATAATAAATACGAACAAACAAACAAATATAGGGCGTGAGACATTAGATGAAAATTTGGCATCAAATGTTGTGGTTATTTGGGAACAAATAGCATACAGTGCGATGCCGGCTTAGAATAGCATCATCCTATTATCCGAGGGTGTCGTAATCGTAAGAAGTGACTAAGGGACCTGAGGGTTTAATGTGTATTACAACTTTAGACGGTAGGCCGATAACCTGTCACTATAGTGATACACCACTCATCTGAAAGATCCCTCAAATTTGTCAGACATCAACGCTCTGCCTACCCCACAAGGGGTAAAGTCGTGATGTGTGTGTATGTGATGCTTGTTAAATCAAAACTGAACAACTTTTTTTGTAAGTAGATTTCGTAAAAAACACTATTTAAGGGTCTCATTTAATGACACGTCGTCGTAGACTTGTAGTATGCAACTCAACTTGCATCTAGGTCAATCATGACTTAGCTGAAAGGTGGGTGCATCGACACCAAATGTGATGAAATATAATACAATAATTGAAGTGTTTAGTTAGCATTTAAGGTTTCTTTATTAATTATTAAGACCAATAAAACATTCTTACTTTACCTCTCAACAAAGACAGTTGTCTTATTTATCTCAACCCTGCAGCCCTCGCCCTCACTATACTTTATGGCGACCTGCAACAACGAACCTCTACGTGGGAGATTGAAGATTGGGAAGAAACAAAAAATGAAAAATTAGAAGATTCATCCAGTTCCAGCTAACCAATTTCGTCGTTGACTCAAAATTGAAGATTCGTCCGGTTCCTGTACACTATTTTCGTTGGAAACAATTTGGAAGATTCGCCCGGTTCCAGTAAAATAATTTCGTCGTCAAAACAACAAGAAAATTCGCCCGGTTCCAGTAATCCAAATTCGTCGTTCCGTTGCACTATCAGAAGTTACCAATTTCGACATGGGAAAAAATATTTCAAAAGAAGAAACTATCATCGCCCAAATTGCCAGCGGAGATGCCCAAGCCACTCAGAAAAATGCAACAGGCGTAACTACAACAGACATCTTACTCATCGTCATCATCGTGATATTAATCGTCGCAATATCTCACTACATCTACAAGAAGTGTCGTAGCAACACTGTGCAAGCTCTACGACGAGAATTAAACTCAGCACTTCTCGTCAAGTCTACGGCTAACACTTTCGCCGTTTAGACGCACAATCATCATCGTCGTCAACATTGTCGCAGAGAAGGAGCGGTGTCCAGGGTAAATCCCGGCCCACGGAGTCCAGGGTATAGCCCGGCCCATCACAGAACGAGCGGTGTCCAGGGTTTTCCCGGCCCACGGTGTCCAGGGTATAGCCCGGCCCACAACGTACCACGGCGCGCAGAAAAGTCAAGATTTCATCCCTACGCAGCGTCGAGAACATGGCAGCGTCCGAATCAAGCTCTTCCGTCTTCAGAAGAAAGGCCACCCTGTGACGACAACAATGTACTATACTGCCTAAGTACAAAAACCAGTAAGTACGTTTTACATAATAACTTAGGGATCAGCTGACTTCAATAATGTTTACCGCGACGGGTCGATAATCTGCTGACGCCGAGAGAATTTATTGTTCCATTTATTTATACTAATTATGATTTAATTGTTTTATATAGGGTGTTAATTTCTTAATTTAGGTATGTCATGTGTGTTAGTTGAGCTTCAATCGTTAAAAGATAAAATATTTTATTTAAAAGAATATTTGCGTAAGTTAGGAAGTAGGAGAGATACAGATTTAGCACAGTCTAAATTTCGGGAAGCGGAATCCCTTTACTCTCAATTAGGAAATATTTTGTCTCGTGTAAAATCCTTGATAGAAAAATCTGAGATAGCCCCTAGAGATATAGATTCGATTAATGAAGTAGTTAAAGAAATCAAGGTAATTTACAGTGTGTTACTTTCTTACAAGCCAAAAGAAAACGAATCCGAAATGGCAACTAAACCTGATTTTGATTTAAAAACCGCTATCACGGTACTAACTCCGATGACAGGTCAGGAAGGTACAGCAAAGGCTCTTATAGATTCGATTGATCTATATAAAACCATAATATCCGAAACGACCCATACACAACTGATCGATTTTGTTTTGAAAATGAGGTTATCTGCAAGTGCGAAACTTCGTTTAAAGACCACTTATACCACAGTAGATTTGCTTTTAGCTGACATGAAGAAACACCTGATTCAAAAGAAATCAGCTGTCTCGATTCAATCGAAACTGCAAACTGCCAGACAAGGTCACAGATCGGTAGAGTCATTCGGTGCAGAGTTAGAAGAATTGTTTGTGAATCTCACTATATCTCAGTCGGACGGGGATGACACTAAGTATGCAATTCTGCGTCCCTTAAATGAAAAAGTTGCAATTAAACGCTTTGCAGACGGTTTATCTAACACGCGTTTAAGTACGATTATAGCTTCACGACAGTTTGAATCTTTACCAGAGGCTATTAGAGCTGCCATAGACGAGCAGACTCTAAGTGTCAATAATGATCAGGTCATGCGGGTAAGGCACTATAATACCCCGGCGCGCAATGTATTTCGAGGAAACGCCCGAGGTAATTATAACAATAATTATAACCGCCATTCACATTTCTCGAGCGCAAAGTTCAATGCGCCAAACAACATGACCCAGTGTCGTTTTTCTGGCCCTTCGGTCAGCGGACATCGCGGATCGCGCGGACGTAGCAATCGTGGAGGCCGCCCGTCGACCTCACGCCGTACCGCCGCCGAACGTCCCGTACGTTTTCCGCGAATTCACCACGTCTTGCAAGATCAAGACAATAGTGACAATAATGAGTCACAAGCAGGTGAAATGAGTAACAAGAACGTTTTTTTTCGTTCCCTTTGAGAATTATGTTTATAGTTTTAACAATACGAGTACGGTTAGGTTTAATATCAGTAATTCGGTTATTGATGTACTAGCAGATAGTGGTGCAAGCATATGCATCTTAAAGTATGATTGGGTTAGTAGAAATAATTTATTAGGACAGTTGCGCAACGATAAGATAATTATAAGAGGTATAAGCGGTAGGTTAGAATCAGTAGGTTATTTATATTTAGATTTAGAGATTAATGGCTTATACTTTAGACAAAAGTTTTACGTGTTTAAGGAATTAATGTGCGAAGTAGATGGAATAATAGGAGAAAATTTCTTTATTCGGTTCGGAGCAATAATTGATTACAAAGATGATGTTCTACGGTTAACGTCAAATGATAAAACCGTAAATGTTCCGATAAAAAGTAAAGTCAGTTACAGTCACTTTATATCTCCACGCTGTGAGACAATTAAGCACATTCCGACTAAGTTGGACAGTGATTGTGTTGTTCTGTCAAGGGAAATAGCAGAGGGAGTTTTTGTAGCAGGGTTGATAACAAAACCAAAGAATGGTTCAGTCCCGATAAGGATACTTAATACGACAGACAAAGAAGTATCCATAGATTTTGCTGACTTTGAAATTCATAAATTAGACGAATATGAAGTCTGTAATTTTCATGAAGAAGGCATTTCGGTAGATCGCGTTAAAAAATTGTTTGAGTTGTTAAATTTATCAGAATTGAATAGCGAACAAAAACTTAGTATCGAGTCCATTTGTGCCAAGTATGCAGATGTTTTTCATCTGCCCGGCGACAAGCTAAGTACGACTAATTTAATGTCACATAAAATAACTATAAAAGACAACGTCACTCCTGTATATACCAAGCCTTATAGAATACCGTTTTCTCAGAGACAGGAAGTTCAGAGACAGATTGACGAAATGTTAAAAAATGATATCATTGAAGAGGCCACATCCGAGTGGTCCAGTCCAGTTTTATTAGTACCCAAAAAAGTCGATAGGTCGAATGAGAAAAAGTGGCGATTAGTGATAGATTATCGAAATTTGAATAATTGTATAAAAGATGACAAGTTTCCGTTACCTAACATAACAGATATACTAGATTCACTTTCAGGAAGTATATACTTTTCCAAATTAGACCTTTCACAGAGCTATTACCAGTTGTCGCTTGACGAACAGTCGCGAAAATATACAGCTTTCAGCGTAGACAAAATGTATCAGATTTCTTTAGATGAAAGTTCACGAAAACCCACGGCTTTTACAGCAAATAATAAGATGTATCAGATGAAACGATGCCCTATGGGTCTGAAGACGTCTCCTAGTGTTTTTTCACGTTTAATGACCATTGCTATGTCAGGTATTAATTACAAGCAGGCATTTGTTTATCTAGACGATTGTATTGTTATTGGGAAAAACATAGAAAATCATAACAAAAACTTAATTAATGTTCTAGAAAGGTTTCGAAAGATCAATTTAAAATTAAATCCATTGAAGTGTGATTTCTTGCGAACAGAAATTATTTATTTAGGTCACAGAATCACATCGCAAGGTATTTTGCCTGACAATGATAAAATACAAGCAGTGCAAAATTATCCTATACCAACGAACAATGACGAAGTCAAACGTTTCGTTGCGTTTGCAAATTATTACAGACGATTTGTTCCAAATTTTGCCAGTATTGTTTATCCATTACATAAGTTATGCAAAAAGGATGCCAAGTTTCAGTGGACATCCGAATGCCAGATAGCTTTTGAGACCTTGAGATATGCTTTAGTACATTCACCTGTATTGGTTTATCCTGAATTTTCAGATCAAAATATTTTTCGCCTTCAGACAGATGCTTCGAAAACTGGGATAGGTTCCGTTTTGTCTAATGGAAATGGTCAAGTTGTAGCATACGCTAGTCGTAATTTAAAGCCAGCCGAAACGCGGTATCCCATTATTGAATTAGAACTGTTAGCCATTGTTTGGAGTGTGAGACATTTTCGACCGTATTTATATGGGAGAAAGTTCAAAATCATAACTGACCATAAACCTTTAATTTATTTGTTTACCCTCAAAGATCCATCAAGTAGGTTAACTAAGTTTAGACTTTACCTAGAAGAATACGATTTTGAGATAGAATATGTAGCGGGGCGAGACAATGTAGCTGCAGATGCATTAAGTCGCATTCCCATTACAAGTGACACCTTGAAAGAAATGCAAACTCAAGTAGTTTCCGTTCTGACCCGGTCACAAAGGAAAAAACTAGAAACTGACCAGCGTCAAACGTCAGAGAATAGTACGGCACACGGGTCTGATCAACCTGTAGCTGTTGAAGTTCTTAAAGTTCCTAAGGATATAACAGAGCTCATTTTTGTGGATAATATTGATAGTTACACATGTGAAAGAAGTAATATAGTATCCAATGCGGGTTGTTGTGTATATGTGACGTCACAAGCTTCGATTTATCTGAGTACCCGATCGTTATCGACCCCAGAGGTGTTAGCGAGGGACTTGGAAGCCTTATGCAAAAGACTTAATATCGAAGAAATATTAATAGTAAAAAATAAAGAGATAGATTCATGCATGAAAATATTAATAAAAGAAGCAAAGAGACTTAATATTTTGTTCCCGCGATTTTTAATTACGAAGACTATTCAAAGAGTTGTGAATAGCGATGATAAAACGTTGATATTAAACGATTTTCATATTCTGCCAACGAGTGGACACGCAGGCATCAATAGGATGTTAAATAATATCAAAAAGTATTATTATTGGCCAGGCATGAATAAAGACGTAGCGAAGTACGTTAATCGGTGTAAACAATGTCAATTCGAGAAACACTCGAATAAGCACGTTAAGGAACCATTGTCCTTGACATGCACAGCGAATTCGTCTTTTCAGAGAATAAGTTTAGATATAATGGGCCCCCTAGAAGTAGATGAATTAGGTAATAAGTATATTTTAACGCTACAATGCGATTTAAGTAAATTCGTAGAAGCCTATCCTCTACAGAGAAAGGATACGGTAACTGTAGCACAGAGTTTCGTTAACAACTTCGTCCTTCGATACGGTAGCCCTCAGGAAATTCTTACTGATCAGGGAACAGAGTTCATGTCATCAGTCATGTCTGAAATTTGCTCTTTACTTAACATTAAAAAACTAAACTCAACTGCTTATCATCATCAGACGCTAGGTGCTTTAGAAAACACGCACAAATCGTTAGGTGCTTATCTCAGAATTCAGTGTCGTAATAACTCAACAAATTGGAGTACATGGTTACCTTATTGGTGTTTTTCATTTAATACAAGTGTACATACCGAGACAAAGTATACTCCTTTTGAATTAGTTTTTGGGAAAATTTGTAATCTACCTAGAAATTTAAAAGGTGAAATAGATCCATTATACAACTACGATAGTTATCCTAAAGAGTTGAAATACAGATTACAGAGAGCACAAGCAGATGCTAGACAGAATTTAATTGTAAGCAAAGAGCATAGACGAGAAATTTATAATAAAAATTGTAACTCTATTATTTACAGGGAAAATGACCTTGTATTATTACGTAATCAAACTGGAGATAAATTGGACAGCATATATACTGGTCCTTATAAAGTTATTTCTGACATGTCTCCGAATGTCAAAATTTTGAAAAATGGGAAGGAATATATAACCCATAAAAATAATACAAAGCCATTTACCCAATAGTGTTGTAAGGCAATAATAGGTTTTGTTTAGTACTACATTTTGATTTTGTGTTTATTTATTGGTATATACATAAAAATATTTTATTTAGTTTAATTTAAAAATATTTTTATTTTCTGTAAGAAGGGTGGTGTAGTATGCAACTCAACTTGCATCTAGGTCAATCATGACTTAGCTGAAAGGTGGGTGCATCGACACCAAATGTGATGAAATATAATACAATAATTGAAGTGTTTAGTTAGCATTTAAGGTTTCTTTATTAATTATTAAGACCAATAAAACATTCTTACTTTACCTCTCAACAAAGACAGTTGTCTTATTTATCTCAACCCTGCAGCCCTCGCCCTCACTATACTTTAGACTATATACTACGTCGTAGCGACTGTAGACCTCTGCTACGAATTGTAGCCAGCGTAGAAGTTGCCTACGAGTTATTGTAACTTTTTTTAACAAAATCAGTTCCTGCTTTCTTTTTGTTAGATTTAAAAGCGTACACAAACAAACAAAATACATACAATCTCATACACAAATCACGCCTATATCCCTGGCGGGGTAGGCAGAATCTTAACGACCGTAATATTACGGTCTTTATCTCCACGTCTGACAAAACGACCCTTTCGTTTCACATATGTCATGTATCACTATAGTGACAGATTGTCAGACAAAACAATCACAAAACCAAAATAATATATAATTTGTACTAAAAGATCTAGTAACATTTGAACCATTTACAGACTATTTGGCAATCATCATAAATTCATCATCATAACAAATACACAGTAAGAAAATTTAAAACATACTGAAAAATTTTACGACCTTCCATACAAAATTCCTGATCAGCTGACGTGACTTTTTATGGGAACTCGAAATTTTTTTTACGTTTACCAATATTGCCTCCATAGAAAAAGTTGTTCAGTTTCATGGTCTGATCACGCCTGCAAAGTTTTCGGTACACCGTCCCTTAAACCCTGTATATATGTATGTCTATAGAATAATGTGGACAGCGCGCGTGCCGGCGGCGCGTTGCGCACGCGTCTTCGAAGTGACGCTATAAATATAGATCGAGCGAATCACGCGCGGTGACCAGCGCTAAAATAACAATTAGCTAATTTTATTGTTAAAGACATTTCGTATATTTGAATGTGACTTAGCGCGAAAGCTATAAGTTCCATTTTCATGTCATAGCATTTGCTCCAAGGTCACAAACTTCACAGGAATCATCGTATATTTTACAGATCATAGATCGAGCGAATCACACCGCGCGGTGACCAGCGCTAAAATAACAATTAGCTAATTTATTGTTGTAGACATTTTTATTGCATACTTGAATTTGTTGAGAGGGCATAATATAAGAGTTCTTAGGAGCGTCGGTGATCACCAAGTGGTTAGGACACCGGTCGTACAATCGTGAGACACAAGTTTACCGACTGCTCTTACGGTGAAAAACATCGTGATGAAACCAACATTCAAATAAAATTTAAATTCAGATGATTTATTTGAATGTGACTTAACTTAGGATTCGGGCCAGTTTAGCTTTCGGGTTGCAGAGGTCAGGTAGCAGTCGTTCTGTGTAAAAATTTGGTTCCGCGTCAAATCCCATAGGTTAGGTAGACACAGACAGAGAAAGTGATAAAACACAGACAGAGAAAGTGGCAACGAGAATTATGACATTTCGTTAGATATTTAAATATGACGAGTCTCACTCTCTTTTTGTGTGGGACACCGAGTTGTCCAACGACCCAATGAGCTACATGGATCGTGCGAATCATATCGCGCGCGGTGACCAGCGCTAAAATAACAATTAGCTAAATTTATTGTTGTAGACAGTTTCATTAGATGCTTAAATGTGTTCGGTATAAAAATTATGCCGTGTGATGCCGACTTAGAATACGTATAGTGTGTCGTAAGATGCGACTAAGGGACTGGATTTCATGCGTATAGGCAACAAGCTGGCAACCTGTCACTACATGTCATCACGCGTCTTTCGGTAGCCTGACTATCGATGCCTCTTACCAAATGGGCCTGTGTGGCTCAATAAGACACAAACTGCTTTCAAGACAAAACACACTCTATACCACATGATTTGAATTATTTTTTGAACAAAGTTTTGTTTTTACACAAGTTCTCCATGTAAACCTATTCTCTCCACTGAAATTCTTTAGTGTATAGCTTGGCCAAAAAGAGTAGAAATTAAATAAATAAAACTAAAAGTTTTGCATAAAAAATGTTGCCATTGTTAAGAGTTATCTGTCAGATTTGACAGATCGCGAAGAAAATGGCGCCCTCGTTTTTTATATACTTTTTATGTTCAAGCTATAAACAATCGCGATTGTTTAAAATATAGTGCCAATATCATTCACTGAACCAGACCCAAAACTAGTGATCTGGCTGGGAATCAAACTTGGAACTCCACCACTGCGCTACCTCGGTCGCAATCTTAACCGCGCAAAGATTTACGTGCCAAATATCAGGAGTGAATCAATAAATGAATCATCAAGCTATAGACTGCGACTATAACAATAAACAACATTCATTAATTTTGAATGGTTAAACCACGTAGCTTTTGATTATCTATAAAGAATCTATTAAACTGGTACCTATTTAACACATTTAGTTTATTGGTAATAAATTAAATTACATGGGAATTGTGATGTGCACAGCATGTAAAAATAGTGGGACACCGAGTCGTCCAAAGATCCGACGAACCCAAGTGTCAGAATTTTTCGACCGCCTTCTACAAGTAGCAGGCTTCTGACGTGGTTGTGTAACGACCGCCGTCTAAGTGATCATAGACAGCAACCGGGACCTACGGCTTAACGTGCCATCCGAAACACGCAACCATCTTACTTATAGACAATCGGGTGGTTCAGCCCGCAATGTCCTAACCAGACTGGGAACAGATTCACAAAGTGTATCAACTTTGTGAGTGACCCACCGAGAATCGAACCCGGAACCTTCTGCGTCAAAGGCAGTCGCACTACCATTGCGCCACATCGGTCGTCAAATGTTGAAGTAATCTGATTGTTATATTATAAATGACTAATCTATTTATCAGTGACGTGACATTCTAAAGCCCGTGTTAATAAACTGCACTCAACTCTGAGATCGATCTCAGAGTTGAGTGCGGTTTGTATCATACGGAACTTAAAAGTATTCTCTGTGAATCTACTTGAAAATAAAAACATTTTGATTTTGTTATATCTATATATAGTAAGAATCTGAATCTGAATCTAAGTACCTATCTATGTAGGTACTTGAATGAAATTAGCTACTCAGCGTGGCTACTCATAAACACTAGATTTTAGTTAACTTTTCCGACTCATATTAAAATAATCGGGTTTATAGGGGAAGGTTTCCATTAACGAGGCTACGAATGGGTATGTTTTTAAATGTGTTTTTTTACGTTATTCGTATGACAAGTTATTTAAACATCTATATGAATGGCAAAAGATTTTTACAAGGCTATCGTATCGATACAGCAAGACTAGCAATGTCATTCGGTGACAGACCCAGTCATGATGCGCAACCGCGACTTCAATTTTCTCCACTTGTAGACAAAATTATTCAATTGTTTTGATAAAACCCATACGATTTGAAACTTGTGAAGTCTTCTCGCCCGCGAGATAAGTCTCTAACTGTGCGCATCATAAAGGGGCTACTCATCAAAATCTGCTTAGTAGAATGTTAAATTGGATTCGGAAGCTCAATTTCTAACTAACTAACTAACATCGTAATTCGAGTCCGTGTACGAAAGTCTGCAACGACTGGTCTAACCACAAGTATTTATATTTCTATGACTAGATGTTTTTACAGTCAAGGGTACGTGCGAATCGATAAGAAAACTGTGATGCAAGCACAGTTAATAGCATAATTCCGCACGGAATCAAATTACGACCTTTCAGAATTCATAGTGTCAGAAGCCTGCTACTTGTAGAAGGCGTTTGAAAAATTGACACTAGGGTTAATCGGATCGTTGGACGACTCGGTGTCCCGCACAAAAGAGAGAGAGAGAGAGAATTGATACTTAAAATCTTACCGACGAATTAATGTTTTGTGTTTTTTAGTTTTAGTGTGGCTTTCACAAAGTGACCTCCTGTTCTTTGATTTTAGAAAGAAACCAGCAGATATATTGGTTTACGTGTTACATAATTTGCATCCGTCCATTCCATACATACATCCGCCTAATACTCAAGAATATAAAAAAATTCAGTTAGATTTACAATTTTATAATTTTCTATTTTTCTATGTTGCTACGCGATTTGCTATTATATATAACATCTAATTAATAGGAATTAAGTAGTACTTACCACAATAAAATCCTTTTTATCACCTCTGCGTACACTGATCACACATTTTCACAAAATCACTAAAAATCACTTAACCGTCCGGATTAACCAATAAGCGATCGCGATTTTCCAACTACTTTCCTATTGGTGGCCTTTCCAATCGGAATCGGGGGTTTATAATTCGAATTTCATTTAAAATTCGAACTCGGTAGGTCCGGGCAGCGCGGCGCCGGACTTTATAGTAACATCAAGAGAAACGGCCGAACAGTATTCTATTTTTGAACTCCCTGGGCGACTTCTGAGACGCCCACTATTAGAAGATCTCTCGAAAATAATTTTAGTTCGCTCTACATAATATTTTAGCTTCATTATCCATCGCTTGTTTACCTAAACTACACATTTTAAACGCTATAAAAACCCTGCAATAGACCTATTTGAAAACTAAACTCACAACTTCTCAAAAACCAAGTTTATGATACAAATTCTAACCAGTATCTGCCGAGCCAAGGGTCAATTTATGCTGGTAGTTTTAAATTTTGACTGGGAAAGTGTCAGGCCCAGATGATCTTTCACGTCGATCGATCTGGTCTTCCGACTGAAATGTCGACGACCTGACTACAATAGAAAGTGCTGGGTAGAATGCTACTTAGCTAGGAAGGGAGGCTAGAATTACACGATGCTTACGAGATAAATTTTTTATAACTAAAAAAAATTATCGAACAATTTGGTGGATGAACAAAGACCCAGTGAAGAATCGCAAAAATGCTTTTCCGCCATGTGTGATTCCGGCTTAGAATATCATCGCCCCATTTCTTCCCGCGGGTGTCATAACTGACTAAGGGGCTCAAGGGTTTCATACTGTGTCTACAACAGGCTGACAAACTGTCACTACAGTGATGCACGAATATTTGTCAGACTTTGCGGTGTTTTCCCGTTATCTCCGATAAAATTGGGGCCAGTTTGGCAGGGTGGGGCAAGGTGTAGCATAGAAGACATTGCCCAAGCCTCTGCCACAGCCACAGCTTGCCCCACCTACTCCACATTGTCACACCTTGCCCCACCACTAAACCTTGCCTCACCCTACTAAACGGAAACCGGGGACACACCGACGTGACTATAGCGACCGCATTTTTGTGGTCGTTAAGGCTGTGCCTACCCCGTATAGGATACAGGCGTTATATTTTTATGCATGTATGAAGAAATTTGTATGACTTCGGTTTGGAGTATTGCGAGATTCATTAATTTTTCAAAATAATGTAGCACAAAATGTCCTAAAAATGTAATAGTAGATTACGTACTTAGGTATGTAACCTATCAATAACAACCGAGGTTTTTTAACGCCCGAGCGAAGCGAGGGCGGTATCTTTCCGAGGTTGTTATTGATGTTACATCCGTGGTACGTATACTGCTTTACATATCGAATGAAAAAAGAGTAAAATAAAGCGATAAATACAAGAAAGCGACCCATAAATGATGATTGTATCGTCTGCTATTCAAATTGCACCACTAAACTTTTTTTTCTATAATTGAAAAATATTGAATTAATATGAAAGAAAAGTATCCTAACATAAAGTAGACATTTTTCTGATCGTAGGGATATTAGCAATTTTTACTTTTGTCATTGTAATATTGAGTAATAATTCGACAAACTCATTTATTGAGGTTATAAAAATACAGATTAAAAATATAATTCCTGCGTTCAAGCAACACAATTCGTAGCGGCTAGTTCGAAATTTAAAATCGTATACAACTAATTGGATGCAACTCCTATTAAAAATAAAAAGAAATTGATTTTAACTTTTTAATTGCCGCGATTCTATTGGTTCTTTTTCTAGTTCCATATTTAAAATTACTTACAGGCTTAGTTTTAAAACCTCGCCTGTAAGTTGAACTTACAGGTCGTGTTTTTTGTCAGTAATGACCTACTTTCAGAATATGAGATATGTAATAGTAGATTACGTACTGAGGTATGTAAGCTATCAATAACAACCGAGGTTTTTTAACGCCCGAGCGGAGCGAGGGCGGTACCTTTCCGAGGTTGTTATTGATGTTACATCCGTGGTACGTATACTGCTTTACATATCGAATGAAAAAAGAGTAAAATAAAGCGATAAATACAAGAAAACGATCCATAAATGATGATTGTATCGTCTGCTATTCAAATTGCACCACTAAACTTTTTTTTCTATGATTGAAAAATATTAAATTAATATGAAAGAAAAATATCTTAACATAAAGTAGACATTTTTCTGATCGTAGGGATATTAGTAATTTTTACTTTTGTCATTGTAATATTGAGTAATAATTCGACAAACTCATTTATTGAGGTTATAAAAATACAGATTAAAAATATAATTCCTGCGTTCAAGCAACACAATTCGTAGCGGCCAGTTCGAAATTTAAAATCGTATACAACCAATTGGATGCAACTCCTATTAAAAAGAAGAAGAAATTGATTTTAACTTTTTAATTGCCGCGATTCTATTGGTTCTTTTTCTAGTTCCATATTTAAAATTACTTACAGGCTTAGTTTTAAAACCTCGCCTGTAAGTTGAACTTACAGGTCGTGTTTTTTGTCAGTAATGACCTACTTTCAGAGCATGAGATATGTAAAATACATTTTCCTATATGAAATCGTTTTCAGTATTATATTAAATCAAATATTTTAAAAATTACCATTTTATTTTCTGATTTATTTAAAACTACCTACGAAGTTCTGTCGCCTGGTACCTGGTATTGAAGCTCTTTTAGAAATAAATAAAACAAAAACGTATGGGGTTTCCTTTTCAATAAATATGTATTTACCATATTATGTTGGTACAGTAACAATAAAGCAAATATATTCTGACATACAAACTAATGTTTATAATACACAATATACAAGAGCAATTTTACACTATGTAAAGTATGTAAATAAAGGCCGACGAAATGAGGTAAAGAATGAAAATAAACTACATAGAGACAACTGACATTATTCCATAGTATAGATAAAGATAGATCACAAAATAATGGCATAGGTATAGAAGCCATGTTAAACCATACAGGCTGGGTTCATTCATTTCTAAACGGGCAAAATACGCAAGCTGTCAATGTGACAAGATAATCAAATTAACAAAAAATTATAATATAAGATAATGTTTTAATAATAATCTTAATTATTTTTAAGAATGACTTTAGTCATATTAAGAATGGTATAATGGAATCTACGGGGTTTACATTTCAGGTTACGACCTGCTTGAAAATAATAAAAACAAATTGCAATTATTTTTTCAATAGAACATACATATATCACGTCTTTTTCCCTTGAAGGGTAGGCAAAGCATTAATGGCTGCAAAACAATACGGCCGCCATTACCACTTCCTATATTTTTTGAGAAAATACGTGTATCAATACATTCTGAAATTTGTAATACAGTGATACTCTCGAGTCCCTTAGTCGTCTCTTACGAAACCCGCGGGAAGGATGTGGAGACAATCTCAAAACAACTAACTGCATAATAAGATTACTTCTATAGCTATGTCCTTATTCTGTGGGATAGATCATATTCATTCTCCTCGCTTTATCCCGTTCTCTGCTCGGGATCGGGAACCTAGGGGATTTGACGCGGAACCAAGTTTTTACACAGAGCGACTGCCATTTAACCTCTGCAACCCGAAGGCTAACCTGGCCCTAACCCTAGGTTAAGTTCACATTCAAATATCGTCTGAATTAAATTTTTTATTTCATATTATAACTAACAATCAGTCATCGTAAGATTGTTTACATTCTTTATTTCGTTTCGTTGGCCTTACTATATATTATTATGTATGTATAGGAGACAAACAACTAAAGCTTTCGGGAAATTAATAATTCCTAGGAGAAGAATATATCAAGTTGCGGGTGAAAAGCCATTTTTGAATGACACAAAATGAATTTTATATAATCTTTTGGAACTTAACTAACTTAACCTTATTCGTAGCGAAGTAAATTAAGGATCACAGACAAGGAATTTACTACAAATAAAGGCATTAATAATCAACTTTTGACCAAGCCAAACTGATTAACGTAATAGACGACCTATTCTAACTGAGGTGCCGGCGGAGTAGAATAGCACCACCCCATCTCTTCCCGTGGGGGGTCGTAAGAGGCGACCGAGGGATTAACCAGACCGAAGCCCAGTCCTGGAGAAGGACAACATACATATATCACGCCTTTGTCCCTTACGGGGTAGGCAGAGCGTTAACGGCCGTAAGAATACGGTCGCTATCGCCACGTCTGACATTTTTGAGGATTGTTTTCCAAGGATGTTTCAAAAACATGTGTATCACTATAGTGACAGGTTGTCAGTCTGTCGCCTAAAATTGTAATACACCAATACTCTCAAGTCCCTTAGTCGATTCATACGACACCCGCGGGCAGGATGTGGGGTGATGCTATTCTAAGCCGGCATCACACGGTCAGGCGCGTGTGACAGAGGTCTATCGTGCGGTAGACTCCTGCAGCCGACTTGGCTCCGCACGTATCGACTCGTCGTTCCTGTGGAGTCAGCCAGGGAGGCCGAGAGGGTGGGCGAAAGAAAAATTTGCACGATTTCTAAAGATGGAATCAATCATATACAAGGTGTAAACATGATATAAGCTGCAAATATTCTAAGGGGTGAACCAGCCCATGAAACTGAACAACTTTCCCAAAGGAACATAGGTCGAAATATTAAAAAAAAAATGGACTTCCCATATAAAATGTACCAACCAGGCGACAAGGTATGTATGGGAGGCCAACATATTTTTGCATATTTCGAACTAGGCTTGTACTACATTTTGAATGGGAGGTCCATAAATACTTTTCAACCTATGTTCGTTGGGAAAAGTTGTTCAGTTTCATAGGCTGGTTCACCCCTTAAAATATTCGCAGCAATTTTTTTTATACCGTGTCATTATCATTTGATAGGTCCAACTCGTTGATCTACTTGGCTTAGTTGAGTAATTCAATGAGGACAATATTTGACTCGAAACAAATACAAGGATAGACTTCTTTTTTACCTTCTTATGAAGAAAGAAATGCAGTGTGATGCAGGCTTAGAATAGCATCACCCCACTTCTTTCCCATGGGTGTCGTAAGAGGCGACCAAGGGACTTGAGGGTTTCATGTGTATGACCATTTTTAGGCGACAGGCTGACAACCTGTCACTATAGTGGCATACAAATTATCTCAAACAGTCCTCTAAATTTGTCAGACGTGGCAATACGACCGTATTTTTACGGCCGTTAACGCTCTGCCACCCCGTAAGGGATAAAGGCGTGACATATATGTATGTTTGTATGTATGAAGAAATAAGAAGAAGAGTTACCTTTTATAATTAACATCTACAAACATTATGTCCTTTTAGTTGACAACCAAAGCAAAAAACCAGCTGTATAAAACTATAACATCAAAATTAGTAGCTTTTTAGAATTAACACACCCTTCATTTAAGTTATTTACAAAATAAATGTATGCAAATATTTTTATAACGGAAAAGATTCTTCTATAGAGTATCGTGAAAATAAATGTTTTTTATATACATGCAAACATAACTTAATAATACAAGTATTGTATTCAACCTATTGTTAATGCCATGGTTCACGTAATTTCCAATTAAATTATCAATTTTATTGTCTTAAACTTATTGGTCTTATTCATTCAAACTTATTTGTTCAATTCTGTCTTTAATTTGTTCATTGTTATTGCTTTTTGAATCTTTTTGTGTAACTATTTCTTCTTTATTAATAACACCTTCTTCTAAGTCTGTTTTATCATTCTCTAGTAGCTCCTGTTCTCTTATTTCGTCAAGTACATTGTGACTATCATTTTCAGTATTAACTATATCTTCTTTGAGTACGCTATCTCTGCTTTCAAAACTTTGTTCCATAATATCTTCTAAAGTTTGTCCCGTATCCAAAATGGCCTCTGCGCTCGGTATGACTATAACGTCTTGAACATTTTTGGCACACGCTAAGTCACACGTTCCGTCCTTATTACTCTTGCAGTTTACGCAATTCACACACAAATCTATATCTTCTATCTCGCTCGCTTTTCTCTCCATATGTTTAGCTATATCTATATGTTCGTCGCTTTCTATATGTCGGGCTACTTCGAAAGTTTCGTGTATGTCTTTGGTGCAGAAATCAGTGATTTCGGAACAGATTCTTTTGACGTTGTCATCTAGACATCTGTTGCATTCGTCATCGTTGTTTGTGGATATTCTCACTAGAGTTTGTGATTCGGAAGGTACGTCGTCGCCTAGTGTGAAAACAACTCGAGTTTTTTCGGTCATTTTAGAGATTTCTGAGTCAGAGTTGTGTGTTTTCATATTGTTGGGTATCTCGGTGTTTACTTGGGTGATTTTAGTGTTGTATATGTTTGGTTCGCTACCCGTTACAGAATTTGTTGATTGGTCCAACGTTGGTAGCTCCTGGGGAAGATTGAAGCTTGGTTTAAGAACTTTGCGGTCGAAAAAACTATCAAAAAAGAGGCAATAATGGAACAAGGCTTTTGTAATTTAATTCTCCCAAAAACATGCATTGTTCAATTTGTTAAGTCAAAATCGAGCTTTATTGCATGAAATTTTTCCACCCAAGACACATGCTCAAACAAATGGATCCACTGTAAAGTCGATTTACTGACCATAGTTGAACGTGACAATGTCATAAGAAAATACTGATAGAATGCCTCATTGTCGCTCGTTCCGCACTCTCGCTTGCACTTTCAGCCTAAAATGGAACGCCTCAGAGTGAGGTAACGCCGCATGAGTAATGTTTTTAGGTGCATGCAGCCGGCTCCATCGAATTATAAGACGTTGTCACGTCAGAATCTTTTTTTAATGAATGAAACAAGCAAAGTGAAATTGTCATGCGGTGACGTGCACTATCTACTAAAAGAAGAATAACTTATGCACTTACATTTTAAGTGTTAAATCCCCAAAACTTTGTTATATTATAACATGGCATAAAAATATTAGGCGAAATATTACGTTAAATTTAGCTATTGGTGATTAGTACGAAATTCTGTAGTTGAAATGCAAATAAATAAATAAATATCCTGGACAATTTACACAGCGTCATCTAGCCCCAAACTAAGCAAAGCTTGTACTATGGGAACTAGATAGCTGATACTAATACATATATACTTTTTTTTTTGTAAATAAATACATATTATACATAGAAAACACCCAGACTCAACACAAATATTTGAAGATTGACTTAACAAACATTTGTGTCCGGTGGGAATCGAACCCACGACCCTCGGCGTAGAAGGCAGGCATACTATCCGCTACGCCATCGGGACAGTCGAAATTAGAATACCTAAAGCGAGTTTTAGTAACTTTTATGAAGAGTGTAATATAGTTATCAAAAATATAGAGTCCATCATTTATTAACTTTAGATTATTTTTTAGTTTCATTCCAAACATGAAGACTTAAAACACCCTACGTCTTATCACAACATAAAATAGGTTAATAGTGATGGTTAAAATTGATGATGCAAAAAGCAAAAACAGTGCAGCAGACACATAAAAAATATACACAAGACACAAAAAATAGCATCGCCTATGCTGTTTAGGTGGCTCATGGTGAACGCACACTTATCCGCATCGAATAACCGAGTTTTAGAATTCTTTATATGAAATCCTATGCAACCTCGCACATTTACCGGATTCGAACGATTCTGTTCGGGCAAATGTGCGAGGTTTCACAGGATTTCATATAAATAATTCATAAAAAAATATTATTATTACTCTAAAATTCAATTCGGTTGTTTCGTTTATTACGGATAAGTGTGCGTTCACCTTAAGTCATTAAAACCTAGTGCTAGCCAACCGAGCCAACTAGACAACTGGTAAAAATACGACTGGGTATTAATTTAAATTTCTTGCAACTACGGCTATTTTCATTAAGGGGATATCATTGCATAAGTGGTGTCCCTATCCCTAACACAAAAAAATCATAACACGATGAAAAAGTAATTTATCGAAATTGAAGTAAAGTTATGGAAGCTTATTTACAGAATGTTGTTTTAATAATATACAGGGTGTAAAAAAAATTGCTGCAAATATTTAAAGGGGTAAACCAGTCCATGAAACTGAACAACTTTCTTTAGGGAACATAGGTCGAAATATGAAAAAAATATTTGGACCTCCCATACAAAATTACCAGCCGACCAAGTCAATTTGTATGGGAGGACCATCAAATTTTCTCATTTTTCGACCTATGTTTCTTAGGGAAAGTTGTTCAGTTTCATGGGCTGGCTCATCCCTTAAAATATTTGCAACATTTTTTTTACACCATGCACATAAGTAAAAAGAGATATTCATCTAGTTGGCTTGGTGGGATGTAACTATGGTTACACTGACCTGGTCGTCGTGGTAGCTACCCACGGATCGCGAGTGTCGATGTCTACGGTTCAGTGCCGACGCAGGGGACTGGCCGTCTACGCAATCCTAGCGACCAATACAGGAAATATTATGTGCATGGTTTAGCATGATGCCGTGTGATGCCGGCTTAGAATAGCATCACCCCACATCCTTCCCGTGGGTATCGTAAGAGGCGACTAAGGGACTCGAGAGTAATTAGTGTATTAAAATTTTTAGGCGACAGGCTGACATAGTGATACACATGTTTTCTGAAACAACCTTGGAAAACAATCCTCAAAAATGTCAGACGTGGCGATAGCGACCGTATTTTTACGGCCGCAAGCGCTCTGCCTACCCCGCAAGGGATAAAGGCGTGATATATGTATGCATGTATGTATGATTACTTTACATTAAGAGGATAGTGTAGGATCTTCATACAAGCGTATTCCCCAGTTTTCTTTCAGAGTAATGCCTCTAGAACTATAATACTTTTTTAAATGAAAATAAGGCCTACTAAAGGCATGTGATGCCGGCTTAGAATAGCATCACCCCATTTCCTACCCGTGGGTGTCGTAAGAGGCGACTGAGGGACTTGAGGGTTTCAGGTGTATTACAACTTTTAGGCGACAGGCTGACAACCTGTCACTATTGTGATACACAAATTATCTCAAACGGCCCTTTATATTTGTCAGACGTGGCGATAGCGATCGTATTTTTACGGCCGTTAACGCTCTGCCTACCCCGTAAGGGATGAAGGCGTGATTTATGTATGTATGTAAAGGCATGTCTCGATTATTTTCTTTTTTCGAAAAATATTTATAGAATGGAAAATGGCATTTTTAGTTTCTCATCATCTGAAATGGCCTTCAATATTTGTCAGACGTGGCATCAGCGATCGTATTTTAACGGACGTTACCGCTCTGCCTACCCCGCAAGGAATAAAGGCGACAGTCAGTGGACTAACAGTCCAATGTTCAACACTGGGCTGTTATGACTGATAGTTACCTTAAACCTGTTGAACTGTCGGTTGCTATATTTCCCTCTATCTGTGGCCACTAATTCTTAAAGACTATGTTAGTGGGCAAACGAAGTCCAGCAGTGGACTTCATTGTCTAGCAGTGGGCTGCTATGACTGATAGTTACCTTGAACCTGTTGAATTGCCGGTTGCTATATTTCCCTCTGTCTGTGGCCACTAAGCTTCTCAAAGACTGAGTTCGTGGGCAGTTAGCTGTCCAACAGTGGGTACCGAAAAGTTTGGCCGTGTCCGACCTACGAGACAAACAATAGCGATGTAGCAATACAATACAATACGATTACACAAAACAAACGGAGATAAAGAAAGATGTTGAGAAGATATTGGACGATACAGGGTGTAAGGGACGGTGTAACGAAAACTTTGCAGGCGTGCTCAGACCATGAAACTGAACAACTTTTTATATGGGAGCTATGTCGGGAAACGTGAAATTATTTACGACCTTCAATACAAAATTCCCGAATGACTTTGTATGGGAACTCAAAAAATTTTTTTTTGATTCCCGACATAGCCGCCATAGAAAAAGTTGTTCAGTTTCATAGCCTGATCACACCTGCAAAGTTTTTATTACACCGTCTCTTACACCCTGTATACTTCGTGTTTCGGAGGAATATAAAATTGGAGACGTAGTTTAGGGAATAGTATTGATTACTGAACAACTTTCCCTGTGAGACCAGAGCTGGAAAGCGGCAAAAAATTGACCTGTCATACAAAATAAAAATAAATAAAAATACCAGACTACGAGGCCACAGCCTAAAACTACGCACTAAACGGTCAAATAACAACCCCCACAAGCACTTCCTAAGTAATCGTGTGGTAAGAAACTGGAACAAGTTACCTGAAAGTGTCATCTCAGCACCAAGTGTAAACACATTCAAAAACAGACTGGACAATTACCAAAAAAACAGTGTCGTGGCAAATAAATAACATTTCAATAGACTGGACTTATACAAGTGTTGTAGTGATGAACTTTAAAAAGATATCGGGATACAGGCATCTATCAGTTGTTTCAACTGCCTGCCTGTTACAAATAATAATAATAATAAAATGTATTGGGACAGAACAATAATCACCGACCGGACAATACACTACAATAGACCTGATATAACCCTGTTAGACAAAAAAAACAAATTAGTTTATCTAATTGATATTGCCGTTTGCAATACACATAACCTCCATAATACACACACAGAAAAACTTTCAAAATACACAGATCTAGCAATCGAGATAAAGTCACAGTGGAAAGTCAACAGCGTCAAAACCGTACCCATTGTTCTATCGACCACAGGAGTTATACCCAAAACGTTACACACTAGCCTAAAAAGTTTAGAAATTCACTCAAACACATACACTCTCCTTCAAAAAGCTACGATACTGAACACTTGCAGAATAGTTAGAAAGTTCTTATCCCTGGCATAGACTACCATTGCACTTGGCTTAGGCCCGTGCTGAAATTTCCTCCTCGGAGAGATACTAAAATGTATAAACCAATAATAATAATAATAAAATTCATGATCAAAAACTAACTTTGTATGGGAGGTCGAAATTCTTTTCTTGTTTCCCAGCACTGGTCCCATAGGGGAAGTTGTTCATTAGGATGCCCTAAATAACGTCTCCAATTTAATGCAATTCTTCCTAAACACGGTGTATATAAAATTGTTTTAACAAACGAATAAAACGTGTCTAACAATTTTCTCTTTTTTGCAATGACATATTTTTTTATCAACTGATAATATTGTACTTTACAAAGTATTCGTTGTGAATCTATTGTAAATAAAATATTTTTAATTTGACACATTTCGGGCATTCTAGTACATAAAAATTACACGCGCGTTAAAAAGGTATCAAGCAAACATTGTGTCTGTATGAAGATATTTTTAAACAATTTTTCAACGCGTGGCGTGTGATGCCGGCTTAGAATAGCATCACCCCACATCCTTCCCGCGGTTGTCGTAAGAGGCGACTAAGGGACTCGAGGGTTTTGGTGTACTACAATTTTTAGACGACAGGCTGACAACCTGTCACTATAGTGATACACATGTTTTCTGAAACAACCTTAGAAAACAATCCTCATAAATGTCAGACGTGGCGATAGCGACTGTATCCTTACGGCCTTATCGCTCTGCCTACCCCGCAAGGGATAAAGGCGTGATATATGTATGTATGTATGTAGTAATTTAACGCGCGTGTAACTTTTCTCCACATACCGATAGGAAATAGTAAAATCTGAAAAGGGAATATGGTTCGATTTGAGATGCCATTACAAATATTGAAGCGTACAAGACAAACGAAAGCTACAATTAGCAACACGCCATACAAATGGAATATAATGAGTGGCGGGATCTACCTTCGCTCTTGGTTCGAATTAATTTGTTTGTTTATTTTTATTGGTTACTTTGTTGGTTGGGTTAATTTGATTGATTCAATGTCCATACTTACCTTAAGTATGATTGGTTATGAATTGATTGATATCGACTGTTTGTTTACGTTTTGATTTAGTTCTTTGTTGGCTATGAATACTTAAAAGCAGTAATTCTGATAGGGTAAAGGGCTTTGCGGGAAATGTATGGAGCATTGGTGCTTTTTTTTTAATGGCAATTATTGATGGTCAACGAACGCCACCCTGTTAGATGTGTAAAGTACTTCCATACAAACAATAATTCGTATGACAGCTAGTTGAAGCAAAAAAGTTTTTCATATATAACTGTCGTAATGTTTTGAGGCGTATATCACGTAATGGTTACACTTGACAGCTGTGCTGTCATACAAACTATTATTTGTATGGAAGTACTCTACACGTCTATCAAGACGGCGTTCGTTGACAATTAAAAAAAAATGATTTTTTGAAAGGCACCAATTTTATTCATAGCCCTTTGAATAGTTGGTTGGGTGGGTCAGTTTGATTGGTTAGTTGGGTGATATTTATTAGTTTGTTGGGTCACTTTATTGGTTGATTGTTTGGTAGTGTTAGTTTGATAGATTGGGTGGGGTGGTTTGATTGATTGATTGGTTGGGTGATATAAATATCACCCATCAATCAATAAATTGACACAACAAACTTTTATTAGTCAATTTATTGATTGAACAAACAACAAACTATTATTAGTTTGATAAATTCAAACTAACCCTACCAACCAAGTTAGTTTGATTGATTGGGTGAGTTCGATTGCTTCGTTGCGCAAGTTTGGTTAATTGATTTTGATTAGATTTTTATAAAAGTTAGATTGATCTTTCAACAAATATTTTTTAACAATAATTATACTCACGAGCTATTCGGTGACAGCAACAGTTTCCTCAAATTTGACAGCGTGGGCCTCATGTCAGTGACAGGCAGCCCCTTAGCCCACATGAGCTGAGCGACACACTTGTTGAGGAGAAACATCGCGTAACGGAACAACGCGACGTCGCCGCCGCGCGCGAATAGCGGGATGCTGAAAAAATAATACATATATAAATTGGGTGTTAGGGGATAACGTCCCGAATACTGATAGGGTGCAAGCAGACCATGATACTGAACAACTTTCCCCTAGGAACATAGGTCGAATTATGAAAAAAAAATTTGGACCTGCCATACAAAAAGTAGCAGCTGGGCGAGTCAACTGTATGGGAGGTCAAATTATTTTTTCATATTTCGGCCTATGTTCCTTGAGGAAAGTTGTTCAGTTTCATGGGCTGGTTCAACCCCTAAAATATTTGCAGCAATTTTTTTTACACCTTGTAGAATTATTTATATTGTTCTACGAAAACAAAAGTTCTCTGCATAAGGTGCTAGGATCCAAGCTTCTCAGCAGAAACACCAAATTACGTATTTATAAGACCGTCATTAGGCCAATTCTTATGTACGGATGTGAGGCTTGGACACTGACGCTTAAAGAAGAAAGTAAGCTCCTGGTGGCTGAGAGAAAAATCCTCCGCAAAACCTTTGGCCTAAGACAGAGGCCGGATGGAACTTGGAGACTCCGTAAAAACGCTGAGATCGAAGAGCTACTGGCTGACTCAAACGTCATCGGAGAAACAAAAGCCCATAGACTTCGCTGGCTTGGCCACTTAGAGAGGATGGGTGAAGATCGGGGAGTCAAAAGAGCGTACATAGGTCGACCGACTGCTCGAAGACTGGTCGGGCGCCCTCGGTATCGCTGGTGTGTTGTGGTGGAAGCGGATCTTCGCGAGCTTCAAGCATGCGATTAGCGGGAAACTGCACACGACCGAGAAAAATGGCGAAATCTCGTATCGGAGGCCAAGACTCACTTTGGGTCGTCGAGCCGGTGAAGTAAGTAAGTAAGTACGAAAACCAGTTTTTGGATCACATATGGATATATTATATCCAGATAGGCGAGGTGGGGAGAAACTCACTTGGGGTCCGGCAGGTCGGGAGTGACGTCCAGAATCTTGGATGCAGAACCCAGCAATGTGATCTTGTAGCGTAGAGGCTGAAAGTTAAATTCAGAGTTTTAAATCCTACTAATATTATAAATGCCGTGTGGTGCCGGTTTAGAATAGCATCATCCCATTTCTTTCTCGTGTCGCGAGAAACTACTTAGGGACTCGAGGGTTTCATGTGTAATAAACCTTTAGGAGAAAACCTGTTACTACATGAATCATCTGAAAGGGCCCTCAATATTCGTCAGAAGTGGCGATTGCGACCGTACTTTTACGACCGCTTACGCTCTGCCTTCCCCGCAAGGGATAAAGGCTATGTGTGTGTGTCTGTGTGTGTGTGTGTGTGTGTGCTTGTGAGTGGGTGTGTGTGTGTGTGTTTGTGTGTGTGTATGTGTGTGTGTGTGTGTGTGTGTGTGTGTGTGTGTTTGTGCGTGTGTGTGTGTGTGTGTGTGTGTGTGTGTTGTGTCTGTGTGTGTGTTTCTGTTTGTGTATGGGTGGGCGTGTGTGTGTTGTCTGTGTGTATGTTCGTGTGTGTGTGTGTGTTTGAGTGGGTGTGTGTGTGTTTGTGTGTGTGTGTGTGTGTGTTTGTCGCTGTATGTGTGTATGTATGTGTATGTAATGTTGTGCCACGTCACATACCTGTGAAGACAATGCGGCTGCTAAGCAGGTGGCTTGCGCGGCGAGCCCGGCGGCCACGGCGTCGGAGAGCGGGTTCGGTGCGCGCGGGTTCTCGTCGCCGCATACCGGTAGCGGCACGTCGCATATCGTCCATGTAGTCTCGTTTTTCTGCAAGTTTATAAGGTTTATTCTGATTAATTAATATAAAATTGCAGTCTTTTTATCATTATCTTAACTATAAAGCGATCATTTTTATGAAATGGCTTGCTCGCTTCGCTTGCTTTTTATGTTGTTCTATAGCCTGACCATAAAGAGTAGATAAAAAATTATGATAACGCGTAACTGTGGCAACAATTTTTTAATGTTTCAACAAAAGCTTTAATTCCATTTTATTTATTTCTACTCTTTCTTAAGACATAATCTGTCTTCAGAGCCAGTCGAGTTTCATTTTACACGCTTTCAAAAGTTCTCTTTCTCTTTTTGTCAGAGTCGTCCAACGTCCCATGAAACTGCTGTAAATACTTGTCCAAAGTGTGATCTCGCCGTTAATTATCTCAAAGCGCTACAAGTCTGTAGAGTCTAGGGATTATAATAATATTTACATAGAAAGTCCTAACACAAACAAGGAAACTAAGACAACCAAATCGAGCGAATAATTTTAAATACCTGTTCAATGTAGAAGATCTCATGTAGTTGTTCTAACAAAGAGTTTCTCTGTTTCAACAACGCAGAATGCGACCTCGCCGCTAATTCCCTCAACGCGCTACAAGACTGTCGTTTCTCTTTCAGGATTACAACATTTACAAAGGAAATCCTAACACGAGCTAAGCGAGCGCAATATTTTAAATACCTGTTCAATGTAGAAGATCTCATGCAGTTGTTCTAACAAAGAGTTCCTCTGTTTCAACAATGCAGAATGCGACCTCGCCGCTAGTTCCCTCAGCGCGCTACAAGATTGACGCGTCTCTTTCAGGATTTCTGATCGCCGGGAAAGGCTGTGGTATTCTTCTAGTAGTTCGAGACCTGAAAATATTTGTAAATTTTGTACATTGTAACATTTAAAAAAAACACATGCATGGGGTGAACGGTGTCTTGATACGAGCACTGAAATCCTTATACAAGGATTCCAGTGCTTGTGTCAGGATAAACGGGGCGTACACTGAACTGTTTAACATCGAGAAAGGTGTTAGACAAGGATGTGTAGCGTCACCATGGCTGTTTAATCTGTTCATGGATAGTTGTCTGTCAGATTTGAAAGTAAGTACACGTGGATTAAAAATGGAAGGTTTACTCGTCAAATGCCTTCTCTACGCAGACGACCAAGTCATACTTGCGTCGTCAGCTGAGGAGTTGCAGGAGATGGTAAATATTATGAATGAAGCTTTGAAAAAGAAAGGAATGAAAGTGAACGTAAGTAAGACGAAAGCTATGGTATTTGAGAAAGATGATATTATGACAGAGTGTAATATTATGATAGAAGGGGAAAAAGTGGAACAAGTGAAAGAGTTTGTATATCTTGGATCAATGTTTACGGCAGATGGGAAGTGTGACAGTGATATTGAAAGAAGAGTGAATGCCGGCAACATGGTGAATGGTGCGTTGCACACCTTTATGAACAGTCAGAAGGTGTCTAACAAGGCTCGTCTGGCTGTGCATAGAGGAGTGTTAGTACCAACACTTATGTACGGCAGTGAAAGTTGGGTATGGCAAAAGAAGAATGAAAGTAGAATAAATGCAGTAGAGATGAGATCATTAAGGAGCATGATTGGCGTGAAATTGAATGATAGAATACGAAATAGTGTAATTAGAGAACGTTGTGGCGTAAAAGAAGATATAGTGACAAGGATTGAAAAGGGAATGCTAAAGTGGTTTGGTCATGTTGAGAGAATGAATGAAAGGAGATTGACGAAAGAGATATATAAGGCGAGTGTTAGAGGAAATGTTGGAAGGGGAAGGCCGCGAAGAACCTACCTGAATCAAATCGGGGACGTTTTAAAGAAAGGTCAGGTCAGAAGTACCCTAAACCGACGAGCGTGCATGAAAAGACTGATGAATGTAGAAGAAGCGAAAGAAGTATGCCAGGATCGTAGCAAGTGGAAGGAAATAGTCTCTGCCTACCCCAACGGGAAAGAGGCGTGATTTATGTATGTATGTATGTAAAAAAAACACAAGCACACACAAATAACAAATTATCTCAACCGGCCCTCAATATTTGTCAGATGTGGCGATAGCGACTGTATTTTTGCGGTTGTTAACGCTCTGCCTACCCTGCAAGGGATAAAGGCGTGATATATGTATCTATGTGTCATTTTTAAGGCGCGGGGAATTTTATAGTGGAATCCGGAGGGAAGCGAGTTTCTTATCAGAAAAATGGAGACAATTTAGTTTTTTTTCTTAAACTAAACACGAAACTTTATGCTTACATAAATTAAATTTGGAACATTTACCTAAGAATCTACTAATCTTATAAAACTCAATATGAAAGATATCTGATATTCATTCCTAAATTTCTCTGATAACATGACTCGTAAAAAACATACATTAAAATAATTTCACGATTTTTTGTCGATTTATTTTATGCAAAATAAAACTGAAAAGAAAATTGAAACCATGTTTATTACTCTTACCAACGTCCTGGTTCTCTTCAAAGAACTTAGCTCGTATCTCTTTCAGTCTTCTCAGATTAGCCAATTTTCTGTCTCTCTCGTCCGCGAGAATAAGACGCTTAAACCTTAATACTTCTATTTGTTTGGTCAGCCTTAGCGCTTCCGCCCTTTGGAAAGGCGAAGGTTTTACCTGAAAAAAAAATTATGATTACATTTAGAAACACGAGCAGAGCGAGCACAATGTTTTAATTCAAACAAAAATAATATAACGGAAAGAAAGAGTAATCGAGCAAAGCAAGCGTGACATTTTACAATACTTAACAGAAATATATATTTATTTTATGTTTGATAAATTGCAATTGAGATTAAGATTTCATATTTTAATCTTCAACTTATGTGAAATTTACAGATTCCATAATTTTTATGTCATAGAAAGATATATATTATGATGTTGATGAGCTTTTTTCAATTAATAAATACATGCATTAAGAGAGTGGCGATATTTCATAATCAGTTTCTAAAAACCAGTAAATTCAAACGCAATATAACAAAAGCGAGCGAAGCAAGCGAAATTTTGCAAATAAAATTATCTAAATATATAACCAACCTTAAAAGATAAGAGATCATTTAATTTTAACGTAAGCCTTGGTCCATTCAACTTAGGCCTTTCTTCTTTCACTCGGCCATTTTTATTTTCACTAGCAAATTGAGATTTTTCTCTTTCCTCTTCAGGGGAGAAGAGATTTCTCTGAGATTTGCTTTTCATTTTCAACTTTTCATCGAAATTATCAACCGACGAGCCATCGTCAGACACAGCCGAATTTTGATATATTCTTTCCTTTATTTGTTGCACTTGTTCTTGTTTTTTCTTTATTTCGTATTGGAGTATGTGTAACTGTTGTAGTTTTTTCGCGTTGTAACTCTGTCTGATTTCTGATTTGAGAAAATTTAACGCTAAATATCGATATTTAGGTGCACCATCGGAATTGTTGCGTAGATCGTAATTTTCCGCGGTCTCGCTCAAGTCGATTTTACTGTTTCTTAGGTCTTCTTTTGACGCGTTTTTGGACATGTTGTCACTGTTGGTATCGCTGGTTATTACGTCCATGCTTTCTGGAGAATGTTCGTATATGAAATTTGGATCTAATTTCTTTTTATCGAGGCCATCATCGAGTCTTTCTCTTTGAATGTTGAGACTGGTTGAGGTTTTGATTGTTGCAAAGCTCTTATTATTTCTGTCTATCGGACTTTGACTTTTCGAGTATTCTTTGTCGTTTCTTCTCGCGAATTTATTTGGAGAAACAGACCTAGAACCTTTGTCCTTGTGATTTTGAATAAATTTCGATTCTAAAGTGACTTTCGACAGATTCGTTCGTCCTGACGAATCAGACGACAAAGACCCGTGTTCGATTTCGTTTTCCGGCGGAATGATATCTAGTTTGAGACTTTTATACGAGCAGAAATACCCTCCATGCATTTGGAAGACTAGAGTATTACTTTTGAAACAATCGGAGGTGAAATTTAAGGCCAGGTTGGCGCCGATGTATCGGAGACCACTGAAATAGACGCCCCAAGTTTGTATGATGGTGTCTTGTGGTCTTTCGTCATCACAATCGTTGAGTATGTGACACCATATCCTGATGACAATGTTGTTTGATGACATCCGTTGTGTGATTTCTGTAAAAAAGAAAATTTTCAACATGAAACTATTACTTTTAGAATAAGTTGCTGTCTATGATCACTTAGACGGCGGTCGTTGCACAACCATGTCAGAAGCCTGCTACTTTGAGAAGACTGTTGAAAAATTCTGACACTAGGGTTCATCGGGTCGTTGGACGGCTCGGTGTCCCATACGCAAAGAGAGAATAAGTTTTAGATGCTTAAAATTTTTGGTTTTTAATTTTCAATTATCGGCCCACCTAGCAGTTGCGCCCGTTGTCACTCATTTTCCCATGGGAATAAGATGCTTTCCCGACAAGTATTATACATAAAACTTTCCTCTTGAAACACTCTATCTATTTAAAAAACCATCAAGATCCGTTGGGTCGTTTGAAAGTTTTAAGTATACATACATACCGACGCCAAAAGAGGCATTGCTTTATACTACTCGTATGTACAGACTGTAAAATATACGATGATCCCTGTGACGGTTGTGACCTTGGAGCAAATTCTATGATATAAGGTCTATTTTTGTAGTAAACCAATGATAATGGACCTTATGTCATAGCAAGACCTTATGTCTTATGTTATGTTTGTTCCAAGGTCACAAACGTCACAGGGATCATCGTATATTTTACGTAGTGATAATCGCATGCTTGAGTTTTATTCTGTCGTTGACTGATTATAAACATGACCAGCCACGAAACAAATGAGATCATCAGTCCACAAGCGTGGATTCTATATGATGCAATTGTTTATCTACGGTTATCAATGCACAATGGTCCATACTTATTATCAGTTGAATGCATTACGCATACAATTCACAAAATAGATGAGAATGGTTTTTTGTCAGTGTTTTCTCTGTATTTGATAAGATTAATTGTGGGAATTACAAATTTCCTGTCAGTCATCATAATATGTCTGTAACCGACAATTTAATCAGTGTCTGAAGAGGTCTGAGGCAAGACTTATCCACATGATGCGGGTAAAGTTTCCTCTCCACAGAAACTGCGTTGCCTGGGACGCAACTTAGGAAAACGCAGGGTTGCCCAGAACATGCGCTATCTTCTCAGTCTCCCTGGCAGACTCCACAGGAACGACGAGTCGATACGTGCGGAGCCAGGTCGGCTGCAGGAGTCTACCGTGACAAGACCGCCTTTGCTTACTTTTAGTAATAGTGTTTGTGACATTTTGTGTTTTAATATTGTGTTTGTTGTAAGCAATAAAAACTTTATTTATCTATCTATCTAGGTACCGCACGATAGGCCTCTGTCACACGCGCCTGACGGAGACCCCGTTCCGGGTTTGAGATTATGTTTAAATTTGGAGTTGTCCTCCTCCAGGACCCTGGTTACTTCCTCCTCCATCGCTTCTTACGACCCCCACGGGAATAGATGGGGTGATGCTATTCTACTCTGCCGGCACTGCACGGCATATTTCTTCTAGTGGCGGGAAAATGTAAAAAAATATACACAAGAATTGAGGTCAATAACAAATAGCCATCATAATAATTAGATAATAAATTATTACTCAAATAATGTCAAAAGGCTCTATGTAACTCATGTTAATTAGTTCATTAATCATGATTATGTAATAACAAATGATCATGATAGGACATCTTTAAAATAATATTAGTAAATAATCAATGAGATTAAGAGGAAACCGACATTAAATAAAATTTGAATTCAGATGATATTTGAATGTGACTTAACCTAGGATTCGGGCCAGGTTAGCCTTCGGGTTGCAGAGGTCAGATGGCAGTCGCTCTGTGTAAAAACTTGCTTCAATGTCAACGACCCCGACAGAGAATGGGATAAGGCAAGGAGAATGACGAGTATAGATAATGTCCCTGATTACTTTTTATTATTTTTCTATGGGAAAACAATTAGAAGCAAATAAAACCCCCACACTGGGCCTTACTAGGTAATAAAAATCCCACACTGGGCCTTACTAGGTAATAAAAATCCCACACTGGGCCTTACTAGGTAATAAAAATCCCACACTGGGCCTTACTAGGTAATAAAAATCCCACACTGGGCCTTACTAGGTAATAAAAATCCCACACTGGGCCTTACTAGGTAATAAAAATACAAGAAAACTAAATAACTTTGCATGAAATCTGTTCTTAACATTTTTATCAGAATGACACACATTTTGGCCACAAATTGATGACATTTTAGTGTAATGAATACTTTGGCCATAAATAGGTATTTTAATTTGATGAATCACTATTATGAATATGGGTCAGGCCAAGTTTATTCAACTAAATACTTTTAATATCAAACCTGCAAATGTTATCATAACAATAGGCAGGCATGATGAACAATAGCAGGTCAAGTGAGCTATTTAAAACAATACAGGGTCTAAAAAAATTAGCAGCAAATATTTTAAGGGGTGAATCAGTCCATGAAACTGAACAACTTTCAAGAAACATAGGTCGAAATATGAAAAAAAACTTTGACCTCTGATACAAAATTATCAACAAACCAAGTCAATTTGTAAACGAGGTCCAAAATATTTTCTCACATTTCAACCTATGTTCCTTGGGGAAAGTTGTTCAGTTTCATGGAGTGATTCAACCCTTAAAATATTTGCAGCAATTTTTTTTACATCCTGTATTCGCATTTCCAACTATCAAATTACTCTTTCCTGCTTTTCCTCTTCCTAGGCCTGCTGTAAGAAATTTCTTATTAAAGATAAGCAGTGCCTGTTTTGTCTGTATTCGTTATGAGTTTATCTCTTTACCATTCTGTGTATAAATAAATATTTTGTATGAGAAAACTAAATGATGATGTTCAATATGAATTGCGCTTATTTGGATGGTGTCAAAACACTTACTTTTATATAATTTTTTTTGCTTATTAATTCAAACTTTGAATATTTCGAAAAACTATAAATGAAGTATGTAATATTTTTCGACTTTGTATTTTATTTTAACCCAATCATCTAGCGAATTTTAACCACAATAGTTAAAAATCCTATTGTACCAAGCATACAAGACTGTGTTGTATAATAAGATAACATTTCATTCTTTTGTGAATTATTAAAATACTTTCCTCATTCTAATAACTTTTTACTGACATGCCACAAAAACATTGCAATTTTGTGGTTATGGTGTGGTACAAAGCAAAAACAAGTGTAGAATCTATTGAGAGTTTTTTTTGGGACGTGTGTCAAAAAAATTTGAAAGTCTAGACCAAAAACTCCAGGGGCCCATATCTCGGCCTATGTGCATCGTAGCTCAAAATTGCTTAGAACTAAAAGTGTTCCTATTAGGCTCCACTCTCTACACAACCATAATAGTAAAAAGAAATAAGAAAAAAAGTCTTTCGTCTTCTTTTGCCCATAGAGTCACCAAATGATAAAGTCCAACCCAGAAATGCAGCTAAATTAAACTCTACAATAATTACATCGATAATTTGTAAGCTAATTAAAAAGTAATTTACCTGAATCAATTTCTTTCCACTTAGGATGTGGCGATGAGATCCTCTCGCTAGTATAGAATGGTGCAGACATTGTTGTGTGGTGCAGCGTCAGGTAGAAACTGCACTGATGTCTGCAACCTTCCGGAGGCCTGATGTTATAGCCGACAATCTGAAATCAAACAGACCACAGGTTAGTTATCATCACCCTTTGACTAATCATATACAGGGTGTAAAAAAAATTACTGCAAATATTTTAAGGGGTGAACCAGCTCATGAAACTAAACAACTTTCTCCAAGGAAAATAGGTCGAGAAAATAATAATTTGGACCTCCCATAGTAAAATAACGATTGACCAAGTCCATTTCTATGGGAGGCCAAAGAAAATTCTCACATTTCGACCTATGTTCCTTGGGTAAATTGATCAGTTCCATGGGCTGGTTCACTCCTTATAATACTTGCAGCTAATATTTTTACACCTTAATTTATTTTCTTTCATTTCTCTCTTTCTGCCATCATTACTTAATATTCAACTAGAATACTGGCAATGGTAAGATGGGATAAATGAAGTTCCATAAAACTTATAATATGTAGCCAAGTACCAAAATTAAAATGGTTACTTTAGCCATTTAAAAAAAATAACAAACTAGCAATAGATTACAGAAAACAACTACATCATCATCCTCCTTCCTTATCCCATTTTCTGTCGGTGTCGGCTACCTAACCTAGGCGATTTGAAGTGGAACCAAGTTTTTACACAGAGCGACTGCCATCTGAGCTCTGCAACCTGAATGCTAACCTGGCCCGGGTCCTAGGTTAAGTCACAGTCAAATATCATATGAATTCACATTTTATTTCAAGGCGGGTATTGAACTCTAGTCTAACGACTTATTTTGTAAGACCGGTGTCCTAACAACTTGGCCACCTACGCTCCTACAGGAAACTACTACAGTTATTAACATTTACTGAATATTTGTGACAAAATGATATAGCAAGTGGGCAAAGTTGTTCTCTTGGAACTTAATACTCTAAATTAAACAATCACAAATGATTATTTTACTTCATTTAAATTGTTTAAATGGGCTCGCCGGTACAATCTTATCCCACGCTTTGGTACTTGGTGATTTTTTTGGGAAAAGTACGCGTTATTTGGAGTTCACTGTTAAAGTTTCAAGTTAAGGACGTATATAGTTTCCGAGTTATGATTTTATAAAGAATTAATAAAAATATATTGAACAACCGATCTAAATGGTGTTTGACAGTTGTGCGACATTACGTGGACATTACACGTTCCGTTCCGACCAGTGTTCATTGAGTGTATTTCGTGAAATATTAATTTAATTCAGTTATTTTGTTAGAAATACTTTAATGACATCGTATTCTTATACTTTACTTTTATTTTATTACAATATAAAATAGTTAACACAATTCAAATCAATAAAATTTAAAAATAAATACAAGTAACGAAATGGAACGTAGGTGGCGCGCGCGCGCTTTGCCCGACGCCATTTTGTTTGTCAGTCATCATCTGTCACTTCAGTCATCGTATGTGCGCCTTGCAGTGCAGTTGTGAGCGTTTATCGTGTACACCTCCTGTAAGCACTACGTTGACTACCATGGCGTCTCCGAAGCCCTCCGTTTCGTATTCCGCCCCTTCATCGCCTGAAGCACCCCCCTTCCTGTCAGAGCGGTGACGTCGCCGAACAGCGAAGCTGTGAGGGACGACTCACCGCAACCGACCCGCCGAACCCTAGAGTGTTTTTGAATAAGTGCGAGCGTAGCGAGCCCACTTAGACCCCCCCCAAGCACCCCCCTCCCTGTCCTTTTTTTTTGGCCACCCGGAGAGACTAGTAAATGAGAACCGACTTCAGGGCACCCCGACTCGGTTAGATTAGGTTCCGAAGGCTAAGGCGGGAACGAAGCGAGCGCAGCGAGCGGAGAGACCGGCTTAGCCTTCGGGGTGTTAGTTATTTTTTTTTTTTGCCACCCGGAGAGACTAGTAAATGAGAATCGACTTCAGGGCACCCCGACTCGGTTAGATTAGGTTCCGAAGGCTAAGGCGGGAACAAAGCGAGCGCAGCGAGCGGAGAGACCGGCTTAGCCTTCGGGGTGTTAGTTATTTTTTTTTTTTGCCACCCGGAGAGACTAGTAAATGAGAATCGACTTCAGGGCACCCCGACTCGGTTAGATTAGGTTCCGAAGGCTAAGGCGGGAACGAAGCGAGCGCAGCGAGCGGAGAGACCGGCTTAGCCTTCGGGGTGTTAGTTATTTTTTTTTTTTGCCACCCGGAGAGACTAGTAAATGAGAACCGACTTCAGGGCACCCCGACTCGGTTAGATTAGGTTCCGAAGGCTAAGGCGGGAACAAAGCGAGCGCAGCGAGCGGAGAGACCGGCTTAGCCTTCGGGGTGTTAGTTATTTTTTTTTTTGCCACCCGGAGAGATTAGTAAATGAGAACCGACTTCCTTTTGCCTTTGACCTTTTGTGACCTTTGACCTTTTATGACCTTTGACCTTTTGTGACATTTGACCTTTTGTGACCTTTGACCTTTTGTGACCTTTGACCTTTTGTGACCTTTGACCTTTTGTGGCATTTGACCTTTTGTGACCTTTAACCTTTTGTGACCTTTGACCTTTTGTGACATTTGACCTTTTGTGACCTTTGACCTTTTGTGACCTTTGACCTTTGACCTTTTGTGACCTTTGACCTTTTGTGACCTTTGACCTTTTGTGACCTTTGACCTTTGACCTTTTGTGACCTTTGACCTTTTGTGACCTTTGACCTTTTGTGCCCTTTGGGTTTTCCCGCGTATATTTTTCCCACCCTAAAAACTCCCACATTCCCACCGGGGCCCGAATGTGTGAAGGGGGCTTCGATCAATAGCGCGCGAAACACGTGACGACGTTTTTTTTTAATAAGCGGTAGCGATTTTCTTGTATTGCCTATGCGGACGACCTTTTTTTTTAATAAGCGGCAGCGATTTCCCTTGCATTTACTATGTTTCACAACTTTATCAATATCTCCCAAAGTAAGTGTCTCCTGATCACCAAATTTGGTGGGGGGGGTCCCCTCCCACCCCTCTCCCCCCCCCCCACCCCCCAAAAACCCTACATTCGGGGGATAATATTGTACAGTCCTTCCTCCTTCACAATAAAACATCAGGAAATGTGACATGCAATGAGCGCGTGATAGTAAAATAGGCAGGCGTTTGTTAGTAAATTATAAAATTAATTTAAAATTAATTCCACATTCTTTAAGATCGCAACGTTCTACCACGGAACCTTCTAAAATGATTTTCTCACCTGAATGAGGCTTCTAAGTCGGAGCTGCTGAGTAGCCAAGGGAGTCCACTCCCTGCATCGGGGCCTACCGAACATTTCTCAACAAAATATCTCGACAACAAAACACAAAGAAACGGCACTACACCTCCACAACAAACCACAATCTGACTTCCATGAAATCACGTACGCAGATTGTAATAGGAATGGATTTAGGCACAAGACTTCACGTTTAATTGCATTTAGAGATAATAAATAAATAAAATTGCATTATTCAGCTCCTTCAGCTGACTTTTTCTTGTTTGTTTCATCATACATATGTCAAAACTTCCAGTTGCCATTTCTTAAATTATATATTTTACAAATTTGGTAGTTTTTAAAACCTTTTTGATGTCCGCATAAATCTGTCATGAAATGATACTGGTCAAAACTGCTTTTAAGTTAGCTGTCATTGCCATTACTCTATGCATTATTCCCAAAAAGATCAAGGCTGCGTTTTGTTTGTATTTTCCCTTGAAAACATCTTATTTATGAACGCCAACTGCATTCGAAAAACATTACTCGTCGTATCACTGTCGTACGTAACATTTAATACCGCTTGGGCCAAAATAGCACGGAAGAAGCAATAGAGGCACAATCAGCGTAATAATTCAATAAAAAAATTCAATTCAATTTATTTATCATTATTTTTATGACGATACATAAAATATGATCGTCCCGTAAAATAACTTTCTAGGCAATCAATTTTTTTATGACTGGGGCTTTTAATAATAATATATCAATTATTAGAAAATTTGCAAACAGACAATTTGATAAAATTGAAACACTGCAAAAACCTGGTCCATTGTTTTTGTTAATTTTCATAGTGAACTCGAAAGTCTCGGTTGATTCATTGATTGAAATTGACTGAAAGTTGCTGATTTGACTACTGATATGTGAAGCTATCGAAGTCTACTAAATTAAGTTTTTTTATATACATTGGCAACACAGACAAAGGCGTTTATATAGGAAATTATGGTAGCGCCCACAACGCAATGCAACACAAAAAGAAACTACAAGTTCTCAAAGTACCCGTCAGATGTCGCTAGTATAAAATAATTGCTAATACAAATAGAATACAATAAACTTAATTACGAACTTAACATAACCAGTAATGTTTACATTACTAATGTACCAAATCGAAGACAATGAAAGTAAATTATTAACCTCTGTAAGCTACAGTCGTTTTTTTTACCTATTCCCTCCGCCTGACAACAAAATATCATCGAATAAAAATTACATAGTGTGTGATTGATGACACAAAAATAGATAAAATGATCATAGATCTGACGTATCAGTTTCAGTTTCAGTTTATTTATTCATAAAATATGTATTTTACATGTCAATTCAATAATAGGTAGTAACGAAATGTACGACACAATATATCTTAGTACTAGGTAGTAGGTACTACACCTACTCAGCACATATTTCAATGTCAAATTAAAAAATAAATATAAGTTATAATATAATCTTAATTAAAATATTAACAATATAAGTTAACAATAAAACTTAAACAATAAATAATATTATGTTAGTCAACAGCCATAATTACTTAATAAAAAACAATAGTCACATTTGTCAAATTATCAAATCGTATCCCGGTCCAAGATCCCGGTCCATCGAACCCACGAGCCTCGGCGTAGAAGGCACCTACTATCCGTTACGCCACGGCGGCCTACGTTACATGAGAAAAGTTGTTCAGTTCAGAAAGAACTCATCATAAAACTATTTATACTAAATCTACCTTATACAGGGTGTAAAAAAAATTGCTGCAAATATTTTAAGGGGTGAACCATCCCATGAAATTGAACAATTTTCCCCAAGGAACATAGGTCGAAATATGAAAAACATCGCCTTTTTTGGACCTTCCACACAAAATTACCGACCGACCAAGCCGATATGTATGGGAGGTCCAATATTTTTTTTCATATTTCGACCTATGTTTCTTGGGGAAAGTTGTTCAGTTTCATGGGTATTTGCAGCATTTTTATACACCTCGTATTTAATTCTACTTACGTCAAAGCAATCAAATTATACATTTTATGATTTCCAATCAAAATGTTAATTTAAATTTTTATAACTACCTACACTGGTCCCAATAGAAAGTTATAAATCAGTGATGAAACATGAAGACTTTTTTACTTAATATTTGTATTTTGTGTCACCTTATTCCGTTAGCAGTAAGTAGAGACTCGATGAACTGTCAAGAACATGTCGCTGTTAGGCCCCAGTCTCGAATTTTGCGGGCAGCGGGGCAGCAGCGCGCTCGTCTTTTTTTTCTAGGGGGTGTGGGAAAACGCAGGGTGGCCCAGGCCCCTAAGTCTGCTATTTTTTGTCATTGTAACGCCATCGAAACTCAACTATCATTCGATTGCCATTGTGATTTTCTATACTTCAAACTGTTAGCAGACTGCGAAACTATCAAAATCATCCAACTGAGATCCAATCGACATCCAACTAAAACGATTTTCATTTAGCAGACTTAGGGCCCAGGAGCTGCACTACCCTCTCGGCCTTCATGGCTGACTCCACAGGAACGACGATACTTGCGCAGCCAGGTCCAAGTTCCAAGACCGGTCCTGAAGAAGGACAACTCCACATGAAACCCGGAACGGGTTCTTAAATATAGAAGCAGAATTAAATTATTTAATAATTATCAGAATCTTATTTCTTTTACTTTTACAGTTACTAGAAGAAAATGGTCCACAAGTAATAGAGAAATTGAATGAAGATGAAGATCAAAATAAAGAAAAACAAACAGAAGTCGTAGGAGACGAAAGCAAAGAAAAACTATCTGGTATTGTTGAAGGGGGTGAAAATAAACAAGAACAGATAGTTGATGAAGCAGAAGACAATAAACAAAAACTTTCACAAGCCACAGAAGACAATATAGAAAAACCGGTAGATGTAGGAGATAAAAAAGAATCAAAGGTCAGTAGAAATAGTGCAAAATTGATATATAGGGTAATAGGAAATTTATTAACTTCCTTTCAAGAGATGAACTAGTCTATGAAATTGAACAACTTTTCCCGAGGAACATAAGTCGAAATATGAAAAATATTTGGAACTGTGCTGCATTTCTACTGGAAAAAGAAATTAATATAAAAATTGGGTCTGACAATTTTTTCTTTTTTACAATGACTAACTAATCCATTTAATCAGTGGATAGTATTGTGACATTCTAAAAGTATTCGTTGGGAATCTACCTACTTGAAAATAAACGATAGAACTTTTGAACTCAGCCGGTAGGTAGTACTTGGTATCTACATTTTGTACATAGGAAATCTAGATTATTTTTATTAACTTATGACTTATGTTCCTTGGGGAAAGTTGTTCAGTTTCATGAGTTAGTTCATGGCATGATAGGAAGTTTGTACTTTTCCTTAAACTATGTATATTATCTATACATAGTTTAAGGAAAAGTACTGGTGGTTTCCCAGAAGTGGTACCATCACCATTGTTGCATGGGAGGTTAAAATTATTTTTCTACATTTCTATGTTTTTGAGAAATATCGTTTTTTTTCGTGGTTTGGTGACCCATTGCACCGGGGTTGCACTTGCAGGGATACATACATAAATCACGCCTCTTTCCCGTTGGGGTAGGCAGAGACTATTTACTTCCACTTGCTACGATCCTTGACCTTTCTTTCTTTCTTGCAGGGATACGCTGTATATTAGTGTATTCCTATTGTCGACTGTCGAAAACACCAAATTCACTAAAGTCGGAACTGTCAGTCGCTGATTCTATTTAGTCGTTTCTTCAATATACACACAAGAAAATTTCACCATTATTTTTGCAGGATCCATCAGCAGGATCCACTGAAAAACTCCATGAAGTGCAGGAGAATAGTCAAGAAAAACCAAAACAGGTAAATGTAGGTTCACAAATAATTCATCTAAAGGTGGGGACCTCGCTGATGGATAGAGTCCGTAATGAGACTATCCGCAAAAAGACTAAAGTAACAGATATAGTACAAAAGTGTAGCAACCTGATGTGGCAGTGGACTGGTCACATCTGTCGTAGAACTATATGGCCGGTGGAGTAAGCGGATTCTCGAGTGGAGACCACGCCTCCACAAGCGTACCGTTGGACGCCCTCCAGCCAGATGGGCCGATGACTTAAAGAGATTGACTGGATGGCGAAAGCGGGAGATCGTTTATTGTGGCGTAACCTGGATGAGGCCTATCTCCAGTAGTAGACTGCTATAGGCTGATGTGATGATGAACTATTTATTGAGTTTAATCTTTAATCCAGTGTTTTTATTTTTATCCTGTGATTGCAGGATGATGAAGAAAAGGTACATACATATATCACGCCTTTATCCCTTGCGGGGTAGGCAGAGCGTCAACAGCCTTAAAAATACGGTCGCCATCGCCACGTCTGAGTTTTATGAGGATTGTATTCCAAGGTTGTTTCTGAAAACATGTGTATCACTATTAGTGACAGGTTCTCAGTCTGCCGCCTATAAATTGTAATTCACCAATACTCTCGAGTCCCTTAGTCGCCTCTCACGACACCCGCGGTAAGCATGTGGGGTGTTGCTATTCTAAGCCGGCATCACACGGCAATAATAAATAAATTTAATATACCTATTATTATCTGTGAAGGATCCCGCGGACAACAAGCAGTATCAAGTAGAGATAGCCGCTGGTGATAACGCCGACCTTTTCTCGACCAACATCCATAAGTCGGTGCCATCTACCTTTGCTGACTTTGGCCGACGGTTCATCCCGCAATATCCTTACACAGAGGTAACAAGACCTACATACATAAATCACGCCCTTGTCCCTTGTTGGGTAGGCAGAGCGTTAACGACCGTAAAATTATCTTTATCGCCACATCTGACAAGTATTAAGGGCCCTTTCAGGTGATTTGATAAACGGTGTTAAACCCTCGAGTCCCTTAGTTGTCTTTTACAACACTCGCGGGAAGAAATGGGGTGATGCTATTCTAAGCACATACATATATCACGCCTCTTTCCCGTTGCAGAGACTATTTCCTTCCACGTAGGCAAAGAATATTTCCTCCCACTTGCTACGATCCGGGCATACTTCTTTCGCTTCTTCTACATTCATCAGTCTTTTCATGCACTCCCGTCGGTTTAGGGTAGGGGAAAGTGGTGAAAGACGGGGTAGGGGGGTAAGATGGGGAATCAGGAAAAAACTATGTTCCAACCGCGCTTTTAAATGACTACTAACGCCATCTTACAGTCTTTTATTGAAGTTATCCAGTGCCGCAAGTGTCATGGCGGAAAGTGCGTGCATTGTGATTTCGTGAGTATTTTATTGTTTTTAACACTTTTGATGTAATATTTCGGGTCAGTAAACTAAGTGACTGCATTTAGTACATGACTAGCACGGCTGAGGCAGTATTTTTTTCGTAAAACTGATATATTTTACTACTTTATGAGCATTGCTTCAATCAGGTGACTTTTGTTTTTAAACCTTGAAAAAATGTATGTTTGAAAAATGAGCGTTTGGGGCATGACGGGGTCTTACAAAACAACTGAGGTCTTACCCGCGCATGACTCAGAAAAGAAAGAGACAAGTCCGCAGAAGAGGAAAAACTGCCATAATTACTGATAAGAAGGCTACAAAAGCAAGCAAAAAAAAAATGTTGAATCAGAGTCAGAGAGTGACAGTAATGACACTGAGTGTTTATACTGTCAGGGTTGGTATTCTGAATTAAATGAAGGATGGATCACTTGCGAAACGTGTGGGAAATGGGTGCATTGTGGGTGTGCAGGCGTTGAAGACAACGATGATGAGGCTGTTCATATTTGCCCTAATTGTGAAGACAGCGATTAAGTAAAGAAGAAATGTATCAGAAATCTATACCCCATCATGCCCCCGGGGCCACCCCGTCTTACCCCATGGGTGGGGGCAAGATGGGGCAAAGTAATGTTTTGATTTTTTAATTACTTTTATAAGAAGTTGATTATTTTTGAGTTATTGTTGATTAGAATATGAAAGAAGAAAGACTGACTGATTCGCAATTAAAGTTCATATTTCCTAGCATAATAAATTCGTAGGTTTTTTTTTGTTTTTCCTTAAAGGCCCCATCTTATACCACCTTCCCTTCTGACCTGACCTTCCTACAAATCATCCCCAATTTTGGCTAGGTAACAAGACTTTCTGTCAAAAGTATTTTAATATCAGATATCTAATTCCCATAGTACAAAGATTCTTTATTTTGCGGCTAGATGGCACTCAGTGACAGTAAATTGTCTAATGCCCGTATTAATAAACCGCACTCAGCTCTGGGATTGTGAGATGTGTGTGATTTGGAGATTTCATTTAGTACCGTTTTTGAGATTTAAGCGAAAAATAGACCCTTTCCCCCCCTCCCCCCACTCCGGGGCTCCTCCTAGTGTCCCGGGGTTTTAGTATGTTTATTACCTAGTGACTCTTGACATGTTTCCGAAGAAACATCTTACGTTACTAACTTTCGCACTCTAGAACTTTTTATTCAATGGACTAATTAGTACTGCCTGAAATTTGTCAATATCGCTGTTGATATCGATCTCAGAGTTGAGTGTGGTTTAAGTCTAATTCTCGAAAGTGAATTTTTAGCACTTGTTTCGTTTGTATTGACTTTTAACAAAAAGCTAATTTCTATGTATCTATTTCAGTTTCTACCGTTTCTGTTTGGTTTAAAATTATATTATTTGATTCTAAGTTGTAAAATATTTGTTTTTTTCAGAAAACTTCTTCACAGATTGACGACGAAGCAGAAGAACGATTTGATCAAGACATAAAAAATGTGGGTAGATACAAGTGTTTGTTTGTAATATTGAGAATTTCAGATGTTTTACAGTGTTTAGATCCTAAGTACGAATATCATATTTATATGAAAGTTTGTTTATGTTTATTTGTTACTCCTTTACGCAAAAACTACTGAAGGAACTGATTTTCATGAAATTTGACACGCAGGAACAGAGTGACTTGTATTAGTACATAGGACAGTTGTTATCCTGAAAAATGTTCCTGTGGGATGCTACGGGATTAAAACCGACTTCCACGAGGGATCCCATTAGTATAAAATAAGATTTCTTTCACAGAAAGAAAGATGAGATATGTCAAACATCTTGTCTTGGTATTCCCAGTCCTCATCCACTTTTTCTGATCATAAAAATTAAATTACTAACGTTTTTTTAGGCTCTACAAGAAGAAAATCAGCTGAGTGAAGAAGATGAGTCACTCCGACCAGTCAAGGTAAACTGTATTTAATAAGAAAATATATTTGTATACAGAAAAGTAAGACAGCACATATTGAAGAACAGTATTAAGTATTTTCAAGCACTATGTATACTCCAGGCTTCTGTATATTTAGTCATCAGTGCTGGCGTAGTAATTTTCATGACACACCGTATATTTCTGGCTCCTGTTTATTTGTTGATGCGACTTTTCCTAACACCCTATATATTCCAATTATATTTAATAATATTTTATATATTTAATAATATTGCCGTGTGATGCCGGCATAGAATAGCATCACCCCAAATCCTTCCCGCGGGTGTCGTAAGAGGCGACTAAGGGACTCGAGAGTATTAGTGTATTACAATTTTTAGGCGACAGGCTGACAACCTGTCACTATAGTGATACATATGTTTTCTGAAACAACCTTGGAAAACAATCCTCAAAAATGTCAGACGTGGCGATAGCGACTGTATTCTTGCGGCCGTTAACGCTCTGCCTACCCCGTAAGGGATAAAGGCGTGATATGTGTATGTGTATGTATATATTCCAGGCGCCTGCATGTGATACCGACGCAATACTTTTCATAACAACCTGTATTATTCCAGGCGCCTGCTTACCTGGTCCTGGCGGTTGCCAAGCAGTCAGCCCTGATGCAGAGCAGAGTACTAGTTCAGCCCGACGAGTATATCGCCGACAAGAAAGCACTGAGAAGCGGGGTAAGAAAAAAAAAGAAAAAAAAATATGCGGCAGCCGGGGATCGAACCCTGCACGCTATGATCATTACGACCGATGTGGCGCAATGGTAGTGCGACTGCCTTTGATATCACTTTGTCAATTTGTTCCCAGTCTGGTTAGGACATTGCGGGCTGAACCACCCGATTGTCTGTAAGTAAGATGGCTCCGTGTTTCGGATGGCACGTTAAGCCGTAGGTCCCGGTTGCTGACGGAGGTCGTTACACAACAATGTCAGAAGCCTGCTACTTGTAGAAGGCGGTTGAAAAATTCTGACACTAGGGTTCATTGGGTCGTTGGACGACTCGGTGTCCCTCACGAAAAGAAGAAGATGTTCATGTTATGTATGTTTGCTATGCCGTATTTTCAGGAAACTAATTTTATTCACAAGATGGCGTTCTACACCGCCAAAGTAACGTACCAAATTCAAATGAAAATATTAATTTAACATAGAAACTTTACATTTCACTTATTGATAGTCGAAAATTTACAATTCGATCAATAGTTATCATCATTATTACAAGTTATTATTTTGCAATTAGTTATGTTGTCAAAATACAGGGATATTGAAAGACACAATTTTCTTTCCACAAAAATTTTATGATCCTAGTAGGCATATCCTATAAACGCGGCACAGTGGGATAAAAAAATAAAAATAAAGGCACTGCCTCAGGGCTGCCCAGGCTAACCACACAGCATGTGGTCACGCCATCAGTCGGATAAATTTCTTCAAAAAACTTCCGTATTCCTTACATTTGCCGTGTGATCCAGGCTTAGAATAGCATCACCCCATTACTTTCCCGTGGGTGTCGTAAGAGGCTACTAAGGGACTCGAGGGTTCATGTTTATTGCAATTTTAGGCGACAGGCTGACAACCTGTCACTATAGCGATACACAGCTTATTTGAAACGACCCTCAAACTTTTGTCAGTCGTGGCGATAATGACCGTGATTTTAGGTTCGTTAACGCCCTGCCTACCCCAACAGGAATATAAGCGAAATATGTGTGTGTATAAATTACATTTTGTTATTTATTTTCAGGACTACTGGGATGGTTTTTGGGTAGAAGATGGGATTCCGAAACAAAACTTGAGAAATACAGGCAGTAAAAATGAACTGGTAAGAATGCAGTCAAACATAACAAAATTATTTCTTGCACAAAATTGACAACATGTAGAAAACACAAACAAAGGAAACAGTACAAAAGGCGGCCTTAATGCTAGGTAGCATTCTCTACCAGGCAACCTGTATCAGGCAAACTGTCTATTCCCTGTCCGAAGTATAAAACCGGTCTCAATTGTAGCTCGGGTCGTTTGTAGACTTGACGTCCCACAGGCCACGATAAAAAGCAGAATGAAAGAAAATGTTACAAACGTGGGCCCAGTCTGCTATTTATTGTCATTGTAACGCCATCAAAACTCAACTGTATTTCCATTGCCATTGTGATTTTCTATACTTCAAACTGTCAGAAGACTACGAAACTACTAAAATGATCGGGCCCTGGTAAACTATCTTAACAAAATAATACAGAATAATAATACAAAATAATCATATTTTTTACTTACAGGTTTTCTAATTTAGTAAAAACAATCATCCTTTCTTACCTAGGAGACTCAAAAGTTTTAATGTGCATTTTCATATTTTGTTTGTTACAGAAATCGGTGAAGGTGAAAATCATGCCCGGATCAAGGTTATACAATTTAGTGTCAATGACAAAGGACCGGTCGCCTAAGTTGCTTTACGTCATTAATGATGATGAAAGAAAATAAATCACTTAAAAACTGTATTTTTATTTTTAGTTTAAGTAAATAAGTTTTTTTATATGCTAGAAAAACTGAATTGGTAGCTGGTCCATTGGTTCCCTTGGTTCATAGGGAGTTTATTGTGTTCAGGGCTTGTTTCTCATTTGTAACCACAAGATCTGTCACTAGTGACAAATGACAAGAATTTATCCCAACTCACATTATTAAGTGTTAGGCTGGTTTCAGAGCGACGCGTCTCGGCAGCGCTGCCCAGCCGCGCGCGCCTCGCATTACACTAGATTGTATGTAGCGTTTCATAATGACGCGTCTTGGGCCGCGTCTCGGCCGCGCCGCGGTCGGATCTCCTTCGATTGCCAGTAGCGTCGACTTGCAATCTTTTTAGACGTCGTTGTCGCACTCTTTTCCATGTAACGTATATAGCTAATATAGTGATTACGTTTGCTGGTATAATGATTCTCTGCACTCGACCGTACACCACAACGAAGCGCGCGCGTCTGAATGTCGTTTCACAGCGAACGCGCTCGCTGCCCAGACGCGCGCCCGAGCAGCGCTGCTGAGACGCGCCGCTCTGAAACCAGCCTTAGCAATGCCCATGACAAACTGAGAAAGGTAGGTTTTAGGTATTTACCTAAAATGAATGAACTCTCGCGTTTTTCATAAAAATATTTAAAATCAAAGACTCTGCTTACCCCACATTTCTATACTAACTTCTTCAAAATCACTTATAGTAACTTTTCTAATACTAGGCGGCAAATTCTCACCATAACCGTCAAATGCAGGGTTATACACCCATGGAAACACATGAGTTATACCGTTTTTGTCATACAACACAGTGTTGCCTTCATTTAAGTCAGGTTGTTCAGTTTTCTGATCCTGTAGCCTCTGATATAAGTCTTCGAATGATGGTTGCGTAGTTTCAATTTGTAGTCTGTTTTTTTCTGCCACTGAAAAATAAATTATATGTAAGTATCATCATCATCATCATCATCATTTTAAGATTTAGTTTAGATTTCACAAAAAAAAAAAGTTGAATAATTTGGAATCTACAGTAAATCAGAACATGGGAATGATTTGACGCTAGTAAAAATACATACATACATATATCACGCCTTTATCCCTTGCGGGGTAGGCAGAGCGTTAACGGCCGTAAGAATACGGCCGCTATCGCCACGTCAACATTTTTGAGAATTGTTTTCCAAGGATGTTTCAGAAAACACGTGTATCACTATAGTGACAGGTTGTCAGCCTGTCGCCTAAGTCGAGTCCCTTAGTCGCCTCTTACGACACCCGCGGGAAGGACGTGGGGTGATGCTATTCTAAGCCGGCATCACACGGCATTTTAAAAACAAAAGAAATATATAAACATAATAACATTTTGCCCTGCAGTGGGACATCAAACAGGCTACGTAAAAAAAAAAAATGTCATTGGTACAAAGCATTGAGAATGTTATCTTTTGATAACACTCTTTGCTCTACTCTGTCTGTATTCAACTGTAAATATTTTAAGGGGTCTATGAAACTGAACAACTTTTGGTGAGAAACAAGGTTGAAATATATCATTGTAGTACATTGTTCAAATATACAATGTACCAGTCAACATTAAGTCAGTTTCTTGTATAGTTTTTTAATATTTCGACCTGTGTTACATGGGGAAAGTTGTTCATTTTCATGGTATAGGTAACCTTCAAGAATATGAAAGTAGTATTTGTGCACCTTATACCGGGCCTGATAAGGTGCATTCAGACCACGAAACTGAACAACTTTACCCAAGAAACAAGTCAGGAAACATAAAAAAAAAATTGAATTTCCTAAATAAATGTAGTCAGCTGATTATGATTTTGTATGGGAGGTTGTTTTTTTTGTCTCCTTACATATGTTAATAGTGGAAAGTTGTTCAGTTTCATAGTCTGCATGCATCCTATCAGTCTAATACACCCAGTATACTGTAAAGAATGGAGTACTTCAAACGATTGCACCATAGGTTTGCACACATAAGACATAGGTGTTCCATAAAAATATTTCAACTGATATATTACCAATTTCTCTGAGATGATCAATTTGTTCCCGGGAGTAGTGTGTGAAGCGGCACATACTCCCAAACTGACAGGTTCCACTTGGAAACCTGGTGCATGGCTTCTTCACACTTTCCTCTGCAAGTATAGTCTCAGGATCTGCAATGACCGACAGGTAAAATTGACATTTCTCTCTGTCAAGTCTGCTGTAAGAAATTTCTTTTTCAGAGATACCTAAGCAAAACATATTGTGTCTATTTTGTTTATGTTTTTTGTGTACAATCATCATTCTCCTTGCCTTATCCCATTCTCTGTTGGGGTCGGCTACCTAACCTAAGGGATTTGACGTGGAACCAAGTTTTTACACAGCCATCTGACAATCCACACCCGCTAACGTGGCCTCTTTTCAAATATTACATACATACATACATATATCACGCCTTTATCCCTTGCGGGGTAGGCAGAGCGTTAACAGCCGTAAGAATACGATCGCTATCGCCGCGTCTGACATTTTTGAGTATTGTTTTCTAAGGTTGTTTCGGAAAACATGTGTATCACTATAGTGACAGGTTGTCAGCCTGTCCCCTAAAAATTGTAATACACCAATACTCTCGAGTCCCTTAGTCGCCTCTTACGACACCCGCGGGAAGGATGTGGGGTGATGCTATTCTAAGCCGGCATCACACGGCATATCAAATATTGAATGTGAGTTTCATCACTGTCTTCTTCCTTCGCTGTAAAAGCAGTTGATAAGTGTACAAGAGTAAAGTAAAAACACAATGGTACATGGCGGGGATCAAACTGGGGTCTCATGATTGCAAGCCATGTGTCAAAACCACTCGGCCACCGATGTTCCATAAAAAAAACGAAATATGTCGCGAAAATATCTGAACGACTGGCCTAAAAGTTTAAGCAATGACTTATCATTTCAATCATGTGAAATAATCAAAACTGTGAGAAAATCGAAAAAGCCTAATGCGTTCCTATCGGGTTTCAGTCTCAAAACGGACTTATAATGCTAATGATGATTGTAGATCAAAGTTTCTTAAAAGTTTTGTGTAACTTCGCACAAGAATTTACCTTTAAACTTTTGGTAATGATCCAATACCAACTTTTGATGGACCAAGCCCTTCATATGGGTTCTCACTGTGGACGGGGTGGCCGCCATGGTTTTGTCGCAGTAATCACAGTAGTATCTTTTACCCATTCTTTCTCTCTAGAGGTTTATTTTGTAAAATTTATGAGAAAGAACAATTGTTAACAAATAATAAACATAACCTAAATTCAAAATTTGGTTTGACATGACAGTCAGTGGCACAGATCACTAAATGCGTTCAACGATTAGAGTTCGCGAAAGACCCGTGAAAAATGTTTCAATTAACCTAAGACTTCTCTGTGTAATAAATTTATGATATTTTTACACAATAAATTCCCCCTGAAGGTGGGGATAACCTTCAGCGGATAAAAATTACCAAAAACGGTAATTTAAACTTCTTTCGCGCGGACTCACCCACCTAAGGCGTCATGTTGGCAGCATTGCAAATGAGTGTTGCTGTATTCTCTTACCGTTTATTTATAATAATGAATTAAAATATTTTTGTTCGTTTGATTCATCCATGGTTGTATTCATATTTTCGTAGAAATGAGATGTTTTCCTCAATATCCTAATTCACTCAGTGTTGCCCATGAAAGCTATGTACAAGCATACAATTTATTCTAATAAACACGCTTTTTCATATTACTACCTAAATCAATAGAATAGTTTTTTTGTTTAGATAATCCTGCCTGAGCTGGCAAACATTTTATTTTGGCTAACCTGTATATGGGTGTATGGCGCCAACCCGAACTTGAACAAATATTTTTGTCTTGGGTGAGATGGATGCAGGATGAAGTCAAGGAGAAGGCGGAGGACAGAGGAAGCTGGCGGATATGGGCGGGCAATACCCTTAAATAAATGATGATGATGAAGATATAATAGATAGATTTTAGGCTCAGCTCAGCTCAGGAGATGCGAGGTTCTTTGTAATTTTTGAGTGTGTATTGTAATTCTGTAAACTTATTGAAAATATGCAATGCTTTATTCTGTGATTGTCAAAAATTATTGTCAATTAATTGGTCATCAATATTTTTATGTCAGATGTCACCGGTTCATGGTGGTTTCTCTGTTTTTATTTTCTCATTGTTTTACACTGTTTTATTTTAATCATAAGTTTTCGAAAGGAATTCGCGTACTCTAGGTACTCGTTAAAACAAAGACTTAGATTTGGAGAAAGCCAATCCCTAGAATAACCACGAGACAAGCCAATGTACATAAAATTTCTGAAAAATGGACGACAATAAAGAAAAGAAGTCGTTGAAAAAAACTTTAGAGGGACAAGATAAGGATGACGATAATGGCAAAGAAACCAAAGCGGTAAGTCGCGTTTAAATCGTAATAGAAGTACCTAACATGAATCATATCCTGGACTAAACTATCGCCATCTATCGCTCATACGTAAGTACCTACTATTATTTATTCTATGGTCTCGATCATTTCGATTCCACGTTGCCGTCAAATAGGCTCGTGGGTTCGATCCCCACCGACACAAATATTTGTTAAGTCAATTTTCAAATATTTGTGTTGAGTCTGGGTGTTTTCTATGTATAATATGTATTTATTTACAAAAAAAAAAGTATATATGTATTAGTATCAGCTATCTAGTTCCCATAGTACTAGCTTTGCTTAGTTTGGGGCTAGATGGCGCTGTGTGAATTGTCCAGGATATTTATTTATTTATTTATTTATTTATAGGTAGGTAGGTATAATAGGTTAATAGGTAGGTAGGTTGGTACCTTTAACAATCTATGATACAGTAGGTACGATTATTCATGATGTTTTTAATCCGCCGTGACACGCAAAGAAGAAGAAGATTTATTGTTGAAGATTATTGTTGACCTACGATTCCCAATCTCCAAGAGTTATCAGGCTCACAGGGACGCAGCATAGTTTTTTTTCTGATCTTGAAAATGTGCTCAAGTAGAACTTTGTTTGAAACTTAGGTAGCATATTATATTTTTATTTTTAAGTTGACAAATAAAAAACTAGGTCCGTATTTATAAATCGCACTCAACTCTGAGTTCGATCTCAATAACGAGTGTGACAAAAGTCAGTCAATTCAATTCTAATGACGACTCAAAGTAGCACTCAAGCAAGATCGATCTGAAAGTTGGGTTCGGTTTATAAATACGGACCGTAGAGTCATCATCCATCTTACATTAAGCCGGCTTGCCGATAACACAATCATGATTTAGGTAGCTTTATTTTGGAAGCAAGGTCATCAAGGTTTATGTTATACGGGGTATTATAGGGTGAAAGGGACTGGGTAACGAAAACTTTGCAGGTGTGATCAGCCCATGAAACTGAACAACTTTTCTATGGGGGCTATGTTGGGAAAAGAAAAAATTTTTTCGAGTTCCCATACAAAGTCACTCAGGATTCGGGCCAGGATAGCCTTCGGGTTGCAGAGGTCAGATGGCAGTCGCTTTGTGTAAAAACTTGGTTCCACGTTAAATCCCCTAGGTTAGTTAGCCGACCCCGACAGGGAACGGGATAAGGCAAGGAGAATGATGATACAAAGAATTTTTTCGTTTCCCAACATAGCCCCCATATAAAATATTGTTTAGTTTCATGGTCTGAGCACGCCTGCAAAGTTTTCGTTACACCGTCCCTTACACCCTGTTTATTTATTTTTTATTACGTTTATGTTATATTACGTTTTTTTTTCTCTTCAGTCTCAAACTTTAAAATCACCGTCGATGAATTCAGATGAAGAAGCTCACAGTTCGCATTACATTGTGAGTTTTTCGTATACCTTTTTATCTCTTGCTTGTATTTTGTATCCTTTTTGTGTTTTTTTTTAATACCGGCTTAGAATAGCATCACCCCACATCCTTCCCGTGGGTGTCGTAAGAGGCGACTAAAGGACTCGAGAGTATTGGTGACTTGGTGTATTACAAAGTATAGGCGACAGGCTGACAACCTGTCACTATAGTGTTACACATGTTTTCTGAAACAACCTTGGAAAACAATCCTCAAAACGTGGTCAGACGTGGCGATAGCGACCGTATTCTAACGGGTGTTAACGCTCTGCCTACCCCGCAAGGGATAAAGGCGTGATATATGTATGTAACTATGTTTGTATATGTAACAAATTCGAAGAGACGAAAACTCACCGACTTTGGCTCGGCCACTTATAAACTGCACTCAACTCTGAGTTCGATCTCAAGATCGAATTTGAGAAATGACAGTCAATTTAATACTAACGGCGGCGCGGCATCTCAAAGTCGCACTCAAGATCGATCTCAGAGTTCAGTGCGGTTTATACATTCGGGCCTTAGAATCATCATCTTACATTAAGTTTGCTTGGCGATAACACACTGATTTTTGTAGATTTATTTTGGAATCAAGGGTAAAAGATTATGTTATGTTTAATTTTTTTTCTTCAGGAACAAACTTTAAAATCATTGTCGGTGATTTCAAAGGAACCATCTCATACATACATAGTGAGTTTTTCGTATAATTTTTATCTTTTGCTTGTATTTTGTCACAAACTCGGAGAGAGAAAACTCACCGACTTCGTTAGCTCGACCCTCAGGCTCGACCACTTAGATTCGTATTTATAAATCGCACTCAACTCCGAGATCGATCTCAAGAGCTATTTTGACAAATGTCAGTCAATACTAACGGCATCTCAAAGTCGCATTCGAGATCGATCTCAAAGTTGAGTGCGGTTTATTAATACGGGCCTCAGAAATAATGGGGAGGAAAATTCAAAACTTATGGCGCGACTGCGCCTAAGATGTAACTTGGACTTTGACATTGACACATTTTTGACCAATCACAGTAAAAAGGCGCTGCGCTGTCGAGAGTGGCGTCATTAGATCCTCAGTTTCCTACCTCATTGGTGAGGATCGGAGTGTCAAAAGGATCAAAGTTAAGGAGATCCAAGTTGACGTTGTTGTTTGATTGTGAAGCACAGGACAGGGATCAATGAAGGAAACTCATTTTGGAGGCCAAGATCCATTTTGGCGCACTGAGCCAGAGAAGTTAATTGGTTTCCCTATCTTGTAATTATGTTTATAAGATCATTCTATTTTTAAGGTCGCTCTGCAAAACTGGTGACTGATTCCCCACCCATCCTCGACTGGCCTTTTTTCTGGGATTGGTTGAAAATGGATCAATGTCAAAACTAAGGCCCGTATTTATAAACCGCACTCAACTCTGAGATCGATCTTGAGTGCTGTTTTGAGATGCTGTTAGTATTGACTGACATGTGTCAAAGCCGCTCTTGAGATCGATCTCAGAGTTGAGTGCGATTTATAAATACGGACATGAGTTACTCCATAATGCACGTATATACTAGATAGCGCTTAGCCAAAGTCGCGTAATTTGAGTTTTCTGACCATTGCTGCCCCCGTAACTAACCCCGATGTGTCAAAGCCGTGTGGTGTCGGCAGAGTAGAATCTCACCACCCCAAATCTGCCCGTGGGTATCGTAAGAGGCGATAAAGGGCTTCCGGGAGGTGGGCAGCAGCGCCTCCCGTGTTGACAACATATACGTAGTACACAAACGCACACTGCGGTCACCAACCCGCCTGCCCAGCGTGGTGACTATGGGCAAAACCCCCCATGGATAGAACAAGAAAAAACCGGCCCCTAGTTCCCGGCCGCCTGACTACCCCGGGCTGCGGTAGCGGCCCGGGCAATGGTAGGGCAGGGGGTGCAAAGAATACCCGGGCTACGGACTACGGCTGCCATAGACTGACCCTGGCGACGTACAATGGACGCAGTCTGCGGCTGGACGAAAGTCTCCAAATCCTTGAGGTAGAATTAGATAAGATACGGTGGCATGTTCTGGGATTGTCAGAAGTCCGAAGAGAGGGGGAGGACACGATAACCCTAGAATCAGGTCACCTATTCTACTTCAGGGAAGGGAGCGCACAATCCCAGGGTGGCGTAGGGTTCCTTGTCAATAAGGCTCTCTGTGACAACGTGATGGAGATCAGCAGCGTCTCGAACAGGGTAGCGTACCTGCTACTGAAGCTGACCGAGAGGTACTCTCTCAAGGTCGTACAGGTATATGCGCCGACTTCGAGCAGCTCAGATGAAGAGGTGGAGGCCCTATACGACGACGTGTCGAAAGCCATACACCAAACCACTAAGACCCACTTCACTGTTGTCATGGGGGACTTCAACGCTAAAGTGGGACAGGAGCGCGGTGAATCAAGCTTGGGACCACATGGCTACGGGAGCAGAAACCAGAGGGGCCAAATGCTAGTCAACTTCCTTAGTAGGCAAGGGCTGTTCTGTATGAACACCTTTTATCAGAAAAAGCCCCAACGGAAGTGGACCTGGAAGAGCCCTGACGGCAGGACGAAGAACGAGATCGACTTCATCATGACGGATAAACGGCATATATTTAGGGATGTCTCAGTGATCAATAGGTTCAATACCGGAAGTGATCACCGACTAGTAAGAGGCACCCTAAATATCAACTTCAAGCTAGAAAGAAACCGCATGGTGAGGCAAGTTCTCCGTCCCAATCTGCCCCAAGCCGGACATGAGGAGTTCCAACTTGAACTAAAAAATCGATTCGCTGCCCTGGAGACCCCGGCAAACGTTGACGAGGACCTAGAGAGCATAGTCGGGGCTATTCGCGAAGTGGGGACGAAGCATTTTCGTAAAAGGCGAACAGACAAGAAGTCCAAACTTTCAAGCGAGGCCCTGGAACTGATGCGAATTAGACGGGAAACACCAGAGGATGCATTGCCAGATCCCCAGTTACTTAACAAAAAGATCCGAAGTATGGTAAGGCGCGACCTCCGAAGCTACAACACTCGACTCGTAAAGGAGGCGATTGAGAAAAACCGAGGGTCGAAAGTTTTTACCAAGACACTGGGAAGGAGTCATCTGGCAAAGCTAACTACCTCGAATGGTGTAACTGTCACATCAGTTCCAGAGATTCTCGCTGAAATTGAGGACTTCTATGGAAATCTGTATGCCTCGCATGCAAAAAAGCCTCCACCTGATGCGACCCCAGACCCAAGAGCTCCTCTCTCCCGCCACTTTACAGAAGATCTCCCGGAAATCGCGGCGGCTCTCAGACAACTTAAGAATGGGAAGGCTCCCGGGAAAGACGGAGTGGCCTCTGAGCTACTTAAGGCCGGTGGAAAACCTGTCCTCGAGGAGCTGAAAAGGCTTTTCAACTCTGTAATAGCCAATGGGACAACCCCGAAGGCGTGGAGCAGAGGTGTAGTGGCATTGTTTTTCAAAAAAGGAGACAAAACGCTTCTCAAAAACTTCACACTTCTGAGCCACGTCTATAAGCTGTTCTCGAGAGTCGTCACGAATCGTTTGGCATCAAGATTTGACGCCTTTCAGCCACCGGAACAGGCCGGGTTTCGCAAGGGCTTCAGTACCGTGGACCACATCCATACTGTAAGGCAGGTTATACAGAAGACAGAGGAGTACAACCAACCACTGTGTATGGCTTTTGTGGACTACGAAAAAGCCTTCGACTCTATCGAAACCTGGGCTGTTTTGGAGTCCTTGCAGCGCTGTCAAGTCGACTGGCGGTATGTGGAGGTGCTGAGAAGCCTCTATCAAATGGCTACGATGTCCGTTCAAGTACAAAACCATAATACAAGACCCATCCAACTGCTCCGTGGTGTAAGACAGGGTGACGTTATATCCCCGAAACTATTCACTACCGCATTGGAGGATGTCTTCAAAACTCTACAGTGGGATGGACTGGGCATCAACGTCAACGGCGAAAGTCTCACGCATCTCCGCTTTGCCGACGACATAGTCATAATGGCCGAATCGCTGCAGGACCTGCAAAAAATGCTATCTAGTCTTAACTCTGCCTCGAGACGTGTTGGACTTGGGATGAACTTGGATAAGACGAAGGTCATGTTCAATCAACACATAATCCCCGAGCCGGTCTCCGTCGAAGGTGTAGTCCTTGAAGTTGTCCAGAAATACGTGTACCTTGGGCAAAGTTTGCAGATGGGAAGAGACAACTTTGAGGCTGAAATCACCAGAAGAGTGCAGCTTGGCTGGGTAGCATTTGGAAAGCTGCGTCACATCCTCGAATCATCTTTGCCACAATGCCTCAAGACCAAGGTGTTCGATCAATGCGTCCTACCAGTCATGACCTACGGAGCTGAGACGTGGAACTTGACAGTAAAACTGGCCCACCGGCTACACGTCACTCAGAGAGCTATGGAAAAGTCTATGCTTGGTATCTCTATAATGGATAAAGTCCGGAATGAGGCCATCCGAAAAAAGACCAAAGTGACGGACATAGTCTGGAAGTGTAGCAAGCTGAAGTGGCAGTGGGCTGGCCACATTTGTCGTAGAACCGACGGACGGTGGAGTAAGCGGGTTCTCGAGTGGAGACCACGCCTCGGCAAGCGTAACGTTGGACGCCCTCCGGCCAGATGGACCGATGACTTGAAAAAGGCGGCTGGTAGCGACTGGATGGAAAAAACGGGAGATCGTGCCTTATGCCGTTCCTTAGGGGAGGCCTACGTCCAGCAGTGGACTGCAATAGGCTGAAATAGAAAATAGAATAACTAACCCCGTTGTGCTGTCAACCGATGTTTGACGATGTTTGTGTTGTTGCTGATTTATTGTCCTCCTGACAATGACCGATCATCATTCTCGTTGCCTTATCCCGTTCTCTGTCGGGGTCGGCTACCTAAACCTAGGGGATTTGACGTGGAACCAAGTTTTTACACAGAGCGACTGCCATCTGACCTCTACAACCCGAAGGCTAACCTGGCCCGAATCCTAGGTTAAGTCACATTCAAATATCAGCTGAATTCAAATTTTATTTGAATGTGGGAAACCCACAATCACGATGTTTTTCCTTCACCGTAAGAGCAGTCGGTAAATGTACGTGAGTAAAAACTCATTGGTACATAGCGTGGATCGAACTCGGGTCCCACGATTGTAAGACCGGTGTCCTAACCACTTGGCCACCGACGGTCAACGACGGTCGACCGATGTTGACAGAATATCAGTATGGTGGTAGAGGTAGTGTATCCATCTACGGTAGCATTCCCGTAGAAGGAAGGCCGACCAGTCGTAAAATTAGATAAATCTACTTTTCTACCTAATATGATTTTGAATGAAAGCAACAAAGACTGCCTGCGACCTGACATAGGAATTAATTCTTATCTTTTGTATTTATTTTAGGAAGATGATGCTTATTCTACAAAGCATCAAATTTCCCATTATCTAAACCGATTTGACAGTACAGAGGAATTGGCATTCTATCCTGGCGCCGAAAGATCAGATTATGACTTCGTTGCAGAACGGCATAACATATACTCCACAAAGTAAGGGTGTTCTATTTTCATACATCTTGTTAAAGATATGAAGTTAGGTCCGTACTTATAAACCACACTCAACTCTGAGATCGATGTTGAGTGCGATTTTGAGATGCTGTTAGTATTGAGTGACATTTTTCAAAATCGCTCTTGAGATCGATCTCAGAGTTGAGTGCAATTTATAAATACGGACCTTAAACACTGAAGACTTTGCCTCGAATTTTGCGGGCAGCGGGGCGGCCGAGGCATAGGCGTTAGAAAAGTGAAAATTCGAGGCAGAGGCCTTAAGCGAAAGTGGCGCCAGGTGGCGAAGTCTCACAACCCAGTAATGTTGTCCGGAATTTGCGAATAGTCTTATAGGTATAGCCTTAAATCTCGCAGCGCCTTCCAATGTCAAAAAGGTTGACCCGTGAATCCCAAACCCAACAAGTAGAAAAGATTGATGCCAATATTTCTGACTTAAAACTAACAATTATATCCTTTGACTCGTTCTTTTCCAATTTCACATCCTCCTTGCCTTATCCCGTTCTCTGTCGGGATCGGCTACCTAACTTAGGGGATTTGACGTGGAACCAAGTCTTTACACAGACCGACTGCCATCTGACCTCTGCAACCCGAAGGCTAACCCGGCCCGGATCCTAGGTTAAGTCACATTCAAATGTCATCTGAATTCATATTTTATTTAAATGTGGGTTTCATCACGATGTTTTTCCTTCACCCAGTAAATGTACACGAGGAGGTAAAAACATATCGGTACATGGCGGGGATCGAACTCGGTTCTCACTAATTGTAAAACCGGTGTACTAACCACTAGGCCACCGACGCTCTCTTCCAATTTCTCGTTCGTTCTTTTCCAATTTCCCGTTTCAAATTCCTTCCAGCCTTATAGAAGCAGCAGGCCACATGATCAAGGGCATGCTAGGAGTTGGGATTCTCAGCATGCACGAGGCTTACATGCGCGGAGGCACCTGGACCGGTCTGGCCACCACATGTGTGCTGGGCTTCATCAGTCCTTACAATACGTTAGTAAGTTTTCTGTTCTCTATTTTGGTTTGGTGGCTCAAAAAGACGTTTGCAAGGTGTACCTTTAAATGCTCAACTGATTTTAAATTCAATGAATCAAGAAAAATAATGATTATGTTTCACATACTTAACGAACTATTTTTGAAATTTAACGAAGAAGAAGAACATTCACGTCCAGGGATCCCTAACCGAACCTGAAGGCACCTAAGGCAAACCTGAAGTTATTGTTAAGACAAATGTCATATTTGTCGTAGATGCTGGTGAAGATAGCACAAAAGACATACCAACGCGTGAGGATAGCAAAAATGACATATCCTGACCTAATGGAGGCTGCTGTGGCCAAAGGACCGAGATTTTTAAGAAAATACCGAAAATGCTTAAGGTATTTTACAGATATATTATGTTTTGAGATTTTCGCGGCTGTTCACAACACTTAAATTAATAGTTAACGGGATTACGTTTGTTTTTACCACGATATTTCGAAACGGTTACACGCTCCATGGTCACGAGTAGACTGTTTTAGCGAATGTTTTTTTTTTAATTCTGGCGTCACATCTCATGGGTGGAGACGTATTTTGCCAATGTCAAAGTAGTCAGGTCGTCGGTAAGGTTAGAGTGATGTAAAGTGGCATTACGCCGAGGGAGAGTCCACAACACAGTCATCCTAGTCTGACGACTAGGGGCTGTGTTGCGCAAAATTATGTAGTACAAAAAACTCGATAGTAAAATTTTCTGCACCACGTGGAGACCGCTCGTCACTATTGCACAATGCCGAATATATGCATTAATTACAATTTCCTATTTAATGAACACTTTCAGAATAGTTTGTTGCTTAATACACTATCAGAATTATTCACCAAACACTCAAATGAACAAGAAATATCAAATTATAACCAATACACGACCCGCCATGATGGAATACCAACGAGCGACCCCCTTAGCGAATGTTGTCATCTTGCTAAGGGCAAACATATCTGTCTACCCTCTTAGTAATCGTGGTGATAATCCCGTTAATATAATACTATTCATTTAAGTATTTTACAGATGTTTAGTTTTTTTTTAATTTAAAAGTGTGGACTTGAAATTTTTTGCTATTTGCTCGAAGGCAATCAAAACTCGAAACCACTCTAGAATAGCTTACCTTGTACAGACTCGGTGATTGTAACTCATGACAAATTCAGTTTTTAAGGTTTCGATTTTCTTGTGATCGTTACCAGCAGGTCGGATAAAAATGATGATCCACGTTCAGTAAATGATATATTGCAGCTAGAAAAGTAATAAATAATTTGTTAAGATAAATACCTACCTATACCTAGATAATATATTATTTGTAAAAGCGCCATCTATCCGTTATCTGTAGAACTTTTACCACTGCGGCTTATATTAGTAACAACCATTACTCCTTAGATCCTTACCTATTTTTACTCCGCTTATGGGGCGATTACACCTAACGAGTACAGTGGCGAGTCAGTGTCCTCGGCCGAGTGCTCGGTTGGTATAAACACTTTAACGAGTGCTCGGCCGAGTACTCGGTCGAGAAGAGAGGCGAGAGAGTCACTAGAATCCCAATTTGTTTACTAGGCCGAGTACCCACCTCCCCGCTTCATTCTTCTGCCCCCGCAGCGACTCGCTATCCCGCTCGGCACGTATAAACACGCACTCGCTTGTCACTCGCCACTCTTGTCTTTGTATATATAGAGTTATGTTCTCGAGCAATGTCTCAAAATGTTCTACAGTCATTCTCAAAAGTTCTTTGAACTCCTTGGGATCTTCTAACTGCAATTCATTAAAAATTATATTTGTTGCTCCAAGGGCATTTCGCCTTAAAATCCATTTTCTGGTCCAAATTCGTTGATCTTCCTTTTTTATTAAATCCCACAATTCGTTAATAATCGGATAACAGCCGATTTAAAACCCGTTTAAATCCTTTTTTTTTCGATCTATTGCAGACGTCGTGATCAAAACTGAAATGACTCGCCACTGGTGTAAATACGTGTAAACACCCACTCGGTTCGGGAACTCTCTCGGCCGAGAGCTAATTTACTGACTCACCACTGTACTCGTTAGGTGTAATCGCCCCATTATACTAGCGCCGCCGAAAGAAGTCGGTTTTGACAGGTATCAAACTGACATTACTAGTGATGTGATAAAGCATCGCAATGGTATACGTAAACATTTGGTAACTATCCAAGTTCAAGACAAGGTCAACGTTTTAAACAGGAAAAACAAATCAGGGAAATAGCCGGGTCACAAAAACAGATCAGAGAGGAACAGAAAGGAACGTAGTCAATGCGCACGAGTACAAAAGACGACTGCGGCGGAGTAGAGGACGGGCGAAGCCGGCGGGTGCCAGGTAAAAAACCGCGGCGCGCGGGAGGGGGTGTAACAAGCGGTAATTTCGACCATCCAGTGACATCTGTACAAATCATTTGGTTTATCCATTACGAGCTTATTATATTAGATAGTATTCACTTTGCTTGTAAAAAAATAAGAAATATTTAAATAAATGAACCCTATAACGATACTAATTACCATGTTTAAAATAATCTAGTAACGCCCATAACATATTACTAATGTCAAAGTTCATAACTTCATAAAATTACTTGACGGATTCGGATAATACTCGGAGCTGCAACACTACAAAATGACGTTTGAAAAAGGCTGCACGCCGTGAGTCGTGACTTTAGAAAATCGTGCTTTGATTATAAATTAATGTTTTTAAAAATGATTCTCGTATATTTCAAATATTGAACCAGTGTTTATAAAATAGTTAGCAAATTGGGACATTATTCCGTAAAAAAATAGTTCCCAAGAAGGTTTTAAATGTAATCGAAAAATGTTCCCCACTACAAGGTTATATCATATTCTAAAAAAAAAATAACTTCGAAACCGACTTCTTTCGGCGGCTCTAGTATAGCCGCGTATTAGTTCCGATAGATATAGATGGCGCTTCACATGTCATTACATTGTTTATGATTGACGCAGAGAGACTGTACCTTGGTACTCGACAATTTTAACATTAGCGGCCTAGTAAAATGGTTCTATAGGGTGTTAGGAAAAGTACTGACGCCCTTTCAAGATCTGAATCAGCCCATGAAACTGAACAACTTTCCTTTGTGAAAGTTGTTCATTTTCATGGGCTGGTTCATGCCTCGAAAGGAAGTCAGTCTTTTCTTATGGTTCTCTATCTATTTGCATAAAAATATTAGGTATAACACAGGTTGGCACAATGTACATTGAACTAATGATACTTACGCATAAAAATAGTAGGCATAACACGTTAAGAGTATCATTCACAGACATGGCGCGAGCGAAATGCGTTTTTCAAATTTTATGTGCTGTCTCGACGGCCGCGCGGCAAGCACCCTAATGTGCGATAGGGACAGGTAGCAGGCTTCCTGAGAAATCGCCTCGAAAACAGAGTAAAATCGAGGTGCGGGCGTTAACGTTTCCCTACACCTAAATTTTAACAAAATTCTATAATTTTGGTCTTGATCGCTTAGGTATGAACTAAACTAGGTTTATACGTTTCGTTTTTAACTAAATTTTGTACAGTTTTGTAAGTAACCTCACTCAAACATGAAGATTTTTCAGTATCAAAAAAGTGTACTTTTGTGCCTCATTATTTCTGAAACTATAATATATATCAAAAAAATAAAAACGTATAAACCTAGTTTTTGTGAATTTAAATAAAATACCTAAAAATCAAAACAATTGGATCCCTTTTCTTATCACCCTGTATAATGTCACAGATAATTTAATACTACTAGAGTAGTACACTACTATAGTAGTTTGCCGTGTGATGCCGGCTTAGAATAGCATCACCCCACATCCTTCCCGTGGGTGTCGTAAGAGGCGACTAAGGGACTCGAGAGTAATTGGTGTATTACAATTTTTAGGCGAGAGGCTGACAACCTGTCACTATAGTGATACACATGTTTTCCGAAACATCCTTAGAAAACAATACTCAAAAATGTCAGACGTGGCGATAGCGACCGTATTCTTACGGCTGTTAGCGCTCTGCCTACCCCGCAAGGGATAAAGGCATGATATATGTATGTATGTATGTGAGTAGTACAGATACCTAACGTCATAGAGGGAGTCCGATTGCCCTAAGTGACGACACAGCGCGTGCGTTGCTAGCGACATCTAGGTTATTTATTGGATACTTCGTATTGACGTCATTTGTATTGAAAAATATTGCAAGAATGTGAATAATTCGCGTGTTTTCCGTCTCAAAACATCTTAAAAAATGTAATTATAATTTAACAATACATTGTTTTTGTAAATTATCCTGTACTTCAGACTCTGGTTACATTCGCTACCAGTATTGCCATCTATTGATTTTTTTCTGAACTAATTTCCTTTAGTTAGAAATGAGACCCCATGATAATGTTTCAGATACACACTCGATGCATTACTAATTTTAGAGCTGTGCAGCACTTGTGCCATTTACCAAATAATGATGGCAAGTACTTTGGAAAAGGTAAGTTTTGAAAACGAATCCGTGTGATGCCGGCTTAGAATAGCATCACCCCACATCCTTCCCGCGGGTGTCGTAAGAGGCGACTAAGGGACTCGAGAGTATTGGTGTATTACAATTTTTTGGCGACTGGCTGACAACCTATAGTCTGTAAGTTTAGGTACTTATCATTTTGTAAACAAACTTTGTATGAAACTGATAGTTCAAGTGTCACTTTTATACAAAGTTTGTTTATAAAAAGATAAGCACCTAAACTTACAGACTATATCACTATAACTTTCTGAAACAACCTTGGAAAACAATCCTCAAAAATGTCAGACGTGGCGATAGCGACCGTATTCTTACGACTGTTAACGCTCTGACTACACCGCAAGGGATAAAGGCGTGATATATGTATGTATGTATGTTTCTGAAATGTTCGATTTCGGTTCCGTGCTCGAAAGCCCAAACCGATTGGTCTAACCACACGTATTTAAACTTTCATTTAATGTTTTTATAGTAAAAAATAGGTATGTGTGTTGTGTACCAATTTTTTACACAGAGCGACTGCCATCTGAACTCTGCAACCCAAAGGCTAACCTGTCCCGAAGGTTAGCTGCAAATATTTTAAGTTGTGAATCAGCCTATGAAACTGAACAACTTTCCCCAAGAAACATGGATCGAAATATGAGAAAAATTTTCGGACCTCCCGTACAAATTGACTTGGTCGATGGATATTGTAGAGAACCAATTTTTTTTTTTCATACTAAGACCTGTAGCGACCTCTGGTGGCTACAACATGAAGCTCACTCAAGTGGTTCACAAGCATACAAGACAGGAGTTCTTAACATATCGGAGAGATGGCGCCACGTGACAGAACAATGGACCTGAAACGCAGTATCAAAGTGTTCACCGCGCAATGCATATATACAACTTCCAATCCAATCCAGGTGGGCCCGTCAGTCCCCTGGCCACAACACCAGGCAAGGCGGGTAGCTACCCTTTTCCCGGCACCACCTGGATTCCTCCTGTCACCCGCCATAGACCTATGTTCCTTGGGGAAAGTTGTTCAGTTTCAAGAGCTGGTTTACCTCTTAAAATATCAGCATCTAATTTTTTAACACCCTGTATATTCAGATCATGATCGAGACAACCAGATGGCAACTCGACATCAGGATATATATTTTGATAGTGACGGTGCCACTAATACTAACTTGCGCCATAAAAAAATTGAAGTATCTCGCGCACATGGCCATAGTTGGTGACGTTTTTATCGGTTAGTAGAACACTGTTACCCACTGACCTAGCTCTGGACTGGCTGTTGCTACAATATTGGTGGCACTCAATGAAGATCGCCATTTTGGCGCTGGCAGTCAAGGAAAGCAATTATACGAAAGTACTGGGAACTAAAGTGAAGTCGCTATTATGGCGCTGGCAGTAAAGGAAAGCTAATAAGAAAGTACGGGGTACTCTCGTAGGTGGCGCTTCAATTGGGTCCGCAAAACTAGCTGTCATTTGTATGGTACAAGCTTCCAGTGCGTAGATAACTTCATATCAATGCTGCCATCAGTACCAGCATAATGTCAGCATTTCCAATAAAATAGCTTTAACAATGGGGACTTTTCTAAGCTTTTCTATACGACAGATTTCGAGGAGCCGCCCTGTGGCCTATGCAACGAAACTACAGGCTACAGTTCTACAGGTGGAATTCGATGTACATTGTGTAGCCGGTGGGACATTATAAAACCAGGATTTTTGACCGGCTACGCAATGTACCTACATTGAATTTCACCTGTAGAATTGTAGCCTGTAGTTTCACAAAACGAGGCACTGAAAATGTCTTTCAAACTGAATGAAATTAAATGTATTTTTGTTATTGACTTTTTGTTAGAGAGCTAATAAAAACGAAACAAGCGGAAAAAATTCACGCCACCGATGGGACTCGAACCCACATCTTCTGACTAGCCGGGTCAGACGTGTTAACCGATACACCACGGTCGGCTCTAACCCAGGTGGCGAAATTGTGATCCACTTGTTTCGTTCATATATTTTTTTTTATTCACAATAAGAAGACCTCCTATTAGCTAAAAAATATTTTATATACCTTGTTGCAGTGGTTTTCGTTCTCTTAGCACTGGGCTACAGCATACACGGCCTCCCTCCGATCTCCGAGCGAGTGGCATGGCGGAACATGCACGGGTTCTTCGGGTTCACAGGGATCTTCATCTACAGCATAGACAGCCTTACGCTCGCCCTGCCCATAGAGAACAATATGAGCAAGCCGCATTTGTTTCCAGCGATCGCGTGTATTTGTAAGTTCTTTTATAGCCTTTAAAGCATTCAATGGCCGTGTGATGCCGGCTTAGAATAGCATCACCCCATATCTTTCCCGCGGGTGTCGTAAGAGGCGACTAAAGGTCTCGAGAGTATTGGTGTATTACAATTTTTAGGCGACAGGCTGAAAACCTGTCACTATTAGTGATACACATGTTTTCTAAAACATCCTTGGAAAACAATCCTCAAAAATGACAGACGTGGCGATAGTGGCCGTATTTTTACGGCCTTTAACGCTCTGCCTACCCCGCAAGGGATGAAGGCGTGATATATGTATGTATGTAGAGCATTCAACCTATGAGGATTAAAGCTGGGCTTACCCCTGTGTCAGAATTCACAGCCTGTTTGCCCAGCACGTTATACAGGGTGTAACGGAAAGGGGGTATCAAGCCGAAGTGAAAATAAACTATACCTTTCGTAGATGGGTTATGTAAAATTTCAGTCCAATATACCCAACTTTGTAACACATTGAAAAAAAAATCCAGCATACGATTTTAAAGTATTTGCATGTAAACAAATGTGGCACAACACTATTGAGGTCACTGATCTTTATTTCATTCCCATAGCACTATCACTAGCACCGCCCATTACACCTTCTACGCGTCCTGGGCGCCTGGTACCTCACGCGGCGCTCGCACTTTATTCGCATTATAGCACTGCGCGGGAAGCGCGGGTCGCGGGTCGCGGGCCGCGGCGGCATCTTCAAAGGTGTCGGCGCGGCGGCGGCGGCGGCGCACAAAGCGATCTGCGGCGGCGGGTGGCTATGTCACACGCGGCAGATAGCAGGAATCAGCTCCTGCGTGCGGCGAAAGTGATAAGGGTGCTGTCCAGATTCGTGGAACATTCTCGACACTTGTATGTGGTTCGCAGCCCCCAACAGCTGGGCACCACGTTGCGTGCTGGTCCGCGGGTTCTCTTCGAAGTGCTCCAGTACGGCTTCTTCAAAATTCGGATCTCGGGTCGTAGTGCGGCCAGACGCAGTTGTCGCGTGAAATGAACCCGTCGAATACAGACGATTCACCATGCGCCTGAAGCACCGCAATGAAGGCAGATGCCTTGCTTCAGCAGCTCGTCTTCCTTCAAAGAATCGCTCACGAGAGAGCTCCCGTGCTGCACTCAAGTTGCCGTGAGTGGCACCGACGCACAGAATCATCTCATAATATTCTGCATTACTCAAAGACATCACGACGCAGATTATTTTAACTGTACAATTAGGTACACTAGTTTACGCCGAAGCAGATGAACTAAAGAAACTTAACACGTTCACGGACACAACCGCTATGCAATGCGTTTATGCTCTGGTATCTGGACGCGACTTCTATAGCATCCTAACTTTGACTGCTTATTGTGGACAGAAACGCATAAGAAGGCGGCTGTTCTAAGTAAATTAGTGTAGCTCTGATTTAACTGTCATATTTCACTGCATCTCGTAGCGCTCTCTGTCATATAAATGAGTTTTTGCACACATAGAAAAACCGATATGACCTCGTCTCCCGCGCCCCCCGTTTTCGGACACAAACGGTATAGCAGCCATGTTTGTATGAGATTTTGCTCAGTCGCGTGCCATGTGCGCAGGAGTGTTGACACGTACATACCGAGTAATTTTCGCGCGCCGACGCCATTTTGTTGCATCAAACAAACCACCGTAATTATTGTTTTTGGACTATTTACTTGAATATTTAGATTGGAATATGTATAAACACAGTCCATTTCACTTTAGTATTACGTAATAGCCAAGTTTGCACCTCCAAAATAGTCAAAAAGCAGGATAGGGAAGGTATCAATCAATGTATCAATGTAGAAACAACTATTCATTAATCAACTCTAAATCTATTAGAAATTATGTTTAGGTACTAGTTTTAATATTTGGTAAAACATATATCAATATATGTCACAGTAAACATGACTGGTTGTGGTTACAGATGCCTCCAAGTCGACTGCTATAGCATTCGTTGTCCTATACAGTGGTAAAAGATCATGATCCTGGACGGTACTACTATAGCATTCGAATTGCATAGCATTCAGTGTCAAGTGCAATCGTACGATATGAATGTAATATGACAATGATGTAATAGAAGTCGTCAATTTTACATACAAAATTTTTGTGTCAATCATGGGTGACTTACTGTCCGTGAACGTGTTAAGGACCTAGGTGTTGCCAGAACGGTCTAGACGATTTAATAAAATAGTTTGTCATTTTCACCTATTTCACATATTTTTTTACCTATTTAACATTAACCGCATTACAACGGCCGCAAACGCAAGGTCGTGATATGTGTATGTGTATGTATGGTAATTTTATCGAAATTCACATACCTAAACACCATTATGTACATACGCCAAACAAAATTTTTGTTCTGCCATATGTCACAGAATTAGACAACAAATATGAACAAAAAAAAATACGCATTTTGCTCCAATACTAAAGTACTGGCAACTCATTTGGTCCTGCCTACCAGCCCCCACCAACTATTCCCGAAAGATAGTGACCGCAGGGATTCCCGCTCCCGGTAGGGCTGTCACATTTACTGATACTTGCAAAATAAATCAAAAGTTACGTGATTAATTTTCGAATAACCTTTAATGTTTATTAATATGTCAGTCTCTCTCTTCGTGTGGGACACCAAGTCGTCCAACAACCCAGAATTTTTCAACTGCCTTCTACAAGTAGCAGACTTCTAACGTGGTGGTTGTGGTGTAATCAAATCATAGATAGCAACCGAGACCTACACGGTTTAGTCCCAAAACTCGCTCACGCGCGCGCGGCGAATTCGACAAACCGCGGCGCGTACCTTTTAACCCGTACGTACACGATGACACCCTTGCCATATTACAGCTACCTAGACACTATGCGCCTTATAAATTCGGACTGATAATAATGGGGGGGCTGTCAAACCGCCGCGCGGGAATCCGCGTAAGGGAGCGTTTAGCCTTAACTTGCCATCCAAAACACGGACCCATCTTTCTTACGGAAAATCGAGTGGTTCCAATCGCAATGTCCTAACCAGACTAAGAACAAATTCACAAAGTGATAATTGAACCCGGAACTTGCTGCGTTACAGGCAGTCGTGCTAAGTACCATTGCGCCACATCGGTCAACGAACACTTCAGTAAATTAGTTGGCATTTATTCAAAAATTTTGGCGTAAAAATTACGCTGGATCCCGAGTTTATCAAAGATGCAAAGATCTTTGAACAACTACCCATCGAATATCCAATATCTAAAATAATATTATTATAAAATAATATTTTTAATATGGTTATTGAATCCTGATCCTTCCAATCAAGAAGGAACCAAGCGTTGTGATGATAAAAAATAAAATACCCATCATTATTTTAAGGAAAATAATTAAACACTATCGTTTAGGTTTTTTGACACCCCTAGCCCCTACCTAAGGGATGGTACCACTATGGTCGGCCATTTTAGTGGTTGATTCTTATTGGTTATTGATTTGATGTTATTATTATTATTGGACAACGGGCGGGGCCAATAATTAGGGTTAAATTTTGAAATTGATACATGCATGACACAGCTTTGACCTCTTTCAAACTTATGTACTCCTGGTAGTGCCATGCGCTGCCAATCGTATTTTCAGTCTAATTCAATTTACTTCCTAGGGGTATTTGTGTAGAAATCGACCGTGGATTGGAATAATGCGTGCCGAATTTTATTTCAAGTGATGTAGTGTATTATTAAATTTATGCGTGCACGCATTCATCTATCGATTATGAAACCCGTGCGTGAGTGAGTTTTGATACTTACGAGTGCAAACGATTTAAAAAATACGATTTTCGGTAGCGTTGAATAATATTCAAGTAAGGATCACGGATTCAATCACCTTAGGCCTCAGTCTCGAATTTTGCGGGCAGCAGTGGGGCGGCAGCGGCAGAATCTTTTGCATACAATCAAATGGACCGGTACGGAAACAACAGCGGCGCGGGAGTGGGCAATGAGCGGCGCACTCCCTAGAAAAAAAAGCGCGCGCCGCTGCCCGCAATATCCGAGACCGGGGCCTTAGACGGTTGGACAATGGCCCCCTTATCAGGGGCGTTTGCCATATTCACCGGGCTTGAAAAGTGGGTTGGCAAGCGCATCACAATTGCATTTACCGGTCACGCTGCTGTCGTTTTCCTGAACGCTCAGTCTTATTACACTCTATGGGTAATTCTAATCCGGAACCATTTCTATCAAATACAAATACGCACTTGTAGGATAACTAGACCACGCCCTTTTAGGGTTCCTTTTGTTGCAGACACTTTAAAGAAATCTACAGATACTTTCTTTTAAAAAAATCATGATTTCTTGAAAAAAAAATGTAAATGATATTGTTTCTCGATTATCGCGTGAGGCAGCGTAATTTTTTATTATCTGTCACGACATTTCGCCTACAAATACAAAATAAAACAATAGGCCGAGTTGGTATCCGGAACCAAATGTGATTTATTAGATTACCAGGAGCACAGGTCGAAGAAAAGGAGGTGGGAACTATTTCGAAAAAGGTGGTCTAAGGTGGTTGACCCCAAAACAGCTGATAGCTCACTAGTGTTGTGCAAAGTCAAATTTTGTTACATCTGGACCTGGATTTCAATAAGGTTTTATTCATTAGAACGTCAACTTAGAAGTTTAAAATTTTGCTATTTTGTTCTTGGTCAATACCAGAGTTGTGCACTTCGGCTTGATACCCCCTTTCCGTTACACGCTGTATAAGGTGTAAAAATATTAGCTGCAAATACTTTAATGGGTGAATCAGCCCATGAAACTGAACAACTTTCCCCAAGAAACGTAGGTCGAAATATGACAAAAAATTTTGGACCTCCCATACAAAACTACCGACCGACTAAGTCAATTTAGGTATATGGGAGGTCCAAAAAAATTTCTCATATTTATACTTATGTTACTTGGGGAAATTTGTTCAGTTTCATGGGCTGATTCACACCTTAAAATATTTGCAGCTTAATATTTTTACACCTTATACATGTAACGGAATGTTATGTAATGTTAATGTTATGTAACGGAAAGGGGGTATCAAGCCGAAGTGCACCAACTCTGGTATTGACTAAGAACAAAATAGCAAAATCTTAAACTTCTAAGTTGACGTTTTAATGAACAAAACCTTATTGAAATCCAGGTCCAGATGTTACAAAATTTGACTTTGCACAACACTAGTGAGCTATCAGCTGTTTTGGGGTCAACCACCTCAGACCACCTCTTTCGAAATAGTTCCCACCTCCTTTTCTTCGACCTGTGCTCCTGGTAATCTAATAAATCACATTTGGTTCCGGATACCAACTCGGCCTATTGTTTTATTTTGTATTTGTAGGGGAAATGTCGTGACAGATAATAAAAAATTACGCTGCCTCACGCGATAATCGAGAAACAATATCATTTACATTTTTTTTTTCAATAAATCATGAATTTTTTAAAAGAAAGTAACTGTAGATTTCTTTAAATTGTCTGCAACAAAATGAACCCTAAAAGGGCGTGGTCTAGTTATCCTACAAGTGCGTATTTGTATTTCATAGAAATGGTTCCGGATTAGAATTACCCATAGAGTGCAATAAGACTGAGCGTTCAGGAAAACGACAGCAGCGTGACCGGTAAATGTAATTGTGATGCGCTTGCCAACCCACTTTTCAAGCCCGGTGAATATGGCAAACGCTCCTGATAAGGGGGCCATTGTCCAACCATCTAAGGCCCCGGTCTCGGATATTGCGGGCAGCGGCCTCTCGGGTCGCTTTTTTTTCTAGGGAGTGCGCCGCTCATTGCCCACTCCCGCGCCGCTGTTGTTTCCGTACCGGTCCATTTGAATGTATGCAAAAGATTCTGCCGCTGCCGCCCCGCTGCTGCCCGCAAAATTCGAGACTGAGGCCTAAGGGATTGAATCCGTGATCCTTACTTGAATATTATTCAACGCTACCGAAAATCGTATTTTTTAAATCGTTCGCGCTCGTAAGTATCAAAACTCACGGGTTTCATAATCGATAGATGAATGCGTGCACGCATAAATTTAATAATACACTACATCACTTGAAATAAAATTCGGCACGCATTATTCCATTCCACGGTCGATTTCTACACAAATACCCCTAGGAAATAAATTATTAGACTGAAAATCCGATTGGCAGTACCAGGAGTACATAAGTATGAAAGAGGTCAAAGCTGTGTCATGTATCAATTTCAAAATTTAACCCTAATTTATTGGCCCCGCCCGTTGTCCAATAATAATAATAACATCAAATCAATAACCAATAAGGATCAACCACTAAAATGGCCGACCATAGTGGTACCATCCCTTAGGTAGGGGCTAGGGGTGTCAAAAAACCTAAACGATAGCGTTTAATGATTTTCCTTAAAATAATGATGGGTATTTTATTTTTTATCATCACAACGCTTGGTTCCTTCTTGATGGGAAGGATAAGGATTCAATAACCAGTGTGTTCCTTAGGTAAAGCAAACTAGGTAGTTCGATATTACAGGCACGGAAAGAATCTGATTGCCCGCAAATTATGATAAATTTTTGTTTCGAAACGCACTTCTTTGACTATCCTCAGGCATTTAACTCGATACGTACTACTTGTCAGATAGTAGATTGCAATCATTAACGTGTCTTCCGAAGCACGGATTCCAATAATTTAAAAAAATCATATTATCCAGCCTATTATGCCCTTTTCATACATGCATACACATATCACGCCTTTATCCCTTGCGGGGTAGGCAGAGCGTTAACGGCCGTAAGAATACGGTCGCTATCGCCACGTCTGACATTTTTGAGGATTGTTTTCCAAGGTTGTTTCAGAAAACATGTGTATCACACAATAATATCCCACAATGACTAACAAAGTACCTATGTATTATTTCAGATATTGGATATTCGATGGGTAGTTGTTCATCTTTGATAAACTCGGGATCCAGCGTAATTTTTACGCCAAACGTTTTGAATAAATGCCAACTATTTTACTGAAGTGTTCGTTGACCGATGTGGCGCAATGGTACTTAGCACGACTGCCTGTGACGCAGCAAGCTTCGGGTTCAATTATCACTTTGTGAATTTGTTCTCAGTTTAGGACATTGCGATTAGAACCACTCGATTTTCCGTAAGAAAGATGGGTCCGTGTTTTGGATGGCAAGTTAAGGCTAAACGCTCCCTTACGCGGATTCCCGCGCGGCGGTTTGACAGCCCCCCCTTTATTATCAGTCCGAATTTATAAGGCGCATAGTAGCTGTAATATGGCAAGGGTGTCATCGTGTACGTACGGGTAAACAGGCACGTGCCCGCGCCGCGGTTTGTCGAATTCGCCGCTCGCGCGTGAGCGAGTTTTGGGCCTAAACCGTGTAGGTCTCGGTTGCTATCTATGATTACTTAGACGGCAGTCCTTACACAACCACCACGTTAGAAGTCTGCTACTTGTAGAAGGCAGTTGAAAAATTCTGACACTAGAGTTTATTGGGTTGTTGGACGACTTGGTGTCCCACACGAAGAGAGAGACTGACATATTAATAATCATTAAAGGTTATTCTAAAATGAATCACGTAACTTTTGATTTATTTTGCAAGTATCAGTAAATGTGACAGCCCTACCGGGAGCGGGAATCCCTGCGGTCACTTTCTTTCGGGACTAGTTGGTGGGGGCTGGTAGGCAGGACCAAATGAGTTGCCAGTACTTTAGTATTGGAGCAAAATGCGTATTTTTTTTTGTTCATAATTGTTGTCTAATTCTGTGACATATGGCAGAACAAAAATTTTGTATGGCGTATGTACTTAATGGTGTTTAGGTATGTGAATTTCGATAAAATTACCATACATACACATACACATATCACGACCTTGCGGGGTAGTCAGAGCGTTTGCGGCCGTTGTAATACGGTTAATATTAAATAGGTAAAAAAATATGTGAAATAAAATAGGTGAAAATGACAAACTATTTTTTTAAATCGTCTAGACCGTTCTGGCAACACCTAGGTCCTTAAGTTTCTTTAGTTCATCTGCTGCGGCGTAAACTAGTGTACCTAATTGTAAAGTTAAAATAATCTGTGTCGTGCGTGACGTCTTTGAGTAATGCAGAATATTATGAGATGATTCTGTGCGTCGGTGCCACTCACGGCAACTTGAGTGCAGCACGGGAGCTCTCTCGTGAGCGATTCTTTGAAGGAAGACGAGCTGCTGAAGCAAGGCATCTGCCTTTATTGCGGTGCTTAAGGCGCATGGTGAATCGTCTGTATTCGACGGGTTCGTTTCACGCGACAACTGCGTCTGGCCGCACTACGACCCGAGATCCGAATTTTGAAGAAGCCGTACTGGAGCACTTCGAAGAGAACCCGCGGACCAGCACGCAACGTGGTGCCGAGGTGTTGGGGGCTGCGAACCACATACAAGTGTCGAGAATGTTCCACGAATCTGGACAGCACCCTTATCACTTCGCAGGACCAGGACGCAGGAGCTGATTCCTGCTATCTGCCGCGTGTGACATAGCCACGCGCCGCCGCAGATCGCTTTGTGCGCCGCCGCCGCCGCCGCGCCGACACCTTTGAAGATGCCGCCGCGGCCCGCGACCCGCGACCCGCGCTTCCCCGCGCCTCCCGCGCAGTGCTATAATGCGAATAAAGTGCGAGCGTCAGGTACCAGGCGCCCAGGACGCGTAGAAAGTGTAATGGGCGGTGCTAGTGATAGTGCTATGGGAATGAAATAAAGATCAGTGACCTCAATAGTGTTGTGCCACATTTGTTTACATGCAAATACTTTAAAATCGTATGCTGGATTTTTTTTCAATGTGTTACAAAGTTGGGTATATTGGATTGAAATTTTGCATAACTGATCTACGAAAGGTATAGTTAATTTTCACTTCGGCTTGATACCCCCTTTCCGTTACACCCTATATGAAACTGACAGTTGCCATTTTGTATGTGGTTGTCAAGTGGTTGTAAAAATATCGTTGTGTGCTATAAGTGTTTATTGTTGTGTGCTGTACTGTACGATGTGGCGCCGGCTCAAAAATTATAGAATTCAGAGAAGAAAAAGTGAGAACTAAATGACACCATTCATAGTTATAATCTAACGGGTTCTTTTCTTACTAACGGTACAAAAGAAAATAGGTTTGGGTTTTGGATTCCGAAATATCAGAAAATCAATAAAATTTATTCTACGGTAAGAACCCGTCAAAATTATCTGTGAATAGTGTAAATGACCGCGATAGTTTATTTATTATGCACGTTGTTTGAAGTCGGTTCCGTTTTTAAGAAAGTTAATATTTATTTATACGCCGTGTGATGCCGGCTTAGAATAGCATCACCCCATTTCTTCTCGCGGGTGTTGTGAAAATCAAATCAAATCAAATCAAATCAAATTATTTATTCAAAGTAGTAAATTTTACATTTCGCTTTTTGATGGTCAAGAATTAACAATTTTAATAATAATAATAATAATAATAATAATAATAATAATTCTTTATTTCAGATATTTTAAATCCATAGTTACTTATTTATAATACAATGCAATACAATACAATCCAATAAAATAAATAAAATATAAGTTGGTATGGTAAAGTCATGAGAAAAAGGTGTAAAGAGCCTTATCGTACATACAATAGACTAGGCCGCAATCTCCAGCCAGCGTTGGTATATTTTTGTTGCATGTAATCTATCTGCTAACTCCCTTATTATAACGTTGTTACACCCCTCAACCCTGGACATGAAGCCCGCGATGCGATGTCTTTGTATGGCATTAAAAGTGTTCAGCCGCGCCTCAGCAAACATGCCTGAGGCGCTACAATAACGCTTCAAACCCATCAGATGTCTGAAGATGTTATTGTACTGAACACGTATGGCATTGTGAGACCGCTTCGTGTATTCAGTCCAGAGTTGACAGGTGTAGAACGACTGACAGAAGGACTGAAACAGTATCGTCTTTACTTCATTAGATGACTTGAAAAATTTTCTTGCAATCATATTACCTACAACTGAGAGTGCTCTACGCTGTCTCTCTATATCTGCATCATCCTTTCGATCTGATGAGACAATATGACCAAGGTATTTGAACTTTTCCGTGATACGAACGGGCTGCCCCGCGACACATACTTCCGGGATATTAGTAGGCCCCTTTCCCGCCTTAAAAACTACCATCTCGGTCTTTTTGGCGTTGTAAATGAGACTGTGCTCATTTGCATATTTTTCACAGATCTTTATAAGTTTTACTAAACCTTTGATCGAGGGACTGAGCAGAACCATATCATCAGCATAGCTCAAGTTATTGACATATCTGTCTCCTAACTTAAGCCCCACTGGTGTTCCGCTCAGTTCCACGATCAGATCATCTACATACAAGTTAAAAAGGTCAGGAGAGGTACACCCTCCCTGCCGTACGCCGCAGGACAACCCATAACTATCAGAGAGAGTCTTACCCCATCTGACATTGCTAACCTGATTTCCATACCAGTATGTAACCAGATCAACAATACCAGACGGGACTTGTCTGTCACTCAGCTTTGTCCACAACCTGTTGTGATCCAAAGTATCAAAGGCTCGACTTAAGTCGAGGAAACAAGCATACACACTTGTTTCCTGATCAACGTAGTAGTTGACCACCTGTTTTAGTGCAAAGATGGCCATGTCTGTGGAGACCGCTGAGCAAAAGCCAAATTGACCGTCGTCAAGGTTAAGATGTGGTGTTATCTTCTGCTGTATTAGTCGCTCAACATCAAAATTAACAATAACAATTTTATGAACCTAGTGTAAACGCGGCTCAGGTGGACTAAAAACTTAAAACTAGCCCCTAAAGCACTGCCTCGGGGCTGGCCAAGCTAACCAGACAACATGTAACGTTAGGTGGTAAATAAAATAACATCGAGTTCATGCCAAGAGGAAATGTTGTGTGCGTATGGTTAGCCGGACCCCCTGGACCACCCAGAAACCTGCCCAGAAGTGCTCCTATTCTAAAAATACAATTTGTCAGGCCCTAGGCTACCCTAGCTGACTAAGCAACTATGGGACTCGAGGGTTTCATGTGTATTACAATTTTAGGCGACAGGCTGACAACCTGTCACTACAGTGATACACGAATCATCTGAAAAGGCCCTCAATACTTGTCAGACGTGGCGATAACGACCGTAATTTTGCGATCGTTAACTCTCTGCCTACCCCGCAAGGGATAAAGGCGTGATTTGTGTATGTATGTATGTGTATTTATTTATTTAACATTTTCTATTTCAGCGATCCCCCTTGTGATATTTTTCGGAACGCTGGTCGGTTTCTTAGGATACTGGAAATGGGGAGAGTATTGTATTACTCCGATCATATTACATCTGCCACGCACCACGTAAGTAATAAAATAAATTAACACACACACATATCACGCCTTTATCCCTTGCGGGGTAGGCAGAGCAAAAACGGCCTTTAAAATACGGTCGCTATTGCCACGTCTGACATTTTTGAGGATTGTTTTCCAAGGTTGTTTCAGAAAACATGTGTATTACTATAGTGACAGGTTGTCAGCCTGTCGCCTAAAAATTGTAATACACCAATACTCTCAAGTCCCTTAGTCGCCCCTTACGACACCCGCGAGAAGGATGTGGGGTGATGCTATTCTAACCCGGCATCACACGGCATATAAATTAATAGTTTAAAAAACACTAAAAACACGCTTTATTACAAGACCTTTCTAACAAGTCCAAACTCGGCTATGATACGATCATCCGTCGTGAAGTACATACATACATACATATATCACGCCTTTATCCCGTACGGGGTAGGCAGAGCGTTAACGGCCGTAAAAATACGGTCGCTATCGCCACGTCTGACAAAATATAGAGGAGGGCCGTTTGAGATAATTTGTGTATCACTATAGTGACAGGTTGTCAGCCTGTCGCCTAAAAGTTGTAATGCACCTGAAACCCTCAAGTCCCTTAGTCGCCTCTTACGACATCCACGGGTAGGAAATGGGGTGAAGCTATTCTAAGCCGGCAACCCACGGCATAAAAGTCATGAAGTTCCAGTTAATATCTTCCGGCTCCGTCATCAGATCAGCTTGGAAGTACCATATTATTGTATTGTCATCAAAATCACATACAACTGCCCACTTTCATGACGGTTCGATCATTAGAAAAATAGTTTTCTTACTAGTCTAGTTAAAACATTCCACGCTGAACCGCCCCATAGTCCGTAAGAAAGATGGTTCCGTGTTTTGGATGGCACGTTAAGCCGTAGGTCCCGATTGCTGTCTATGATTACTTAGACGGCGGTCGTTACATAACCATGTTAGAAACCTGCTACCTGTAGTTGGAGGTTAAAAAAATTCAGACACTAGGGTTCATCGAGTTGTTGGACGACTCAATGTCCCACATGAAAAGAGAAATAGAATGCGTTCAGTGGGTTAATATTCTCATAAATACAAATACAATATTATGTACGATTTCTAAGTTAATATAATACCCCGATCTACGGAAAATCATTAATGTACCCTACATTGGGTCGTTGGAAGACTCGGTGACCCACACGAAAAGAGAGAGATTGTGATTTTCATACATTTAGCTGAGTGTGTCTTTTTCTTTCAGTGTAATGTTGATCCTGTACGGCGTTTTTGCCTTTGTGTTGTGTCTGACGTTCACTGTACAATTTTGGATACCTTTTAAAATTATATGGCGGTACCAAAAGATGAAGATAAAAAAGTGAGACTTAGAATTTTCTTAAAGAACTGTTTTGATATGTACATACATGTATCATGCCTTTATAACTTGCGAGGTAGGCAGAGCATTAACGAACGTAAAATTACCTTAAAAAATACGGTTGCTATCGCTAGGTCTGACAAATATTAAGGAGTGGATAACACAGCAAAACCCTGTATAAATTATTGAAAGCACCATGTACATACATACATACATACATATATCACGCCTTTATCCCTTGCGGGGTAGGCAGAGCGTTAACGGCCGTAAGAATACGGTCGCTATCGCCACGTCTAACATTTTTGAGTATTGTTTTCTAAGGATGTTTCGGAAAACATGTGTATCACTATAGTGACAGGTTGTCAGCCTGTCGCCTAAAAATTGTAATACACCAATACTCTCGAGTCCCTTAGTCGCTTTTTACGACACCCACGGGAAGGATGTGGGGTGATGCTATTCTAAGCCGGCATCACACGGCATGTAAAGCACCATGTATAGGTGGTTAAAAGCACCCTATACGGGGTGTAAGGGACGGTGTAACGAAAACTTTGCAGGCGTGCTCAGATCATGAAACTGAACATTTTTTTCAATGGGAGCTATGTTGGTAAACGTAATTATTTTTTTGACCTTCCTTACAAAATTCCCGATCAGCTGAGTGACGTTGTATTAATTATTTTTTTCCTTTTCCAACATAGCCGCCATAGAAAGAGTTGTTCAGTTTCGTGGTCTGAGCACGCCTGCAAAGTTTTCGTTTCACCGTCTCTTACACCCTGTATACGTTTTTGAAAATGGCCTGTTGAAGTTGTTGAAAACGTCTTGTATAAGTTGTCAAAAACGCCCTGTACTTGTAAGTTGTCGAATGTTGATGTTACCTATTCGTTTCAGGAAACGCCGTTTCTGGTTTTGGGAAACCACGGGGAGATGCGTTTTGGTACTTCTGATAACAATAGTATCGGTGTCGTTCCCTCATTTCATCACGTTCATCTCGTTGGTAAGAGCTTTTAATTTTCACGTGCTACCCTCTTCATTTATAGTCTGTGAAATACAGGGTGTAAAGGACTGCGTCCCGAATACTGATAGGGTGCAAGCAGCCCATGAAACTGAACAACTTTCCCCTAGGAAAATATTTCAGGAAACGACAAAAAAATTTCGACCTCCCATACAAGATCGCGATTAGATGACTGCATTTACTATGGGAAACCAAAAAATGCCCGTGCCGTGTGATGCCGGCTTAGAATAGCATCACCCCATATCCTACCCGCGGGTGTCGTAAGAGGCGACTAAGGGACTCGAGGGTATTGGTGTATTACAATTTTAGGCGACAGGCTGACAACCTGTCACTATAGTGATACACATGTTCTCTGAAACTTTCCTCTAGGAACAGTAGGAATAGGATCATATGCCAGGAAACGTCAAAAATTTTTTGGTTACATACATATATCACGCCTTTATCCCTTGCGGGTTAGGCAGAGCGGTAACGGCCGTAAGAATACGGTCGCTATCGCCACGTCTGACATTGTTGAGGATTGTTTTCCAAGGCAGTTTCAGAAAACATGTGTAGGTATCACTATAGTGAGAGTTTGTCAGCCTGTCGTCTAAAAATTGTAATACACCAATACTCTCGAATCCCTTAGTCGCCTCTTACGACACCCGCGGGAAGAATGTGGGGTGATGTCATTCTACGCCAGCATCACACGGCATAACATAGGCCTATGTTGATTTCCCTCTCGTCCGATTAGAAGAAGCCTGCATTCAGTCGTAATTTTTGACTGTCCCGATGGCGTAGCGGATAGTATGCCTGCCTTCTACGCCGGGGGTCGTGGGTTCGATCCCCACCGGACACAAATATTTGTTAAGTAAATTTTCAAATATTTGTGTTGAGTCTGGGTGTTTTCTATGTATAATATGTAGGTATTTATTTACAAAAAAAAAGTATTTATGTATTAGTATCAGCTATCTAGTACCCATAGTGCAAGCTTTGTTTAGTTTGGGGCTAGATGGCGCTGTGTGAATTGTCCAGGATATTTGTTTATTATTTTATTTATTTTATTTGTTTGTTAAATCGTTACAGATTGGAAACGTGTTTTTGGGAACTATCTCTTATGTTTTTCCACCAATGATAGACGTTTTTATGTCGTTCAAGGACAGATTGAATATTTTTAAAAGGTAATTATCAATGAACTTACTTTTTACATATATACACATATCACGCCTTTCTTCCTTGTGGGGTAGGCAGGGCGTCAACGGCCGCAAAAATACGGCCACCATCGCCACTTCTGACTAATATTGAAGGCTCTTTCAGATGATCCGTATATCACTTTTTTAACGTTGGCAAATTATTATTGCAACATTAGCATTAGTTTCTTTTTTATCTCTTTTCGTGTGCGATACCGAGTCGTCCAACGACCCAATGAACTGTAGTGTCAGAACTTTTCAACCGCCTTCTACAAGTAGCAGTCTTCTGACATGGTTGTGTAACGACCGCCATCTAAGTAATCATGGGCAGCAACCGGGACCTACGGCTTAACGTGCCATCCGAAACACGGAGCCATCTTTCTTCGTACAATCGGGTAGTTCGCCCGCAATGTCCTATGAAATGAGTTTCTATGAAATTCATTGTCAACCTCGTCAGAGTCTTGTGTGAAGGTGAAACCGCGCTATGACTGCATCACAACTGCACTGCATATGAGTTGCAGTGCAGTCATAGTGCAGTTCAACCTATGAACTTGTCCAGCAGTGGACTTTTGTGGCAGTTGTAGTAGTAGGTGTATTTGAATGAACACTATGGCTTACATTGGCGGTTTAAGTGACAAATAAAAAATAAAAATTAATAAAGGAGAATGCCCAAAATTGTATGATACCCGCGATAAAATGAGGCAAATGAACGTCAAATCATGTCAAATTTTAATTCATCTTATTAATTTTTACGCAAAAAATCAATAAATTCATAATTTTTTTCTATCCCTATTGTCTCTAACTGTTATAGGTTTACAGGTATTGGATGAAACTATCGACCGAATAAATATATAAATTTTTCTTATTTATTCTAGGCTAGGTCCACTTGCCTTCTCCAGTTATTATGACAATACATTATTTACAAGTCATCCTCCTTGCCTTATCCCGTTCTCTGTCGGGGTCGGCTACCTAACCTAGGGGATTTGACGTGGAACCAAGTTTTACACAGAGCGCCTGCCATCTGACCTCTGTAACCCGAAGGCTAACCTGGCCCGAATCCTAGGTTAAGTCACATTCAAATATCATCTGAATTCAAATTTTATTTGAATGTGGTTTTCATCACGATGTTTTTTCCTTCACCGTAAGAGCAGTCAGTAAATGTACGTGAGTAAAAACACATTGGTACATGGCGGGGATTGATCTCGGGTCTCACGATTGTAAGACCGGTGTACTAACCACTTGGCCACCGACGCTCGCAGTACATTATTTACAAGTTATTTCCTTAATTTCAGAATTCTTAACGTGGTCAGCTTTGGTGCGGGGATTTTTCTTGTTCTCGGTGGATTTTACTCTCTCATTGATAGCGCTTTCATAGACGAAACAATATATTATAAGCCATATATGGAGAGTACTGTAGCAGTGGTATGAAGAAATCAATATCCTTTTGGAGGTGTTAGCGGATAGATAGACCTTCTGCACCGAGGGTCGTGGGTTCGATCCCCACCGGACACGATATCGAAAATTTTCATTTTTCAAAGTCAATTTTCAAATATTTGTGTCTGGGACTTTTCAATATATAATTATGTATTTTTTTACAATAAATATATTTAAAGGGTGTATTCTATCTAAGGTATGGTCGTTCAAAAAGGCTATATTTGACAGCTCCCAAACCTATAGTAGATATCAACAAAAAAAATATAGCTTATATAATAGCATTAACATGACTTTGACAGTTGTCAAATATGGCCTTTGGCCATAGTAAAAGCTTTGCTTAGTTTGGGGCTAGATGGCGCTGTGCGAATTGTCTAAGATATTTATTTATTTTAGGTGTATATTATTTTAAAAGTGTGATAGTTTGATCGTGCGTCTGTCTGCCTGCAAAAGATTAGATTTTCGGCCAAAGAATAGGGAATATGCATGTTTTTTTCTTTTTGTCCTAAATTAATAGTTTACTACTTTTTAACGTGGAAAAAAATATTAATGGGCTTCAAAATACTCTAGATATTTTTAAAAATGAAATTTAAAACTTTTTAACAATTTAAGCAGTTCAAACGCCGCCATTTTGCGCGCGCTTTGCGTGACATCACATGAGTCATGACACGTCCAGTGGGTGTTTACCTTAGTGTTTACTGTGGACTTTGAATACAATGTCGTGTCAGATGACGTCACATTTCGTTCGACCGATAGCGGCGCGTTTTGGAAGTTTGAATTTCGCTCCCTTATTTTGCACTTTTTGAATATTATTTTAGGGGTTTAAATAAAAAGGAAATAAAAAACAAATCCTTTCATCATAATATTACGATAATAAGTATTCGAGAAAAAAATATTTTAGGCCATTTCAAATTTTATGCATATTATATGTTTGAAGGATGAATTTTATAAATATCTTTTGTTTTGGTTGTATGCGGAATCCAGTAAACTGGGTATTATTTTGTTCGTGTTATTTACATCGTATTACAATTATTGTCAATATGTACCTATACTGTATCTTTATTATATATTTATTATGTGTAGGTAAGCTAAGCTACCTTAAAATAAAAAAAAATAATTAAATTGACCGTTTTTCTTTTTGATATACTCAAATCCAATGGTTTACATTTTATAAAAAATTACTTTCTTAATGGATAAAAATTATTTAATGGATTTTTCTATGGAACATCCAAAAATTTTTCGCGGTTTCGCAGGTGGCCCCATGGTAAAAGTTGTTCAGAATCATGAGTAGAAACCCTACATAGTTTGTGTACTGACAAAAAAATACGGGTTTTTAAGGATAGTCAAACGAAAATCATGAGGAATACACATTTTTATTGTCGTAAACAAAATGTTTAAATAACCAAAAAAAAAAAAAACTAATAAAAATAGCTTACTATAATTTATGTAAATGGCAAACTCACGTGTCCACTGTGTGCACGGGAGTTTACTGCCAAAATTGGCTACAATAGCCATCTCCGGGCGCATCAGCGCCGATCTGATTAGAAGTCGAAGTGGTCGCCATGGCCGAAATCGGTCGGAGAAATCATCATCATCATCAATAAAAAGCTTTCTATATAGGGGGTGTAAGGGACAGCGTCCCGAATACTGATAGGGTACAAGCAAACCATGAAACTGAACAACTTTCCCCTAGGAACATATGTCACGAAACGTAAAATATTTAATGATTTCCCATAGTAAATGCAGTCAGCTGATCGCGATGTTGTATGGGAAGTCAAATTTTTTTTGTCGTTTCCTAACATAATGTTCCCAGGGGGAGTTCAGTTTCATGGTCTGCTTGCACCCTATCAGGTATTCGGTCCCTAACACCCTGTATTTCTATTCTATCCCTAATGCTTAATCCAATTTGGGGCATTCATCCATCCTGCAAGATCTCTTTCCCAATCAGGATTGTTCTCTTTTATCTCTTTCAGCCAAGCTTCTATTCTAGGGTTAGAGTGTTTCACTGTAGTCTCATCTGTAGTTGACTGCTTTTGCTCATCAGCTGAAGGGACAGCGACATCTAGTGGACTAGTAACGTCTGCTTTTGTTTCGTCATCAGGTTGGTTAGTTTTTTCTGAGCTGGGAACTACTGACTGCAGAGAACTCGTCACCAAGAGGAGGACGATAGCGCAAGTTAGGAATATCTGAAAGAGAAATATAGGAAAATTAAATACACATACATACACATGCATAAATCACGCCTTTATCCCTTGCGGGGTAGGTTAAATTACGATCGCCATTACCCCGTCTGACAAATATTGAACGCCTTTTCAGATGATACTCGTAAAATGATGATGGAAAAGTTTAGCTTTGGCAATAATTTTAAAGATAAGGAGGTCCTAGTAATGTTCACGGTCAAAATTGGTCAGTATCGTAACCTTTACTGCAGTGTAGGTTTGGTATACCCTTCGACCAATATAAGTTATATTGGTCAAAGTTATAAGGGTATACCTGGTGTATGGAAAGGTGTACGGAAACTGAACAGCATTTGCTATGGAACATATACTGGAAAACTAGTGAACCAGGCAATTAAATATATATTAAGACCCGTATTTATAAATCGCACTCAACTCTGAGATCGAGTGCGACTTTGAGACGCTGTTACTGACATTTGCCATAATCGCTCTTGAGATCGATCTCAGAGTCAAGCGACCTAAATTTTCTTAATAATGTTGGCGTATATAAATAAAATAAGGTACATTTCGTTCTTTTTCATAAAATTTGTTTAGTGATAAAAAAAAAAACTCAGTAAGCATAATGTTTATAGTAGTATAATGTTTAAATACTTGTAAGCCAGTAGTTATAATGTAAGGTAATTAGTTGTAAGGTAACTAAACATTTCAAGGAAATAGTAGATTACGTACTTGGGCATGTAAGCCATCAACAACAACCGAGGTTTTTTAACGCCCGAGCGGAGCGAGGGCGGTACCTTTCCGAGGTTGTTATTGATGTTACATCCGTGGTACGTATACTGCTTTACATATCGAATGAAAAGTGAGTAAAATAAAGCGATAAATACAAGAAAACAATCCATAAAAGATGATTGTATCGTCTGGTATTCAAATTGCACTACTAAACTTTTTTTTTCTATGATTGAAAAATAATGAATTAGTATGAAAGAAAAGTACCCTAACATAAAGTAGTAATTTTTTTGATCGTAGGGATATTAGTAATTTTTACTTTTGTTATTGTAATATTGAGTAATAATTCGACAAACTCATTTGTTGAGGTTATAAAAATACAGATTAAAAATATAATTCCTGCGTTCAAGCAACACAATTCGTAGCGGTCAGTTCGAAATTTAAAAATTTTGATGCAGCTCCTATTAAAAATAAAAATAAATTGATTTTAACTTTTTAATTGTCGCGATTCTATTGGTTCTTTTTCTAGTTCCATATTTAAAATTACTTACAGGCTTAGTTTTAAAACCTCGTCTGTAAGTTGAACTTACAGGTCGTGTTTTTTGTCAGTAATGACCTACTTTCAGAGCATGAGATATGTAAATAAATGTAAGTGGGTAATATTCGTTAGTACCTTTGGTTAATACAGGTTACATAACAAGCAATACTCGTAACAACACGTCTTACCTTTGATGCCATTTTGAGAGACGTAATCAGAAGGCTGGCATCACCCTGAATTTATAGGTTACTTGTTGGATGTTTCGTCACCAATATATCTCTTCAAGGCAATGGGTTTTTATGTTTATAAAATATCGAAGGAAATACTTATACAAATTGCTTGCGATTCCAGTTTACGACGGTATTAGTATATAAGGTGTAAAAATATTAGCTGCAAATCCCTTGAAACTGAACAACTTTCCTAAAGGAACATAGGTCGAAATATGAAAAAATAATTGGAACTCCCATAGCCTCCCATACAGAATTAGCAAGCGACCAAATTAATTTGTGTGGGATGTCCAAAAAATTTTCCCATATTCTGACCTTTGTTCCTAAGGGAAAGTGGTTCAGTTTCATGGGCTGGTTCACCCCTTAAAATATTTGTAGCAAATTTTTTACACCCTGTATAGCTCTTAGCAGTTTAATGGGGTTCAATCGGTTCAAAACGTGATGTGTATCCGTTTTGTCTTCCTTTATAGTGTTGTTGTATTGTTCTTGTATGACGACCGATGTGGCGCAGTGGTAGTGCGACTGCCTTTGACGCAGAAGGTTCCGGGTTCGATTCTCGGCGGGTCGCTCACAAAGTTGATATTTATTTATTTATAACTTTGTGAATTTGTTCCCACTCTGGTTATTTTTTATTTATTTGTCCGTAATTAAGATGGTTCCGTGTTTCCGATGGCACGTTAAGCCGTAGCGTAGGTCCCGGTTGCTGTCTAGGATCACTTAGTCGGCAGTCGTTAAACAACCATGTCAGAATCCTGCTACTTGTAGAAGGCGGTTGAAAAATTCTGACACTAGGGTTCATCGGGTCGTTGGACGACTTCGTGTCTCATACGAAAAAGTAAGAAACCGCGGGGTATGTAGTTGCAGCCGCGGGGTAAGTTGTAACATACAGTTTTAATAATTAATTTTTCTTAGAAAGTTAATACAAATAAAACAAGTGGAAAAAATTATTTGGGATGGGATTCCAGCGGTGGCGTGCATTTTTTCCACTTGTTTCGTTTGTATCAACTTTCGAACAAATTTTAAAAAATATATTAATACTTTCGGAAATTTGAAATGGGATAATTCAGTTCTTTAATACATGTTCAAAAACCGTAAACACAAACATATGATTTGCATGTTTGCTGAGCTTAGCTGGTTATCCAATAGTAAGAAAGATATTAAATTGCAGTACGGAAGTTGATACGGGATTTGTATACACAGGGTGTAAGCGACGATGTAATGAAAACTTTGCAAGCGTGCTCAGACCATGAAACTGAACAACTTTTTCTATGGCGGCTATGTTGGTAAACGTGAAATTTATTTTGACCTTCCATACAAGATTCCCGATCAGCTGAGTGACTTTGTATGGGAACTCGAAAAAACTTTTTCGTTTCCCAACATAGCCGCCATAGAAAAAGTTGTTCAGTTTCATGGTCTGATCACGCCTTCAAAGTTTTCGTTATACCGTCCCTTACACCCTGTATATACACTTTAAATGCTGGGACTAAAGTTTGTAAGTTAACACGTTCGCGTCAACGTTGAAGAAAGGCCGCTCTAGATTTGCACACCATTTTCCATAAAAACTGAATGGACACGAGGGAACGTTATGATTATATCGAATCTCTCATCTCATTAGCATTACGTTACATACGTCAATAAACGTCGACGTCATTAAATGTTGCTGCTGTATTGTACATATTTAATGACGACATATTATCAATACATAGATTACTACTGTACTTTATAAAGCAAAGTCGCTTTTCACGTCTGTCTGTATGTATGTTTGCTACAGATTTTTAATAGATAGAATGATTCAAGAGGAAGGTTTTTGTGTATAATACTGGCCAGGAGAAATTCTTATTCCCACGGGAAAATGAGTTGCAGCGGGCGCAGCCGCTGGGGTAGGCCGCTAATTACATACATAAATCACGCCTTTGTCCCTTACGGGGTAGGCAGAGCGTTAACGATCGTAAAATTACGGTCTTCATCGCCACGTCTGACAAGTATTGAGGGCCCTTTTAGATGATTCTTGTATCACTGTAGTGGCAGGCTAAAATTGTAACACACATGAAACCCTCGAGTCCCATAGTTGCCTTTTACAACACCCGCGGGAAGAAAAGGGGTGATGCTATTCTAAGCCGGCATCACACGGCATAGTTAGTTATGTATACAAAACTCAGCATATCCACTGCACGTTACGCTATCTTCATTGGACATCGCGTGAACGCAATGAAATGTGTAAACTGAATGAGTTTCCATTGTTTTATTATCTACGAATCTATTTCAGCTATCTTTCTTTTCGTGTGGGACACCGAGTCGTCCAACGACCCCATGAACCCTAGTGTCAGAATTTTTCAACCGCGTTACTATTACTTACAGCTACTACTTTACATTTAAATTAACATTAAAAATTAAAAAAAAATAATGATTTATTTTAAACAGTTGTTTGATTACCTCGATTTCAAAATAATTTATATAGAGTGTTAGGAAAAGTTTTAATGGGCGAACCAACCCATCAATGGGGGAACAAAACGAACAACTTTCCCCAAGGAACATAGGCCGAAGTATGAAAAAATATTTTGGACCATACATGCAACCTGACTCACTCAGTCGGCTGGAAAATGTAGTACTGGAAAATGTAGGTTCCAAATTTTTTGTTTTATATTTTGTACCTATGTTCCATGGGGACAGTTGTTCAGTTTCATGGGCTGGTTCACCCTTTGAAAGGAAGTCAGTCTTCTAATAAAAAACAATATTTTTGGTGATTTCAAATTATTAAATTGTAATTGAGTATTTTGATAGAATCATTATGTGCCTCGTTTTTCGAAACTACAGGTGACATTCGATGTACATTGCGTAGTGTATCAAAAATCCTAGTTTTATAATGTCCCACAGGCTACGCAATGTGCATCGAATTTCACCTGTAGAATTGTAGCCTTCGTTCGTTGCATAGACCACTGTTGTTAAAACGTTTTAAAAAGACGTTTTAGTTTGGAATGTTTCGTGAACTTGTTTGTAAACAATGATGACTATTCCAAATCGTGATAATCTATAATGGTATGTAATGTATGTAAATATGAGGTTATTTGAAACACGAATTCTTGATGCTCATATAGCAGAGCACGATAAAAGTAATAACGCTAAGAAGTGTAGTATGGATACTTTTAACTCGCACTTCCTTCCTTCCTAGCAAGTTATATATTTGATTATTTAGACGTAACCATAACACTTCAAGTAGCAATCGGCAACTAGCACACTTACCTAGTTAACTATATAAGTTATATAATCATATATTAATTTTATAAGCTTATTTATACTGTGTTAATAAGTCATATATTAAATTTGAAGATAGTGCGCCCCAATTCGATAGAAGTGCGATGAACCTGTGATTATATGGTCTCGATGGAACCCAAAACAACTATTTTGTGACCCGAATTATAAGGAACAAGTGCTCTTTAAACTATTGAGGAATATAATACGGAATATACGTAAGTTTTTGGGTGGTTCTTCGGGAGGTGCAAGATTGCGGTCACACGTTAATTACTCCTAACATATACAACGTACCGTTTTAAACTTGATATTATACGTTCAAATGTTTAATTAGCTACCCGAAAACAAAAAAATAATCCACAAATTATTTATTTTAACTTACCAAATCTCAACCCGAAGCCTAAAATCGGGTGCAAAATACCCATTCTTCGCGTGTCACACCCGGCTCTTTAAAAATTCAAAGGCCTGTAATACTTTATTTACCTGGACTTGATATCACTTTTTACACATCAAAATAATCCATTTTTAACGTAGATTTATAATAAATAATAATATTTGCATTGTGTTAACTCACTAATAGTAAAACTATGACTTTTATGTTGGTCACACGTTTTCGCGATTCCGAACGCGTGGTTGTAAACCGACTCGTGCGCCGAAACTAAAGGCATTACTTGCTCTGTCTCGTTCCCGCCTGTTGCCAGTTGAGCCTCGGCGCCCGATAAGTGTGGACGGGTCACTCGCAGGCGATCCCAGAAAAAAATACAAGGTCAGTAATTTCGAGTCACAATTTTTCGCAGCTGCGTAGGTCCCCTTTCCTGGGAATGTTTTCTCAGTGAAAGAGTAGATACTTAGAATTCATTCTTATAGTACAATGTCGCATATATGAGCGAGATTTAAGGTTTGTGAACACATTTTAATTATATTTTACGGTTTTCCAGCAAATTGCCAAAGACCTAGAAATCGGTCCCTTGACTGGCGGCATTTGACTGGCAATTTTTACAGTCAAGGGACATTTCATGCCAGTCAAGGGACTCATGTTATTTAATTAATTGTTTTTATTAGTTTTTTCGCATAATTAGCATTGGTTATTGTGTAAAAATACTATAAATGACCGTATAGGTATAACCAGTGTTTGATATTTTTAAGTCTTTCGCGTATTTTACATTTTATGGAATGTAAAAATTGGATGAGAACGCTGATAGATTTTTGTAGGGAAGTACCTACTAGACGTGTTGATTAAGACTGCTTATACATACGAACCACCTGTCAGCAGAAGCCGTCAACGGGTAGATGGCAGTCGTTGACAAGTCTCGTCGGTTGCGGGTTTGTCTTTAATATTACAGCTTGCACTATGAGTACAGCCGGCAAAGCTTATTAACGGTTGCCGTCAACGAGTCGACTGCTTCCATGTTTTAGTGGTCTAAGCCTTTACTTCAGGATCCGAAGGTCTCTGATTGATAATGTCATGTTATTTCATTCCCAGTTTGGTCAGAATATTGTAAACTGAATACTTGATTGACTGTATAAAAATGTCTCCATTCTGTAGTTCTGGGGGCATTTTAAGATGAGGATTGTAACATAAGGTTGAACAACATTTAAAAACCTTGAACCGTTTTTCAATTTTGAGTCCTTTTTCTTCTTTTCCAGTCGATTTTTTCTAGCTTTTTCGAAATCTTAATCATGCTCAATTTTGATCTACTAAACTAAAACGTGCTAAAAATATTGTACTAATAGTATTTGTAAGACTCCTTCTAGGAAAAAAGCCATTGCACATAGCTTACGGTAATGAGATAAAATAGTGAGAAAAAGTTACATTTCTGTTTCAGTTGTAAACATCATGCCAAGGCAAAGCGTTGAAGAACTCTTAGAGAAGAAAAGGATTGCGGAAAGAATTAGATTCGCAAAAATAAAAGCAGACCCTCTTCGTTATGAAGCAATGAAGAACAGGAAAAAAGAATGGTATAATACCCGAAAGGCTGAAGGGAAATTTAAATCAATAAGTCAAATGAATAATCTCGAAAGAAAAAAAACAAGAGAGAAAGAACGAATTAAAAAAAGAGTCACCCGTAAAAAGAAGAAAGATGCAGCACAACCATCACTTCATGAAGATGTAATCGAATGGGAAGGTCCAAACTCAGATGATGACCCTCTTGCCTCCGATCAGGATTTGGCATCGATTCGTGAAGGCACACCTCCATTGCCAGTATCATCTGTTCCTGCAGGCACACCTTCATTACCAGCACCATCTTTTCGTGAAGGCACACCTCCATTGCCAGTATCATCTGTTCCTGCAGGCACACCTTCATTACCAGCATCATCTTTTCGTGAAAGAACACCTCCATTACCTGCATCATCTGTCCGTGCAGTCACACCTAAATCAACGCCTCAAAGAAATTCTGCAGACACAGAATCGCTTACATGGAGAGAACGGGATAATCAAGGGCGATTCACGAGGTCTAAAAAAGCTTGCAGAAATGACAGCTTTAACGCAGGTCCATCAAAATCACGTATGGAACAACGTGGAATTGAAGACGATTGTATGAGTACAATTTCTTCCGAGTCTACTAGATCATCTTTGCGCTCAAGCTGCGAAACTACTCCAGAATCAAGCCCAGTATCATCAAAAAAACACAAAACTCAACTGGAACGTAATTTAAAAAAGAAAAAGTGCCATAAAAGGATAAGCTTCAGTAAAAGAACCAGTGACTTCAAAATTTTACATAAAAGAATAGAAGAGCTCAAAAACTTGAATATCAAATACAGAAAACAGCTATCGAGAATGAAAACTCAGATGCTTTCATTAAGTTCCTCGGACACTGATACATCTTACCAAACTGATGGACACGACACCCTCGATGAAAGTTATTTAGATGAAAAAAAGGCTTTAGAAGAAAGTGTAAAAAGATTCTATTTAGATGACGAGAACAGCCGAATGTGTGCAGGCAAAAAAGAATGCATAACAAGAAAGAAAGTGAAGAAACAAAAAAGGTTAATGACAGACAGCATGAAACATTTGCATGAAAAATTTTCAAAAGAGCATCCGCATTACAAGATCAGCTACTCGCAATTTTGCAAACTAAGACCCTTTTGGGTATTAACACCGAAAATTAACGATAGAGAAACCTGTCTTTGCAAAATGCACGACAATATAGAATTACTCATTACTTGCCTTCGACAAAATAAAATAATAGCCGAAAATTCAACAACCGAAGTACTGAAATCAATTTGCTGCGACCCAAAAAGCGTTGATTGCTTGGAAAGAAAATGTACAGCATGCAAGGATAAATATTTGAGCTACACCATATCAAATGATCAAGAAACATGTAACTATTGGGAGTGGGCGAAAATGAAATATGAATACACTAAACGAGGACAAGTGAAAACTTCTTTTAAGACTGTAAAAACTAAGAAAACAGCATCTAAAAAAGAAATTATAAATAAATTAGAAGAGCAATTGAAGCCATTTATGAAACACTGCAGGAGGATAATTACTCAATACAAAATCATGAAACAACTGAAGGAAAATTTGAACGAAGACGAAGCTATAGTCCATTGTGATTTTAGTGAAAACTATGGGACAAAATGTAGCAGGGAAATTCAAGCTTCACACTTTGCTCGTGACCAAATAACATTGCACACTGTTGTGATTTACCTGAAGATTAACGGACAACTTGAGACGGTACCATTTTGCACCTTGAGTGAATGTCTTAGGCACGATGCCGCCGCTATTTGGCATCATTTGGAACCAGTACTGCTTTACATCAAAGAAAAGGCCCCATCTGTCACAAAACTTCACTTTCTATCAGATGCACCTTCCGCACAATATAGGAATAAAAAAATGTTCTATATTATTTCAAAGTTGTACTGGACTATGCCCGAGTTGTCCTTCATAACCTGGAATTACTCAGAGTCAGGTCATGGGAAAGGAGCGCCGGATGGCGTTGGAGGTGTACTCAAAAGGACAGCTGACCAAATAGTGGCTCGAGGTCAGGATATTCAAGATTTAGATGCCTTGATGACACACTTAAGGAAAAATGTTGGTGTTACTATTGAGAGAGTAAATGAAGCTGGAATAATAGAGAAAGAGATGTTGATACCAACTAGCTTGCCGAAATTCACCGGAACGATGGAAATCCATCAAGTTGTTTGGAACAGGCATCAAAAGGATGTGCTGGCCATGAGAAGACTAGGCTGTCTGCAGGATGAATGCGCAACATCATCAATTGAGTGCAAGCACGGACTTCACAAATCTAACTACAACTTGAATATGCCAAATCAAGAACACAACAAGAATGCAACTAAAGACACATCAAGCAAGAACACGAAACCACCGAACGTCCAAAAAAACAAAAGTGCGATCAAGGAAACTCTGAAGAAGGACAAAAAAGTGTCTAAAGTGAAAATTATATCAAACCAAATAATAAAACCGGCAAATAAAGAGAATTTAGGCTTAAATGTTAGAACGCCTAAAGTGGATTTGAATATGATACCGAACCAGGTAACAACGTCTGAAAAAGAAGAAGATTTTGGCAACATTTCTGTGGCTAGTACATCCAAAGTAGATTTGCCCTTGGATGACACATTTTGGCAACCTGTACCTTCAATTGATTCAGATTGTTTGAGCTCATCTGTTAAAGATATTGTGTTTTCATCACTGGACGTCAAGAATCCAACGTCAATAAATATGTCATTCGATGACGACGATAATATTTTTTAGGTGATGTAAAGTTCACTAGGTACGATTCAAATAAGACTTATTTCGAACCAAAAACTAAATTATGTTGAGTCTGTGATTTTAAATTTGCATTTATTTAGCAAAAAAGAGGCTTACTATTTTCATTAGATAGTCATAGAATTGTGTTTGTGCCAATTGTCGAATAAACGATAATCGTTGATTATTTTGTTATAAGATTGATCTCAAGAATTTATGTTAAGTTTTTCTATATTTTTTTTGCCAGTAGATTAGTTAAAGTTGTGATTTATATTAGTTGTGTTCTTTTACAATTATTGTGCAAGGTTTCTGAACTTTTTAACAGAAGGACGGTACTGTGTTGACGGCAGGCGTCAATACATGCAAGCGGCAGCCGTCAATGAGTCATCGCCACCCATAGACTCATTGCATTAACGCTAAAGTCGACACAGTGCTGTCCTTCTGTTAAGAATTTCAAAAAACAGCGGCATGCCAGGCTGCTGCCGCTGATAGACAGCAGCCGATGACACTTTGGCGTCAACCACCGATAAGTTGTCAACTACGGTAGTTGTGGTGAGATATCACTGGCTGCCGTCAATAGAATGCCGTCCGTATGTAAGCGTTAGTCAACGTGAATATACGTTGATTATTTTGGTATTCATAAGGTTGATCTCAATTATATTATGTTTATTTAATCAGTAGATAAGTAAAAGTGTTCCTGTTTTGTTTTGAAGATAAATGTGTTAAGTTTTCTTAGGGTACAGACAGGCGGCGCTGTGTCTATGGCAACCGTTACCACCTGTCAGCAGCAGCCGTCTACAGATCGACAGAATTTAGTGACATTTGTTGATGGCTGCGGACGAATAGGAGCAAAGCTTGCTGACTCGGCACGCCAGTACTGACAGGTGTCGAGAACCGCCATCGGCATAGTGTCATCCGTATGTAAGCAGTTAAAGCAACCTAGATCTATATTCATTGATAATAACTAAGCGATGGCATCAATGCCATAAAAGAATTTAATTATTTGTTTATTTTGATACCGTCAGGTAAAAGAAATAATTATTGTGATTTCATACCAATAACAAACGTTTCTTGAATTTGAGTTACAAAGAATGAGTACAAGTAAAGAAATAAAGGTATAAAAAAAATACTTTGAATGTTTTTTTTGGAAAAATTCTGTGGTGCCTACTATCTGTCTGTTTTGCTGCATCTTATCTCAGAAGGCTAGGCCCTATCTATCTCTGGCTGGTTTAGTCGCATCTCTGGCTGTCTTCGTCGTAACTCTGACTGGCTGCGTCGTATCTCAATGCAGCTGCGTCGTTTCTGACTAGCTTCGTCGTAACTCTAGATGGCTGCATCGTGTCTCTGGCTGGCTGCATCGTGTCCCTCACTGACTGCATCGTATCCCTGGCTGGCTGCATCGTGTCCCTGGCTGGCTGCATCGTGTCCCTCACTGGCTGCATCGTATCCCTGGCTGGCTGCATCGTGTCCCTCACTGGCTGCATCGTGTCTCTAGCTGGCTGCATCGTGTCTCTGGCTGGCTGCATCGTGTCTCTGGCTGGCTGCATCTTGTCTCTGGCTGGTTGCATCGTGTCTCTGGCTGGCTGCATCGTGTCCCTGGATAGCTGCATTTTGTCCTTAGCTGGCTGATTTTTGTTCCTAGTTTGTTGCATCGTGTCACTAGCTTGTTGAGTTGTCTCTCTGGCTGGCTTCCTTTGTGTCTTTTATTTCTATATAAGATAGTCAAAAACACTAGAAAAGAGTTTTAGTTCATTTTATTAATTGAAATAATAACTTAGTCCCTTGACTGGCACAGTATGTCCCCTTGACTGGCATGTTAATTTTCAAAAATTAATTGTGACGAATCCTGTGGTGCGATTTAAAAGTTTTTTTGGCACTAACCTATAAATTAGGTTCTTATTGGTATGCAATATTAAATTTACCACAAAACGCAAAAAAAAAAAATGCCAGGAAAGGGACCCGAAGAACCGATTCCAAATATTGACCCTTTTATTGATGATATTTTTAATTCGACTAAAAATATTTGTTTTTGTTATCTTGGCATTTTTACGGGAAAAATAAAATTAATTTTTAGATCTGAATTAGATGACCGTAAAAGGCGAAATGTACAGGGTGTAAAAAAAAATTGCTGCAAATATTTTAAGGGGGAATCAGCCCATGAAAATAAACAACTTTTATACATAACATAGGTCGAAATATGAAAAACTTTAGGACCTCCCATACAGTTAACTCGTTCGGCTGCTACATTTTGTTTGGAGGTCTCACTAAAAATTTATTTTATATTTCGATCTATGTTTCTTGGGGTAAGTTGTTCAGTTTTATGGACTGGTTCAACCCTAAAATATTTGCAGCTAACATGTTTACACCTTATATTTTATGTTTTTTTTTTAATTATGTAAAAAAGCAATTCAGTTTTATTCTTTGTTTCAGAAAAATGTTGCCATTCCTTCTCTTCTTTTTTTTATCAACCGCTGCAGCTGCGGCTAACAACTGCAGCTACAAATATGACAATCGGTTATATTCAAGAACTTCCGTTCTCATGATCAAGGGACTCCCTACGAACCTCGCCTACGACCCTATCAAGGGAGACCTCTTTTTCACATTAATTGACCTCGACTCTTTACAAAAAGACGAAGAACAAACCAAAATGGACCAATACGTGCTTCGTAATGGTGAACCAATCATGATAGAAGTAAATGGACAAGCGGCTACTGTCGATAGGAATACTGGAAAGGTGTACATAGCGTCCGTTGACGGGTTAAACATATTGAATGAAAACAATACGGCAAGGTTTTTGAGCCTGAAAGACGAAGATATCGTACAAATCTTCAAACTTGCAAACAAAAACGTTTTGTACTTTGTAGATTATCCAGATAACGAAGTGTACGTGTTTGATTTAGATAAAAATGAGAAGACAAAGATCGATCACGTACCCTGCGCTTTTATTCTCGCTGTTGATTCCAAGGAGAACATCTATTATAACTGTGACTCGAAATATGTTAAAGTGCTGTTGAAAGACTTCCACGAACCTATTGAGTTCGCTGGCATTGGCAAAAATATGGCCAGGGCTTTAGACGTCGACCAATATGACAGAGTGGTTTTAGCGGCAAATGACGGCTTATACCACCTCAGTCCAGACAATTTGATCCCTAAGAAGCTGATGAACCTCAATTTTATACCCTCGGGTATAACTTTTGGTAACGACAACAACATATACATCTCAACGAATGGAATAATTTATGAATACAGTGCAAAAGGTTGTTGATATTAAATTATGCGCGATTAAAATAAACATTTGTGGATTTTTCGTTGCCGTGTTTTATTTCAACACTTACAACAATGTAAGTACTCGAGCGTCGGTGGCTAAGTGGTTAGGACACCGGTCTCACAATAGTGGGACCCGAGTTCGATCCCCGTCATGTACCAATGTGTTTTTACTCACCTATATTTACGCCGTGTGATGCCGGCTTAGAATAGCATCACCCGATTTCTTCCCGCGGGTGTTGTAAAAGGCAATTAAGGGACTCGAGGGTTTCATGTGTATTACAATTTTAGGCGACAGGCTGACAACCTGTCACTACAATGATACACGGTTCATCTGAAAGGGCCCTCAATACTTGTCAGACGTGGCGATAACGACCATAATTCTGCGATCGTTAACGCTCTGCCTACCCTTCAAGGGATAAAGGCGTGATTTGTGTGTGTGTACATTTACCGACTGCTCTTACGGTGAAGGAAAAACATCGTGATGACCCACATTCATATAAAATTTGAATTTGGATGATAAGTATTTGATTGTGTAACCTAGGATTCGGGCCAGGTTAGTCTTCAGGTTGCAGAGGTCAAATGGCAGTCGCTCTGTGTAAAAACTTGGTTCCACGTCAAATCCCCTAGGTTAGAGACTTCCATGTCGGCCACGGGAGCTTATGCCCTGGGGGCAGCTTCTCAACGGGTGGTTTTGGAGAAGCTGTGGGGTATTTCTCCCGCCAGAGCTTACATCGAGCTTACATACTTAGCTAAGTATGTATACATTTATTAAGTTTCGACAGACTGGCAAAACATACGACGAGTATCATAACTGATTATTATGTATGTACCTATAAAGGATGTTAGGAGAAGTACTAACTTCATTTCAAGGGGGTGAACCAGCCCATCAAACTGAACAACTTTTCCCAAATAGCATAGCACTTTGTTAATCATTTTATCATCGGGTCGTTTGACGACTCGGTGTCCCAACCGAAAAGAGACTTAATTGATAGTTTTTTTTACCCTAAGAGTAAGTTTTCTTCAGAACACCAGTCCAGAAATAATATCACTTGAGCTTCAACAAGGGATGTATACTGGGACTTAGTTTATTTCCTTAGTAGATACATACATACATACCTACAATACATACACATACACAAATCACACCTATATCCCTGGCGGGGTGGGCAAAGCGCTGGCGACCGTAAAATTACGGTCATTATCGCCACGTCTGACGAATGTTTGAGGGACGTTTCAGATGAGTCGTGTATCACTATAGTGACAGGTTGTCAGCCTGTCGCCTAAAATTGCAATACACATGAAACCCTCGAGCCCCTTAGTCGGTTTTTACGACACCCATGTGAAAGAAAGGGGTGATGCTACTCTAAGCCGGCATCACACAGCAATTTAGTAGATGATAAGATACATACCTCCAATACATATCACCACTATGAGCAAAGTACCTATCACTAATCATTTAATTACTTATCTTTATAATCACTGGCCTTATACGTCAGTGACAGATGATTTAATTAGTGTCTGAGGCAAGAGCACAGACTCTGCGTTGCCTGGGACGCAAATTATGGAAAACGAAGGGTTTCCCAGGCAGGACCTGCGCCACCCTCTCGGCCTCGCTGGGCCCAAGTCTGCTAATTTTTGTCATTGTAACGCCATCGAAACTCAACTGTCATTGCATTGCCATTGTGATTTTTCTATACTTCAAACTGTTAGCAGACTACGAAACTACCTATACCATCCAACTGAGATCCAATCGATATCCAACTGAAACGATTTTCATTTAGCAGACTTAGGGCCATGGCTGACTCCACAGGAACGACGTGTCGGTCGACCTCTTCCATACGCGCCTGACGGATACCTCGGGAGTAATGTGGAGTTGTCCTTCTCCAGAACCGGTCTTGGGTCTGGTTAATCCCTCGGTCGCCTCTTACGGCCCCCACGGGAAGACAAGGGGTGGTGCTAATTCTACTCTGCCGTCATCACACGTTTCTTGTAAATGAAAAAAAATACCATTTTTTTCTGCCTGATAGTCTTCGGCTCATAGAAATTTGGCAAGATGGCGTCTGTCGAATCCATACCTAAATTTAAACTGTTGTAAAGACACTGTTAGCGCCATTACCACATTTACTGCAAATAAAAATCTTTATCTTGATCTTAATCTTTCTCCACTTATCCGGCATCCGTCATTTGCCGGTCCGTCAATTTCCGATCCGATTTAGAAATCTATTACACTACTATATATACGTACATGCTTTTCCACTCTTCCGGAGTCCGGCATTTATCGATCCGGGAATTTTCCAAACTGAAATTTGGATTCTGGAAAAAGTATGCATATAAAAGGTACTCTTTGAACTCTACGACCGTCATTCTATTGTCCGTCTTTTACCGGATAGGTATTCGAGTATTGTCGGAAGGCTACTTCCGACATCCGGCAGCTGGACCGGATAAGTGGAGAAACGCTGTAACAGGTATAAATCATAAACTACTCACATGATGAATAAAACCAGTGTAACATCAACATATAACAAACCTAGTGACCGTAACCATTGTTTTTACTTAGCCTACGCCTTGTGACATTTTAGTCAACACAATAGAAGAATTAGCCCTTTTTAAAACTTACCTATATTATTATAATCAGGGTGTTCTTATTTTTCAAGTCTATTTTCATTAAGAAATCAGTGGAGAGAGCTCGTTTCGGAGGCTAAGATCCTCTTTGGGTCGCAGAGTCAGCAGAGTTACTCAGTTATTTCAGTACCTGGTTCACCGAGGCTAGCTCGGGTTTATCTCCTAAAAACGTATTTTGTTTCTTACACTACCTATCTATCAAATATCCGCATACTTACCTAGAATGCATGTTTAGTTATAATCAGTCTTCAGATCCTGAACTACTCCTGGCAATATCTCTCCCTTTCCGGCGGTTTGCTGCGTTGTGAGAGCATTCTGTCATGGAGGTTTGTGTACAGTCAAATGGGAGAAAATGTGACTAGCTTGTTCATAGATGCTGGTGTCGACCATGTCCCAAGTTACCCGCTAGTCTCATTTTCCCCCATTTACCCGTAGTTGATTTTATCAAGTCTGTCCATCGGGTAGATGAACGACTTCTTGATCTTCTGCCTCCTACATGGACAGTCTTAAGTCTCTCTTTTCGTGTATGACGACACCAAGTCGTCCAACGACCCGATGAACCCTAGTGTCAGAATTTTTCAATCGCCTTCTACAAGTAGCAGGCTTCTGACATGGTTGTGTAACGACCGCCGTCTAAGTCATCATGGACAGCAACCAGGACCTACGGCTTAACGTGTAACACGGAACCATCTTACTTATGGATAATCGGGTGGTTCAGCGCGCAATGTCCTAACCAGACTAGGAACAAATTCACGAAGTGATTAATATCATTTTTGTGAGTGACCCACCGAGAATCGAACTCGGAACCTTCTGCGTCAAAGGCAGTTGCACTACCACTGCGCCACATCGGTCTTCAGCCTAAAGTAAATGTACGCTAGTCTTCTTATTTAATCATCCTGTAAACATTACGTCTAAACTCGAAACATTTTTGTTTATAAACACGAATGTCATAATAGACATCATCGCGAATGTTTTATAAATGCTTCAACTGGCTCCCAAAATACCATTACAGTTTTGTGAGTCAGTCACATCGCTTCATGAAAAGGTGCAATACCTTGATTTAACATAAAGGATTGGTAAAAACATTTTATAAGGTCAGTGAGTGCTTGTGAAGTTTTTATATTATAAGGTGTAAAAATATTAGCTGCAAATATTTGAAGGGGTGAACCAGGCCATGAAACTGAACAACTTTCCCAAAGGAACATAGGTCGAGATATGAGAAAAATTTTTTAGACCTCCCAAACAAAACGTAGCAGCCGAACAAGTCAACTGTATGGGAGGTTCAATTTTTTTTCATATTTTGGACTATTTTACTTGGGGAAAGTGGTTCAGTTTCATGGACTGATTCACCTCTTAAAATGTTTGCAGCTAATATTTTTACATCCTGTATAATATACTCTTGGAAGTGGGTCCGTCTCAATAACCGTCCTCTTTTCAGGATTGATGTCATGAAACCAAAATGAAGAATTTAAAGAATAGTTTTGCTGTTACCCTTTCTATTATTTTTAGTCTATTCGAAATATATCATGCGGAGAAATGCGAACGCGTCAAAATCGGGGGTGAATTCTACAAAAGACAACTTATAGCAACTATTGATGGTTACCCAACCGGCATCGTGGTTGATCCCAGAACTGAACACGTGTTTTTTATTCTACACAAAAGAAATTATACAAAAGGAATCCACATATTGAAGCATGGATCCTTAGGAATCAAGGAATTGCCAGTCTCTGACGATCTCCTCGGGCAATGTGTTGGTATTGACGTGCAGAACAACATCATATACATCGGTACTAATCAGGGTATAGTTGTCTACGACTATTCCAAAAACGACATATCAGCAGAGAGACCTATAGGAGACGACGATGTACGAAATATATTCATTGACAAAACTGATAATCAAATGTACATTACCACTGGTTCTAACCGGGAAATATACAAATTCATGAACGGTTCTGCTGCTGTTAAAAGGTTTGATAAAATACCGAAGGCATACAACTTCCTTTTAGATAGCAAAGGCAATGCATATTATGAATACATCGATGGAAGACTGTACTACTTTTCTATAGATCTATTTGAACCCATTCAATACAAAGGTTTCACACGGGAACTGAAGTACATCTTGCAACTAAATAATCAGGATGAAACAATCGTGGCTGTGAAGGGATCTCTCTACAAATTGACAACAACGAGCATACTTCCAACGAAAATCGGTCAGTTAGGCTTTAAAATTACAGGGATGACATATGACCACAAAAATAACATAGTAATTGGAACTAAAGGAAAGATATATAGATATAAACCGTTGGAAGGCAATGATCCTTGCCCTGCGGCAGACGACTATTTTATGGCAACTATATAATTTGAAAGAGTACGTGCAATTGGGGAAAAATGAGACTAGCGGGTAACTTGGGGCATGGTCGACACCAGCATCTATGAACCAGCTGTAACGTTGTAACTGGTTGAAAACTTGGGACTCTACATTTATCAACCAGTTATAAAGTTATAAGCTTATAGCCGGTTCATAGATGCTGGTGTCGACCATGTCCAAAGTTACCCGCTAGTCTCTTTTTCCCTTATTTGATTTGATATTTATGTACATTAAAATTTGTCAAGGAATTTTATAAAAAGTTTTCTTGTCATAGAACTTTCCCTTGTGCTATAACTTATTTTTTGATATTTCCTTGCAAATGGAAGAAAAGCATTATACCAGCCTCAGTCGAAATGCCAATTTCTGGTCTCGCTCAGTTGGGAAGACCTCGATTTCGTCTCGGCCCTCCGAAATTTACCTACTCGACTAGAAATTGGTCTATTCTTTAAATAAGTCTGTTTTACTGCCATAATGTAAAAGCGGTATCAAAATCCGTTGCGTAGTTTTAAAGACCTAAGCATAAGCATACACACATACAGTAATTTTTACTTTAAATTAAACTATATAATGATAAATTGAACGCCTTTTGAAAAAAGCATAGCAGATAGATTTGTATGAACAGACAGGCGTATGAGCAGAGCTATTGAAGTCTGTGAAATATAGGATGGTCCCTGTGATGTTTGTGACATTGGAGCAAATACTATGACATAAAGTCCATTTTCCTTGGTTAAGTATGAAAATGGACCTTATGTCATAGCATTTGCTCCAAGGTCACAAACTTCACAGGGATCATCCTATATTTTACAGACTATAAAAGGTTTCGGACAGTCATTATTATATTAAACTGAATTGTGGTGCCGCAAAACTAGTGCCAGTTAATAAAAAAATATATATCTGCGTGACCTTTACATTACATTACTCGTGACATTTATTGACCTATTTTAAACTTTTTTTAGTGTATATGTTTTTAGGTAACAGCTTGTTAACCGATAACCGATGTTGATTACCGATTCATTGCTTGCATTCTCCTGTAGCAGAGTTAGGACCTCTGCGTCCACACCTTCATAAACCACCTGTCCTTTCACGAACCATTTCAAATTGGAAATTGGAATGTCGTCACACATTTCTCTGACTTTTTGACCCAGTCGCGATAAAATCAGCAAACAACGAAGACCAAAACAAACATATTATTATTATATCTGCATGTGATTAGTTATTGATCTGATATTGATTATCTGCGTGTGATTAGTGCTCCATATGTAACAAAGTGCACAGGTGAAATTACAACGGATTTACAGAAGATAGAAAGAACCCACAAGGGTTTCTTTTCCCGTAATAAAATATCTCATCATCAAGATCGTCTTTAATTTGTATGTGGTGGCACACACACTCTTTCTCTTTTCGTGTGGGACATTTCGATGTTCAACGATTCGATGAAACCTAGTGTCAGAATTTTTTAACCGACTTCTACAAGAAGCAGGCTTTTTACATGGTTGTGTAACGACCGCCGTCTAAGTGATCATAGACAGCAACCGGGACCTACGGCTTAACGTGCCATCGGAACCATCTTACTTACGGACAATCGGGTGGTTCAGCCCGCAATGTCCTAACCAGACTGGGAACAAATACACAACTTTGTGAGTGACCCACCGAGAATCGAACCCGGAACCTTCTGCGTCAAAGGCAGTCGCACTAACACTGCGCCGCATCGGTCGTCGAACGCATTAAAAGCCCATTAAATAGGGGTAAAATAGTTTTAATTAAAATAGACTCCGTGTGATGCCGGCTTAGAATAGCATCACCCCACATCCTTCCCGCGGGTGTCGTAAGAGGCGACTAAGGGACTCAAGGGTATTGCTGTATTGGAATTTTTAGGCGACAGGCTGACAACCTGCCACTATAGTGATACACATGTTTTCTGAAACAATCTTGGAAAACAATCCTTAAAAATGTCAGGCGTGGCGATAGCGACCGTGTTCTTACGGCCGTTAACGCTCTGCTTACCCCGCAAGGGATAAAAGCGTGATATATGTATGTATGTAAGTAGTTTTAATTGGGCACTGAACTGAACTGGAAAAATTACTCAATCTGAAATAGTGCCATCTAATTCGGAATAGTGTTTCTTTCAGCCCAAAAAATACCCATTGAACGTAACAATAACAAAGGTTATTTGCATGAAGAGATAATATTTTTTTTTTGATGGCACTAGTTCTGCGGCACCAATATGCCAATACATCACTTGTCATAAAATAACCTAATATGCAAAATGAAAATAATATATCATCTAGATCAAAATGAGGTCATTAATGTCAATTCTACATATATTAATAATTATTATTATAACCTCATTGGACATTGCCTAATATAATATGAGGCCTAAAAGGCACGAAGAAAAATTTGCAAGCCCATTAAAAATGTCACTCAATTCCGCGTTACATAATCAAAATTTGCCTTTTAAAATACCTTGGGTCATCCAAACTTGTGCCTCAACAAGTGCTAAGTTTTGTAGGTACAGCTAGCAAAAAAAACTTAAACCTGCTGGGCATTAAGTCTGCTAAATGAAAATCGTGTCAGTTGGATCATCCACTGGATGTCGATCGGATCTCAGTTGGATGACTTTAGTAGTTTCGTTAGTAGTTTCGAAGTCGTAGTCCCCGAATGGCGCGGGATGGTTAAGAGGCAAGTCCGCGAGTTTGGGGAACAGCGTAAAGCAGACCTCGACGCTAAGCGCGATGAGCTAAAGGCCCGTCCACCCGTCGCCATTAACTATAATTATGTAAATAGCAAACTCCACATCGTGCCCGGGAGTTTTACTGCCAAAATTGGCTACAATAGCAATCTCCGGGCGCATCAGCGCCGATCTGATTAGAAGTCGAAGTGATCACCATGGCCGAAGTCGGTCGGAGAGATCATCCTCATCAGTCTGCTAACAGTTTGAAGGATAGAGAATCACAATTGCAATGGAATGACAGTTTAGTTTCGACGGCCTTACAATGACAAAAAAAAATTTAGACTTGGTGCCTTGCTATTATGTTGCTGGCAGGCGTTTAGCAGGTGGATTGGTGAGCGCAGTGGATGATGGAAATGAGCAGCAACAGCGTTACTTGTGATAATATTTTTTTATTAAGTAAGTACTTATGTGTTGTGTTATTAGTAATAATGGTAATTTTACGATCTATAACGCTCTGCCTACCCCGCAAGGGATAAAAAGCGTGGTTTTTGTGTGTGTGTGTGTGTGTGTGTGCGTATATTATAATTTATTACAATACCTTCATAGCAAATATAGGCACTGGGGTAATAGGGATTGCTCGTATTAAGGACAAATCAGCTCATAAACCTCCCCGAAAAAGTGAATGAAGTCCGGCTTTGGCATTTTCTAAACCATTATTCGAATTCCCCAAAAAAGGAGACGACAATAGTACTAGTAGTTTTAGTACTTAGTTAGTACTACTTCCAGATAACTACTTCAGAGCAAATACAGGGTGTAATGTAATGGACACCGAATACTGATAGCATTCACTATGCATAATCAAAAATTTTGACGTTTCATGTCGGTCCTAGCCCTAAAAAAAGTTCTTGAACGTTACACTTCGTGAAATTAGGTTCTTTTTTACGCTATATCTATGAAACTATGAAGTTGATTGTGATTTTCCCGCGTTTTTTTTTTTAAGTTTTGGCTATTTCTGTATCTGTGATTGTTCTACTATCGGTACCAAACCAACTGATACATACCTTATTTATTCATAAGTGATTATTCAGCATTAATATTATGCATAATTAGTTGTAGGTAGGTGGTACTATTGCAGTGTGATGCCGGCTTGGAATAGCATCACCCCATTTCTTTCCCGCGGGTATCGTAAGGGGCGAATTAAGAACTCGGGTTCATTTGGTGAATTATAATATAATTTAACGATAGGCTGACAACCTGTCACTCCCCATACTAAGTGATACACGAATTAGCTGAAACAGACCTCAATTTTTGTCAGGCCGTTGACGATCTGCCTACCCCGCAAGGGATAACGGCGTGATATGTGTGTACGTCGTAGATATGATGACCTCAATTTTAGATTCGTATTTTTAAACGCTAAGGTATCTAGTTCTTTTTTTTTCGTCGGAACACCGAGTCGTCCAACGACCCAACGCTTAGTATTCGCTCTTGACTTGAGATCGATATCAGAGTTGAGTGCGATTTATAAATACGGACCATATTTACTACATGGAAAGCAATTTTGTAGGCTTGTGAGTAAAAATGCGCAAGTTGGAAAAAATATATTGATGGTCGTTGGGCTACTTGGTGTCCTTCTAAAAAAATATTGTATATAAAATAAAGAACAGCAGCAATAAAAACAAAAAGTTTGGGCTCGTCCGGGATTTGAACCCGGGACCTCTCGCACCCTAAGCGAAAATCATACCCCTAGACCAACGAGCCGGTGAGCGGTGAGTCGAAATTAGTGTTCACTTTCTACAAGGCGTTCGAACGATGCTACTTATGTGCCTACCTACATGGTGCGCGGTGATTAGATAATGAAGCAGATTATTAACAGATAACAAGATCTATGAAAAAAAGTAAAAAATATATATAATTATTTTAGCTTAGCACTTGTATAAAAAGTGTAATGAAATCTAAATTAATGGTGATTATTTTTAATTTCAGTTTCTCTTTTTTTTACACGCTTTTATTAGGTCGACCTGTATGTATGTAGATATGTAACTATGTAATGAAATCTAAGAAAAATGAAATCTAATTTAACCATCTTGTAAAGACCGTACCGTCATGAAAATTGACAGTTGTATGTGATTTTGATGCAAATGAGGTAAGTACTGGCGAGCTGATCTGATGATGGAGCCGGAATATATAAACTGGAATTTCATAATAGATGAACGTATCAGAGCCAGCCGTGTTTGGACTTCATTCTTTCTTTTCTTTCTTTCTTTTCGTGTGGGACACCGAGTCGTCCAACGACCCGATGAACCTTAATGTCAGAATTTTTCAACCGCCTTCTACAAGTAGCGGGCTTCTGACATGGTTGTACTTGTTAGAAAGGTCTTGTAATGAAGCGTGTTATTTTTGTGTTTTTTTTAAACTAATAATTTATTACCATAAACTATGTTAGTCTTTACCCACCTTGCAGCCATTTTTGGACAATAGTTTCAAGCGTATAACTTCTATGTTTTAGTAATGACCCAGTCATCTAGCGATCCTACTAGTACTAGCTACACTACTCATGCAATAATCAGGCAAATTGCTAAAGTGAGGTTCACACACACCCTGGGTAGGGTGTAGCCATAAAAATGGCGGACAACAGAATCTACAGTTAGAAAAAAAAACCAGTGAACTGTCATTGTAATTGCGAAAAACGCAGGGTTGCCCGCCCAGGGCCCAAAGTCTGCCGTTTTTTTGTCATTGAAACGCCATCGAAACTCAACTGTCATTTGATTGACACTGTGATTTTCTATACTTCAAACTGTTAGCAGACTGCATAATGACCGAAATCATCCAACTGAGATCCCATCGACATCCAACTGAAACGATTTTTATTTAGCAGACTTAGGACCCAGGACCTGCGCCACCCTCTCGGCCTCCCTGGGTGACTGCACAGGAACGTCGAGTAGATACGTGCGGAGCCAGGCCGACTGCAGGAGTCTAACTATAGACCTCTGTCACACGCGCCTGACGGAGAACATCCTTCGTTTACTAGAAAAATTTACCTTATGTCATAGCATTTGCTCCAAGGTCACAAGCGTCACAGGTATCACCTATATTTTACAGACTACAATATCCTGTTTATTGGTTTTTTTTCTTTGTACTGCGCTCGCTTATCTCGTGGCCTCGATTATGCGTATTGTGGTTTATATCACGAGTGAAAATAACTCCCAAGGGTATAAAAAACATGATTAGATTGTATCTGCCACCGTGGGAACCCTGGGGTTAACTATCGGTCAAGTAACTTAATTTTACTGTGAACTTAAATCACGCCTGTGTGCCTTACGGGGTAGATGTAGCGTTGATGGCTGCCGAGTAAAATACATGATTAGATTGTATCAGGCAACGTATGTTGTACTTAGAATGTGAATCACGCCTGTGTACCTAGCGGGCTAGGTATAGTCTCAAAGCCTGCTTTCGTTCATTGATATTTTATCAGTATGTGAAATTGATCCAAGTTTCAATGAAGATGATTCCGTGCTTTAGAGGGCATGTTATGGTGGATGAATAACCTCTTCCTCGCCTTATAACATGACATCACCTACATGAAAAAAAATCTTGTTGTAGAAATAACTATAGCAATTTTGATTTTTTTTGCACTCAAATAGAACTTTTTTGGTTTTCCTCTTTTAACTTGTTCGGTATCTAATCTACACGCATCCATCAAAATCCGCTCTATAACCATTTTAATTTTAATAAAATAAATAAGTTATTGTCTTGGCATAATATTCTTTCCCAAAACCGATTCTCACGATGTATTTTTTAAAAGACGAGAAGATCTCGATTGATAAAAAAATCACGTAAGAAATTAACCATTTTAAACATTCACTTTTGTTCGGAGCTCTACATTTTATTCCAAAGTCCCTACAACGTACATTTCTACTATTCTCAATAACCATTTGCAAATCTTTGAACAGAAGCAGCAACGTATCGCAATCAACAAAGAAACTGTATTCTACAGCTTTAACCTTCTTACTAAGATACTTCAAAAGTTAAATATTTCATTAAAACGTATCGCTAAATGTTCAATACATTACTCTTCTCCAAACGTACTAAGAAAATTTATGTAGATTAAAACCGTCAATGTATATTGTTGAATTCGAAAGAGTTGTTCCACGGGCGTTCGAAATACGAGTATCTCGAAGCACCCACCACTACAAGTTATGTCAAAGGCTTAAAACGATAAACATAGTGCCTTGCCGGCCAGTGCGAAATTAATACCACGAGAGAACGCTCTTTTATTTTATTTTTTATTTTTGAAATTCATCAATGACGTAAATAAATTAGCTGCTTTGTTTACCTAATTTGAATTTGGAACAGTTTTTTAAAAAGTTTGCCCGATGTGCCAGTTTTAAAGGAGGTTTTTATATGAAGAGCTTTTAAGCACACCCTCTGGATTGATTTTGCTTGTAAGTAGAGTATTTCTCTGTGAAATATATACATTTATTTAGATATATTCATACAAAGTATAGTACATTACATATAGGGTTTAACATAAATGAGGTTAATTCCCAAAAGGCATGATTAAATGACTATGTAGTTGTCATCTTTATCTCATAAACTACTTACATGTGACTACTACCAGTAGCTGTCGTTGAGTCGACGAAAGGCCACATAAACCGTATTTTTTTTTTTGTACCCAAATACATTTTACATTATTTATTACTCTCGTACTTATCCATAAAAGTAGCTGCATACATAAATAAGGTGGAAAAATGTACTGTAAAAAAAAACTACTGTAAATATACCCCCAAATTGGCATAACTGGCCTGACGCGTCCGTGACAGACGATTCAATCAGTGTCTGAGGCAAGAGCACAGACACTGCGTTGCCTGGGACGCAATTATGGAAAACAAGGGTTGCCCAGGACCTGCGCCACCCTGTCGGCCTCCCTGGCTGACTCCACAGGAACGACGAGTCGACGTGCGGAGCTTTAAGTCTGCTATTTTTGTCATTGTAACGATATCGAAACTCAACTGTCATTCAAATGCCATTGTGATTTTCTATACTTCAAACTGTTAGCAGACTACGATACTACTTAAATCATCCAACTGAGATCCAATCGACATCCAACTGAAACGATTTTCATTTAGCAGACTTAGGGCCCAGTCGGCTGCAGAAGTCTACCGCACGATAGACCTCTGTCACACGCGCCTGATGGAGACCTCGTTCCGTGTGGAGTTGTCCTCTAAGACCGGTCTTGGGTCTGGTTAATCTCTGTATCGTCTCTTACGACCCCCACGGGAAGAGAGGGAGTGGTACTCTACTTCTCCTTCTTTCCGTGTGGGACATCGAGTCGTTCAACGACTCGGCCGACATAACACGCGTTATAGCGTTAGAGAACTACCATATCGGGTTTTATAACACACACATACATACACAATCACGCCTTTATCCCGTCCGGGGTAGGCAGGGCTTTAACAATCGTAAAATTACGGTCGTTATCGCCATAACGAGACAAGTATTGAGGGCCCTTTCAGATAATACATGTATCACTGTAGTGATAAAATTGTAATACACATGAAACCCTCGAGTCCCTTAGTTGCCTTTAACAACACCCGCGGGAAGAAATGGGGTGATGCTGTTCTAAGCCGGCATCCACGGGTTTTATAACTTAATTCAATAATACTGTACCTTCCGCTTCATAACCATGAAACTACGGAAATGCATGGCAGTGGTTTTCACTTCACCACTGTCGAAGAATGCTAATTACTTAGGTACAAGTAAGCAACTGCGTACAGAAAAGATGTGTAAGTCTGCAGTTCTTATCTTTTCTATTTCGTATGTGAAAATCTTCTACTGATTCCTCCTACAGGCTGTAAAAAAAATTGCTCCAAATATTTTAAGGGCGCGGTACCAGCACAATTTTTTTTTTACCTCCCATACAGAATTAGCAACCGTCCAAGTCAATTTGTATCTGTTACAGTCAAAACCCTTATTGACTGATTCTATCTGTTCAAAGCAACTAAGGGACTCGAGGGTTTAAGGTGTATTTCAATTTTAGGCGACAGGCTGACAACCTGTCACTACAGTGATACACAAATCATCTGAAAGGGCTCTCACTACTTGTCAGACGTGGCGATATCGATCGCAATTTAACGATCGGTAACGCTCTGCCTACCCAGCAAGGGATAGCGGCGCGATTTATGTGCGTATGTATCAGTTCAAACCAGTCAATAAGCTTATTGACCGACACTCTCATTCAATATTCTGAGTGACCGACGTGCCCAGTCAAAACTGTTTTGGATCGCGTTAAAACAAAAAAGAACTTTTATATTAATTTACTGTTTAAAAATATCATTTCAATATTTTGTTAATCAATGAATGAAGTGAAAAGAAATGAACTACCGTGTGATGCCGGCTTAGAATAGCATCACCCCACCCAGACCCTTCCCGCGGGTGTCGTAAGAGGCGACTAAGGGACTCGAGAGTGTTGGTGTATTACAATTTTTAGGCAACAGGCTGACAACCTGTCACTATAGTGATACATGTTTTCTGAAACAACCTTGGAAAACAATCCTCAAAAATGTCAGACGTGGCGATAGCGACCGTATTCTTACGGCCGCGCCGTTAACGGTCTGCCTACCCCGCAAGAGATAAAGACGTGATATATGTATGTATGTACCGCATTACATAGTAAAAAAATAACTGCCCTGCCCACCTTGGAAGCAAGGATGAGTGGGCATACAGCATTTCTGAACGAAAGTTGATCGCCTTGACATAACAAAATGGCGGGACAGGATATCACGATGATATTGGTAATAAGATAATGATAAACTCTGACACTAGGGTTCATCGGGTCGTTAGTCGAAACAAATATATGATAATTTATACAAGATGTAAGGGACAGCCCTACGAATACTTTTATTTTATTTTATTGTTGACAAGCAAACTTTACAGCTTATACTGATATAGGGTCCATGCATACCAATGGAACAACTTTCCCCTAAGAAAATACGTCAGACGTGTACGCTCTGCCTACCCCGCATAGGATAAAGGCGTGATATGTGTGTGTGTACGTGTACTACATCGCGTAGTCGGTCATTTCATTACGTTTTGTATGCGGAAATCGGCTACCTATACAGGGTGTAAGAGACGGTGTAACGAAAATTTTGCAGGCGTGATCTGGCCATGACACTGAACAACTTTTTCTATGGGGGCTATGCTGGTAAACGTAAAAAAACGACTCTATGGGAACGCGAAAAAATTTTTTCGTTTCCCGGCATAGCCCCCATAGAAAAAGTTACTCAGTTTTATGGTCCGATCACTTCTGCAAAGTTTTCGTTACCCCGTCTCTTTACACCCTGTATAATTGTGCTTGTATTCTACTAAACATTTCCCAATAAAGTCAATCATTACCTATGACAATAAAAAAACAATCATTACGAACTTCCGTACACGGAACCGAATTACGACGTTTCAGAAATAGAACTACAGGATTTATAACATTGTTTTCCTTTTTTGACCTCAATTCTGTTTCTTCGATCTCACTTTATTTTGTAATGTCGTAAGCAGAACCAAAAGCTTCCTGTGCCTCGTTTTTCGAAACTACAGGCTACAATTCTACAGGTGAAATTCGATGTACATTGCGTAGCGGATCTAAAATCCTGGTTTTATAATGTCCCACCGGCTACGTAATGTATATCGAATTTCACCTGTAGAATTGAAGCCTGTAGTTTCGTTGCATAGCCCACTGCTCGTTACCGGGTCAAATTACTTTAACCTCATTCATAGCAACATATTGATATACGCACACACATATCACGCCTTTATCCCTTGCGGAGTATGCAGAGCGTTAACGGCTGTAAGAATACGGTTGTTATCGCCACGTCTGACAAATTTTGAGGACCGTTTCGGATAATTCATATATCACTATAGCGACAGGTTCTCAGCCTGTCTCGTAAAAAATGTAATAGTCTCTCGTGAACTCTCGTTAGTTGATTCATGCTTATAACCTTGTCATACATCTGTCTATTATTTCTCACATAAATAAAAACATAAATGAAGCAATCGTGACCTCCAAATTAATTAGCTGTATTCATATTAGTATCACTTACAGAATACAATAGTCCAATTTTCGTACATACATAAAAATAATAAAACGTAAAATTAAACAATGTACCTACGTAAATTCTCATTTAATTAATAATATTGTTGGACGCATTGGACATAATGTTAATCTTTAGAAAAATCGAAAACACGGCACATAACATGAAATTCGTTTTAAGGTTTTTATAAAAAAAGCTCACGGTCAAAAGAATCTTAAAATTTTATAAATTATAATTATTAAAGTCGTTAGAGATGGCAGGTAGGTATTTTTAATTGCAACAATATGCTTCCAATAAAAATTCTGAAGCAAAAAGTAGGTGGGACACTGGCAAAAATGTTCAAAAATTCGGGTTGACTATTGCCATTTAAAAACAAGTCGAAAAAAAACTATGTTAAAAACAAACAATAAAAGCGCTTTTTGGTTACAAAAGTAAATAAGTACTCCAGTAAATCTAATTTTATTATCTTTACAATTACCGTTGTAACAACCATTACATTAGCAATAAAAAAAGTAGCACATCCGAGTCATGTTCTCGGGGTCAGCCATGACACCGGAAGAGCGAGTTCGCGCCAAAATGCGTTCCGTTACATCATTGTTACGTAAACATTCGCATGTCATCTCATCTTATGTGAGACGGATCGTGAACTTTTTCGAGTTTTTTGTAACTAATTTTAAAAGTGAATAATGTGTTCACGTTTGTGTATTAATGCAATGGGGTTATAAGCGTGACTTATCTTATCCGAGGGTAGGTAGTAAGGTAGACGTCAGGTTGATTCAGCCGAATATCGACTATAGTGAGCCAACTAAATCTATATCACAATAAATATGCGGGGTTTAGATGGTTCTTGGTTCTTTAACGTTTCCTGGAATTTCTTTTTTCAGGAATTTGTACAGTTCGAATGTTTGAATACACCCATCGCATTATTACTTATTTGGAGACCTATCGCTTACACCCTGTTTAGGGGTTTATGCTCTTGATTCGGAAATTCTGACCAACTTTTACAATGGGGCCACCTGCGAAATCGCAAAAAAAGGGTGTTCCATAGAAAAAATTATACTTAGTCGGCAAAAAATTATGGAAAACTAAATTTTTTTTTGCAAAGTGTGTACCAAGACCGGTCTTGGAGTAGGACAACTCGACATTAAGCCCGGAACGGGGTCTCCGTCAGGCGCGTGTGACAGAGGTCTATCGTGCGGTAGATTCCTGCAGCCGACCTGGCTCCGCACGTATCGACTCGTCGTTCCTATGGAGTTAGCCAGGAGGGCCGAGAGGTCGGCGCAGGTCCTGGGCAACCCTGCGTTTTCCGTAATTGCGTCCCAGGCAACGCAGTGTCTGTGCTCTTGCCTCAGACACTGTTTGAATCGTCTGTCACGGTGTAGGTATGAGGCCAGCGATGTTTGAAAGTGATCGATAAACTGTTTTTGTCTGTCTGTCGATAGCCTCTGTTCTTTTTTTTATACATCTAGGTATCTAACTGATTGACGCTTTTGGCTTAGGATAATTTTTTTATAAGAAACAGCTTGTCAATGCTTAATCGGACAAGTCAATTAATGACCAATTTAACCCCAAGCTTATTCAATATTCTCAGATATGTCGTAAGCAAACCTAACAGGTTAAATTAAGAGGCTCCCTGAGGATAGGTGGCGTCCTCATCAAATTTAATTTCAACGTAATATGAAATTTGCTGTCCTATAGTACTCGTCTTTTTTATAATTCTATACCAGAAGCTATAATGCTAAGTTGAAACTCTGACATTTGAGTAATATACGCACTCAATTAAATGAAATACAATTCTTTGGAAAAAACTTTTTTGTTTTCTAATTTTGACAGCTGTCAATCCTAGAAGACAAGTCAAAAAAGAAAAATAGGCCGTATGTCATAGCATTATTTTTTATCATTATATTATTCATTATTCATTGAGTTGGTAGTGAATGGCAAAGGAAAAACATCGTGATGAAACCCACATTCAAATACAATTTGAATCCAGATGATATTCAGGCCAGGTTAGCCTTCGGGTTGCAGAGGTTAGGTGGCAGTCGCTCTGTGTAAAAACTTGGTTCCACGTCATAGCCTTCGAGCTGCAGAGGTTCAATGGCAGTCGCTTTGTGTAAAATTTGGCTTACCACGTAAAATCCCCTAAGTTAAATAGCTGACCCCGACAGAGAACAGGGCATGGACAATGATGATGAGTTAGTATTGGTAGTGAATTTTAGGTGTTAGCGGCGCTAGTTTAGTTTGGAATACCCTTAACTTCAATGACTAGTTTTAAACCTATAAAGTTGTAACTCAATGGTTATTGCAAACGCTAAACACCACATTTTGCAACTGCTAATTAACTTTGTCAAGGAAGAGGGTAATTTATCTAAACCTGTTTTCTAAGTTCGATCCTGCGAACCCGGGATAGTGATGCTGAATTAAAATAGCATCACATCATAACATCAAACGAATGTCTGAAAAAATATATGTGCTCATTTTTTCTTCCCGTAATTATTTTTCGAAAAAAGAAAATTATTGAAGCATGGCGTTAGTTGGCCTTAATGTAATAAAAACAGAATTATAACTCTAGAAACATTACTCGGAAAGAAAACAAGGGAATACGTTTGTATGAAAACCTGACACTAGGGATACCTCTTAATAGAACTTGCTTGCATAAATGCCCTTTTCTTCTCTTCTTGTTCTTTTCTTGTGGGACACCGAGTCGTCCTACGACCCGATGAACCCTGGTGTCAAAGTTTTTAACCCAGCTACTACTAGTTATTAGCAGGCGTCTGACATGGTTTAGTAATGACCGCCGTTTACCTATCACAGGAACCGAGACTAACATTATGCCCTCCGAAACACGAAACCATCTTATAAAAACCCACTCGTGACATGGCGAAATGGTTTTTGCGTGGTCGTCGATACTTCGCCAACCACTCAAGGGGATATAAGCGTGACTTTATGCAAGAAATACATTTATTTTTATAAAAGAAAGAACTCTCCGACCTCATGTAGGGTAGGGTAAACAGGCCAGTCTCAAACCAGGCACCTAATAAGGCCCAGTAATAAAAAGACCCAATAATTAAAATGTACGTACTTACGTATGTTTTTAAAGTGTTTGTGAAAATATATAATACTATTTTATCAAAACTAGCCTATGTTGTTTAAAAAAATCATTTGAATTGTTAGTTGGTTATTAAAACAAGGACTGTTATGTGATTTTTTAAATAGTGAGTATGCGGTCGGGCATTATTTTTCTTTATTATTTATCTTATTTGTCAGTGCAAGAAATATTTTTTCTTGGTTCTATTGTACTTTAAAAGATTATATTTTTAAATTGTTTATCCCTATAATTAGTTTGACCTCCATCGCGGTCATAAATAACATTCCTGCATTATAATAAAAACCGCATCGAAAGTGGCATCGTGGGAGATGCGTCTATCGGATCTGTAAAACAATGGAACATCCATTGTTGGTAACGCTATGTCATAGTTCTACACTTTTACTTGACCTTGGGTTTAATAAACTTATCTTTGTCTGTGAGAAAAATTAATCTCAGGTTAACTGATGTTATTTTTTTAATATACATTTAACAACTTTGTATTGTCCTGCACTACAATAAAACGCCGAATTGTAAAATGTAAGATATACTTAACAAAAACTCAAAGCATACTTTTTGATAGGTTAGTTTTTGTAGATGACAATAGCACAGGAAATACATGGGTTAAACCAAAATTTATAGTAATTATTGAGCAAAAATTAATAAAAACCTAAAGCCTGAAAGGTTGTAGTGGCAGAAGTCAGTTTGATTTTAGACTGATACGTTCACTTTAAAATTTTACATCAAACTGCAAAGCGTTTTTACAAAATGACAAAATATAGATTTCTACAAGTAACTTCATATAGTCACACTTGGTTACACGAACGAGACTAGCATCTACTTAAGTAACTAGTTACATCTGCTTATATTGTACAAGAACCGTTGAGTAAAAATATCAGGAAGGAACGTTTTGATAAAGATCTCTTTTGTTATTTAGCGGTTACAGTCAAGTCAAGTTGTATAACATAACTTTTAACTGTAGTGTCCATCTCTTTTGTAGTTTAAATTGTATAGGAACTTTATAAATGCCGGTGTTTTCGCCATATTATTATGGTGTTGTATAATTTCCCCTTACTTTGTACAATCATACTAAGAATAGTAATTAGTCTGGCATGGTTATCCACTTTGGCACACACTCCTGAACTGCGGTACCTGCCAAAACACTAACAGATTTTTGTAGCTCGTCTAAATTTATATTAATTTGTGGCCTTTTGTGTGAGTTGGTTGAGTACCTAGTTATTCGAAAGATTCGAGGCATTTCAAATCATGGTTTTATCAGACACCTGTATTTTATCTTGTCAATACACAAAACTGGCCGAATCTACATAAAAGTTTTACCCATAGTCCATTGAATAAAAAGTTCTAGAGTGCGAGAGTTGGTAACGTAAGATGTTTCTACGGAAACATGTCAAGAGTCCCTGGGTAATAAACATACTAAAACCCCCGGACACTAGGAGGAGCCCCGGAGTGGGGGGAGGGGGGGAAAGGGTCCATTTTTTCATTTTTCGCTTAAATCTCAAAAACAGTACAAGTTAGAGAAAAACGTTCAAGGAAAAGTTGAAAGGCCATAAAATTATATACAAGTTAAACCTAAATCACTTTTTCCTATATCCTACCGTTTCTGAGTTACACGCATTAAAAAATGATTTTGGCTCAAACAATTTTCCCATACTACATACCCATGTTTATCACATCAATCGATCAAAAAATATTTCTTTCTTCCATAAAACTCAAATGTGCAACTTGTAACCGGTACTGATAGATTGCTCTTGATTAGGTCTATCATTGGTAAAATAAACACATTCCTCCATGGAAGCCTATAGGAGGAATCGATTGTCAAAATATTATATTAGGGTAGTTTTAGTTACTGAACTTGAACTATTTATTTTTTTCTTCCAAAAAAATTCAAAAGTGCAACTTGTGACCAGTACCGATAGATTGCTCATAATTAGGTCTATCATTGATAAAAATACTAGATTCCACCATGGAGGCGTTTAGGGGAAATTGAACTTTATAAGGGTAATTACGATACCTGAACATTTTATTTTTTTTCTTCCAAAAAGCTCAAAAGTGCAACTTGTGACCGGTACTGATAGATTGCTCTTAATTATGTCTATCATTGGTAAAAAAAACACATTCCTCCATGGAAGCCTTTACGAGAAATCGATTGCCAAAACGCCGTGTTATATGATTTCCCGATATACCGCCCGCGGACGGACGGTCAACTTTACGAGCGGATGAACGACCGGTTGATATTACGTATATGTACATTTGAACTCAGCTGATAGTGAAAGTAAGATACACCATGGTCAATGTGCTATGTCGGCGTTGTACTGTTGCGAACACAAGTGTTATACTAATACAGGGTGTAAAAGAGTTTGCTGCAAATATTTTAATGGGCGAATCAATGCGTGAAACTGAACAAATTTTCCCAAGGAACTATGCTCTATGTTCGAAATATGAAAAATTGTTTGGGCCTCCCATATAAAGTTACTGACCGAGTCAATTTGTATGGGAGGTCCAAAAAAATTTCTCATATTTAGACCATGTTTCGTGGGGAAAGCTGTTCAGTCTCATTGGCTGATTCACCCCTTAAAATCAGCTAATTTTGTTACACCTTATATTTGAACGTGGAGCGGTAAAAGGAACATACTTTTCTTAGTTATAATGTAGTGTGGTGTGGTTTATAAAATACCTAAATAAGATTAAGGTTGATGCCTACCCCGCGAGGGATAAAGGCGTGATATGTGTGTGTATAAGATAATGATCCCTGGAACTCACGTATCAAAAAGTGCATCATTTCGATCTATACTCAATAAATGATCTTATCTTATGGTATCGGTCTAGTTTATAAAACTACTATGGTAATGATAATAATATGTTTGTGTAATATATACATATATATATATATATATATATTTTTAACTGTACCAAACATCGTAACATGGCAGTTCATTACAAACTGTTTATTATTCGACTACGTGTCATAACATAACATTGTCGAATAATAGATATTCGTTTTTTATTTGCAGTCGAATGCATTTTCAAAATTAAGGTGCACGTGCCAATGCTGGAGCACTTGCACTATTATCAGATTTTCCAAAAAAAAATTTTTTTTAATAATAACGTGACGAAACGTTTTTTATCTTATCTGGCAACTGCCAAAGTATCATCATTCTATGATGGACATAATATGGCCGATCATTCCAGGTCAAAATGTGATCGTGTACGCTAATAGAGTTTGGAAAGGAAAGTTCATGTAAACCTCATGCTTCCGTGCGAAATTACGTGTCATTATGAAAATAATAATGACATAATAGTTCAGTTACACTTTCGTTTACAATGTAGTTTTAAGTACTTGTTAGGTTTAATTTATGATACTGACTTTAAAAACTTATGTCACTCTAGCGTGTTTTTATTTGTACTGTTTTTTTTGTGTCCGGGTTTAATTATTTATATACTAGATAACATATTTATACAGAGTATTCCTGTATCCCATTATGAAATTATCTTCTGAAAGAAAGGTGTCTCTTAGAATATTAATCAATTAATCATCAAATTGCCGTTTCTCATCTCATATATTTCTGTTATACCCAATAGTAATAAAACTCAAACGTACTTACAGAGATAAACATAAAGATAGAATGTGTAATTTAAAAATATTACCTACAGTGAATAACAAATTCAAAATATTTTCTGTTCATGAACACATTTTTTTTCATATTAGCTAAGCTTCCCAATAATATGGCGCTCTACATTTAACACAATTTCATTTCTTATTTTTTCAGATAACATGGCGTGCACATTTGGCCACGTCAAATGTATAACAGCATTCCTACTAATAAGCATACACACAACAACATCCAGCCCAGCAAAAACTAGACCAGTTATAGAAATTATTAATGAACAAGCCAGAATCGATGATGGATCTAGGCAGACTGGTTTTCTACCTTATGGAAATCCATTGGCTGGCAACTCAAAACAAAATGCGAGACTGCACGCACAAAATCAGCAAGCTATGTTCCTCGCTGAACGAGTAAGGCAGCATAGAGCACAACTTCAAAGATGGACTACAGCGCCACAGCAAGAAGATAGCTATATGAAAGCATATCATGAATCACAGGAAAATCACCATTTAGCTCTAGAACAACAACAATCCAGAGATAGTAAGGCTGTCACAATAGCTCCTAAACTACATAATGTGCCTCAAATTAAACGAGCACCTAGACCACATGAAGTTACCAAAATCACTAAAGCAGACGCTATAAAAACAGATAGAAGTAGAAGCAGAACGGGGCTAAGAAATCACAGATCATACGGCTCTATTATGCATTTAAGTCAGTATTTGCAACCAAAACTACATAAACAGAAGGCCGTTTATGTGTCACCTGGACCTACTTATGATCAAGGAGTTACTATAAAACCAAATGGTAATGTTGGTTTAGCTTCAAATACTCAAGCACAAGAATCAAAATTATACACGTCTGCCATACCAAGTACTCCTCCTACGACACAATATGTTTATCCTAAACAATACAGTCAGATGCAAAATTATCAGTCATCTTATGATATTGACACTCTAAACGCTTTATTAAATAAGAGCCCAAACGAGCAGTTTACTGAATTCAACGCGTTAATTAACCACGAAAGCGAATCTAAAGATACGCTCACTACTCCTATAGATCTGTATTTCTACCTAAAAGATAAACCTGAGTTGTATTCGCAACATTTTGATCACACCAAGTATGCTCATATACCAGATTATGCTAATGCTTATACCCATGAAACCAAAGATCATACTCCGATCACAGAAGATGTTGATGATATCGAAGACCCTTATAAACACAGACCTAAACCTTACACAGCACAATCTGTACCACATGTTCCTAAAGAATACACGATTGAAACAACGACAACGAAAAACAACAATTATTACAAAGTAGAGGTCGCTAGTCAGACAATTAGTGCACCACACAATCCCAAAGCACTCGCTTATTACAAAGCTAAAGAAGCCAAGAATCCTAAGCATCAAGTAGTTTATTATCAGCCCTATGAATCTTATGGCGAGGATACCAAAGTAGAAAGTGATCATAGTGAAAGATATTTGCATCACAACGCACAACATGTAGGAATTCAACACCTAACTGAAGATGGGACTGGTGTATCAGCGTACGGTGACGACAATGTAAGTACTTTCTGTAAAAAACTCAACCAAACAAACTCAACACTCTGTAACAAAAAAAGGAAGCCAAGATCTTTAGAAACTGAACCTTTTGTTGTTCCAAACAACAGTCAAAGTGTTTCAATAACTACGGTAGCCCCTATAGTTCTTACTACTCCAAATAATGTCAATAACACACCTAAAGCAGACCAATTAATCAGGTTAAATAACTATGCGTATCCAAGAAAGGAAATTAGTACATTTCTTACTACACCAAACTTCCCAGTAGGCGTAGCCCAAGATTTTCCAGGTGGTGAACAATATGAAGATGACTTTAGGCCCATAAGGCCTGACCGTAGACCAAACAGATTCATCAAATATGATCTTTATGAAGATCAAGAAGAAGAAGAAGACAATGATGAATTGTATGACGATGACTATGAAAGTGACTATGACAGCCGGCCTGTTAAAAATCGGTTCAATAAAAACAAAAGGCCACGTAATAGACCTTCTTTATATAACAATAGGCCGTTCCAAAATTATGCACCAGCATCTCAATACAACCAAAACGTAGATTTGAAAGGAAGCTTCAGTGATAAATTCAGTCAATTCAATGTTCCTAGTTTCGGTGCCACTTCTTACGCCAGTTTTAATACAGACTCACATCAAGACTATGATTTTCCCCAATATAGCTCTCAACATGGCTACGAATCGCAAGATTCTTATAGCTACTATCCTCCATCAACTGATTCATCAAATTTTGGTGAGCCCCCTGGTGGATATTCATATCCTAAACCACAGTATGGACCTCCAGCCAAACCAGTATATGGTCCACCACCGCAAACCCAATATGGACTTCCACCTCAAACCCAATATGGTCCTCCGAAATCCCCAATAGTTCCAATCACTTATGGCCCTCCTGTACACACTAAAAATAATGTCATAGAGCCAATATACATGCTCACTCAGTCTCAGTTAAAAGAACTCATCGGAGACCATAATGTCAACATTCAGCACTATGATATTTTCCAACTGAACAAACCAAAAAAGAAAGTAAAGCCTCCTCATCGCCCTAAACATAAAAAGAGACCACATGGCTATAGATATCCAAACAGAAATTTTAAAAAGCATTTAGGAAGACTTTATAAATACCGAGGATAAGAAGTTACTATCTCTGTGTGACATTCTCGAAAATTCCATTAAAAAAACAGAAAATAATAGTAACACAAAATCCATAAGATATAATAATCATGAGAATATAGTTTTCTATGTCAAGAGAAAAATACGTCCCATAAAGAAGGCTTCCATCCGATTAAAGATTTTAGGGCGTAAAACTTAGCTTAAGGTGTAATTTATTTTTGTATAGAAATGAAAGTACAAATCTTGCCTTTGTGTATTTATTATTGTAATTAAAATTTTATTAAGTAAATAAAATAAAGTGTGTAACAAATCTTGAGTTTTTATCACCCGATCACCACGTGACATCCTTTTTCATAAATCAATTAACTATTATGATTGAGGACCGGGCGTGGTAAAATTAAATTACAAATGCAGATAAATATAGGTACTTTAATATAATAAATCAAAAAAATACATACACAAATACAATAGATAATACCAAGAATATTCAAAACCCTAAACTTATTTTAAAATTTTCAGCTTCACTACGCAGCGAATTACGAATTCGGATATCGCGTGAAAGACTACCACAGCGGCAATGACTTTGGTCACCATGAAGCCAAGGAAGGAGAGAAAACCAAGGGCCAATACCACGTGCTGTTGCCCGATGGAAGAATGCAGCAGGTAAAATACTCAGCTGGACCAGAAGGGTTCCATGCTGACATATCATACGACCATCTACAGTGACCGCGATCGGTGCGTTTACCCTACTAAATTATTTTCCTGTAAATAAACCTCTTTTATAGTTTTAAATAAGGAAGTCGAATATTTTAAGGCTCGTTGCGTAAATTCGAAAATCTGATTCGAAATTTGGAACTTAAAGTTGCGTAATTTATGCGTAAAACCAATAAATTTTGTGTGAGGTAGTAAAATTAATAAGGGCAATGTCATTATGAAGTCGTTTGCATATATTTGCGAAGATAATATTTGAATACTTTTAACAAGCTTACAAGATTATCTTACTTGGAAAGTTGCGATATGTCTGTTTAGAATCTAATTCAAATTACTGATATTTATTAGTTAACTGTAAATAATTTATGAAAGATAGAAGTAATAATAGTAATGAAAAGTGTGATCGAATAAAAAACAGCACAATTAAATAATATTTAATAAAATTCCAATAAAAATACAACTAAATACATAAACGAAAAAATAAAACTAGGAATCTTCACCTTAACGAAATATAAAAATTTATTGTAAAATACATATTTAAACTAAAAACACGCCACAATACAATTTTCCAATGTCCACCAAGTCACATCCTTTTGATATTTGTTTTCCACTTCACTCCTATATAATCCTACATATAAAAAGCAAAAATTCGAAAATATAATGCGAGTAAAAATGGAAATAACGTAGTAAAAATAACGCAGCCGCAACGCTGTTATCTAAGCGGCTTCTCACAAGCGTTTGAAAGGTGGCCACTGGCCACTTTGAAATATATATATACTTATAACGGCAAACCTCCGCTTGGCGCCACACTCAGAGTATATCTGAGAGAGATTTATAGTAATATAGTATACAACAAAAATAAAATGCAGAAATTTCTACGTGTATAAGCGAGTGAGTCTACTGATCGCTCTATGGATTTCTCGGTCATTATCGTAGGTATAGAATACTTATGTTAAAAGTCGTGATATATCGTAACATTAATAGATGATTTTCTCAATAAAATACAAACTGAAATAAAATACAATTACTTTATGTGCAAAATCTGCGAGGACCTATTTTCTGTGACACGTCAGAAATGTTGGAAGTCTCTGAAAACGACAAATAAAATTAGGCGATAAAGGAAAATCTTTTTTTTTTTCTAGAAAGCTAAATGTATAAAAGCTAAGAGTACTTACATTTATGCAAATTACAGCTATTGAATTTGTGCACTTGTAATTAAGCGATTTTGTTCAGGTGATAAAATCCAATCGATTGATAATTAAAATAACAACAGAGATAGGATTTTAGAATTTTATTCCAACTTATAGTAAACTCACAGTTTTAATTGAATATCCATGTGATGCCGGCTTAGAATAGCATCAACCCATTACTACCCGTAAGGTGTCCTAAAAGGCAACAGAGATGAAACCAAGGAATGGGAAGCGGCGTTCGAGTATCCTAATTAGGGGAAGGCCTGTGCCCAGCAGTGGACTTTTGTGGCTGTTATAGTTAAATTTGATCCCATCAATGTTCAGTTCTAGCAAGTGCTAGGTTCTAGAAAAATACAGAAATCTAGAAAAATCTTATTAAATTAAAAGCAAAGAGAGGAGTCTCGCATAATTTTCTAAAATTTTTTGCACGATCATTATGACTCGGTAGTGCTCATAAAATTGCTAATCATCATATAATCTTTGTCCCACTTCCTCAAGTAGCTACACGAAGTTATTATTGTTTCATATTACGAAATACAAGTACGTACAATTAAGTAAAATAGCTTAGCTATGGGTATTACATAATCAAGAAAGTGTGTCTTAGAAAGCGGTTTCGCTATTTTGAATAATTTTGGAAATCGCATGCGTGGATTTCCAAAAATCGTGATATAATACCTATCACTGTTTTTGCTAGTTTTTAGATCAGTAGGTTGGTTATGCGTGACTTACTAGCATTTAAACAAAAGTGCGTCCTAAAAAGGCCCATGGTAACGTTTTGTTCCAGATTAGCAAAATTTTACAAAGCATTTCAATTAAATCATATCTACTATTTATGTTTATTATGGGACCCTCTAGGTTAATAATAATCTTTATTGAATTTTTTTTAAGCAATATCCATAGTGTGGGCTTTATTAGGAACCAGGCTATATTTGGCACGTGTACCTTATTATTTGTACCTTTGTAAAATACTATTGTAGTTTGGGATGTTAAGCTATGCGGCGAACTATTTTATACTAGTCGTATTATAAAAATTATTAATAATTATAATTTTAAGTAAGTAAGTATATCAATAAAAATAGTTGCTTAATAAAATGTCATACAAAACTTTTAAATTAAAAGAAAAATCATTGCAAAAGGGAATTTTGTGATGGGATTAGTGCAATTTCTGAGTGCAATATTTATTGATTAGATATTAAATAAAACATTTCACGAAGATATTGTAGAATTTGTATGTAATAATAGAGTATTATGTTTTCTTTATGTGTAAAAAACAATTCTTGTATTGTGAGTGTTTTGTTAATAAAAACTTAATTTAAAAATATGTTTGTTTTTTAATTATTTAAATACATACATACACACACATATCACGCCTTTATCCCTCGCGGAGTAAGCAGATCGTTAATGCCGTAAAAATACAGTCGCCATCGCCGCGTCAGTCAGACAAATATTGAGGGCCGTTTCAAATGTTACTAGTATAACTGTAGTGACAGGTTGTCAGCCATAACTACTTAATAGTTGACTGTCAAAATCAACTAAAAATGTTGAACCAGTTCATGAAACTGAACAACTTTCTCCAAGAAGCAAAGTACCTATATGGCCGGCCTTATTTTGGACAAAATATGTTCTAAGGGAAAATTTGTTCAGTTTCATGAATTCTTTGCGGTTGTTCTATATAGATATATACCTACCTGTTTGAGATCAAACTATACCTAACTTATATACCTGCATAATTATCATAGGTAGGTAGGTTGACGACCGATGTGGCGTAGTGGCAAGGCAGTCGCCTTTGACGCATAAGGTCCCGGGTTCGATTCTCGGTGGGTCACTCACGAAGTTGATATTTATCACTTTGTGAAATTGTTCCCAGTCTGGTTAGGACATTGCGGGCCGAACCACCCGATTGTCCGTAAGTAAGATGGTTCCGTGTTTCGGATGGCACGTTAAGCCGTAGGTCCCGGTTGCTGTCTATGGTAACTTAGACGGCGGTCGTTACACAACCATGTCAGAAGCCTGCTACTTGTAGAAGGCGGTTGAAAAATTCTGGCACTAGGGCTGATCGGGTCGTTGGACGACTCGGTGTCCCATACGAAAAGAGAAGAGATCATAGGTATATCATCCATCATATATTATGGATGATATGGGATGATCCTAGTTAGTAAAATTTAGCTTGAGCCCTGTGACGTTTCTGGTTCATTTTCTTTTATTTACTAGGAAAATGGACCTTATGTCATAGCATTTGTTCCAAGGTCACAAACGTTTTGCATCAAGCTAAATTTTACAAACTATAGTACCTTACCTACCATCGAATCTATGTGACTTTTATCAAAGTCATGTTATGTTTGGATAAGCTTGAAAAGTGAAAACTGAATGCACGTTACTAAATAGTGTTGTGACATATTATGTATGCTTCCTATTACATGATAACTGTTATGTGGAAGAAAGTCATAGAATGTGTAGTGAATGAATTTGCAATAATGTATTTACACACACACACACACACACACACACACACACACACACACACACGAGCTATAATACATACATACATACATACATATATATCACGCCTTTATCCCTTGCGGGCTAAGCAGAGCTTTAACAGCCGTAAGAATACGGTCGCTATCGCCACGTCTGACATTTTTGAGTACTGTTTTCCAAGGATGTTCCAGAAAACATGTGTTAGTATCACTATAATGAAGGTTGTTGGCATGTCGCCTAAAAATTGTAATACACCAATACTCTCGAGTCCCTTAGTCGCCTCTTACGTACGACACCCACGGGAAGGATGTGGGGTGATGCTATTCTAAGCCGGCATCACACGAGCTATAATGGCCGTTAAAATGCGGTTGCCACGTTCGAAGGAATATAAGGTGTAAAAATATTAGCTGAAAATACTTTAAGGGATGAATTAGCCCATGAAACTAAACAACCCAACAACCAAGAAACATAGGTCGAAATATGATAAAAATTTTTGGACCTCCCTTACAAATTGACTTGGTCGGTCGGTCGGTAGTTCTGTATGAGAAGGTCCAAATTTTTTTTCATATTTCGACCTATATGTTCCTTGGGAAAAGTTGTTCAGTTTCATGAGTTGATTCACCCCTTAAAATATTTGCAGCAATTTTTTTTACACCTGTGCCCCATGCAACGAAACTACAGGCTACAATTCTACAGGTGAAATTCGATGTACATTGCGTAGCCGGTGGGACATTATAAAACCAGGATTTTTGACCTACTACGCAATGTACATCGAATTTCACTTATAGACTTGTAGCCTGTAGTTTCGAAAAACGGGGCACTGGTTGGTTTTTGTAGTCATCATTGAGAGACACTGGCCATTTGGCAAATTTTTGAGGAATCGGTATACATACCTTGACACTGGCATAATTGTCCCTGTAGACAGAAGCCAAAAAATGAGGAATCGACTTTGAAGAAAGAACTAGGTAGATGTCGCTTTTAAAATTACCGCATTGCCGGGAAAAAGGAGAAGAAAAAAAAACAGATATACTATTTTCATATGGCTATTTATTTGCGATAAAATTAGACATGTTTTGTATAAAAATGCTACAGACAAACGCTGTTTTGAGCGCACATTTAAGACCCTTGACTTGGTTCTAAGATTTACAAAATTGAAGTCCGTATTTATAAATCGCTCTCAACTCTGAGATCGATCAAGAGCGATTTTGACAAATATCAGTCGAAACTAACAGCATCTCAAAAGTCGCACTCAAGATCAGTCTCAAGAATTGAGTGCGGTTTATAAATACGGGTCTTAGTTAACATTTATTTTATCACAGATTTATGGATGTTTCGAAATTATGCATTATCAAAACACAACCAAAGTATTGTGATCCAACCAAAATGCACCTGTACATAGGGAAAAGAAAATAATTTCAAAATACATATTATAAAAAAATTTACTGCAAATATTTCAAGGGGTGAACCAGTCCATGAAACTGAACAAATCTCTCAAAGAACATAGGTCGAAATATGAAAAATAAACTACTGTTATTATAGGCCAGAAAGAGTAGAAATTAAATAAAAATGAAACTTGAAATTTTTGTATGAAAAATTGTTGCCATAGTTAAGCGTCTGTCAGATTTGACAGATCACGAAAAAGTGGCGCACTCATATTTTATCTACTCTTTATGGACAAGCTGTCATTTCACGCATTTATTGCTCAAATTAAACATTATTCGAGTAAAGCTTATCTCGTATTTAATTTTCATTTCGCAGTATATTTACAACTTACAAGGCTAACTAAGCAATTCTTTGTTACAATACACACAGAATGTTTACTAAAGGCACGGAGGACAATAACCAGTGGAGAACGCATGCGGGGGCGACCGCACTCACTTGATGTATGCTTTATAAGGCTGACGCATCAAAATTTTGATTAGTCGGGTTGAGACTGTGCGAAAGAACGGACGTTCCGCGCTTCGTTTTTTGGCGTATAAACGTAATCAAGAATGCCTTCCTGTGCAGTGAAATGGTGTGGAAAGCGTAATACAACATCAAGTTCCGCAAAAGACGGGATAACATTTCATAGGTAAACATTTTTATGCTTGATTCTTTCAAAATTTCATTTTAATGAAAAATAATTCCATATTTATAATTTCTGATGCGCTCCCGTTGATGTCTTTCATTGCTATCCCTTTCTAACGCACGGGTGTGTCCATACGTAGGCTGGCTCTTTCTTCGTATTAGTGCTATACCACTGTTCTCAGAAGTATAGAATGCTTTTATCGATAATTCTGGGATCGTCATAAAAGAATTATGTTAATGTACGTACTTAACAACTTACCTACAATGTATATTATATGAATGAATGCATTCGGGGTATATGGAGTGGCGCGGACGCATTCCCCCCGCGCCAAAACTTCGTGTTTCATTATTATAAATAAAAGATCTTGCGCTAGTCGAATATGAAATTAATAACGAGAGTCTGCCTCACATTGTTAAATTAGCTGCAACTAAAACCGGCGTTTCAGTTGAAGATTCTGATATCGACTGGATAATGAGAGCTGGCCCAAAACGATCTACCGAGAATAATAAAACCCCACGCCCCATAGTAGTCCGTTTTGTACGCAGGACCAAGCGTGACGAAATGATCAAAGTTGCCAAAGCGAGGAAAAACCTAACCACGGAAGGAATGAACATTACTGGTGAGAACCAGAAGATTTACATAAATGAACGCTTGACTCGTGAAAATAGACTGTTATTTCGCCAAGCCCGAAATCGGTTTACCGCTGCAGGATTTCAATTTTGTTGGGTCCAGAATGGCTCCGTGTTCATCCGTAAAAGAGAAGGTAGCGCCGCCATCCGTCTTCGATCTATGTCTGTTCTTAACGAAAAACTTGGAACTTTCACGGAAAATAAATGAGAGAAAATATGTCGAGTCAAACCTTTTAGTTTGCAGTTTAATCAACATTGTATTCTTATATATTTTTTTAATTCTGAACGCAATTCTAATGTTTCGCAACACTGCGAGCACATATCAATTACTATATTTTATATGCACATATATTTATATTTATTTATTTCCTATCTATTTTTCAATATTTTTTGGCACTCTAATCTTATTTAATATTTATTTAATATCTATGGAGCAATTACTTTCGCATTTCTGCAAGAACGAAATTCAATCACATCTGCCCTATTTGATCAATTCGAAAACTCCTGTAATATGGCCACCCTGATGTTTGACAATTATCTCGAATCTGCATTAAGCGTCCCATGTCACGTTATAACGACTTTAGAAGATTGCTCCAAAACATTAACCAAAAAGTACGAATTTAAGGTAATTAGTTTTAACATACGTAGTCTCCAAAAAAACTTTGACGAATTTTATGTAGCGCTGAAACGTATTAATATTAAGTTCGATGTAATAGTCCTTACGGAATGTCACTTGGGTACGTGTCCTAGAGTAAGGACAATCCCAGGTTATGTACATTTTGAGACTTCACATATCATGAACCAATCTGGAGGAGTTGTGATTTACGTTAAGGAAGAACTGAATGCTAAAGCTATAGAACCCTTTATTTCAGACGCTGATAGTCTAGCAGTCACTGTTGCTAATTCTTTTACAATTCTTGGTATATACAGATCCCCATCGACTTCTAACATTGACGAATTTTTAAAGTCCATGGAGTCATTTATTAATACTTGTCATGATAAATCTAAAATTGTGTTAGTTGGTGATATTAATATAGACATCCTAAAAAACAATCCAAAATCAGATGAATACCTATGCCTCACGGCTGAACTTGGTCTTAAGCCAGTGATTTCCTTGGCTACCCGCCCCATCACTAAATCTTGCTTGGATCACGTGTTTGTTGGTTCCACTGTAAATGCGATGGGTATGGTGTGCTCAACGGGAATCACGGACCATGATATTGTAATTTGTGGAATAGTCACTGATAGGGAAAAATCTAAGCCACGGAAAACAGTCACAAAAACTTACTATGAATCACTTATTTCCGACTTAAAAACTACAGATTGGTCCGATGTTATGTCCGCAACTGACGTGTCTTATGCAGCAAAGAAATTCACTAACACCATTAGTGAAGCGAAAGCTAGACATACTAAAGCTATAACCGTAAGTAGGTCTAAACTTATACTGAAAGATTGGATCACTCCAGGTCTCATGCGATGCATGAGACAACGCGATTATCTTCACACTCAGTATAGAAAGAATCCGAAAAATATTATTATTGAGGAATCATACAAAAGATATCGTAATTTTTTGCATGACTTGCTTAAAAGATTAAAAAACGAATATAATCAGGAAAGATTGGAGGCTAACTCACATGACCCTAAAATGTTATGGCACACAATTTCATCCATATGCGAATTTGAGCGCAAATCCAATCACAGCCCAGAACTGCTCACTATTGGCGAGACTCCTACCGAATCACTCAGTGTGACCAATGAGTTCTTTTCGAACATCGGTCATAATTTGGCAGATAAAATTTTGAAACGTCTCAAAACCACTGAAGCCTCCCTTGCTAGCGAGAATATAATTCAAACCAAAAGCCCCCTAAACTCATTCTTTATGTACCCCACAAATGTTCCTGAGGTAATGTCAGTAATTAAACGTCTTAAGAACGACAGTGCCCCAGGACTGGACGGTATCGGAAATGGTCTTGTGAAGAACATTGCTGCAGTTATTGTGGAACCCCTAACCCACATTATTAACCTTAGCTTATCTTCTGGAATCTTCCCGGATTGCTGGAAAACAGCCGCAGTGGTGCCAATACATAAAAGCGGGTCTAAAAACGACCCCTCTAATTATAGGCCTATCTCACTTTTGCCGGCTTTCTCTAAGATTTTGGAAAGATTAGTAAACAAACGGCTAACAGAATTCATAGAATCGAACAAACTTCTGTCACCCTCACAATTTGGGTTTCGCGGTGGTCTCTCCACAGAAGATGCGGTCTCTCTTCTACTAGAAAAGGTCTCTGGTGCTCTGGACAACAGAGAATCCTGTGTTGGAGTGTTCCTTGACTTGTCCAAGGCATTCGACACGGTTTCTCATCCTATTCTCTTACGTAAACTAGAGTGCTTTGGAATAAGAGGAACAGCTCTGGATTGGTTTTCTAGTTATCTCAAAGAAAGAAAGCAATGTGTGGTCATGCAAGACATAGTAAGTCGTACGTCGAGCGTAGCATTCGGTGTCCCCCAGGGCAGTATTCTTGGCCCAACACTATTTCTGATATACATCAATGACATCAGTAGCATCTTTGGGCCCGATGAAAAAGTTGACGTAATCTGCTACGCTGACGATACGGCTCTAATCTTTCGTGACACTTCCTGGACAAACGTAATATGTAAAACAGAAAGTGGTATGTCTAGAATCACCTCATGGCTAAACGCAAATCTTCTTACCTTGAATATGGACAAGACTTCCTATTTATGTTTCCATAAGACAAAATCGTCAGCGCCTAAACTGCCTGTGGAAGTAAAAGTTCACTCATGTAACTCTACTAGGGGTGAGGGATGTTTATGTAACAATATCAACAGGACGGATTCTCTGAAATACCTGGGCGTGGTACTGGATGAGAGGCTGACATTTCACAAACATATTTTGGCACTGTCGGGTCGTGTTCGGAAAATTATCCATATAATGAAATCACTCCGACAAGGAGCTAGCACTCAAACACTTACCTTAGTTTACTATGCCCTGTGTCAGTCTCTTCTCCTCTATTGTATCTCGGCCTGGGGATCCGCCGCTAAAACATTTCTAATATTTGCTGAAAGAGCTCAGAGATCCGTCCTAAAAGTGATGTTAAGGAAACCTTTTCGGCACCCCACCTACACACTATACCAAGAAGCAAAAGTTCTATCGGTCAGACAACTTTACATCCTAAAAGCAGTTACGTCCTACCACAAAACATACACGAAAGAAAACAAATCCGACTCTAAAAAAAGCCGACGCTTAAAGATCCAAAAAGCTAAAGTCCGTTCAACGTTTGCGCAGCGTTTTAGTTCATTTGTCTTTCCGTTCCTTTATAAAAAGGTAAATGGTCATTGCAAAGTTTCTAATTTAACCTTACGAGAGGCTAAAGGTCGCGTAAAAAAATATCTATTATGCATGAGCTACGAAGACACTGAAAATCTTTTACATATTCAAAAATAGTCGATAGATCGTTATGTTTTTTATTTATATATATATTTATATATTATCATTATTTATTTTACAGTATATTTATAATATCTCTTAACCACATTATAACTTGGCACTAACCGGAACTGTAAAACTCGCATTTACACTATCCTTAAGATTTTGTTTTATTTTTAAATTAGTATTTTAGGTTAAATTCCTTTTTCTGATCCTGTTATTTTTTTATTTTTATTTTCTTAGATGCTAACTTTAAATTTGTTACCAAAGTACAAACTCTTGTATATAATATTTGGTAAGCCTCAAATTGGTATTTTTCTCCGGTTTCCCGCGATACAGGTTCTCCTAGTGCGGGGACCAATGTCAAACATGATTTCTGTTATTGTATATATATATGGTAATAAATATTTTTTGATTTTTTTTTTTTTTTTTTTTTAATATCAATTTGTAACATACATACATACATATATCACGCCTTTATCCCTTGCGGGGTAGGCAGAGGTTAATGGCCAATGGTAAGAATACGGCCACTATCGCCGCGTATGACATTTTTGATGTTTGTATTCTAAGGTTGTTTCAGAAAATATGTGTATCACATCACTATAGTGACAGGTTGTCAGCCTATCGCCTAAAAATACACCAACACTCTCGAGTCAATTTGTAACTATTTCATTTATTATGAAAACAGAACAAAATATCAATAGGTAGGTCAATATATCATCTTGTCATGTCCGTCTGTCTGTCTGCTGACCAGCATCGTCTCGCCAACCAGCCCTACCATCCAAAATGATCGTAACAGGTCGTTTCCAATTCGGTACAATTATTTCAATACATACCCTAAAATTACAATGTAAGTAGGAGCTTATTATTTTTTTTATACATATATCGCTATATTAATATTAGCATGCACATGTTTCAATAAATTTTCTTACACATAATATGAGTAAACTTATTAAACGGTGATATAAAATATCGATATAATTTTACATATTTATTTTTCCCATCTCTACAAAATATGCGGTCATTGCGAAAGCCAATTGCGTCTAGCGATAATTACCTCTCCCCCCGCAAAAACCAGTGAGCTTGGTTTTGAACAAAATCGTACCGACGCGTTCTCCACTGGTTACTCTCCTCCGTGACTAAAGGCCATGTTTGACAGCTGTCAAACCCAAACTAAAGGACATGTCAACAAAGAAAATTAGACCTTATACCATTTCACAGGTGTCAAATATAGCCTATTCCAACGGCCATGCTTTATTTTGTATAAATTTCCACAAGGTAGTAATTTCGAATAGGTACTTGGTGTTTTCATCAAACACTAGATATTGATATTTACTTTTTATTATAAAGTTAATACGAAACGAAACAAGTGGAAAAAATTAATTAGAAAAAGCTCCATCTCTCGTCAACTTATACATATACCTAATATTCCTTTTACCTGTATAGTTCTACTACAAAGTCATAGGTGGCGCTAAAAGCTACTCTAAAGTAGGCAAGTAACAAAATATATAAAGTGGTTCACAGGGCAGAGCCAACCGTGGTGTAGGGGTTAACACGTCTGACCCAGCAAGTCTAAAGACGTGGGTTCAAATCCCATCGGTGGCGTGAATATTTTCCACTTGTTTCGTTTGTATTAACTTTTTAACAAAAATGACTACAATGTAGTAACAGAGTTGTGAACAAAAATTAAGTAAAAATAATAATAAACTAAAAAGTACCAAATTTCTCTTCTTTTATTCATCTTCTTCCTCTGAAACAAAAAATAATAATTTATGAGCAACTTTTTAGGGCATATCATATACATATATAATATAAAGGGTGTTAGGAAGTACTAAACCATATGGCGGTGCGCGATTATACCTACCGAGTACTATCGACTACTTATCAGAGCGAGTCGTCGCAGGCATAAAACTACGTAAAACATAATTTTATTTTTTCCTGATTTAGATTCACTGAATTTATAATCAGTTGAGGTGTCTGAGGTTTTGCGCAATTAAAGTTACACGTTGTATAGGGTGTATGATATACAGGGTGTAAGAGACGGTGTAATGAAAACTTTGCAGGCGTGATCAGACTATGAAACTGAACAACATATTCTACGGCAGCTATGTTGGAAAACGAAAAAAAATTCGACCTTCCATACAAAATTCCCGATCAGCTGACTGACTTTGTAAAGAAGCTCGAAATTTTAAAATCTGTATGTATATTGATTACCGCCGTCGTCGTACTGGTGACTGTCCCCGTTGTGTAGTCGCAGGTGTCGCAGTCTGGCGGCGGCGTCGTCCGGCGCCGCGTCGCTCTCTTCTGCGTCTTCGAACTCCTCGTCACCATCGCCTGCAGATATGCAAACCAATCAATCAATCAATCGATCAATCAATCAAGCAATCAATCGATCGATCAATCAATCAATCAAGCAATTGATCGATCAATCAATCAATCAAGCAATTGATCGATCAATCAATCAATCAATGAATCAATTTATTAATGAATTTCAAATTACAATAAGATACAAGAAATTAAAGCACCTTAACAAACTTAGCTTATATGGCAACAACATGAGGTTATTTTATAACCCAGGCTAGGTAATAGGTAATAGGCATGCAGACTAGCAGGTCAAAAGAGCTACTTTTTAAAACGATATTTTGTCTGAAGTAACCAACATAGCTCTCTGGGTTATGTAAGTTGAAATGGCATTGGGCAGGCCACATACCTCGACAAACCGATAACCCACAAGGTGGACAGATGATCTGGTGAAGATCGCTGGACGCCAGTGGATGCAAGTTGCGCAGGATCGTTCACTTTGGAAATCTTTGGAGTAGGCTATTTTTTTTTTTGGAGACCACGCCTCGGAAAGCGTACCGTTGGACGCCCTCCGGTGACTTATAGCGGCTGGTAGCGACTGGATGGCGAAACTGCTATAAGCTGATGTGATGAATTACCTTCATGGTGCTGATCGTCCCCGGCCATGTAGTAGTCTCCATCGTCGTTGCTGGTAGCGACTGGGTGGCGAAAGCGGTATATCGTGCCTTGTGGGGTACTCTGGGGGAGGCCTACATCCAGCAGTGGACTGCTATAGGCTGATGTGATGAATTACCTTCATGGTGCTGATCGTCCCCGGCCATATAGTAGTCTCCGACGTCGTCGGTGTCGGCGGGGTGGGGGTGCAGCACCTGCCCCTGACACATTTTTGACCTGCCTCGTTCTGCTTAGGACCGATGGCCGGTTGGAGGGTTCTCGAGTGGAGACCTCGCTTCGGCAAGCGTACCGTTGGACGCCCTCCGACCAGATGGACCAATGACTTAAAAAGAGCGATTGGTAGCGACTGGATGGCGAAAACGGGAAATCGCTCATTGTGGGTGGCGTGGGTCCTGAGAGAGGCAGCAGTCCAGCATTGGTCTGCTATAGTTGCTATGCTGATGTGATGTGATGTCTCCATTGAACGAGCAGCCTCAGATGCTCACTGCCGTGCGGTCGGTGTGGACGTGTTTCGCCTGAGCAGCGCGTGCTAAAATTCTCATGCTAGCTAATGACAATTACCTTCATGGTGCTGATCGTCCCCGGCCATGTAGTAGTCTCCGTCGTCGTCGGTGTCGGCGGGGTCGGGGTGCAGCGCCTGTCCCTGACACATCGCCGCATATAGGCTTGATACTTCAGCCTCATTTTGCGGGATGAATCTACGGAACACCAAAGGTATATGTATCTTCATTCAGGCTATAGAAAGTAGGCTATAGAAATTAAATTAAATTTAAATTACTTAATGTGTTCTTCTTTTTCGTGTGGGACACGGAGACGTCCAACGACCCGATGAACCCTAGTGTCAGAATTGATCAACCGCCTACTACAAGTAGCAGGCTTCTGACGTGGTTGTGTAACGACCGCCATCTAAGTGGTCATAGACAGCAACCGGGACCTACGGCTTAACGTGCCATCCGAAACACGGAACCATCTTACTTACGGACAATCGGGTGATAGTGATAAATATCAACTTTGTGAATGACCCACCGAGAATCGAACCCGGAACCTTCTGCGTCAAAGGCAGTCGCACTACCACTGCGCCACATCGGTCGTCGCACTTAATGTGTTGTGATAGCTGACATAATATATTTAAATTTATAGTTGATTTTTTTTCGTGTGGGACACCAAGTCGTCCAACGACCCGATGAAGCCTAGTGTCAAAACTTTTCAACCGCCTTCTACGAGTAGCAGGCTTCTGACAAGGTTGTGTAACGACTAAGTGATCATAGGCAGCAAGCGGGACCTACGGCTTAAGAGAGTCGTGCAGCTGGAAATTTTCATACAAAAAGCGTTAACGTTTTTATCATACTTACCGGTAATCAATTGTTCTGATTTTTAGGTATTGCATTTAAATTTACAAAAACTAGGTTTACGCTTTTTTATTTTTTTGATACATATTATAATTTCAAAAATAATGGGGCACAAAAGTACACTTTTTTGATACCAAAAAATCTTTATGTTTGAGTGAGGTTCCTTATGAAACTGTTCAAAATTTGGTCAAAAACGAAACGCATAAACCTAGTTCAGTTCATACCCAAGCGATCAAGACCAAAATAATAGAATTTGGTTGAAATTTAGGGGTAGGGAAACGTTAACGCCCGTACCTCGATTTTACTCTGTTTTCGAGGCGATTTCTCAGGAAGCCTGCAACTGTCCCTATCACACATTTCGGGTTGGGGGGCGGGTTATAGTAAGTATACGTACATTAGGGAAGTACAAATGTGATATCGATATTTGCAATAATAGGGTTGGGATAATAATAAGATAATATCGATAAAAATCCCACCACGGATATTTAAATACCGTATTTTTAAGGCTAAAAGGATAAAAACGTGATGCATGTATGTAAGTATGTAACCAAGTGCAATGCTGGCTTGGAATGGCATCACCCTAATTTTATCCGTGGAAGTCGTGAAAGGCGCCTAATGGATACCTACAAGATGTTTATAAATAGGTTTAGGGGGAAAATAAAACATAATAATTGGATGAAACTACTTTACTGATTATATTCACAATAACTTTAATAACAAAACAAGTAATAGCAGTTTATCTACAATCGACTCTTAATGTTTGGGTTAAAAACTCGAAAAAAAAGTACAGTGTGTCTCAAAAGGTTGGGCCCTTCTTTATATATTTATATCCCGGCTAATTATTATTCAATCACAACAAACTATATGTTTTAATGTTAGATGAATACTAAAGGCCGTGTGGTGCCGGCTTAGAATAGCATCATCCCATTTTTTCCCCGTGGGTGTCGTAAAAGCGAACTAAGGGACTCGAGGGATTCATGTGTATTGTAATTTTACCCCTTGCGGGGTAGGCAGAGCGTTAACGGCCGTAAGAACGTGGTCGCTATCGCCACGTCTGACATTTTTGAGGATTGTTTTCCAAGGCTGTTTTGGAAAACATGTGTATCACTATAGTGACAGGTTGTCAGCATGTCGCCTAAAAATTGTAATACACCAATACGTGTGGAAGGATGTGGGGTGATGCTATTCTAAGCCGGCATCAGACGGCAAACAAACTATTATTACGTAATTAAAGTTAAAGTTATCCCTAATCTGTAAAGGTAAAGATAAATATATTTTATTCACAAGCATACACGGTACAGTAGGTAGTTTCATCGAATTATTCTATTTCCACCCTGGGCCCCGCATCTGCTATTTTTTGTCATTGTAACGTGATTGTAACGCCATTTAAACTTCTGTAATTACATTGCCATTGTGATTTTCTATACTTCAAACTATAAGCAGACTACAAAACTTCAAAAATCATCCAACTGCGATCCTATCGACATCAAACTGAAACGATTCCCATTTAGCAGTCCAGGAGCTCAATTTCTGAATTGTACGTTTTCTGTTCCGTGCACGAAAGTCTAAAACGACTGGTCTAACCACACGTTTTTAAATTTCTTTTACTTGATGTTTTGATAGTCAAAAATATGTGTGAATTTTTGAGGGCATGTGGGAATCGATAAGTAAAGTAGAACGCGAGATATAAGCATAACCAGTGGCAGATTTTCGCATGAAACTAAAGCGTACGTTTCAGAAATAGAGCTCTAGGACTAAATACAATGTAACTTTTAGTATCCGTACATGATGATGATCTCTCCGACCGATTTCGGCCATGGCGACCACTTTGACTCCTAATCAGATCGGCGCTGATGCGCCCGGAGATGGCTATTGTAGCCAATTTTGGCAGAAAACTCCCGTGCACAGAGTGGACACGTGAGTTTGCCATTTACATAATTATAGTATCCGTACATACCTATTATTTGGAGTAGCACAAATCCATTTGTTAGATTTGCGAAGAAAACCCGTTTTTTTGCGTCTTACCTACACATAAACGCAATCTCTTCTTTTTTCCCTTTCGGTACGTTTTATCTTCCATTATTTTGAAGTAGGTATAAGATTTGAATTTTCGAACCAAGGATCTACTTTATTTGATTATGTAGATAATTAGTTACCGCCGCCCGCGCTGCGTCATTCATACCGTGTCGTCAATTCACGATTCGCTCGCTCGCGTTCGCGCGCAGTGTTAATGTGTGCGTAAGGTCTTGCATGTGTGGGTGCTGCCCGCGCGGCAGTCGAGATAGCACATAAAATTTGAAAAACGCATTTCGCGCACGCCATGTCGTTGAACGACTGTCTTAACGTGCCATCCGAAACACGGAACCATCTTACTTACGGACAATCGGGTCGTTATAGTATTGTACATCTAATAAGGTAGCTGTAATGGTACTCTTGATTCCTATTCGACCTTGTAATACTTATAGTTATGCAATAAACAACTTTGAACTTCTTTCCTTAATATTAAGAACACATATTCAGATTTTAAAGTCATTCTGCCCATAATATGTACTTATTTACTCAAAATGTACTTTGCATCACCGGTGACAAATGGGAACAATTTGTCCCCAATCGCATTTGATGTACACTGCTCTGTTAACACTGTACCACTATAAAAATACCTCGGAGAGAGCGTCGGTGGCAAAGTGGTTAGGACTACGATCTTACAATCGTGATCGCCATGTACCAATGTGTTTGTACTCACGTACATTTACCAACTGCTTTTACGGTGAAGGAAAAACATCTTGATGAAATCCACATTCCAATAGACAGATTTGGTGGGGACAAATGAAATGCTAGGCTCCATAATGCCTGCCCAACTTAATATGATGATACCGATATGATGATTTCCTAACTTTGGCCAAGAAGCAAGTCAACATACCTTAGTTCTGTGACGGGCTCATCCGGCTCGAACTCATCATCTTCATCCTCATCATCGTCCCCCGCGCCACCGTGCGGCAACTCTGGCAACCTGCAACATTACAACAAATTTTACGCTAATAGCTGCGTCAATAGCTGATTGAACGAGCAGTCTCAGATGCTCACTGCCGCGCGCAGCATGCGGCGCAATGCGCGGTCGGTGTGGACGTGTTTCGCCTGAGCAGCGCATATTAAAATTCTCATGCTCGGGCGAAATACCTTCCACACCGACCGCGCAATGCGCCGCATGCTACGCGCCGCAGTGAGCATCTGAGGCTGCTCGTTCAATGGAGACCCACCTAATGAAGTAAATTCGGCTCTATTAGGAGCTCTATTTCTGAAACATCGTAATGCGGTTGGTCCTGTACACGGATTTGCGCAACGACTGGTCTAACCAGACGTGTTTTTAATTTCTAATACTCGATGACTTTATGACTGATATGTGGGAATCGATAAGTAAAGTTGACCGCGTTATACAAGCATCATTAGTAGCAGATTTTCACATAAAACAAAAACGAATGTTTCAGAATTTAAGCTTCTGGACGTGTTTTTCACGCCTTTGAGCCGCTATATTGCTGACGCCGTTGGACTCAGTCCGCGCGCGCACGCCCGATCTTGAGCATGCCCTACCTCAGGCGAAACACGTCCTCACGACCGCATGCTGCGCGAGGCAGTGAGCACATGAGGCTGCTCACCCTGTATGGACACATCTATTGGGGATTTTTGAGGCTTATAGCAGTACTAGGTGACAGAGAAATATTTTTGCATGAAAACACTGAAAATCCGGCTCCGATATGCTCTTAATGTTTGTAAAAATACAAAGGGTACTCAAACTCAAACTCAAATCATTTATTCAAAGTAGTAAATTTTACATTTATCTTTTTGATGGTCAAGTATTTAGTCTTTGTAAAAAAGAGAAAAATGTAGGATGAGTACATTTTTCTATTTCTTACAATAATTTTACGAACCTAGTGTAAATGCGGCTCAGGTGGACTAAAAACTTAAAACTAGCCCCTAACGCAGCGCCTCGGGGCTGGCCAAGCTAACTAATCAGAAAATAAAATAAAATCAAAACTGAAGAATCTTACCTCAAATCGAAATTGAGGAATACTACCAATGCGCAGGTCGGCTCTCGCTGTAAGGCATGCATGGAGATCGTCGGGTACAGCATTGAGATGGTGCTCAGTGGAGCCCCCGATGGTGACACCCCTCCGCCCCATACCACATTGCTGGAATAAAAGTAAAAAAATTAAGAGGTCATACAACTTTTTACAACTTATTTTCAAAAGTTGCCTTTAAAAACACTCATTTTTCGCGAAACCTGTTATGTAGAAAATAATAATTTCTTTTACATCTTTATCTGAAAAGTGTATTATGAAAATATTGTCATTTTAATTTATAACTGGCAATAAAAAAGCGAAATCTAGACAACCAAAATTATCTTTATAGCAGCTTTAAATTAGAAATCTCAAAAAGTATTATGGTGCCTCCCTCACCCATAAGCATCAAAAAGAATATTCTGACCGCTTTAAGAAAATACAGGATGTTGGGAAAAGCATCAAAATGTAAAAAAGAGAAAATGGTAAGACATCATTTTCTAATTCTAGCGGCTGTAGCGGAATAATAAAAGCACTGCCTCGGGGCTGGGCAACCTAACCACACAGCATGTAACTTCACTTCAATTTAGAACTAACCATAACAAACGCACCTACACAAAAAGTACAATGAATATATGGGTAACCAAAGTACACCGGTATGCCAGTGAATACTTTTGGATGAATTGATTATAATAGTTATATGACGTGTAAGGCTAGCTTAAAATAGCATCACCCCAGTTGTACCCATGGATGTGAAAAAAAAATATAAGTATTAGTATCAGCTGTCTAGTTCCCATAGTACAAGATTGCTAGTTAATAGTGTTATGTGAATTGTCCACGATATTTAATATTTCGAGGGGTTCCGGGCTATTTGTATTAACCGCCATTTTTGAAACTTTACACCAGAGCAGTTTAAAGTTTAAAGTTTCAGAAAAAAAATCATAACTATAACAAATCGCATTATTTTATCACAACAAAGAAAATTTCTGTTCCTGTTACTCATTATCTATAATTTGATTAATATTTTTTTCTGATATTTCTCTTTTTAACGAAAATATATGGCGCTTAATACAAAGTGACCCAAAATTTTCATTTTTTTGTTCCAGGCTAAATGACTTAACCGCCTGAGATAATGGGTTTTTGTTCCAGGCTAAATGATTTTACCGCCTGAGGTTATGGTTTTTTGTTCCAGGCTAAATGACTCAACCGCCTAGATTTATTAATACATGTTCCAAGCTAGTACCTAGAATTGAAAATACTAGCTCTAAGTACTTGCTTTTACCAAAAAGTTATTCATATTTTAATCCTAAGCGAATAAATTTAAATACCACATCTTAAACTGCTAAATATGGCTAAAAATATGACTACATTTGTTTATTCGACTTATTGTATTAAGCGACATTTGACATGAATTTTACTAAGAGGCTAACTGTTTTAAGCGACATTTCTATATATTTATAAGGTCAGGCTAAATGGTTGAACGTATGCACCCTGTAAATTATTGTTCCAGGCAAAAAGGTTTAAACGACTGTGTGGTCATTTGGTAGTGAGCTTAAGTACACAAGCCTTAAATTTGTCAATATTTTGTGCCGGTTCATACATTGCACTTCGAAATAGGCCCAAAAAATACGGTTGTATTAAGCGACATTTTTTTGCTCCGATCATCACCAAACCGAGCTCAAACGACGCAGAAAAATTCGCTGATTCCAAATATGTATAAAAGTCTATATCGCAAAAATTGTCGGTTAATACAAATAGCCCGGAACCCGTCGATTTTTATTTTATATATGCAGGAAATGGGCAGCAACATTTCCAGTATATGCAACATTATTGCACTTGCACTGCGCTGGCCAATCCGCCTGCCGAGCGTGGCGAGTATGGCAATACCCCTTCGATAGGAAGAAGCCCATGTTCAACAGTGGCAGTGGACTTTTGTGGCTGAAGTTAGGTTATAACAACAGTATTTACTTACTGCTCTGTTATATACAATGAGCCGGTGCCCAGTTCGTGGCCATTGACAAGCATCTTAGTTGAAGAAGTGTGGCATAGCACTCCTTCCTGTGGCGCTGAAAAGATTGGCGATACCACTACCATTTTTGGCAAGACACTCACGACACACGAAACAAAAAACCTCTTATAGAGCACAAAGATATCCTAGCGATACTTCGACTTTTTCTATTGAGTAGGTATGTAAGAAATAGCACGTGGTTCACGGTACAAAATTCGGTATAAATATTTACTTTACTCTTTGTCTTTGTTGATCACAGATCACATAATATCTGTACGAGATAGAAACATTTTTTTTTCTAGCCTGTATACTAGTTCTTTTGGCGATAGAAACAAAATACACAAGTGTTGCCAGCACTTGACCACGGAAAGTACCGAAATGTAGTCCTACCTTACTTTTACGATTTTAGACCCAATTTTTGTGAAGCAATATTTACAATATTTTACATACTACCTATAGTGCGTTCCATGTGACATGACATGTGTATTCCTAAAGTAGAGAGAGTAATTTGACCTCAACCCTAATCTCTCATAGGTGGCGCTTCAACTATAGTCTGTAAGTTTAGGTACTTATCTTTTTGTAAACAAACTTTGTATGAAAGTGACACTTCAGAACTGTCAGTTTAATACAAAACAAAATTCGTTTACAAAAAGATAAGTACCTAAACTTACAGACTATAGCTGTCATTTGTGTGGGACAACCTATCCAGTGCGTAGATAACTTCATTTCGATGAGCTACATTAGAGTCCGCGCCGCGAAAGAAGTCCCGCAAATTAGTTTAAATGACCCTTATTCACGTCAGATCATCAGACACAAGGGTCATTGAAACGTTTTTTGAGGAACTTCTAATGTTATGAAGGTAGCCTCTCTGCGGGTAGCCTACACCGCAAGGGATAATAAAAGTGGACGCACACTTCGCATCGAACGAACCGAATTTTAGAATTCTTTTTATGAAATCCTATGAAACCTCGCACATTTATCCGAACCGATACGGTCGATTCCGGCTAATGTGCAAGATTTTATAGGATTTCATATAAAGAATTCTAAAAACTTCGGTTCGTTCGATTCGTTCGGTGCGGATAAGTTTGCATTCACCTTAGTGTGACATGTGTATCATACCATACATCAGTGTATGTATGTATTGTATTGTAGGTAATTGTATTGCAAGATTTGCAAGCATATTTCTTAACGGAATAAAAATCAAGTTTAGAGATAATCAGTTTTTTATTTTCTAAATGAAAAGAGTATTCGTATAATACTTTCGCAAACTGTTCACTCGCTTACATTGTTAGGCACAATGATGTAATCTAAGTATATATAATTTAGTTAAGTTATAACATTTATGTTTATCTAGCTATTTAAAACGAAATAGCTCGAAAGGTATGTAAGACATATGAAACAAACCTACTATAGTTCTTCCAAGCATTTAATTGATTTTTGATAGCTGTCAGACTGTCAGGTAATTACAATTTTACTTCTGTATTGCCAAATGTTCTGTTTGCCGTGTGATGCCGGCTAAGAATAGCATCACCCCACATCCTTCCCGCGGGTGTCGTAAGAGGCGACTAAGGGACTCGAGAGTATTGGTGTATTACAATTTTTAGGCGACAGGTTGACAACCTGTCACTATAGTAATACACATGTTTTCTGAAACAACTTTGGAAAACAATCCTCAAAAATGGCAGACGTGGCGATAGTGGCTGTATTCTTACGGCCACTATCGCTCTGCCTACCCCGCAAGGGATAAAGGCGTGATATATGTATGTATGTAATGCCAAAAATAAAATAAATGCTTGGAAAGGCTACAATAGGTTAGTGGACTGGTAGGTCAAGTGAGCTACTTTTTAAAACGATCTAAATAGGTACCTATTTTGTATGAAAATAGGATTGATAGGAGTGTATGACGTCATACATCATACGTTTAAATAATTTTGCTGTTCATTAATACAAAATTTAAATATTTCGAGAAATTATGAATGAAGTCCGTAGTATTTTTGAAGAAAAGTTTTAAAAGCGTACAATCTTTTTATTTTATTAATGACCCAGTCCACTATCAAATTACAAATAGGTATCTTAATACTAAATAAATCCTGTTAAAGTAACAATTCTCATTCATACATCAAGCGAAAGACGATAGGCGGATTTACAAGTTTACAAATCTATTTTTTGACACCTTATATACGTTATATGTTATTTATATCAGGTCGTAAAATCGTAAGTGTTTTTATATTGAATATATAGTCAAATTCCCAATACCCACCAACACGTGGCCCATGTCCAACAGTGGACTGTGGCTGTTAAGACAAGGGTCAAATATATAGGATGTAAGTATAGCACTTCGAATACTGGTAGAGTGCATGCCACCAATGATACTGAAAAACTTTCCCTTGGAAAGATGTCAAAAAGCGAAGAAAAAAATATCGACATCCATACAAAATTGCAATCTGCTGATTGCGTTATTAATGGGAAGTCAAAAGATTTTGACCTTTCCTGGAATATTTTGCTAGGGGAAAGTTGTTTAGTTTTATGGTCTGAATGCACCCTATAAGTATTTGGAGGGCCCCTTACACCCCGTATTGAATAGTGTCAAATATATTTTATGAAGTTATTCACTATCAATCATGACTATTATGTACACATTATAAAGATAATTTTGTTAGAGGAATTTTGACCAGATCACAAGTCTACTAGTTTAGTATTTTGTGAAGTTTGATTTTTTGTGTAGATGTATTCTATTTGCATGTTAAAGACCAGATATAAATAATATTACTTATCTAACTAATACATAATAGATAGAATTTCACAACATATTATATTGCTTTCAAATAAAGGTAAACACTACCCTTTTATTTAAGGCTTCATTAACATCAAGTACTTAAAAATAAGTAATAAACTTGCGAATAATTTTACGAAGCTAAATATGATATTTAACCTATAACCAGTAAGTTAACTGTTTATTTATGTTAAAAAAGAAACACTCACTAATCTCTCAAAAACATTTATTATGACAACATCAAGTATCATTCTTAAAAGGTCTAAATTGTTTATATAATATTTTAATAAAATGTTTTTGGCAAATAAATATTTTGTTATAGTTTAAAAACTAGCCTAGACATCTAACTTCGTAAAACCAAATACTTACATGAAACATCTTAATATACAAATCAAAATAGCTACTCAAATATTTTGAATAGCCACTTCAATAATTCAATCGCCCACTCCTATATTCAAAACGACCACTTCAAGAATTAAAATGGCTGCTTTATATTCAAAAAGGTCACCCCAATATTCAAATTGGCCACTACAATATTTAAAACAGTCATCACAATACTCAATAAAGAAACGACAATATTCCTGAAAGCCAATGCAATATGCAAAATAGCCACACAGGTATTCAAAATGGCCGCTTCAAAATCCTAAATGGCCAATAAAATTGTTGAACAAACAGCCAACTCAATATCGTAAACGGATATTCAAAATGGCCAATTCAATAAAAAACGGCCACTTCCAAATTCAAAACAGCCGCATATTCAAAATGGCCGCCAGAATCTAATCTAACTTCTGCTTCTTACATTCGGCCTCAACGATATCCAAAGCTGTCAAACTGTGAGTCCTTTTTAGCTTACTGTCAATCGACTTAGACAGGTTACTCAAATGCCTTATTTCGTTAGTGATACCTCGTATTTTGGCCATGGTCGATTGTGTTTTGGTCCTAGGAGTCTGGGTCGTAGAGTTGGTAGACGTGGAGGGGGTGGAAGTGTTTGGGTCGTCAGTTTTGGGTAGTTTCGCCGGCGGCTCGTCGTCGCTCGATAAACTGGGTAGTTTTATGCGCGGTTGACGCGGTTTTATGTTGGGCAGTACTGGAACGAAACATTTTTGAGTATTAATAACTTTTTTAAAAAGAGAACAGGATTCAACGGACGTAAAAAGTGCGAACTTCCAATTTTTTTGGCGGTTAATATGCCTAAAACCTTCTTCTAAGTCTGACAAATACTTTTCTGAAAACCACATTAAAATCAACTTATCCAAACGCGAGATAATCGCGGTCAAACACACATACATAAAACAAACTGAGTACCTCGTTTTTTTTGAAGTCGGTTAAAAAGCATATTAGTTTTTGAGAACATTATTAAAGTTATTGCCAAATATTGTTTAAGTATGAATGGCCGTTCAAAAAGGCCATATTTGACAGCTGTCCAAAGCATGTTAATGCTATGACAGAAGGTATATTATTCTTCGTTGACATGTCCTTTAGTATGGGCTTGACAGCTGCCAAATATGGCCTATTCGAACGGCGATACTTTAGAGTTCACACTTACACCAATTTCATCAGTCTTAAGTAGTCTTTAATATTATTAATATTATTTTATTCTGATATACCAGTACCTTAACCTTTTGAACGCCAATGACCACTATAGTTGCTAAACGCTCGCGTACATACGACGCCACTGACGACTAAAGTAGTCCAAATTTACCTATTTTTATAACTTAAATTCTGTCTTGTTTAAGACACCGGGCTGCTTGCCGATAAGTTTTTACCATGTTCACATTTTTCCATGCTTGGCGTCGGGGGTGTGCCGACGTAAAAAAACTCTGGCGTGCAAAAGGTTAAAAAGTTACCTACCCATAGGTATACTTTTTTCAGGAATTGTATTACAATTTTACACTTAGACCAAAATTAGTAAAAAGCTGATGGAGGGGTTGTAAAACGGAAACATAAGAAAGCGCTAAGGGGTTTATGAAAAGCCCCTGAGGAGTTTAGGGAAGGGACTAGATTAAGGTGCTGATAGGAAATGTTGGGTGAGTGATGAAAAGGTGCAAAAAGACAACAATAAACTATGAATTACGGTCGTTCGAATAGGCCATAATTGACAGCTGTCAAACCCATTCTCAAGGACATGTCAACAAAGAAAAATAGACCTTATATCACAGTATTAAAATGGAACAAAAAAATTTATATGCAAAATTGTTGCCATAGTTAAGCGTCGAAAATCGGGAAGAAAATGGCGCCCTCATTTTTTATCTACTCTTTATGGTCAAGCTATATGTTAGTTTCTACGTTTGTTAGTAAAAACTTTCATAATTTTGTTGGATCAGTGGCCATCAATTTCAGTATTATCAATCTACAGGCTACAAGGTTTACAGGCAAAATTCGTTGGATATTCCGTTGCCGGTTAGTTTATGACCCTGATCTATGTTCTTTGGAGAAAGTTGTTCAGTTTCATGGGCTGGTTCACCCCTTAAAATACAGGGAGTAAAAAAATTTGCTGTAAATATTTTAAGGGGTGAACCAGCCCATGATACTGAATAAGTTACCTAAGAAACAAAATAGATATGAAACATATGAAAAAAAAAAGAATTGTACTTCTCATACAAAATTACCAACCAATTTTTTTTTTTGGCTCTCCCATACAAAATTCAATTTGTATGGGAGGGCCAAAAAAAATTCTCATGTTTCTTGGGGAAAGTTGTTCAGCTTCATGAGCTAATTGATCCCTTAAAATATTTGCAGCTAATATTTTTAGACCTGTTAATTTTCTTACATCACGTATTGTAAAGTCTATTTTTTTAGAGAGTCCATAAATGTAAACAAACAACTTGCCATAACCACGTCGATAGATTTCGCCATAATATATGAGAACTGCACGTTATAACTGTCATACAAATACATATTTCACTTGTTTCACATCCCACATAACTGAAAACACTTAATTTATGACTCAATTATGTATAATTCTATTAGAAATTAATAAAATATTAAACAAACACGGACATTTTGACAGATCGTGAACATACAGCCATCTTTGAATAGTGCTGTGCCACATCATTGAGTCCAAAGTTCTGATTCAGTTCAGTGAGTCGGTCAATGAGTCGATTGATTCATTAAGGTTTCTTTTTTTTCTGTTTTAGTCATTATTATTAGGTATGATCATAAAAGTTCAATCTTATTCTTTGAGATTACGTAAATAACATCTACAAACATTTATTAAAATGCCTTTAATCAGAAAAAATCGCGACTTACTTTCTCTTATGTAAGGATGAAAGTACCGTTAAGGTTAGGATAGGTAAAATTAATAAAATCTAACTTGATACCCGTTACATTTGTCAGATCCATACTGAATGGGAAGGAAAGAGGAAACAAAGAAAAGTTGACCTTGAGCATTTTCCCAAAGCTGACTGATGTCACAAGGTATCAAGCTATATTTAATGTCCGACTCACACACTCCATGAGTTACAGGAGGCAGCACGAGGGACGAGTTCTATATCGTTAGGGATCAAACACGGAAGAGCATTCGGAACACACGACATCGGAACGAAGCGAGGAAACGAATGACGGTCAATCGCAAGCCGTAAAACGCTATTGCTTCAGAATGACTTTCTCTTTCTAACAGTAACAATAGCGAGCGAGAGGCAAGAACTGTTTTATCATGCCGTCTCTTTTATTTAGTGTTCCAAGTACAGTGCGACAAAAATAATTAGTAATGAAAAACATTATTTTCTTAAACTTAGATTCATATCAACGGGGCTTAGAAGGGACGACATTTTAATTACTACTCCTTTTTATGCACTGTATTTACGCTACTATGAACGGCAAAATTATCCAATAAAAGTTGTTTTTTTATATATAAAAAACAATGATAATGCGAGTAAAGCCACAGGGTATTTGTTTTTAATACTGTGTTCAAACAATCAACAAGTTACGATGATCTTACTCGACTCAGTTATAAAGATTTCGAACTGACTCACTCTTGCCCAGCCCTACCAAATCTAATATTAGAGATTTTTAGTCTGTGGAGATTTGTTTGTTTACCTTTCTGGACTCTCTAAGAAAAACAGACTTTACTTCATTGTACATCAAGTACTTACGTTTATTTCTCCTCTTGTTAGTTCCGATTGGCAACACTGAAAGGTCTAGTTTGATCTGGCTGCCGAAGTGGGACTTCGCCGGTTCTGACGACGACGCTGCAATATTTTGTTATATTTACACAACCTTTCCCTTTCCTGTGTTACAATAGGCTAGATTCCTGACAGGTCAAATGAGCTACTTTTTAAAACGATCTAAAACTGTATTTGCCGTGTGATGCCGGTTTAGAATAGCATCACCCCTCATCCTTCCCGCGGGTGTCGTAATAGGCGACTAAGGGACTTGAGAGTATTACAATTTTTAGGCGACAGGCTGACAACCAGTGACTATAGTGATACACATGTTTTCTGAAATAACCTTGGAAAACAATCCTCAAAAATGACAGACGTGGCGACAGCGACCGTATTTTTCCGGTCGTTAACGTTCTGCCTACCCTGCAAGGGATAAAGGCGTGATATATGTATGTATCTCTCTCTCTTTTCGTGTGGGGCACCGAGTCGTCCAACGACCTGATGAACCCATGATGACATGTTTGTGTAACAACCGTTGTCTAAGTGATCATAGACAGCAACCGGGACCTACGGCTTAACGTGCCATCCGAAACACGGAACCACCTTACTTACAATCGGGTGGTTCAGCCCGCAATGTCCTAACCAGACTGGGAACAAATTCACAAAGTGATCAATATCTACTTTGTGAGTGACCCACCGAGAATCAAACCTTACTAATACTATGCCGTCGCTTTCAAGACTAATTTGAGAAAAATTTGTATTTATTTAGGTATATTACATATATTTATGTTATATACGTATTTAATTATTTGTTTATTAGGTATTATTAAATATTTATTATTGGTATTTACTCTTATTATTGTATATTTAATACGTGTTATTTTATCTACATATAGGTGTTATTTATATTATTAGTAATTTTATCGCGTCTTCGATTTGTACCATAGTTCACCTGCGCACACCATGTCCTCTGGATTTCTCAAAGGTTGACTGGTAGAGATCCCTTAATGGGATAAGTCCGCCTTTGTGCCTACACATTATATTAGTCTATTTAAGTGTTTTTTGTAATTTCCTGCTTGGTACAATAAAGTTATTACATACATACATACATACTATGTATGCATGTATGTATGTAAGATGGAAAGTGCCTCAATATCTCTGACGGGAAGTTTTTTTTACCTGCAATGGCTTTGCCCCCGACGGCTTGGTTGGTGTGAGTGAGCTCGCTATACTTGATGTCGCACTCTTCTATCCGCTTCTTGAGGTCGGCTGTGGGAAAGAGACAGAATATTAATTATGCACCTTCTGCGGAAACCAAGGAAAGTAAGTAGACTTGGAGCTGTTTTTTACAGTATAAGTTGTTCAAATTATTTTTGTTAAATGTGGTAATCAAATTGATAACACGAACATGGGCAGTTTTAGGTCTTTTGGCGAAAAATACATCATTTTTTAGTATATTATTATTAGTTACGTATATCATCATTGCCGTGTGATGCCGGCTTAGAATAGCATCACCCCATTTCTTTCCCAGGGGTGTCATAGAAGCCGACTAAGGGAGTTGACAGTTTCATGTGCATTACAACTTTAGGCGACAAACTGACAACCTGTCACTACAGGGATACACGAAACATCTGAAAGGGCCTTTAATACTTGTCAGACTTGGCGATAACGATCGTGATTTTGCGATCGTTAACGCTCTGCCTACCCCGCAAGGGATAAGGGCGTAATATGTGTGTGTGTGTATGTGTATATATGTGTATGAATGTATGTATTACCTATGGTGGCGTCCTGGTCGCGCTGGTGCTTGGTGAGCTCGCGGATGGCGCGGCGCTGGCGCAGAGCCAGCTTTTTGTACTCCAACATCTGGTAACATAAATAAACCCTTAAGCTCAATGAGAAACTGTCTAGCCAACTTTCAATTTGCTAGGTCATGAAAACAATATAAAACTTGAACGCTTAAAACTTTAACCTCTTCGATGTCCCACTGCAGGGCAAAGGCCTCCCCTCTTTCACGCCAGCCTTCTCAGTCTTGGGCCTCTAAATGCCAGTTCTGGAGAAAGGCGTTAATATCGTCTCGCCATCTTCTCCTAGGCCGACCACGGCGGCGACGACCATCTCGTGGTATCCATTTTGTGGTTATCAGGGCCCAAACGCTTAAAACTATTGTCCAAAAATACTACGGACTTCATACAAAATTTTTCGAAATATTCAAAGTTGGAGTTAATAAACGAAAATAATAAAATACAGAGATATATAATAGACTCGGATACCAAGTCGTACAATGATACTACTAGTTATAAGCCTCTGACATGGTTCTGCAGTCTCTTAAAACTTCTTCTATTGATACAAAGTTAATTGGGAATTCAGTATGAGGCCAAGTTGAAACCATATTTAAACTAACCATTTATTGTAACTACTGACGCATGTAATGTTGCCGTTGGCGCTATAAACCATTTGTCACAACTCTTTCTTATCGTGTGGGATGCCAAATCAATGAACGTCCCGAAAATTCTTAGGTTCAAAATTGTTGTCCCTAGCTGCCTACCCTCTCTCCTTTCGTGTGGGACACCGAGACGTCCTACGACCTAATTAATCTTAGTGTTAGAATTTTCCAACCGCTTTAAAACAATGTGTTAGGAAAAGTACTTCCTTTCAAAGGTGAACCAGCCCATGAAACTCAACAACTTTCTCCAAGGAACATAGGTCAAAAATTTCGTAAAAATGTACATACACAAATCACGCCTTTATCCCTTTCGGGGTAGGCAGAGCGTTAACAATAGTAAAATTACGGTTGTTATCGCCACGTCTGACAAGTATTGAGGGCCCTTTTTACGATGATACATGTATCACTGTAGTGACAGGTTGTCAGCCTGTCGCCTAAAATTATAATACACATGAAACCCTCGAGTCCCTTAGTTGCCTTTTACAACACCCACGGGAAGAAATGGGGTGATGCTATTCTAAGCCGGCATCACACGGCAAAAAAAAATGTAAATGTCGAAAATGTCACATACAAACTGACTCAGTCGGTTGGTACATTTCGTATGGGAGATCCTATTTTTTTTTTTATATTTCGACCTATGCTCCTTGGGGAAACTTGTTCAGTTTCATGGGCTGGTTCATGCCTTGAAAGGAAGTTAGTACTTTTCCTAACACCCTGTATAAATATGCTTTCTGACATGGTTGTATAACGACCTCAGGCTAAGTAATCACAGACAGCAACCGGGACCTACGGCTTAACGTGCCTTGTACCTACTAATAGTTTAAGTTGTTTATTACATTGTCAAATTCACATACAAAGATGGTACAAATGACACCCTGTCAGTTAGGGTACAGCAACATAGAGAGAACACATTATACATTTCTTACTCTTTTTAATACTATTAGGATAGGCCTGTGATGCTGGCTTAGAATAGCATCACCCCACATCCTTCCCGTGGGTGTCGTAAAAGGACTCGAGAGTATTGGTGTATTACAATTTTTAGGCGACAGGCTGACAACCTGTCACTATAGTGATACACATGTTTTCTAAAACAATCTTGGAAAACATTCCTCAAAAATATCAGACGTGGCGATAGCGACCGTAACCTTACAGCCATTAACGCTCTACCTACCCCGCAAGGTATAAAGGCGTGATATATGTATGTATGTATTTATTTATTTAACTGTTTATTGCACGCAAGATAAAACACAGGACAATCACATTAAGATATAAGATAAATACATTGTATGTATGTAGGATAGGTCTCTGACATGGTTGCGCAACCACTTACCCTCTTAAAGAACTTTTTGTACTGAGAAGCGAGGTATAGAGACAGCTTGGCGTTGAGTATGGAGCGACGCTTCAAACTGTTCATTTCTTGACGCATCTGTAGCGGCGCTACGATCGCTGTAACAATAGAAAATATTTGTAAAATTACATTGCCATGTGATACAAAAAAGGATGCCAACAAAAACATTTTTATGTCAAGGTATAGCCAACACGAGCGAAAAAGACATCAGACCTTTAATATAAGGTGTAAAAATATTAGCTGCAAATATTTTAAGGGGTGAATAGAATAAGACTATGAAACTGAACAACTTTCCCCAAGAAATATAGGTCGAAATATGAGAAAAAAATTATGGACTTTCCATACAATTTGATTTGGTTGGTTTGTAATTTTAATTTTGTATTGGTTGGTGGTCCAAATTTTTTTTTCATATTTCGACCTATGTTCCTTGGGGAAAGTTGTTCAGTTTCATGGGCTGGTTCACCCCGTAAAATATTTGCAGCTAATATCTTTACACCTTATATTAAAGATCTGATGTCTTTTTCGCTCGTGTTGGCTATACCTTGATATGAAGATGTTTTTGGTGGGAATATGTAAGTTATATTGACAAAAAAGCGGTATTCGAAAGCCCTAGAGGTATGATGCCGGCTTAGATCCGTGTGATGCCGGCTTAGATTATCCGTGTATCCCTTTCTTTCCCTTGGGTGTCGTGAAAACCGACTAAGGGACTCGAGGGTTAATTGTGTATTACAACTTTAGGCGACAGGCTGACAACCTGTCACTATAGTGATATACGACTTATCTGCAACGACCCTCAAATATTGTGAAACGTGGCGATGACAACCGTAATTTTGCGATCGTTATCGCTCTGCCTACCCCGCGAGGGATAAAGGCGTGATTTATGTATGTATGTATCAAAACAATTGGTTACCGGTAAGTATGATAAAAACGTTAACGCATTTTGTATGAAAATTTTCAGCAACACGATCTTAAGGTACGTGCAGGTTAGCGGTTAAAGAATTCTGACACTAGGGTTCATCGGGTCGTTGGACGACTTGGTGACCCACACGAAAAGAGAAGAGAGCCTTGTAAGGTACCTGCAGTCCTGACGGGCGCGGGCTGCGCGCCCTCCTGCAGTTTCTTTCTGAACGCGGGCGATATCTTGTCGTCGAAATGTTCTATCGCCATACTCGATATGTCACGAAGCTCTTGTAACACCTGAAATGTAAATAAATTAATAGTTTAAAAAACAATGAAACACGCTACATTAGAAGACCTTTCTAACAAGTCCAAACACGGCTTTGATACGATCATCCATCATGAAGTACCAGTTGATATCTTCCGGTTCCATCATCAGATCGATAGTACTTGAAGGCTATATTATTGTATTGTCATCAAAATCACATACAACTGCCAATTTTCATGACGGTACGATCTTTAGAAGATTGTCAAATAAGTTTTCTTAGATTTAATTACATAGTTACATAGATACAGGTCGACTTAATAAAAGCGTGTTATAAAAGGCGTGTAAACATGTTAGTATGTAGCTGTGTGATGCCGGCTTAGAATAGCATCACCCCACATCCTTCCCGCGGGTGTCGTAAGTAGCGACTAAGGGACTCGAGGCTGTTGGTGTATTACAATTTTTAGGCGACAGGCTGACAACCTGTCGCTATAGTGATACACATGTTTTTTGAAACAGTCTTGGAAAACAATCCTCAAAAATGTCAGACGTGGCGATAGTGGCTGTATTCTTACGGCCACTATCAAATACAAATACAAATACAAATGGCATTTATTGTGAATCATAGGTAAATATAAAAGGTGTTATCACAGTATTTCAGTTCGCTATGTTCTGCTATTGAGCATACAATAATAATTAAATTCTAAGAATAGGTACTGGTACATTAAATTGAAATTAAATTAAATAAAAACATTATCAGCTAAATTAAATAAACAATTTTCAATAAATTCAATAAATATCATAATTAGAAATAGTCAAATCATTCATTTAGGTACATACATTTACAAATTGTCTTACAACTAATTAACTCTTAATTATATTTATCGATCTGCCTACCCCGCAAAGGATAAAGGCGTGATATATGAATGTATGTATGTTAAAAACACTAAACACACGCTTCATTACAAGACCTTTCTGACAAGTCTAAACACGGCTATGACACGATCATGCATCACGAAGTGTAGAATAGCATCTCTTAGAGTAGAATAGCATCACCCCATTTCTTTCCCGTGGGAGTCATAGAAGCCGACTAAGGGATTTGAAGGTTTCATGTGTATTGCAATTTTAAGCGACAGGCTGACAATCTGTCACTATAGTGATACACTTGTTTTCTGAAACAACCTTGGAAAACAATCCTCAAAAATGTCAGACGTGGCGATAGCGATCGTATTCTTACGGCTATTAACGCTCCGCCTACCCTGTAAGGGATAAAGGCGTGATATATGTATTAAAAACACCAAAACACATGCTTCATTACAAAACCTTTCTAACAAGTCCAAACACGGCTTTGATACGATCATCCATCATGAAGTTTCAGTTCATTGTTATCTTCCGGCGGTATTCTTACGGCTGTAAACGCTCTGCCTACCCCGCAAGGGGGAAAGACGTGACATGTGCACAATAATTTATGTTACTCACCTCGTGTGCCCTAGGAGGCGTTTTGGAAGTCTCTACGATTGAGAGCACGCGTTTGATTTCGTCTATCACCTGCAAAAAAAAATACACTCATCAATCTCATCATCAACTTAAGAACGCAGGGTGTAAAATTTGCTGCAAATGTTTTAAGGGGTGAACCAGCCCATGGAACTGAACAACTTTCCCCAAGGAACATAGGTCGATATATGAAAAAAAAAATACCTCCCGTTCAAAATTACCAGCCAACCAAGGCCCCAAGTCTGCTATTTTTGTCATTGTAAGGCCATCGAAACACAACTGTCATTCTATTGCCATTGTGATTTTTCTATACTTTAAACTGGTAGCAGACAACGAAATGACCTAAATCATCCAACTGAGATCCAATCGACATCCGACTGAAACGATTTTCATTTAGCAGATTTAGGGCCCAAGTCCATTTGTATGCGTGGCCCTAAAATTTTTCTCATATTTCGAACTATAATAATAATAATAATTCTTTATTCAAGACCAACTTCGGATCAACCTGTGTTAGTAATCTTACAAATTAAGCCTACATTAAATGTTAGTAAAAATAAAATAAAATAATTTAAAATCACAATCAAAATATTCTTTGAGGTTTGATTGCTGGCACATGAACACCGGCACAATGATTCATGTAGCAGCAATCAAACCTGTCCGCTATCATAGCCAGGATGTTGTTGGCACTACCGCCGCGCACTCTGCGTATCAAGGACGCGCACCTTTTGCGCATTATGGCATGAAAGCAATCTATACGCGCCTCCGCGAACATGCCCGAGGCACTGCAGAAGCGCGGCAGTCCCATCAACACCCTGAAGGCGTTATTGAACTGGACACGGAGGGCATTATAAGCTCGCTGGGTATAATTCGCCCACAGGCTGCTGGTATAAAGGGATGTACAATACGCTCTAAAAAGTGTGACTTTTACATCCCCCGAGCTGCGAGCAAACCTGCGGGCTATCATATTTGCTCTTACTGATAACGCCCTCCGCTCCCTCTCAATATCCTCATCGTCCTTGAGGTCGGCGGTAACAATATGCCCCAGATATTTAAACTTGTAAACTCGCTGCAAGACAGCTCCATTAAGAAAAACTGGGGGCATACTTACAGGTGATTTACCGCCAGCCCCAAACACCATGACCTCGCTCTTCTTTATATTGTACAATAAGCCGTGCTGAGCAGTTTTCTGAGGCCACAGATCGACGCACTGAGCAGCACCATGTCGTCCGCGTAGCTGATGTTATTGACGCAGATTCCGTCGATGTAACAGCCGACACGCATGCTGCTCAGCTCGCCGATCAGCCTGTCAACGTACAGGTTGAAGAGCGTGGGCGAGCTCAGGCCACCCTGCCTCACCCCGCACTCCAACCCGTACGGTTCCGATAGTGCGCTCCCCCATCGAACGCTGTTGACCTGGTTTCCGTACCAAAACTTAAATATCATTATGAGTTCAGGTGGCGCACTGATGCTCTCAAGCTTCTCCCATAAGATATCATAAGAAACCAGGTCAAAAGCCTTCGATAGGTCAAGGAAACATGCAAAAACGGAAGTTTTGCGACCAGTATAGTATTTCACAGCCTGCTTAAGGCACAGTATGGCACTGTCTGTAGACAAGCCCGCCCTAAACCCAAACTGGTTTTGGTGCGGACTGAACTGTTTTTTGAGCTGTGCGTTAAGCAGACTGTCAAACACCTTGGCTATGATTGTAGCCAGTGAGATGGGACGATAATTTGACTTGTCACTCACATCACCCGTTTTATTCTTAATGATAGGAACCACGATAGTTTTCATTAAGTCCTTCGGCATATATGAGTGACTTAAGCAAAGATTAAACAAAAGCGCCAAAACTCTCGAAATATACGGTCCGGCATAACGCAGGTGCTCGATGCTGAGACCGTCGTGTCCAGGTGACTTGCCTTTTGGCATGCCTTTAATGACATTTGCTACATCTTTAGCTAAAAACCTGATAGAAGGTACACCACAGATCTCAGCACCGAGAGGTAGTCCCTTTAAAGACGGTCCCATACTTGACTTAACAATAAAATGCGATTTAAACAGATCGGCGATTTCATCGGCGTTGCTAGCCCCATCTACGCTCACAGGGAGGCTCGGTCTTATGTTATGCTTTCTGGTATTTTTCCAGAACGATTTAAAATCTGAGTTTGAATGATTCTCCGCGAGAATGTCCATTTTAATCTGATCCTCGTGAGTTTGACACCACTTCAACCTTGCTTTAAAGATCTTTCGTGAGTGAACCATGTCTTCGTATATCATACCGGAGTCAGGCTTACCGTACCATAGCCAGTTTTGGAACTTAGACCTAGCCTCCATGTGTACCTGCGCTATATATTTATTCCAACCCGCAACAGTTTTGTTTTTCTTACGTTTTTTATAATTACAACTGAAAACAGCAGAATCCTTTAGAGCGTTCACAATATCTCTGTACAATTCATCTATCACAGTTTTATGAGTCGTATCATTACAAAAATTGTCTGCACAATATCTAAATGCGTCAGGGAAATCTATGTTTTTCAACTTTTCATGACATACACTACTATATTTTTGAGTTAGCTCTAGATTTCTATTACCCCATACGATTTGGTTAACAGATGGACTAGTAACGTTATTTAGCTTTCGTGGAACATGTTTTAAATTACACTCGAGAATAAGTGGAAAGTGATCTGACCAGTAAACATCATGAATGACATATATATTGACAACAGTGTTAATCGCAGACTCGGTCAGTACACAATGGTCCAGCCATCTCTTCGCCCCATTTAGTTCACTTACATAAGTAATTGTGTAATATGTTTATAGGGGAAAAATGTTCAGTGTCATGAGCTGATTCACCCCTTAAAATATTTGCACCCTGTATATACTTTATATATTTAATATTTTGCGGGAATACCTTTCCCGGTATAAAACAGCACAGTCCATTGTCGATGAACTTGGAGTATGTCATGTTGAGCATCGAGATCCTCGTCTCGATGGAAGTGAGGATGTCGCAGTGGCGTGACAGCGGGTGGTATCTGGAAGAGAAACAAATGTAGTAAGTAGAGAGGGAGAGAGAGGGGGGGAGGGAGAGAAAAAGAGACAGAAAGAGGGAGAGCGAGAGGCAAAAACGGTAAAAATAGTCACCAAACAGGAAAAAAACTATTAACTTGTTAGAAAGCTAATACAAACGAATCAAGCGGAAAAAAATCATGGGGCTCGAACCCACATCGGTGGCGTGAATTTTTTCCGCTTGTTTCGTTTGTATTAGCTTTCTAACAAAGAGTTAATATTAATATCTAGTGTTTGATTAAAACACCAAGTATTCGAAATTACTGTCTTGGGGATATTTCTACAAAATAGTACTACGGAGTGAGAGGGGAGATAAAGAGACAAAGACGGTAAAAATGGTCATAAAACCGAAAAAAAATAAAATGGCTACATATATACATAGAAATGTCCCCTTACCCATACCTTCTCTCGGACTCACGTCTCGGCAGCTGCGCCTTGACAGTTTTCAGCGCAAGCGCATGACGACGCTCTATCATGAGGAAGCCGCGGTTCAGCATCCGAGAACATATGTCGTTGAAGGCGTGGGACACCTGCAACGAAAGAAAAATACGTACATACATATATATCACGCCTTTATCCCTTACTCGGTAGGCAGAGCGCCAACGGCCGTAAAAATACGGTCGCCATCGCCACGTCTGACAAATATAGAGGGCCGTTTGAGATAATTTGTGTATCACTATAGTGACAGACTGTCAGTGCCTAAAAGTTGTAATACACCTGAAACCCTCAAGTCCCTCAGTCGCCTCTTACGACGTTTTTCCTTCACCGCAAGAGCAGTCGGTAAATGTAAGTGAGTAAAAACCCAGGTAAAAACACATTGGTACATGACGGAGATCAACCTCGGGTCTCACGATTGTAAGGCCAAGATTCAAGATTCAAGATTCAATCGTTTATTTCCAAGTAGATTCACAATGAATGCTTTTAGAATGTCATAGAGTTAAATTACAATACGGTCACTGAATAAGTGAATTAGTCATAGTGGCCAGTGTCCTAACCACTTGGCCGGCCACCGACGCTCTCTAAGTAACCAGATTAGCGTTTAACGAAGTTAATTATTTTATTATCAGTGCCCCGCTTTAAGAATAAATAAAAAACACATATATGAAGTCGCTTAATGCTTGTCTCTGTCTGTCTGTCATGGCTACTGCTAATGCTAACTCATCCTAAACGTGTCTTAAACCATGCAACGGTTTCTAATGCGTTTTTTTTGTTATTAAGTGGTTTAAGAGGAAGGTTTATATGTATAAGTAGCGGCCCGCCCAACAGCTGCGTCCGCTGCAAATCAATTTCCCGTGGGAATAAGATGTTTTCCCGGCAAATATTATACATAAAAACCTTCCTCTTGAATCACACCATCTATTAAAAAACCTGCATCAAAATCCATTGCGTAGTTTTAAAGATTTAAGCAAACATACATACAGCCGCGAAAAGCGACTTTGCTTTATACTATGTAGTAATAGTGATACATGCCAGAGAAATATCGTATTTCAACAGGAAAATTAATAGCAGCGGGTGCAACCGGTGGGCGAGCCGCTAGTCTTCTTTTTTTTTGTGGGACACCGAGTTGTCCAACGACCCGATGAACCTTAGCACCAGAATCTTTCAACCGCCGTCTACAAGTAGCAGGCTTCTGACATGGTTCTGACCGCCGTCTAAGTGATCATAGACAGCAACCGGCACCTACGGCTTAACGTGCCATTCGAAACACGGAATCATCTTAGATATGGACAATCTGGTGGTTCAGCCCGCAATGTCCAGACTGGGAGCAAATTCACAAAGTCATAAATATCAACTTTGTGAATGACCCACCGAAAATCGAACCCGGAACCTTCTGCGCCGGAGGCAGTCGCACTACCACTGCGCCACATCGGGCCGCTAGTAATAATATAAGTAGAAATACGCTGTTATCAAACCCCACTCACGTGACTTAAGGTGATTAAAAGGCTATTAATAATTACACCAAGAGGATTTATTATCTAACTGCCTGCATAGCTAGTAATTTTAACCAATTTATTTTGTGTAACGGCCAGATGAACCAATAGCTGGGTCTCCATTAAACGAACAGCCTCAGATGCTCACCGCCGCGCGCAGCATGCGGCGCAATGCACGGTCGGTGTGGACGGTTTTTCGTCCGAACATGAGAATTTTAACATGCGCTGCTCAGGCGAAACACGTCTACAGTGAGCATCTGAGGCTGCTCGTGCAATGGAGATTCAGCTATAGACTTACAACGAATAGCTTGGTATTAGTATTTGTTCCCTGTCTGATTAGGATAGAACATTGCTGGCTGAACCACCTGACTGTAAGAAAGATGGTTCCATGTTTCGGATGGCATGTTAAGCCGTATATCCCTGTTACGACCTCTACGGACGCTGGTCGCTAGCTTGCCGCTAGCCAGTGGACAGACAAACAGACAGGAAAAATTGACGGAGATAGTTTTGAGTTAGTTCGAAAATGAAGATTGAAGCTAGACATGGTTTTTATCTTACAATCCCGATTTCTGTCTATGATTACTTAGACGTGGGTTGTTACACAACAATGTCAGAAGCCTGCTACTTGTAGAAGGCGGTTGGAACATTCTGACACTAGGGTTCATTGGGTCGTGGGACGACGCAGAGTCCCACACGAAACTGTTTTTCATTGCACTTTCAGAGGTGGAAAAATTCTTCTGCAAGCCCTATTTCCCTAGCACAGACCAAAGACGTGATGCGCGCGCAAGGCGAGCGACACAATTGTCTTTTCTCAGAGAGGGATAACAGAATTCTATCACCATCATCGTAGGCAAATAGCGGACAAAATACGGAAGCTACTAACTATGTACATAATTGAGTGTAAATATGGAATGCATGAATAAAATAAAATGAAGCACTTTATAGTGAGTATTGAGTACTTTATACTCTACACTAGAATTGCATCCAAGGTCATGATTCATTGTTGTTGTTTATTGTATTGTATTATTGTAAACCGTGTGATGCCGGCTTAGAATAGCATCACCCCACATCCTTCCCGCGGGTGTCGTAAGAGGTGACTAAGGGACTCGAGAGTATTGGTGTATTACAATTTTTAGGCGACAGGCTGACAACCTGTCACTATAGTGATACACATGTTTTGAAAACAATACTCAAAAATGTCAGACGTGGCGATAGCGACCATATTCTTACGGCTGTTAACGCTCTGCCTACCCCGTAAGGGATAAAGGCGTGATGTATGTATGTATGTATGTATGTATGTATGTATGTATGTATGTATGTATGTACGTATATGTGTTTATTGTATTGATGCATGTGTACAGGGTCTTATCGTCACAGGGTCTTATAATTTTAAAAACACATAGTTTTAAACCTTAAAATCACTTCATAAAGCAAAGTCGCTTTTTGCATCTGTCTGTGTGTATGCTCAAATCTTTAAAACCAACACCATTTTAATGCATTTTTTTTTTATGTCATACTTGCCAGGAAAATATCTTAAGGTGGTATTCCATACGAATTGCCACAATAGATCTGCAAAGGTCGCAGTGGCTGTTGGTCTTCTCAGGACCAACCCCTGTTCTATCAAAATTATTCCATACAAAGTGGCCGACCTTGTTCGGATAGTGACTCATAGAAATCCATACAAACCAGTAGTGCCACAATGGCCGTCGGCCACTGTGTTTGGAATACCACCTTTAATGCCAAGGAAAAATGAGTTATAGCGACATAGCCGCTGGGCAAGATAAAATTATCTTGAAAATAGACTGCTTAGATGAACTATTTAACATATCATTTGTTCTATTTTTATTTATAAATGAAATTGAGCAATATTTCAAATAGATAAGAATTACTATAAAAAGCTGAAAAATATTCTGACCCTTAATAGATTAGGATAAGGGCAGGCAGATGAATCAGTCAATCAATTCAATCAATCAATTCGCTCGTGGACTAGGTCATTAAAAAGGTAGGTAAAAGTTGTGTTTAAAACTATTGTCTGAAAATACTACGGACTTCATTCATAATTTTCCAAATTTTCTAAGATTGAATTAATAAACAGAAAAATTATATAAAAAAGTGACACCATCCAGAATAACAATGTATGATGTCATACATTCTTATTTTCATACAAAATACTGTTTTAGATTGTTTTATAATAGCTCATTTGACTTGCTAGTCCTCAACCCTCTTACAATACCTATTTATCATATACCTACAAAACAGTAGGTTTATTGGTGAAAAATATAAAACCAAGAATATATTTAATTCATCATTTTTAAATATATCTCTTTCGAAAGTACTGTAAAATACCCAAAATAAAAATACCCAGCAACAGTGATACATTATTTCAAGAGAATGCCCCAATATTTTTCATTTATTTTGTGAATAGGTTTAGATTTATACAACGAATAATTTTTGCAAATGATTTACAAAGTTAAATTAGGACTTCTTCAGGTCTATTTTGGTAAATTTTATGCACACAACTTTCGAGATAATTATGATGGATGATTCAGATTATTACAACATGCATCCTACATCTATTGTTTCTAGAAGTAGACACAGAAAGTTCTGTCTATATTTATAATTACTAAAACCTAGAAAAAGATTAGAAATTTCATAAATCGAACAATTAGCACTTCCGAAGCAAGCAAAATAGTCATTCCTATAAATAAATGCAGTAATTTCTGACTTACCAGGCGATTCTTCGCGATCTCATCGTAGGATAGGTATGAGACGATATTTTCTATCATAACGACTGGAAGCTGCATAAGTTCCATGGCGAATTATCGACAGACGATACAACCACAAATATTACCACACTATCACAACTATTCAGTCAATGAAACATTTGGAAATCATTAGAAATATCATACGAATAATGTTGTGTTTACAGAATTCATCTTGAATCCATACTTCCATAGGGAATCCTTCCCGATGTTTCTTTACCGATCAAAATCTTTGTTTATCTATCTCTTTTTAACTAAAGACAGTTTACGCTAGAGAAACAGAGAAAGATATCAAACTTTGACATTTCTAGTCTACGAGTAGCACGCTGAGCTCTGAGCTAACGAAAATGTGTTTATTTTGCACAATTTGTGCTAGTACTAAGTTTAAAAACAAAAAACGATTGAAGGTTGCATTGCAACGGTTACAATTACAACGAGTGAATTTTTTTATTTTTATTTCAAATAGCTCTTAGAACTGAAGAACCTATAAAACAAGTAGGATTTATTTTTTTCTTTCAAATTATTTGTAGTACAAAGTTTACCAAAAAAAAGCGCATTCTCGTGCCAAATAGCGACATCTATTATGAACTTATAAATCATCTTCTCATCTCCATACACAATAGAACCTAATGCTAAAAAGAGATGTCGCTACATAGCATATGCCAGCAAACTAATTTTAGGAACTTACTTTTTATTTCATTTAGTACAGATTTTTTTGCTTCCAGTATTATTTATAACTGATTAAAACAACTTTGGATAACTTTTAAAGCCATTTATTTTATTAATCTACACAACAACCTAATATTAAAAGCAGATCCTATTTTACCTACATAAAAAAATATTTACATAAATACATACATACCTATTACTGATATATTGTAAGAGTGAAAACTTAAAAGTATCAATTTACGTAGACGTAAAAAAGTTTAATTAAAGGGCAATGATCTCAAGGTTCACAGAAGCAAGCCGAAAAGTACACCAAAACAAGTTTCACAATGACTCGGTTGGTACTTAGTACTTATTTTGTATGGAAGGTCCAATTTTTTTTCATATTTCGACCTATGTTCCTTGGAGAAAGCTGTTCAGTTGAGCTAGCTCATCCCTTGAAAGAATATTAGTACTTTTGCTGACATCTTGTATTATAATATAGCTTATGTTTTAAAAACATACAATCACTTTTAGTGAGGTGTAGGCTTATGGCCATCTACATAGAAGTTACGTGTTGCTTTGGGCAGTTCTAATTCTATTCCTTCTAGGTCCTTGGTGAGCGTTATTTGACATCCTGAAAATAAAAACATTTTGTAAATGTTTACAATGTTGAGTATTAATCACAAGTATGCATACAAGTTGCCCTGTAATGGTTGTGTAAAGTTTTGAAATAAATAATAAATAAAATAATAAATTTTTGAAAGACGTCGTCAACATGGATGAAACACACAAGATACATGGATAAGTTTTGTTAATTAGATTTATTTGTTTTTATAAATCTAATTAACAAATTTTAATTTGTTTTCTATTTTTTTTTTACTAGCAGCTGCATCCGCTGTGGCTCACTATCCCGTGGGAATAAGTTGTTTTCTCGGCAAGTATTATACATATAAACCTTCCTCTTAAATCACTGCATCAAAATCCGTTGTGTAGTTTAAAAGATTCTTTTTTATTCTTCTCTTACCTAATCTAGAATTTTCTTTCAAAAATGGTGCCATATCTAACAGATCATCCTCTTTCTCCTCCGAGGGTGGCAGCTTGTCAACGTAGTCGTGGTTGACATACACATGACATGTGGTGCATGCCAATGATGCCTCACAAGCGCCTAAAATAATATGGAAAAAACTATTAACTAAAGTTAGATAACTAAAGTATAAGTAACTAGAGAGACCTGTATAGTTAATTAGTTACACCCTGTATAAATAAAGTATAACAAGAGAGACCTGTTTAAGTTATATTGCCGTGTGAAGCCGGCTCAGAATAGCACCACCCCATATGCTTTCCACGGGTGTCGTGTGTGTGTGTGAGACGACTAAGGAAGTTGAGGGTTTTATGTGAATTACAATATTAGACTGACAACTGGTCACTAAAGTGATGCACCATTTTTCTGAATCAGCCCTCATAGATTTGTCAGACGTGGCAATAGCGACTGTATTTTTACAGTCATGAACGCTCTGCCTAACTGGCAAGGGATGGGGGTGTGATATATATGTACGTAGTCGGTCCCAAAGTTCTGTCATATATGAAAATACTGATAAAATAAAAAGTACCAATCCGTTTTTAAAAATTTATATATCAATTAAAAATACAATTATCGAGGTATCAAAATAACATAAAACTATTCGAAATGACCTCCCTTGCTTTTAATAACGGCCATCAACCGCGGCGGCCAGTCGTCTATCGCAGCACGCACCATATCCATGTCGATTTCAGCGACTGCTTTAACTATGGCTGACTTCAGGCTCTCCAAATTTTTATGGGGCTTAGCACAGACCTTGTTCTCTAAGACCTGCCAAATTTTATAGTCCAGAGGATTAAGGTCCGGTCCAAACCAGGCTTGAGTGGTCTTGGCTTTGTGAGCGGGCGCAGAATCCTGCTGGAACACAAAGTGATGTCCTGAAAATAGTGTGTTGGGCAGGTCTTTGACGTACCGATCCAAAACCGTCTCTTGGTACACTTTTGCACTGGTTTTGACCCCCTTTTCGCAAAAATGAACCTCAGTTGGCCCATAGTAGGAGACTCCTAACCAGACCATGACTGAAGAGGGATGATGCCCACGCTGCACCCGCGGAACTTTGTTTCCTGCTTCTTCAGAGCTGGTAGCGTACACTCTATCGTTTTGTTTATTATACTTTTCTTCTATATCAAAAATTTTTTCGTCTGTAAAAAGTATATCGCGGTGCCGGTTTTTCGCGTACCGTTTTAACAACACCCGGGATCTTTTGAGTCTAATTTCTTTTAAACGGGCATTAAGTAAGTGCCCACTCTTTTTTTTGTATGCTCGCAGCTTAAGGTCTTCGTTTAAAACCTTTTTGACTGTTTTTCTACTAACCTTCATCTGCAAAGCCATAAGTTTCTGTTTTCGGACAGGATTTCTTCGTATGCGCTCCTTGATCGCTTTGATCACTGCTGGTGTTCTTGCGGAGCGACGCCGGCCAGTTCTTTTCTTGTCCTCAACACTAGAGACTTCAGTGTACCTACTTATAGTACGATACACAAACCTAAGCGTTATTTTCAATTTTTTGAGCAACTTGAAAATGGTACTCGGCGAGTGCCCACAGCGATGCAACGCCAAAACTGCTATTCGGTTTTCTTTCAAAGTCCACTCCATCGTGAAAAATCGCGCCAAATGATCATTTATTGTTTTAAAATAATTGTCAAACATTCAAAAACGGAATGCAATAAAACTTTTCCAAATTCGTGTTCTAAATTCAAAAATAATATGCCAGTGACAGAACTTTGGGACCGACTACGTATGTATGAACTATAAGTGTGATGCCGGCTTAGAATGGCATCACCCCACATCCTTCCCGTGGGTGTCGTAAAAGGCGACTAAGGGACTCGAGAGTATTAGTGTATTACAACTTTTAGGCGACAGGCTGACAACCTGTCACTGTGGTGATACACATGTTTTCTGAAACAACCTTGGAAAACAATCCTCAAAAATGTCGGACGTGGCGATAGCGACCGTATTCTTGCGGCCGTTAACGCTCTGCCTACCCCGCAGGGGATAAAGGCGTGATATATGTATGTATGTAACTATAAGTGTTATACAGGGTGTTAGGAATAGTACTAACTTCCTTTCAAGGGATAAACCAGCCCATGGAACAGAACAACTTTCCCCAAGGAACAGTGTTGGGCACAATCAATTACTTTTGTAATTTGATTAATAATTTAACTACTTTTAATTCAATTTAATTCAATCCAAATTACATGTCATTGAAATTACCAGTAATCGCGATTATTTTTCCAATTATGTAATTATAATACGTAATTCAATTACTCAATTACATTTTGTACTATGATAGAATGGATCTTTGCTATAGTAATACGGAATGCATGGAACAGCCTTCCACATATTCATAGGGGACAACTTTTCCCTAGGAACATATTATTATGTCAGGCAACAACAGAAAATATACAATCTCCCATACAAAATGAAATATATTAAGTAGGTACTAGGGGAAATTTCAACTTTCAAAAAGTGATATAATTATGCTATTTTGAATCATATTGTTTTGTTTGGCTCATTATTTAATAATAAACACATAGTTGAAATATCCTGATAGTTGTTATTTATATGGCCCTTGTTCATATGTAATTGAGTAATTTAGTAATTTTAATTACAATTACATCAAAGTAATTGTTAATCTAAATTACTTTCAAGATTTATAATCAGTAATTCGTAATTTTAATTACATACAATAATTGTAATTTTGTAATTAGTAGTTAATTACAATTTGCCCAACACTGCCAAGGAACATAGGTTGTAATATGAAAAAAAAAAATTGGGACCTTACATACAACCTGACTCAGTCTACAGTGTACATTTTGTATGTACCAAAACTTTTTGAACATTTACTTGAGAAGTATTTCAAATAATTCTTTTATTGCACATTAAAAATTAAATAAATGTTTCCAACAGAAACTATGGTAAAAACAGAAAAAATAAACAAGATAAAATCATTAGATTATCAAATCTGTTGCTGCCAGCTCACAGTATCACTGAATGATGTAAGATACAGAAATAGATGTGATTTTTTTAAGCAGTTATAATGTTTCCATTTCCGTCAGAGTAGGTACTAGGTATATTTTATGTCTTTTTTTTAAATCTAAAAGATTATTATTCCACAAAATAGTATACAAACACAAATCATGCCTATGTCCCTCACATGTTAGGCTGAGCGTTAACAAATGCAAAATAAGTTGTTATCGCCACATGTGACAATTATTGAGGGCCCTTTCAGATGATTCGTGTATCACTGTAGTGACAGGTTGTTAGCCTGTCGCCTAAAATTGTAATACACATGAAACCCTCGAGTCCCTTAGTTGCCTTTTACAACACCTGCGGGAAGAAATGGGGCAATACTATTCTAAGCTGGTATCACATCATGATTGTTATTTATTGACTTAGTCTTTTCCATCTTTTTTTTTAATGTTTATCAAGTTTGTTTTTAAATGTGTTGGTTTTATGTGCTGATATAATTTCCATACCTTCCATAGCTATTCCATATCTGTGAGCTAAGTATAGGACATTATCTCCAACTTTGCCTCTTACATTGGTCCTTTTTCCGTCTTTATCTATGTACACAACATTTACTCTGAAAATGTAAAAAAACATAAATTAGAAATCACGAACAACATCATGAAATTCACAGTGAAATTTTGGATGCAGGCTGCTTCTAATTGGACAAGGTGGAAATCTGTAGGGGAAGCCTATGTTCAGCAGTGGAGATTTTATGGCTGAAATTATAATAATAATGATGAGAGCATCATGCTAACTCACTGGACTAATTTAGTGGTTAATATCTCTCTTTCATTTGTCCAAAGACCCGACGCATTCTAGAGTCACAATTTTTCAACCGCCTTCTAAAAGTAGCAGGCTTCTGACATGGTGTAATGATTGCCGTCTAAGTAATCATAGACAGCAACCGGTACCTGCAGCTTAAATGCCATCCGAAACATGGAACTATCTTTCTTACAGACAATCAGATGGTGCAACATGCTAAGTCCCAACTTGGAACAAATTCAGAAAGTGATAAATTTCAATTTTATAAGTAATCCACCAAATGGTTTGTGGATTAGAATCAACCCATAAAATACCGAGAGTTTTTATACTTAAGTTGGCTTGGTGTAGAAGCTGTAGCCTACGTTCTTCAATTATATACCAACAGACGAAAAATATAGCTATATTTATTCTAAGATAACCTAAATTGTAAACATACTAACACTTCGTCCTCTGATTTTGGGTCTTCCCACTCATATTCGCCATGCCGTAGGACTGTAAAAATAAACCAATGATTGTTCAAATTGCTATGAATTCAGTAAAAACGTAACAAAATAAGAACTAACCTGAAGAGACATGTATTTTTCTTATTTTTATAGTATGTACGAATTTATTAAGTTTGAAACTATGCACAATTGGTAAAAATCTATTCAGCGTTTGAAACATTATGAAATTATAAGCATATTTTACACGAAATTAATAAAAATATTACTTTTGTTTGTTTCACGGTAATATTAGCGCGAGTAAAATAAAATGAAATGTCAGACAGACAGAACAGACAGAAACTCGGATACACATTCTATTATTTTTTCTACCATTTTAGTAGTCTAAAAAATATACCACACAAACGTGTATCCGAATTTACTAATGTCAATGTTGCCATAGAATTAAATTAGCCCTTTTTGTTAGTAGTTGTAAAACTACAATACCACTATAATATTAATATTTTGTTTTGTTATAGTAATATTTTGTTTGTAATCGCGTTAATTCATCTAAATAATGCTATATGTAGTAGGCGGTTGAAAAGGGCTGACACTAGGGTTCATCGGGTCGTTGGACGACTCGGTGTCCCACACAAAAAAAAAACTAAATAAGCTTTATTTTCAGCTATTTGGTACACAGTTACAGCTTGGTTTTTTAAATATCGTGAATTCTCGAAATTTATGACGTCAACCGCAATTCGCTTGAGACTTGGATATAATTTTAGTCCTTTTTTTTAACAAACATACTTCTTACTGTACGATGCTCTTCTCCAGAGGCGGCTCGTCCTAAAGAGCGCAGGTGCAGTGCACTCCCACTATGATTATATACCTAAGACCACCACCAAATCAAAACGTATTTCTATGTTTTTTTATTCTTCTATTTTGGTCAAAGTAATTTTTTTAAATGTGCTCACCTACTTATTAAATGACTCGGAGCAGCGGTCTAATGAAATAAAATAATGTTGAAGAGAGATACTGGTTATCTTATCTTATCTTATCCTACTAATACTAATAATACTAATATTACAAATGCGAAAGTTTGTATGTTTGTTTGTTAGTTACTCCTGAACTGATTTTCATGAAATTTGACACACAGATAAAGGATAGCTTTGATTAACACATAAGATAATAGTTATGCCGAAAAAAAATTCCTGTGGTAGAGTCCGCGCCGCGAAAGAAGTCCCGCGAAGTTTAAATGGACTTATGGGCGTCAGATTAAGGGTCATTGAAACGTCTTTCGAGGAACTTCTTTCGCGGCGGGAACTCTATGCTACATAGTTACATGCTACGTTCTGGGAAGAACGAATCGGACTGACACTAAAACGATACCTAATTTCACTTTTACTGTGGTAACCCTAATTATTATAATAGCTGTCATTTTTTCGTAATCGTATCTATCACAATAGTCAATATTTTATGAGAAAATGGCCATTTTGATAAGGTTTTCATTTGGATTGTAATTTATACAATAAGATGGGTGGCTTAGGCTACAAACTAGGTACCGTAAATAATGTGTTAGTTTAGTTGGATAGTTGTTATATTAAGTTAAATATAACTTTTATTGTGGTTGTGAAGATCGTCAACAGGATAATTTTTCCTATAGATAACAGTGAGTATGACCTTTGACGTGTATTTAGTGTGTTTCTTGCTTAGTTCCTTGTTTTCAATAGCGAGCCTATTAATTTTGCACCTAATAATGTGAATTCCTTCCCTATACAGGTTGTGTTGTATTCTTATAGGTACATGCTTTATCGTATAGTTCAATTCTGTAATAATGTGATCCATACTTTGTCTTATTGAGCATATAATCGGCTGTACATTTAACATTTCTTCATGAGTGTACGATAGCAGCTCAAGTTTGGAAAAAACATGATCCAAACTGCGTTCAAAATATTCCACAAACTAGATAGGTATTTTCTCGATTCACAGACCCCTTCGAGTGACAAGTAGAAAATTTCGGTCGAGAATAAAATTTTCGAGGCGGTAAAGGGGAGTTGGAGTTCACGCGTCGGGGCCCTATGAAACGTCGAGAAAACACAAGAAAAGTCTTGACCAGAAACTTCAAGAGCCTATATCTCGGCCTAGGTGCGTTCTAGCCCAAACTTAAAATATATTTTTTAAAAAAGGTTTATTTTACACTTACTTGTCACTCACGAATGGGGGTTTAAGAACTGGCATGATGTTCCGAACACGCCCCAAAGTATACTTTTCTCTTTAACATCATACAATTTCATCTACTTCCAGGATAAAAAATGGACACCTTGGCAAACTTAGATATAACAATTAAATCTGAAATACCAGACATATCTAAGCGTCAGGATCCCACTTCTTTCCTGCCCGAAGAGCCCATGTCTTACGAGATCAAAGTCAAGAAAAAGAAGAAAAAAAAGAAAAAGCAAGAAGATGACCCGTTTAAAGATATTCAAGAGAATGTGCTTGTTACGAAAAGAGTCATCATGCCTGATGAAGAAGAGGATGTATTGGAACCTGGTTTAGAACCCGAAGTAAACATCAAAGTTGAAAATATTGATGTGGAACTGGATTTCAATGATGTGAGTATTACATGTTTGGATACAGATCACATTTTTAAAAATTTAATTTGAATAATAATTTAGTTCAGGATTTAAATTACCTTTATTACCATGGGCGATGATTGATGTGGCACAGTTGTAGTGCAACTGCGTGCCACGCATAGGTTCTGGGTTCAATTCTTGGTGGGCCACTCACTGATATGATAATTATCTCTTTGTGAATTTGTTCCCAGTCTGGTTAGGACATTGCAGGCTGAACCACCTGATGGTCCGTAACAAAGATGGTTCCGTGTTTAGGATCACATGTTAAGCTGTAGGTCCCGGTTGAGGTCTATAATTAATTAGTTGCAATTAGTACACAGCCATGTCACTTATACTTGTAGAAGATGGTTGAAAAATTCTGACACTAGGGTTCATTGGGTCTTTGGACGACTCGGTGTCCCACATGAAAAGAGAGAGTAGATTTGTTTTTGAATTTGAAGAAATTATCATGAATATTTAATTCTATTTCAGTTCACAAGTAATGATGATTTTATTCAACAAACTGAGGAAAGTCAAGAACCTGAAGTGAAATTAGAAATGGACAACAAAGAGGCTGTTTTACTCACATTTGAAAGTATTGTTAATGGTAAAGTGATAGAAAATATTGTGGAACAGGCAGAAAAAATGAATGAGCCGACAGTTGAGACATCCAATTTGTCTGTTGGCCGTGTATGCAAAGTGTGCCACCTTATCTTCAAAAATCTGAAATCTTTAAAAATGCATCAGAAAAGAAGACACAAAATATTTAGAAGGAATTGTAAACATGTCTGTGATGAGTGTGGGATGGCATATGATATGAAAGCCAGCCTAGTCGCTCATATGAAACGCAAACATGGCCCTGATGCTAATAAATACAACGATAATATTGAGCACACCTGTGAAGAATGTTCACTAGTTTTCAAAGGAACAAATAGATTAAGGCTTCATATGAGAAGAAAACATGGGGCCTTCAAATCAGCATTCATACACGAATGTGAGGATTGTGGTATGGTATACGAAAACTTTAGAAGTCTAATTGTTCATAGGAGGAGAAAACATTTTGGTTACAAACCAGAAGTTTTAGATCAGTGGATTCAGTGTCCATTCTGTCCGAAGATGTTTGATAAAAGGGAGACTTATGCAAGACATATGCAAAGAAAGCATCACGAAAATGGTGAACCAAAAGTACCTAAAGACCTTGAAGATGTAAAAAATCGTACTAATGAAGCTGGAGAGGTATTTTGCAAACAATGCCCTTGCGTATTTTCGTCTATAACTTACTTAAAAGTTCATATGAGGCGAAAACATAATTATTTACTTGAGGACTTCCAGCTTAAATGCCGTATTTGCAATTTGTCTTACAACAGAAAGGAAAGTTTAAAAAGGCATATTTTGAGAAAACATAACACTGGTTCATATTGTGATCTTTGCCGCAAACAATTTAATACGAGGGAAGAATACCTGAATCATTCCCATGTGAAAAGTGTCAATGAATGTAATATTTGCGGCTTAATTTTCGCCACGTTAGGTGGTTTGGGAAAGCATATGCGTTGCATTCACAAAATAGACCAACCTAAAGTTGCATTTTGTAATATATGCAACGAAGGATTTCATGACAAACGTCTGTTAAAACCTCATTTATTAAGAGTACATTACAGAGTGTCTTACACTTGCAAGGATTGTGACAAAGTGTTTAAAAATAAGGAGAGTTATCACAGACATATAACAGTAAAACATTCAGACACGGCAATACCTAATAAACCAATCCTCAACTGCAATAAATGCCCAGAATTGTTTGTTGACGAATTAGAACTTTGCAAACATGTAAATGTGGTACATTCAGAGGCAGTAGTAGAAGATAGAGGAGTAGATAGGAAACCTGACATTCTTAACATCAAAATGGAAATAGAAGATGTTCATCCGTACCGTTGCACGAAGTGTACTGAAACTTTTCCAGCATGGGAACCTTTACGGTTACATTATTCGAAGAATCACTACAAAGTTATAAGTGTCATGTGTCAAAAATGCGGAGAAGAAGTGAAAGGTGAAGCGGAGCTCCGAAAGCATATTAAAAAAGTGCACTCTGAAGAGTTAACCTGCAGATTTTGCGATTTCAAGACTAAACAAAAAGTCACTATGACTAAACACATGCTGAGGCACAAAAATGCCAAAACCCTGCAATGTGATTACCTCAACTGCAGATACAAGACATTTTACACAAACGCTATGGAAAAACATAAAAGAAAGCATACCGAAATAGGTGCGACATACCAGTGCTCTCAGTGTTCTTTTCAAACTATGAACAAGTATGTTTTAAAATATCATGAAGATAATCATTCAACCGGCAAGAAACGCTACAATTGTGGAGAATGTGAATATGCTACAAATCTAGCAGCGAATCTGATTCAGCATAAATATAAGCATGCTACTGAAAAACGTTTCAAATGTGACTTGTGTTCGTTTGCCACAAAATACAATGCGTCTTTGAGGTTTCATGTTAAAAAGAAACATTGTGATCTCCCAACATAAATTTAATTAAATTAAATTACACTTTTTGTAAATTTAAATAATAAAAGGTTTTATGTTTCTTGTTTTTAGTATGTTGTTTAACTATTTTTATTTGTAGGTACATGATTTGGCGGTGGCGACCGTATTACAACGGCTGTTAGCGCTCTGCCTACCCCGTAAGGAAAGCAGGCGTGATATGTGTGTGTTAGGTAGGTATGTGTGTTACGCGGTATTGGTACAATGTGGTCAATTGATTGATTTTATACTTACACATGCGGAAACCGGTGTAGTTAGAATATGGATTCATGATGGCTAGTCAGCTCAGATTGGCTCGGATTGTCGCATTTTATTTATTTCCACTCCTTTATCTGGAGTAGGATCAAAAAAGAAACATTTTTACCAAACTAATTCATTTTCTAAAATGGCAATAGAATAGCAAAAGTCAACATGCCCAGCGTCTTCTATTCAATCACTCGTTGGCAATTGGCAGTGTGACCATTTGTGGCAGATTTCTGTTATTTTAGCCGATTTGGCTCCGAATTTTTTACTGTGGCTGATTATGCTGACGATTTACAAAACTGCAGAATCCAGAGATCTCCAAGAAAATTGGTAGTAATATTCACTTATGATGAAGTCTTCTTTAATTTTCATTGTCAAATTAGTAGAATACTAAAAAATATATATAACTCGGACATGAAAGCCACAAAATAGGGCATCAATAGACTCGGGGACTGGGATTTCTTCAAAACAAGTTAAGAAATGATAAATAAAAGTGGCGTCAAAATCCATATACACACAAAAGTAAGAAAATTAAGCCAGTGTTGATACACAAAGACGAGTTAATGATAAACAGTTTCTAAATAAAACTGTAAAATGCTGTATTTTTAATTAAAAAACTCAGATTACAAAAGCCAGATTAGCCGTGTGATGCCGGCTTAGAATAGCATCACCCCACATCCTTCCTTCCCACGGGTGTCGTAAGAGGCGACTAAGGGACTCGAGGGTATTGGTGTATTACAATTTTTAGGCGACAGGCTGACAACCTGTCACTATAGTGATACACATGTTTTCTAGCACAACCTTGGAGATCAATCCTCAAAAATGTCAGATGTGGCGATAGCGACCGTATTCTTATGGTCATTAACGCTCTGCCTACCCCGCAAGGGATAAAGGTGTGATATATGTATGCAGATCACAAAAAGATAAGGAAGACTTCGAGTTCGGCAGATTTTTGGTAAATGGGTGGCAGATTCCGTACTTATGAGATGGTCACCCTACGGTCTCCAATCTGTCAGTCTGCTCGCGGCCTTCACACGGAGAGGTATTGTCGATCTCGAAACCAACAAAGCGCGTTACGGTGTGATTTGTGTTTTGTTTTGTGGTGCACGATGGCTTACAACGGTAGTGGTGGCAAGAGACTGTGTACAGGAACAGATCTCGACGTAGAAAGGGTAAGTCCGACAAACTCTTTACGTTGCCTATCACGGACGTTTCCTATCACGAAGATGGCCGTGTTATTATACGGTTCCCTGTTCATGTTTTGCTTCGTAATCGCGAAACGCTTCCACATTTCACGTGCCTCTTTATCTGCTAAGTATATTCATTTTCATTAGTTAGATGAATGTTGTGATGGGCCTCTCCACGTTACAATGTTGATTTCGCGAATATTTTGAGGTTACGTTTCGTTTTGACACATGAGCGACTATATTTTTTTAAATAATCTGGTTGCCAGCCAGTGCTTCTAGGTTTTTAATTATTTTCGTATTTGGCGCGTGGAAATTGAATCTTTTCAGCCGTGTGGCGAAAAAAGTGTTCTACGAAAATAACCGCGGCAGACGCTGTCAATTTATTGTGATTGACATAGCTCGGTCATTAGGGATCGGCCGGCCCGCGGAATGCCTATTTTCCTAGCCCGTAACAATAGGATTGTCGCAACAGCGGTTGAAGATATTTTAGTTTTATTTTAAAATTGCCAGAAGCTCGTGTCAATGACCTTACTATCGGACGTTTCGTTTACTTTATTGGAACAGGTGTAGTGTATCATTGCTACTGATGAGTGGTATTGCAATTTACTTAGGCACTTACACCACACATTATATTCACAGCTGCTAGTGAAGTAATTCATTCAGAAATCCATTTTATTTATTACCTACCTTAACCAATTTTGCGTGAAACGGATTCTTTATGAAACTGACGACGTAGTATCTTTAAAAGGATATCGTCTACCCTGATTTGGGACCATTTTTGCCAATGTCCCGTTTTTATTAATTATTATGATTCTCAACTAGTTCGCAACCTACCCCGCTAAGACTAAAAATGTCTAAAGAGCCAAAGGAAAATCACGATATTGCCGTACCTACCATCCATTTCATTACCCGATTCGTTTATATCCCAGGTTCGATACCCGACCAAAGCACTCCCTAATTTCCCAAGACCAACCTATAATCGAAATTCATTCGGCAACCCATGAATTTATTATCAGTTAAATGTAAATACTGGCGTCCAGTTTGTATTTCTCTTTGATAAGAAATCCCATAATAGTTGCCGCGTCCAACTACTTCCCCTATCCAACCTCGCGTTTTCGCCGTCCCAGACACGTCCCTACTGATGATGATGATAGCAGGCCGCCACTGCAGCCATTGCGAGTAGATTACACTCCACAAGCTCTTCAAGCAACCGACGTCCCCGCCGGCGGGGTCGCGGAGGTCCCTCATTTTGGCAATTACCGGCATGTACCTGGTAGATTCAGTCCGATCCGTTCTTCCCAGAACAACTCCTAAGCCTAGTCTCGCCCCAAGGGCGTGACTGGGCTGGTTGTTTGAACAACCATTCAATTGTTTCCGGGTGAGCCCTTGCTCTCCACCAAGCCGCCAGGCCGAATACCCAAAAAAAAAAAAAGTTGAAACATAAGTTTAAAACTAGTAAGTACATCATATGAATAACGTTTCAAAAATCGAAACAGAGTAAACGCACGGAACAGAGAGTGAAACAACGAAAAAGTATCTCTGTACATTTTAATTCTATGCATAAAAATGACGACCGATGTGGCGCAGTGAGAGTGCGACTGTCTGCCTGAAGCAGAAAGTTCCAGGTTAGATTCTCGGTGGGATCACTTACAAAGATTATATTTATCACTTTGCGAATTCGTTCCCAGTCTGGTTAGGAAATTGCAGGCCGAACCACCCGATTTTTCGTAAGAAAGGTGATTCTGTTTCGGATGGCACGTTAGGCCGTTTGTCCCAGTTGCTGTCTATGGTTACTTAGACGGCGGTCGTTACACAACCATATCAGAAGCCTGCTTTAAGTAGCAGTTGAAAAATACTGACACAAGGGTTCATTGCGTCGTTGGACGACTCGGTGTTCTACACGAAAAGAGATGCACAAACATAGTAGACAACGTTACAACTGTTACCAGGGTTCAGGGTCGTTCGTCGACTGACCATCTCACACGAGATAATCTCTAAAAACACAGCTATCTAATCAACTTTCACGAAATGTTTACGTAAAATAAACATTCCACCAGTTGATTCAACGTGTTTTGCAAATTATGTAAATTCTTGCGAAAGTCTAGGCTACCTAAACGTTAGAATGTAAATACTAGATCGATATCGAATGCTGTGATCAAAATGGTAATTCATAGCCATGATAAAGTATGGGATAAAGGCGTGATATTATATGTATGTATGTATAAAGTAACTTATGCCGCGTGATGCCGGCTTAGAACAGCAATGCCGTGTGATGCCGGCTTAGAATAGCATCACCCCATTTCTTCCCGCGGGTGTTGCAAGAGGCAACTAAGGGACTCGAGGGTTTCATGTGTACAACTTTAGGCGACAGGCTGACAACCTGTGACCTACGGTGATACATGAATCATCAATCAATGAAAGGGCCCTCGATACTTGTCAGACGCGACGATAACGATCGGAATTTTACGATCGTTAATGCTCTGCCTAACCTGCTAAAGATAAAGGCGTGATTTGTGTGTATGATAAAGTAATCATTGAGGGGTATATAGTGCCATAGAGTCTAGATCTGGGCATAGGCCACCTCCAAGTGGTATCATAGGGCGTGATTTTGTGCATACTCTCTTTTCGTGTGGGACACCGAGTCGTCCAACGACCAACATACTAACTGCACTAAACGGTTACTTGCGTACACTGTCTATGCGAGTAGGTACTTCTGGTAAGGAGACTTGTAAAATATTTGAAGAAAGCGCGGGAAACCACCTAACTTTCAATATATTAACGAAAGGTTTCCTAAGGCTGGTTTCAGAGCGGCGCGTCTCAGCAGCGCTGCCCAGGCGCGTTCGCTGTGAAACAACATTCAGACGCGCGCGCTTCGTTGTGGTGTACGGTCGAGTGCAGAGAATCATTATGCCAGCAAACGTAATCACTATATTAGCTATATACGTTATATGGAAAAGAGTGCAACAACGACGTCTTAAAAGATTGCAAGTCGACGCTACTGGCAATCGAAGGAGATCCGACCGCGGCGCGGCCGAGACGCGGCACAAGACGCGTCACTATGAAACGCTACATACAATCTAGTGTAATGCGAGGCGCGCGCGGCTGGGCAGCGCTGCCGAGACGCGTCGCTCTGAAACCAGCCTTAGCTTCACTACATAGTATAAAAGCAAAGTCGCTTTTCGCGTCTGTCTGTTTGTATACTTAAATCTTTAAAACTACACAACGGATTTTGATGCAGTTTTTTTAATAGATAGAGTGATTCAAGAGGAAGGTTTTTATGTATAATACTTGCCGGGAAAAATCCTTATTCCCACGGGAAAATGAGTTGCAGCGGGCGTAGCCGCTGGGGCAGGCCGCTAGTTATTTATATAAACTTGACGTTGGCAAAAACAAATTTTGGTGGCATATTAAGGTTAAAAAATTAAAGAACAATTTTGTTTTTTTAAGCCGCCGACCGGCAAAAAAAATATCTTCGGACAGCCTCATTGCAAACACGTGCAACGATCCGTTCCTTTTTATGATGTCAAAAATACTTTTGTTCCGTTTCACGCGTTTTTTTTTACTCGGCCGATGTGAATGGCAGCTGTCGCAATTCGTTTTGATCAAAGCTATGGAGACACAGTGATGTTAGCGTCTATAAATTAGTATTAATCTGCTTCTAACGTTCTAATAAAATAGAATTTCATCGGGTCGTTGAACGACTCGGTGTCCCACACGAAAAGAAAAAATAGAATAAAGAATTTGAAATTAGGCGGAATGTCCTGTGTTGGTGACAAAATTTAGCAAAAATTAAACGACCAGCGTGACTGTCAGTACGCGCACGTACGTGCGTGTATCGAGAATGGAGGTCTAGTTACGCTGGTCGTGACACTACCTAAGCGAATGTGCTAAATTTTTCGTGGAAATCCCAACTAAAAGACCTCGTGACTAACTATTTTACTATATCAAAAATATCTCCATGATTCGTCATTGAAAATCGGAGCCAAATCCATAAAAAGGCCCTCAACTTTTGTCAGACGTGACGATCGCTACGGCCGTTTACGCTAATAGCAGATAGGTTCTTATATTATGCCTGTAATGTCGTGTGATGCCGGCTTAGAATAGCATCACCCCATTTCTTCCCGCGGGTGTTGTAAAAGGCAACTAAGGGACTCGAGGGTTTCATGTGTATTACAATTTTAGGCGACAGGCTGACCACTACAGTGATACACGAATCCTCTGAAAGGGCCCTCAATACTTGACAGGCGTGGCGATAACGGCCGTAATTATAGGATCGTTAACGCCCTGCTTACCCCGCAAGGGAGAAAGACGTGAGTTATGTATGTATGTACTTGTACTTATACGATTATGATCCCAGCAGGGATATTGCCATACGTTACGCTCGACCCATATCTTAATCTCTTAAACTCTGAACTAGGGTAGCTTAGGTCCTATGGTACAAATTGTGAATTGAGAATAGGAGCACTTTTGAGCAGGTTTTTGGGTGGTTTTCCTGTTTAGGGGGTCCGGCTGATTTACATGACACATGTAAATATATTTTTTGAAATATTTACTTTAATAGCTACATGCTAGTAAGTTACATGCTGTGAGGTCAGCCTGGCCGGCCCCGAGGCAGTGCCTTTTTTATCCCACTCGTGCCGCGTTTCTACTAGGGACATAAAATTGTTATAAAAAAGAGAAAATTGTGTCTGACAATTTTCTCTTTTTTACAATGACTAATTTATTTTTAGCGACAGTATGGTATTGTAAATTCTTGACTTTCTGAAAGAATTCGTTGTGAATCTACTTGGAAATAAACGATTGAAATTTGAACTTTTGCCGATTGAGTCACAAGTCTCGATTGAGTTGTAGTCCCCGTTCTATTGAACGCTGGAATTCGTATTGCCACTATAGTAAGCGATTTTAATACTGATTACTATTCGGTCCCGATCGTAAACATTAAATACGAGATTAACTGTGAAAGAGTTACGATCGGTTTTGCGTTTAGCTCGTGTTTTGCGATGTATGCTCATTATTTATAGTACTACATACATAATCACATCACGCTTCTATACGTAGCGGGGCAGGCAGAGCTTCAACAGCCGTAAAGATACATTCGTTATCACCTATCTGAAAAAATTTGAAGGCCGTTTCAGATGATTCGTGTGTCCCTTAGTTGCCTTTTACAACACCCGCGGGAAGAAATGGGGTGATGCTATTCTAAGCCGGCATCGCACGGCAAATTTGCGATGTATGCTCATTATTTAGCTGTTCGCAGTTGCTCGTGGAATACCATACTACTACATAATCACATCACGCCTTTATCCCTTGTGGATAAGGCAGAGCGTCAACGGCCGTAAAGATACATTCGTTATATCATCCATCATCACTTACAAATATTTGAGGTCTGTTTCAGCTATTCTACTAGCGTGACAGGTTGTCAGCCTGTCGATGAAGCCACTTGTAGAAAAATTTGAAGCGGTTTAAAAATTATGGCACTAGAGTTCATTGGGTCGTTCAGTCAGTCCCACACCAACAGAGAGAAGAGAGCCTGTCGATGAAGACTTCGAGTACCTAAGTCGCCTTTTACGGCAACTACAGGAAACAAATAGGATGATGCTATTCTTACCCGGCATCACACGGTTTTTGTGAAACAAGTGGAAATGACGTGAATAACGCAGAATCACTTATGCTGAGAATTTTATTTATCGTAAATATTTCATGAGCCTGAGAAGATCTACTCCACATAACTAAAATAATAAATTATTATTTCCAAGTGTTTTAATTCTGACCTTAAAAAAAAACTAAAGCAATGGAATGATAACTCAAAATGGCGGAAAATAGCAAAAATGCCGATAAAATCTTCAAACGGTAATCAAAATCTGATGTACCCCTTTGATAGCGATTTTAATATGGAAATTAATCATTTGATGTAACTGACAGGTTGTTAAACTAATGGAAAATGGATTACAAAATAAATCTTAGAGTAATTACTATTGTTCCTTATTTCCGTGTCTCGAAGGGCACGTTCAGTTGGCGTCGAACTCAGTTGCTGTATTGCTTTTGATATAATAACTTGTGAGCCGGTTAGGGGTAGGCAGTAGATGTTAAAATAACTCTTCCGGTGGAGAGCACGGGTTCTCGATTGGAGACCACGCCTCGGCAAGCGTACCGTTGGACGCCCTCCGGCCAGATAGACCGATGACTTAAAGAGAGCGGCTAGTAGCGACTGGATGGCGAAAGCGGGAGATCGTTCATTGTGGTGTACCCTGAGGGAGGCCTACGTCCAACAGTGGACTGCTATAATGTGATGTGTAGTTTTACAGATCTATGCATCATACATACCATAATACATACATGCAGACATTGGGACAAACGCGAAAAGTGACTTTTCTTTATACTGTGTAGTGATCTTTAGTTGGCTCTGTCCTAGACTAAATTCAAAAGCAATGGGTTTGCAACAACATAATTGGTTTTTAATCGTTTTAAAGATTTATTTCGTATCTTAAAAGTCAACGGTCATCACTGTGTCTACAGACAACAGTAGTAAAATTGATAATTAATTCTCTAGCCAAGTTTTTTAAATACATTTCTATGACTATTCCGTAGTTCAGTAAACTGGCTTTACGTCACGCGGTTTCACCCGCAACGGTTTCCGGTTTTCCCGCAGGAATGGCATGTTTTACATACACAAATCACGCCTTTATTCCTTAAGGGGTAGGCAGAGCGTTAACGGCCGTAAAAATACGATCGCTATCGCCATAAATATAGAGGGCCGTTTGAGATAATTTGTGTATCACTATAGTGACAGGTTGTCAGCCTGTCGTCTAAAAGTTGTAACACACCTGAAACCCTCAAGTCCCTCAGTCGCCTCTTGCGACACCCACGGGTAGGAAATGGGGTAATGCTATTCTAAGCCGGCATCACATGGCAATCTAAGCCGGGCATTACACGGCAAAAAGTATGCAGGCTGTATTATCGTCCAAATCCGTGACGCCATTTGAGCGTGAAAAATTAACTAAAAATATATACACATACAAACTTTCTAATTTATATTATTATAAGCCTGGATTCATCCGTATTTTCCTGTGGGAGTGAGATTATTTCCCGCTGTAAAAATCTCGCAAGAACTCAACTAACATAAAAACAAAAAATTATAACTTAAATACGCTCCGGAAAAAAGTCAAGTAACCTACAAAGTCTACAAACATACAGACTTTCCCTTTTATCATATGTATATGTAATATTCGTATGGATTCGCTAGCCAAGTTTTTTTATACGTAATAGACTATTCAGTCGTTCTATGACTCACTCCATGTGACGCCGTTTTCCTAACAAATTATCTTTGCCTCATTATTTTATGTTATATGTGTTTTATGTTAATGTTTTGAAGTCGTGTTTTTTTTATGCCTTACGTATCGGTTGTATTTTGAAATAGAAATAAACAGCCACAACAGTCCACTGCTGGACATGTGCCTTCCTATATAGAGGTGTATTGCCATTTTTTAATGAAGTATAACTATTTCTATTCTATTTTGAAATATGGCGTTCACAACTACATCTAGAGACGTATTTTGCCAATCTCGAAGTGTAAATTGCTACGTAGAAGTATCATCAAGTGGCAGACCACTTGGTTGAGGGAGAGTCCACAACACAGGAGACTCTAGTCTCACGACTAGGGGCTGTGATGCGCCAAATTAAGTAGTAACAGAAACTTGATAGTAAAATTTTCTTCACAACGTGGTGCCCGCTCGTCACTATTACACAATGCCGGATATATGCATTAATTTCGATTTCCTATTCAATGTTCACTTTTACGTTTGTTGCTTAAAACACTATCAGAATTATTCACCAAACACTCAAATGAACAAGAAAAATCAAATTATAACCAAGACACAATCGCCATGATGAAATACCAACGAGCGAACCCCTGAGTATAACTATTTTACATTACAAATTACGCTTTTGATACACACACACACACACACACAAATCACGCCAATATCCCTAGCGGAGTATGCAGAGCGCAAACGACCGTAAACTTACGGTTTTCATCGCCACGTTTGACAATGTTTGAGGGTCTAGATGGTCGTGTATCACTATAGTAGTGATAGGTTGTCAGCCTGTCGCTTAAAATTGTAATACACATGAAGCCCTCGAGTCCCTTAGTCGGCTTCTACGACACTCACGGGAAAGAAATGGGGTGAGGCTATTCTAAGCCGGCATCACACGGCATCATCATCACGCTTTTGATATCTGATCTGTCTAATTTATCCAGCAAAGTATGTATTTAGCGATAAAACGTTTCATTTTTCACATACAAATTAACTTCCCACCACCGTCAACAAATCAATCAATACCGCGCGCCTGGTGCGAAGTGACGTAACTCAATTATGCTAACATTTCTCCAAATGCCATCTGTCAGTGCCCAAACGCATAGCCGACGTTTTCTAGTGAATCATGCGCAGCTATTGCCAAAGGGGCGTGCCCTGTCTACCGGCCAATGGTCAGTGATTGGCCAGATTTATTGTAGGGAATGAGTTACGCCCTTTTACCATTTGGACGGTGTTTTTGCTTTTTGGATTGGGTGTGGAAACGTTGATATTATTTGTTGGTGAATTGTTACGCTCTTGTTCGATTTGACAGTTGAGTTTTTTACTGTAGAAATGAGTATTTTATGGATTTTACATACATACATAGATATATCACGCCTTTATCCCTCACGGGGTAGGCAGTGCGTTAACGGCCGTAAGAATACGGCCACTATCGCCACGTCTGACATTTTTGAGGATTGTTTTAAAAGGTTGTTTCAGAAAACATGTGTATCACTATAGTGAGAGGTTGTCAGCCTGTCGCCTAAAAATTGTAATACCCCAATACTCTCGAGTCCCTTAGTCGCCTCTTACGACACCCGCGGGAAAGATGTGGGGTGATGCTATTCTAAGCCGGCATCACACTGCTAATTTATAATTTTTTGGATTTTCTAATAGGAAAATGACTTTGAAGTCTCTAGATCAATTTATTTATTGGATAAGCAGTTTTACTAATTTTACTACTTAAGATTTATTTTATTTTTTCAGTTTTCAGTGTGCTGATCGAGTATTTTGTAAGGGAGGTGATTTTTTTCTCCATAGGCTTCATACATAGGAAAAGTTGTTCAGTTGTAAATTTTTTGGTTCACTGTTCCGTAAGCAAAGTTTGTAGTAGAAAGCTGATACGGGTGATCAGCTTTCTACTACAAGCTTTGCTTAGTTTGGGGCTAGATGGCGCTGTGTGCATTGTCCAGTATATTTATTTATATGGGAAGTGTCAGGAATGAGCATATTTTGCGGGGATTGATAGGGACAAATGGCGAAAGCATGTATAGGATGGGTGACTGGTTCTCTGATTTTGCTAATAAAACGCGTTATGCTGCGTTTCAAAGATTGCGCTAAGCGGGATATGGCTGCGTTTGACATCGACCATCAAAGCTGGGAGAAGCTTGCTGAGGATAGGGACGAATGGCGAAAGCGTGTATATGATGGGCGTAAGTCTCACGACGACGCCTGGCTCTCTGGTCGCGCCAACAAAAGGCAAAAACGACACCTAAACATGCATGTCCCAGTCTATAATACAACCTGCACCTGTAGTGCGTGCGGAAAGTCATGCCGCTCCCGCATGAGCTTATATAGCCATGAAAAGTCTTGCCTCAGACACTGATTCAATCGTCTGTCACAGACGTATGAGGCCAACAATGATAATGATGATGTTATGTAAACCAAGGAGTTGTTCAAATATGATCTCGTATAGTCATCCCTTATGCCGTGTGATGCCGGCTTAGAATAGCATCACCCCACATCCTTTCCGTGGGTGTCGTAAAAGGCGACTAAGGGACTCGAGAGTATTGGTGTATTACAATTTTTAGGCGACAGGCTGACAACCTGTCACTATAGTGATACACATGTTTTCCGAATCAACCTTAGAAAACAATACTCAAAAATGTCAGACGTGGCGATAGCGACCGTATTCTTACGGCTGTTAACGCTCTGCCTACCCCGCAAGGGATAAAGGCGTGATATATGTATGTATGTATGTCATCCCTTAAAATATTTGCAGCTGATATTTTTACACCCTGTATAGACACATTGTATATTTTACATTTTCACGAAGGAACCAGTGCACACGCTACTGATACACTGATATTACTACATACATACACATACACATATCACGCCTTTATCCCTTGCAGGGTAGGCAGAGCGTTAACGGCCTCAAGAATACGGTCGCTATCGCCACGTCTGACATTTTTGAGGAGGACATGTGTATCACTATAGTGACAGGTAGTCAGCCTGTCGCCTAAAAAATTGTAATACACTCTCTCTCTCGAGTCCCTTAGTCGCCACTTACGACACCCGCGGGAAGGATGTGGGGTGATGCTATTCTAAGCCGGCGTCACACGGCATTGATATTACTGATACGATAAATAACCTAAAGAAAGCGAAAGCATTATGTATGAAATATGTAACACTTGTCACACTCCGTCGGTTCCGTGCAACGCACGCTCGACTACGCTCACGGAAATTCGTATACGCTTTTAGAGGCTAAATACTTGGAGTAAGTAGTTTCAATATGAATTGATACTTCCGGGATAGATAGATAGATAAACTCTTTTTGCTTACATACATACATATATCACGCCTTTATCCCTTGCGGGGTATTCAGAGTGTTAACGGCCGTAAGAATACGGTCGCTACCTATCGCCACGTCTGACATATTTGAGAATTCCTTTCCAAGGTTGTTTCAGAAAACATGTGTCACTATCACTGGTTGTCAGCCTGTCACCCAAAAATTGCAATACACCAATACTCTCGAGTCCCTTAGTCGCCTCGACACTCGCGGGAAGGATGTGGGGTGATGCTATTCTAAGCTGGCATCACACGGCAGCTAAATATTTGGAGTAAATAATGTAATAGTAATAAAAAATACGAATGGATACTTCCGGGATCGAAAGATAAACTCGTTATTGCTTACAAGAAACAGTATTAAAACATAAACGGCACAAAAAACTATAACTAAAGGCAAGCAAAGGCGGTCTTATCGCTTGTCACGATCTCTTCCAGGCAACCTCTACCTTTATAGATACTTACTTGATACTACTGAGAGATACCTGTTTGTGCGATCTTTGTTCACCATATGAAGTAAATAAAGGATTACCGAAGTTTGCCGAATGGTGCCAGCTTAGAATAGCATCACCATATTCCCCGTGGGTGTCGAAAACGCGACTAAGCAATGAATTCATGGAGCGAGCAGCAGCGTTCTCTGTGAATATCCACATAATCTTCACTACGCTTGCCAAACCGCTTGCCAAGCGTGGCGAGTATGGCAATAACCCCCAAATGGGAAAGGCCCATGTCAGGCAGTGGACTAATGTGGCTGTAGGAGTAGCGGGTAAATCAAAAAAATTCTAGTGAACAGAGCTTATGTCATTATCATTTGGGTATTTTAAGATTCAAGATTCAAAGACTCAAATCAAGACTTTATTTGCAAATAGAATGGTAGTTTAGGTGGTAATGTTCAACTATGTACTATACATGTTTCGCCATCTTACTAAATATCATGCAAATCACAATCTTAATAAAATTGTTATTATGATTATTAAAATCAATTCATTATACATTAGTTAAAATCACGGAGGACAGTAACCAGTGGAGATGGCATGCGGGGGCGACCGCGCTCACTTGATGTCTGCTATATTAAGCAGACGCATCAAAATTTTGATTAGTCGGGTTGAGACTGTGCGAAAGAACGGACGTTCCGCGCTTCGTTTTTTGGCGTATAAACGTAAACAAGAATGCCTTCCTGTGCAGTGAAATGGTGTGGAAAGTGTAGTACAACATCAAGTTCCGCAAAAGACGGGATAACATTTCATAGGTAAACATTTTCATGCTTAATTCTTTCAAAATTTCATTTTAATGAAAAATAATTCCATATTTATAATTTCTGATGCGCTCCCGTTGATGTCTTTCATTGCTATCCCTTTCTAACGCACGGGTGTGTCCATACGTAGGCTGGCTCTTTCTTCGTATTAGTGCTATACCACTGTTCTCAGAAGTATAGAATGATTTTATCGATAACTCTGGGATCGTCATAAAAGAATTATGTTAATGTACGTATTTAACAACTTACCTACAATGTATATTATACGAATGAATGCATTCGGGGTATATGGAGTGGCGCGGACGCATTCCCCCCGCGCCACTCGGAACGAAAATCGAAATCAAGTGCAGGTGTACGCGCATGCGGCGACCTTTGTTTCGGCAGATGAAAGTCGTTTCCAATTCGGTACAATTATTTCAATACATACCCTAAAATTACAATGTAAGTAGGTACTTATTAATTTTTTATATACATATATCGCTATATTAATATTAGCAAGCACATGTTTCAATAAATTTCAATCACATAATATGAGTAAACTTATTGAACGGTGATATAAAATATCGATATAATATTACATATTTATTTTTCCCATCTCTACAAAATATGCGGTCATTGCGAAAACCAATTGCTTTTAGCGATAATTACCTCTCCCCCGCAAAAACCAGTGAGCTTGGTTTTGAACAAAATCGTACTGACGCGTTCTCCACTGGTTACTGTCCTCCGTGGTTAAAATAGTAATAAAAAAAGTATAAAATAAAATGACAACAAATTCAGTATAAAATTCAGTACCTAAAACACAACAATAAAAACAATAAAAGAAAAACTAAAGTAATGAAAAATTTGAATGCAACTAGTCATTAATATGGTAAAAATTCTTCTTATTGTGCCATTTATATCATATTGTCTTAAATAGTTTATTTTAAAAAATTGTTACGAGTATATTTCTTCATTCACTCTACATTACTTTACAAACAAAACATTACCGAAATGGATTATTCTTGAAACGATTACTCAACTCCGACGTACGGTACCGAACTGATCGATTGATGGGTTCAACAAACTTTACAACATGCATATGTTTGAATTTTTTAGTATTACAGACTGGCAAGAAAGCTTAAACCAATACATACTATTAGAATGTTACATTATTAGTATTACAGACTGGCAAGAAAGCTTTAACCAATACATGCTATTAGAATGTTACATTTTCTGTGTTAGAAATAGAGATAGAGATAATATAAACATACATACATACATATATTATCCCTTGAGGGGTAGGCAGAGTGGTAACAGCCGTAAGAATACGGTCTCTATAATTTATTGATGACTGAAAAATTGCATGTCAACTGATTAATACACAATGTATATCAAGTCACTTAAGTATATCAAATTAAATTTCAAAAATCAAAATTAAATAAAAATGAAATAAACTAACATTAAATCATTTCAAATTAATAAATTCCTTGTATATTGTATAATATGTTGTATGTAATACACAGTGAAGTAGGAAATCTGTCGTTATACATAAAAATGGCTACATATGGCTAATGGCTGACAGCAAAAGCGCTGTCTTGAGATCAGAATCAGATTGAAGAAAATTTGCAATATTTTATTATTTGCCGTGGGCAGATTGGAACCTGCGACTTTCGCCATTAGGTACTGGGGATGCAAAGTTGGCTTATCAAGCAATCAGGCCTACCGCGGCTCAATAGTTAATCTAACATAGTAAGTATTTTTAATTTGGTTTGCCTAACGATGTTTCAGTCGTTGGATTTTTCTCCAAAAAGTTTCACACGATTTTTTTTGAATCGTCCCTTACAATTTGATTTGACTGATAAATTCTCGTCTCGTGTGGGAAAAATAATCTATGTACGACTCAATCAACCTTGATTTCAGATTTTATGCTCCTCAAGAATAGTCGCTTTCTGCCTATCCCACGAGGGCGTTAGGCGTGATTTGAATCAACTATCTTTTAACTATTATTAGAAGCAATCTCTAGCGCGCCTCGACGAACAATTCGAAGTAGCTGTTACGCTAATAATAGTTTTATGTACTTCCCTGCTCCAACGCTATTATCTAACTAGAAATAGGTAAGTAGTAGTACGCCGTGTGATGCCGGCTTAGAATAGCATCACCCCACATCCTTCCCGCGGGCGTCGTAAGAGGCGACTAAGGGACTAGAGAGTGTTAGTGTATTACAATTTTTAGGCGACAGGCTGACAACCTGTCACTATAGTGATACACGTTTTCTGAAACAACCTTAGAAAATAATCCTCTAAAAGGTCAGACGTGGCGATAGTGGCCGTATTCTTACGGCCGTTAACGCTCTGCCTACCCCGCAAGGGATAAAGGCGTGATATATGTATGTATGTATGTATGTATTATCTACTTCCCTGCTCCAACGCTATTATCTAACTAGTAATAGGTAAGTAAGTATATTGTGTAATAATATAGGAGTATGTTGAAAGATTCGACTTTCCCGTTGGCGTAGCGGATAGTATGCCTGCCTTCTACGCCGAGGGTCGTGGGTTCGATCCCCACCGGACACAAATATTTGTTAAGTCAATTTTCAAATATTTGTGTTGAGTCTGGGTGTTTTCTATGTATAATATGTATTTATTTACAAAAAAAAGTATGTAAGTATTAGTATCAGCTATCTAGTTTCCATAGTACAAGCTTTGCTTAGTTTGGGGCTAGATGGCGCTGTGTGAATTGTCCAGGATATTTATTTATTTATTTATTTATTTATTCCGCTTGGCTGTGTAGCGCCGGCTTGGAATAGCATCACACCATTTCGGTCGCGGGTGTCGTTGTATTTTTATCCGAACTTATTTTGCTTTTATTATGCAAATATATTAAGAGATGACCCAGCCCATGAAACCGAACAACTTTCCCAAAGAAACATAGGTCCAAATGAAAAAAAAATTTTTGGACCTCTCATACAAATCAAAAAATCAAAACCAAGTCATGGTTGGTCGGTGATTTTGTATGAGAGGCCAATTTTTTTTTATATTTCGACCTATGTTTCTCTGGGAAAGTTGTTCAGTTTCATGGGCTGATTCACCCCTATATATTGTAAAGAATATTTTTCGTATTTCGACCTGTGTTCTTGAGGCAAGTTGTTCAGTTTCATGGGCTGATGCACCCCTTAAAATATTTGCAGCTAATATTTTTACACCTTATTTTTGCTGTTTCCAAGTCTTATCGTAGTTAGTTGTTTGGCATTGAATCAAACACAAACCTTTTTGATTTGCCGAGAAATTGAATTGGCTCCAATGGAGGCCATTACTGATAAGAAATCGTTTACTGATAAGAATGTAGTAGTAAACATTACGTTGTGACGTAGCTTAGGCGTTTAACATTTCCATACGTGGCTATGTAATAGTCATGCTTATTACAACAAAAGATCATCGGTGGCCAAGTCGTTAGTACACCGGTCTTACAAACGTAAGACCCGAGTTCGTTCGTCTATGATCACTTAGACGGCGGTCGTTACACAACCATGTCAGAAGCCTGCTACTTGTAGAAGGCGGCTGAAAATATCTGACACTAGGGTTCATCGGGTCGTTGGACGACTCGGTGTCCCACACTAAAAGAGAGGAGACAGACTTGAAATGGCTCGTAAGTTCAATCCTAGTACTTCCACATTGAGAGTCAAACGCGCTTACAGTTGAATCAGTCGATCCAAGTAAAAAAAGTTTAGCTCATCAGCTTATGATGGATGTACAGGGGCATTCCACGGTGACGGTCGGGACATTTTTAGACTCTTATCTAGGAAGTTGATCATATTTTGTAGTTATTTTAAACAAAAACCAATAGATATGAACAGTGATTTAAAGCTTTATAACCTACCTATAATTCACTTGAATTTCACATGTCGAGATTATTCTAATTAATAAAAAAAGACGTGTCAAAAATTGTGACGGTCGGGACTCTTACTTTATAATGTATTCCAGATTTACAACTATATTTGAAAAATTGTAAGAAACTATTAACGATATTAGTGCAAATAATTGTGTGTGTATGCTCAAATGTTCAATCTTTCTAAACTTAAAGAGCTAGTTTTAAATTGTAGTATAATTTTTAATAATTTGTGTTTACAAAAATGTGACGGTCGGGACAAGCCGATGTGACGGTCGGGACAAGTAACAAATAAACGAAAATGCGTTTGTTTTTTATACCTTTATTAATTACTTTTTACATAGGATCTACGTAATCTGTTATAATAAACTAATTTGTGTATTATGCTGCCTCAAAAATATCAACGTTTTGATGAAATTCGTAATATATACGGTTACCATTGGTATGGATCGCTGGCTCTGGTAGCACCTTAATAATTTCTGACATCATTACATATGCTACATCGCTGGGATTACTTATAAATAGTTTTGGTTTACCTCCTTTTGAAATATTTTTCATAAACATCACTTTTACTTCGGAATCTTCCTCTGGAGGTCCCTGACAAATAGCGACGTATCTATAAACTTTGTCTTTTCTTTTCTCATTCTCTACTCTTACTAAGACAAAAGAACCATGCTGAATAATATTTTCGTATATCTTACTTGGACCAGGCGGTGGTGAACCATATCTTTCACACAGTGAAGGCTCCTCGTTGAGCGAATTATCAACAGAGACGTCTGGCGCTGGTGAATTATCTGCTTCACGCAATGAAGGCTCCTTGTTGAGAGAATAATCGTCAGGGACGTCTGGCGCTGGTGTATTATCTGCTTCACGCAATGAAGGCTCCTTGTTGAGCGAATTATCGTCAGGGATGTCTGGCGCTGGTGAATTATCTGTGTCTTGCAATAAGGGCTCCTTGTTTACAGAATCATCGCCAGAGATGTCTGGTGCTGGTGAATGATCTGTTTCACGCAATGAAAGCTCCTTGTTGAGCAAGTTATCGCCAGAGATGTCTGAATCTGATGAATATACGTCTGAATAGTTGATCTTGTCCCTGATAATGAAAAGTTTGTTTCTTGTATTGTACGTTTCACTGTAAAGAAGCATGTTCGAATTCTTTGCCTCAAATTTGTGGTGTTTTTGTATTTGTGGTATGCCAGGAAATTCCGACCATCTTTTATCAAGAGACTCCTTATGCTGTTCAATGTCCGCAATAGCCACAAAATCTATCTCAACTCCACTTATATTCTTGGACTTAAGGTAGGAATAACAGTCGTAGCTACTAGATAAATCTGCACGCCTGGTCATGATGGCTGACCACAATTGCCTCTTGGCTGTAGCACCAATTCCGTCGACAGCCCCTTTTCCGTGACTGGATGCAAAGAAGTTCCATTCTACTTGTACACCCCAGTCGGATTCACTATGGCAGATATTGAGCAATGTGAACCTATTTTTGAATTGGGCAGCACAGCCATCGGAAAAAACAGTCACTTTCTTTAATTCGGGATATTTTTGTTTCAGGTCTTGAATTATTTGGCGCATAAATGTCCAAACTGCGTATTTGTCGTGGTTCAGTTCATTACTCATTATGATATAAGAATTTTTTGAATTGCCAGCATTGCCCCAAGCACACCCGGTGAATATTGTTACCTGGGGGTGGGACCAATGGGCACTTTGTATCTCGTCTTGACTTAAGATTGCAAAGTTTTCTGCAAAATCGACCTGCAGTACAATCTCAGAGTTACTGCTATTTTTCTTCTGGGACTCAAAATAATTGGACTGCTGCCGCTTTATGTATACATGTCTCTTGAAAGAGGGTGTCTGTTTCTTCATCTCTTCAACTAAATCATGTAATGAGCCTTGCCGAGATACTGTTGAATACTGGGATTCGGATTTTTCCCATTTCTTCCAAACCACTTCCGTATCCATGTTTATATCGACAGGTAATATGTCACTAATGTCGAAGCAGTGTAGGCAATCATCTTTCAGCATACATTTTTCGTTGTTTGTATCACATGTCAATTCTGTTATTAAGTCAGCCGTGGTCGTGGGCAAGCCTTCAACATTTTTCTTTAAAGTTTCTAGCAAGAAATTAAAGTTAGCATGTTGTGGACAGACACAAACATTATGCGGCATATCATTCATTGTTTTGACATGAACTGGTCGAAATTCAAAGAATTTGGACTTGCCAACCTTTATAGTGGGATGGTCTCTTCTAAATAGCTGATATGCCTCTGCTACTGACATGGTCATGTGTCTTTTTGCAACATGGGTTCGTTTTCCAGTAACAGAGTCTTTGATCGAAATAGTGTCTTTCCTTCCAGGAGCAGCCCGACTGATTTCATCTAGTTCATAATATTTGCGCACCACTTCTTCATCTTCTTTCGTTATAGCGTCGGATCTCGATGTTTCCAAAACTGGAACTGGCGGCAAAATCTTGCTAGCGAGTTGCCTAACAACAGCTTGTTTTTTACTTGGGCTCTCTGGCATAGCACGGATGACCTTATTTATTGCTTTATTCAACGTTCTTTTTGTTTTATAGGAACCCATTGGCGAACAGACACTTTTATTAATGTCATCAGTTTTGGCTGCTTTCAGTTTGTTCCTGTATCTTTGCTTCCGTAGGCGCTCTTGTTCTCTACACAAAGACTTTGTTTCTTCGTTTTGGTTTTCTTTTGCTTCCATTCTTCGTTTCTTACTTCGTTCTTTCTCCTTCTCCAGCAAAAGCTTTCTCTTATCTGGATCTTCTTTTTGCCTGGCCCTGGACAAACGTTTTCGCTCTGTGGCGTTCATATTTATCTAAAACAATGTCACAAATAACCGTATATTTAAAGCTGTGCAAGCTCTGCCTACCCCGCAGGGGATATAGGTGTGATATAATTATGTATGTAATTTATTTCCCGCCATCTAAGTGATATCTGTACAATAACAATTCTTGAGACCATGACGGTAACGACTGTGACGGTCGGGACTGTGACGGTCGGGACAAGCATCAATATTAAAATTTAAAAAGCCTAAAAGCCCACAGCTAATTGAAAGTTAATGCCATCTCTCAATGTCTATCTATTTGTTACTTACAAAGCACAATTTTATCATGACTATGCGTATTTTGAGGTTAGAATTAACAAAATTGAATCAAAATGTGACGGTCGGGACAAAAGCCTGGTTCTTTAATTTAGCTTAAATACAAGCAACAAGCAACTTACCGTTTTGCTTCGTATTTCTTGCCGTCAATGTTTAATAAGTTTTCAATCTGCTCACGTTTTCAACACGCCGATTCACAAACAAAATGGCCGATTTTATTACTTTTAAAAACAATAAATATCTACTCTGCGGATTCAGCCAGTATACATTCAGCCAGTATACATCAAAAAAAGAGAAAGTGCAGTATTTTAGGAAAAAAAAGAAAATGTTTTGTAAATTTAAGATTATGTGCTATATGTCTAGATACATGTTGCAGCTTATTTATTACTTTTATTTTATTGTTGTTTGGTGTCACTTACCATGGAATGCCCCTACAGTAAATAGGATTAGTCGGTTCAGACATTAAGTGTGTCATCAGAACAGCTAACTTCATCTAATAGCAAATACACAGCCACAGTAGAAATATGTTGCAGTAAACTAAGGCAGCACCCGTGATAAAAACAGATATGCTTACATCAGAACATCTTCCTTGTAATATCAAAACAGTAGAAATAAACGGCAGTTAGACGCCTTCATACAAAGACTTACGACTGTCTGAATCACCTCTGAAATAAAAAAAGTCGACACAGATTTTAAATCTAAATTTGACATTTAAAAGATACTACTAGTTATCGTATCTACTTATCTATCATACCTACACGTAAAATTCATCCAACAATCTGTTTAAGAAACCTTTATGATAAACATTGATCGACCTTATATCTAGTATTCATTCGGTCGTTGAACGACTCGGTATCCCACACGAAAAGAGAGAGAGACCTCAACAATTTTACTTTGACTAACTAAAATTGAATACAAATTTATGATGAGAGGAGGATCGGCAGTGGTAAGATTTAACATGTTGTACTGTCTTTTACTTGTCCTGTGATCTAATACCAGATATACAGCAATGTTGAAGTTATTTTAAACGCTTAATGACGGTTAGGAAACATTTATTGCACTATTAGAAATTATTATTGCGTTTTCAGAGAACAGAGGATATGGTTCAAAGTTGTTACTAAGTGGAATATTTAACCTATAGTCATGATCCTTGATCCTGGGGGTGTAAGGGGGCCCAAATTACATCTCTCGGGCCCCAAGCCAACCTCTCCTGCTCGCGGTGCACCCTGCTGGACTACTAACGAGGCTCTGGCAACCAAATCCCCACCAACCCGCACTGGGCCAGCGTGGTGGGTGACGGCCCGTACCCCCCTTATGGATTTTACAAATAGAAATCGGCCCCAAGTGCCCGGCGGCCCCGGTGGCCGGGCAGATTCAGGCGAAAATCGACCCGGCTCCGAGACCAGGGGTGCTAGGAATCCCCGGGCGGCGTGGATCCCTCGCCGAACGACCTTGGCCCTGGCAACATATAACGCGTGCACACTGCGGACGGAAGAGAAGTTAGTGGAACTCGAGGAAGAACTGAGCAGGTTACGGTGGGACATAGTGGGACTGTCCGAAGTCCGAAGAGAGGGGGAGGACACGATAGCCCTGAAGTCAGGTAACCTGCTTTACTTCCGGGAGGGCGACCATCTGTCCCAAGGTGGTGTCGGGTTCATCGTCCACAAGTCCCTCGTGAACAACGTAGTACAGGTCGGGAGTATTTCAAATAGGGTGGCATTCCTTATACTCAGAATAACTAAACGTTATTCGCTGAAGGTCATACAGGCATACGCCCCAACTTCGAAGTACCCCGACGAGGACGTGGAGGCAATGTATGAGGACATATCCAAAGCCATTCATACCTCCAGGACTCATTACACGGTGGTCATGGGGGATTTCAACGCTAAGCTGGGCAATCGTTGCGGTGACGAACTGAGAGTTGGGCCATTTGGTATTGGGGTGAGGAACAGCCGAGGTCAAATGCTGGTCGACTTCATGGAGAAGGAGGGACTCTTTATGATGAACTCGTTCTTCAGGAAACGGCCGCATCGAAAATGGACCTGGAAGAGCCCCGACGGTGTTACCAAAAATGAGATAGACTTCATCATGACAGACAAAAAACGGATATTCAACGATGTCTCTGTGATCAATTCGTTCAAAACGGGTAGCGATCACCGAATGGTAAGAGGCACGTTGAATCTTAATGTAAAAGCCGAGAGATCACGTCTGATGAAGTCTACGCTCCGACCAGCACCTGCCCAAATCCAAAACCCTGAGAGCTTTCAGCTCCACCTGCAAAACCGCTTCGATTGCCTGGGTGAGTGTATCGACGTGGACGACTATAACGACAGGGTCGTGGAAACTGTCCTTACGGTTGGCTCTAAGTTCTTCAAACCCAATCGTACGAACAGAACCAAAAAAATCTCAGACCATACTTCGAGGCTCATGGAGGAACGACGCGAGATGATTCTGCAGTCGTCGGAGGATACTTCCCAATATCGGCACCTCAATAGGCAGATCTCTAAGTCTTTGACCCGCGACATACGCCAATTTAATACTGACCGTATTAAAGAGGCAATTGAGCGCAACAAAGGCTCCAAGGTGTTTGCTAGAGATCTGTCGATAGGCCAGAGCCAACTAGCGAAGCTAAAGACCGACGATGGCAGAATCGTATCGTCCAAGCCCGAGCTATTGGAAGAGGTCGAGAAGTTCTACGGACAGTTATACGCGACAACATGCACACCTGTCAATAATCGGGTCGCAGATCCAAGAGCTCGATTAACCCGGCACTACACAGAAGACATCCCGGACGTCAGCTTGTACGAGATTAGTATGGCTCTGAAACAGCTAAAAAACAGCAAGGCGCCGGGTGATGATGGAGTTACGGCAGAGCTTCTGAAAGCCGGTGGTAAACCGATACTTAAAGCACTGCAGAAATTGTTTAACTCTGTCATACTCGAGGGCAAAACGCCACAGGCATGGCACAGAGGCGTGGTGATGCTGTTCTTCAAAAAGGGCGATAAGTCTTTGCTGAAGAACTACAGACCCATCACGCTTCTGAGCCATGTCTACAAGCTGTTCTCAAGAGTCATAACGAATCGTCTCGCACGCAGGCTCGACGACTTCCAGCCTCCCGAACAAGCCGGCTTCCGAAAAGGCTTTAGCACCGTGGATCACATTCATACGCTGAGGCAAGTTATACAGAAGACTGAAGAGTATAACCAACCACTCTGCCTCGCGTTTGTGGACTACGAAAAAGCCTTCGATTCGATCGAAACATGGGCCGTACTTCAGTCTCTTCAGCGGTGCCAAGCTGACTATCGGTATATCGAAGTGTTGAAGTCCTTGTACGAAAGCGCCACCATGTCAGTTCGACTTCAGGACCAGGACTCGAAACCTATCCAGTTGCAGCGAGGAGTGAGACAGGGAGATGTAATATCACCGAAACTGTTCACAGCAGCACTGGAAGACGTCTTCAAGCTTTTGGACTGGAGAGGACTTGGCATCAACATCAACGGCGAGTATCTGACTCACCTTCGTTTTGCCGACGATATCGTGGTCATGGCGGAAACCATGGAGGACCTCGGTACAATGCTCGATGACCTCAATAGAGCCTCCCAACAAGTGGGTCTAAAAATGAACATGGACAAGACCAAGGTTATGTCAAACTCTCTTGTTGCACCCATTACTCTGACAGTTGGGGGCTCTACTCTGGAAGTTGTCGACGAGTATGTCTACCTGGGACAAATAGTCCAGCTGGGTAGGTCCAACTTTCAAAAAGAGGTCAATCGTCGAATCCAACTCGGCTGGGCAGCGTTCGGGAAGCTACGTAACATCTTCTCTTCTCAACAACTACCGCAGTGCCTCAAGACAAAAGTCTGGGATCAGTGCGTGTTGCCAGTGATGACTTACGGAGTTGAGACGTGGCCGCTAACAATGGGCCTCATAAGAAGGCTCAAGGTCACTCAAAGGGCAATGGAAAGGGCTATGCTCGGAGTTTCTCTCCGCGATCGAATCAGAAATGAGGAAATCCGGAGAAGAACCAAAGCCACCGACATAGCTCGAAGGATTGCGCAACTCAAGTGGCAGTGGGCGGGGCATATTGCTCGTAGGACCGATGGCCGCTGGGGCCGGAAAGTTCTCGAGTGGCGGCCACGGACCGGTAGACGAAGCGTAGGTAGGCCTCCCACAAGGTGGACCGACGATCTGGTGAAGGTCGCGGGAAGCCGCTGGATGCGGGTGGCGCTGGACCGATCATCGTGGAGATCCTTGGGGGAGGCCTATGTCCTGCAGTGGACGTCTATCGGCTGAGACGACGATGATCCTTGTGACGTTTGTGACCTTGGAGCAGATGCTATGATATAAGATCCATTTTTCTACACTATTATAGAACGTTTTGATCTTTAAACAATTGAATAGTATGTACTATGTACTGTGAAGCCGCTACAATTCAGTTGGTTGAGCGTTGGAAGAGTGTTCTGATATTTCAGGTTCTAAGACTAGGATATTCCGACCCAATAGTTTTTTTTTTTCATTCATAAAAAAAGACAAAATTCAGAAATTCACCTCATTTCATTAGTCAAAACAGTTAGCTGCAGGACATAGCCCTATACTATAGTCATACTAGCAATATTTTTTTTTCTGTTGGACTCTACAATTTCGGCCCCAGGGCCATCTCAACTACGCCTGTCGGCTTGGTGGGGAGCAGGAGCCCACCCGGAAATAATTGATTGGTTGTTCAAACAACCAGCACAATCACTCCCTTGGGGCGAGACTAGGCTTAGGAGTTGTTCTGGGAAGAACGGATCGGACTGAATCTACCCGGTAATTGCCAAAATGAGGCGCAAAATGAGGGAGTCAGCAAGCAGTGCCAAGGTGTTGCATTCACTGGATTATTTACAGGGAATGGTCCTGCCCATTCCCTTGATGAATGCATCCACCAGTCGCTTTTTACGCGACTCACGGGTAGAATTGGGGTGATGCTATTTGAAGCCGGCATCACATGCCACAGTATAGCTTGACCATACATTTTATTATTTTATATTATTATCAGCCTACACTGTCCCACTGCTGGGTAGATAACAAATTAAAGGGCGCCACTTTCTTCGCGATTTGTCAAATCTGACAGATAACGCTTAACTATGGCAATAGTTTTTCATGCAAAATTTTAGTTCTATTTAATTTGATTTCTACTCTTTCTGGCCAAGCTTTAAAATAATTCACAGTTGAATAACTTCTTAGCGAATAAATCATAAGAAACACACATAAATCTGAAATTCTGTCTCATGATCTAAGAGCTTTCGGAGCTGTCATAATGAGGATTTATAAGTTGTCATACCATGACGAGCGGCATACTAGCATGCCTTACAAAAACATTCGAAAGCTGTAATGTGCTTTCCGATCCAAAGAAAACATAGGTTAATGTACTGGGAATTACAAGAAACATGCGGTTGCGTTACTAATCATTTTCCCGTGGGAATAAGACATTTTGCATACAAACAAAGCGTGCTTGAAACCTAGTTTTTAAACCGCATCAAAATTCGTTGCACGGTTTTGGACTAGTCAGCGATGTCCATGACAGAATTTGCTTAGTTAGTTTGAAAACAGAATTTCATTTAATGATGATTTAATGCTATCATATTACTCTTCCCTAGGTTTGCTGTAAGAAATATCTTATTAGAGATAAGCAGACACAAAAAACAGTAAAGAGAATACAATAAATCGTAAATCGTACTAATCCTACTAATATTATAAATGCGAAAGTTTGTTTGTTACTCCGTCACGAAAAAACTACTAAACCGATTTTCATGACATTTGGCACGCACATAGATGGTAACTTGTTTAACACATAGGATTGTTAAAGTAATTAAATTCAATACTGTGTACAGAAGAACTCCTTGAGTATCGGCCTACGGCGGTCGTTACACAACCAAGTCAGGAGCATGCTACCTGTAAAGGCGGTTTAAAATTTCTGACACTATTCTGCTCATTGGGTCGTTGGACGACTCGGTGTCCCACATGAAAAAAGAAACTAAACTACCAGTAAACCAATATCACCAATACCCTCGAGTCCCTTAGTCGCCTCTTACGACACCCGCGGGAAGGACGTGGGGTGATGCTATTCTAAGCAGGCATTACACGGCTCTAAATATGGAATACCATTCCATATTTTGATAGAAAGTACTCTGTGGGTGTTAAATCGAGGCGAACGGTAATTCCGTATCTAATGCACGCGAATTCTTGGCTTTGAATAAACATAATACATCACGTTTTATCTCTAAAGTGAATTATAATAAACACTAGTGAGATTTGGAGCGGTAGTGCAAAGATACATGTTTCAGATAGAACGCTAACAACGAAAATGAAGACATAGAAAACTAGCCCCAATCTGACTTAGCGCGTATTATATTAGTATATATCACGCCTTTATACCTTGCGGAGTAGGCAGAGCGTTAACGGCCGTAAGAAAACTGTCGCTATCGCCACGTAGTAGATATCACGCCTTTATCCCTTGCAGAGTAGGTAGAGCGTTAATGGCCGTAAGAAAACGGTCGCTATCGTCTGACATTTTTGAGGATTGTTTTCTAAGGTTGTTTCAGAAAACACGTGTGTCACTAATAGTGACAGGTTGTCTTGTCAGCCTGTCGCCTAAAAATTACGATACATCAATCCCTCGACTCCCTTAGTCGCCTCTTACGACAACCGCGGGAAGGATGTGGGGTGATGCTATTCTAAACCGGCATCACACGGCATTGGCGCGTATTAACACAATAAATTTAAATACACATTAACACGCTACATTTTGTTTTTAACGGATTGCATATACGCTTCTGGTTTATTAAATAATAATGGATAAGTTATATTTGATACTAAAAAGGCCCTCAATACTTAACAGAGGTGGCGATATCGATCGTATTTTTGCGGTTGTTGAGGCTCCGCCTACCCCGCAAGGGACAAAGGCGTGATTAGTGTGTGTATGTAATACTATATATTTTAATGGATTTTTACTAATTGTACGAATTTGATTAATGTGTTTAAAAGTTTTATTATTATTTGTACACTTGAGTGTACCTATCAGATGTATTTTGACAATGTATATTTATTACTGAATAAATATTGCAAGACTGATTTGCTTTTTCCTAAAAAATAATTGCGGCAAGAAAATACAGGCAATTTTCTTTTCCCATGCACAACGAAATTTTTTTTTCCATTTCATAAAAAAAAAATGGATAGCTCTTAGAATAGCGAGGTTATTTCTAAAGGTCGCAATAAATACGTAATTTAATCCACCAATTCAGGTTGGAGAGTTCTTGAAACTTAGTTTCAGTGTAGAAAAGTTTAATTGTAAAGTTTTCATTAAATTAGGAATTTCTTCGTCTTAGGTCCCAGTTGCTGTCTATCTATGATTACTTAGACAGCGGTCGTTACACAACCTTGTCAGATGCCTGCTACCTGATGACTGTAGGAGGCGGTTGAAAAATTCTGACACTGGGTCGTTAGACGACTCGCTGTTCCACACGAAAAGAGAGAATAATTTCTTGTAGGTAATGAAATAAGTGATAAACAAGGTCTACGCTACGGTGATTACACTATAGGAATGATTAACTACACATGCAAATCACGCCTTTATCCTTTACGGAGTAGAGAGCGTTAACGATCGCAAAATTACAGTCCTTATCGCCACGTCTGACAAGTATTGAAGGCCCTTTCAGATGATTCGTGTATCACTGTAGTGAGAGGTTGTCAGCCTGTCGCCTAACGTTGTAATATACTACATGAAACCCACGAGTCTCTTAGTTGTCTTTTACAGCACCCGCGGGAAGAAATGGTGTGATGCTATTCTAAGCCGGCATCACACGGCAACATATCTGAACTAGATTACGACTATAGTTTCGTAATTTCTGAACAAATTTTACAGATAAGTAATTATTTAAACTGCTGCATAAAACCATAATAATTACGATAAGTAACTACCTACTTCCCGAATAGGGGAATAACCTGCTGACGTCTAGCAATAAAAGAGGGCTTAATAACCTATTAAGTAATTTATTCCAGCCGACCTGAGGGCGTTTTTTTGGTCACGGGAAGTACGGTATTTGGATGAACAATTGTTTGTCACGCTAAGGGGTGCGTAAGTTTTTTTTTAAATAATTTATCATGGTGTGTGATGCCGTGTGATGCCGGCTTAGAATAGCATCACCCCACATCCTTCCCGTGGGTGTCGTAATAGGCGACTAAGGGACTCGAGAGTATTGGTGTATTACAATTTTTAGGCGACAGGCTGACAACCTGTCACTATAGTGATACACATGTTTTCCGAAACAACCTTAGAAAACAATACTCAAAAATGTCAGACGTGGCGATAGCGACCGTATTCTTACGGCTGTTAACGCTCTGCCTATCCCGCAAGGGATAAAGGCGTGATATATGTATGTATATGTATTTATCATGGTTTTTATTCACGGTAAATTATTTTTATGTAAAATGTAAGGATTGTTCGTTTGTTTGAACTGACTCAGTCGGTGGGTAGGTACATTTTGTGTGGGAGATCCAAAACGATTTTTGATATTTCGACCTATGTTCCTTGGGGAAAGTTTTTCAGATTCATGAGCTGGTTCATCACATGGAAGCAATTTAGTACTTTTTCTAACCCTTGTATAGAATCTGTCCGGTTTCAAATGGGCTATTTTAATCACGGGAAAATGCCTTATTCACACGGGAAAGATAATTATAGGATTAGAAGCCTAAGGCTGCTAAAGCTATAATTATCAAATGTAGGTACAATTCAGGCCAGATTTTAATAATTAAATAAGACCGCGTCATATCGCGTGATAGTTCATATAAAATCAATCAGCTGTTTGATGACTTAGGGCTCGTATACGAAGTATAGCGGGGCGGCCGGCGGCACAGTGCTCTATCCATACTAATATTATAAATTCGAAAGTAACTCTGTCTGTCTGCTACGCTTTCACGGCCAAACCACTGAACCGATCATCATGAAATTTCACACAGAGATTAGTAAGATACCGAGAACGGACATAGGCTACTTTTTTTCACCACTCGAGGGTCTGAAGTACCTTCAGTAGACCACCAGGTACACCACCAGGAGCCCGCCTAAACTATAGGAGATATAGACATGGCACCAAGCAAAAAATGTTTAACTTGATGGGTAGCTTCTGGTGGCATATAGACTTTGAAGGTTTGGAGTACCTGATGTAGACCACCAGGTGCACAACCAGGAGCCCACCTAAACTATACGAGATAAAGATATGGCACGAAAGCAAAAGTTGTTCTGCTTGATGGGTAGTTTCTGCTGGCATATAGACTTATAAGGTTTGGTGTTCCTGACGTAGTCCACAAGGAGCACTAATAGGAGCCCAGATTAGCATGTATAATTTAGGACGTTGGTGAAGGAAACAAGGTTATTTTATCATCTAAAATACTAAGTCAGCGAAACGAAGTCGCGGGTACCAGCTAGTAGAAAATAAGGGAGCATTCTCCGATAAACGCGTGTGCGACTTAAATGACCGCTCGTTGCACGCTATTCCCGCCGCCGCTGCATTATGTGTACGAACCTTTGAAGACGGGAGCCGTAAACAGACGTTTTTAAACGCCTTCTAGATAACTACGGTCCGTAATATGATTATGAAGAGCGATTTCCACAAATGTCAATCAATACTAATATCTCAAAGTCGCACTCGAGATCGATCTCAGAGTTGAGTGCGGTTTATAAATACGGGCTCAAGACAGTGGGTTCTCGAGGGAAGACCACGCCTCGGCAAGCGTACCGTTGGAGGCCCTCCAGCCAGATGGACCGATGACTTAAAGAGAGCGGCTGGTAGCGGCTGGATGGCGAAAGCGGGAGATCGTTCATTGTGGCGTACGCTGGGAATGCCTATATGTGGCAGAGGACTACCCTCTCTCTTCGTATAGGATACTGGGGTCGTCCAATTTTATGACTAATGAACCCTAGTGTCAGAATTTTTCAACCGCCTCTACAAGTAGCAGGCTTCTGACATGGTTATGTAACGACTGCCGTCTTAGTAGATAAGTGGACTACTATAGGCTCTCTTTTCGTGTGGGACACCGTGTCCAACGACCCGATGAACCCTGGTGTCAGAGTTTTTCAGACTGGTGTGAGGTGATTAATCATTGAATTAGAACCGTGCGTCACATCGCGTGATAGTTCAAAGAAATCAATCAGCTGATCGGAAATGTAAAAATTAATGGACGATTCTCGTAATTTACTTTACTATTGTCTTTTACAAGTGAACAAGAAGTGAACGAATTTTATCCAAATAGTTTTTATCAGAAATTTACAATTTTACATACTATATACATTGTATACTCCTTATACTAACTTAACCTATTCAAAGAGTCCGCCCCGAATGGTTCCCGGTGCAAATGTACCCATAACGCTGGCCGCGTTTCCGCGTTGAATTGCCAGCGATATGCGCTGCACCAGGAACCATCCGGCGCGGGGTTCTGCGCCATTGTTCCTGAGGCGCTGTCCTAACTGGCCGATAAATTCTCTTGCTTCTGCACACCAAGCGCCACTCACTTCTACCGCAAAAGGGACAAAATCATATGAAGCCTTTAACTGGGCATATTGAGTTGAACAAACAAATAACTTCTGGAAGGATAATACCTAGTTATGTGTTGCTATGTGATGCCGGCTTAGAATAGTATCACCCCATTTCTTACTCGCGGGTGTCGTAACACGCGACTAAGGGACTCGAGGGTTTCATGTGTATTACAACTTTAGGGGACACGCTGACAACCTGTCACTACAGTGATACACGAAACATGTGAAAGGGACCGCAATATTTGTCAGATGTGGCGATAACGACCGTATTTTCACGGCTGTTAACGCTCTGTCTACCCCGCACGGGAGAAAGGCGTGATATATGTATGTATGTATGAAATAATCAAAATATTCCATATTCAATAATACGTAAGCGCGTGAAAATTAGTCATCGGAAACAAATTCACAAATTTCTTTCGTTGACGCAGAAGGTTCAGCGTTCGATTCTCAGTGGGTCGCTCAAAAGGTTGATATTTATCACTTGGTGAATTTGTTCTCAGTCTAGTTAGGACATCAAGTACGAGCTAATCCGGCCGATTGTCCGTAAGAAAGATGGTTCCGTCTTTCGTATGGCACGTTAAGTCTTAGGCCCCAGCCGGTTGCTGTTGTCCATGCTTTGCTTACTTAGACGGCGGTCGTTACACAACCATGTCAGAAGCCTGCTACTTGTAGAAGGCGGTCTTAAAATTCTGACACTGGGTCGTTAGACGACTCGCTGTTCCACACGAAAAAAAATCTTAACAAGTCGTTTATACACTTGATTTCCCACTGCATGCTTAAGCTGTTTACTCATGTAGACAACTATCTACTCGGTTATTAGTAGGATGTATTAGAGCCGAAAATTCCGTTTATGTTCGATGTTCGGCAGATTTGCCGAATGTTTGACCGAATAAAAACGTATTTTTTTTAATATACACATACACAAATCACGCCTATATCCCTGACGGGGTAGGCAGAGCGCTGACGACCGTAAAATAACGGTCATTATCGCCACGTCTGACAAATTTTAATGTTTGAGGGTCGTTTCAGATGAGTAGTAATAGGTTGTCAGCCTGTCGTCTAAAATTGCAATTCACATGAAACCCTCCAGTCCCTTAGTCGGTTTTTACGGCTCCCAAGGGAAAGATAAGGGTGATGCTATTGTAAGTCGGCATCACACGGTTTTTTAATATAATTTGTTGTAAATTGTTATTTCAAAACAAGGAGCGGAACAGTTTTTTTAATTGTTGCTAGTGTGAAAATTTGCAGGGATAGTGAGCAAAGTGGTCCTGTGTAATCCGATAATTTTTCGTTAAGAAACAAGCCTTTTGATTGTTTTATATGAACATCAATTCCTATTCATAGTTATAATTATAACGGGTTCTTAGTGTACCTAAACAACCGCGATAGTTTAAAACTTAGTATGTAATCAGGAGCGACAGTGGCCGAGTGATTAGGACACCAGTCTTACAAGCGTGAGACCCGAGTTCGATCCCCGCCTTGTACCAATGTGTTTTTACATTTACCAACTGCTCTTACCGGTAAACATTCAAATGAAATTGGAAATTCGGTTGATATTTGAATGTGGCTTAACCTAGGATTCGGGCCAGGTTATCATTCGGGTTGAAGAGGTCAGATGGCAGTCGCTCTGTGTAAAAACTTGGTTTCACGTCCTAGGTTAGGTAGCCGGCCCCGACAGAGAACGGAATAAGGCAAGGAGGACCATCAATTCGTGCCAAATTCGGCTGAATATTCAGTTCGGCAAACTTTTTACCGAATATTCGGTTTCGGTGAAACCTATGTCCGGCCCAGCACTACTAAGTATAACCAAGTTTGGTATGCAGCTGTCAAAGTTCCGCCAGTGGCTGCAGACGTTTAAACTTGAACTAAATTTTGCACTTGACAGGGTTTTGTGCAAGTTTTGCTGGACTGGAAATGAGCACGATTCTAACACATTCTTTAGGCTTAATGGGCCGAGTAGAACTAAAAGCGACTACTCTAAGGTCACAAACGTCACAGGGATCATACTATACAGGATGTTAGGGACAGCGTCCCGAATACTGATAGGGTGCAAGCAGACATGAAAAAAAATTTCGACCCCCCATACAAAATCGCGATCAGCTGACTGCATTTACTATGGGAAATTAAAAAAAAATTGACGTTTCCTGACATATGTTCCTAGCGGAAAGTTGTTCAGTTTCATGGTCTGCTTGCACCCTATCAGTATCTGGGAAGCTGTCTTTTACACCCCGTATTTTACAGACTATAGGTTCCTTCAAGATCCCTCGACTTTTGTAAATGGCTTTGACATATTAAGTGCCTTGTGATGCCGGTTTAGAATAGCATCACCCCACATCCTTCCCGCGGGTGTCGTAAGAGGCGACTAAGGGACTCGAGAGTATTGGTGTATTACAAGACGACAGGCTGACAACCTGTCACTATAGTGATACACATGTTTTCTGGAACAACCTTAGAAATAATACTCGACAATGTCAGACGAGGCGATAACGACCGTATTCTAACGGCCGTTAACGCTCTGCCTACCCCGTAAGGGATAAAGGCGTGGTATATGTATGTATGTATGTATTAAGGTAGAGTATCACGTGGCAGCGATATTTCGAACCATGTCGATAGATTATTCAACATGTCACTTATGTAAAATCAATGTTGCCTAGATACGGGCGAAATGTAACAACTTGAAGACAAGACTTTGAATTGAATTCTGTTTAGAACATCATTCCCCTAAATATAAGGTGTAAAAATATTATCTGCAATTTTTTCCTTTATCCCTATTCCCACGGGAAAATGAGATGCAGCGGGCGCAGCCGCTGGGGCAGGCCGCTGGTATATTTATAATTTTAACGATATAATAATAAGGCTCTGCCTACCCCGCGAGGTATAAAGACGTGATTTGTGTATGTATGTAATAATGAACAAAATAAATCTTTTGACACCTGAATCAGTAAACACCATGACTAGACTGAAAAATATGAAATTTGTACTAATTTCGGGAATAAACCCCATACTTTTTCTGCCCGCTGTTTGAACACACAAATGCAATGTCATTTCTTGATCGTGTTTTGATAAATCGACGGGCGGCCATTTTCCTGTGTAGAATATACAAGGGTGTTACAAAATACCGTGTTCTGGAGGAAATGCATTAGACAATAGTCACGTTCTAGGGCATCGTACTGAACAGTTTTCTCTCTCTCTCTCTCTCTCTCTTCGTGTGGGACACTCAGTCGTTCAATGACCCAATGAAATAAACCCTTGTGTCAGATTTTTTTTCAGATTTTTAAGATTCTTTAAGAGAAACATATCATAACAAAACTTATTTTCTGTTTCAGGTATGTATGTTCTTCAGTCACCACGCAGCACCCTCTACAGTCGAAATTTTAAACTAAGTGTAAGTTGTTAGGCCCCTGCCTCGATAATGCGAGCAGCGGGGTGGTAGCGGCGGCGGCGCGGGCAACGCAATTCTTGTAACCAGCGGACAGATCGTGAGCAAATATAGCGGCGTGGTGTTGTATTCATAATTTCTTCTCTTTTCGTGTGGGACACCAAGTCGTCCAACGACCCGATGAACCCTAGTGTCAGAATTTTTCAACCGCGTCCTACAAGTAGCAGGCTTCTGACATGGTTGTGTAACGACCGCCGTCTAAGTGATCATAGACAGCAACCGCGACCTATGGTATTCGTAATGGTGGCCTCAGGCTGTAAAAATATTAGTTGCAAATATTTTAAGGGATGAATCAGCTCAAGAATGTGAACAACTTTCCCCAAGAAATGTAGGTCGAAGTATGGGAATTTTTCTTTGAACCTCCCATACATATTGACTTGGACGGTCGGTAATTTTGTATGGGAGGTCCAATTTTTTTTTTATATTTCGACCTATGTTCCTTGGGCAAAGTTGTTCAGTTTTATGGGCTGGGTCACGCGTAAAAATATTTGTAGTAATTATTTTTTACAGGCAACGCTTCTGCCAATTCTTTGAATTCATCTCTTAGCCACCTTGACGACACCCACGGGTAGAAACGGGATTATGCTATTCTAAGCCGAGATACCTCGTTTCTTTTATAAATTAATCAATTTAGTCCAAGAACAAAGAGTTAATTAGCAATAACTTTCTCGGAACATCCTACGTATGACCTTTGATAATATTTTTTATTTACTTCATTTAGCCTAAGCCTTCCTTAAGCCTTTGGATTAAGATAGGGAAAAGTGGAAGAAGGAGAGGGAAGTCTTTTCCCTGCAGTGGGACACGTCTGGCTCAAAATAAAAAAAAAACTAATCGTTAACGCTCTGCCTACCCCGCAAGGGATAAACGTGAGTGTGTGTAATCAATTTCTGCAAATTTCCTTCTTTTCGTGAGTCTGCAATTTCCTTCGTTTTGCTACGATCCTACGATGTCGTATGGAGATAATCCTACTACTATTATAAAGGCGAAAGTTTGTAAGTATGGATGTATCCTGGATGTTTGTTACTCTTTCACGTAAAAACTACCGAATGCATTTGAATGAAACTTTACCACAATATAGCTTATACATCAGAATAACACATAGGCTATAGCTTATACGAAGACGGGACGAACCTGAAGTCCACACGAACGAAGTCGCGGGCAAAAGCTAGTATAAAAATATTTACTGAAGTTTCGTATTTTCCGTATTCGATCAATTATTACTTTTTTTTTTATTCAATTTGAAAAACCGTTAAGCCTAGGATTACAGCCTGAAGTCGAGATAAACAAGAGCATTACTCAAAAATCCAACAACACCGCTCGTCGCTTATTCTGTCAGCTGAGTTGATTAATTACACTGTGACCAGGCCACAGAGCAGATAATTCAGTAGGTAGCCACCCGCTGAACACTTTGTATAGTATGCATACTGAAGATTTTGGGAAGTAGGTACCAGGAGAGAGTTTTGTTGCGTCTTCTGTACCCATCTACGTTTAGTTCATCGCACAAAACCTTTTAATAAAAACTTAGCTCTACTATTTAAGAAAAAAATATATTTATGTTTATCATTCATTATCATTATATGCTAGAATTAATAGATTGTGCACGTCTTATCCGCCTTTCGCCAAATGCCATTTCTCTCCGCTAGGTCTGCTGTAAGAAATTTCTTTTTTAGAAATAAGCAGTGCCTGTTGTGTCCATTTTCTTTATATTTTGTCCTGTAAATTTTTTTGTGTACAATAAATGGTAAAATTAATAATAGATTTATATTTAAAAAAAACCGCATGAAAATCCGTTACAGGGTTTAGGAATAGTTAGCGGTGTCCATGACAGAAAGATTCAAATAAGGGAATTCAGCAGGGTTACTCCGATATTTATACAGGGTGACCGGTAAATTGATGCATTCCTTTCAAGGGATGAACCAGCTCATGAAACTGAACAACTTTCCCCATGGAACATAGGTCGAAATATGAAAAAAAATTTTGGTCCTCCCATACAAATTGACTTAGTCGGTCGGTAATTTTGTATGGGTGGGCCAAATTTTTTTTCGTTTTTCGCCCTATGTTCCATGGGGAAAGTTGTTCAGTTTCATGAGCTGGTTCATCCCTTGAAAGGAATGTATCAATTTACCGGTCACCCTATATATGTATTCGTATATAAAAAATCTGTCAGATTCAGAATTTATTTTGAAAATGCCAGACAACTAATAGCCTTACCACAATTTTCTAATCCGACAAATGACCTCCCAGAATTAAGTATTTGTTCGGAATCCGTGAACAATCAAGCATTACCCAGTAAGCTACAAGATCGATCCGTCCACACTAAATCTAGCATGGTTGATTAATTGCTCCGTGACCGTGCCACAGAGCAGAGAAAGCCAACTGTAGGCTAACTTCTATAAGTAAAAGCGCGTTAGCTTGGCAATAGCTAACATTGATACATGACACGGTCTCTAATTTTGCCATCCAGTCGCTACCATCTGAACATAAGTCATGAAGTCATCAGTCCTCCTGGCCTGGTTATGACCCGACTTAACTGGGAACCAATCTTACAAACTCATAACTTGATGGAGTAGTTTTTTAAAATATCCTGGATAATTCACAGAGCGCCATCTGACCCCAAAGTAAGCAAGGCTTGTAATATGGGAACTAGACAGCTGATATTGATACTAATAATACTTAATTTTTTTGTAAATAAATACATATTTACATTTAAAAAAATGTCAGACGTGGCAATAGCTACCAAATTCTTACGGCCGTTAACGCTTTGCCTACCCCGCAAGGGATAAAGGCGTGATATATGTATGTATGTTTTACATAGAAAACGCGCTTTTTTTTAAATTGACTTAACAAATATATGTGTCCGACGGGGATCGAACTCACGACCCTCGGACCTCGACGTAGAATAATATCCGCTATGCCATCGGTACTGTCATATCATTTTTATGTGGTATACCGACCAAGTGGTCCGCCACTTGAGAAAAGATTTTTACGTAGCAATCATATAATTACTTGCATTGACATTGAATTACTCTGACATTGGTAAAATCCGTGTCGACTCAGAGATGTGACCCCATGTTCAAAGTAAAAACAAAGTGTCGAACCTAGAACCTCTTGAAACCGCTAGACCATGGAGGCTAAGACCGATTAGGATCAATAGCACGGAATAATCTTCGTCTCATATGGACTGTACTTAATCTATCAATATAAGATCAATATGCTTGATTAATTTTCTCTGTTTGCATGTCACAGAGCAGAGAAAACAGTCCTGTGGCACAGTTATTAAAGTTTGTTCAAGTGGATTAAGCTGGTTTGTATTTTTACGTCCAGTTGACTAGTTTTGCAAATACTACTAAAAAAAGTATGGAAAAAAACGTTCTTAATATAACATTTTTTTGCTCTCGGTATCGTCTTGTGTGATGACTCTCTCTCTTTCTTCGTGTGGGACACCGAATCATCCAATGACCCAATGAGCCGTAGTGTCAGATTTTTTTTACCGCCTTCTACAAGTAGCAGGCTTCTGACATGGTTGATGCACTGTATGACCCTTATTCTCAGGATTCCAACGCGCTTTTAATTTTACTTCTTTATAGCATAACGCTCTGCCTACCCCGCCAGGGATATAGGCGTGATTTGTGTGTGTGTGTGTTTTCACAGCATAAAGCAAAATCACTTATGCCTCTGTCTTTAAAACTACTCAACGGACTTAGATGTATTTTTTTATAGATAGAGTAATTCAAGAGGAATGTATATATATAATACTTGCCGGGAAACCAAGTTATTGCCATGAGAAAATTATTAGCAGCGGTTGCTAGTACTATCATATTCCTTTTCATTTTTCCTTTCCTTCCTCATATTTAAGATAACCTTTAAGATAGCCTTACCTTAAGTCTTAGATTTAAGATAACCTTTTTAACTTAGTTTCGGCGGATGAAAGTCGACAGAAAAAGTAATATGAAATTAGTTAAACCAATTTTCATGTAAAAATGTCTTTTGTCTGAATAAACGATTTATTGAATTGTATAAAAAAAACTCTCTAACCTAGCTAATAAATCAGTTGTTTCGACAGTCTGGCAGTTGAATGACTGATTGCTATTAACTAGTATTGTTTGCCAATGGTATTTACCCAGTAAATGAGTGTACTAGGTTCATAAGAAGATTAGAGAAAGTAGGTCATGGTAAGTAATATTATCACCAACCCAATACAAAGAGGATTCGCCTTTGCCGAGGGCAGCCTTTTCATACACACATATTCCCCTGTTTTCTTCCCGAGTAATGTCTTCAAAGCTATATTTTTTTTTATTACATTCTTCTTCTTAGCAAATCGATTCTGGTGCTCAAATATATTTGGACCAATACTCAGCTACACGCACATTTTATTATATTGATGATGATGATCTCTCTGACCGATTTCGGCCATGGCGACCACTTCGTCTCCTAACCAGATCGGTGCTGACGCGCCCGGAGATGGCTATTGTAGCCAATTTTGGCAGTAAACTCCCGTGCACAGTGTGAACGTGAGTTTGCCATTTACATAATTTATAGTAAATGGCGACGGGTGGACGAGCCTTTAACTCATCGCGCGTCGAGGTCTGCTTTACGTTGTTCCTCAAACTCGTGGACTTGCCTCTTAACCATCCCGCGCCATTCGGGGCGCTGTGCCGCCAGACCCGGCCATTGAGTGGGCTCAATGCTGCATCATTTCATGTGTAGTTTCTGAACATTAAGGCATAATTATGCCCCTATCACTAGGCAATTGACTTAGTCAAACGCCTCTTAGTTATCTAGTCATCATAACATCAAATTAGCCTTTAGCAAGCCACTGTACGCCACAATGAAAGATCTCCCGCGCACGTCGCTATCTTAAAGTCATCGGTCCATCTGGCCTGAGGGTGTCCAAAACTACGCTTGCCTAAGTCTTAGGCCCGTATTTATAAACCGTACTCAACTCTGAGATTGATCTTAAGTACGACTTTGAGTTACTGTTAGTATTGACTGACAGTTGTCAAAACCGCTCTTGAGAACGATCTCAGACTTGAGTTCGATTTATAAATACGGACCTTAGTTATCTAGAAGGCGGTTTAAAAACTGACCCCAGGGTATCGGGTCTATCAACGACACGTCCTTCCTCTATAGAGCCCTAGAACCTCAAACATGTATTAAAATTGTAGACTCAATTAGACAAGCAAGCCCCAAAAGTGAATTTTGGACCAACAATCCTACAGTTGGGCCTATTGTCGACCGAACAATAGATCTTATTCAACCGTTCGGTGTCTACAATTAAACAATGAATATTAATTCCACCGCCTGTTAAGTTGGATTTGATTTAAGTGAGAAAGACGAGCGAAAATGATGAAAAAAAAATTACAGACTGAACAATATTTCTCATGAATAATATTGAAGTATGCTATGAAAAAGGTTAAAATACACTGAAAAAGATTATTGACATGATAGATAACATCTTATGATTGGATGGCGTTACCTCTGAGGCCTTATCTGTGCCTGAAGTGCAAGCGAGAGTGCGGAACGAGCGACAAAGAGGCACAATCGGCCTCCGCGTTTGGCAGCGTATATCTAACAAACAAATAAATTTAAAATTTTCTTTTGAAAAATGCAACCATCCATCAGCTTTTTTTATGAGGCTACTAGCGGCCCGCCCAGCGGCTAATTTTCCCATTTATACATAAAAACCTTAATCTTGAATCACTCTACCTATTAAAAAAACCTGCGTTAAAATCCGTTTTGTAGTTTTGAAGATTTAAGTAAACATACATACAGACAGACGCGAAAAGCGATTTTGCTTTATACTATGTAGTGATTCTAAGACGGCACCACACGGCACGTTAGCTAGGTACTTTTGGTGCAAATTTTTTTTTTTTAAATCCCGATTAGGTAATATATTAGGTATTTTTGCCGTGTGGTGCCGGCTTAGAATAGCATCACCCCATTTCTTCCCGCGGATGTTGTAAAAGGCAACTAAGGGACTCGAGGGTTTCATGTGTATTACAATTTTAGGCGACAGGCTGACAACCTGTCACTACAGTGATACACAAATTATCTGAAAAGGCCCTCAATACCTGTCAAACGTGGCGATAACGACCGTAATTTTGCGATCGTTAACGCTCTGCCTACCCCGCAAGGGATAAAGGCGTGATTTGTGTATGTATGTATGTATTAGGTAATACATTTACATATTTTTTCATAAAGGCGGTGCAATACAGATGAATAAAATGTTGGAATCAAACGATTCACGATGATTTAGTAACATCTTTTCTCTGCGTAATTAATTTTCAAAGCGGATGCTGGGTAATAAATTATACGGCTATGCGTCAAGGAAGAATTTATTAAGAAGACGAAAAGTTTTATCTTCTATTTCGGACGTTCAACGCTGAATAATATTTGAATTATGATAATTTTTTGTTAGGAAGTTAATACAATCGAAACAAGTGAAAAAAATCGCGTAACCGGTGGGATTTGAACCCACTCATATGAAGTATGGTTGTTTAAAGACAATTTCGAATTGCATTTTTGAGATTTTTTTTATTCAGCATCTTGATTATATATATATATATATTACTACTATAACAACTGTACACTGCTGGACGTGTACAAAATTGTCGCCTGTTTTTGTTAATAACCACAACCGTATTCTTACGGCTCTTAACGCTCTGCCTCCCCCGCAAGAGATAAAGGCGTGATATGTGTATGTATAGTCCACTGCTGAAGTTAGGCCTTTCTATATAAGGGGGTATTTATTATTATTTTTCTTTTTTTTGTTTTTTTTTTGGAAAACTTACGGCGTACATAATAGCATTAGTTCTTTCTTTTCGTGTGGGACACCGAGTCGTCCAACGACCCAGTGAACCCTAGTGTCAGAACCCTAACATTAGTTAAAAAACAACAACATTTATAAACTTATTAACTTATTGCTATAATAACCACGCTTGGCAAGCCAACAGTCACTACATCGAATGCCTACCTACCACTAGTATAACCTCTGGCACCAGGTCGTTTGTTGACTCGATGTCCCGAATGGCGAAAAAGTTAATGAAAACTTTTTTCACCGAATACAAAGACATGAAAGATTTAGAGATCAAAGATTCAGCTTCTGTTAAAGTCGTAAACAATCTTCAGATAGGTACACGTTAGGAATTGTATGGATGTGCCATCTAGCTGTTAATTTCAAATGAATGTAGAGTAGCTACTTGTAAATAAAGAAACTTGGTAAAAATTTTGTAAGTCGTCTGCCAAGCGCGCGGCGAAATGTAATTTCGTACAGATTTTTTATGGAAATCATTGTTTTAGGTATCGTTGTTTCCGAGTTGAAGAATGAAATATTTTTTCTTATTTAATTGACAGGGACATGAACAGGCTACGTAAAAAAATTACAGCTTTGTTACGCCCTAAAAATCCAATTTGTTTGTTACAATAAAACGTGTTGTAAGCACTAGTTTTTTCTTGATAGTTGTCCACGTTCTCGAGTGGAGACCACGCCTCGGTAGGCGTATCGTTAGGTGCCTTCCGGCCTGATGGACCCATGGCTTAAAGCTCAGCTGCTGGTAGCGACTGGATGGCGAAAGCGAGAGATCGTGCCTTGTGGAGGAGGGGGAGGCCTACGTCCAGCATTTTTATTTTTTAGTGCTTGTCTTTACAATTTTAGCCCCGGGGCTATCAAATCTACGCCTGTCGGCTTGGTGGGGAACACGAGCTCACCCGGAAATAATTGATTGGTTGTTCAAGCAGTTCAGCAGTGGACTGCTATAGGCTGCTGTGATGAGTTGCCCATGGTCAAAATCTAAATCAGACAATTCACAAAAATACCTGCGTGGAAAAAAATCCCATGTGATTATTTTTAGATATATTACTCCATATTAGCCCTTACGTACTTATACATACTACTATATACATAGATATACATACAGGTTCATGTATATTGCACTCAAATCCAGGGCTATAAAATCGAGAGACTGTACACAGAAGGCGCGTATAGACATTTACGGGTGATATTAAAACGAGATTTAAAGTCTTCAAAGAACACGTAAATTGTAGTATCAAGGGATTTGGGACTCGGTATTTGAAGTTAAAGGCGCAAGACTTTATATAGATTGTAAATAAAACTGTCTTTTAAGGCGAGATAGGCTTAGACTTAGAAATCTAACGCGCAAGGGCGGAAATGTGTTTGGAATATTCTATGCCATTTGCTCAAATCACAAAAAAACTAGACGCAATTTTTTACAAATTTTCAGTATGATATCCAAAACATGATTGGTAAAACGTACGAATATGTATATTTGGTTGAAATAGGAAGGTCTGGCATGTAGGTAGGTAGAGTGACATGAAACCTGTAATTGGTATTGCTCTTCCTGCTTAAAATAGTAACGCTACTTAACAATAGATGTCGCTGTTAGTTGATAGAACTCGCTATAATATAGTGTGACAAAGCGCTCTGCAAGTACAGACACAGTTACTCAGTTGCTTAGCATTGCTCCAATTTATTTGAACACGGATATATCTCTACGGAAATCATAACGCCACTTATCAAAAGAAGTGTACAAACACAGACCACAGAAGTCAGTCAGGTTCTTTGGTCTGTAGTATAAATGTTTGTGAACTTTTGTTTTTGTCACAGTTGACGATAAACCACCGTAAAAGATGTATACATATATAAACCAACCACAAAGCTGAGAATCCATCACTTTTTTGGTCTGTGGCATAAACATTTAACTACTTCTGTTTGTGTCACAGTTGAGTTACACATTATTGGCATAACATACCTGAAACACGGAATAACGAGCAATCCCACAGCGATAAACCACCGTAAAAGATGTACATAGATAAACCAACCACAGACCTGAGAATCCATCACTTTTTTTTTGTCTGTGGCATAAACATTTAAGGGGCTGAGTAGAACTAAAAGCTACTTTTATAAGTGATTTCTACCCTAGATAAAATGCAGAAAAACTGACAAAAATAAAAGGAAATAATCTTCAGGATATTTGCTGAAGTGTTATTGTTTCCAAAACATGATATTAGTAATTTAGCTTGATAGAAAAACATCGTAAAGTTACCTCTAAAAATCTATTATATCGCAAACTGCATGAACAAAACCCACGCAATAATTAAGTGTTTATTATCAGAATGAGCGCCTTACAATACTCTATCGACATATTGTTTTTGATTTTCAAATTACTTATTTTTGACCGAGTTATCATCGAAAATACGAAAATATCATTGAATCGGCAAGATTCCGTCCCGTTCGCACGCGCGCAGTTTGACATTTGTCAGAAAGGGACCGGTTTTTAGCTCGTGTCAGCCCCTTAAGTACTCTTGTTTCTGTCACGGTTGAGTAAGACACATAATTGGCATAACATACCTGAAACACGGAATAACGAGCAATCCCACAGCGATAAAGCACCGTAACGAATGGAAACTTGTTTGCGGCGTATACGCAGGGCAAATACCTGTGGTAAAGGTCGAGCTATTCCTGTCCTCGGAGATTTATTCGTGGCCGGACAGATTGGTGCGTTGCGCTCGCTTGCTCGGCATGTGTGGTATCCCGAGATACGTCATAGTAGGGAATTAGTGATATAAAACTGAAGTGGTTTTCTGAAGAAAATTCTACTAATGTTATTATTGCGAAAGTTTGTATGTTTGTTTGGTTGTTACTCCTTCACGCTAAAACTACTGAACCGGTTTTCATGAAATTTGACACACAGATAAAGGATACTTTAACTTAGATTTTTTACGTAAGGCTCTGCATATTGAAATACATACATACATACATGTATCACGCCTTTATCCCTTGCGGGGTAGGCAGAGCGTTAACGGCCGCAAGAATACGGTCGCTATCGCCACGTCTGACATTTTTGAGGATTGTTTTCCAAGGTAGTTTCAGAAAACATGTGTATCACTATAGTGACAGGTTGTCAGCCTGTCGCCTAAAAAATTGTAATACACCAATACTCTCGAGTCCCTTAGTTGCCTCTTACGACACCCGCGGGAAGGATGTGGGGTGATGCTATTCTAAGCCGGCATCACACGGCATCTTGAAAAACTGACATCTAAAGTTTCTTGGCGTTCTATAATTTTTTTAAATTAAAGCTACATTTGCACGACAGAGTTCTATTCTAAGTTCACCTGAAATAACTTCAAATCTAGCCAACTGCCGAGACCTAGACAGTTTCAGTCTATCCAAGATAGGTTATATTTCCAGGTCAGTCGACAATGTCTAAATGGAACAGGCTAGATTTGGACTGAAATGTCAGAGGTTTTAAAATATTACTTTCTTCGGAGGAGTTCATCTATGGTCATGAGTCATATGACTTTCTTCGGGTGGGTTTGCCCATGATCATGATGCTTGTGACGGCGTTAAAATATCGGGAGCTCTTCTTAATAAAGAATTCATTAGAACCCATTAAAATATGAACTAGAGAATGAATGAATAGTGAAATTCCGAACTGATGGAGGGCCACCACAGCTAATAAAAAACACAAAATCGCCTAAAATATCCTACTAATATTGTAAATGCGAAAGTTTGTATATTGGTGCATACATACATACATAAATCACACCTCTATCCCTGGCGGGGAAGGCAGAGTGTTAACGACCGTAAAATTATTGTCGTTATCGCCACGTCCGACAAAAGTTCCAGAGGCCGTTTCAGATAAATCATGTATTACCACAGTGAAAGGTTGTCAGCCTGTCGCCTAAAATTGCAATACACATGAAACCCTCGAGTCCTTTAGTCGGCTTCTACTATACCCACAGGAAATAAATGGTTATTCTAAGCCAGCATCACTCGACATTGTATGTTTGTTTGTTTGTTTAACTATGAACGAACGCGATAGTTTAAAATTTAGGTTCGTAACTTCGTATCTAGATATATGTTTCTGTACTTATGTGACACGTGTAACCTACAGATGTGTAACTAGTCTTTCTAGGTCATAAAAACGTCTGAAAAGCTAGGTTTCCAGGTCATATGTCAATATTGGGACAAGACTAGAAAAGCAAAGGGGGAATGAATGCCTCACGAGCATTGAAAGGGGAATACTTGGCTTTTTAAAGACACATTTTTGTAAGTGTGATATTTTTTCGGGAGTTACATACATACATATATCACGCCTTTATCCCTTGCGGGACAGGCAGAGCGTTAACGGCCGTAAAAATACGATCGCTATCGCCACGTCTGTCATTTTTGAAGATTACTTTCCAAGGTTGTTTCAGAAAACACGTGTATTAATAACAGGTTATTAGTGACAGGTTGTCAGCCTGTCGCCTAAAAATTGTAATACACCAAAACTCTCGAGTCCCTTAGTCGCCTCTTACGACACCCGCGGGAAGGATGTGGGGTGATGCTATTCCAAGCCGGCATCACACTGCAATCCCGAGAGCAATTTCGGAAGATGCCAAAATTAGCTACAATAGCCATCTCCGGGCGCATCAGTGCCGATCTGATTAGGAGTCGAAGTGGTCGGTCGGAAAGATCATCATATTTTTTCCATAAAAAAAAAATAATATGTCAGCGTTGGCCGGGGCTTGAACCCGGGACACGTTGGGTACTGTCTCACTTTTCTGCCAACTGAAATACCGGGGCCTCAATCGAAACCGCTGCTATTCTTGTCTATTTTACCTTGTCGCTTTGTGTAAAAAATTGGTTCTACGTTAAATCCCCTAGGTTGGGTAGCCGACCCCGACAGAGAAACGGGACTAGGCAAGGAGAATGATGAAATAAAAAATGCGTACTACACGCATCGGTGTACATCAAAACACTTGAATACGACTAATCGGTCTTATTATAGCCGGAGTACGTGCGTGAATTCAGGAAACGCTTTCTACTGAAGCGTTTTCACAGTCATTGTGTGGGGCTGGGAAACGTGTTTCAGGAGCGAGTATTGTCGTGGCAAGAAGACAATTTTGTCGCCTTGTTTTTTCGCTTGGAAAAATGTTTCAGACACGACAAGTGAGTACATATTGTTGTGGGAAACTGTCGATTTTGTCGTCTTGCTGTAAAATTACAATTTTGCTCACCTTTGCTCTTTCATACGAAAGTGCTTCACAAGCGAGTCTTGTAGTAGTACAGGTTTCCATTTATTATCTTATTGTTTCAGTAGAATGTCGATGTATAAAGTTATAACGTTTGTTATAATTAGTAATTCTAGTTCGGTGTAATTCTTTTTGTTTTACTAAAATATTGTTTAATAAAATATAAGTGTTCTAAAATAAGAATATCCAAATTTCAAAATAACCCTGCTCTCGAGGTCATTAGACACTTCACATTTTCGTCAGTCCATTCATTATCTTCTTTCTTTTCCTAATAGTCGCACAATTAACTTCAGCAACTCTCGCCTTTTTTTTGGCTCACACAAAAAGCTCTCTTCGGCTCACAATCGGTATAATCACACCCGCCTCGTCAGCATGACACATCAAATCTTATGCTCGCTCTCTTAAGGTGTTTTTTCGTACAAATCCGGGTCGGTTTTAGCCGAACATTTGCGCTCATTTATCTTGCTAATAGTCACTTGGCTGATGGGTGTCTGTCTGTCTGTTCAGATGGGTATATCCATCTATCTATGAAGATATAGACAGTACATTTGATATTAACATTCATTCAGCTTAAAGATCCTGGAGCTCAATTTCTGAAACGTTCGTTTCCGGTTCCGTGCACGAAAGTCCAAATTGACTGGTCTAACCACACGTTTTTAAATTTCTTTTACTTGATGACTATAAATAAAGTAAAAAATATGTGTGAATTTTTGGGGGTATGTGGGAATCGCTAAGTAAAACGTGTGTTACAAGCAGAGTACGTAGCAGATTTTCGCATGAAACGTTCGGTTTCGTGCCCTAGTAATTTCACACACCCTTTACTTTGGAAGCATCGAGTAGTAGAGATTGAAATAAGTGTGGTTAGACTAGTCGGTGCGGATTTCCGTACACGGAATTGAATAGCGATCTTTCAAAAATGGAGTCTCAGCGTTTTTATACAAATGTATTCCCATGTTTTCTTCCCGAGAAATGCCTTTAAGGCTATTATTCTATTTTAATAAAACCTAGGTACTTACTAAACGCATGCCCCTATCATATATTTTTATACGAAACGGTAAAAAGCGTTTTTATTTTTCTATGTAAAAAGAAAACTACCGATATTTTCTACTCGTTATTATTGTTCGAAAAAAGCTAATAGTAGCGACATGCCCTTAACAGCTTTTAATTTAATAAATATACAATCTTAAATCTAGAGGCATTACTCGGAAAGAAAAGGCTTTGGAAGTTTTTTTCAAGATATCAAGCGTTTATTTCCAAGTACGTTCACAACGAATGCTTTTAGAAATTCAGGAATTTACGATACTGTTATCAAATAAATGAATTAGCTCATTGTAAAAAAAATATGCTCCTAGTAGAAACGCGGCACGAGTGGGATAAAGAAATAGAGGCCTCGGGGCTAGCCAGGCTGACCACACAGCATGTAACTTACAGGGGAACAGGGGAATACGTTTATATGAAAACACTCAGACCACGCACTCTCTTAAGCCGTTCGTTACGTCTATGATTACTTAGACTAAGGTCTTTACAGGACCACGTCAAACGCTTACTAGTTACCTAAGATGGGGTATAAAAACTCTGTACGTCACGGTTTGTAGAGTCGTTCTTTGACTCGGTCACCACATGATAAGGTTTCGTAAGGTTATCTTGGAAAAACAAGTCATGAAAGGCCAAATTCAACCTTAGTAAGTATACAAGGTGTTACTAAGTACGATAAGTACTAAGTTACTTTTAAGGGGTAACCTGCCTTTAAAACTGAACAAGTTTCCCCAAGGATCTTAGCTCGAAATATGAAAAATTAATTTTGGACTTCCCATACAAAAGCAACCGAGTAGTATTGTAAGTGAGGTCCAAATTTTTTTCTCCTGGTTCGACCAATGTTTCTTGGGGAAAGTTGTTCAGTGTCATGGGTTGCTTCATCCCTTGACAGGAAGTTGATGATGATGATTATTTCTCCAACCGATTTCGGCCATGGCGACCACTTCGACTTCTTCTTCCTTCGCTGATGCGCCCGGAGATGGCAATTGTAGCCTATTTTGCCAGTAAACTCCCGTGCACAGTGGACACGTGAGTTCGCCATTTTTATAATTAGCACACACTCACAAATCACGCTTACATCCCTAGCGGGGTAGGCCGAGCGTTAACGACCGTAAAATTACGGTCTTTATCGCCACGTTTGACAATATTTGAGGGTTTCAAATAAGTCGTGTATTACTATAGTGACAGGTTGTCAGCCTGCCGCCTAAAATTGCAATACACATAAAACCCTCGATCGAGTCTCTTAATCGGCTACTACGAGACCCACGGGAAAGAAATGGGGTGATGCTATTCTAAGCCGGACCGCACGGCACTTTTTGATAATAAGGAAGCTAGTATTCCTAACACCCTGTATAGTACACGATACCTTCTCATCATGACGTAATACTGTTAACCTACCAACTTAAGTAGGTAAGTAAAGGAGTATCCTCTTATCACACCGCTGCACTCCGGTATAATGGATGGCGCTTAGTTATTTTTTGTCGGGTAATATTGCTTGTTAGGTTACGGTAGTTTTTAGGTATGCGAGTTTTTTTAGTTTCTTTGTTGTGACAAAAGACGGTGATCTTAACTTAAATATTTTAGAAAGACACGAATAAAATCACGCATTTATAGCATAGCTTACTTGCCGGGGAAGGTACTGCTTTGATGTCTGTAAAAAGTTCCAGATACATCTCCACAGATGCCCCTCATATACTTACTACCGAACTATGTATCTAAAGTTAGGAAAATATAATTTTAGCCGACTTGACTATAAAACGTCGAGGCGAATCGGCCCAAATTATATTTCCTAAACTGTACATATACTACATTACGCTTGTATGTATTTCGCAAGTTGTATAAGTATAACATGTAAAAATATTAGCTGCAAATATTTAAAGGGGTGAAGCAGTCCATGAAACTGAACAACTTTCCCCAAGAATATGAAGAAATTTTTGAACCTCCCATACAAAATGCAGCAGCCGAGCGAGAGAACTGTATGGGCGATCCAAAAATTTAATCATATTTCGACCTATCTTCCTTGGGCAAAGTTATTCATCTTCATGGGCTGTTTCACTCCTTAAAATATTTTCAGCAATTTTTTTTACACCCTGTATTTACGTAAAATCACTCATCAATCCCATTCATTCGTTCAGTATTTGTCTATCATTCGTTTCTTACCTTTCAGAATCGAAGACGGTATTAAGCAAATACCTAACTAAGTATTTATTTACATCGTTCATCAATCCCATTCGTTCACTCAGATCAAACCGTGCCTCGGAAAGCATGTTTATTTGTTTAATTTAATCGAGTCGGACTGATTGTTTACTTGTTCGTGGTTTGTTAGTATCCGGTCTAAGGATGTGACGCTTTAGGTATATTTTACGGATATTTTTTTGGTAGGATAAACGGTAATCGGGTTTTGGAGAACTTAGTAGACGACAACCCATCCAAAAAACATCTGTTGTTGAAATATCGGACGAATCATCTAAATTATATCGCGGTAAGAATGCCGTCTTAGATTATTGTGAGCCAGTAAGTATATGTGACCGCGAAAGTTTTAAACAGTTTATGACAGGGTAAAAATAAGCAAATCAATTTAGTCTGTAATTCAGATAATCAGAAGATATTGGACACGTGTTTTTTGTTCTTAAAAATCTGTGTAAATAATAACAAAGATATCGAGAACCAAAGTTCAAGAGTGGGGGTTCCGGACATCACTGCTATATAAAAATATAGCTTCGTAATAATTTGTTTTGGTGAAAAAGAAGAAGTACGTGGGTGGGTATGCAATATTTTTTTTTACTCTAAAAGTCGGACTAATTAGATTTTTTGTCATTTAGGCTATCAAGCATTAACTGCTTTATTTGTTTCACAAAATAATTTAAAACAATCACACGAATAATTAATTTTCAAGTTAATCTGAAGAGTTACCAAACCAATAAATATATTTACACAATTTTATAACTATACCTTTTTTATTAGTGTTCAGTTATAGTAATACCCCGCTATGCTTACTTACGTCAATACGATTGTTGTGGTTTTCTCACAGTGAGAGTGATACGAGAAAGTTAGTGTCTTTAGAATCTGCTTTTTGTGCCTACGATGCAATAAAGGCAGCGTAACACATACTTATATCACGTCTTTATCCCTTGCGAAGTAGGCAGAGCCACGGTTGCTATCGCCACATCTGACAAATATTGAGGGCCTTTTCAGATGGTACGTGTATCATTGTAGTAACAGGTTGGCAGCCATTCGCCTTAAGCCCTAAAACGCCTTGGTCGCCTCTTATAACACCCGCGGGAAGGAAATGGGGTAATGGTATTCTAAACCGGCATCACACGACCAGGTAGTATACTGTATTGCATATTGTATATGTTACTTTTTATTAAAAGTTGACAACGTAATTGTATCTTAAAGCAACTTATACTACTACGATAACAAGTAACAACAACCACAAAAGTCCACTGCTGAACATGGGCCTTCCCTTGCTTAGTCACCACGCTTGGCTGGTGGATTGGCGAGCGCAGTGAAAGGTGTTGTATCTACAGAGAACGCCGCTGCACACCCTCTGCATTCTTTAAACATCATCATCATCAGGTTCCGGGTTCGATTCTCGGTGGGTCACTCACAAAGTTGATATTTATCACTTTGTGAATTTGTTCCCAGTCTGGTTAGGACATTGCGGGCTGAACCACCCGATTGTCCGTAAGTAAGATGGTTCCGTGTTTCGGATGACACGTTAAGCCGTAGGTCCCGGTTGCTGTCTATGATCACTTAGACGGCGGACGTTACACAACCATGTCAGAAGCCTGCTACTTGTAGAAGGCGGTTGAAAAATTCTGACACTAGGGTTCATCGGGTCGTTGGACGGCTCGGTGTCCCACACGAAAAGAGAAAGAGATCATCATCATATTAAGGGCGATACCCCCGTTGTTGTAACAGCCACCATTTCTGTTTATTAAGTCTATTAACAGGCCTTTGCCCTGCAGTGGGACGCTGAACAGGCTAATTAAAAAAGAAAAGGTAATTAACAAACTATTAAAATATTTTATGGATATGTATTCAGGATTTTTCAGCCACCATTTCTATGTCAGTCTATTAAAAGTGTTTAAACAAGCAACTGAAATATTTTACGGATAAATTTTCCGGATTTTCCAGCCACCACTTCTATGTCAGTCTATTAACAGTCTTTAAACAAGCTATTGAAATATTTTACGGATATGTTTTCCGGATTTTCTCCAAATCCTCGTCACAACCCTAGATCTGTTTTTATACTTGTGTTTTGACTTTCAACATGGTGATTGTCAAGTTCCAGTCCCGTGAGACATTGAGATGAAATATCCTCTTTTAGTCTTGTTAACACATTTACTGCTTATGTAGGTTAATCTGGACTTATGTTTCTGGGAGGGTTTTGTATACAGGAGGTGAAAAAAAACTGCAAGTATTTAAAGGGGTGCTAAACTGTACATTTCTTCTCAATTAACATAATATTCGAAATATGAATAAAATTTTGGACCTCCCATACAAATTGGTTCCATCGATTGGTTATTTTGAATGAGAGGTCCAAAACTTTATGGAGAAAGTTGTTCAGTGTCATGGACCAGTTCACCCCAAATTTGCAGTTGATTTATTTTCATCCTGTTAATAGACAACACAAACTAGAAACAAATATTTGAAAATTTATTTTTACGTACGGACGTGTGATGCCAGTTCAGAATAGCATCACCCCATTTCTTACCTGCGGGTGTCGTGAGAGTCGATTAAGGGACTCGAGGGTTTTATATGTATTACAACTTTAGGCGAAAAGCTGACAACTGTCACTACATTGATACACAAATCATTTTGATACACAAAATTTGTCAGAAGTGGCGACGGCGGCCGTTGACGCTCTGCTTACCCCGCAAGGGATAAAGGCGTGATTTGTATATGTACGCACTTCATTCCTGCAACTATGTAGTAAATCTAGACTCACACATGACGCAGGCAGGTATAATAATAAGTAGGTGTATTTCAACATCTCAACTCTCTTCTGTGATCTCTATTTCGAGATACAACTCACCTGTGGAGTAAACAAATTCACACACTACGCTATTAATAGTGTGAACATCGATGTTAGAAATGTAGAAGATATGATGTGAATTTGCCGTGTGATGCCGGCTTTGCCGTGTGATGCGGGCTTAGAATAGCATCACCCCATTTCCTACCTGTAGGTGTCGTTTGAGGCGACTGAGGGCCTTGAGGGTTTCAGGTGTATTGCAACTTGTAGGCGACAGGCTGACAATCTGTCACTATAGTGATACACAAATTATTTCGAACGGCCCTCTATATTTGTCAAACATGGCGATAGCGACCGCATTTTTACTGCCGTTAACGTTCTGCCTACCCCGTGAGGGATAAAGGCGTGAAATATGATATTTATATATAAATATGTATGATGTGGAATGGAAACTATCGAAGCGAACTCTTCTCTTCAGTCCTATGTATGTTTACGTCAAACATATGTACATACATACACATATCACATTATCTCTTGCAGGGTTGGCAGAAGGTTAACGATCGCAAAATTACGGTCGAAATCACCTTTTGACAAATATTTGAGGATCGTTTCAAATTTGTCGTGTATTACTATGGTGACAAGTTGTCAGCCTTTCGCCTAAAATTGCAATCTATACATACATCTATACATATAATATGACAGTAACAAATCAGTGTTCAGTGACCCTATATAGTTTTGAGAAAACACAACGATAGCGTGTTTTAAAAGACGTGTGGCGACATCTATGAATGAGTTCTGTACGATATTTGTGTGTTTGTTTGTGTATATGCGGAAGCATCACGCGAAAACGACCGAACGGATTTTGAATCAAATTGTACCAAAATGTCAAGTAACTCACCGACCAGGCTTTTTTAGGCTAAAAAAAAACATACCTCTAAAAGGGGGGTTGGCTGCTACACATAAAATAAGTTTGTAGGTCATGTGAATTTCATAGTGGCGCGTAGTAAAAGGATGTGTATGGGCTAATTGGACCTGAGATTGATTTCAAATTTCGAACTGGCCAGCACGTATTGTGTCGCTTTGAATAAGCGCACAGGAAGAAAAAAAAACATGAGGCCGTATTTATATTTTTAATCTGTATTTTTATAACCTCAACAAATGAGTTTGTCGAATTATTGCTCATGTTTACGACAAGGAAACTAAAATCTATGAATATGTCGACGACTACAAAAATATCCCTTTAATGTTGGAATAAATTTTCACTTTTAATAATTCAATAATTTTTACCCTCGAAAACAAAAGTTCCGTGGTGCAAGACGTGCAAGTTGCGTGGCCAGACGATACAAACTTCATTTATGAATCGTTTTCTTTGTGCGTAACCTACGCGGGAAAATTGCAATAACTTAAAAGCAAAAGCACTTTTTTGTTTTTAAATTTTGTCGCTAATTTGGTTTAGGCTATTTGGTGACTCAATCCGCTGGTACATTTTATATAGAAGATACATTTTTTCCATATTTCTGTAAAATTTTCCTGACGAAGTTATATTCTATACGTTTGTGCCAGACGATCAAATCAGTATCTGAGATAAGACTTTTCGTGGCTATAGGTATAAGCCGATTTTCCCCAGACACTGCTTTGTCTGGAGTGTAATTTTGGAAAACGCAGGGTTGCTCAAGACCTGCGCCACTCTCTCGGGCTCCCTGACTGACACCACAGGAACTTCGAGTCGATAAGTGCGGAGCCAAATTGACTGCAGGATAGACCTCTGTCACACGCGTCGACAAAGACTCCGTTCCGGGTTTAAATGTAGATTCTGTTGTCCTTCTCCAGGGCCGCCGGTCTTGGTCAGGTTTCTCCCCACGGGAAGAGAGGTGCTATTCTACTTTGCCGGCAGCACACGACCTTAATTAAATAGCCTTAGGTACTTAATTAAACGTAACCCTAGCCGCGTCTCCGCCCGTGTGGAAATCGGTCATTCCATGGCATCACACAGGAACATTTTTTCGCGAAGAAAACTTTCCTATGCAAGTTACCTCCTTTATGTCTGTGTTCAATTTCATGAATATCAGTTAAACAGTTTTTGCGTGAAGCAGGATAGGATAGGATTAGTAGTATGATTACTTGCTTTTGTTTTTATTTATTCACACTCATGAACTCGGTCTTCAGTCTTCCATCACAATGTCAAGAAATGTGGCATCAGTCTACTTCACGGAATTAATACTCTTGGAAGTAAATATTGCACGGTTTTAAAAAATCTGCTAAAAATGGGATAAGAGGCGGAAAGTTGAAGATATAGGGAAGAAAACTGGAAAGCTAAAAAATCGTAGCAGGGAAAGACGACTTCAAGAAACTGAACCTTCAGGGATTCTAAAAGACTAAACACTATAAACCAACCACCGTTTTCTTACTCTTTCTTGCATGTGGAAAATGAAATTTTACGATTTAACAGTTTTTTAAATTACTTACATATAGTCTGAGAAACCAAGTTTTCTGGTACCTACCTACCAACAATTTAATATTAGCTAATATTATTTTATGGTTCTTAGAGGCCTATGTTTAGCAGTGGTCGTCCTATATATAGCTGATAAATGATGGAAGATGTATTATGGCGAAACGAAGTTCGCGGGCACCAGCTAGTACATATTAAACCCTCGAGTTCCTTACAAGTATAGCAGGCTTCTGACACGGTTGTGTAACGAGACCGCCGTATAAGTAATCGTAGACAGCAACCGGGACCTACGGGTTAACGTGCCATCCGAAACACGAAACTATCTTTCTTATGCTACTTATTGTTTCACTCATTTGGTGTCAACCTAGGTTTTTTTTCATCACTTTTGAGTTAGGTAAGTGATTTCCAGTTGTATTGTATACTTGTAAAATATTCTTACCTATCTGGTTGTTAACCTTTTTAACTAAAAATTTTTCGACCTGTAAAGGTACATTGACAAAGTGTTCGCCACTTTGTCAATGTACCTTTGTTAATAAATTAAGCTATAAGCTATGTTTTAAGCTGTAAGTTTTCCGAAGAAAATAAAATAACAATAGCATATCCATTCTATACATACTCCGTCGCATCCTAACACCTCTTTCTATATGCCATGTAACATCGGTGTCATTCCGACTGATTTATAAGTGTCGCGCCACGAAGCTAGTGTCTGTTGTAATCTTCTGTGTAAAAGAAAACTGAAAATATCAAAACATGATACACAGGGATTAGGGATGTCCTTGTGTGAAAGAATTTGAGGAATTGGGTGCGCGGTTTCGGGGATTAACCTCAACGCATGCCTCATATTTCAACATAGTAGCGGCTTTAGGGCTGACCCTACAGTCCTCGGCTGAAGTGGAAAGACAGCAGTCCACTTGTGGACGTGGGTTGGACGTGAATTTTAATACATACATACATACACATATCACGCCTTTTAATTTCAATTACCTATAATAATAGATGGCCTCATCTGCCTCACTTTATTCTATCTCACTACCCTAGGACTATTGGAAGAGATTTTTTTATAAGAAATAAGTAGACCTGTTGTGATTTATTTCTAATGTATTTGTCCTATGTGTTTTTATTGTGTACTATAACCGGTTTAATATTTATAATAGTCGAACATGATGACAGTAAATAAACCACAAAAAAATTTAGTCAGTAATTTAGTTACATTACCGGCAAGTTTTTATGAATCTGTAAATAATAACAATAGTAATGTGATGAATGAGTATCAAAGTTCAGGAGTGGTCACTGCTTTGTAAAAATCGTACATAGGCGTGACGTCACGCGATATTTCAAATAAGCTGTGTAATAAATTGTTCAGATGGAAAAATCAAAAACAGGTATGCAATTTGATTTTATAATCTAAAAGTCGCACTTACTAGATTTTTTTAGTCATCTAGCCTATTGACTTAAAAAATGCAAAAATATGCGCCACCCCTAAAATTTTCAGTATGAATACAACCTTCTTTAACAGCGGCCATCATTAAAAAGCAATCCAGATTAAAAAACAGGATAAAACTACAATCCGGGGCGTAGTCCAGTGTCACTAATACGATTAGTCCGAGAGCCGGCAGTCGGGACGAATAGAGATCGTATTTCACAGCCGAATGAGCCGTTAAAACTAACTGGGCTCTCTGGACTAAACCGGGACTCGAGTGGTATTTTCTACTATCGAAAGTTGTACATAGATTTCTAGTTTAACTGTTGTAGAAAGTTCTGTATCTTTTTCTTTTTTAGTGTGAAAGTATTTGAGTAAATCAATGATAGTATGAAACGACGTCGCTTTTTGCGTTTCGTTAAAATTTCTCAAAGTCCTCTCAAAATACGCGACGGATTTTGATGCGACTTTTTAATTGATGGAGTGATTGAAAATTTTAATGCATATATACATGTATGTATGTATGTTAGTTATATGTATAGATTCTATTCAATCATGCCGGAAAAACGTCTTATACTGAACTTTGGTTAAGATGTAAAAATTGAAAAAAAATAAAATAACGGCGCAAATGCTGGTATAAAACAGGGCGTAACGACACGGAATGCATGTAAAAAGATTTCTGGAAACTCATACAAGAATTTTTAACTATCCCATAATACAAAATGTCTTCGTTCACAATAGAATTGTTCATACAATCTAACGCTCGTAAAAGAAAACTTCAGACAAGAGAAGTTCAATTTCATAAATTAACAAGATTTTATGGAGGAACGTGAATTTTTACGACCCAGATATTATGAGACTACAAGGGTATCTAATTTTGTATGAGAATTTCACATCTGCTGAAAAATCGAATAAATCTGGAGACATTGTTTAAAAATATGTACAATATTCTGGTCACGGTATTGCACTCATCATGATTCTCCTTGCCTTATCCCGTTCTCTGTCGGGGTCTGCTACCTAATCTAGGGGATTTGACGTGGAACCATGTTTTTACACTGGGCGACTGCCATCTGACCTCTGCAACCCGAAGGCTAACCTGGCCCTAATCATAGGGTTAAGTCACATTCAAATATAATCTGAATTCAAATTTATTTGAATGTGGGTTTTCACAACGTTTTTCCTTCACGCTTGTCGGGGATATTACCTATACTGCTATGATTTTGAAAAATAAAACTAACTATATACTTATACGGTTAATAATGGGATAGTTGTTTTTAGGTTGGTTATATAGCAGCTGGTCTATAGCAGTTGTTTATGTATTTTATTTAATCATGGAAGTCCTTAATATAGATAGTAACAGACCTTCATTTAAAAAAAGTCTTGCCCGAATATTCATTTGCCGCTAAATTCCACAGCCATTTCCAAATAATTAGGTCAAAAATGTCGATACGTCCGTAACCACGCGGAAGCCCTTGAAAACTGAAAATAAATGTCCCATCAACGAAACTGTGATCGCGAGCAACACATGGTCTAATCCCCGATTAAGCCCTACGTGGATGATTCACTTGTTGGAATTTAAGGTTAGAACTTAAAAACCATGGATTTTATTACTATAAGACTAAAGTTATGGGAAACTTGATGATGACCTTTTGTTGAGTCTTAGACGTCTTGCTGCTGCGGCGTACTCTCTCTCTCTTTTCGTGTGGGACACCGAATCGTCCAACGACCCGATGAACCCTAGTGGCGTACTGTTTACGAGTAATATTTGAAGAACTAAAAATCGGAAAACCTTTTGAGGGGGGAAGCGGGGTAGCAGAGTGACGGTAGGGACGGTCATGCGTCATAATGTTAACACCTTTTGGTGTAAGTGTATATCACAGTATTGGTTGGGAACACTTATAAATTTTGCTAAGTTTTCCATGTACATTGAAGTCTGGAATGACCGAAATTTTAGGTTAACGATACTATACAGACACTTGTGATTCGCAAAAGTACGTAAGAGAGATACAAAAAGAAAATTTTGCATTTCAATTCCAATGAACCAAATCTACTGCCTGAATATTTGTTAATTAGACGCCAGATTTCTCAGCCATTTCCAAATAATTAGGTCAAAAATGTCGATATTACGCGGAAACCCTTGAAAACTGAAAATAAATGACCCATCAACGAAACTGTGATGGCAAGCAACACATGGTATAATCCCCGATTAAGCCCTACGTGGATGATTCACTGGTTAGAATTCGGCCAGTGGATATTGTAGACACACGATCAATTTGTTGATGCCAATTGAAGATTTTCTTTGAGGAAACTATTTCAAACTTAAGCATTGTCTTATCTAATTATGGCTCATAATTGAATATATAAGGTGTAAAAATATTAGCTGTAAATATTTTAAGGGGTGAACTAGCTCACGAAACTGAACAACTTTTTCCAAGGAACATAGGTCGAAATATGAGAAATTTTTTTGGACGTCCCATACAACTTGCCTTGGTCGGTCGGTAATTTTGTACAAAATTATTTTTTTCATATTTCGACTTCTGTTCCTTGGGGAAAGTTGTTCAGTTTCATGGGCTGCTTCAGCCCTTAAAGTAGTTGCAGCTAATGTTTTTACACCTTGTAGAAATTGAAAAAATGCCAAGCGTCAGCCGGAGATCGAACTCAGGACACATGGGTACCGTCCCAATGCTCTCCCACTGAACTGCGGATGCCTCGACTGATCCTTGCCAATTTCAAAATTCCATACACTAATTATGACTTTTTTATACGATAGCTAAATAATTTGTTGTCTATACAGTGCTGATATTTTCGCTATCTTCTGTTTTTAGGGTTAGACTTTTTGCAATAAATTGCGAATATTTTTTGACATTCGAATTTTCAAAATTCGATTATAAAATACATAATTAAAACAATGAAAGTTTAGTTTGAATTACATTTAACGTTACTTCGATAAAAGTACACAATTACATTTCGACTTATGTTCCGTGGGGAAAGTTGTTTATTTTCATGTACTGGTTCATCCCTTAAAATATTTGCTTGTGGGACATCGAGTCGTGCAACTTCCCGATGAATCTTAATGTTATAGTTTTTTCAACCGCTTTATAGTAGCTAGCCTCTGACATGGTTGAGTAACGCCAGCCGTCTAAGTTATTTTTTTTACATTATATCTTGTGTCTCTCATGTCCACATTTTCGTTTCGATTTAAATATAGTGATGTTGTTTATCTTATTCTATATGCCTCTTAAAATTTGTCCCACCGAGATTGCCCACCTGGATCTAACAGATGTTAGGACTTGTATTAATGCTAGGATTAACTAGACTTTCAACTAACTTTGTGATAAATAGACTCGTACAAAATCAACACTGTAACGCCCGTATTTATAAAACGCACTCAACTCTGAGATCGATCGCGAGTGTGACTTTGAGATACTCTTAGTATTGACTGACATAATTGTCAAAATGGCTCGTGAGATCGAGCTCAGAGTTCAATACGGACCTAAGTATACTTACTAAACCGGACATTTGTAGGTAGGCAAGTATACGAAACAAATCCTTTGTGAATCATTCCTTTGAGAATTTATATACTAAGTAGGTATGTAGGTACTCGTATGTGCAGTGGAAGTCCATCCTTTACATGCTCTACGAAGGACTTAGTCTGCTCGTATTTTATGCTCTCTTGAGTTTTGAAACAAGATACCAAGACAAACTCTTACTACATATATACCTACATACACATACATATATGTGTGGCTATTAAAACAAAATAAGTGACATTTATGAACTGTTTTACACACACCAGCCAAGATTTAGGCACATCAGCCAGTGGCTGCTCGCCTATTATTGAATAGTAATAATATACATACATACATACATATATCACGCCTTTATCCCTTGCGGGGTAGGCAGAGCGTTAACAGCCGTAAGAATACGGTCGCTATCGCCACGTCTGACATTTTTGAGGATTGTTTTCCAAGGTTGTTTCAGAAAACATGTGTATCACTACAGTGACAGGTTGTCAGCCTGTCGCCTAAAAATTGTAATACACCAATACCCTCAAGTCCCTTAGTCGCCTCTTACGACACCCGCGGGAAGGATGTGGGGTGATGCTATTCTAAGCCGGCATCACGCGGCAAAATAATATATCACGCCTTTTTTATCCCTTGCGCGGTAGGCAAAGCGTTAACGGCAGGCACAATACTTCGAAAATTGTTTGTTTTTCACAAAAGAAATGTTTGATAATTACCGCAAAATGAAACGTAGATTTAAGCCTTTAAGCGATCAGTGACCATTTCTTAAAGTGACTTCATCTAAATATGACCTGTTCTGGATTCGAAAACATTTTGTATGCACCACTTCTAATGGAGACCATTACTGGGTGTGATCATTTTTTTATACGTCCACTATTGGTTCAGCTCACAACTTTAGCCCATGAAAAAGAGTTAATAAAATGTCTTTTCAAATCAATCTCTGTAGATTAGCTCGTTTAGAAAGGAAGGATAAATTAAATATGAATGAATCTATAAATGATAAGCAGAAACTAGTTCCAAGATAAAGATCTCTGAATAGTAGGACTTGGAATTAATTAAATCGTAGTTTGGTGAACTCGGCCGCTTTGTTTCCTTCAAACTTGGCCATTTGCTGCGTTTCCTCAGTCGGTTGTGATGGCTCAAGCTGAGAAAGATAAGCGATTACTACACAAAAAAGCCTCTCTCAACATTATGGAAAGATATTGAAAGTTCCCATTAACGTATCAGTGATCACATCGTTGGACGACTCGGTGTCCCACTCGAAAAGTGAGAGAGATTACATAAACCTATAGCAGTCCACTGCTGGACTCAGGCCTCCCCAGGGTACGCCTAAGGCACGGTCTTCGACTTACACTATCCATTGGTCCATCTGGCTGGAAGGCGCTCAACGCTACGATTGCCGAGGTGTGGCTTCCACTCGAGAACATCGGTTCTACGATAGAAATAAATTAGAATCTAGAATTATTTTGTATGGAAACAAATTCGTATGGTGTAGTTACACAAATTCATATTCATATTCAACCTATGTTGCTCGGCATAGTTGATGAGTTCCAGATGCTGATTTTAAATTATTATTAATTAATTATTATTACAAATGGTTACAATTACGTGTTTCTGAAACCGGGAAGGCGTAAAAAGAGGTTCTATTATCGGATGTTTTTAGAGAGCGTATGTTTTACACAAAGGCCGGTATCGATTGATTTTTCTATTTAGTTACCATCTACGTTAAGTGAAAGTCAGCACCCTTGTCAAACGCCAAAGCTTAGACTTGGTAGGTACATCTATTTTATTCTAGAAGAGCAAATGGAAACTATTTTGTTTTCAGTGTTCTGTCAGTTAAGTCGACCGTTTGGGAAAGTGGACCAATCGGGAAGTAGACCAATTGAGAAAGTGGACAGAACGTTCATGAGGGGGTTTTAAACACTATGACGAATATAGGTCTTTTACATTCATAGTGTTATATCTATTGCTATGCAATTTTTATGACAACCTCAACAGTCCACTGCTAGACATGGGCCACCCAAAAATTTACGTTTGGTAAGCAGATCTACAAGCTCAGTGCAAGCTGTATTCATAGAGAACTCTTCTGCTTATTTCGTGGATTCATCCCTTAGTTGGATTTCACGACATTCACGGATAGATATGGGGTGGTGCTATACTAACGGCATTTCAATTTCAACAAAACTAATTCCAAAACTTCGGTACCTATTCAGTAAACTATGTATCTTTTTTCAATACATACAACTAATAAAGACACCACAAGACACCGAGAAGATCATCCTGTTTTAAGGCAATTCACAACCGAGGTACACTGGTTTTATTCAGTTATTCTTCAAATTTGAATAAACAAAGCCATCGCATCTGCGAATCAAAGTGGAAACTGTCAACATCAATCAGCTGATTGGACACCTGTAATCTGACGGCTGCGTTCACGAGTAACACGTTCCGGTAGACGCAGAGGACACGGTGCGGTGCTGCAGTGCAGTGATAAATCGATTTTGTCGATCGATCAATCGAGTGCGGGAGACTTACAGTTTGCTGCGTTTGCGCGTTTCGTTTCTACACGTCGAAAACACCATCAAACCGATATTATTAATGAATCCTGTTTTGTTTTTTTTTTTTTTTTTTTTTTATATATTTAGTTTACTTTTGTTCTTGAGTTTAGGCTCGATACTTATGACATAATTATTTTGATTTTTGACATTTTCCTATTCAAATCTGAACTTATTTATTTTGTTTTTAGGTTATTCATTAATTTAAATTGACATTTTATACATATTCAGATTTTATTGTTTTTGAATTATTGTTATGATTTTATTGCTTGATTATCTACTGATTATGAGTAGTTTTTTTTGTTAACTTAGGTATGAATGTTAAATAACGGGTACATTTGTAAATGTATTAATTATGAACTGGTAACTAAGAGTAGTTACCATGTGTGACCCTGATAAGGTCTTATGTCCCTACTGCCCGGGTTCTACAAAACTATACGCTGGGAGCCGTGGCCTCCAAATACATATAGGGCGTAAACACAAAGGTGTTTTAAATTATCATGCTGCTCCACCATCTGACAGTGACCCCACCTTACCAACATCTGCTCCACTAGCTTCACTAGGTCAGTTGGGCGCACTGTCCAATTTAAAAAAGACCGTGCCGGTACTTAAACATATACCAAGAGGAGCAAGATGTCAAGCAGCCGCAAAACTCAGCGAAATTATTGAGAATTGCCTGCGTACGAATAGCGTCTATGACTGGTACCTACTCCTTTCTTTTGCATACAGTGCATTGAGAGTACCGGATAAAGCTGACCAGGAATCTCTGACCACTAAAGTGAAGAGGAATATTGCAGGCGGTACCCTCGATTCCCCCGACCAGTGTACTGGCTCTCGACCGTATTCCGTCATTAAATCGATCCAGTCAAAGGTTTTCGAGGGTGATTTGAGGGGTGCTGTACGGCTCCTTGTTTCTGACGGATCAATGGCGCCACCTGGTGAAGATAAACTTTATCTTCACTAAGAGATAAGCATCCTGCTCCATCTCGACCACTCAATTTTCCACCTCCACCAGATACATCAGGTGATCAGATTTCTTTTAAAGGTGAGGATGTTGTCCGGGCCTTGAACACCTTCCATAATGGTTCTGCTTCGGGTCTGGACGGCATAAGACCCCAGCACTTGAAGGAGCTTATTTCTGCTGCTGGAGAAAGCGGTCCACGTCTTGTCGAATCTTTGACTAACTTGGTGAATTTTTTGTTCACTGGGCGGTTAAATCCCGAGATCTGCCCTTATTTGTATGGTGCTTCCCTGTGTGCTTTGACCAAAAGGGATGGAGGCATTAGACCCATTGCGATTGGTAGCACCTTGCGACGGCTAGCATCTAAAGTTGGATGCCAATACGTGCGGGAGGACATGGTTGCCATCCTCTTACCTCACCAACTCGGCTTCGGAACTTCACAGGGGTGTGAAGCTGCTATTCATGCTACCCGCGCGTTTGTCATGGCGCCGGAAAACGATGATAAGGTTATAGTAAAGCTGGATATAAAGAATGCATTTAATAGCCTGGAAAGAGATGTCTTACTGTCTGCAGTTAAAGAGCACATCCCAGCGTTGTTTCCTTTCTTGTATCAGGTTTATTCTACAAACAGCAATCTTTACTACGAGGAGGACCTTATTTTATCGCAAGTGGGTGCACAGCAAGGGGACCCTTTGGGTCCTCTAATTTTTAGTTTAGCGATCAACGAAATTGTTTCTGAGCTGAAGTCGCCACTCAACCTGTGGTATTTGGACGATGGGACGCTTGGGGGAGATCCAGATACTCTAGAACAAGACCTACAAATTCTTTTCCCTAGATTTCAGGGTCTGGAGGTAAACACTGCCAAATGTGAATTCTTCGCTTGTTCTGAAACGGCTAGAGCGTGTTTGCCTCGGTTTCAATCTCTGATACCCGGTTTGAGGGAACTGAATCCCGTGTCTTTTAGTCTTTTGGGTTCCTCAATCTTCCAAGAGGCAATACCAGAGGCCCTCGATTCAAAAAACAAATCACTATCCACGGCTTTCGAGAGGTTGCAGCATCTACCAGCTCATGTCGCTCTTACTTTGCTGCGTTTGTGCTTTTCTATGCCAAAACTGACCTACCTGGTAAGAACTTGCCCTACGTGGCTTCATCTTCATCATTGTGATGTCATCGATGAGTCACTACGTCTGGCCCTTGAGAACATACTCAACGTTTCGATAGAGGGAGAACATTGGACTCAGGCGTCGTTGCCGATCCGTCATGGTGGAATTGGAGTTCGGCGAATCCGGGACGTTGGAGTTTCGGCGTTTATTGCTTCTGCCCGCGGGGTTGCGGATCTTGTTGCTCGTATTCTTTCATGTCAAGGTTGCGAGGTCCGTATTCCCTACGAGGCGGATGCCTTGATTGCCTGGACTTCAGCCAACCCCGGTCAGAGCCAACCAGACCCATCCTACGTGCAACGCTCTTGGGACGATGTCGGGTGTAAGGCTACACTTGAGCGCCTAATGGATAACGCGACTGGAGCGGATATGGCTAGGTTAAGAGCAGTTGCAACCCCCGAGTCCGGTGCATGGTTGCATGCCATGCCATCTCCCAGTATGGGTACATTTATGGACGACGACTCTTTGCGGGTGGCGGTGGCGCTTCGGTTGGGCTGCAATGTCTGTGAACCTCACGTATGCATTTGCGGCTCAATGGTTGAGGCTAATGGTCACCACGCACTGAGTTGCCAACGTTGTTCAGGACGTTTTCCAAGGCACCACGCCTTGAACGATTTAATTCGTCGGGCATTGATATCCTGCAACGTTCCATGTACCCTGGAGCCACCCGGTTTAAGCCGGTCTGATGGCAAAAGACCAGATGGCCTGACGATGCTGCCATGGCAGAAGGGGCGGTGTCTCATCTGGGATGCTACTTGTTTGAGCACGTTTGCGCCTTCTCATTTGGGTAGAACGATACGAGTGGCTGGTGGGGCGGCAGAATTTGGTGCTCAGTTGAAACACACAAAGTACGCCGATTTGGAAGCCACATACATTTTTGTTCCATTTGCGGTAGAGACAGTAGGACCCTGGTGCAAGGAGGCCAGGGCTTTTGTGTCTCAGATGGGACAAAGATTAAGAGAGAAAGGTGGAGACCCCCGTTCCGAGTCATTCCTTGTCCAACGTATCTCAGTAGCTATTCAGCGTGGCAATGCCGCTAGTCTGTTAGGTACTTTTGGACCGGGAATGATTCGGGGCGGAATTTTTAATTGACGAAAATTATGTTGAATTTATTTATTTTATTTTGACTTGTTTTTATTTTAATTGTTTTATTTATTTTAGTTTTAAGTTGACATTTTATTAATTTTGACATGCTTATTTTATATTTACAAATTGGATTTTTTGAATAAATATTAATCTCTTTCAAAAAAATACACAATAGGAATATAAATGCTGAAATTTGATGTAATGAAAAAATTGAATTAAGAAAAAAAAAAACAAAATTCAATACATACATACATACATATAATAACGCCTCTCTCCCGGAGGGGTAGGCAGAGACTACATCCTTCCACTTGCTACGATCCTGACACATCTCTTTCGCTTCCTCAACATTCATCAGCCTTTTCATACATGGTCGTCGGTTTAGGGTACACTTCACCTGACCTTTTTTTAGAACGTCCCCGATTTGATCTAAGTACGTTCATCTAGGTCTTCCCCTTGCAACGTTTCCATTCACACGCGCCATATATACTTGTGTAGTTAATCTTCTTTCATTCATCCTCTCAACATGACCAAACTATCTTAGCACTCCTTTTTCTATACCAGTCACAACATCTTCTTTTATACCACAATTTTATTTTCAAGATTTTGTATGAAAATTAATAATTTTCATTGCATTGTCGCTATGCTTGTAAACTTGCACCGTTCTTGAGTGGAAACTTTCGAATCATATTGTTGTATAAGTTGTCTGCCTTATTGGTATTCCTCAAGGCTCTCTGCTAAGATATGGATATCGTTTCATAGCCTTCGGAACTGTGTTAGTTGAATTTTGTTTTTTACTGTAAACTAGTCTTGTTTGGGAAATAGTGAAAATCTTTGGTTCATTTGACCATGAAACTGAATTACTATAAACTTTATTCAATTGTAAAAGATGCCCCTTTATAGACTTGTCCCTAAGTTCATTTTGTATGAAGAATGCAATATGTATATTCGGGACAATTTGCAAGTGTATGTGTCGTACGAATCACACTATTTAAGAAGTGTTTTATTTTTAATAAACGTCGTATGATAGTAGTGAGTAAAATGAGATTCATAAATCTTAATAAATATGTCTCAAAATCGAAATAGTTTTTTATACATAAATACATACATATATCAAGCCTTTATCCCTTTCGGGGTAGGCAGAGCTTTAACAGCCGTAAGAATACGGTTGCTATCGCCACGTCTGACATTTTTGAGGATTGTTTTCCAAGGTAGTATCAGAAAACATGTGTATAACTATAATGACAGGTTGTCAGCCTGTCGCCTAAAAATTGTAATACACTAATACTCTCGAGTCCCTTAGTCGCCTCTTACGACACCCGCGGGAAGGATATGGGGTGATGCTATTCTAAGCCGGCATCACACGGCATTTAGTTTTTTATAGTTGTTTTTTAATAGTTTTTCGTGTTTTATCAAATCATAAAAACGAAAGTCTGATTTCTTAGATGAGAAGTGTATTTTTTACCGAATTTCCAAAAATCATAGAACAAAAGTTGTTTAGTTTCAAGGACTGTCACCACCTGATTGTGCTATTTCTTTAACACATTTTTTTTTCTAATTACAACTTCATTTTCTTAGATGAATGATGAATAGATCTCGATCGCAGCTAGACCAATTTTTAATCTAAGTTTATTTTCTTTCTTTGTGTACATACATTCATATTATTGATTTACGCTAAATAACGAATTGTGTCGGACATTGGTATTAAACGCTTATTTGGAAGGAACAGAAAAATTTATGTTATAACATTGTTTCCAGACCAGTAGGGAAAATTGTTTGATACAAGATTTATTGAGCCATTATCAATATTTACCACAGTATTCCTTTACGTCCAAAATATATGTAGGTTCGTTTGTGTCTGTACCAAATGTGTTTATTTAGATTTCGTTTATTTTTTATTACCCATTGGACCGCGTATTCATTGTTTTTGTGTGTTTTGGATACGTTGTTCCATATTTTGTTTGGTTTTTCGCTGACAATTCTCTTTATTTTATTTTCATAACTACATACGAAATGTACGTATTCGTTGAGACAAATTCTGGAAAACGTAACCTTCTTCATTGTATCATGTTAAAATTGGGTAAATTATCCCTTGAAACTAAATAACTTTCCCAAAGAAATATGGGTCGAAATATGTTAAAAAATGTTGGACCTTGACTGAAAATTGACTTGTTCGGTCGTTAATTTTGTATGGGAGGTCCAAAATTTTACTATTCATATTTCGGCCTATGTTTCTCAGGAAAGTTGTTCAGTTTAATTGGCTGGTTCACCCCTTAAAAAATTTGCAGCTAATTTTTTACATCCTGTATTAACCTTTTTAATACCTAAGCTAAGATTACCCCAAGGAACACTAAAATATATGAAAAAAGATGCCCGTTCTGTCGGCTCAAGAAAATATATCTTGTTCATACATCGTAATAATATAAATGATAAACTGTATGCAATAAATTCTAGAAAAATGTTCAGGATGAAATATCGCAGCACTAACACATTATTTTACAAGAATGTACGACAGATCTGGTGGTTTTATTTGTTGTTGACTAGAAAACCGCCCAGCTGTTGAACCCGGTGGTTTTAATTTTCCCGTGAGAATAAGACGTCTTTTCAGTATATATTGTGCATATTAACTTTGGTCTTTAATGACTCTACCATTACGAGTTAGAGTCAATATACTCTGACGTATTGATTTAATCTGTTGTTTCCTACAGAAAAAAATGGTTGCATATGAAAATCTTAATTGGTAAGCATATGAAATGCATTCGCAAACTCAGCAAAGCCTTTAGTATTTTAGTAGGCTGTCCATAAATGTACCGCTTTTAACCTTAAGGCCTCGGTCTTGAGTTTTGCGGGCAGCGGGGCGGTAGAATATTTTCCATTCATTCAATTGGACTGGTTGTAGGAGGCGCGGGAGCTAGCAACGAACGACGCATTCCCAAGAAAAAAAGGCGAGCGCGCCGCTGCCGCTACCGCCCCGCTGCCCGCAAAATTCAAGCCCGGGGCCTAAAGATTGTCTCACATGCCCCAATCTAACTATGGCTCCCTCAGCTTGCAGTGTGCAATGGCCACTCGAGCGATAAATGCCTAACCCCCGCCGTCCCGATGTCCCGCTAAATTGTCCCGCAAAATGTGTCCCGGTTGCACCGAGAGACTGATTTAGAGCTGGGTCCGGTATGCCACGGTACCGGTTCGACACACACACAAGCTACTCGTAGAAGGCGGTTGAACAATTCTGACACTAGGGTTTATCGGGTCGTTGGACGAGTCGGTGTCCCACACGAAAAGAGAGACAGGAATTTCTTAAGGTAATGAAGAAGAACTACAGAGAACTGAACTATACTTTGTTCACGTTAACTGGCTATTACCAAATTGTCATTTGTCTGTTTCTCTATCGTGCATAAATGCGTTGATGGTTGTCATTTTTGTCCCTTTTGCTCACATGCGCAAACACATTAGAGACAGCTCTATATTAGTTCGTTTCTCTGAATAGACTATAAAACTACAAAAGGTTAAAGCGATTGCCCTGCTTGGACACAAGAAGCTTGTCATAGAGGATGAAATTCATACCGAGTTGTCTTAAGACATTCATGAAACTGATACTTATAAAAATATTCGATTTTTATATTAAAAGTACGTAGAAATATTGCCCGACTTGAATCTTGTTGCTATAACCTTGCCATACTCTTTTCAAAATGCCCTTTTTCCACCTTATTTTTACAACTTCAGTGGCTAACAATAGAAACTCTTTAACGCAACTACTATCAGCTGGCAGACTTTACCTTAAGTAGATTTAGACTTTTTCAAGCCGATCTAGGCCTAAAAACATACACAGGACTTATACGCGCAAAAGTGGCCGCTTGCAAAAAATTGGACATTCAAAGTAATCGACATTCCCGGAACTGCACATCGAAGAAATAGGCTTAACAGGACTTTCAAAATAGTCTGGACGTAACAGGAACTGGACCTAGACGACCAAAAGGATTCTGGGAGTATTATTAATATTCGCAAAATTATTTTGGAATTTTGTCATACAGGGGCCGCTTTGTCTATGTGGCAAAACGGTAATGTATCTCTGATTTAGTATTTATTACCTAATACTGTTTTATGACCCTGTACATAAGATACTTCGGCCACTAAAAGCGGGAAATAAAGATGGAAGATATTAGCTTTTCGGTATTGATTTTCACCATGTTGGCGGGATAAGAATAGCACCGCCCCCTTCTATACACTGAGTGTCGTAAAAGCAGGAAAATATAAAGCTAGGAATGTGTTTCATTTAAGTAAAGAACTGAACTGCATAGTGGCTATTTATTATACAGGGTGTAAAAGAATTAGCTGCAAATATTTTAAGGGATGAACAACCCTATGAAACTGAACAACTTTCCCCAAGGAACATAGATCGAAAAATGAAAAAAAAAATTGGACCTCTCATACATACAAAATCACCGACGGCCGACCAAGTCAATCTATCTAATCTGTAATCTGTATGGAAGGGCCAAAAAAATTCTCATATTTCGATCTATGTTTCTTGAGGAAAGTTGTTCAGCTTCATGGGCTGATTCACCTCTTAAAATATTTGCACTAATATTTTTACATACATACATACATATATCACGCCTTTATCCCTTGCGGGGTAGGCAGAGCGTCAACGGCCATAAGAATACGGTCGCTATCGCCACTTTTGTCATTTTTGAGAATTGTTTTCCAAGGTTGTTTCAGAAAACATGTGTATCACTATAGTGACAGGTTGTCAGCCTGTCGCCTAAAAATTATAATACACAAACACCCTCGAGTCCCTTAGTCGCCTCTTACGACACCCGCAGGAAAGATGTGGGGTGATGCTATTCTAAGCCGGCATCACACGGCAATATTTTTACACCTTATATTTATTCTGCGATAGTGGACAGCTCAGCTCACTGTGCGAGGTTTGGAATAGCATGACCCCAATTCTATCCGTGGGTTTTGTAAACGACCTCTAAGTGATAGATCATCTAGGGAATGCGCAGTAGCGTTCTCTGTGAATGAAGTATCTTGCACTGCGCTTGCAGGCCAGAACGGCATGAAGGTGATGCTAGGTAGATGTTGACATATAGGTACGAGTATGAATTATTTTTGATTCAAAATGGCGAAACATAACGCAAGATATTGGTAACTTTAGAATTACTTACAGCAGTCACGTTTTTGTTTCATTAATTATGCTTATTAAATCATTGAGAACAACGGGAAAGAGGCGTGATTTATGTATACGTGTGTATGTACGAATCATTGAGAAAAAATTACTTGTTATTCATATCTTTGTCCTGAATGATATCTAGCAAAATTACAATAATAAATTATATCAATTTAGTGAACAGACATTGGAATTTAATATTGCAATGAGGCATGACGAACTTATAGCCTATTTGACAGAGATTTATAATCAAGCTGATCTTTAAATGTTATAAAAACAAACTTATAATAGATTCTGGTCTATTAAAATTTATAGGGTTACTATACAACCATGTCAGAGGCCTGCTACTTGTAGATGGTGGTTGAAAAGTTCTGACTAGGGTTCATTGGGTCGTTAGACTACTTGATGTCCGACACGAAAAGAAAGAGTGGGCATAATCCAACTCACTCAAGAAAGACATATTTGGAGCTATAAAAACTTAAATGCCCTGTGATGCCGGCTATGCCGTGTGATGCCGGCTTAGAATAGCATCACCCTATTTCTTTCCCGCGGATGTCGTAAGAGGCGACTAAGGGACTCGAGTGTTTCACGTGTATTACAACTTTTAGGCGACAGGCTGACGACCTATCACTATAGCAATATACGAATCGCCTGAAAGAGCCCTCAATTTGTCAGACGTGGCGTTGGCGACAGTATTTTTGCGGTCGTTATCGTTAACGCTCTGCCTACCCCGCAAGTGATAAAGGCGTGATATATGTATGTATGAATAAAAACTTCTGTTTCATTTATGAATATTCTAATTATGTCCTTTTTGTTGCAGGTATGTTCTCGCATTTCACATACAGGATGTCCTCCCAAGTCCAATACGTCCATTTACAGGGTGCTCCAAAACATAAAGGTCCTTTAAAAGGGCCCCTTATATGGGGCCCTTGCTCGGGTATAGCGAGAAAACTGAATAATACATATAAGTGCTTATAGAATATTTATTTTCGTGTTTCGGTATGGAAGTGTTCTGTCCTTAGGCATAAATCATTTGTGAGAGTTGTATGTAAGTGATAGAAAATTGTATTCTCCTACTAAACATACACTCTTGAATCATTCATAATGATGTAGTCCTGACAAGTCAAATGAGCTACTTTAAAACAATATTTTGTATGAAAAACTGAAAGTACGATGGACGTCATGCCGTCATGACACTTGCTTGTATTTTATTTTTCCGTTTATTAATTTAAACTTAGAATATTCCGAAAAATTTCGAAATACGTCCGTATTATTTTTAGACTATAGTTTTGAGCGTACAATTATATTTTAACCTATACCAGGTACTGACGATAGTTGAATTTCACGAAAACACTGATGGATTGGTTGCATTTTCAAAAGAAAATTTTAATTTTATTTGATTGATAGATATACGTTGACGAACGCAGAGGCCGATTGTGCCTCTTTGTTCGAGCTCTCGCTTGCACTTCAAGCCTTAAATAGCACGCCTCAGAGCGAGGTAACGCCGTATGAGTAATATTTTTTTGGTGCATGACGTCGGTCCCATCGATTTATAAGCCGTTGAAAAGAAAAAATATGTATGTAATATTTTTATAGGTAAAATCTAATGGACGGACTAATCTGTTTTTTTAGTCGTCTAGTTCACATAGCCTACGTAACTCTAGAACGTTTATTTAGGTAATAACTTCCTATTAAAATATCGTAAAACGTTCCGTTTAAGAGCGTTTTCTTTATGCTATTTACAACTTGCTGGTGGAATAGTTCTAGAATTTTATGTTTCCAGCTCAGAGCAACGCAGCAATTCTTAAATTATTAGTATTTACGGGATTATCACCACGATTATGTTTGTTTTTAATCACGTAAATACTAATAATTTAAGTGTTGTGAACAACCGCGAAAATCTCATATCGAAGCAATTTTTAGGGCAGCGAATCACCTAATTGAAGCCATGAAAAACTCATCGCAATCTATCTAGGCGCACACTAAAACACTTAATCAGAAATCACGCTATATTCTGTATGTAACTTAGAATTATGTTTGACTAAAGTAGTTTACTTATAGTAGTATTTAGATGCAATTACTTGTGTTTGAATGCTCATCGCGTCGTTCGTTGAAGCCTACCATTAGTAGTAACTAGTTATGGGCTGTTTAAAAACCCTATTACATCAGCTACTCCATTGTCGAATTACTGTCCGTCATACTAGACGAAAAGTGTGCATACTGTGATCGTCCTATCTCATCTTATCTAATTTAACCTACGTCATCCTACTGCTAGGCAAAATCTCCAATTTCTCTTTCCATCCTGTTCTGTCATGGGCTTCCGCATGCCCATACTATGATCGGAAGGAGATTATATGGTTTTAGTGTAGCTAGTTTCTACTCTGAATATTTTTCCCTCTGAGAACTTAAACTAACAAATATAAAATGCTAACAAATATTAAACTAAGTTTATGTTAGTTGGTGAACTTTATGACACAGATTGAACATGTATTAGGTCACTGGGTTAAGTCTAAGTGCATTTTTAGTATTACGGTTTAATACTAAATCAGGTTAATGTAACGTTTTAGCTTAGACTGAGTGAAAGATTGACTTGGATACCTAGTGTTGTAGGTCAAAACACAGAGTGGATGCAACAAGATGGTCACCGTCGTCGTGGCCGGCCACGGAGAAGATCTTCTTCTTAGCGTGTCGATGGCAGACATTACACCGTCGTAGCCCAGAACTTGGCCACATTGACAGCGCTGGCAGACGCTCTCATAAGGTCGTCCTTTGTGCAGGTGTTGGGGCACGCCGGGCACGATATTAGGTGGTGCATCGTTTGGACTGCACCACACAAACAGCTTACGTCGGTACCCTCCAAGAAGAAGATGACGGAGAAGATGACGAGATGACTTCGACGCTTTTCCCCAGGATTGGCAGTTAGAGGCAAGGGATCTAGACGGGTGGCGCGAGAGTGGGGAGGCTTTTGCCCAGCAGTGGGACACTGCACAGGCTACATAAATAAACCATTACGTTTGTTAGAAACGATAACAGCGACAGATCAATTCAAAAGTTGTATTATATTTCATGAAGCGATTTCAAACAAAAGCAATTTCAACTTTCCTGCTGCAAAATAAAAAAACAGTCATGGCGTCCACGTATACATGATTTTATGAATTTAACTTGGAAAGCTTCATTTTCTAATGCACTGTTTAAAAAAGACAGACAGAAACATTATATACAGGGTGTAAGGGATGGTGTAACGATAACTTTGCAGGCATGATCAGACCATGAAACTGAACAACTTTTTCTATGGGGACTATGTTGGGAAACGTGAAATTTTTTTCGACCTCCCATACAAAATTCCCGATCAGCTGACTGACTTAGTATGGGAACTAAAAAAAAAAATTTCGTTTCCCACCATAGCCTCCATAGTAAAAGTTGTTCAGTTTTATGGTCTGATCACGCCTGCAAAGTTATCGTTACACCGTCCCTTACTCTGTATAGGAACAAAGAGCGTCGGTGGCCAAGTGGTTAGGATACCAGTTTTACAGTCATGAGGCCCGAGTTCGATCCCCGCCATGTACCAATGTTTCTTAACATTACGTTTTCAAAAATTTATTATAAAATCCTAAAGGCTTAATAAAATATTACGGTGTGTTGCCCACTAAAGTAAAATTCCTCACTCGGACTCTCCCGTTTATGAGTCACCTGTGTGAAATCATTGGACGGTTGCCAACCCTGGCCGCTAGCCGCGTTACACTTTTAAATATTATTGTCTGTTTAAGAAAGCGCTTTTAATTGATAACTTCCATTTTTAACTGACTTCAAAAAAAGGAGGTTCTCAGTTTGACCTGTATGTATGTAGGGTTTTCGATGCGGTAATCAACAAAGTATTTGTCAGACTTAGGAGATTTTAAGCATACTACTTACATACGAATGTCACACTTTAAGTTATGTAGCCTGAAATAAAAGGCTTTTTTTGTCCCTTGTGGGGTTGGCAGAGCGTTCACGGCTATAAAAATATGGTCGCTATCGCCACGTCTCACTAATGTTGAGGGCTCATTCGTGTGTCACTGTAGTGACAGGTTGTCAGCCTGTCGCTTATTGTTGTAATACACATGAAGCCCTCGAGTCCCTTAGTCGCCTCTTAAGACACCCGCGGGAAGGATGTGGGGTGATGTTATTCTAAGCCGGCATCACACAGCATCAAATTAAGATAAAAACTAAATAAGATGTCTTTGACCTTTCGTCAGAACGTATTCTCTCTGTGGAACGAATTGCTTTCATCTCATAATAGATTTTTAAAGCGTATGCGAGTTGACGTTCGGAGGAAACCGTTCTGAGTCATTTACTAGAAAAATTATTGAGATCTTGTATTTAAATAGATAAGTCTTAAATGTGTGAAATCTTTTGGTCTTTTTCATTTGGATCTATAGGTCTACTAATGGGCTCCCGCGGTTGCGTCTGCGTGGAACTCGGTTTTAATCTCGTAACATCCATAGGAACATTTTTTCGGTATAAAACTGTCCTAGTTACCTGGTACCTGGTAGTTCTATGTGCGAAATTTCATGAAAATCGGTTCTGTAGTTTTAGCGTGAATAAGTAACAAATAAACATACAAATTTTCGCATTCATAATATTAGTAGTAGTCTCTGGACTATTTTTACGAACACCATATTAAATAAGGTATAACAAAAATCAAATGCGAATATTTTAAGGGATGAATCAGCCCATGAAACTGAACAAATTTCCCCAGGAACATAAGGCGAAAAATGAAGAAAAATTTTGGACCTCCTATACAAAATTACCATCCGACCAAGTCAATTTGCATGGGAGGACCAAAATTTTTATCATGTTTCGACCCGTTTCTTGGGAAAAGTTGTTCAGTGTCAAGGCCTGATTCACCCCTTAAAATATTTGCAGCTAATATTTTTACACCACATATAACTTCTCGATGGCCGTTTACGCCATGCCCACCCCGCAAGGGACTTAAACCTGATGTGTGTTTATGCTCCCCGCACGGCAATTTTAAAATCGCAGCAGCCATATTTCTTTAGTGGAATTTAATATCGGAGCGCACCGCACCGACACTTACAACGCGTTATCTATTGCGAACTCGGGAATACGGTAGAATACAGCATTTATTTACGGTTTTAATATTTATTTTACGCTACAATAGATGTCGCTGTTTGTTAATAAAACGCGAAAACGGGAAAATACGACGTGGTTTAGAGTAGATAAATAAATAGTTAGATCGATTTAACGCGAAATGCCCCAGAATGTAATGAAAATGATTTTAGCCGTTTCAGAGATCCGTTATGCAATTTTTTTGCTTGTAAACGTAAACACAGCTATCAACTCAGATATGCGCATTATGTAAAGAATTACAACTTACAATAATAAAACATTTGCTTGTTGTAATTTTTCACATAATAACACTTGTTCGTCATCTCGTTCGTCGTCACTACATCGTATATAGCAATGTCGCTTTTCGCGTCTGTCTGTCTGTATGTCGTCGTCGTCGTCGTCGTCGTCTCAGCCGATAGACGTCCACTGCAGGACATAGGCCTCCCCCAAGGATCTCCACGATGATCGGTCCAGCGCCACCCGCATCCAGCGGCTTCCCGCGACCTTCACCAGATCGTCGGTCCACCTTGTGGGAGGCCTACCTACGCTGCGTCTACCGGTCCGTGGCCGCCACTCGAGAACTTTCCGGCCCCAGCGGCCATCGGTCCTACGAGCAATATGCCCCGCCCACTGCCACTTAAGTTGCGCAATCCTTCGAGCTATGTCGGTGGCTTTGGTTCTTCTCCGGATTTCCTCATTTCTGATTCGATCGCGGAGAGAAACTCCGAGCATAGCCCTTTCCATTGCCCTTTGAGTGACCTTGAGCCTTCTTATGAGGCCCATTGTTAGCGGCCACGTCTCAACTCCGTAAGTCATCACTGGCAACACGCACTGATCCCAGACTTTTGTCTTGAGGCACTGCGGTAGTTGTTGAGAAGAGAAGATGTTACGTAGCTTCCCGAACGCTGCCCAGCCGAGTTGGATTCGACGATTGACCTCTTTCTGAAAGTTGGACCTACCCAGCTGGACTATTTGTCCCAGGTAGACATACTCGTCGACAACTTCCAGAGTAGAGCCCCCAACTGTCAGAGTAATGGGTGCAACAAGAGAGTTTGGCATAACCTTGGTCTTGTCCATGTTCATTTTTAGACCCACTTGTTGGGAGGCTCTATTGAGGTCATCGAGCATTGTACCGAGGTCCTCCAGGGTTTCCGCCATGACCACGATATCGTCGGCAAAACGAAGGTGAGTCAGATACTCGCCGTTGATGTTGATGCCAAGTCCTCTCCAGTCCAAAAGCTTGAAGACGTCTTCCAGTGCTGCTGTGAACAGTTTCGGTGATATTACATCTCCCTGTCTCACTCCTCGCTGCAACTGGATAGGTTTCGAGTCCTGGTCCTGAATTCGAACTGACATGGTGGCGCTTTCGTACAAGGACTTCAACACTTCGATATACCGATAGTCAGCTTGGCACCGCTGAAGAGACTGAAGTACGGCCCATGTTTCGATCGAATCGAAGGCCTTTTCGTAGTCCACAAACGCGAGGCAGAGTGGTTGGTTATACTCTTCAGTCTTCTGTATAACTTGCCTCAGCGTATGAATGTGATCCACGGTGCTAAAGCCTTTTCGGAAGCCGGCTTGTTCGGGAGGCTGGAAGTCGTCGAGCCTGCGTGCGAGACGATTCGTTATGACTCTTGAGAACAGCTTGTAGACATGGCTCAGAAGCGTGATGGGTCTGTAGTTCTTCAGCAAAGACTTATCGCCCTTTTTGAAGAACAGCATCACCACGCCTCTGTGCCATGCCTGTGGCGTTTTGCCCTCGAGTATGACAGAGTTAAACAATTTCTGCAGTGCTTTAAGTATCGGTTTACCACCGGCTTTCAGAAGCTCTGCCGTAACTCCATCATCACCCGGCGCCTTGCTGTTTTTTAGCTGTTTCAGAGCCATACTAATCTCGTACAAGCTGACGTCCGGGATGTCTTCTGTGTAGTGCCGGGTTAATCGAGCTCTTGGATCTGCGACCCGATTATTGACAGGTGTGCATGTTGTCGCGTATAACTGTCCGTAGAACTTCTCGACCTCTTCCAATAGCTCGGGCTTGGACGATACGATTCTGCCATCGTCGGTCTTTAGCTTCGCTAGTTGGCTCTGGCCTATCGACAGATCCCTAGCAAACACCTTGGAGCCTTTGTTGCGCTCAATTGCCTCTTTAATACGGTCAGTATTAAATTGGCGTATGTCGCGGGTCAAAGACTTAGAGATCTGCCTATTGAGCTGCCGATATTGGGAAGTATCCTCCGACGACTGCAGAATCATCTCGCGTCGTTCCTCCATGAGCCTCGAAGTATGGTCTGAGATTTTTTTGGTTCTGTTCGTACGATTGGGTTTGAAGAACTTAGAGCCAACCGTAAGGACAGTTTCCACGACCCTGTCGTTATAGTCGTCCACGTCGATACACTCACCCAGGCAATCGAAGCGGTTTTGCAGGTGGAGCTGAAAGCTCTCAGGGTTTTGGATTTGGGCAGGTGCTGGTCGGAGCGTAGACTTCATCAGACGTGATCTCTCGGCTTTTACATTAAGATTCAACGTGCCTCTTACCATTCGGTGATCGCTACCCGTTTTGAACGAATTGATCACAGAGACATCGTTGAATATCCGTTTTTTGTCTGTCATGATGAAGTCTATCTCATTTTTGGTAACACCGTCGGGGCTCTTCCAGGTCCATTTTCGATGCGGCCGTTTCCTGAAGAACGAGTTCATCATAAAGAGTCCCTCCTTCTCCATGAAGTCGACCAGCATTTGACCTCGGCTGTTCCTCACCCCAATACCAAATGGCCCAACTCTCAGTTCGTCACCGCAACGATTGCCCAGCTTAGCGTTGAAATCCCCCATGACCACCGTGTAATGAGTCCTGGAGGTATGTATGGCTTTGGATATGTCCTCATACATTGCCTCCACGTCCTCGTCGGGGTACTTCGAAGTTGGGGCGTATGCCTGTATGACCTTCAGCGAATAACGTTTAGTTATTCTGAGTATAAGGAATGCCACCCTATTTGAAATACTCCCGACCTGTACTACGTTGTTCACGAGGGACTTGTGGACGATGAACCCGACACCACCTTGGGACAGATGGTCGCCCTCCCGGAAGTAGAGCAGGTTACCTGACTTCAGGGCTATCGTGTCCTCCCCCTCTCTTCGGACTTCGGACAGTCCCACTATGTCCCACCGTAACCTGCTCAGTTCTTCCTCGAGTTCCACTAACTTCTCTTCCGTCCGCAGTGTGCACGCGTTATATGTTGCCAGGGCCAAGGTCGTTCGGCGAGGGATCCACGCCGCCCGGGGATTCCTAGCACCCCTGGTCTCGGAGCCGGGTCGATTTTCGCCTGAATCTGCCCGGCCACCGGGGCCGCCGGGCACTTGGGGCCGATTTCTATTTGTAAAATCCATAAGGGGGGGTACGGGCCGTCACCCACCACGCTGGCCCAGTGCGGGTTGGTGGGGATTTGGTTGCCAGTTTGGTTGGTTGGTTGTCTGTATGTATGTGTGCTTAAATCTTTACAACTACTCAACGGATTTTTAGGCAGGAGGATTTTTTAAAATAGATAGAGTGATTCATGAGGAAGGTTTTTATGTTTAACACTTACCGGGAAATCATTTTATTTCCACGGGAAAACGAGTTGCAGCGGGCGCAGCCGCTGGGCGGGCCGCTAGTTTGATAATAAAATCAGATATACTCACATCACGCCTGTATCCCTTGCGGGATAAATAGAAAAAGTTTATACTAAGCATCGCGCTACTACTACTAAGAAGATCTCTTTTTTTAAATAACGTGTCCTGGACAGTTACTCATTTTATAAAATGTATCTACGCGCTGTCAAATTGCATCACAGACTGCATAAAACATTTGACACTTAAAAAGAAATCCCTTATAAATTATTTAGGTATTTGTCCCTTACGTATCGTATATTTATATCTCGCACCTATGCCGCCACTTAGGGTTGGCAATAATCTCCTCTATATCATTATCATCACATCAGCCTATAGCAGTCCACTTGGTTGCTGTCTATGATTACTTAGACGGCGGTCGTTATACAACCATGTCAGATGCCTGCTACTTGTAGAAGCCGGTTGGAAAATTCTGACACTAGGGTGCATCGGGTCGTTGGACGACTCGGTGTCCCACACGAAAACAGAAGAGAGAGAGAGTCCACTGTTGGTCTCCACCAGGTTACGCCACAAAGAACGGTCTTCCGCTTATGCCATCCAGTCGCTACCAGCCGCTCTCTTTAAGTCATCGGTCCATCTGGCCGCAGGGCGTCAAACGGTACGCCTGCCGAGGCTTGGTCTCCACTCGAGAACACGCTCTCTCCACCGGCCATCGGTTCTACGACTGATGTGATTATTTATTATTTATTTATTATTTATTTGTTCAATAAACCTTAGTCTTAGCACAACCTTTCTTCGTTTCACTTGTCTCTCCCGCTACTAACCTTACAGCCCACTGCCACTTCAGTTTGCTACACTTTTGGACTATATCTGTTACTTGGTCTTTTTGCGGATAGTCTCATTCCGGGTCCTATTCATCAGTGAGATCCCCAGCATAAACCTTTCCATAGCTCTCCAAATGATATGTAACCGGTGCGCCAGTTTTATTATCAGGTTCCACGACTCTGCTCCGTACTGGAGTACGTACTGATCGAACACCTTGGCCTTGATGATTATTTTTGTTTATTTATTGTTTAAGTTGGTAAATTCAATCGGTTTATTGTATCTTGTTATGCATAAAATTTAAGTACCTACAGTTGATGAGATAAATTATTAGTTTATTATAGAAAAGAGCTGAAGTCGTAACTGCTTTATGCTGGTGAGGTGTATATAATGGATATGTTAGTAACTTAAACATAGTTAACACATGTATTTTTTTCCGCCAACAAACTGCTTTGCAGTATGGCATGTCTACACATCATCAGTCATAACCTACAGTTTAGAAATACTTTCCTTAAATAAATCCTTTTTTCATTTTTTTTGTTTTTAAGATGTGACAACCTTAGGCCTATAAGATGAGGGTGTGTTTTATGTACCGCGGGGGTATTCTCAAACCATTCGAATGCTCGGCACGTGGTTCGCAGGTAATATAGTGCGGTTATTGAATCACCCACTGCCACTCGTAAATACGGCTACATTTTAAGATTCGTGTGTTTCATGTAAGGTTGGTAGGTGTTTTGATGAAATGTTTTTAAAAGATAATAAATGTAAAAATCTTTATTTTTTCTGGAACGTAAAACATGACATGATATATAACATTTGAATAAAAAATGTAAAGAATTTTTTTAAGGGACGAACCAGCCCATGAAACTGAACAACTTTCCGTAAAGAACATAGATCGGAATATGAAAAAAATTTTGGACCTCCAATAAAAATTTATCAACCGACTAAGTCAATTTGTTTGGAAGGTTTAAACTATTTACGCATATGTTTTTGGGGAAAGTTAATCAGTTTCATTGGTTGATTCACCCCTTAAAATATTTGCAGCTAATATTTTTACACACACACACACACACATATATCACGCCTTTATCCCTTGCGGGGTAGGCAGAGCGTTAACGGCCGTAAGAATACGGTCGCTATCGCCACGTCTGACATTTTTGAGGATTGTTTTCTAAGGTTGTTCCAGAAAACATGTGTATCACTATAGTGACGGGTTGTCAGCCTGTCGCCTAAAAATTGTAATACACCAATACTCTCGAGTCCCTTAGTCGCCTCTTACGACACCCGCGGGAAGGATGTGGGGTGATGCTATTCTAAGCCGGCATCACACGGCAAATAATATTTTTACAACCTATAATGACCCACTCGTAACAGAATTACATTAAATTAAATGAATCATAGTAAGGGACTTGAAGGTTTTATGTGTATTACAACTTTAGGCGACAGGCTGACAACCTGTCACTACAGTGATACACGAATCATCTGAACAAGCCCTGAATATTTGTCAGATGTGGCGATAGCGACCGTATTTTTGCGAACGTTAGCACTCTGCCTACCCCGCAAGGTTTAAAGGCGTGATATGTGTGTGTATGTATGTGCCGTGTGATGCCGGCTTAGAATAGCATCACCCCACATCCTTCCCGCGGGTGTCGTAAGAGGCGACTAAAGGACTCGAGGGTATTGGTGTATTACAATTTTTAGGCGACAGGCTGACAACCTGTCACTATAGTGATACACATGTTTTCTGGGACAACCTTGCAAAATAATCCTCAAAAATGTCAGACGTGGCGATAGCGACCGTATTCTTACGGCCGTTAACGCTCTGCCTACCCCGCAAGGGATAAAGGCGTGATATATGTATGTATGTATGTATATATGTATGTATGTAATTATAGTAAGGTGCGACGGGGCAGATAGATTATGTTTTTCATGTTGTTTTGGGTATATGTAATACTGTAAAAGTAGTAACTTCTTTTTTGGTGTTCAAAAGCCAAACTTACGATTGAAAATTTATCAGTTTCACAATTACGCACTTATATTTACGTAACACACTTACATCAAAAGATCTTCTAAACTACTGCAGAAAGCGTAATGATGAAATCAATGCAGAACAAAGCTCTTGTTGATTGACATACAAACAAACAGAATAAACGATTTTAGTAATAGTTCGGTTTTCTATGATTTGAAACATTTTATGTAGTACTCAATTTCCAGAGTAAAATTGAGATTATTGGGATTTACTGCGCTCACAGTGCTATTTCTTATTTTCATTTATAATAACATAACATAACATAACATAAAAAAATTCTTTATTGCACAAAATTTAACAACATGAAGAAAACACAAACAAAGGAAACAGGACAACAGGCGGCCTTAATGCTAGGTAGCATTCTCTACCAGGCAACCTTAGGGTGAAAGAGAGAGTGCGACATGGAAGCGGGATAGTGCAAATATTACCTACTACATCTATACATATAATAAAGCTCAAGAGGACCGAAAGTCTGTACATACAAGATATCCAAAAAAAAATTGTTTCGTGATACTTAATATTGATAACAAAACACGTTGCTGCAATTTTTTAAATTTTTGTCTGTTTGGATGTTTAGATGTTTAGATGTTTAGATGTTTGTGTGTTTGTTTGTGGATATGCGGAAGCATCACGCGAAAACGACCGAGCGGATTTTGATGCAATTTGTACCAAAATGTCAAGTAAATCACCGACCAGGTTATAGGCTAAAAAAAAACATACCCCTAAAAGGGGGGTTGGCTGCTACGCATAAAATAAGTTTGTAGATCACGTAAATTTCATAGTGCCGCGTAGTAAAAAGATGTGTATGGGCTTATTGGACCCGAGATTGATTTCAAATTTCGAACTGGCCAGCACGAACTGTGCCACTTTGAATAAGCGCGCAGAAAGAAAAATAAGAAGAGGCCGTATTCATTATTTTTAATCTATATTTTTATAACCTCAATAAATGAGAAAAGTAAAATCTACGAATATGTCTACGACTACAAAAATATCTCTTTATTATTGGAATAATTTTAACTTTTAATAATTCAATATTTTTTACACTCGAAAACAAAAGTTCCGTGGTACAAGACGTGTAAGTTGCGTACCAGACGATACAATCTTTATTTATGGATCGCGTAATCTACTATTTACCGCGGGAAAATTGCAATAGCTTCAAAGCAAAAGTTTGTGTGAAGGGATACCTATCCTTATTTTTGCCGCTCCAACCATGGTTAAAATGGCTCAGCGGAAATGGATCTGCTTATGATGTAAGTCGGCCAGCGAAGTACCACAATTTTTTGTTTTTAATTTTTCTTGCTAATTTTGTTAAGGCTATTCTTTATATCTACGTTACTAGCCAATGTTGTTCTGTTACATACTGTTATTATATGTTTAGCCGACAAATTGTAATACACCAATAACGTCGAGTCCCTTAGTCGCCTCTTACGACACCCGCGGGAAGGATGTGAGGTGATGCTATTCTAAGCCGGCATCACACATCATCTGTGCCCAATTTCATGAAAATCAGTTCAGCAATTTTTGCGTGAAGGAGTAACAAACAAACAAATCTATGGTATTAATATATTAGTAGGAAGTAGGATAGGATAGGATTTGTAGTGGGATTACTTGGTTTTTAATAAGCATATGTTTTATTTATTCACACTCATGAACTCGGTCTTTATTCATCCATCACAATGTTAAGAAATGTGGCATCAGTCTACTTCACGGAATTGATACCTTTGGAAGTAAACGCATGATTTTAAAAAAATTGCTAAAATGAACTGGAAAGCGAGGATTTGGAACAGGGAGTGACTATTCTGTAACCTGATTCAGCAAATTCAACCTACAGGAATCAAAAAGACCAAACATATATAAAAGAATCACCGTTTTCTTACTCTTTTTTGCATGTGGAAATTGTAAATTTAGGATTTAACAGTTTTTTAACTACATTTAAAGTGTAAAAAAATTAGCTGCAAATATTTTAAGGGGTGAATCAGCCCATGAATCTGAACAACTTTCCCCAAGGAATACATAGGTCGAAATATGAAAAAAACATTTGGGCCTCCCATACAGTTGACTTGCTCGGCTGCTACATTTTGTATGGGAGGTCCAAAAATTTTTTCCATATTTCGACCTATGTTGCTTGGGGAAAGTTGTACAGTTTCATGGACTGATTCCCCATTTCAATATTTGCAGCTAATATTTTTACACACTGTATAGTCGGCGAAACCAAGTTTTCGGGTACCTATCTACCAACAATTTAATATAAGCTTATAATATATTATTTTATGGTTCTTAGAGTCTATGGGGGAGGCCCATGTTTATCAGTGAGCTTCCTTTATATAGCTTATATGATGGATGATATATGGCGAAACGAAGTTCGCGGGCATCAGCTAGTAAATAAGTAATAATAAAATACATATACAATTATAATGTTGTGAAGTTTGCATTTTGTTTGGTTTTCATTCAAAGCACTTCGAACGGAAATATTTTTGGAAAAATTTGCTCATCCATCATACAATCACTACCTACACAGTATAAAGCACAATCCCTTTTCGCGTCTACATGTATGTATGTTTGCTTGAATCTTTAAAACTACACAATGGATTTTGATGCAGGTTTTTTTAATAGGTAAAGTGATTCAAGAGGAAGGTTTTTATGTATAATACTTGCCGGGAAAAATCCTTATTCCTACACGAAAATGAGTTGCAGAGGGCGCAGCCGCTAGGGCAGGCCGCTAGTATGGTATAAAGCAAAGACTCTTTTCGCGTCTGTATGTATGTATGTTTTGTTTGAATCTTAAAAACTACACAATAGATTTTAATGCAGGTTTTTTTAATAGATAGAGTGATTCAAGAGGTATGTTTTTATGTATAATACTTGCAGGGAAAACATCTATTCCCACGGGAAAATGAGTTGCAGCGGGCATTGCCGCTGGGCGGGCCGCTAGTGTTTCTACATAAAAATATTTTTCGTCTGTCACTATGTAGTGACACTTGCTAGCTATTGTGTCTAACAAATTTCCACTATTACCAGACAGAGGCTGACAAACATTAACCCATGTAACGGCACTTTTTGCCGCCAAAAACTAACAAAGGGATTCAATTAGAAGCGTAGTAACCATAAAAGCGAGCATTTGGCAGACGGTTCCAGGGCAAATGGAAATAGTAAATATTAGAAACGGAGATATGCGGTTTTGACATTTGGCCTTGGAGTTTCTATTGTAATTTAATTGAACTGACAAATGTTTCCTACACGTGTGGGACACGGAGTCGTTCAGCGACCCAATGAACCCTTTCTATAATGAAAGTTTATTCACACACACAAATCACGCCTATATCCCTGGCGGGGTAGGCAGAGCGTTAACGACAGTAAAATGACTGTCGTTATCGCCACGTCTGACTAATGTTTGAGGATCGTTTCAGATAAGTCGTGTATCACTATAGTGACAGATTGTCAGCCTGTCGCCTAAAATTGCAATACACATGAAACCTTCAAATCCCTTAGTCGGTTTGTAACGCCCACGGGAAAGAAATGGGGTGATGCTATCTAAGCCGGCATCTCACGGCAAAGTTTATTTAGTACAAAAAGACTTTATATACCTACGTACATATATCACGCCTTTATCCCTTGCGGGGTAGGCAGGGCGTTAAGGGCCGTAAGAATATGGTCGCTATCGCCACATCTGACATTTTTGAGGATAAAAGTTGATTAATAAAATGGGTTGGCTGGAAAAGATCTCTCGGTAATCTTGTCATGGCGGTAAACATTTTTTATTACGTTTCTGTATTTTTTATGCAATAATAAAGAGTATAAATACAAGAATATAATAACCGACCCCGATAGACAACGGGGTAAGGCAGGCATAAAATTCATTACTTTGATTCGTACTATTGGATACAAGAATACCAAAATTCATCGAACATCAGTCAATCCAACCAATATCGAAATCACTTCAGAACCAGAATCAAATTAACCCTGAATTTTGGAGAAACAGCGGAATTTCCAAAAGACTCTTGAGCTTCGACTTCAATATTGAGAATCGGAAGAAATTGAACTTGGCTTCAATTCTAGAAGTGGTTTCTGTTTGTTACTTAAATGTCTGACGATTGTCATCATTGTGACAGACGGTTTAATCAGTGTCTGAGACAAGACCACAGGCTCAGCGTTGCCTGGGATGCATTAATGGAAAACTCAGGGTTGCCCAGGACCTGCGCCACCCTCTCGGCCTGCCTGGCTGACTCCACAGGAACGACAAGTCGATACGTGCGGAGCCAGGTCGGCTGCAGGACTCTACCGCACGATAGACCTCTGTCACGCGCGTCTGACGGAGACCCCGTTCCGGGTTTAGTGTGGAGTTGTCCTTCTTCAGGACCGGTCTTGGGTCTGATTAATCCCTCCGTCGTCTCTTACGACTCCCACGGGTAGAGAGGGGGTGGTGCTATTCTAGTCTGCCGGGTCTACACAGCAGCGTAGCGTTGAGAACTTGGATGTCTCCAATATTGAGCGTTGGATCGATGTACGCAGGCAGTTGCTCCATATGGTTGAACATAATGGCTTAAGGTCAGCTATAAAGGGCTAAAGGTCTAAACATCGCAAAATATTATGGAGTTCACTAGCTAACCTTGGACATTTGCGCTGGGTACTCTATTTCTTTAAATAATATTTTTGCCTATAAGACTTGCCCACTATACTTTGCCTTGTGTTCTATTCTTTCTCCAATTGCGATAAGATAAACAATAGAATCTTAATTTTAGAATGGCATCTAGAATCGATACTTAGATATCGATGCTCAAACCGATGTTAAATCGTTCTCCCAGCTTATCGATAAAACACTCGAGTTGAAGGCTGAGGGCGCTATTTTGGATTGAAATTCAATCCCCAATCATAATAATGTAGACAGATCTTTTTGGTATTATCCAGACACTGGTAGAATATAAAGTACCAATTTTTCACAAGGAGAATTTCACATAAAAATTTCAAGTGTTTATTGGGAAATGTAGTTAGTTACTTTGTCCGCAGTTGTTAGTTGTTTGTTCTATATTCGCCATTCCTATCATTATACCTACAGGGTAAAGTTTAATAGAGTACAAATATTTCTATTCCAAAAACTGAACAAGTTTCTATTGAAATATTTATTCAAAATATGAAGAAATGTGGACATCTCCCATGCAAAAAAGTTACAAGACCGAGTCGCATTTTATGGGTTGCTTGTATGTTTTTTACATATGTCGAGAAATTGTACTAGATGCATTTCCCTGAAACCATAAGAAGTCCTTATGATTGCTACGAAGTACTGTACCTAAGAAACAAATTGAAGATCTGTCAAAAAAAAAGTACTTATTGGACTTACGGTAATTCAGTATGGAAGGTCCTATTTTTTTTTCAACATTAACGATCAGGTCAAAGTAAAGTTATTTTGATTCTGTTATAAAACGTCTCTGTAATCTTTTCACATTTTAGACAGATGAGTTTATCCAAATTGGATTCAGTCTGGCCTCAAACGCTTATCGTAAAATTATGTAAACTGCTAAACAGCCCAAAACAAACATAACCTTAAAACTTTGTCCATCTACGTCCAGATATATTCAAAAGTCAGTGCATTTTAGGCCTTGTGTTTACTCCTAATCTCTATTTGGCAGGGGATTTCTACGCACTAGTGATGTACACATACCAAAAATAAGACATTATGGCAGTAGCCAAAAATAGAGCAATTTATGGTCGAGTAATATCGTGAACGATACCAGAACTGGCAGTTTTGGCTGAGGCTAATTATAATGCTTTTCTTTCATGTGCGAGAAAACATCTTAAATCCATATTGTAATTGAGGTTTAAAAAACGCACGCAAGCAGCATGCGTTGGATTTGCCTACATTCCATTAAATAAATAAAAAATACGCGGCAAAATCAATATCAGCCTTTAAAATTCAATTAAAATTGTGTACCATAAAAAACTTATTCTTCACGAAGTGTAAAGTTCAAACTTTTTTTTCGGGCGTACGAGAAGAACCGAAATGTATGCATGGAATTTCATTTTTGTCATGTCTGCGCCTCCTGACGACTTAAACAATAATGCCGCCATTTACGAGCAAAACAAATAAAAACCTTTAGGTATTGCACAATAATAGAACAACACAAACAAAGGAAATAGTAATAACTAGGCGGCTAGGTAGCATTCTCTACCAGGCAACCTTGGGGTGAAAGAGAAAGTGCGAAAATGGAAGTACTCAATACTTTTCTGATGTAAGTATATAGCACTATGCTTGGCAAATGAGATGGCGAGCGCAGTGCAAGATCATTTCATTCACATTTCCTTTCTACGACTTGGTTCCTTAATCGCCTGCAATTGCGCTGGGTTGTAAGAGAATACCATTTCTCTACGTTAGGCCTGCTCTAAGATAATTCTCTAGAAATATGCAGTGCCTATATTGTGTCCATTGACCTAACTGTTTTTGTGTACAGAAATGATATCATAACCCATGTATGCAATGGACTACAGTGTACTTATGACTTTAAATTTTAAAAAAATGTTCCTGTAATTACATATACATATTTTGGAAACTTTAAAATGTTCCACTGCAGGCTGGATTTGAACCAGCGACTTTGGGCATTTGTACTGACGCCACCTCTACCATCTGGGCAATCGCTTGATGGAAAGTTTACAATGTTTTAAAAAATTATTACCTTTTTCGTAAATATGGTTTAATTCAAGGCAATAGTAATAAATAAATAAGTAATAAAACTATTTAAGATCTTGTTGATATTGACTATAACATCACTATTGCACGTAACAAAGGTTAATTTTGAACCTAATGCAGATTGAACACGGGTCGAAGTCCTGGCTTTATAAAGCTTTATAAAGCTACGTCTCTGTCTGACGTAGAGATAAAGTACTGAATGTAAGTGTCAGAATTTTTCAACCGCCTTCTACAAGTAGCAAGGCTTCTGACATGGTTGTGTAACGACCGCCGTCTATGTAATCATAGACAGCAACCGTGGCATCCGAAACATGGAACCATCTTACTTACAGACAATCGGGTGGTTCAGCCCGCAATGCCCTAACCAGACTGGTAAATGATAAACAATAAACCTTCATTTTTATATTATTTTTTCCCACATTTTTGTGCCGCTTTTAAACTAGGAACATATACATCCTGCATCTAAGACGTATATGTCCTTTCCAGTAGCTTTATCTATTTGACTACATTTTAATTAAGAGCAAGTCGGAATCAAGTGTTCTTCATACACATACGAACACACATTTAATCCTTCATATTATAGAACTTATGCAGTAATTAAGGGGGAGAATGGACCATATCTAAGTGTGAATTGCAGTATGAACCGTATAACTGAGTATTTAGTCTCTCTTTTCGTGTGGGACACCAAGTCGTCTAGCGACCCGATGACTATTTAGCTAGCAGGTAGAGTATTGAGACGTATTTAGGGGTAGGTACTTTTGGCGAAATGTTAAGAATATTAGTCGGGACTGTTTTTTTTAGTTGAAGTTATATTTAAATTAGAAAATCCTTTATTTTTAATGCTTACTTATTATGTGCCTATTAGAATACATCAGCGTCATCAGATATGACATCAGATTAAAACAGGTGAAAATACCTCGTTGAAAATAAACAAATCAAACTTTTTTGTTTGCACATACGTATATATATACTACGCCTATAACTGCGGGGGTAAGAAAAGCTTTTGATTACTAACTAAAAAAAATCCTTCTTAATTATGTAGGTAAATCATCCCGCCTACAAAATAATTAAAATAAAATCAAAACCAAATGAGCCTTTGATATACGAATCCTTTCATGTATTAATTAACTCCAGCCAAGCCAAGTGAAATAATTTGAGGTCTCTGTCTCAGTAATTGTCGTGAGGTATGAAAATGCAGCTTTCAGGCATTTGATGATATGGCTGGATGCCAAAAGACGGAGCCAGGCACTTGACTGCGAGTGCTTAGTTAAGCAAAGGGACTAACTAACTAACTACCTTTGTTTGAATTATACATACAAACTTACATCAGGCTATGGCAGTCTACTGCTGGACTGCTGCTTCCCGCAGGGCACGCCACCAGGTACAGGTAGCCTCGGGGCTGGCCAAGCTAACCAAACAGCATGTAACGTTAGGTGGTAAATAAAATCGAGTTCATGTCAAGAAAAAAAATGTGTTACATGGGTATAGTTAGCCGGACCCCCTGGACAGTAAACCACCCAGAAACCTGTCCAGAAGTGCTCCAATTCTAAATATTCAATTTGTCAGGCCCTTGGCTACCCTAGCTAAATTTGAAACAAAAAATTAATAATAGCCAGAAGCAGCTACGCTAAAAATGAGATAAAATATATATTATATACCTACAGTAGATAATTCTACCTTTGTCGTAATTAAAAGTCTACTTTATATATTTGTAACTACTCCCATGGAGATTTATCTTGCATATAATCTGATATTTCATAATGGCCTTTCTTATACAATTTTTGTATTATTATTCGCTTAAATTTATTAAATGGTAATTCTTGGATATCTTTAGGAATCTTGTTATGATATCGTATACAATTGCTTTTAAAAGATTTACTTAGGTACTTTACAGAGCCTGCTTATATGCGGGCATCGGTCCATCTGCCTTACAAGCAGCATACGTAAGCGGTATGCTCTAACTCTTAGTCTTTAGATTACAAACATATTAATTACGTACCATAAAACACCTAATGCACTCTGAACATGTGACGACTTAAATGATCCTTTCACGTATTTTCCTTTTCAAGAAATCAATGAAATTTCCTTGAAAATGGGAGAAAATACGTTCATTTACTTACATAATATCTTTTCACCTTGCTATATATAGAAACATTTTTGAATACTTTATACCCAGGTAAGTCTTCCTTAACTAAATAAACAGTAAAATGTACCTTTTAATACGATTCCTTATCTTTTGTGCGGTTCCACGTTGATGAGGGTTAAAAGTAACCTCTTTTCATTTAACTAAATAACGCTCTTAACCTATTTCTAAGAACAGGCAGCTTGTGTAATGTGTGCTTAGTTTGCAGCGAAATTAATGGCTTTTCCTTTAAATTTAATCTCTCTTTTTTCGTATGGGTCACTGTCATACAACGACCCAATGAACTTTAGTGTCAGAATCTTTCCACCGCCTTCTACAAGTAGCTTTAAGCAAGTAGTAGGCTTCTGACGTGGTTGTGTAACGACCGCCGTCTAAGTAACCATAGACAGCAACCGGGACCTAAATTTAATGTTTGTAAGAGACATTGGAGTGCTTATTTTTATTTACTTTACGTCGTAAGTAAGTATTAATGTTTTATTGAAATGTAAGATAGATATAATGTCATCATCCTATAATGTCCTCATCCTACAATGTCCACATTTAAAATGGCATCTTCCTACAATGACTTCATGGCATATTAAGCCGTTGGTACCGGTTGCTGTCTATGATAACTTAGACGGCGGCGGACGTTACACTACCATGTCAGAAGCCTGCTTCTTTTAGACGGTGGTTGAAAAATTCTGACACTAGGGTTCATCGGGTCGTTGAACGACTTGGTGACCCACACGAAAAGAGACGGCGGTGGTCGTTACACACCCATGTCAGACGCCAGCTACTAGTTGTTGAAAAACTCTTGACACCAGGGTTCAAAGCGTCGTTGAACGACTAGTGTCTGTGAAACCGTCCCTTACACCCGGTATAATCTTCTACAAAATGACGGCCGTTGAGATTCCGCTGACACCGCATCAGATAGAAACGTGACTCCTATTTATCTGAGTAAGCTTAATTGAGCCTTGAACTGCATTTAAGATTTGCTGCGTCATACGTTAGCAATCAAGAACATACAGATATCTCATACAGGGTGTCCTAACGAGCTCTGGTGTAATTAGATAATTAATAATATTTAGCATCCTATGCGCGTACGGGGTTTTACTGCTTTTTTATGAGATCTTCAAAACTGTGCTTTTCAGTTTAAACGCGATGTGACCGAGTAGGCCGTACCAATCGAGACATTAATTTCAAGATTTTATCGTAAAAATAAATAGATTTTATCATATATGTAAGAAGTAAACAAAGGAAAATAAATCTTGTGTACATAAGATGCGATTTCATCTTGTGCATTTGCTAGAAACTGACAGACGTCACAGGTATCGCAAAAATTTTATAAAGTGAACAGGCTGTAAAAGGTGTAAAAATATTAGCTACAAATATTTTAACAGGTGAATCAGCCCATGAAACTGAACAACATTCCCTAAGAAACATAGGTCAAAATATGATCAAAAGTTTGGACCTCCCATACAAAATTAAATTTGTGCGGTTCAAATTCATTATGTCATATTTCGACCTATGTTCCTTAGGGAAAGTTGTTTAGTTTCTTGGGCTGGTTCACCCCTTAAAATATTTGCACCATTTTTTTTTTTTACACCCTGTATAGTAATGAGCTTCAGAAGGTGCAGCGTCAGTGTTTCCAATCACCCCCTATGCTATACATGGTGCTCTAATTAGAGCGTTTGGCGGACCGCGGCAATTAGCCGGTGTGGAGTGGAGCATCCTGTATACGAGGTAAAGTGTGCTTGAAAAGGCGACGGTTTTTGAATTAATTAGTTGTTTAGAACTGGTGAAGTCGCTTTTATCTGTCGTATACAGGGGTGATGCCGGCTTAGAGTAGCATCACCCCGATTTTTTTCCCGCGGGTGTCGTTAGAGTCGACTAAGTGATTTCATGTGTTTCTGTATCACAATCTTAGGCGGTAATCTATAGTTGTGTAGTTGCGTACAAAAATAGCGTTGGGAAACGTACATTGACACGAGAAGAAGAAGAAGAGGCGGTAATCTGACAACCTGTCACTGAAATACAACTGCAATTTTTTATTTTTGGTGTGGAACACCGACCTTAGATATTTGCAAAACGTCAACGCTCTGCTTACCCCGCAAGGCGTGATGTTTGTATTTGTAATTGTATGTGAACCTAAATCATAGGTAATAGGGGCGGTAATTGAGTGTTGTACAAATCGACTAAGAAATAATAATCAAGGGTATAGGCAGCAGCGGTCTCTGTGAATGCAATATCTTACACTGCGCTCGCCAATCTCCTGCCAAGCGTGGTAAGTACGGCAATCCTCCCCAATTTGGGGCAGGCTGATGTCCATCAGTGGGATTTTGTGGCTGTTTAGGTTAAGGTATCAAAATTCGCTTGTCTCCTGGGTCATTCAAAATATAAAAAAATACTACGGATTTCGTTCATAACTTTTCGAAATATTCAAAATTTTAATTAATAAACAGAACAATAATATAAAAGTAAGGCCTTTGCCCTGCAGTGGGACATCGAATAGGCTACGTAAAAAAAAAAGTGCTTTGACGCCATCCAAACACTTACGGCGTGACGTCATACTTCCAGTTCTTCATACAAAATACCGTTTCAGATCGTTTTAAAAAGTAGCTCATTTGACTTGTCAGGAATCTAGCCTATTATAGGATGGGACTCATCGTTTCAACTCAGAATCTGACTAAGAACTTATGAATGAAACTTCAAAAATACTTTACGATGTTGTTTTGAGCACCGCTGCCAAGCAATGCAGTGTTTCCCATACTGTAAAACCTAACTGGTAATCTCGTGTCCACGAGTGGGTTTGTTTGTAAATTTTCATTACGTTTCTATTGACTTGCTAGACTGTTTTGAGTTTCGTTCCACGGTATTTGGTATCCAGGAATTTTGTTGGTTTTCGCTGAGAATGTGTGATTGTAACTCGAAAGGAATGTTCGTTGTAAAATTTGGATTTTAAACGGCAACATTAGAAAAATGCTGTTTTACTCCGAACAATTGTTTGAAAAGAGTGCTTAACACATAAAAAATACCACTTTTTAGGAAATCCTACAGCAGTACCATTACTAAGGGAAATCTTGTTTAACATTTAAAGAATCCAACATTTTAAAAATCAACTTTATAGAGACCGATTTCAAGTCTTTTTTTTTATTTATTATATTTTATTCTATAGTATATCATTAAAACATTACATTTCACCACATGCAATATTAAAGAGAATCATTAATTCAAGCTATCACAAACAGCACAGTGGTATTAGAAGTAAAAAAAATGTTTTACAAAATGTTTTAGAAGTCAACATTTTGAAAACTCAACTATAAATTCTACCGTTGTGTGTGGATGTTGATGTTTTTTAAAGATTATTGAAATTGTAATGAATGTTAAAAAGTATGAATCATAATGAACCATAATCCTCGTAAGTCCTCTAAATTTCAGTTCAATAAACTTTTGAGGACGCATGCAAAATGTGAATAAAATAAAAAACTGCATTGAAGTTGTTTTGATCATATCTCGAAATAAAACTCATAATATTTTACTCGTTTCTGCAAATATGCCGTGTGATGCCGGTTTAGAATAGCATCACCCCGCGGGTGTCGTAAGAGGCGACTAAGGGACTCGAGAGTATTGGTGTATTACAATTTTTAGGCGACAGGCTGATAACCTGTCACTAAAGTGATACACATGTTTTTCTGAAACAACCTTAGAAAACAATCCTCAAAAATGTTCGACGTGGCGATAGCAACCGTATTCTTACGGCCTTTAACGCTCTGCCTACCCCGCAAGGGATAAAGGCGTGATGCGTGATATATGTATGTATGTTTCTGCAAATAAATGCATACGATCGCGAATTATTAATAGCCAGCCGTTTTTCTTTAGATTTGCATATAATCATATAAATAACGAAAAAAAAAACATTAGGATAAATAAACACATTAGTCCAAAAAATCCACAATGTGCTACTGTTCACGTAGTCAGACATTGGATTGATTTACGCTCAAAATCATATTGTTTAGTGGAATTGAAATTCTATGAAAAAAGATTCTTTTGTTGTGAGATTCTTTCAGGCTTACAACCTGTCACTACAGTGATACACGAATCGTCTGAAGGTGCCCTCAATACTTGTCAGACGTGGCGATAACGACCGTAATTTTGTGGTCGTTAACGCTCTGCCTACCCCGCCAGGTATACAGGCGTGATTTGTGTGTGTGTATAAGTAAAAATGTGGGGAAATATTTGGTGAGTTTGTGTAATGAAAGTATTAATTTTGCAGCGGTGAACCGCTGAATATTTTACGTTTTTATTACAGCTGGAAAACAAATAAACTCACATTAATATGAGTGTTCACTTCATGAATTAATTACGTAAATTTCAACGATACTAATATCGTTTGGAGACAGAAAATACCACATTTCTACTTACATACACATTCTAATACACATATCGCGTCATTATCCCTTGCGGTGAAGACAGAGTCTAAAAATACGTTTGCTAACGCCACGTTTATCAGTTTCTGAACAATTTTCTATCACTATAGCAACAAGTCTTAGAGACTGTCGTTTAATACTTTAATAAATATGGAACCATTCAATCTCTTAGTCGTCTCTTACGACACCCTTGATAAAGAATTGGGGTGATGCTATTCTAAGTTAACACCACACGGAATTACTTACTACCCCAAGCAATATCTACAATGAACTAGGTAAATTGGAATCCCGCAAGCGGCTCAAAAGATAAAAGCCTTCACAAATAAAGGTTCAATCTGGTCCTAAACAAATATGAACAAAATACAATGAGAATTCGAAATAGCCTTAAAACTATACTGGATATATAGTATAAGTTTGATAAAACAGAAACTGTTGCAATGTACTTGCTAGATAGCTTTGGAATTACTTTCCAATGTAGATAATATAGGACCTACTTTATTTAAGTAGTTTAAAAAGGTTTAAATAAAATTATACAGGGTGTAAGGGACAGTGTAACGAAAACTTTGCAGGAGCGCTCAGACCATAAAACTAGACGACATTTATATGGGGGCTATGTGTTGGAAAACGAAAAAAAATTTTCCACCTTCAAAACAAAATTCTCGATCAGCTGAGTGACTTTGTATGGGAACTCGAAAAAGATTTTATTTCCGACATAGTCTCCATAGAAAAAGTTGTACAGTTTCATAGTCTGATAACGCCTGCAAAGTTTTCGTTACACCGTCCCTTACACCCCGTATAAAGGGGTTACTAAGACTAGACTCTGTGTCGGTGTCCCACACGATAGAAGAATCAGCATATAGTACACTCTAGACTTAGGCTTCCCCCAGGGTACGCCACAAGTCACGATCTCCCGTTCTCGCCATCCAGTCGCTACCAGCCGCTCTAAGTCATCGGTCTATCCGGACATAGGGCGTCCAACACTACGCTTGCCGAGGCGTGGCCTCCACTCTAGAACCGGCTTAGTCTGCCTTCTATCGATTACACAGTGAATAAATAAACAGGCTTCTCCGTCGCGTGACAAAACAGCAATGGATCGCATTAATTCAAATCACCCGGCCACTTGGACGACAATGAATAATCTAATAGACGTCGCTTTGTTTAACGCTGGGTAAATTTTCTATTGTTTGTCCTATGTATGTTTTTTTTTTCTAGTAAAGAAAACCGTGTTAAGTATGAAATGACATTTAAAACTGTTAATTATAACTACAACTATGATACTATATCATTGATAGACACATCCGTGAGGAAAGTTTTAGCAAAAACAGCTACAAAAAAAAATAGCTGCAAATATTTTAAGAGTTGAACCATCCCATGAAACTGAACAATTTTCCCCAAGGAACATAGGTCGAAATACGAAAAAAAATTGGAGCCTCCAATACAAGATGTACCGGCCCAACGAGTCAATTTGTATGGAGGGCCCAAAACTTTTTTCGTATTTCGATCTATGCTCCTTGGAGAATGTTGTTCAATTTCATAGGCTGATTCTCCTCCTAAAGTATTTGCAGCTAATATTTTTTACACCTTATATAATAAAAGTCAGCTCATCCATCGATATCTTTAAACCATTCGAAATACCCCTTTGCTATTAGAAATATTTTTCTACACAAAATAGTGACACCCCACGTCATCCCCGGCGCGGATCACAATATCCTGCTATCTTACAAAGCAAACGTGTAAGACATGTTATATTAAATTCCACCGCTAAAAAGATGTTGAGGAAACTTGAGATATGTGAAAAATGGGTAAGGATAGTTTTTAACATACATACATACATACATACATACATATATCACGCCTCTATCCCTTGCGGGGTAGGCAGAGCGTTATCGGCCGTAAGAATACGGTCGCTATCGCCACGTCTGACATTTTTGAGTATTGTTTTCCAAAGTTATTCCAGAAAACATGTGTATCACTATAGTGACAGGTTGTCAGCCTGTCGCCTAAAAATTGTAATACACTTGTAACCCTTAATTCCCTCAGTCGCCTCTTACGACACCCACGGGTAGGAAATGGGGTGATGCTATTCTAAGCCGGCATCACACGGCAATTATTTTTAAGACTGCAAATATCGTAAGAAGTCACCAGAATATACTTACTCGATTTTTACGCACACTTAATATTTATTCTTTTGGTGATCCTCTCTGTTCTTGCAATACTTAAATCAATCCTTTTTTTGTTTAAACATCTATTGAAACCAAAAATGACAACTCGAAAAGCTGAGTTTCTGGCCAAATCGGGGACGCTGGATGTAATGATTAAAACAGTGGCCTATGCAACGAAACTACAGGCTACAATTCTAAAGGTGAATTTCAATGTACATTGCGTGGCCGGTGGGACATTGTAAAACCAGGATTTTTGACCCGCTACGCAATGTACACCGGATTTCACATGTCGAATTAAATCCCGTAGTTTCGGAAAACGTGACTCTGGTGGTCTAAAAATCATTTTAATAGTATGAAATAAAATAAATAATTAAGAAATTGATCTTTTAAAGTAATCACAAGCGGCGGACAAAAAGACATACATACATACACAAATCACGCCTTTATCCCCCGCTGGGTAGGCAGAGACTTAACGATCGTAATATTACGGTCGTTGTCGTCACGTCTGATAGGTATAGAGGGCCCTTTCAGATAACTCGCGGGCCAAGACGTTATAACATATCTCAATTCCAACGCATCAAAGCTAAGATATGAGTGTGCCTTCTAACGTATGACAAAGGATGAGCCCCTGGGAAATTTTAATCTAGCGAGACTTACACAAGGACCGGGAAAGCAAAGGATTCTACACGGCGCCCGAGATTCTGCTTAAAGGATTTAGAATTTAAACATACGTATATCACGCCTTTATCCCTTGCGGGGTAGGCAGAGCGTTAACAGCCGTAAGAATACGGTCGCTATCGCCACGGCTGACATTTTTGAGGATTATTTTTCAAGGTTGTTTCAGAAAACTATATTACTATAGTGACGGGGTGTCAGCCTATCGCCAAAAAATTGTAATACACCAATACTCTCGAGTCCCTTAGTCGCCTCTTACGACATCTACGGGAAGAGTGTTTGGTGATGCTATTCTAAGCCGGCATCACACGGCAACTTATAATTTAGATGTAAAACTAATCGGAACCAGTGTAAGGAAATCGTCCAAATAAATGAGAAAGCAGGGATGTAAATATTACGTAATACAATACAATAATTTATTCATAAATAAAAATTTACATGTCAAATGTTTATTATTAAGTAAATTAATTATCATTAGGTAAACAATTTCATCATTTATTCATTTATTTAATCGTAACCGAAACTATTGGAAAACTATCCAAAATGAAAATATATCCGTAACCGAATCCGAAATAAAAGTTTCGGCAATTCTGTTGATCAAAAATACCTGAAACTGATAAATAATCTGAAATGTTTTCATATCAGTATCTATAGCCAGAATCGTATTACTATAACATCCTTGTTATAAACAAAACATATGTTATCATACCGTATGAAAATAAAGCATCCATATTGAAATAAAACCCTAATTCGCTAGAGAACTAGGTCATTTAGTATATATTAGAAAATAAGTACGCTTAAAACTATTGTCCAAAAACACTACATACTCCATTTATAGTTTTTAATATAAGTAGGCCGTGTGATGCCGGCTTAGAATAGCATCACCCCACTTACTTCCCACGGGTGTCGTAAGAGGCGACTAAGGGACTCGAGGGTATTGGTGTATTACAATTTTTAGGCGACAGGCTGACAACCTGTCACTATAGTGATACACATGTTTATTATTTATTTATTTATTTATTTATTTATTTAACTGTTTATTGCACACAAGATAAAACACAGGACAATCACATTTAGATAAAAACACAACAGGTACTACTTATTTCTAAAAAGAAATCTCTTCCAGCAGTCCTACGGTAGAGAGATAGCATAAGGTAAGGCTGACGATCGTGCACAATATTTATAATACTAATTGCGGTATTTAAAAATAATACATAATGCACACACTAAAATATTAAATTTACATAATTATACTGATATACTACATATAATACAACTATACATATTACAATATACATACATAAATATGACAGATAATAACCGTAATTCTCTAAATGACATAGTTATTTAGAGAATTACGGTTTCATTTTAACATGCTTTATTTTCATACTGTAAGGTAACATAATACATACATACATACATATATCACGCCTTTATCCCTTGCGGGGTAGGCAGAGCGGTAACGGCCGTAAGAATACGGTCGCTATCGCCACGTCTGACATTTGTGAGGATTGTTTTCCAAGGTTGTTTCAGAAAACATGTGTATCACTATAGTGACAGGTTGTCAGCCTGTCGCCTAAAAAATTGTAATACACCAAATACCCTCGAGTCCCTTAGTCGCCTCTTACGACACCCGCGGGTAGGATATGGGGTGATGCTATTCTAAGCCGGAATCACACGGCATAATAAAACACGGCAGGAAAATACGAAAAAATCATTGAATCGGCAAGATTCCGTCCCGTTCGCACGCGCGCAGTTTGACATTTGTCAGAAAGGGACCGGTTTTAGCTCTACTCAGCCCCTTAAAACTATTGTCCAAAAATACTACTACTAAATTTTTTGTGTTTTGTAATTTTAATAAGACCAGCCAATCTAGAGAAACCTTACGTTATCTCTTCGTATTTTCATACAAAATATCGTTTTAAAAAGTAACCTATTTGACCTGGTACTGGTAGTCCTCATGCCCATTCACCAGAAACTTATGTGGTGCCCGATTAGCATCACCCCAATTTCACTCATATCGTAATAGGCGACAGAAGGTTGTATTCATATAAGATGGGGGACTTTATTTCAATTTGTTGAAAACTATGCGCCTGAAATGGTGCTAGATATGAATCGACCTTACCATAACACTGCAGGTGTAATTTTATCACCGACATCAAAGTTTATAACCGTGCACTTAGAGGTGCGCAGTTATTACTCAAGTAAATGAGAGATTACTTTTGTAACAGTACAGAAACTCAGAAAATGTAACTTACGCTAACTATAAAATGTAACTTAACGCTAATAATGTAATCAATGTATCCCGGTAGGTCAACTACTCTCAAGATAGGGGTTGAAAAATGCGTATATTTTTTTAAAGGTCTTTTAAATAAATAATTAATAAGAACGAATGGCGTTTCATCCACCGACAAAAACATAGCATAGCTATAGATAGAGTAAGTAAGTAGAAACACTATAGCACATCAAAAATAACACAGAAATCAAGAACAGCACAAAAAAGAAGGGCATTATTATCACCGTATAAATTGGAAATATAACTATAAGTAATATGAAAAAAATGCCTGAACCAGTCAAGATCGGCTCTGGCTTAATATTTTTTCACCCCTTGTCTCTTCTCTTCTCTCTCTTTTCGTGTGGGTCACTGAGACGTCTAACGACTCAATAAACTCTAGTGTAAGTATTTTTAACCGCCTTCTACAAGTAGCAGGCTTCTGACATGGTTGTGGAACGACCCCCTGTTAAGCATTGATTTTCAGAAACAGTACTTTACCGAAGCATGAACTACAAGAACATTATTTTTGCTTAAAAACTCCCTTAGAAAATTATTACACTCATTTTTTTGGATTGTAAGTCGTGTATTTGCAAATCCTCGATAAATTACTGTTAATTTAATAGCTGTACATTTTACTTTGAAAGTACCAGCTGACGTCAGATGACGTCACAAATGTAATGGCATCGTATCGACAGACACAGGGATTGTTAGATGAGGTATGCCCGACTCGTCAAAATTTATATTATGATGCTGTTTCATTATTTACTAGATTTGTTCGTTTTGTAATCTTTTATTACGAACATCGTACTAATATTATAAATTCGAAATTTGTATGTTTGTTTGTTACTACTAGATTTAAGCAACAAGATCTTCAGAGGCGGTTTTGCACACAAGTCTCTTAGTCGCCTATTACGACACCCGCGGGAAGGACGTGGGGTGATGCTATTCTAAGCTGGCTTCACACGGCATTTTTTGTTATCTTATTAAATTCCTGTTCGGCACCGGAAACACACCTTATTTCACCTTGCTCTACGGCGTTTACATTAAAAATCCTTTTAGTCCCGTCCAAACATTGACCTCAGACTTAGAAATACACTCAGCGGTAGCATAAAGCCTCGTGATAATATTACACATATTAACACTTGGGTAAAATGAGACTTGGAAAGGGATTACTTTGAGAGAAAAGATAAATACATTTGGACATGAAGACATTAGTATTAATTGCTTTTACCTGCCCATTTAGAGGACAATCCCAGATACTTTGGGATGAATACCATGAAACTGTACAGCTTTTCCCTAGGAATATATGTCATGGAACGACTAACTAAATCGATCTTTCATGAAAAATCAGGAAAATTAATTAGATGACTGCCTTTAGTAAAAGTTAAAAAAATTACACAGACACACACACACACACACAAATCACGCCTATATCCCTGGCGGGGTAACTGTTAACTGCCGTAAAAATACCGCCAAGTCTGACAAATATAGTGGGCAGTATGAGATAATTTGTGTATCACTATAGTGACAGGTTGTCAGCCTGTTGCCAAAAACATATAATACACCTGGAATCCTCAAGTCACTCAGGCGCCTCTTACAACCACGGGTGATGCTATCATGACATCAGCGCAGCGATTACACCTATTGTAACTTATTTTCATGTAGAAATAAGACATTTCTCGGTATGTTTTCAACATTAAACCTTTCTCTTAAATCGCTCTACCTATTTAAAAAAAACTGCATCTAAATACGTTGTGTAATTTTAAAGATCTAAAACTTTTCCTTTCACTGAATGTTGGAGATTGTATTTTCTACCGCAAATAATTTTGTATTTTTAAGTAGGTATCACTTCCGGTTACCTTTACTTTCCACCATATTGTATCGTGTATGTACGCAACAACGCTTAAGAGTTAAATAAATACCAGAAATAGTGAAACTCCGGCTTTCCTTCCACAACGCCCTCAAGATCCCTACACTGAAGTAGTGAGACCGGGAAAATGTCTTATTCCCACGAAGTAATGATTTAAGCACAATAAAGTCTTCTTTGACTCATAATAGCCAGCCTTTTTTTCTTTTCGTGTGGGATACCAAGTCGTTCAACGACCTACATATTAATATATTACTTTATACACGTATATTTGTTTGGGGTCTCGCTACGTGAGGAATTTACTAAAGACGCTAAATACGAGACCTCCGAGATTTGGGGTCAGGGTCATACTGAATGAACGTATTACGAAGATCTTGCTTAGAAGCGGATATTACGAAGGCCTTTATTTAGCTAAACAAAGTAATAATATTTACTAGAAAAGATCGCGTTTTGTTTGACTCGTCTTGGCGGGGGTATGACCGTGCCACAGATTAAAAAGTGTGCTTTTAAAATTTTGGTGTTACTTTAGTATTTTTTATTTTTATGACTTAGTTTGAACAAAATATAAGGTGTAAAAATATTAGCTGCAAATATTTTAAGGGATGAATCAGCCCATGAAATTGAACAACTTTCCCCAAGAAACATAGGTCGAAATATGAAAAATTTTATTGGACCTCCTATACAAAATGCAGCAGCCAAGCGAGTCGACCTGTATGGGAGGTCCAAATTTATTTTTCATATTGCGACCTATGTCCTTGGGGAAAGTTGTTCAATTTCGTTGAAAATATTTCCAGCTAATTTTTTTACACCCTGTATTTTACACTTCGCTCGCCAATCCGCTTGCTAAGCGTGGTGAGTATGGCAATACTGTCCCGATTATGGGAAGCCGATGTCCAGCAGTGGACTGTCATGGCTGTTAAGGTGGAGTAAGTAAGACTTAGTTTATAACTACATATTATGATCCGTTCTTATCTGTCGTGTGATGTATTGAATAAAATGTATTTTCTCTATCTTCTTTTAGTTATTTCAGTAAATCACATTAGTAGTTTAGTATTTTAACGGACGTTATCGATCTGCCTACCCCGCATGGGATAAAGGCGTGATATACGTATACATGTAGTTTGGACAATAGTAATAATTTCTACTCTCGTAGATGTAGCTACGCTTGCTACTCGTACGTCTCGTAGACATAGGGCTACGACGTAGCCAGTAGCAGTCAAGTTAGGGGGCATTCGAAAGAGCGACTTCGTCTGTTGCTACCTTGTTTCCCGTGGGAATAAATCAATTTCCCACAGTAAAACTTACCTCTGTAATGTAGTTTATTTTTGAAATTATGTTAAACTATGGGCGCCCGCGGTAGGGGCCATTACTACTATACTTCTATTTTATGTAGTTGTGTCATGTAATGCCCGCCGTGTGATGCCGGCTTAGAATAGCATCACCCCACATCCTTCCCGTGGGTGTCGTAATAGGCGACTAGGGGACTCGAGAGTATTGGTGTATTACAATTTTTAGGCGACAGGCTGACAACCTGTCACTATAGTGATACAAATATTTTCTGAAACAACCTTGGAAAACAATCCTCAAAAATATCAGAAGTGGCGATAGTGGCCGTATTCTTAATAAAGGCGTGATATATGTATGTATGTGTCATGTAGTCGTGACACATTTGGTCACAATAATGTGACAGTGTCGCCCCGGTGGGTTAGTTTAGTTCCGTGGTTTAGTTATTCCGGACATGATGACGTCATAATTTGGGTTGGGGACTTATGTGCCACCGTGTTTGTTTATTGTAGTCTGTGGGAAGGGTGAAATTTGTTTGTGAATTGCATAGGAGAATAGTGAAAATTATATAATGGAATGTTTTGAAAATGACTGTCTTGAGTGGTATGGCTTTACTGTAGTATTCTTGTTGTAATCATGTTTTAGAGCATATAGATGTCAAATACACAAATCACGCCTTTATCTTTCGCGGGGTGGGTAGAGCGTTAACGACCGTAAAATTAAGGTCGTTATAGCCACGTTTGACAATATTTGAGGGTCGTTTCAGATAAGTCGTGTATCACTATAGTGACAGGATGTCAGCCTGTCGCCTAAAATTGCGATACACTTAAAACCCTCGATTCTCTCAGTCGCCTCTTACAACACCCACGGGAAAAAATTGGGGTGATGCTATTCTAAGCCGGCATCACACAGCGCGATATAGATGACAACGCGAGAAATCATCAAGGCACACACACTCACACACACATTTAAAGTTTACTTTCCCAAAATGTCTATTAATATTCTTGAATTTAACCAGACTGGGAACAAATTTAAGTGGTGTTATGTGTTATACACCTTTTCTCTCTTATTAAGAACTGTAAGTGATTTCATTTACCATTTTGTTTCAGGTATGTGGTGTCACCATGACAGGGAATCGATCTGCACTTCACAGTAGAGTAACCTCAAATTACTACCTTTATTATTATTTATTATTATCAGCCGGACATGTCCCACTGCAGGGCAAAGGCCTCCCTCTCCTTCTTCCACTTTTCCCTATCCTGAGCCATCTCCATCCAGTTCTAGGCATGGGTGTGCAGGTCGTCGTTCCACCTTTTCTGGGACGACCGCGTGCCCGTTTACTACCTAGTAAATATAAAAAAAAACCTACACATACCTATCAAAAATACGGTCGCTATCGCCAAGCCTGACAAATATTGAGGGTCTTTTCAGATGCTTCTTGTATCACTATAGTGACAGGTTGGCAGCCTGTCGCCTAAAGTTGTACTACACTCATGTGTCATGTGTATCATGAGGGTTTCATAACCCTCGAGTTCCTTAGTCGCCTCTTACGAAACCCGCGGGAAAGAAATGGGGGAGAGAGAGGGAGAGAGAGAGAGAGAGAGAGAGAGAGAGAGAGAGAGAGAGAGAGAGAGAGAGAGAGAGAGAGACTAAAAATATTAAGTTGAAAACGACTGCTCACTGTAATATATAACTTTATTTATCATGTGTGGCGATAGTTCAAAATTTCAACGAAAAATTTCATAGTGTTAAAGTGTTTCAGAGTCGTTAAAATTTACGTATTTGTAAAAACACAATTATGATGTTGTAACCAAATGCAAAAAAATATTTACTTATATTGGGATGGAAACAAATTCACATAATATGACTTCCCCGTTCCGAAATTGACCCTCAGAGACCCCTAGACGTATAAAGACGAGGGCCGAGTGACCTCCGATTGTGAATATGATGATGGAGTCCCTTGGTAAACGTTATATAGGTCTACTTGCTTGGTATCTAAATTCAGATCAATTTTAGGGGTCGCATAGTAAGAGTATCTAAAAAGTTACATGTGGTTAGAGGGACATGAGAAGATGCGAGGGAACCAAAACTAAATACAAATAGATCAGCAAAATGTAGCAACATTTATACCTTACGGAGTAGACAGAGTGTCACGTCAAAGACCGTAAAAATACGGATCTTATCAACATCAACACATTGACACATGATCACAACAGTCCACCGCACCACATGGACCTAATTTGGGGGGTATTGCCATACTCACAACGCTTGGCAAACGGATTAGCGAGCGCAGTGCAAGGATATTACAGACATTCTCGTTCCAGGAATTCATCGTTTCGTGTTTTACCCATTGCTAAAAATGGAGCGATGCTGTTTTAAGTTACCACACGGAACGGATCGACATCCAAGCAAAACGCGAACCAAATAGAAATTTTTAGCGTTTGTTATTTTATTAAGTACTTTTGAACTACTACAACGAGAAAGCACTTTTTATGCATAGCTTTATTAGCAGTATTTTATTCTGCCCCATATATTTCTTTTTAAAGCCAATTTTTTTTTTTAAATGTTATTCTTCTCTCATCGAAATCGAACAAAAGATTCCCCATCTCATTATAGGAGATTAATTTTACAAAGAACGTGGATTATGCTCATGTAGGTATGCGATATAATCTGATTTTCTCTGAAGGGTCTTCTATTAACCACGTTAACTAAGGCCCGTATTTTTAAACCGCTCTCATCTCTGAGATCGATTGAGTACGACTTTGAGATGCTGTTAGTATTGACAGACATTTGTCAAAACCGCTCTTGAGATCGATCTCAGATTGAGATTGACTGTGATTTATGAATACACGTTAAATTAATTTTATAGGATAGTTACGTTTTGAAGGTGGCGATTTAGTTAGACTAAAATTATGTTGTGAAAATTCAGAAAAAAACTCTTAAATATTTACATTTGATTGTGGTAAGTTCGTTTTTTAATCTGAAAATTGGTATTAATTCATGGCTGTTAACGTGTAGTTTTGAAACGGCGGAATAATTTAATCGAAACTCTCAATATTTTGACAAATATTGGGATCAGATTAACGGGTCACTTAGTCTATTATAAAATCATAACTATAGATAACAAATGTATACAATCGCGTTTTTTTTATTATGTACCCTACCTATCTAGCGCGGGTAGTAAAAATATCCTGACAAAGTGAAAGTTGGCAACTGGCTGGAGCTTACACCTTTATAATCCATTTATATTTTTAACGTCTTATTGCCATTGTGGCAACATAGTTCATTGCATCTCTAAAGCCGTAGTTTATTTTCTTTATACAATCCATGGTTTGAATTCAGATGATATTTGAATGTGACTTAACCTAAGATTCGGGCCAGGTTAGCCTTCGGGTTGCAGAGGTCAGATGGCAGTCGCGCTGTGAAAAAACTTGGTTCCACGTCAAATCCCGTGTTAGGTTAGGTAGCCGACCCCGACAGGGAACGGAATAAGGCAAAGAGAATGTTGATGACTTAATTTTTGTATAGTGAACGTGTTATGTAACCATCCCCTATCTTTCTCCATGTCACATCGAATCGAGCTGAACTCGCTGACTCGGCGATGTAGTAACACCACACAGGGAACGCCTTTCGAAATCAAGTCTATCTTATCCGCCCATAGATGATCAATCAATGCTTGTCAAGCACGCGACTGATCAGTAGTCACTACATAGTATAACAAAGCTAGTATGTCTGCTTAAATCTTTATAACTACTCAAGTGTTTTTGCTATTACATCCTTATTTTTTGTTGATTCCAGTTTTTCTGTATTTTTGCTTTGAAAAGTTAAGCTCTAAGAAAATACCTTTAAATGTAGATTAAAGTCAAGTCTAAAGCTCGTATTTGTAAACGACACTCAACTCTGATATCGATCTTGAGTGTGACTATGAGATGTTGTTAGTATTGACTGAAATTTGTCAAAATCGCTCTTGAGATCGATCTCAGAGTTGAGTCCGAGTAATAAATACGGACTTTAGACCGTGGGTACTGCCTCAACTTTGTAGTCTATAAGTTCGTAATACTTGACAAGTACGATTGACCGTCTCTAGTTAGTTTCCGACTGAATATCCACCCCCGTAGCCAAAATCTAATTCTGCGTTGTCCTTATAAATCTAACATGGACGGATAGGCTGTGAGAAGTCGTGGGTGTAGGTCAGCATAAAATTTGACACGGTCTTAATCTGGTATCGATGGCTTGGCGGTATGGTCCCCTGGTTCTTGAAGGCTACTTTTTAAGTTAATTGTGCAAGGATTGTGCATGCTGAAGAAGGTATGAGTTTTCCTGTCTTACTGCAGTCTATTCCTCTCTTTTCGTGTGGGACCGAGTCGTCCAACGACCGAATGAACTCTAGTATTAGAACTTTTCAATCGCCTTCTACAAGTAGCAGGCTTCTGACATGGTTGTGTAACGACCGCCGTCTTAGTAATCATAGACAGCAACCAGGACCTACGGCTTAACGTGCCATCCGAAACACGGATCCATTTACACTTTCTATGATACTATCCATCTTTATTGTACGCACTGTAATTTTACAGAAACCATATTATGTAATGCAATACTATTTACAAAAAAAAAATTAGCTACCTTCCATCTGACCATCGAATAACCAATTCAGATTACTGGCAATTATGGTTTCAACGGTCATCTACGCTCTGCATACCCCGCAACGGATATAAGCGTGATAGAAAGAAATCCTGCTAAGTTAGATTTGTGGATGTTCTTACGATAGGCTCGTGAAATACCGTGTCGACAGAGTAGTGCATGTCAGCATAAAAGTGACAACCTGACAACCGCCCTAATCTCTTTCTTTGTCATTCCCTCTGAGTAGTATTGATGGTCTTGTTACTTTCGTATTATCAGCCGAACTTCCACCTACTTGTTATAGTACCGTGCTTTGGAGGGCACGTTAAGCCGTCTTGGCTGCTGTCTATAGTAATTTAGTACCATAGGCTGCATTTTGACTTACTCTTTTAAGGAGCCTGTCGCCTAAAAGTTATAATACACGAAACCCTCGAGTCCTTAGTCGTCTCATACGACACCTACGGCAAAGAAGTGGGGTGATGCTATTCGAAGCCAGCATCATACAGCATGCTTTATACTATGAAGTGATGCTACTGATTGTAGCCATCGGTAACTATTCTCAAATAAATGGGATTTTATTTCGTTCCTCTGGCATCTTGTTAGACTGAAAATTGGATATGCTTTTACGAGTATGCTATGAGGGGGATGTTGTATAGTATTATTTTGTGGGTATGTATGGAAGCCGTGCGATGCCGTTTTAGAATAGTATCATCCTATTTTCACCCGTGTGGATGCCGTAATAGGTGCCTAAGGATTAAAAAATACATATTAACAAAATAAAATAAATTAAAAAAATCAGGGAAAGGGCAGGTTCCCTGGGACCACCATCCATACCTTGGCTAAGCCTAGTGAGTATGGCAAGTTCCCCCCAAATGAGGAGACACATGTCCAGTAGTGGACTGTTTTGCCTGTTGTAGTAGTAGGTATGTTGGTAAAATTTTGTACGGTTTCGTAACGTTAAAAAAATTGCCTTCAAGAAAATGTTATTTTGCATTGTATGCCAGGATAAGCAGGCTTATTGATAAAATTGAAATTGATTTTATCATAATCCTGAAAGATAATTTAATCTGATATTAATGCTTTTAATAAAGCTTTCTTTCAGAAAATATTACATATTTTAGTGGCTCTTTTGTTTTTTATATTTCAACTCAACTGTTGAAAAGTCGATACTGGAAAAAATAGGCATTAGATTCCTTAAATTTAGCTAGCAAAGTCTACGTTTTAATATAAATTTATGATAGTAATCTAAAGTCACTTACAGGGGCAATAAGCATGATGACAGCTTGTAAAATAAGGCTACTTTTTGAAACGATATTTTAAATAAAAATACGAAAAGATGACGTCATGTCTCTAGTTTTGATGGGGTCAAATACTTAATTTTACATTTTTTTTCTGCTTATTAATTCAAACTTTGACTATGTTGTAAAACAAAATATATGGAGTAGGCTTGTAGTATTTTCGGACTATAGTTTTAAGTGTACAACTTTTGTATTTTATTAATGACCCAGTCAACTAGCGAATTAGGTCTGCCGAATTCTTGTCTTAGAAAATAACTATTCCAGATAATAATCAGGCTGAAATTGGCTCGCAAACTTCAAATATGCGTGGTGTAAGTGACAGCGTCCCGAATACTGATAGGGTGCAAGCAGACTATGAAGCTAGGAACATATTTCAAGAACGTTAAAAAAAATTTGGTTCTTCATAGTAAATGCAGTCAGCTGATCGGGATTTTGTATGGGAGATCGAAAAATTCTTGTCGTTTTCTGCCATATGTTCCTAAGGTTAGGTTAGGTTAGGTTATAATGTAACAAGTTTTGTTCAGTTTCATGGTCTGGTTGCACCCTATCATTATTCGGGACGCTGTCCCTTACATTCTGTATATCTACAAGCGGAAAACTATAGTATCTTTGAATACATACAACAACCCTTGAGTTATGAATCAACCCTTTAACTTAAGGGCCGTTACCTGTAAAACGGCTCCCCCACCCCCTAATAAAACGCTATTTCAGCCCTTCGTCTCAGGACAGAGTTTAATACGTTTTGTAGCGATATTTAGCCCTTAATTTATTGTACGTAGGGTTGCGTATAAAATAACTTTGTAAGGTATTTCTCAAGGTAGGAACTTTTTGTTGTCTTCGTTATGAAGCCCTTCCTTGCTTGGCATGGCTCGTAGTAGACATATTGGTATATATATATATAGATAAGGTGTCCTTTTAAAAGTTCAACCTATATTGGATATTCTAATTATGTGAATGGAGGACCAATTTTTGCTGATCTCTTAAGCGGGTATCTCAATACGCTGTTTATATAACGTTTCAACAAAGATAGAATAAAGAACATTACCACAAATCATTATCACAGTAATATTTACAGAAAATATATAAAAAATAATTATTTAACTTAAAAGTAGTATGTTGCAGTTACTGAGTCGTCAAAAGTCTTGATAAGGTAGGTGTAAGGTTTTCGAATGGGTTTTTCCAATATTATGCATTTTCATCATCACATCAGGCTATAGCAGTCCACTGCTGGAAGTAGGCCTCCCCCAGGGTACGTCACAAGGCACGATCTCCCGCTTTCGCCATCCAGTCACTACCAGCCGCTCTCTTTAAGACATCGGTCCATCTGACCGGAGAGCGTCCAACGCTGCGCTAGCCGATAGAGACCGCTGCTCACATATTATAGCGGTTTTGGTTACCGAAATGACAGTTCTCTTATCGTGGTTGTCATACCGTCAACCCTAAATCCGTATATCTTTTATGAGAGGGGTAGGACTTAGGGGATATTAAGATCTTAATCGGCCTTAGTTTGTGGATGCGTTTGTGTTATGATACTACAAGTTTGTTTTTGATGATACTTAGAGGTCCCTTTTGCTAGTGTATGTCTTGAAACTTAGATAACAGTCGACGTTTTAATACCTCTGACTTAAGGGTTGAGCGGGTTGTTTTATTTCCAAGTACACATACACCTACACAAACATCACGCCTTTATTCCGTACGGGGCAGACAACGGCCGTGAAAAGTCGTCAAGAACGCATGGTATTTCTCCTTAGCACACTCTCTTAACGAGAAATAATTGGGGTGTCGGAAATGGCTCCAACAATTTTTACGAAAAATCGTATGCACTGTATTTCAGCCTTTCAGAAGCTACAAATTGATCTAGCTAGGTTTGAAAAGCTAGGTACAGTGTTAAAAAACATTTTAAACAATATTAAAACAGTACTCAACATATCATTGGCTTCATACGTCGGTGACAGACGATTAAATCAGTGTCTATGGCAAGACTTTTTATCCGCATGATGCTACACATTGCGTTGCCTGGGACGCAATTTTTGGAAAACGCCGGGTTATCCAGGACCATCTTTCCCCCGGGTGTCGTAAGAGGCGACTAAGGGACTCGAGAGTATTGGTGTATTACAATTTTTAGGCGACAGGTTGACAACCTGTCACTGTAGTGATACACGTTTTCTGAAACTACCTTGGAAAACAATCCTCAAAATGTCAGACGTGGCGATAGCGACCGTATTCTAATGGCCGTTAACGCTCTGCCTATCCTGCAAGGGATGAAGGCGTGATATATGTATGTATGTACCTAGGACCTGCGCCACCCTCTCGACTTGCCTGGCTGACTCCACAGGAACTCAACCCAAGCAGACCAGTGCTTTGGAGAAGTTCACAACTAGTCATCCAGATAATATGTATAAAACATGCTGCAGTTACATGATATTTCACCATTTGTCGTAATTGACTCAAAACTTTCAACCATTAATCTTCTCGATTCATTAACGAACGAATTCATTCCGTTCACTCTAATTAAATCATTAAACTCATTCACTCAAAATATAAATTCCCTTAAATTGGTGAAATTGTTCGCTCATGTCGTACATTTTTTACTTTTTCATTCATTCATTCAATCGGTCATTTAAATGCGGGATGATTTGCACTTTTTCAATTGAATTGTGGTCAGTGATTTCATTCAAACATTCGGTTTCATTTTTCGTTGGTAGATCTGCCGTGTAGCTCCTGAAAATTCTTAATTCGTGTACGGAAGCCCGTATTTTGAATTTCTACCACTCGAAATTGTTAATGTCAAAGGAATTGGGTGAATAGATTTGTATACTTAACTCAAAGTGTTGCTCATTATCGCATTCACACGGACTTACATACATACTTACTAAAACCAAAAATAAAACTTTTAACCTTATTTTTGTGGTAATACATACATACATAAATCGCGCCTTTGCCCCTTGCGGGGTAGTCAGATCGTTAACGATCGTAAAATAACGGTCTTTATCGCCACTTCTGACAATTATTGAGGGCTTTTTCAGATGATTTGTGCATCACTGTAGTGACAGGTTTTCAGCCTATCGCCTAAAATTGTAATACACATGAAACCCTCGAGTCCCTTAGTTGCCTTTTACAACACCCTCGGGAAATGGGGTGATGCTATTCTAAGCCGGCGTCACACAGCTAAATTGTGGTTATAAAGGTATAAATAAATCGATTCCCGCCACCAATCAAACAATAGCCTGTTTAAAATCAGGTTTTCGTTAATATTCGATCACATCAGCGGTCGTATCCAATTTATTAACTGACCGATAACCGAAATGGTTTTGGACCGAAAGCTTTTTGTTCGATCCGATTATAATTCATCAAAAGTGAGTTTGTGGTCTGCGGTTGGGGACGTCTTAGTTCTGCCTTTTGACACCTGTAGCCTAAAGTTAAGCTTGAAAATACTGTAAATAATACATATAAAAAATATGTACTTTCTAATGTGGGATTTTAAAGCACTCACAGTGGTATGTTCTTCTTATAAATGAAAATAATACAGGGTGTAAGGGACGATGTAACGAAAACTTTGCGGGCGTGATCAGACCATTAACTGAACAACTTTTCCTATGGGGGCTATTTTGGTGAACATAAAAAAAAATGACTTTCCATACAAAATTCCCGATCAGCTGACTGACTTTGTATGGAAACTCAAAAAAAATTTTTCGTTGCCCAACATAGCTCGTGTATAAAAAGTTGTTCAGTTTCATAGTCTGAGCACGCCTGCAAAGTTTTCGTTACACCGCTCCTTACACCCTGCATATCTTCGTTTTAATACGATCAAGATGTTGGAATTCTGACAAGGATTATCCAAGGCGTCAAGCAGTAGCTTTAGTAGTAGACGGTACCCCATGTGACACAGGTTCAATCCCCGGCTGACGCTAATGTTGCTTTGCCTTTTTTCAAGTTTTTTTTTCTTGTGTTGGCACAAGAAAAAGACGTTGGCGTCTTAATCGATTTGTTATGAACTTTTGAACATTGGTCATTCATAGGCTGAACATCTTAAATCTAAAAGAAGAACAGCTATTTCTTTTGTCCCTTCATGAATAAATTCTGTCCGAACATTCGCAGTGACATTACAATTCAGCCAACCAAATTCACGTTTTAAATATTCAACTGCGCCGCGGACCCGAGTTTTAAAAATGTGCATTTCCATCAAAAGAAATAACTAATTTAAACTCGATTTAATTTAGCAACTCGCGGTGAAAGTTTGACAGTTCAAACTATGATTTAAAATGGCGGACGCAGCTGAACTTCCGGCTTGGAGATATCTTGCGGAGTCTTTGTTGAGTTGGTTCAATTTGTGTCAATTTTATATTAATAAATCAAAATACCTGATTGCCTTAGAACCTTTGTTCACAGCTACACACATACACAAATCAAGCCTTTATTCCTTGCAGGGTAGGCAAAGTGCTAACGATCGTAAAAGTACGGTCGTTATCGCCTTGTCTGACAAATATCGAGGGCCTTTTCAGATGATTCGTGTATAGATGATTACTGTAGTGACAAGTTGTCAGCCTGTGGCCTAAAGTTGTAATACACATGAAACCCTCGAGTCCCTTAGTTGCCAGTTGTCCCCACAAATAAAAATGGGAATAAAAAAATCCCAGCTGTCACTAGAGACAAATAGGAATAAATCGCCCCCACTGCAATCGATTGCTTGCGTAAAAACTAAATTCTTTAGAACGAATTAAAGTCCAAACGTCTGGGCAGATGTTGACATATGAAGTTACATTCGTCGCATCATCGTGTGTGACACGGACTGTATTATGGATTTTTAACGCAAAATATAACTAGCGAAATTAGCGCAGTGATCTTCGTGTAAAAAATTAAAAACTGCAATCTTCGCTGTTTGTAAACAAAACCGTCTTGCCCAGCTTAAAAAACTGCGATGCCGCATTTTTCTCGCAAAACACTTAAAGAGATATCTCGTGATACCATCTCAAGGGTTGCTCCGGGACTGTCTGATATCAAGTCTATCAGTAAGGCCTGTTTTGCCACGGTACCGGTTCACCACACGTAAAAAAAGAACACTTGGGATACGTCGTCACAGATGAATTTGTTTTTTTTTTAATGTTAGCCTACCCCGCAAGGAATAAAGGCGTGATATATGGGTGTGTGTGTGTGTGTGTGTGTTGTGTGTGTGTGTGTGTAGTCCCTGTTTGGCACATCTACTGGAGGCTTCTAAGCTAGTCAGGGTAGATCTTTGCGCTTTGGTATTTCATGTAGTGAAAGTATTTATTAAAAATTAAAGATATAATTTCTGGTGCATCACATGCTTGGTTCCTAAGTATTTTATACTTACGTTTAGCTTATTTTAAAACTTGGCAAATCCAAAGTACTCGCAATAAGTTTTGTACATATTTTATTATAAACTGAGCTGGTTTTAGTCGCCCACCGTCCAGACGACATCAACACGCTACTAATTTAGTCTACCTGTAACCACAACTGATAAAACTCAGCAGAAACGACCGGACCCTGTATAATCGTTAAAATTTGCCCCAAAAAAGTCGCGAGTGACCATATTATTCAACTAAAATGTGTAACAAAAAAACGGAAAATTGAAAATTATCATTATAGACAGTGACGCCTCTTTTCCGCTGGAATAGTCAGAGACTATTTCCTTCCACGCTGGCATACTTTTTCGCTTCTTCTACATTCATCAGTTTTTCTTTTATGTACGTATATGTAGACAGTGACGAAGTGGGACTCGACAAACCGGACTTATCTCTATCACCCGAGGGGTTGGCGTCATATCGTAAACATCTCAACACTAACAAGACGGTATAGGCTTTTGTGCAAAGAAAGACGCCTTATTTTGTAAGCGAAAAACCAGATTTGTCGAATGAAGCGAGTAGAAGCTTGATTAAAAGTAATGCTGTAGCTTCTTAATTGTAAATTGTGTAATCCTTTCTTATACTTTGTCTAATGTAAGGTTTAATGATATTAGCTGCAAATACTTTAAGAGGTGCAATCATATTTCGACCTACGTTCCTTGGGGAACGTTGTTCAGTTTCATGGGCTGGTTCACCCTTTAAAGCATTTTTTTTACACTCTATATATTTTCTCTGTAGTTTGAACTTCTTCAGCATCGAATCGATGATGGTAAAAAAAAATGACAGACGTGGCGATAGCGACCGTATTCATGCGGACGTTGACGCTCTGCCTACCTCGCAAGGCATAAAGGCGTAATTTGTGTGTGTGTGAGTGTGTGTGTGTGTGTGTGTGTGTGTGTGATCTAATCGTTTATCAAAGATTGATCAATAAAAGAGAGCTTCCAATGTTAAATTCAATAAAACAAACAAACGCACAATCCTAAGTAGATGTCAATTGAAGTCGTTAAAAACATCGTAAAGGTACCGTAATAAAATGAAAAAATAAAAGGAAAGGGACAGTTGACCTTATGAACTAGTTACTTAGGGAGACTAATCCCCTTAAAACATCCTTCCCTTGAAAAGGGTCTTGCCTTGAAGGAAGGATAAACTGGAGAAATTTGATGGCTCTATATAGTTACGAGAGTATAATTTTAAGGAGCTGAGTAGAGCTAAAAGCTACTTTTATAAGTGATTTCTACCCTAGATAAAATGCAGAAAAACTGACGAAAAAAAAAGGTAATAATCTTCAGGATATTTGCTGTAGTGTTATTGTTTCCAAAACATGATATTAGTAATTTAGCTTGATAGAAAAACATCGTAAAGTTACTTCTAAAAATCTATTATATCGCAAACTGTACGAACAAAACCCACGCAATAATTAAGTGTTTATTATCAGAATGAGCGCCTTACAATACTCTATCGACATATTGTTTATGATTTTCAAATTACTTATTTTAGACCGAGTTATCATCGAAAATACGAAAATATCATTGAATCGGCAAGATTCCGTCCCGTTCGCACGCGCGCAGTTTGACATTTGTCAGAAAGGGACCGGTTTTTAGCTCTTGTCAGCATCTTAAGGGGTTTACCAACGAAATGTTTTTTCGCTCGCGATATTTTAGACGGTCAACCCTGGGTGATCACAGGTAAACGCTAGGAGCAAACTTAGCGTTAACAATCGTAAAATTACTGTCGTTATCGCCACCTCTGACAAGTATTGAGAGCCTTTTCAGATGATTCGTGTATTACTGTAGTAACAAGTTCTCAACCTGTCGCCTAAAATTGTAATATACATGAAACCCTCGAGTCCCTTAGTTCTCTAATAATAAAACTAATGATTAGTTCAATCTTTAAAATTCTACGCTTCGGAAGGCACCATTAGCCGATGATTTGGTTGCAATTTTAGTGGCTATTTCAGCAGAGCACAACCATGTCAGATGTAGTAGATTATCACAACATCATCATTCTCCTTGCCTTATCCCGTTCTCTGTCGGGGTCAACTACCTACCCTATAATAATCTACAACGAGGTTTAAAAACTCCGACATTAGGGTTCATCGGGTTAAGATTAACCTTTGAGAGCTATGAGCAATTATTATTTTTTATAAAGTTAATCCCTTTTTATTAATTAGTGCTGTTTTTTTATTAATCTCCGTCTAGTTAGGTATATTTTTAGATTCTGTCTACTTTCTACTAGACAATCGAGTTTCTCTTTTAGAACAAGTAATAAACATTATTTTGCTGAAGACAAAAGAAAATTTTCCACCTGGCTAGAATATAAAATGCAATTTTCTTTGAAATCGTATTCTTAGTAAAAAATATTGCAAAAGGTTTCTGTGAACAATATTGAAAACATAATAGTTTTCAATTTGTTAGTCCATTCATTATTTCTGTATTTTGAATTCAAATCTCTTTGTTTTTAACTGAATAGGTACATTGCAAATTTTTAAAGAGACACCATAAAATGGCAATCCATTCCATACTAAATGTTTTGTTCTCTTTCTCTTTTCGTGTGGAACACCGTGTCGTCCAACGACCCAATGTACCCTAGTGTCTGAATTTTTCAACCGCCTTCTACAAGTAGCAGGCTTCTGACATGGTTGTGTAACGACCGCCGTCTAAGTAATCATAGACAGCAACCGGGGCCTACGGCTTAACGTGCCATCCGAAACACGGAACCATCTTGCTTACGGACAATCGGGTGGTTCAGCCCGCCATGTCCTAACCAGTCTAGGAACAAATTCACAAAGTGATAAATATCAACTTTGTGAGTGACCCACCGAAAATCGAACTCGGAACCTTCGGCACAGGCAGTCGCACTACCACTGCGCCACATCGGTCGTCAATGTTTTGTTGACACTACCGCACAAAAAGATCTAAATTCACTCCGAAATTTTAAAATAATTTCAGCAATTTCTCTCCTTTTGCGATATTAAGAGGTATTTACCATACTAACCACGCCTGGCAGGCGGATAGGTAAGCGCAGTGTAAGACGTTGCACTCACAGGAAACGCTCCTACCCATTCCCTGTGTGAATTTATCCCTTAGTCGCTTTTCACGACTGCCACGGGTAGAATTGGGGTGATGCTATTCTGAACAAGCTCATTAGTGGATCTCAATTTTGATTCACTCGCATTTTATTGGTCGTAAACTGAAGTAGAGTATTCGAGATGAATTCACTCACTTCTTATAGAAACAACGTCAAGTCTAGGGAGGTTAATGAGAAGAAAAAATCATAAAAAACAACCCTCGCTGAGATTTAAGCCCAGTTTTGGAGAAATTATAGTAGAATCTAGTAAAAACCATTTTATAGTAATAACACACAAGTAAAAACAAAAATCACAAATTTTCAGTTTTATAAAAAAAATACTTGACAGACGTGGCAATAACGACCGCTATATTACGATCGTTGACGCCCTGCCTACCCCGCAAGGGACAAAGGCGTGATTTGTGTATGTATGTATAAAAAAAGACATAAAAATAATGATAGTAAGTGGGTCAGGTTAGCCTTGGTTGCAGAGGTCAGATGGCAGTCGCCCTGTGTAAAAACTTGGTTCCACGTCAAATCTCCTAGGTTAGGTAGCCAACCCTGACAGAGAAACGGGATAAGGCACGGAGTACGGAGTAAGTGTTTTCTCGAGTGGAAACCAAGCCTCGGCAAGCGTAGCGTTGAACGCCCTCTGGCCAGACGGACCGATAACTAAAGAGAGTTGCGGGTAGATCCTGGATGGCTTCTTCTTCTTCTTCATCGAATCGATGGGCAACAATTAAATTATATTGGACCAGTATTCGGCCACACTGATTGCATTGGGGTTAGCCTCCAGCAGGTCCCGCATAGTGCAAGTACTAGGGCAGTTGGGGCAGGAGAGAAGGTGGTCCATAGTTTGTTCTACACCGCAGTCGCACAGGGCACTGCCGGAGAAGCCCCACCTGACTCGGTTTGCATAGCACCTTCCAACACCAGCTCGGAGTCTGTTTAAAGACTTCCAAACTGCCCAGGGAAGATCTGCTCCCGGTGGTAGCCGCTCCGCCAGTGGTAGGTGAGATGGATTTGGCGGGTATAACTCTCTCCACTGCTCCAGTTTTAGCCTGCGGACATCTTTTTCTTCTGGTGGAGGCTTGCTGAGGAAACTATTGCGGCTCTTTAGACGTGGCGGTGGAGGGTTTTGGCCGTACATGAGATGTCTGCTATCCTCTATCTGTTTCACTCTTTCGGTTGAGTAGGCGGCTTGCCGACGAACACTTGGTGGAGCTATACCAGATAGGGTATACAGATGGTGTAATGGCGTAGGTCTCAGTGCTCCTGTGACAATCCGACAGGACTCATTTAGGGCCACGTCTACTTTAGCGGCATGGGAAGAGCGTGCCCAGACGGGACTTGCATATTCGCCAGCCGAGAAGCTCAAGGCTAGACTACTGGTGCGGAGGACATGTGGAGAAGCACCCCATTTGGTGGTGGTAAGTCGCCTTAAGATGTTATTTCGTGCGCATACCTTGGATTTTAACTTAGTGCAGTTCTCTTTGTAAGTTAAGGACCTATCCAAAGTAACGCCGAGGTATTTTGGCGTGGGGTTGTGCTGTATGCTTACTCCGCACCATTTGATATTCAGAGTCCTCTTGGCTTCCCGATTCCGCAAATGAAATACGCAAGACTCCGTCTTGGAAGGATTAGGCCGCAATGAGTTCGCTTTATAATAAGAGGAAAGCTCTTTTAAGGCCACTGACAGATGTTGCTCTGCGTCTTCAAAATTCTTTACTTGGCAGGTGAGGGCAAGGTCATCGGCGTAGATGAAACGTTTAGTAACAGGGTAGTGTGGTTGATCATTTGTGTAGATGTTAAACAAAGTAGGTGCCAGGACACTACCCTGCGGGAGACCGTTTTTCTGCGTGCGCCACCTGCTTTTTTGAGAGTGCAAAAGAACCTGAAACCGACGATTTCGCAGCATCTCGCCAAGGATGTTTACGAATGACTGGTCGTTAGTTAAAGCAGCGACCTTTACCAAAAGCTGTCTTATATTGACGGTGTCGTAGGCTGCACTCAAATCGACGAAGACTGCACCGGTAACGAGACCCTTCTCAAACCCGTCCTCGATATGCTGCGTTAGATTTGCGACTTGACCGCAACATGATTTTCCCGGACGGAAACCAGCTTGGTCCGGAATTAATTGAGGGTCAATGATATAAGAAAGACGGTTGAGGATAAGACGCTCGAATAATTTAAAAGTGTGGCACAAAAGTGAAATTGGTCTGTAGTTTTTGGGGTGATCTGAAGACTTTCCGGGCTTTAATAGAGCGGTGACCCTCGCCTTACGCCATTTTTTGGTGATTTTTGTGGTTTCCACGCAGGTGGTTAAACATAGCTAGAAGCCATGAGACAGCTATGGGGCCAAGTTGTTTCAACTGTTCAACGGAAATGTCATCGATACCAGCAGCCTTCCCGTTTTTTAACTGCTTCAAGGACGTGATGATGATGATCCTGGATGGCGAAAAAGTGTCGTTTTTCAACCGCTTTCTACAAGTAGCAGGCTTCTAATATGGCTGTGTAACGACTGCCGTCTAAGTAATCATAAACAGCAATCGGGACCTACGGCTTAACGTGTCATCCGACACGGAACCATATTTCTTACGGACAATCGGATGGTTCAGCTCGCAATGTCCTAACCAGACTGAGAACAAATTCACTAAGCGATAAATATCAACCTCGTGAGTGACCCACCGGACATCGGACCCGGAACCTTCTGCGTCAAAGGCAGCACTACCACTGCGCCACATCGGTTGTCAAATTAAGTGATCCATCTTATCTACAGTCAATCAAACGAAACAATGAGCAATCCAGCCACATTAGCGTTAGCCAGAGTACTACTTAGGAAGCATTCATAAGCGGAACCACCCGTGAAATGGAAAACAAAAGAAATGAGGGAGACAAAATGGCCGACTCGATTTCGTTGTGTCGATTTTTTTTTAAATGATGATCGCCAGTTTGTTGTACATTGATGCCGCATCAAGATCAGATGTTTTACTGAAAGATTTCTAAGGGTTAAATTGTTGGTAGGAATTTAGGTTAGGCGAGCTAGGTTCACCTTATGACGTTCAATTTTGTAAATTTTCACGCAAGTATGTCATGCTTTTTGTACCTCATAAAATCATCTCCCTGTCAAAAGCCTGACACTATTAGTAGAAGGTTAAAAAACTCTAACATTATTGTTCATCGGGTCGTTCGACGACTCGGTGTCCCGCATGAAAAGAAAGAGAGAATTCAAAAAGATATCAAAATTGTGGGTTAAATGTAATTCATGGCTGTAATCCGGCCATGAATTACATTTAACCCACAATTTTGATATCAATTTTGCTTTAAAATATTCAACAGTAAAACAATTCTACTTCTTATTTATTCTATCGAATGTAGTTTTTTTTAACAAAGCTAGCCAAGCATTGTATTCCAAAATCCTGCAAAATTGACTTCCCTAATGTACCTTCGTTTGCAGGGCAGGGATCAAATCGTTTATTCTTATTAAGGCTTCATTAGATTTTTGATGCTGCCCCCCAATCCCCCCCCCCCCCCCCCCTCACATCCTTAAGGGGCATTGCATACCGTGAAAGTACGATAATATTTGATCTTATTTATATCCTATATCTTAAGATAAAATACAGCTTGCTATAGAATCTGTATAAACTTTCGCTGATGGCGAAGATATTAGATATTTTCATCTTACAGTATTTTAAAATAGCGAGCGATATGGGAATTATCCTAAGCTGCAGGGCAATCTGTATTAAGATAAAAAAAAAAAACTCTTTGACGCAGTTCTATGCTGCATCGCACACGGTGAAAATAGTGTAATATTTTTTATCTTAAGATGCCTTACACAGTAAAAAAAAAATATCCTGGACAAATCACACAGCATTATCTAGCCCCAAACTAAGTAAAGCTTGAACTATGGGAATTAGATAGCTGATACTAATACTTATGTACTTTTTTTTTTGTAAATAAATACATATTATACATAGAAAACACCCAGACTCAACACAAATATTGGAAAGACGTAACAAATATTTGTGTCCGGTGGGGATCGAACCCACGACCCTCGGCGTAGAAGGCAGGAGTACTATCCACTACGCCATCGGGACAGTGTATACTATTCTAGTATCTCAATGTACAAACGACTCAACGACTAAAGTATGATAATGTTTTACATGGTTCCTCTCAAAGTACTGCTTATGAGAATATCACGCTATATTTTGTATCTTAAGATTAGTCGCTCGGCATCTTAAGATAGATACTATATCGCTCGATATCTTAAGATAATTTGTGATGAAATACTGTCATTGCCATTACTAATTTCAAACAATTGTTAAGCGATAGATATTGTATCTTAAGATAAAATATTACCGTATCTTCACTGTGTGCAACACCCTTAATTCTTAACTCGTTTATGATGGCTGCTTTTGTTTTTAACTTCGTAAAGAAATGTTTCTGTTTCTAAGTGGTAGTTAAGGGGGTGGTTTTTCGCTGTTTACTTTTAGACTTGACACGAACTGGCATCAACATTTTTACTGATAAATCAATTTTTGCATGATGATTTTTTTGGTGAAATACTACAAGATTCGAACCTGGTTAGCCTTCGGGTTGCAAAGGTCAGATGGCTCGCTCTGGGGAAAAAAAAGTTCCTCATCAAATCCCTAGGTTAGGTGGCTGACCCCGACAGAGAACGGGATAAGGCAAGGAGAATGATGACTACAAGATATTATTTACTACGGTTGCTCCCGCTGTAACTCATTTCCCCCGTGGAAATGAGTGGTTTCCCGGGCAAGTATTTATACATATAAACATTTTTCTAGGACTATTCTATCTATTTAAAAAAAAACTCCATGAATATTGGTTGTGTAGTTTTAAAGATCTAAGCACACTAACATAACAAATGCGGAAACTTTGCTTTGTAGCGATGACCACAACAAATAGCGTTATGGTCCAGCGATTCCTCCTTTTAAACACACACTCATCTCCGTATTCCCTTGCGGGGTAGGCACACCGCTGCCGACCGCAGAGCGTTAACGGGCGTGCGGTCGTTATCGCTACCTACGACAAATTTCTATTTAAAGACAGTCTCATAAAATCGTGTAGCACAATAGTATGCATTTTGACTGACTGACATACACATATACATTTATAACGCCTTTATTCGTTGCCGGGTCGCTATCGCCACGTCTGACATTTTTGAGGATTGTTTGCCAACGTTGTTTCAGAAAACATGTGTATCACTATAGTGACAGGTTGTCAGCCTGGCGCCTAAAAATTGTAATACATCAATACTCTCGAGTCCCTGAGATGTAGATTTTATGAAATTTGAGTTGATGGTCTTAGGGCGTGTAAATTGAGAAGCTTGGTTCTATTTGAGATTTTTTTTTTGCTCGTGTTGGCAGTATCTTGACATGCAAATGTTTTTGGTGGGATTATTTATTACTATAAGTTGTACGAGTAGCCATACTCGTGCTCGCACTAATGTCATTCAGTGCGTACACGGTTTTATTGGCAAGTTGTCATCATGACTGTAAAAACGCTCGCAGCTGCATTCAATGCAATTTATGTTTTACTCGTAGATGCAGTATCGAAATAATCGTAACTTTAATACTGAATTTAATTGGCTACATGTCTGACAGATCAAATGAGATATTTTTTAAGGCGAGCAAAAACGATTTTATTTAATAACACATACACACACAAATCACGCCTTTATCCCTCGCGGGGTAGACAGAGCATTGACAACCGTAAAATACTGTCATTATCACCACGTCCGACAAATATTTGACAGTTGTTTCAGCTAAGTAGTGTATCACTATAGAGTCAGGTTGTCAGTCAGCCTGTCGTCTTAAAAAAAAAAGACAATATTATATTTTATGAAAATATTGTAATAATATGACGTTATATTATTATACTAATGTATATGGCGTCAAAACATTTTTTTTTAATTTAATTTACCAACTGTATAAAAATTTTAATCTTATAATTTTTTGAAAAACGACAAAGAATAGGTAGTATTTTTGGACGATAATTTTTCTAATATAACTTTCGCATTATATTAATTACCCTGTAAAGTACCGAATTATGTACAAGTGCTTGAGGTAGGATGTTTGTTTGTGGTTTTTTTAACTTTTTTTTTTGTACTTGTCAGACCTAGCCTGAACCATAGTTTTTACAGCCGTGGTCTATATGCTTACCCCGCAAGGCTTGAAGGCGTTTTTGTGTTAAGGTAAACGAACTTTTCTCTATCTACAGATTCGAGGGTGTAGCAAATTGTTGCGACTGAAATAGACATACATACATATATCACGCCTTTATGCCTTGAGGGGTAGGCAGAGCGGTAACGGCTGTAAGAATACGGTCGCTATCGCCAGGACATTTCTTGGGGATTGTTTTCCAAGGTTGTTTCAGAAAACATGTGTATCACTATAGTGACAAGTTGTCAGCCTGTCGCCTAAAAGTTGTAATACATCAATAGTTTTGAGTCCCTCAGAAATAGAAGTCACTAATTTTACCGAAATTTCACAGAAACACGATAGTTCAATGATTACTAGTACTTTTTTTGTATGTTTTTGAATACTTGATTTTTTATGTTTTTGAATATTGATGTAAATTCAGCTAGGCAGACGATCTGGCGGGGAATACATAGTAACGAATGAGACATACAGCGTTTTATGAAACATTTTATCGTGCCAAAACACAGGCGTTAAATAAATGTGCCAACGAAACTATTGGTATTTGAAATTATTACTATGAATCAGTCCCGGTATGCCACAGTCCTGATGCGTCATCATGCATTTTTAAAATCAATGAGAACCGTTGGTCACATCCAATAATGAATAAAAATAAGAAATTGAAAATTTACAAGCGTCGACCGGGACTCGAACCCGGGCCGCGTTGGGTACCGGCCCACTGCTATACCACTGAGCTATCGATGCACCGGTTGGTCTCGATCTCTCGATATTTCCAGTCGACGCTTGTCAATTTTTCGATTTCTTATTTTCATTTATGAGAATAATATAGCCCTGTGAGTGCGCTAAATCCCATAAATCCAATAATGAATTATTTAATATTTTGTTCTTATGACCAAGTCATCATCGCTTTCATATTTGCTTATTTTTGGTACAATTGTAAAAAACAACATGTAAAGGATGGGAATTTGCTAATTCGTAATATGCACGTAAAAAATACTTTTAATTTGTCTGAAAAAGACTTGCGCAACCTGCATTTTTTTTAAATTTGGGATTTTTCAAATAACAGTGCCAAACCGAGGGAAAGGCCTTTTCCAGGAACAGGCTACATAAAAAAAAAACTCTTTCAACGCATCTGGACACTTCACTACATAGTATAAAGCAAATTTACTTCCCGCGTCTGTAAGCATTATGCTTAGATCCTTAAAACTACAGATCGGATTTGATGCAGTTTTCTTAAATAGATACTGATTCAAGAATAAGTTTTGTATGTTTAATGCATGTCGGGAAAAATCTCTTATTCCCATTGCAAAATAATTAACAGTGGGTGCAACATCTGTGCGGGTTATATTTTTTTTATTATTGTGACGAACTAGGACTGTGGCATACTGGTCAAATATATTACTGCACATGAATGAATTTAGAAACAGTAATGTATACTGATTGCTTTTGTTTTTACTACGACATGTGTAATATTATTTTGCTTTTAGATCTTGAAATAAGCGGAAATTTATTTGTTTCTTTGATGAGTCATATCTATTTTTATGGTACACGTGTTGCGTCTGGTGAATTCAATTACTATTGATAGAAAGACGGGACTTTTAGAATTTTGGTTTTTATTGAATTTAACAATCTAGTTGCATTTTAGGATAAGTCCAATATACTCATACTCATATTATTTATTTATAAAGATGATCTAAATAGGAATGATGATTGCAGGTCAAATGAGCCAGTTTTAAAACGATATTCTGTTTGAAAATACGAATAAATTTTGGTGGCGTTAAACATTTACTTTAATATTATTTTTCTGTTTATTAATTCTAACTTTGAGTATTATGAAAACTATAAATGGTGTATGCAGTATTTTTGGACAATAGTGTTAATCGTACTACTTTTGTATTTTAATAATGACCCAGTCATGTAGCGAATTATGTACTATAAACCCACTGTTTGCTTATTTTTACCCTGTCATCTACCCATGGAAGAATAACCTGAACTTTAGCTGAACTAACTGGGTCGTTGGACGACTGGTGTCCCACACGAAAAGACAGAGAGCTGACTCCTCCGGTGTTGCTTACTTGTATCTGTGGAAAAATATCGTATTTTCTAGAAAGTTACACAATAAAAGTAAAATGCAACATTAAATTAAAAACTTTTCAACTTTGTAAGAGTCTCGGGTATTATTATTAGTTGTAATAAACTACTTCTAGCTGTCTACCTTGTGATAATTTTTTATATGTAAGTTCAAACTAAACAGTAGTACTAGTGTAAGGTTCATTGGGTCGTTCGCCGACTCGGTGTCCCGCACAATAGAAGAAGTGCAAGGATGGGATGGAAGAGGAAGTTTTGTTTTGAAACAAGCATAAAGTCTTGTTTCCGTCTACATTATTATCTCTATTTCTACTGTATACTGGAAGAGATTTCTTTAAAGAAATAAGTTCACCTTTGTAATTTAGTGTCTAAGTTCACGCTTAATTTTAATTGTACACAGTAAAGAATATATATATAAAGGAATCCAGAATTTGGTGACAGCAGTCCTTGCTTCGGTCGCTCAGTTGGTAAAGCGGAGGAACTGTAGGACGGTACTTCAAGTACCAGTTTGAGTACCGATTGCAAAAAAAAACTATTTACTATGATCCGTTAAGGGTATCTAATAGCTGAAAAAATCAGTAATTGCAAAATAATGTTTCTGTTTTATAGGCTCGTTCATCACATTACTTGATATTTTCCGAATAAAATTAACACCTTGTGCTAATATTATAAAAGTTTCAACTATATTATATTTCCATCGGCAAAGATCATTAGCCTCATAAATCCCATTTTTTTTACATCAACATGTTTTCAATGCAGTTACATTCCTCAATGACTTTTGAATCACATCCAAAACATTGAAAGACATGCTAAATACTGTATACGTGTAGTAGTATAATGTCATTAATATTTCAACAGAACTATAAAATAAATGACTTTGTTGACGGTTAAACTGTGATTGGCTAACACGTAGCCACTGGACTGTGGGTGGCTGTATATAGGAAAAACTACCATATTGGTAGAATTTTTCTGTGGTTTGGATAAAGGACTTTGCTGATAGGTTAAACTGTGATTGACTAACACGTAGCCACTGGACTGTGGGTGGCTGTATATAGGAAAAACTACCATATTGGTAGAATTTTTCTGTGGTTTGGATAAAGGACTTTGCTGATAGGTTAAACTGTGATTGGCTAACATGTGGCCATTGGAGTGAGGGTGGCCGTGTGTAGAAAAACCTACAATTTTGGTAGAATATGTATGAGGATTAGGTAGGTTTGGCGTGCGTATCATTCACGAATATATCAAAGTATGACTCAGTTGATATATGCGGAATAATAAGGAAGAAAATGATTGATTATATATTTTTTATAGGACTGTAAAACTCATTCTTCTTTTCGTGTGGGACACCGAGTCGTTCAACGCCCCAAAAAGACATGGAACGACATTCTGACCATTTCTCTATGTGCTCCTAAAACACAACCAGCTTATGAATCTTAATGAAACATGGAAATTCGAATAAATCTTGCTAATGAACGACCCCATTCTTGTCAAATAAATAAAAAAAATACCCTCGCAAAGGTCGCAACAAACGCGAATTTTTACTGCGTAATATTCACGAGGATCAAAAATATAAGTTAATACCTCGTCCCTTCCTGTCCCCATGTTAGATTACAGATCTAAATTATCCAGAGCTTAATGAAAAAAGGTGGAATATAAAAAATTACCCGGTTGTAACTTTTTTCGTGTTTTGTTAACGAGCTACGCATTTTGAAGCGTTCTGTTCGGGGTGTCGTTGGAAAGGGGTAGATAGATGGGTAGAGATTTTTATGTTTTACTTACGGCCCCCGCAGCTGTAAGTTATTTTCCAGTCTCTTCTCTTTTCGAGTGGGACACCGAGTCGTCCAACGACCCGATGAACCCTAGCGTCAGAATTTTTCAACCGCCTTCTACAAGTAGCAGGCTTCTGACATGGTTGTGTAACGACCGCCGTCTAAGTGATCATAGACAGCAACCGGGACCTACGGCTTAACGTGCCATCCGAAACACGGAACCATCTTACTTACGGACAATCGGGTGGTTCAGCCCGCAATGCCCTAACCAGACTGGGAACAAATTCACAAAGTGATAAATATCTACTTCGTGTGTGATCCACCGATAATCGAACCTGGAACCTTCTGCGTCAAAGGCAGTCGCACTACCATTGCGCCACATCGGTCGTCAATTTTCCATTTTCAATTTTCCATTGAGAATAAGATGTTATCCCGGCAAGTATTATACATAAAAACCTTCCTCTTGAATCACTCTATCTATTAAAAAAGCTGCATCAAAATCCGTCGTGTAGTTTTGAAGATTTAAGCAAACGTGCATACAGGCGGACGCGAAAAGCGACTTTGCTTTAAACTGTGTAGTGATGATGTGTAGGTAGTTGTTTTTTTTTGCAAAAACCAAATCATATGACCAACTATAGCTCACACGGAGTTCTTTAAATGGCTACAAAGATTCTAAAGTAACTCTCTTCTCTTCTCGTGTGGGACACCGAGTCGTCCAACGACCCGATGAACCCAGGTGTAAAAATTTTTCATTCACCTACTTCTATTAGCAGGCCTCTGACGTGGTAGAGTAACGATCGCCGTCTTAGTTATCATAAACAGCAACTTTTGGCTAGCGTGCTAACGCTACGGCGTAACATGCCCTCCGAAACACGGAAACATCTTTCTTACGGATAGCCTGAAATGTCCTAACCAGCGTAGGAACAAATTCACAAAGTGATAAATATCAACTCCATGAGAGTCCCACCGAGAATCTAACTCGGAACCTTTGCGTGGCAGACGTATTACCACTGCGCCACATGAAACCGCTGGTGGGCTGCTAATAGCAGCCTGCTATTCAAATATAATTTTAGTCAATGTTCAGCTAGTCTAATGTGACAAGTGTGACTTTATAGGGGACTTTATGGTAGTTTGACGATCTGTTTATTTCCCAAGACATCTAACAGCTAATGCGTTCATCACCATTACTTACTACATCAAAGCTAAGCTAACTCTAATTTAAGGTGGCTCGCGTCCTAGCTAGGGTTCCCAGTATCGGTATTGGAGGGTACCGGTATTCTGTTCCCGTGATGTAAAGAGCCGGTTCTATTTGTGGGTGTAAAAGCGTTTAAGGGAAAATCAGCAAAGGGATGGGCAACAGCGTTCCCTGTGAATGCCATATCTAACACTGTGCTCCCCTATCCACCTGTCAAGCGTGGTGAGTATAGCAATACTCCTAACAAGGGGGAGGCCTATGTCTAGCAGTGAACTGTTGTGGCTGTTAAAATTAAGGTATTATAGAGGAGTTCGTGGTAGTTTAACGATCTGTTTATTTCTCGAGACAGCTAATGTGTTCATCACCATTACTTACAGCTACATCAAAGCTAAGTTAAGCCTAATTTAAGGCGGCTCGCGTTCTAGCTAGGGCTCCCAGTATCGGTATTGGAGGGGACCGGTATTCTGTTGTTTTCCCGCTCTGGGATCTGAATACGGGATCTTTGTCAAGTTCGGTGCTGTTGAAACGGTTGGATATATTTATTGCATCTATTTAGTCAATGGATCAACCAATCTCTGATACTTTAAGAACACTTAGGTTATTCTCTGAAAGTAAAAATACCGTTCAAGTTTTAAAGAAGAGACATTCGTAATTTTGGAAACTATTATTAAATTAATTTCCAGAGTTGCTATTGTTGTAATCTTAATGTTGTTTCACGACTAAGAATCACCATATTTCTACTAGCCCCTTTATGATGCGCACAGTATAGAGACTTATCTCGGGCGAGAAGACTTCATTCACAAGTGGCAAATCGTATGGATTTTATCGAAACAAGTGAACAATTTTGTCTTAAAGTGTAGAGAAAATCGAAATCACGGTTGCGCATCCTAACTGGGTAGGTATTGTAAAAATAGACATTGGGATAAGTGAAGGACTCGAGCGTTCTCTGTGAATGCAACATCTTGCACTGAGCTCGCCAATGCGCGGCTGCCAAGCTAATTAGCTAACTAGCTGATCCCGGGAAAAATCCCGCTATTGAAGTAACGCTGGAAGCCCTAGTCTTCGCTAAGAGCGTGAGTTTGTCATAATAAAGCAAAACGCATAAATCGTTTTGCGTTGAAACGCTAAATGTCCTAGGGCGATTTCATGCTTAACTGTGTACTAGATAAGTAGGATTATACTGGGTCTTAAAATTAGTATTTCAAGTACAGTTTTAGACAGGGTGTAAAAAAGCTTAACGTGCCATCCGAAACCATAATTTCTTACGGACAATCTGGTAATTCAGCCCGCAATGTCCTAGCCAGACTGGGAACAAATTCACAACCCACCGAGGATCGAACCCGGAACCTTTTGCGTAGGTCTGTCAGTATGGTAGGTTGGTTGGCATCTACTGTTAAATATTCTATGACTCTAATGTGCTAAAATTTCGAATAGCAAGATTAGCAAGCAATTATGCCAACATGACAGTCGTGTGATGCCGGCTTAGAATAGCATCACCCCACATCCTTCCCGCGGGTGTCGTAAGAGGCGACTAAGGGACTCGAGAGTATTAGTGTATTACAATTTTTAGGCGACAGGCTGACAACCTGTCACTATAGTGATACACATGTTTTCTGAAACAACCTTGGAAAACAATCCTCAAAAGTGTCAGACGTGGCGATAGCGATCGTATTCTTGCGGCCGTTAACGCTCTGCCTACCCCGCAAGGGATAAAGGCGTGATATGTGTGTGTGTGTGTGTGTATGTGCTTAAATTTCGAATAGCAAGATTAGCAAGCAATCATGCCAACATGACGACAGGACTATAAATGTCGTCCCTTTATACGCAGACATTTACGTTCCGTATTCAAATAGCAATAAACGAACGCGTATTTCAATATATTAATACTAAAATCCTTATATATAGGGTATTCAAAATGTTATCCGAGATGACCAAACTAATAAATGTCAGGAATGCATTTATTGAACCACACATACACATATATCACGCCTTAATCCCTGCCGGGGTAGGAAGAGCGTTAACGGCAAAACTACGATCGCTATCACGTCTGACAAATATTGTGACTACTGGACATGTGTCTCCTCATTTGGGGGGAACATGCCATACTCACCAGGCTTAGCTAGTGGATTGGCGAACGCAGTGCAAGGTATGGATGGCGATTTTTTTATTTTATTACATACATATATCACGCCTTTATCCCTTGCGGGGTAGGCAGAGCGTTAACAACCGCACAAATACGGCCGCTATCGCCACGTCTGACAAATATTGAGGGCCGGTTAAGATAATTTGTGTATCACTGTAGTGACAGGTTATCAGCCCATCGTCTAAAATTGTGATAACTACACGTGAAACCCTCGAGTCTCTTAGTCGCCTTAAACGACACCCACGTGAAATAAATGGCATGATGCTAATTTAAGCCGGCATCATACGGCATATGGCTAATAAAGTACTGGGCCACCAAGACTGTGAAGAAAGGTCACAAGAAAGACAGAAAAGATTATCATAGGATTCTTTTTATGAATCATAAGACAAAAAATGCTTATTCTCTAGAAGTTAGATTTTCTTTATGTAGAAAATGTTGTATTTATCGAGGCGTGAAATTCAAGTAAGGAAAAGGATATGTTTGTAGAAAACTTGTTAAGGCAAAGTTGTAGTGATTAGTTTGCTCTGTCGCGCTTAAGGTGCAACATCGGCGAAAGTAGCGTCCTCAGTAAACAAAAAACATGTGCGTTTTTACATTTATTATTATTATTTATTTGATATAGTATAACATAAACATAAATATTAGTCAATGCTTTCGTTAAACCTCGTACAGTTATGTGACGATGACATAATTTCGCTATACATACTACTAAACTTAATGTAACATCAATATTTTAACAACAATAATACATAAGGATTTAACAATAAATCCAAATGAAACAGGAATCGCAAAAACAGGGAAATGAAAAAGTGAAAACTACCTGCAATGATAGTATTAAAATCGATAAAACCTTGTTAAAACAATACCATATAATAAATAACACATCTTATGGTTTTCTCAATTTTTTTAGTTTTTTGAATACTCTCGCCAATTCATTACATGTTTTTCGTCCTTAGCCCTTGCTAAAAACTCGTTCGTTACCGCTATGTCTGATATTGTATTAGCTTTGATACATTTTCAAAACTCTTTCCCTGTTTTCTAAGATTGTAGCTAGCGTGTTGAACCTAATTTTTTTCCCTACTTGGAGGCGCCACTAGTGTAATGTTAAGGCGAAGTTACAGTGATTAGTTTGCTCTATCGCGCTTAAGCAGCTGTTATACGCCAAGTAAAGTTGAGTAGCGAACTCCTTGCAGTGTAAGTTTTGCTTCTGCTATTTTATGGAGTAATAAGTAAGATGGCGAAATATAACGTTCGATTGATTCTACAGGTGTTAAAAAAATTGCTGCAAATATTTTAATGGGTGAACCAGCTCATAAAACTGAACAACTTCCCTAGAGAACATAGGTCGATAATGGTACAAATTTGGACCTACCATACAAAATTAGCGACCGACCAAGTCAATTTGTATGGGAGGTCCAAAAAATTTTATCATATTTCGACCCATGTTTTTTGGGGAAAGTTGTTTAGTTTCACGGGCTGATTCACCCCTTAAAATATTTGCAGCTAATATTTTTACACCTTAGACTAAGTCACTGAAATATGTGTTCGTCAGTTTTTACCGGCTTAAAACAGCATCCCCCATATTTTTTCCGTAGATGTCGTAAGTGACGACTAAGGGATTTGAGGCTTGACGTGTATTGCGATATTCACGGCAGGCTGACAACCAAATTATCAACAGTTTTACCAACAAAACTTATTATTTCAATATTGGCTTATTGCGACCCCAACAACTGCCTAAAGCACCCTTCACACTGGAGAATCTACTCAGAATCTCAACCCTATTCCACTCCCCACCCTTCCTATCCACACGAAATATGGTTCATCTCGAAGCAATCGCATGTTTTATTCATGTGATACCAAATCTGTCTACGCCGATGCTAGTGCAGTGAAGTGAGGTTTTATTTTGCGAATTGGTTGCGTAAATTCGGAAGGCATTGATTCGAGTAAAGTCTGATATAGATTCCTGTATGAATAATAGTTTTTCAGTGATATTTACTTGTCATCAGTTATCAGTAATTTATCTTTGGAATGAACAATCAGTTATCAGTAATTTATCTTTGGAATGAACAAAACTTGTTTTATTTATTGCTAAAGAAACAGTTTAAGTGGCTACTTACCTGACAAAGTGAATTTTGTATGAAAATATATTAATATGGCGTCATATTACACTATTTTGGATAACGTCAAAAGTAACTTTTATTTTAACTTGCTGTTAAATATTCTAATCTTTAACTTATGAATGGAGTTAGTAGTATATTTGGAAAATAGTTTCCCTAGCGTAACTTTCGTATTTTACTAGTTACCCGGTCATGTGCCCAATTGTCCTGGCTTGAGCAATGTTTGAGAACCTTGCCATCTTATTGTATAGGTACAGTTCGGCCTTCACGCGTACAGACGATATAAAAAATTAATGCATTTTTTATTAACATGAAAATCCTGCAAAACAAAATACACTTAGGAAAAGATACATGCAATATTAATAATGTGACCTGTTTGTCTACGCATTTCATTGGTAAGGTAAGTAGATACTATTCGCCGGTTCTAGACCACCCGAAAAGCCCCTTTAGGGTGGTTTTGTCGGTGTCTGCAAAAAGCTCGTCACATATGCTTTTAATTGGCGGTTTTATATCAAATTAATCCGCGGTTTTATATCAACTTAATCCGCGGTCGATATCAAATTAATCCGCGGTCGATATCAAATTAATCCGCGGTTGGTATCAAATTAATCCGCGGTTCCGCGGTTTGATTTCGAATTATTTCGTGCTTCATATAAAATTAAGTCGCGGTCAATTCGCGTTCTTGTTGGTTTGTCATATTAGAATTCTTGTTGGAATTCATGGTTTGTTGTATGAAATCCATTTTTACTTCTCCAATTTTTGAGTTCATTATATCAATGATACTTTAATTCGTGGCTGAATTTGATATAGGTCGCGGCTCATATAATCTTTTCATTTCATACATGCATTTTGTCAATTCATGGTACCAATAGATACCTTCTTAGGCAGTAAAGCGTAAGTAAATCAATACGTATGATTATTCATAATATTTTTATATCACCATCAATTTAACTTATACCTACCATTTATAAAGTTCATACCTACCACTGTTGTGTTTCTGTACACCAACAAGCAAGTTTCGACACGTTGAGCCTACTGTATTGTGAACAATGGTTCAGCCGTAAATACAAATCTTTGCCTTGCCGACTTTTTCAATATTTGTATTGTTCGCTAATAGTAAAACCCACTATGTAATAAAATTAAGTTGTAAAGACCCTTGTTTCCTTTTGACGATGCCGCCTGCTGTGTATTTATAATATTTAGAGATAAATTTTGAAATGTGCTTATTGTCTTGTGATTGTAAAGACTAACTTTTTTATAACGGTGTCTTCCGCCCCAACATTTATCTAACAAAGCGAACTTTCTCAAAAATTAAACTCGTCGAGACAAGTATCCACGGTGGGTGGTGGTTAACGATATTGAAAAAAAATACCCCTGTTTGTCGTGGTTTCGTTATAAAAGCGGAACAAGCTTGTCTGTACTCCACAACTTGATTTGGAGTGCGTGATATAGTATTAAAAATCAAATCTAGTGTTCGTGTTCGTTGTGAAAGTTTAACCTAACCTAACCTAACATCATGTCTCGGTCTACAGCTAGCTGCATAGGAAAAATGGAGGTAAGAATCGTTATATTTATTTCTCTCATTTTTGTTCAACACTGTTTGTATTTATCTGACATGTATGTTACGAAAATTACGAGGCCTACGTTCGTCAAAGGACTGGTACATGTGTATGTTATACTTACTTACATACTCTCGGGAGAAATACTTTGTATTTATGCCGTATAAATTGCATTGTATGTATTGATAAGTAATATATTCGATTGAGGACTAGTACATGTTGATGTGATGTGTATGAAGTAATATTTTTGATTGTTATTTAAGTAAATTTTATTACAGCATAGTTCCCGTTAATAACGCATAATATATATGTCTGTTTTGTTTTAGGGTTCGGGAATAAACGTTGATGACCTACCAAACACATTCAAGAATTATTATTTCGCTGCATCAAGTGATGATGAAACTGCATTTACTATTGTCGAACCCGATCAAAAATCACTAAAACGGGCGGGCAGCGATAATGCTATCGATCAATTTTTCGACACACCCAAAATCAAAAAGCAAAAGAAAACGCAATCTTCAACAGTTGGGATGGCTCGAAACGGCGGTGTATCCTACATATCGTCGAATACCGATGACGCAGCAAACGCCACACATCTAATTAAAGTAGAAGTCTACGATCTCAAGAAATTAGCCAAGGTGTCGTCAAACAACCAGTGGAAAATAGCCGATTTTCGTGCTAAATACTACACAAAGGTCACGGACAATATTTACGACCGCAGCAAGGAATTAATATACGATATCACGAAGAACGTCTCGCAATCACAAGACTGTAAAAAATACTTTTTCGATAACTAATTTCATAATTCTCAGTCATCTAAAACAGAAAAAACAGTACCTAAATACCACGCCACTCAACAACACAGCAACTTCCCTTTCTACCTGACCCATATTTACAACGTTCACGAACACTAGATTTTATTTTTATTACTGTATTACGCACCGCTAACAATGGGTTAAACTAGGGATGGATACAACAATAGTGGCGTGGCGACTTCAATACATAAGCGAGTGATGTCAAGCTTCGTCAGGCAGTCAGCAATAGGGCTGAGCTCGGTTCAGTTATTCGATCGGTTCGGCATTCGCTACAACGACATTATGGAGTCGCAAAATAGTGAACATGACTTTGAGTTTTGTGATTTCTTTAACAGTGAAGTGTTAGAACAATTTGATGTGTTGAACAAAAATTATGAGAACGCGTTAAACGTACCAATCAATAGTTTATCATCTGAAAATGACGCTGAGTTATGTGAAATTGCATCCAACATGGAACAGCAGCTATTGTAAGTTGTTTTAAAACTGTATCTTAAAAAAACATGATTTTGTATAATAACGTATGGTTGTTCTAAAATTTTCTTTATTATGTAGGAACGCAGTGCAAACTGGAAGAGGGCAGAAGAGGAAATCACCAGATGATGATGACACAATTGGCAAATCTCATATGGAAGCTGGTCCTGGACCATCATCATCAAAAACGGAATACTCCGCTAATCATATGATAAAATGTGACATTTGTGAAGTAATGGTGAGTCGAAGATACTTTTCCAACCACACTCGAAGCTCATCTCATAAAAGTAAGGTTTTCAAATTAAGTAGACATGATAATGTGACTGTAATCAATACTGCATTTGGTTGTAGAGTAATAACGTATCAAATTACTTCACCTTTACCAAATGAAACCCATGAAACTTTACAAACACCTATTCAATTTTTCGAGTCAGTCAAAGATACAATTTCCACATTAATAAATGAAAACCTGAAAGAACTAACATCCATAAAAATAAATTATATCATTCATGCTGAATTTGTTCAGGAAACAAAAAATTTGCTCAATACGTTTGATTTTCAAACCTCAAATTTTAACATATGCATGGGTGATGATTTAGAGCCATATTTCAAAATATTGTGTGAAACAATTTCTACTAAAATGGGTGAATTTGAAAAAAAAGACAGCGGGTGGTCCTTTAAATTAGTGAAACATTTAGAAATGAATGTGAATAAATTTAATCCTCTTCAAGGTTCCACTTATATTGTATTACCGAAAGACATCCGAAACAAAAAAGCAGTCATTAATGTAAAGAATAATGACCATGAATGTTTAAAGTGGGCTTTACTTTCGGCCTTATACCCAGTGGAGGATCACAAAGATAGGGTTTCATCGTATTACAAATATCAAAACAAGCTCAATTTCGATAATGTTCCATTTCCAGTTAAGATAAAGGACATGGTCAAGGTTGAGGAAAACAATCACATTAGTATAAATGTTTTTGGATTAGAGTACGATGAAATATCAAAAAGGAATTCAGTAGTGGGCCCACTTTATTTTAGTAAAAATAAACAAGAAAAACATATCAACTTATTATACATATCAAATGGTAGTAATGGTCATTATTGTTTCATAAAAAATTTGTCTCGCTTAGTTAGCAATCAGTTATCGAGTAAAGCTCATGCGGTTTTCATTTGCGACGGGTGTTTATTACATTTTACATCTAGAGAGAGACTGGATAACCACCAAAAATTTGACTGCAGACATGTTTGCACAACATTACCTAGTCCGTTGCAAACTAAAAAAAATTGGTTTGGAAAAGATGAATCTACAAATAAAATATGTTTTGACAAATACCAAAGACAAATGAAAGTACCATTTGTAATATATGCAGATACGGAAGCTTTTCTTAAACCCATTGCTGCTTGCGATCCAGACAGTTCAAAGTCTTTTACACGAAACATGCAAGAACATGAAATGTTTAGCTATGGTTATTATATCAAGTGTTCTTATGATGACAGTTTATCAACATATAAGACATATACAGGTCCTGACTGTGCTGAAAGTTTAATGAATAATATGTACAAAGACGTGTGTGAGATTCATAAAAGAAATAGTTTTCAAAAGAAACCATTGCCGCTTAAAGATTGGCAAGAGGCAGACATTATTCAAACAAAAACTTGTTACATTTGTGCAAAAGACTTAAATGCAGATTCAATAAAATATTTTGATTGGCATACGGGTTTATTTAGAGGAGTGGCACATTCCTTATGCAGTTCAAAATTTAGAGCTCCTAAATTTGTTCCGGTTTTACTACACAACTTGAGCAACTATGATGCTCACTTTATAGTGCATGCGTTGAATATAAAAGAAGGAGATATTGATATTATACCACAAAATAAAGAAAAATACATTTCTTTTACAAAAAAGTTAAAAGTGAATGGACATGAGGTTCATTTACGGTTTTTGGATTCGTATAAGTTCATGCCATGTAGTTTAGATAGTTTATCTAAGAATTTAAAAAAGGAACAGCTCAGGGAGTTACGAAAACAAGTACCTAACGAAGAAAGCTTTGGGCGATTGATTCAAAAAGGCATATTTCCATATGAATTTATGTCATCATATGATTCACTGAAAGTAACATCCTTACCCAAACAGTCTGAATTTTATAGTTCTTTAAATGATTGCAATGTTACCGATGAAGATTATAGTAGAGCTCAAGATGTGTGGAACTATTTTCAATGTAAAAATATGTTAGATTATGCGAATTTATATTTAAAAACTGATGTATTACTTTTAGCTGATGTTTTTGAAAACTTTCGAGATGTGTGCATGAAAACGTATGGTTTAGATCCTGCACATTATTATACAGCCCCTGGTCTTAGTTGGGATGCAATGTTAAAATGTACCAAAATTGAATTAGATCTTTTAACTGATTTTGATATGGTGGCGTTTATAAAATCGGGTATAAGAGGAGGTGTCTCAGTGTGTAGTAATCGCTATGCTAAAGCCAACAATAAATACATGCGAAACTTTAACGACAAAACTGAAATATCTTATTTGCTTTATTTAGACGCTAACAATTTATATGGTTGGGCTATGTCTCAGTACCTACCATATGGTGATTTTAAGTGGGTCGACAAAAACATAAATTATAATGTTTCTCCTACTTCAGACATAGGATATATATTAGAAGTAGACTTGGACTATCCAGATCATTTGCATGATATGCATTCCGATCTCCCCTTTTGTCCAGAAAATATTAAAACTAATAATAGCAATTCATCAAAATTAGTACCGAATTTAAATAATAAAAGAAAATATGTTCTACATTATAGAAACCTAATTCAATGTTTAGAAAAGGGGATGAAGCTCGTTAAAGTTCACCGAGTACTTCAATTCCAGCAGAGTCCGTGGTTAGCAAACTACATTGATTTAAATACTCAATTACGAAAACAAGCTAAATCCGATTTTGAGAAGGATTTTTACAAACTAATGAATAACTCAATATTTGGTAAGACTATGGAAAACATTGAAAAAAGAGTGAACGTTAAGTTAGTCACTCATTGGGAAAATAATGGTAAGGTACAAGGGGCTCAAAGTCTGATAGCTCGTCCTGAATTTCATAGCTTATCAATTTTTTCTGATAATTTAGTAGCTGTACAATTAAACAAAACCAAATTACTGTACAACAAACCTATTTATTTAGGTTTGTGTATACTTGATATATCAAAAACTTTGATGTTTGATTTTCATTATGATTACATGAAAAAGAAGTATAACGATAAAATAAAACTGTTGTATACCGACACAGATAGTTTGATTTATCAAATTTTTACAGAAGACTTTTATTCCGATATTAAACCGGATCTAGAAAAATATTTTGATACATCTGACTATCCTGTTGATAACCGATTTTATTTTCCACAAGTAAATAAGAAGAAAATTGGGTGTTTCAAAGACGAACACAATGGCAAAATATTTACGGAATTTGTTGGGTTGCGTTCAAAAATGTACGCCATGCAGGTAGAAAATACAATCATAGCAAAAGCAAAAGGAATAAATAAAAATGTTACCAAAAAGTTAAAAATGGATAATTACAGATCATGTCTATTTGATAAAAAAACACAATTGGCTGAAATGTATCGGTTTCGATCGATAAAACATGTAATATTCACACAAAAAATAAATAAAGTTAGTCTGTCGTATAATGATACAAAACGGTACATTTCAGCGAATTCAACAGACACTTTAGCTTGGGGTCATTATAGTTTAAGAAATAATATTATATAGAATAAACAAGAATAATTTGTATTTAAGTGTGTATAAGTTTGTACCTTTTAAGTTTAATGTGTTTACATTAGTTTAAAGTTATATTCATTTTTAATTATCTACTGTTTAATTTACCAAGAATAAAATGCTCTAACTATATAACGATGAACTTATTTTTTATTCTCCATTCCTTAACACTGTCACACGACAATTACACGTCATTATGATTCATTTCATCCACCCGTTTACTGCAATAGTGGCAGGTCCAAGCAGCTGTGGAAAATCAAAATTTGTAACAAGTTTTTTAAATCATTGTAATGAAATATGCAGTGTAGATTTTGATGAAATTATATGGTGCTATGATGAAATGCAACCATTATATAATTTAAACAATGTGAATTACAATCAAGGTATTCCTGATTTGAGTATGTTCGATGGAAAATTTCCAAGACTACTCATAATTGATGATCTTATGAGAGAGTCAGATGGTAGAATAGTTGATATTTTTACAAAAGGAAGCCATCACAGGAATCTCAGTGTATTTTACATAACACAAAATATATTTCACCAAGGGAAAGGGCAAAGAGATATTTCTTTGAATTCAAGTTACATCATTTATTTTAAAAACCCGCGAGATAGAACACAGATAAGACATTTAGCTCGTCAGGTTTTTCCGGAAAATAGCAAATTTGTTGAAGAAGCTTACAAGGATGCAACAAAAAATGCTCATGGATATCTTTTCATTGATCTTAAACAAAATACAAATGAAATATGTCGCTTTAAAAGTAAAGTTTTTCCATTCGATGGGCATTGTACAATTTATGTACCAAAAAAGGGGTATAAATATGATGCACAACAAATAATTTCTGTCAGTTTCAAATAATGTCTGAAGTAGAAACGTCTAATACGAATAATATTTTAAGAGCTTTAAGTATATTAAAAGAACAATATCGTGAAGCCTTGTTAGAATGTTGTAATGATGATGAAATAAGGCAAATATGCGAGTGTATAATAAACGTTTTTAAAGGAAAGATTCCCATAAAAGAAAATAGCGAATCTGTATTTAACATATGCAAATTCAACTGCTTTGTTTCTACTGATGCTGTTTAGTTAATATTATAAATAGAATATAAAGTGAAGTTTTAGTGTTTAAAAAATGATTAAAAGAATTACGTCTCATAAAGATTTATTAAAAGCATTATTGACATTAAAACCAAAGTATAGAGAAGCATTGTTAAAAAATTGTGGAGATGATGAAATCCACTGTATAACCGAGTGTATTTTCAATGTGTTAAAAGGAAAAGTGCACTTGGATAAAAAATCTACACGTAAATTAAGAAAACATAAAGATCTTTTGAGGAAAATTGTTTCGAAAGGGACAAACAAAACAAGGAAACAAATTTTAGTACAAAGAGGTGGAGCGTTTTTACCTATTATTCTAGGGTCTGTTCTTAGCGCATTGCTAGGTTCAATTATAAAATAAAGATGGAAAACACAAAAAAAATGATACTTATTGAGCCTGAGGTCATAGATAGACTAAAATTAGATAATGCAGGCACTAAAAATTTGTCACGTTTAGATGAGGAAATGCATAAAGTAATAAAAACTAAAATAGATGACAGGGAAAAGTGGGCACTATATTTGCAAACATTGCAGAGATATCTACATTTCATTGGAGAAGACCGAAAACCATTACAAATACCTATAATACCTTTTGATGAAAAGGAAAATGAAATAAAAGAAACAGTTAAGTCAGAAAAAGCTCCAGATGACAAAGAGACATCTACTGAAGCAACCTATAATGGTTATACAAAATCAGAGTTGCTTGCTTTTATTCCAAAGACATACAAATTGAAAGGTGAACTTTTGATAGATATACTTTTGAAGAACAAAGATAAAATTTTCTGGAATGAAAAAGGCACTGTGTTCGTTCGCAATAAAGAAGTGCATAGAAGTAATATCGTCGACTTATTGAATGATATCTTAAGACCTCTAAAAAACAGTTCACCGAGCGGTTGGGCAGATTTTGCTTATGTACTCAAAGATCTATCAGTCCCCTTAACTTATATTGGCAATCCTAAAAGAGCCACATACATAAGAGTTTTGTCCCAGAGTCCAGCTAGTGCTGGAACAACAAGAGAGAAAGCAAACAGTACTCCTGATAATTTCAGCACACCAACATTAGCTGGCAGTAGTCGCAGTCAAAATAAAGCACAACCCGCTAAAAGAATTAATTGGGAAAAATGGACCCCTTACTAGAAATTCGTAATATTTACTACGATGTATCCCACCCAGCTGGATACAGCAGTCTCAGTAAATTGACTGCAGCTATGAAAAATAAAATGACTAAAGAAGAAACAAAGAAATGGTTGGAATCTCAAGAAACGTACACCCTACATAAACCAGTTCGTCGTCGGTTCCCGAGAAACAAGTACATTCTATCAAATTTTAATGAACTTTGGCAAGCCGATTTAAGTGATATGCGGAGTTACAGTGAATATAACGATGGTTTCAAGTATATTTTATGCGTAATTGATGTTTTTAGTAAGTATGCTTTTGCTAGACCTATAAAAAAGAAAGACTCTGCCACTATAAAAGAAAATTTTAAAGATATATTCTCGGAAGCTAAAGCCACTCCGAGACATTTACAATCCGATAAAGGTACTGAATTTATAGCAAAAGACGTCCAATCTTTTCTTAAATGTAACGGTATAAACTATTACACCACCAATAATCCTGATATCAAAGCAAGCATAGTTGAAAGATTCCAACGTACACTTAAAATGAAAATGTGGAAATATTTTACTCATAATAATACGTATCGATATATAGATATTTTGCAAGATTTACTTAATTCCTACAATAATAGCTTTCACAGAAGTATTAAAATGCGCCCTTGCGACGTAAACTTTGATAACATTATGACAGTTTGGCGCAACTTGTATGAGAGAAAAAATGAAGATGCTACGAAAATTAAAGCCAAACCTAAGTTTAAAGTTGGAGATCATGTAAGAATAACTAAGTACAAACATATTTTTCAAAAAGGTTATGAAACCAATTGGAGTGATGAAATATTTTTAATAACATCGATTATAGACAGATCACCCTTTGTTGTTTACACAATAAAAGATTTACAGGGAGAAATTGTTACTGGGACTTTTTATGAAAAAGAACTACAGAAAGTGACATACGACCCCACTGCTTTGTATAAAATAGATAAAATACTGCGCGCCCGCTATTCAGGTCGCAGAAAAGAACTATTAGTGAAGTGGAAAGGTTATCCTGATAAATTCAATAGTTGGGTTTTAGTATCAGATTTAGAAAAATCATGAAAGGCGAAAACTTTTACTTAACTTTACCCAGTAATAGCTCGTTCTCATATTTTCCAAATAACAAAACCACCAACTTCTCCACAAAATTACCAAAATCAATAAAGTTGGATGGAGAATGGTCGGTAGGATTAGTTGAATTTCAGTATCCTTGCACTATGTTTACTGTTCAGGATAATAATAATATAATGTATATCACCAAACGCATGAAAGTTCCCGACCAAGAAGAACTCAGTACAGTAACATACAAGAGTCACATACCTACGTCTAGTTATGAAAACATTAACGATGTTATAACAGCACTGAATTCGAGAGAAAGCTTCAAATTAAGACATGATAAATTAACAAAATTGGTTTCACTCACAGGTGATATGAATAACCTTATAGCTTTAAGGTTTTCCCCTATCTTAAGTCTTCAGCTTGGATTTGACCCTAATACAAACATTGCTACAAAAACAACTGGAAAGTTTCCAGCTAATTTATACCTCGGATTACCATCACAGTTATACATATATTGTGATATTGTAGAACCTCAGATGGTTGGAGACGTCATGTGTCCTTTATTAAGAATAACATCATTAGATCCAGTTAAATATGTGTATGGATCAAACAAAATGCATATTTTTTCACCGCCACATTATGTACCAGTCATGCGTAGAGAGTTTGATACAATTGAAATAGATATAAGATCGAACACAGGAGGAAAAGTTCCATTCCAATTTGGAACGAGCTGTGTTAAACTACATTTTATAAAAAGATAAATCAAAATGTACACAAGAGACAATAATTTAATCTGTCCATATCATCATTATTATTCTCATCAAGCAGGAACTGGAATCGGAGTAGTCTATAAAGGAGTGTCACATCAACGCGGTCATGGTATAGGAAGCTTTTTAGGGGGTTTGTTTAGGTCTGTTCTACCACTTTTATCAAATGGAGCTAAAGTTATTGGTAAAGAAGCTCTGAGTGCGGGGGTAGGTCTTTTATCAGATATAGTAAGTGCTAGGCCTTTAGAAGAATCTGTCACAAATCGTTTTAAAGAAGCTACTTCTAATTTAAAAAGAAAAGCTGATGACAAAATTATAAGAGCTATGAGTGGGTCGGGGTATAAAAATAGAAAACGAAACCATAAAGCCCTCATTCACTCGGAGAATTTGAAAGCAAGAACAGTGAAAAAGGCGAGGAAAAGTAAATTTTCAACAATTAATGATATCTTCTCTTAAAATAATTTAAAATGTCATTTTTACATAATCATTCTTGTGAATGTGCAAAGTCAGAATTAGATATATTTGCTTTACCATCGACGCAAACAAGTATAGAAAGCGGACAATGGATTTATTACAAACCTATTTCATCTCTTAGTGACGATGGCCCTATAGAATTTCAAATACCCGGTTCCGGGGATGATTATATTGACTTAACACACACATTGCTTCATGTGAAAGCCAAAATATTGAACCAAGATTTGTCTAATATTGACTCTGAAAAAACATCAGTAGCTCCAGTAAATAACTGGCTTCATTCGCTATTCAGTCAATTAGATACTTAAATCAAAAGCTTGTTTCTCCACCAAATAACTCATATGGATATCGTGCATACATTGAAACATTATTGAATTATGCACCTGCAGCAAAAGAGTCCCATCTTACATGCTCAATGTGGTATGAAGACACTGCAGGAAAAATGAATAACACAGATGATTCAAATAAAGGATACACTTCAAGACTAAAATATACAAAAGACAGCAAAGAGGTCGAAATGATAGGACACTTACATGGAGATATATTTAACCAAGAAAAGTTTTTAATTAATGGAGTTGACATGTGCATCAAACTTATACGTTCAAGGGAATCATTTAACTTGATGTCTTTATCAAATGATATCAAAGTCAAAGTGGCTATCACTGAAGCAACATTAATAGTGCGTAAAGCTCGAATAAATCCAAGTGTACTACTCGCTCATCAAAAAGTATTAGCTACTACAACTGCGAAATATCCAATCACGCGAGCTGAAGTAAAAGTTTTGACCATTCCATCCGGTATTCAAGGTAAAACACTAGATAATGTTTTTCTAGGTCAGATACCAAAACGTTGTATTATAGGATTTGTGAATAATACAGCTTTTAACGGAAGTTTTACCAAAAATCCGTATGATTTCGATAACTATGGTTTAAATACGTTTAGTTTGTATATTGATGGGATTCAAATTCCTTCTAAAGCATTACAGCCACAATTCAGCAGTGGGTTGCATACTATTATGTATCATACGCTTTTTTCCGGAACTGGTATTCATTTTTTAAATGAAGGAAATGGTATAAATCTGAGTAGATATCCGAAAGGTTACTGTTTGATGGCTTTTGACTTAACTCCTGATTTATGTGCAAATTCAACTTCACACTGGAACTTGATTAAACATGGCAGTGTTAGATTGGAAGCACGGTTTGAAAATGCCCTAACTGAAACAATTAATTGTATTGTTTATGCTGAATTTGATAATTTAATTGAAATAGATAAGAATAGAAATGTAAACGTCGACTTTAGTAGTTAAGTAATAATTATATAAGATAACGGACTTTGATTATCTCTCAGATGCATTTTTATTTTTGTGTAAATTAGACCTTAATAAGTATGAACACTTTCGAGATAAAAAAATATTTGAGATCAATTCATAACTCCTTAGCTGATAATGTATTTCCCGCTAATCGTCTACCAATTTTTATGACAGCACCTGTGTATTTGATAAGTAATTTAGACTCAGACACAAAACCAGGGTCTCACTGGGTAGCAATTGTTATTCATTCAAATGGTGTTGGTGAATATTTTGACAGTTTTGGTCGTAAACCTGAAGGTCATCATTTAAATTATTTAAAAAGGAATTCACGAACATGGAAATACAACCATAAAGCTATTCAAAACATTTTTTCGTCTCTGTGTGGAGAATATTGTTTAGTGTATTTGTATTTAAAGTACAGAGGTCTAAGTCTTGAAGATTTCAATAACCTATTTACTAAGGATTCATTGAACAATGATTTCTTATTAAATGATTTCTTTATAACTTTCTTTAAGTAATATTTGAATGTGTATATAAGAAGTTACCCTTATACTTAAGCTAAAATGATTAAAATGTGTTTAGATTTAAAGAACGGTTATGTCATATGTGTTTTATGAAATAAATGGTGTATACATTTTAATACAGGTGTTTTAATTTTATTTCCATTACAAGAATAAGGTACTGTTATTAAAAGGAAAAAAGAAACAAACGTTATTTTAATGTTATTTTATTATTTTACATTGAATTTAAACCGACATAGACATTACAATGTTAAAAATAACAAAGCCAACTAAAACAGAAAAACACAGAAATAATTAGTAAACAAATCAATCATATTTATCCAATTAAAGAGTAGGCGAGTATGCTGTGGAGGATAAAATATAGTTATCCTGTATGGAATTTATAATTTCTTCGACTTCTTCGTCTTCTTCTCGACTCCAATCAACTGATAGTGGATTGACAATCTCTATAGACTGCGTCAGAGGGTCCGAATAAGGTTCTTGAGTCTTGGGAGGGTCTTGACAATTCGCACAATATGCCTTCATTGGCAATACACCATCAACTGTATCCAGTGATTCACAGTCTTTTGAAGAAGAGTAGTGCCCCTCGCAGGGGGTGAAAAATGGCTTTACGTCGTCATCTTGAATTAAACACTCAGGTAATTCGTTATTAATATACCAGAATCGAATATATCTTGAATATTCTGTAAGGATAGTTTGTTTTGAGATGGTCGCGATAACTTTTTTAGAAAGATACATTTTTAATGAATAACGAGCTTGTGGCACGAATGCAAGCTTGGTGCTGACTGATTTACGAAACTTAACATCACTCGCTTGAATAGTGAAGTCGCCCCTATTGTCCTGTCCATCCATAGATTTTCATTGTTAGGATGTTTTTGAGGTAGAAAGGGAAGTTGCTGTGTTGTTGAGTGGCGTGGTATTTAGGTACTGTTTTTTCTGTTTTAGATGACTGAGAATTATGAAATTAGTTATCGAAAAAGTATTTTTTACAGTCTTGTGATTGCGAGACGTTCTTCGTGATATCGTATATTAATTCCTTGCTGCGGTCGTAAATATTGTCCGTGACCTTTGTGTAGTATTTAGCACGAAAATCGGCTATTTTCCACTGGTTGTTTGACGACACCTTGGCTAATTTCTTGAGATCGTAGACTTCTACTTTAATTAGATGTGTGGCGTTTGCTGCGTCATCGGTATTCGACGATATGTAGGATACACCGCCGTTTCGAGCCATCCCAACTGTTGAAGATTGCGTTTTCTTTTGCTTTTTGATTTTGGGTGTGTCGAAAAATTGATCGATAGCATTATCGCTGCCCGCCCGTTTTAGTGATTTTTGATCGGGTTCGACAATAGTAAATGCAGTTTCATCATCACTTGATGCAGCGAAATAATAATTCTTGAATGTGTTTGGTAGGTCATCAACGTTTATTCCCGAACCCTAAAACAAAACAGACATATATATTATGCGTTATTAACGGGAACTATGCTGTAATAAAATTTACTTAAATAACAATCAAAAATATTACTTCATACACATCACATCAACATGTACTAGTCCTCAATCGAATATATTACTTATCAATACATACAATGCAATTTATACGGCATAAATACAAAGTATTTCTCCCGAGAGTATGTAAGTAAGTATAACATACACATGTACCAGTCCTTTGACGAACGTAGGCCTCGTAATTTTCGTAACATACATGTCAGATAAATACAAACAGTGTTGAACAAAAATGAGAGAAATAAATATAACGATTCTTACCTCCATTTTTCCTATGCAGCTAGCTGTAGACCGAGACATGATGTTAGGTTAGGTTAGGTTAAACTTTCACAACGAACACGAACACTAGATTTGATTTTTAATACTATATCACGCACTCCAAATCAAGTTGTGGAGTACAGACAAGCTTGTTCCGCTTTTATAACGAAACCACGACAAACAGGGGTATTTTTTTTCAATATCGTTAACCACCACCCACCGTGGATACTTGTCTCGACGAGTTTAATTTTTGAGAAAGTTCGCTTTGTTAGATAAATGTTGGGGCGGAAGACACCGTTATAAAAAAGTTAGTCTTTACAATCACAAGACAATAAGCACATTTCAAAATTTATCTCTAAATATTATAAATACACAGCAGGCGGCATCGTCAAAAGGAAACAAGGGTCTTTACAACTTAATTTTATTACATAGTGGGTTTTACTATTAGCGAACAATACAAATATTGAAAAAGTCGGCAAGGCAAAGATTTGTATTTACGGCTGAACCATTGTTCACAATACAGTAGGCTCAACGTGTCGAAACTTGCTTGTTGGTGTACAGAAACACAACAGTGGTAGGTATGAACTTTATAAATGGTAGGTATAAGTTAAATTGATGGTGATATAAAAATATTATGAATAATCATACGTATTGATTTACTTACGCTTTACTGCCTAAGAAGGTATCTATTGGTACCATGAATTGACAAAATGCATGTATGAAATGAAAAGATTATATGAGCCGCGACCTATATCAAATTCAGCCACGAATTAAAGTATCATTGATATAATGAACTCAAAAATTGGAGAAGTAAAAATGGATTTCATACAACAAACCATGAATTCCAACAAGAATTCTAATATGACAAACCAACAAGAACGCGAATTGACCGCGACTTAATTTTATATGAAGCACGAAATAATTCGAAATCAAACCGCGGAACCGCGGATTAATTTGATACCAACCGCGGATTAATTTGATATCGACCGCGGATTAATTTGATATCGACCGCGGATTAAGTTGATATAAAACCGCGGATTAATTTGATATAAAACCGCCAATTAAAAGCATATGTGACGAGCTTTTTGCAGACACCGACAAAACCACCCTAAAGGGGCTTTTCGGGTGGTCTAGAACCGGCGAATAGTATCTACTAAGGTATTACTGACAAGGGCAGACCTTCGTTGACTGGCCTAATCCGTTATTACCTACCGTTGAGTTGGGTAAGCAAATAACTCATTGTCGTTCTTGAGTTTAATATAGTACTTGTTTCACTAAAATGCCATGTGATGCCGGGTTAAAATGGCATCACCCCATTTTTTTCCCGTGAGTGTCGTAAGAGGCGACTAAGGGACTCGAGGTTTTAATGTGTATTACAACTTAAGGCGACAGGTTGACGACCTCTCACTACAGTTATCATCTGAAACGGCCCTAAAATATTTGTTGATATTACGCTTTCCAATAAACTAAATGAAGTCAGCATTTAAATATGTATATTGATTCCTTCCCTTTAGCCTGTACATTTAGCCAGCTTTATTGTACATATTTGTTATGTAACTAATTATGTTTCGAGGCACATACCATACAATTCCAATGTTTAACCAAATTAGATCGGAGACTAAAACATTGCCCATTTTCATATAGATCGTATCGCAAGTAGGCATGAGACAAAGTCATAAGCGAGAGCGATATTCCTGTGATTTTATTTGTTGTTAACTAGTGGGTGCCGGCGGCTTCGCCCGCGTCGAAGTCTTTATTCTCGTAGCTTCAAACAAGATATTTTTTTCGGGATAACAACTGTCCTGTGTTAATCCAAGTGAACCTCTATCTTTTCTATCTTCCACCGACAATGGCTCTATTCGTACGGTGCCCTTTCTGCTTAAGATTTACTCGGTACTCCAATATTAAGCTGCGATTAGCGTGGACGCTAGAGTCGCTCGGAGATGATGCCTCAAGCTAACCGATATAGGCTCAAGGACATGATGTTGTCTGAGAAAATCTACTCTACTACAGCCGCAACAGTACATTGCTGGACACGATGATGATGATGATGATGATGATGATGATGAAATCCTGTTATTCCTCACTATAGTCTGTAAGCTTAGGTACTTATCTTTTTGTAAACAAACTTTGTATGAAACTGACAGTTCAGAAGTGTCACTTTCGTACAAAGTTTGTTTACAAAAAGATAAGTACCTAAACTTACAGACTATAGGAACATAGTGCTCGCAGAAGAATTTTCCACTTCTCTCGATCTTGAGCGACAGCCTCTAACTCCTTTCAGCCAAGGCCAGTGGATGCATCCTCCTGCATGATGCTGCTGGACATGGCCCTCCCCCAATTGGGGGTTATTGCCATACTCACCACTTTTGGCAGGCGTATTGGCGTCGTCGTCGTCGTCGTCTCAGCCGATAGACGTCCACTGCAGGACATAGGCCTCCCCCAAGGATCTCCACGATGATCGGTCCAGCGCCACCCGCATCCAGCGGCTTCCCGCGACCTTCACCAGATCGTCGGTCCACCTTGTGGGAGGCCTACCTACGCTGCGTCTACCGGTCCGTGGCCGCCACTCGAGAACTTTCCGGCCCCAGCGGCCATCGGTCCTACGAGCAATATGCCCCGCCCACTGCCACTTGAGTTGCGCAATCCTTCGAGCTATGTCGGTGGCTTTGGTTCTTCTCCGGATTTCCTCATTTCTGATTCGATCGCGGAGAGAAACTCCGAGCATAGCCCTTTCCATTGCCCTTTGAGTGACCTTGAGCCTTCTTATGAGGCCCATTGTTAGCGGCCACGTCTCAACTCCGTAAGTCATCACTGGCAACACGCACTGATCCCAGACTTTTGTCTTGAGGCACTGCGGTAGTTGTTGAGAAGAGAAGATGTTACGTAGCTTCCCGAACGCTGCCCAGCCGAGTTGGATTCGACGATTGACCTCTTTTTGAAAGTTGGACCTACCCAGCTGGACTATTTGTCCCAGGTAGACATACTCGTCGACAACTTCCAGAGTAGAGCCCCCAACTGTCAGAGTAATGGGTGCAACAAGAGAGTTTGACATAACCTTGGTCTTGTCCATGTTCATTTTTAGACCCACTTGTTGGGAGGCTCTATTGAGGTCATCGAGCATTGTACCGAGGTCCTCCAGGGTTTCCGCCATGACCACGATATCGTCGGCAAAACGAAGGTGAGTCAGATACTCGCCGTTGATGTTGATGCCAAGTCCTCTCCAGTCCAAAAGCTTGAAGACGTCTTCCAGTGCTGCTGTGAACAGTTTCGGTGATATTACATCTCCCTGTCTCACTCCTCGCTGCAACTGGATAGGTTTCGAGTCCTGGTCCTGAAGTCGAACTGACATGGTGGCGCTTTCGTACAAGGACTTCAACACTTCGATATACCGATAGTCAGCTTGGCACCGCTGAAGAGACTGAAGTACGGCCCATGTTTCGATCGAATCGAAGGCTTTTTCGTAGTCCACAAACGCGAGGCAGAGTGGTTGGTTATACTCTTCAGTCTTCTGTATAACTTGCCTCAGCGTATGAATGTGATCCACGGTGCTAAAGCCTTTTCGGAAGCCGGCTTGTTCGGGAGGCTGGAAGTCGTCGAGCCTGCGTGCGAGACGATTCGTTATGACTCTTGAGAACAGCTTGTAGACATGGCTCAGAAGCGTGATGGGTCTGTAGTTCTTCAGCAAAGACTTATCGCCCTTTTTGAAGAACAGCATCACCACGCCTCTGTGCCATGCCTGTGGCGTTTTGCCCTCGAGTATGACAGAGTTAAACAATTTCTGCAGTGCTTTAAGTATCGGTTTACCACCGGCTTTCAGAAGCTCTGCCGTAACTCCATCATCACCCGGCGCCTTGCTGTTTTTTAGCTGTTTCAGAGCCATACTAATCTCGTACAAGCTGACGTCCGGGATGTCTTCTGTGTAGTGCCGGGTTAATCGAGCTCTTGGATCTGCGACCCGATTATTGACAGGTGTGCATGTTGTCGCGTATAACTGTCCGTAGAACTTCTCGACCTCTTCCAATAGCTCGGGCTTGGACGATACGATTCTGCCATCGTCGGTCTTTAGCTTCGCTAGTTGGCTCTGGCCTATCGACAGATCTCTAGCAAACACCTTGGAGCCTTTGTTGCGCTCAATTGCCTCTTTAATACGGTCAGTATTAAATTGGCGTATGTCGCGGGTCAAAGACTTAGAGATCTGCCTATTGAGGTGCCGATATTGGGAAGTATCCTCCGACGACTGCAGAATCATCTCGCGTCGTTCCTCCATGAGCCTCGAAGTATGGTCTGAGATTTTTTTGGTTCTGTTCGTACGATTGGGTTTGAAGAACTTAGAGCCAACCGTAAGGACAGTTTCCACGACCCTGTCGTTATAGTCGTCCACGTCGATACACTCACCCAGGCAATCGAAGCGGTTTTGCAGGTGGAGCTGAAAGCTCTCAGGGTTTTGGATTTGGGCAGGTGCTGGTCGGAGCGTAGACTTCATCAGACGTGATCTCTCGGCTTTTACATTAAGATTCAACGTGCCTCTTACCATTCGGTGATCGCTACCCGTCTTGAACGAATTGATCACAGAGACATCGTTGAATATCCGTTTTTTGTCTGTCATGATGAAGTCTATCTCATTTTTGGTAACACCGTCGGGGCTCTTCCAGGTCCATTTTCGATGCGGCCGTTTCCTGAAGAACGAGTTCATCATAAAGAGTCCCTCCTTCTCCATGAAGTCGACCAGCATTTGACCTCGGCTGTTCCTCACCCCAATACCAAATGGCCCAACTCTCAGTTCGTCACCGCAACGATTGCCCAGCTTAGCGTTGAAATCCCCCATGACCACCGTGTAATGAGTCCTGGAGGTATGAATGGCTTTGGATATGTCCTCATACATTGCCTCCACGTCCTCGTCGGGGTACTTCGAAGTTGGGGCGTATGCCTGTATGACCTTCAGCGAATAACGTTTAGTTATTCTGAGTATAAGGAATGCCACCCTATTTGAAATACTCCCGACCTGTACTACGTTGTTCACGAGGGACTTGTGGACGATGAACCCGACACCACCTTGGGACAGATGGTCGCCCTCCCGGAAGTAGAGCAGGTTACCTGACTTCAGGGCTATCGTGTCCTCCCCCTCTCTTCGGACTTCGGACAGTCCCACTATGTCCCACCGTAACCTGCTCAGTTCTTCCTCGAGTTCCACTAACTTCTCTTCCGTCCGCAGTGTGCACGCGTTATATGTTGCCAGGGCCAAGGTCGTTCGGCGAGGGATCCACGCCGCCCGGGGATTCCTAGCACCCCTGGTCTCGGAGCCGGGTCGATTTTCGCCTGAATCTGCCCGGCCACCGGGGCCGCCGGGCACTTGGGGCCGATTTCTATTTGTAAAATCCATAAGGGGGGTACGGGCCGTCACCCACCACGCTGGCCCAGTGCGGGTTGGTGGGGATTTGGTTGCCAGAGCCTCGTTAGTAGTCCAGCAGGGTGCACCGCGAGCAGGAGAGGTTGGCTTGGGGCCCGAGAGATGTAATTTGGGCCCCCTTACACCCCCTATTGGCGTATTGGCGAGCGCAGTGTAAGATATTGTAGATATTCACAGGGAACGCTGCTGCCCATTGCCTGGATTCATCCCTTAGTCGCCTTTTACGACACCCACGGGCGGAAATCGGACGATGCTATTCTAAGCATGCATCACAAGCCAGAGACAATGGCAGGCAGCAAATGCGATATTTGTGCGGCGATTTTCTCGCTTCCGCTTATGACTTGCTCCACTACCACTTGGAGTCTTGTCGACGGCCCGTGGTGATGAATATTCACATGGCTTATTACGTTTGCTTGCCATTATTGTAAATTGCTTGTTGCTATTAATTTCTGTGTTGCCATCTTCAATTCAATGGGTTATTAAGATAGGACTCTCGGTGGTCTCTGTTTTTGCAAAGGGCATTAATGGCTAGGAAACGTCATTTTCCTTGCCTTATCCCGTTCTTTGTCGAGGTCGGCTACCTAACCTATGGGTTTGACGTGGAACCAAGTTTTTACACAGAGCGACTACCATCTGACCTCTGCAACCCGAAGGCTAACCTGGTCCAAATCTTAGGTTAAGTCACATTCAAATATCATCTGAATTAAAAATTTATTTCAATGTGGGTTTCATCGCGATGTTTTTCCTTCACCGTAAGAGCAGTCGGTAAATGTACGTGATTAAAAACACATTGGTACATGGCGGGGATCGAACTCTCGAGACTAGGAAATATTAAGCTTATTTTTCAGTCTGCTGTGCCATCAAATAACTTAGCATAGCCTAACTAGAACAGTCATTTCCAGTTGTGACCACCGATGTGACGCAGTGGTAATGCGCCTGCCTGCGACTCAAAGGTTCCGGGTTCAATTCCCAGTGAGGCTTTCTCCAACTTGACGTTATCATTACTCTGTGAATTTGTTTCTAGTTAGGTTAGGTTACACTCATGAAGTTGATATTTATCACTTTGTGAATTTGTTCCTACTCTGGTTAGGACGTTTCAGGCTACATATATCATACATATATCACGCCTTTATCCCTTGCGGGGTAGGCAGAGCGTAAACGGCCGTAAGAATACGGTCGCTATCGCCTCGTCCGACATTGTCGAGTATTGTTTTCAAAGGTTGTTTCAGAAAACATGTGTATCACTATAGTGACAGGTTGTCAGCCTGTCGCCCAAAAATTGTAATACACCAATACCCTCGAGTCCCTTAGTCGCCTCTTACGACACCCGCGGGAAGGATGTGGGGTGATGCTATTCTAAGCCGGCATCACACGGCAAACCGTTTCAGGCTAAACCACCTGATTGTCCTGTAAGAAAGATGGTTCCGTGTTTCGGAGGGCACGTTAAGCCGTAGCGTTAGTCCGGTTGCTGTCTATGATAACTAAGACGGCGGTCGTTACACTACCATGTCAGAGGTATGTCACTAAGTAAAAGGCGGTACTATTCCTACTCGCTGACGTCGCTCACACCAGAAGTGCTGCAACAAGTGACGCCATAGACTCACAACGTAGCACGACGTGACTCCACGTTGTGACTTGACAAGTTGACAGGATGACAGGCGAGGCGGCAAGGCGGGCGCAGCTTGATTTATGAGTCGTGTGATTGCAGCAGAGCTAGGACTTATACCACCAACAGTCCTATACCCGATATAGGACTGGTTTTACTACCTTCTAGATTCTAGTGTTGTTATAGAGATAATCGACTGTTAATAGGATTTTTTTAGCCCGTTTTCGAGAGTACATAGATGGCGCTGCGCTATACTTAAAAAGTTTATTTCCAAGGAAATGCATGTTGTCTAGCTGAGTATCAATATAACTCAAATGTCAAAATATAAACCTAGCGCAACGCTATCTGGTATGGCATCTTAAACTAGCTCGCGATCTGTCAGAAACAGGCAGAAAGTCCTCTTTGCACTTTTCCATCCTTTTGCGTCCATAGATAAATACCTTTTTTTTTTTTTAATAAGACCCATATAACAACCGACTATTTATTGCCGTTTGATGCCGGCTTAGAATAGCATCACCCAATATCTTTCCCGTGAATGTCGTCAAAGGTGAGTAAGGGACTCAGGTTCATGACGTGTATTAAAATTTAAGGAGACATGCTGACAACCTGTCTCTTTAGTGCTACACAATTGTTTAGAAACGGCCCTCAAATGTATGTAAACACAAAATTAACGATTAGCTGACGACTTTGTATTGCAGGTCAAAATTTTATTCTCGTTTTTTTTCATTGCTCAAATAGTAAAATTTGTTTATTACTAAAACCCAAAGTGTCTAATTTAATACATTTCCTTCGAAACACGATGTATTTTCCCAATCACTTCTAAAACGAACCGTAAATACAAAGTTTCACGGAAAAAACCTAAGCAGGAAAAGGGTAAAAAAGAGTGTAAGAGTAACTCGACGTTTTTACACGGTCCCGAAAGTCAGGTACATACAAGATAAGCCAGGAAAAGCCGCAGGATAAATGATGTTTCTTACTACGAAGCGCACAGACGATGGAAGAGATAGAAGTGTATTAGGCCCGTATTTATAAATCGCTCTCAACTCTGAGATCGATCTCAAGAACGATTTTGACAAATGTCGGTCAATACTAACAGCCTCTCAAAGCCGCACTCAAAGATCGATCTCAAGAGTTGAGTGTGTTTTATAAATACGAGGCTTAGTGAAGTCTAGTTAATTGAGTATCAAAGACTGCTTTTTCGAGTTCACTTGTCCCTTCTCGAGTGGGACAAAGAGTCAGTGAATAAAAAATGTGTTATAAAGTCCGTATTGTAATAACTAGTGGACCCCCGCGTGAAAGTCTGTTTTGATCCCCTAGCATACCACAGTAACATTTTGTCGGACTAAAGAGTGTCCTGTGTGTTAATCCAATCCAAGTTATCCTCTATCTGTGTGCCACGGTGTTACATAAAAATCGGCTCAGTAGTTTTAGCGTGAAGGAGTAACAAACATATAAACTTTCGCATTTATAATATTAGAAGGATTGCAACATAAAAAACAATGGGTGTATTTTAAAAATACCATATTTGTAAACATTGTCATTCGAATACAAACGATTTTACAATGAACTTTTTTTATGTCTTGCTAGTTAAAGGCGTAATTAGATTTTCGCATACATTTGATTTTAAGGTTCCGTGGTTATTATCACTAAAACTATAAGACATTATAACCGGTTTTAACTCACGGTAGGGAAATATTGGGTGCTCGATATATCCCTACCGTGAGTTAAAACCCGTTATAATGTCTTATAGTTTTTTTGCATACATATTATACAAAGCACTCTATTTTATCTAAAACCTCGGAAAAATAATCATTTTGTAATTAGAGATTCCATTCTACTATATTATTATTTTTGTTAGTTTGTGGACGTATCGGCTTTTTGTAGCGATGAGATATTTTGACGTATATTTATTACCCTTAACTTTCTTCTAAAAATAATCCATAAACGAGAACATATATAACTACATACAGTAATCACGCCTTTATCTCTTGCGGGGTAGGCAGACCCTTAACGGCTGTAAAAATGGTCGCCATTGACACGCCTGACAATTATTGAGGGCTCTTTCGAATGCTCACTTCGTGTATCACTGTAGTGACCGGTTGTCAGCCGGTAGCCTAGAAATTGTAAGAGAGAAATGTTTGCTTGTTTTAAAAACGTTCGTTAATTTATACGTTTTGCGTTGGTAACTGCCAAATTTACTGTTCAAAGTACATTAATGAGCAATTTCCGATACTCAAATTCACGACCGACCCGTTTAGAAAAGCGATAAATTTTCAATTTCCAGTTATTACCGCTAATAGCGGTAATAGGCGACAAAACTGTCGGATTTAGCACTATCGGCTGCATAAATCACCGTTGCGCTGCACTTGCGTGCTGTCAATTTGGTGGATGTAAATCATCCCGACTAAATTATTGCCAAACTAACTAAAGATGTCGCAATAAGATAGATATGTTATTTATATTGATATAGTTATTCAAATTTAAATATCTTTATTTTTAAACAGTTATATCTCTAGGGATTGCTCTTGCTGAATTTTGTCTGTCCCTATCCGAAGTGTCAAAAATTTACTTTGTCTGTTTGTTTGTTTCAGAGCAATGGCAACAACTACATGTCTCAAGGCGAGCCGCGGCGCAAACGCGAGCCGCCCGCTCGGCCCAACCACATCCTGCTATACACCATCATTAACCCTGCCTACCCCATCACTGTGGTAAGTCATTGATAGCCATTGAAATTGTGTTTCTAATGGTGTAAATTTCATCTAAATCTGTCTATCAATTGTTCAGTTATAAGCGAATGAACTTCGACAATTAAGTACCGAATGGTAGTAGCCATTGAAATTGTCTTCTTGCTGGTGCAAATTTTATACAAATCCGTCCAGCCGTTGTAAAGATATAAACAAATTATTTTTGCTATTTGGAGTCGCATTCTGCTCTACACATCATCAATCCCGCCTACCCCATCACTGTAGTAAGTTATCTATAATTATGTAATGTATAAGTCGTCGAAAGCCTTTGAAGTTATCTTTCTGATGGTGCAAATTTCATCTAAATCCGTTGATTCGTTCTTAAGGTTCAACAAATAGCCATTGAAATTATGTTTCTAATGTTATGTTTCTATGAAATTATGTTCTAAAGCTCATCCAAATCTGTCCAGTCATTGTCAAGTTATGTACAGAACCAACCACAACTTGCTCCACATTTTTATCAACCCAGCTTATCCAATGATTGTAATATAAGATCGATAGCCTCTGAAATAATCTTTCTAATAGTGCAAATTTCATCAAAATCCCTCAAGTCGTTTTTGAGCTAATTTGTTGAATAAACTAGCTGTGTAGCCCAAAAGAAAGCCGTCTGTGTCCGAGTGTTGCAGCTACTTTTTGCCCTTCATCATTCCTATAGGTATCTATCCTCTCACTGTAAATGATACCTACGTCCACAGCTTAAAAAATTACCTTATTTACTCTCAAAATTTCATCAAAATCCGTCCAGCCATTATCAAATTATACATACTCAAATACTCATTATTGGACGCAGCTTTAGGGGTGGTGCTATTCTAATCCGGAACCACAGTTAATGGTGTAGCTTTATACAATAGACAGGTTATATCCGAATGCACGGTCATTAGGGTAGACACTGCATTCCCTAACAGCGATAGATAGGTTAGGTCTCGCAAACAGACTTTGATAAACGACATACAAGTAGTGGCAACCCTGGAACATCCATTTCGATTTCAGAGTTCCGTAAGCAGTAGTAGTTACCCATAATGCGGATCAATGTGTTCTGATTTTTCATTCATTTCTTTTGTGTGGAATACCGAGTCGTCCAACGACCCGATGAACCCTAGTGTCAGAATTTTTCAGCCGCCTTCTACATGTAGCAGGCTTCTGACATGGTTGTCTAATGACCGCCGCCTAAGTAATCATATACAGCAACCGGGACCTACGGTTTAACGTGCCATTCGAAACACGGAACCATCTTAATTACGGACAATCGGTTCAGCCCGCAATGGTCTAACCAGACTGGGAACAAATTCACAAAGTGATAAATATCAACTTTGTAAGTGACCCACCGAGAACCGAACCCGGAACCTTCTGCGTCTTAGTAGTCGCAACCCTGGAACATCGATTTCGATTTCAGAGTACCGTAAGCAGTAGTACTAGTTCTGGTTTTCATATAATAATACCTATGAGTAACTTTGCCGTGTGATGCTGGTTTAGAATAGCATCACCCCATTTCTTCCCGCGGGTGTCGTAAGAGGCGACTAAGGGACTCGAGGGTTTATTGTGTATTATAACTTTAGGCGACAGGCTGACAACCTCTCACTAAAGTGATACAAGGATGATCTGAAAGGCAAGGGCCTTCAATATTTGTGAGACGTCGCGACAGTGACCATACTTTTATGGCCAGTAACGCTCTGCCTTTTCCGCAAGGGATAAAGGCGTGATATGTACGTATGTATGCATGTATCTAGGTTTCCATACAAAAATCTTGTTACATCTGCAAAATTATATTCGTCCTAGGATGTGAATATTGGAAATGGAAGGCTTGTATCGATATTCGATGATCCTATTCTCCAAGTTGAATAGAGAGGGCTATCATTGCGACCCGAACGTTTAAAGTTTCGCCGTATTGTGGAGCCAATTCAGTGTTGCCAGACGCGTAGATTACTTTTAAGAGGTTATTCCAGTTTTCTTTAAAATAAATACTTAACTGGTTATACTAGGATTATAAAATTTTTGTGGAAAAGAGGAATTTGCATTTTTTTATAATGACTAGTTGTGAAGTAATAACTAATTGCAAATTGTCGACTGTCAATATGTGAAATGTAAATTTTCTACGTTGAATATATATTTTGATTCTTTGATTCTTAGGTTAGTCAACAGACACTTTGCAGTCTACAAATACTGACGCTTGGTTTCTTCAGGGCGTTCATCGACTCGGTGTACTATATTCGAAACTAGAGGCGAATAGAATAGGTGAATAAAATAAACTTTCAGACGAAAGTATCTAAATAAGTCTTGGTTTCGAACATTTATTATTACTGACAGCCATAAAACGTGTCCTAGTGGAAAAAAGCCCCTCAAGACTGCAATGTTTACTCTTCCTTTATCCTATCTAACTGTACCCAAAGGCTGTCCACCACCCTTAATCTTCTACCTGGTTGCAGTCCGTCCCACTGTCTCATCCCTGGCCTTAGCCTTAATATTTATATACAAAAAGATTAGTGGACTACTCTGGCAACACTGGTTCAAGTTGCGCTAGTCGAACACAATTTTAACTTCCCATCCTGTTGGAAGTTGGGGGGACGTATTTCACAAATTTCACGCTTCGACCGCTCGCACAGATAAAACTCGAGGCCTTAGATTGTGGTTGAAGTTCAGGAGTGTTTGAGGGAACTAAGCATTTGGCAGTTTCTTGTTCTTTGATACCAGGGATTCAAATAACTCTCGATCTAACCCGGAATTGAGATGAATTAAAGCCTATACCTAAGTCTTACTAAACCAAGTGATCATTGGACTATTACATACCTACTTTAAAAAGAAGGAAATATGTTAACGAACCTACAATTCATCTATCATACACCTTTCGCTTGAATCACTCTGCCTATTTCAAAAAATGCATGAATATCCGTTTAGTAGTTTTAAGAATCTAAGAATACATTCATACAGTCTTTGCTTTATACTATGGGGTTTATAAAGTGCATACTATGAGCCAATCTAAAGCCCTTGTAAATTCATTGAAGCATGTTGTATTTTGCAATTTTCTGTCATAAATACCACTAACCCTACGAACAGAATAATTCAAAACGGAGGTTTCCATTACAATACATGCCGGGAAAACATCTAAATTCCCAAGGGAAACAAGTTATATTGTATGCAATTCAAGCGCTGCTAGGCGGGCCCCAGTAGGTATAAAAAAAGAGTTAAAACAGATTTCATAAAAGTATAAGAACAAACGATAAAATCCTCTACACCCCATTCAATCTTTTCGCGCATCTCGACTAAACTTACTTGCCGAGAAACAAATCCCATAAAAGTAATCTACTTTTAATAAAAACGCGCCATGGAAGGCGAGGAAATATCAAACTCAAATAAAACTTGAACATTGTAGCGACAATAGGGTTGTTGAGGGCCGGACTTAGGGAAGACCCTAAGAACGTGGCCCTTAAACAGTCCATAGTAAACCCACGAAAAAAGGGCCGGGGCAGAATATGAATATGAAAAAGTATTTGTCATATTCGGTACTTAGGTATGTGTATTGCCATAGATTAGATAGAGAGCATTACATAATGATACTATGCGTGCGTATTGGTAATATATTTTTGATCTTTTAACGTTGCGTCTGCTATCTCATTTAAACTCATCACGAAAGGGTAAGTTTGATAGTTTAATATATTGTATTTCAATATTTTGATGAAATGTCATTTATGCTACTAGGTACTTGTAGAAGAGACAAAATGCAAACATTGAACACGCTAGCACAATTATTTGTATTAATAAAATATGGTCGAACTCAAAACATCTTGTATGTCTATGTACCCGTTATCTTGAACAACTCTTAATCATTCTCATTTGGAGTGGCCCTAAATACTGGCTATCGTCAGAAAACCCCTGTTGATTAGACTCTTGAATTACTAAAATAGGGCCGTTCCAATGGGCCATATTTGACAGCTGTCAAAATCATTTTAATGCGATGACCATGACATAAGGTCTATTTTTCTTTGTTGACATGTCCTTTAGTATGGGTTTCACAGCTGTCAAATATGGCGGATTAGAACGGCCATATTTTAGCACTTTCTAGTGCACCTTTATTCTCACCTAAATCCCTCTCTGTGCCCTAAGAAGTGGAGTTTAATGGGCTTTCTCGAGAGACACGATGTCAATAGACCGAGTGGAGTTTGTCAATCTGCGTCGCAAGTCACGTCACAGCGCGACGGGGTCCGGATAGCGGGTACTTCCATAGGGCTCCAGTTTTACGTGTGGCTTAGAATAGCATCACCCCACATCCTTCCCGCGGGTGTCGTAAGAGGCGACTAAGGGACTCGATAGTATTGGTGTATTACAATTTTTAAGCGACAGGCTGACAATTTGTCACTATAGTGATACACATGTTTTCTTAAACAACCTTGGAAAACAATCCTCAAAAATGACAGACGTGGCGATAGCGACCGTATTCTTACGGCTGTAAACGCTCTGCCTACGCTGCAAGGGATAAAGGTCTGATATATGTATGTATGTTGGCCAGAAAGAGTAAATAAAATGGAACTAAAAATTTTGTATGAAAAATTTATGCTATAGTCAAGCGTTATCTGTCAGATTTGACAGATCGCAAAGAAAGTGGCGCCCTCATTTTTTTATCTACTCTTTATGGTCAAGCTATATATTTACGTATACGAAGGGTTGAAACGGGAGCGTTGGTGGCCAAGTGGTTAGGACACAATACAATCGTGAGACCCGAGTTCGATCCCCGCCATGTACCAATGTGTTTTTACTCACGTTTACCGACTGCTCTTACGGTGAAGGTCAAACGTCGTCATGAAACCCACATTCAAATAACATTTTAAATCAGATGATATTTGAATGTGACTTAACCTAGGATTCGGGCTAGGTTAGCCTTCGGGTTGCAGAGGGCAGTCTGTGTAAAAACTTGGTTCCACGTCTAATTTGGTGGATTGCTTTTTCTCGGTAGATTTTATTATATTCTAAAGATTCAAACGTTATTTCCTAGTAGATTGACAACTAATACATATATTTAGAATAATAGATAAGTCATTGTAGTAAAGGGAAAATTGATGTTCCTACATGCAGCTCTGGTGGGATAAAAAAATAATAATGACACTAGATTTTGGAACATAGTGAATACACCGCAATTGAGGAAATATCATAAAGAAGTTTGGTACAAAGGTTTGTCGATCCGTTAAATGTTTATTTGTTGTTATAGTGGTCAAATAACTCATCAATGGCCTCACACGTCTGTGACAGACGATTTAATCAGTGCCTGAGGCAAGACTTCGTGGCTATATAAGCCAATGCGGGAGCGGTATGACTTTCCGCACGCTCTACAAGTGAAGGTGATATTATAGACTGGAACATGCATGTTTAGGTGTCGTTTTTGCCTTTTTTTGGCGAGACCAGAGAACCAGGCAAATAACTATACTTGTTTGTATCGACTAAACTAGTTTTTCTTTGAACAGCTGTTGTAATTTCCTGTAACTTAAGAAGAGTTGTAAAATGTGGTTTTATAGTTTTGAATCTACGGTTTCAGTAGTAAAGCAAGATAAAATTTAAGACGATGTTTATTGATGTTACCGCAACGGCCGTGTGATGCTGTCTTAGAATAGCATCACCCTATTTATTTCCGAGGTTGTCGTTTGTTACTACTTAAGGCGAGGATTTGCTTAAATTGTAGCAGGCGGTGCGGGATGTCATCGGGAGGTTGGTTTTACGGTGAGAACCGTTCAAATTTTTGGAAAAAATATATTTGTTAAAATATGTTCATCCACTAAAGCCTGAGGTTATAAGTTCACGGGCATTAAAAAAGGAATATTCTACATCCAAAATAATTAAAATAGTAATACAAGTTACGATAAAATTGATTTGAAAATATTTTTAATGTTCTTTTTGAGTTTTTTATTAAAATATATCAAACCAATCGAGTCATACGAGAGTATAAGTACTAGATAATATCTTAAAGTATGTCATTTTCTTTTTGAGGTCTTGGTAGCGTCAGTGGCTTAAAAATTTAATCGAAAGTAACGCTTTTCGTTGGCTTTCCTTCAAATGCGCGCCTTAAGTCTCCACTATTGAACTCAATGGCTTCCTGTGCTTTATAATTTTAGTTTACTACTATTATAATTTTAGTTTACGCTCGTTGCAGATTGTGGATAATGTCTTCGTCATGTTAAGCCCTTTCAAAATTGACTCATTCTCATTCTCCTTGGGTACGGAACCCTAAAAAGGAAAAAGATGCATAGAACACATTAGTCGGAACTGCAACCCGACTGCAATATCGATTACGAGGAGACCAGCGCAAATGGAAAGTCGTTAAGACACAACCCGACGATCGCTCGAAGTCGGCTAAATGGACTTTGATAAATGAGGACCTGGGGAACAGTCTTAACGCACACTTATCCGAATCGAACTAACCGATGGAACTGAATTTTACATACATACATACATACACAAATCACGCCTTTATCCCTTCCGGGGTAGGCAGAGCGTTAACAGTCGTAAAATTACGGTCGTTATCGCCACGTCTGACAAGTATTGATACCCGTTTGATACATGTATCATTGTAGTGACAGGTTGTTTGCCTGTCGCCTAAAACTGTGATACACATGAAACCCTCGGGTCCCTTAGTTGCCTTTTATTGCACCCACACGAAGAAATGGGATGATGCTATTCTAAGCCGGCATCACACGGCAAACTGAATTGAATTTTAGAATTCTTTATATTAAAATCCTATGAAACCTCGATAAGTTTGCGTTCACCTTTAAATAAAAATAAATAAGAATAGCCTTTATTTCTACTAAAAAATACAATATTATTCTTAAATGTAAAATTACTTATTAACTAAACGTTACTTATTAAACTAATTTTGTTTTTCTGTAGTCGCCTCTTTGTTCGTTCACCTTCTCCGGTTCAAATCTTATGCTATTTGGCGAAAGACATTTTCATTTGCAAAATGAAAAATTAAAACTATCGTAATTGTATCGTATTTTTTCGTATTGTTCTTAAAATTCTACGCATAAATATAAGTTGTACGCTACGGGCTAAATTGCGATTAAATGCACCTGTATTGTGAATGACAAGTCAAAACTTTTCTTCTTCTTTTTTCTTACGTCTTATTTGTTTTTTATTAATTTTTCTACTTACCCATAGAAAATTGGTCGAAACCAAGAAACATTGGTCGAAATATGAAAGAAATTTTTGGACCTCCTATACAAAATTTAGCAGCCGAGCGAGTCAACTGTATGGGAGGTTCAAAATTTTTTTTCATTTTTCAACCTATGCTCCTTGGGGAAAGTTGGTCAGTTTCATGGGCTCATTCACCCCTTAAAATATTTGCATTTTTTTTTTTTTTACGTCTTGTATTTTTCTTAGGGTAAGCTTTTTTACACCTTATGTGTATGTCTCTAGGAAACTCAAAGCTTATTAGATCTCTCCGGGTTAAAAGGCCAAAGTTTATTAACCTACAATAATTTTATTTCCAAACTTTATCCATTACTTTAGAAATCTTAATTAATTTCGTCGTAAATCAGTAATCACTTAACTTTTATTCTAGGTTTTCAGAATTCAATATAAAAATTTCTTTTAGCTATAAAAATCGCGTTTTAGGTCATTAATCTTAGGTAATAAAATCTTGGTCATTGTGACTGTAAAATAATTACAAAGTTTCGATTCAAGCAATGTACGTTGGTATTAGAGTTTTTATTAATATTAGTTTTTTTTTTCTTGGTATGTAGGCATTTTTAAAGTACTTAGGGTGTACTTAAAATAATAGTGTTAGGTCATTAAAATTTAAGAGCATTTAGGGTGACGAGTTGTAAGGGACAAGCCTCCGAATAGGGTGCATGTTCAGACTATGAAACTGATAACTTTTTCCCTCTCTTTCTTCTTTTCTTTTCGTGTGGGACACCGAGTCGTCCAACGACCCGATGAACCCTAGTGTCAGAATTTTTCAACCGCCTTCTACAAGTAGTAGGCTTCTGACATGGTTGTGTAACGACCGCCGTCTAAGTGATCATACACAGCAACCGGGACCTACGGCTTAACGTGCCATCCGAAACACGGAACCATCTTTCTTACGGACAATCGGGTGGTTCAACCCGCAATGTCCTAACCAGACTGGGAACAAATTCACAAAGTGATAGATATCAACTTTGTGAGTGACCCACCGAGAATCGAACCCGGGACGTTCTGCGTCAAAGGCAGTCGCACTACCACTGCGCCACATCGGTCGTCAATTTTTTCCCTAAAATTACCTGTTACTTTATTATTAGTGGTCGAGTTTGTAGTTAGTATATCTCTACCCTATTAGTATCAGCAACTTGTGCTAGCTATTAAGCTATGTATGCCTATATCTAGTGTAGTAGTTTTACGTTGCAGATGTTAGGATGTACACGACCGACGCAACAGATGCGTCGTGTAATACCAGCGGAATTGTGTTCTGCGTGTCGTGTGGCCAACCATTAGGGATGTGCCGATTGTTAACCCACTTAGAAAATGAGGTTATATTACTTCGACCTTTAATTCTCAGGTGGTCTCTGATATACAGGGTGTTAGGAAAAGTACTGAGTTCCTTGAAGGGATGAAACTGAACCACTTTCCCAAAGGAACATAGGTTGAAATTTGGAAAAGCTTTAGGGACCTTATATACAAACTGACTCGGTCGACTGGTACATTTTGTATGGGAGGTCCAAAAATTTTTTTCATATTTCGACTATGTTCCTTGGGGAAAGTTGATCAGCTTCATGGGCTAATTCATACCTTAAGAAACTCAGTACTTTTTCAAACATCCTGTATTGTATTATATTCCGAGCCAAAAGGTTGTAGACTTGGTGAGATGCACGCGCAGAGGAAGAAGAAAAGTTATTAGTTATTGTAAAATAAGATGTTTTGGTGCTGCAGTTGTGGAGTGTTTGTCCTTGCTTATAAATAGGCTGCTGAGCCTTAGAAAGCTTGTTCCCCGACTTTAAAAATCGTCTAAATTTATATTCTAAACAAATATATTTTCCTTTTTTGTTTTCCGAAAAAAAAACCATCATTGTTTATTTAAGGGCATTGCCCTTGTCGCTGAAGTATCCGCCAGCTTTCTCCGTCCTCCGCCTTCTCCTTGACTTCTCTGTACGACGTGATCATTATTTTCTCCTTTATCTGATCTATAACCCTCAGACTAAGGAAAAAAAAATTACTTTATCCAAAATAAAGTCAATGTCGTGTCGTACCTGGAGGTCAAATTATTAGCAGAGACGAGGGAAGATTGGAAGTCACTCCACCGACAAGAGTTTGACTCTTAAATTTAAAGAAGAAGAAGACTTTCGAAATCCACCTTGTAGTTTCCGATCCAGTCGTTTTTCTCAAAAGTTTCGCCTGTTTTCCACCACGAAGAAAGCCAGAGATGCATTTAACCTAAACAATACAAAATACGAGCATCCCTACTCAGCAGAACAATACCGTTATACCACTGGACAAATGCGGATGCTCTGTCTTGCGGTCGTGTCCAATGCATTGTGCAGAATATGCCTCGGTAGTGTAGCGGTTTGAGCCTATTGGATTCACCATCTGGACAGATGTAAAGATTTTCAGAAACGACACCTAAAAAGATGCAATATTGAGCCCACTCAATGGGAAGGTCTGGCAGCTCAGTGCCCCGAATGGTGCCGGATGGTTAAGAGGCAAGTCCGCGAGTTTGAGGAACAGCGTAAAGCAGACCTCGACGCTAAGTTAAAGGCCCGTCCACCCGTCGCCATTAACTATAATTATGTAAAAGGCAAACTAACGTATCCACACTGTGCACGGGAGTTTACTGCCAAAATTGTCCACAACAGCCATCTCCGGGCGCATCAGCGCCGATCTGATTAGGAGTCGAAGTGGTTGCCATGGCCGAAATCGGTCGGAGAGATTATCATCATCATCATCATCAGCATCTGGAAGCTCCGAGTTCGAACCATCGAGCTTCCCTACTCAGCAGAAACCAGTTATACCACTGGACAAATGCGAATGCTCTGTCTTGCGGTCGTGTCCAATGCACTGTGCAGACATTGCCTCTGTAGTGTAGTGGTATGTGCACAGGTTTCACCAACTGAAAGGTCCCGAGTTTGAATTTTGGTATGGACAGTAAGCTAGGCTAAAAGAGAGCGGCTGGTAGCGACTGGATGGCGAAAACGGGAGGTCGTGCCTTGTGGTGTACCCTGGGGGAGGCAGCAGTCCAGCTGCGGACTGCTAATACAGACATACATATATATATCACGCCTTTATACCTTGCAGGGTAGGCAGAGCGTTAACGGCCGTAAGAATACGGTCGCTATCGCCACGTCTGACATTTTTGAGGATTGTTTTCCAAGGTAGTTTCAGAAACATGTGAAAGAAACTGCTATTAGGCAGTTTTTTTCGTGTGGGACGCCGAGTCGTCCAACGATACAATGTGTGAAGAGTTCGCGATGTATAAACCCTGTTATGTGCTGAAAAGTTGCAAAATCTTCGCACCACTGAACGCCGGTAACGAAACACGTAACAGGAACAAATGTGCACGCTCTGTTTTGCGGTCAAATGCAATATGTCTGAAGGTACAACGTACTGTGAGAAATATGGGAGCAAAAGCAATCGTTACTTTAGCTTCTACAGGACATTTTTTAACACATCCAAGACAAGATACCTAAATTTTGACCCCCATACAAATTGACTTGGTGGGTTGGTCATTTTGTATGGAAGGTCCAAACTTTTTTTCATATTTCGAACTATGTTCCTTTGGGAAAGTTGTTCAATTTCATGGGCTGGTTCACCCCTTAAAATATTTGCAGCTACTATTTTTACTGTATACATCATTATTACTACATTTTCGTACATAGGTACAAAACACTCCCAACATTTGGCATAGACCATGTTCTATGAATAAATGTCGATGTTATGTAACGATCAAAGATTTCTTTGTACACATACATATATGGCCCTTTCCCTATTGGGGGTATTTGCCATATTAACCACGCTTGGCAGGCGGATTGGCGAGCGCAGTGAAAGGTGTTGGAGATATTCACAGAAAACGCTGCTGCGCATTCCATGCTTTCACCTCTTATGACCAACGGGTAGGAATAGGGTGATGCTATTCTAAACCGGCATCGCACGGTACATACGTACATACATAATCTCAAAAAACACAACCCGTCTGAGCAGTTGGGTAAAAGGCAATATAGGTACGTTCATTCCTAAACAAGTAAATTGAACTACCGTCGATAGTACAAACTCGATAAGCCACAAGCTTATTAATACCGCTGTAAATTGCAGTACAAAATGGCGGTATACCGCAAATCGAGTGTACCGCAAAACCATTACAGTGGCTATTGCTTATTAGCCATTATGTCCGGTGGTACATTTGATGTGCTATAGAAAGGCTGTCATTTGTGGATTGGCTTTGGTGTGTGGTTTTCTACTGCACCATACAAGTCTCTGACCCGACTGCTTCTGAAGGAGCGTTATGTTTTTAAGAGTATATAAGATGTAAAAATGTTAGCTGCAAATACTTTATGGGGTGAATCAGCCCATAAAACTAAACAACTTTCCTCAAGGAACATAGGTCGAAATATGAGTACTTCGAGAATCGACCTATGTGTCTTGGGAAAAGTTGTTCAGTTTCATAGGCTGATTTACCCCTTAAATTTTTAATAAATATTTGCAACTAATATATTTACACATATTATTAAAATTTTATGAATTCCTCAAAAAACGTTACTTCAAAATTACTACAGTTGGTATTTTTTTATCCTATTATGTTTTTATCCTTTACTTGTTGGAACTGCATTTAATAATATACCTACTATTAATACTTACTCGTGGTTTAACATTGTAAATATAGAATAGTAACGTATTACAAGAGCAGCTGTCGAGATCACCACGAAACGACTACGCATGGAAGCGTAATGTAAACAAATCATAAAATTACACTACACACAAACACACACTAGCGCACATGCACACACATGTCACTCCTTTATCCCTTGTGGGCTAGGCAGGGCGTTAACGGCCGCTATCGAAGTATATACTACTATATGAATCGAATGAATGTGACAATGTTACGATTTACACTATTTTCACACAATAATTACAAATCTTTATAATATTTACGAAGACTGAAGTCTTCAAATCTTTAAACATTCTAAACTAATTTACTGTTTGCTGTAAACAGCTCAGAACTTCTCATAAAAATATTTGTATAAACTTGAAATGTTGCTTCGTAGATTTTCTTGAAAATTCTTCCTCATATTTCAAAGGCAGGCGGGGTTTTATATCAATTTTGTTGAATGTCAGGCGTTACTAAGGATTCCACGATTCCGCTGACAATGGGTTCTTTCTACCTTTCCGAGTAGAAGGTAACGTAAGTTTGTTGTTAGAACCCGATTGTTTAAAGAACGTACATACATACATATATCACGCCTTGATGCCTTGCGGGGTAGGCAAAGCGTTAACGGCCGTAAGAATACGGTCGCTATCGCAACGTCTGACAAATATTGAGGGCCTTTTTAGATTATTGGTGTATCAATGTAGTGACAAGTTGTCATCCTGTCGCCTAAAAGTTGTAATACACCGGAAACCCTCAAGTATCTTTATCAATGATGACTTGTTTATTTCATCGCTCACAATTCACCAATAGCCATTTTATAGTGCAACCAATAGTAAGGTGACGCCATACCACACCCAGCTTTTTTTTACAACGGTTCGTAAAAAAAGGTGTTAAATTAACGACCTCGTATATTTTGACAGCTTGTTAGCTGAGTATACGGTTGCAGGATTTTGAATTCGATTGGAAATGTTGAAAAATATACATTGTCAAATCCAGGTCACGAGGATTCGAGGGTTTCATGTGTATCAGCCTTAGGCGACAGGCTGACAGCCTGTCACTACAGTAATACATGAATCATCCGAAAGAGCCTTAAATATTTCAAACGTGGCGATTACAACAGTATTGTAACGGCCGCTCACGCTCTGCCTACCCCACAAAGAAGAAAGGCGTGATATGTATGCATGTATTTTAAATCCAAATTTTATGAGACATACATATGTCACGCATTTATGCTTTGCAGGGTTGGTAGTGACTGTATTCTTCGGCTGTTATCGCCTAACGTCTGACAAATATTGAAGACCGTTTCAGAAAAATAGTATATACAGCTAGTGATAGGTTTAAGTTTTGAGATTTTCGCGGTTGTTCACAACACTTAAATTATTAATATTAACGGGATTATCACCACGATTATATTGTTTGTTGTTACCTCGATATTTCGAAACGGTAACACGCTCCATGGTCACGAGTAGGCCATGGTAGGTTTTCAGCCAAACACTAATTCATTGGATCGTTGGACGACTCGGTGTTCCACTCAATACACTGGTTTCGACACCCGCTGGAAAGAAATAGTATGGATGATGATTCTATCCTAAGCCGCCATTACAACAAGACACAATGTTAGACGTTTGTAGTTAAGTCATTGGGTCGTTGAGCGACTCAGTGTCCCACATAAAAAGAAAAGAAGAAGAGTTGAAGTTAAAATTCAATATGCAGTGCAGTTGCAGTGCTACTTAGAAAAGTTTAAAGTGTTCAACTACACTTCGAATACCAAAAGTACGGGCGCACAATCACCCAAGTCGATTGAGTATTTTGCGATTGTCGTCTTTTGTGCAAGATCTTTTATTTGCTCAACGTTCGATCCTTTGTTTTGAATTGGCGTGGAGGTGAGATGTGGCTGCAGCGGAAACCTTTTGTGAGATTGTTCTTAGATTGGTTTGTGCTTGGGTAATAATGCACCGTGTTATACTGGGTTAGAATAGCATTGAAATTTGTGATATTGGATAGTGCAATGCCTGGATTTTGGGTACCTAATCTAATTAAAGTGACTGCAGTTTTATGAATGCCTGAAAAAAAGTCAAGGTCTGACAAGACGCCTTAAAACCATGATTAACACTTGACAGCTGTGCTGTACATAATACAGGGTGTAAAAATATTAGCTGCAAATATTTTAACGGGTGTATTTTTGTGTATTTTTCATCCTTAAGCCTATGTTCCTTGGGGAAAGTTGTTCAGTTTCATGGGCTGATTCACCCATTGAAATATTTGCAGCTAATTGTTTTACACCCTGTATAAATGACATTTCTATAAGTTCTTGTTAACCTAATGTATTTCTTTTATTAATTTCAGGTACATATAACCAGTTTCTTTTCGACTAAGATAATTTCTTCTACAAGATAAGTACATATGCCGTGTGATGCCGGCTTAAAATAGCATCACCCCACATCCTTCCCGTGGGTGTCGTAAGAGGCGACTAAGGGACTCGAGAGTATTGGTGTATTACAATTTTTAGGCGACAGGCTGACAACCTGTCACTATAGCGATACACATGTTTTCCGAAACAACCTTAGAAAACAATACTCAAAAATGTCAGACGTGGCGATAGCGACCGTATTCTTACGGCTGTTAACGCTCTGCCTACCCCGCAAGGGATAAAGGCGTGATATATGTATGTATGTATAAGTACATACATAATCGATAAACTCCAGAATTACAGGACCGATTTCAAAATTTCTTTCACCATTAGACAAGTTGAACCAGTGCCGTGCCGTGTGATGCCGGCTTAGAATAGCATTACCCCATTTCATTCCCGTGGGTGTCGTAGAAGCCGACTAAGGGACTCGAGGGTTTTATGTGTATTGCAATTTTAGGCGACAGGCTGACAACCTGTTACTACAGTGATACATGACTTATCTTAAACGACCCTTAAATATTGGCAGACGTAGCTTTTATACGGACGTTAACGCTCTGCCTACCCCGCCAGGGATATAGGCGTGATTTTTGTTTGTGTGTGTGTGTTAGAGAAGCTACTTCATCTCTGATAAGCTACTTTTTACGACGGGAAAATATCATAGTCCCAGAAACAGCTGGACTACCTTCTACATACATACATAAATCACGCCTGTATCCCTGGCGGGGTAGGCAGAGCGTTAACTACCGTATAATTTCGGTCGTTACCGCCACGTCTGACATTTTTGAGGATTGTTTTCCAATGTTGTTTCAGAAAACATGTGTATCACTATAGTGACAGGTTGTCAGCCTGTCGCCTCTTACGACACCCGTGGGAAGGATTTAGGGTGATGCTATTTCTATAGGTGGTGATGTTACCGCCACGTCTGACAAATGTTTGAGGATCGTTTCAGATACGTCGTGCATCACTATAGTGACAAGTTGTTAGCCTGTCGCCTGAAACTGCAATACATACGAAACCCTCGAGTCCCTTAGTCGCATCTTACGACAAGAAAGAAATGGGGTGATGCTATTCTAAGCCGGCATCACACAGCAAAGCCGGCGTCACACGGCAATCTTTCTTCAACGGCAACCTTTTGGACTACCTTCTCCTCTTTAATAATCTTAATTTTTATTTCCTGAACTATTTACTGAGTTTAAGGTTTTTTCCGGCTAATAGATTTAAAGGTTGTCATTGGCTGAGATAAGATAAGCGCCCTGGGAACGTAATCTCCGGTCCCCTTGTGTCGCGGTTCAGACAAGAAATCGGTTAAATCGCAATGTTGCCTGGTTATTTTAATTTTTATCATTTTATACCACACGTGCCGCGTTACTATTAGGAAAAAAGTTGATATAAAAAGAGAAAAATGTGGCTGGCAATTTTCTCTTTTTGACAATGACTAATTCATTTATTCAGTGACAGTATTGTATTGTATGTAACTGACATTCTTAAAGCATTCATTTTGAATCTACCTAAAAATAAATGATTGACTTGTTATACTTTTTAACGTGACAACGTCTTATAATTCTATGGAGCCGGCTGCATGCACCAAAAAAACGTGACTCAAGCGGCGTTACCTCGCCTCTTACTTCTGAGGCGTTCCAATCAACGCTTGAAGTAAAGTGCTTAAAGTTCAAGTGAGAGCGCGGAACGAGCGACAATCGGCCTCCGCGTTTAGCAGCGTATATCTATCAATCAAATATAATTTAAATTTTCCTTTGAAAAATGCAAATATTCCATCGGTATTTTCTTACCACGTTGTCACGTTTAACTATCATCAGTAAACTGACTGACTTAACAGACATCCGTTTTTTTTCGGCAGCTATATTGAGTATCGTTGAATAGTTCTAAAAAACAAATGAAAGGTTTCTTTGAGACAAAATAATTTTATTTTGTCTGTCTAGAGATATTTATTTGCTTTTCAAACCATAATTTGTTCCAGCTGTCCTGTGACCTCTTTAAGTTTAAATGTTCAAAATTCATCGGGTTCTTCTTCGACTCGGTGTACCAGTCAATTTAAGAAGAAGATTAAAGGTCACCGTTGAATGAGATAAGATAAGCGCTCTAGGGACGCAATCTCCGGTCGCCCTGTGTCGCAGTTCGAACGCAAAATAGGCCTAATCGTAATGTTTCTAGATTCGCTATAACGTGCTGTTGTAATTTTGAAAGAGCAATTTCTGACTTCATCAGAGACTAAGTAATTGTTTTTTGTTTACTTTTCTAAACTACTTACCTGTTTGGGAGAATTATTCTTTATTTCAAAGTGTAATTTTCCGCAGGTCAGGTTTAAATGATAGGAGATCTGGAGAAATTTAGGAAGTCAAGTCGATTTCAAAGATTTTCATTACTCTTATTTATGTCGGTAAATCCTATAGACTCGCCATTAGTAGGCACTCAAGTTTTTAACTGTATTAGACACAAATCACGCCTATATCCCTGACGGGGCAGGAAGAGCGTTCACGACCGTAAAATTACCGTCGTTATCGCCATGTCTGACAAATGTTTGAAGGTCCTTTCATATAGGTCATGCATCACTATAGTGACAGGTTGACAGCCTGTCGCCTAAAATTGTAATACACACGAAGCGCTCGAGTTCCTTAGTTGCCTTTTACAACACGCATGGGAAGAATTGGGGTGATGCTATTCTAAGCCGGCATCACACGGCATAGACACTTTGAATTTATCTGATTGAGCATAATTCCTGCGACATTTTTATGACATTACAGCTGCTTCAGACGCCAGGTTAATGTCGTATTATAAAATGGCGGGGAATTATGTCTAATGTCCACAATTTCGGCTAAAATTAATCAGACGCAAATCATAATAAATTGCGCGTAATTTTTCCGCTCAGCGAATTCTTGGGGTTTGAGGAAAATTAATGCAAAGTGTTGGCATATTGCAGTTGTGGAAAAAATTGTGATCTGTGAGTTTGTATTATTTCTGCCTGTAGCGCCATCATCATCATCGACAAACGTGAATTCTATAGACGAATGTTTGTTAGTTTCGAAAAATGTCAACTCGTCGCAAAACGTCTCTAGAGCACAATGTCCTTTCAATACAATGTTTCTTGACGCCCACTGCCATAGTACCGTTATCTTATCTGTTCCATACGCTGGACCGTGAGGATTGGCACTATAGAGAAGAGGCCGTGTGATGCCGGCTTAGAACAGCATCACCCCATTTCCTACCCGTGGGTGTCGTAAGAGGCGTCTGAGGGACTTGAGGGTTTCAGGTGTATATCTACTATTATTTACATGACAATTTAAAGATCCTAACACAAATATTGCCTCACTTTAGTTATCTTTAACTGTGAACATTTTCACGCACCGTTAACCTTAGAACAAGCAGTTATGTGGTCAGCCCAGTTAGCGAGAATAGAAACATTTTATGAGTCGTCCTCTATTAGGCCGACTGACGATTAGACCCAAAGGGTCCATTCGATAGCATTATTCCAAATGACCCTGGGTCAGTTCCGTTTCTTGTTTATACATACACCCACATATCACACCTTTATCCGTTGCGGGTTAGGCAGAGCGTTAACAGCCGTATTACGATCGCTATCTTGTTTATTGGCGTTTTTATTGTGACTTCGCTAGGATGCTAGATATATTTTCGCATATTTTTCTTTGGTGCTTAGCAAAATTATTAACATAACATATTTTTGTCGTAAAAAGCTACTAAGTGCTGATTATCCAGTGAATGGGCTGCAGCGTCCCCTGTAAATTAATCATGTTGCACTGCGCTCGCCAATTCGTCTGCTAAGCGTGGCGAGAGCAATATCCCCCATGCTTAATAGTAGACTGATGTTTCGTGTTTCGGATGGCACGTTAAGCTGTAGGTCCAGGTTGCTGTCTATGATTACTTAGACGGCGGTCGTTACCCGACCATGTCAGGAGCCTATACGAAGGATACTTGTAAAAGGCGGTTGAAGAATTCTGACACTAGAGTTCATTGGTTTCTTGGACGACACGAAAAGATGGAGCATAGTACACTTGAGTGGCTGTTTTAGTAGTAGTAGTAGACCCAGTGGGTCCATATTGCAGTGGGTCTGATAAATGAGCGAGTCAGCAAGAATAGAAACTTTTTACGGGCGATAAAACCGCATAGTGCTTACGATGATGACTGCTCTTGCCCATTCATATTGTGTGCTGTTATTGTTACACGAGTACGCATAAATAAATTACTAGCTGCTGAAATTTACGAGTATGTAATAACAGTTGAAAGGGAACAGGTTAGACACCTTGCTATAAGCACATTAGCTCTGGGCCCCAAGTCTGCTATTTTTTGTCATTGTAACGCCATCGAAACTCAACTGCCATTGAACTGCCATTGTGATTTTTCTATACTATAAACTGTTAGCAGAAAACGAAATGACCGAAATCATACCACTGAGATCCAATCGACATCCAACTGAAACGGTTTTCATTTAGCAGACTTAGGGTCCTGACTGAAGCTCGCTGAACATTTTACTGATTTTGCGTAAATATTACATACATACATACATAACATAAATCACGCCCTTATCCCTTGCGGGGTAGGCGGAGCGTTAACGACCATTAAATTACAGTCGATATCGCCACGTCTGACGAATATTTGAGGGTCGTTTCAGATGATTCGCCTAAAATTGCATGCCCTTCGGCCGCGTACGAAACCAAGTTTCGAAACTGGTTTCGAATCAAGATTAATATTTCTTTAATCGAAACTAGTTTCGTAATAAGGATTATTTTTCTTGATTTGAAACCGGCAGCGTAAAAAGAATAGTATTTCTTCTTACGAAACTTGCAAATAATACGTTATTAATAATAATAAATAATAATAATAAATCCTTTTATTTCAGGCAACAAGGCCCATATAAAATAAAATAATACAATACAATATCACTCCAATAAATATAGTAAAAAATTGAATTTTTAATAAATAAGAATTTAAAGATAATCCTGTTATTGGCGTTGGCATTCAGAAATCAACAGAACAGATTGGGCTGAGCAAGCCTACATTGGCTAAAGTCCTTGATGTGTTGAAGAATGAAACAGGCGTTGTTGGCAAGAAAGATACCAAGAGGAACATAGACTATATGGAAATAGATGCTGAAATAAAATCTGCAATCAAGCTACTACAAAAGAAGAAAACCTCTGCTGGCCATTGCGTCAAAATCATTGCTCCTTTTTAATTACATTAAAATTTCCAATTTTGTTTTTTTTTTTCACCTCTCTGGCTTAATAAGTACAGATATCCCGCTCAAGACCAGTGGGTAAAAGTCAACTTCATGATTGTGGTGCAGTGATTTCAATAACGTATTATTTACAAGTTTCGTAAGAAGAAATACTATTCTTTTTACGCTGCCGGTTTCAAATCAAGAAAAATAATCCTTATTACGAAACTAGTTTCGATTAAAGAAATATTAATCTTGATTCGAAACCAGTTTCGAAACTTGGTTTCGTACGCGGCCGAAGGGATTGCATGATACACATGAAACCCTCGAGTCCCTTAGTTGCCTTTTACAAAACCCTTGGGAAGAAATGGGGTGATCTATTCTAAGCCGACATCACACGGCAAATATTACTCATCAAAATAAAACAATTTTGACAGTTTGAAGTTCTATTTAAAAATACATTTGTAACATTACAAAAATACGTTTATATATTTGTAAATGGGGTGATGCTATTCTAAGCCAGCATCATGTGTTAATAAATATAATCCGTGCTTCTGAACATGAGCTTACAAATGTATTTTTATATTTTAAGTACATGCAGTCATTATGGAGTGACATAAATTCGTGGTTTTATTGTTCTGAATGTGACGTGCGGATTAAGAGTATAAGCCGTACATGGTGTCCATGTTTTCAACGTTTTTCTGGACAATGCTAGCATTTTCTAACTCGTTGTATACTATTTATAGTCAGTTCATAAACATTGTTGGGTGTGTCTACTCTTGATTGTGAACAACTTTTACTATTGACTAGGCCTTCTGCGAAATCGCAAAAAAAATTGGATGTTCTATAAATATTTGCCTAGTAGATTTTGCAGGTGGCCCCTTGATAGCAGTTTTTCAGAATCATGAGTAGAGACAAAGTTTGTGTACTAACTAAAAATTCCCCTGTATGAGACTTGTTTTATATTATGTATTTAAACCCAGTCAAAGTAATAGAAAATAATAAAAAAAGCCTATAAACTACTGCAAGTTTAACTGTAACTAAAATATGGTGTTTGGATAGGTACATTATTTTTTTTGTATGTAGCTATGAAATAAATTTATTGTTCATATCGTACCTTTATCCCTTGCTGGATAGTCAGAGCGTAAAAATATGGCGCTATCGCCACGCCTTACAAAAATTGAAGGCCCTTTCAGATGATTCGTGTGTCACTATAGGGATAGGTTAGGTTGCCTGTCGCCTAAAGTTTTATTATATTTGAAACTCTTGAGTCCCTTAGTTGTCTCTTACGACACCCGTGGGTAAGAAATGGGATGATGCTATTCTAAGCTGGCATCACACGGCAAAACCGTTCGAATCCAGATCCTTAAATAGTTCTATGTAAATCTGGCACAAGCAGTTAAACAAAACAATAGTTATTGTTTAATCACCTAAGTTAGCTAGTAAACATAATTCTCTCCAACGATAATTTATATTTGATTACTACGTAAAGTTTGGTGTTGAATCACATTAAAGTATGTAACTTCAGGTAATTTTCTTACGTTGACGTTATATTGGTAATTTACGTTAATGTTCTGGCGTGGTTTTAGATTAGCGGTATTGCCAAATTATTTGACATTGTTCCGTAGATATATGCCTTTTAGTCCTCGTATGAGACATTTTGAGAATTGGATATTTCGCGAATTGTTCATTTTGCGCCTAAAATTTAATATGGTCTGTTCGTTTAATCGGAATTAAAACTTGATAAGAAGGAATGGATTGAGTTTTCATTTTCTTCTTTTCGTGTTGGACACAGAGTCGCCCAATGCCCTGATGACGCCTGGTTTAAGAGTTAAGAGCCTATGAGACGTTTAACGCCATTTCCAAAAATTCTAGATGGTATTTGTTTAAACAACAAAAATCGTATACTTAGGTAGTCCACCTCCACTTTTGCTTCTTCGTTAGAAGTATCGGGAAGCGGAAGTGGATCGTTCATTGTGGCGTACCCTATACAGGGTGTAAAAAACTAGCTGCAAATATTTTCAGAGGTGAACCAAACCAGCCCATGAAACTGAACAACTTTCCCCAAGGAACGTAGATCGAAATATGAAAAAAAAATTTTGGCCTCGCATACAAAACTACCGGTAGACCAAGTCAACTTGTATGGGACGTCCAAAAAATTTTGTCATAATTCGACCTATGTCCCTTGGGAAAAGTTGTTCATCTTCTTGGGTTGATTCAACCCTTAAACTATTTGCAGCGAATATTCCTACACCTTATATTATGTGCTCCTGCACTAAGTTAGTCTATCAAATGTGCCAGACCCATTCAGAGTGGGTATAATCCGACCATAACCATGAATTGTAGGCTGCAACTGATATCAGAGTTCGGGATTGAGGCTTTGAATACCAAGAGGCTATTGGCTATGCCATTGAATCTGTATGCTCGATTTGTGGAAGTGTGTACACAGTCGCCTATGTGGTCGTTATGGAGTCGCACTTCGTCGATGGTCCCGGGTTTGATTCTCGATGGCATAAGAAAAGAAGTTTTTTGTAGTCTAATAAATTTATGAGAAACAAGCTTAGGAGCTTTATTAATATCTAAACAAACAAATCAAAGTTTGGTTGTACATTGCCCGTTTGAACGAAAAAAGGAAACAAATATTTTCGTAGCCAATTGTGATTCTCTTATCGCGAAAAATAACTTTCTGTCTCTTTTTCTCTTTATTTTCGTGTGGTACACTGTGTTCTCAAACGCCCCAAAGAACCCTAGTCAGAGAAATTCCTTAGAAATAAAGATTCAAGAGCCACAATCTGGATTTCATCATCATCATTGAGCTCATACGTCTGACGATTTAATCTGTCTCTGAGGCAAGACTATTCGCATGGTGCGGGTAGTTTCCTCTCCACAGACACTGCGTTGCCTGGGACGCAATTTTGGAAAACGCAGAGTTGCCCAGGTTCTGCGCGGCCCTCTCGGCCTCCCTGGCTGACTCCATAGGAACGACGAGTCCATACGTGCGGAGCCAGGTCGGCTCCAGGAGTCTGGACATAGACCTCACCCTATTGAGGGGTATTTGCCATACTCAACACGATTGTCAAACGAATTGGCGAGTGCAAAGTATTGTTTTCAAAGAAAACGCTGCTGGCCATGCCCTGGATTCATGCCTCAGTCGTGTTGAAGAAATGGGGTGATGCTATTCTAAGCCGGCACCACAAGCTGTCTTTCAATTGAGTCATATCTATTCTGATGTTATCCTAGCGTATCGCTGCATTGTATCAATTGAGTCAAGTCCAATATGATGTAATAGTATATCGCTGTATTGCAAGCTGCCACTATAACGGACAGGTCAGGTGTTGCCCGAATAGCCTCTGAATACAAAGAGGTTACGCTATTGAAACACTAGATTAATTTCCTTTGAAATAGAGTACTAGAGTGCCATCTCTTCTCTTTTCGTGTGGGACACCAAGTCGCCCAACGACCCGATGAACCCTAGTGTCAGAATTTTTCAACCGCCTTCTACAAGTAGCAGGCTTCTGACATGGTCGTGTAACGACCGCCGTCTAAGTAATCATAGACAGAAACCGGGACCTACGGCTTAACGTGCCATCCGAAACACGGAACCATCTTACTTACTGACAATCGGGCTGCTCAGCCCGCAATGTTCTAACCAGACTGGGAACAAATTCACAAAGTGATAAATATCAACTTTGTGAGCGACCCACCGAGAATCGAACCCGGAACCTTCTGTGTCAAGGGCAGTCGCACTACCACTGCGCCACATCGGTCGTCAGAGTGCCGGCATAGTTGAATAACACCACCTCCTCTCTTCCCGTGGCGGTCGTAAGAGGCGACCGAGGGATTAACCAGACCCAAGACCGGTCCTAGAGAAGGATAACTCCACATTAAACACGGAACGGGGTCTCCGTTTTTTTTCGGGGCCACCTAAACTACGCCTGTACCATCAGCTTGGTGGGGAGCAAGGGCTCGCCCGGAATTTATTGAATGGTTGTTCAAACAACCAGCCCAATCACGCTCTTGGGGCGAGACTGGGCTTAGGAGTTGTTCTGGGAAGAATGGTTTCGGACTGAGGGGTCTCCGTCAGGCGCGTGTGAATAATAAAGCTGTAAACGCGGGCCGTTGAAATTAAATATAAAAATAAAGGTGTGTATGATGGTAACATAACCAATAGATAAGTAAGCCAGGAGCACACATCATTCGGTCAGCTGACCAAAACGCAAAAAAACTAAGTCTGCAAGACATATCTTTCGTCACGATGTCAAAAATTTCACGCTACGCTAAGAAAATAATGACTCTGTCTAGGCTAGTGAGGGAATAGGTCAACGGCCTGCCAAAGCTTCCTGCTCAGAGTAATGAGTTAAAAGTTGGCATAGTCCCCGATGAGAGACGAGGTCGAGGCATAAATTCCTCGGAACATTTTACGCTGTGTTGATGTAGCGTTTTTGACGTGACAAGTCTTATAATGCCGTGTGATGCCGACTTAGAATAGCATCACCCCACCTCCTTCCCGCGGGTGTCGTAAGAGGTAACTAAGGGACTCGAGAGTATTGGTGTATTACAATTTTTAGGCGACAGGCTGACAACCTGCCACTATAGTGATACACATGTTTTCTGAAACAACCTTGGAAAACAATCCTCAAAAACGTCAAACGTGGCAATACGACCGTATTTTAACGGCCGTTATTGCTCTGCCTACCCCGCAAGGGATAACGGCGTGATATGTGTATGTGTATGTAGTCTTATAATTCAATGGAGCTGGCTGCACGCAACAAAAAATATGACTCATGAGGCGTTACTTTGCTCTGAGGCGTTCCATTTAAAGCTTGAAGTGCAAGCGAGAACGCGGAACGAGCGAAAAAGAGGCACAATCGGCCTTCGCGTTCGGCAGTCAGCGTATATCTATCAATAATTATATCTCAATCTACTAGAATTACGCATTTTTTACACATAAATTTCGGCCAATTTTGCAAAGAAAACATAACACAAAATACTAGGTATTAGCATTCTATTCACGAAAAGCTTTGAATAAAATCTATCTGTCCTAACACCAAATTTTTTAGAAAATTCTTAGAAGACCTAAATTCTCGGGGCGGTTAGTCGCAATTCTCAATTTCTTGTATAGTGACGTTAAAAAGTGCATTTATAGAGGGCTACCTCAAATGGTTCTAATTACACACATCACGCGTCTATCCATTGCGGGGTAGGCAGAGCAAGTAATACACCTGAAACCCTCAAGTACCTCTTACGACGTGTGATGCTATTCTAAGCTGGGAACACGGATTAAAAAAATTAGCTGCAAATATTTTAAGTGGTGAATCAGCCCATGAAACTGAACAACTTTCCCCAAGGAACATAGTCGAAATGTGAATAAAAAATTTAGACTTCCCATACAAAATTACCAACCGACCAAGTCAATTTGTATGGAAGCTCCAACCAATTTTTTCACATTTCGACCTATGTTTTTTGGGGAAAGTTGTTCAGTTTCATGGGCTGAGTCACATCTCGAAATATTTGCAGCTAATTTTGTTACACCCTGTATAAGATAACAACAAATGACAAAACATTTTAAGTCTAACCCTACAAGATAAGGCGCACAGATTGACACAACAACATTCTTCCTTCCATCCTAATCTGGCTCTCGCTTACCGCCTCAACGATCCCAACCCCGTTGATAGACTTTATCCCTTGCGGGGTAGGCAGAGCGTTGACAGCCGTAGAAATACGGCCGCTATCGCCACGTCTGACATTTTTGAGGACTGTTTTCCAAGGTTGTTTCAGAAAACATGTGTGTCACTATAGAGACAGGTTGTCAGCCTGTCGCCTAAAATTTGTAATACACCAATACTCTCGAGTCCCTTAGTCGCCTCTTACGACACCGGCGGGAAGGATGTGGGGTGATGCAATTTTAGGCCGGCATCACACGGCACATACGATACAATATATTCCTTCCATCCTAATCTGACTCTCGCTTACCGCCTCAACGATCCCAGCCCCGTTGATAGACTGAAGACGCTGTTACAAATATCTGCGTCCCTGATAACCCGTGGAGGAAATCCTGGAGATAAGCCTGACGATGTTGGTACTGGAATACTAGGGATGTGAAACAATAATCGATTATTTTGTCCTTTTGTAGTTTTTTTATTGATTGTGATTGATATTAATCGATTATTAAAAAAATAATCATTAATATTCATATAAATTCAATCAACTTTTATCTACATACTGATTTTTTATTCAAATTTATCTAAGCTTCTTAAATACTAAGTGGGACATGTCTGGCTCAAAATAAATAAATAAAAATATACTAAGTATGTAAAAATTCTAAATACATAAATGACTTGACGCTCAGTGATCCAAGACGCTACATATCGCTACATACGATACATATTCCTTCCGTCCTAATCTGGCTCTCGCTTACCGCCTAAACGATGCCAGCCCCGTTGATAGACTGAAGACGCTGCTACAAATATCTGCGTCCCTGATAACCCTCGAAGGATATCCTGGAGATAAGCCTGACGATGTTGGTACTAGAATACTGGGGATGCGAAATAATAATCGATTATTTGGATAATCAATTTGTTATTTTATTGTCGACTGTCATTGATATTAATCGATTATTCAAAATTTATCGTGACCAATAATAAAAGTTTTATCGTATAAATTAAATCGATTTTTATGAACCGATTTATTTATTAATCATTAACCATTTTCAATCATATCAAAATTAATCATGAACAATATCAAAAAATGTCTATTAACAATCATTTATGATATTTTATTAAATTTTATCTAAGCTTCTTAAATACTAAGTGGGAAATGTGTGGCTCAATATAAAAAAAAATACTAAGTATTTCAAAATTCTAAATACATAAATGACTTGACACTCAGTGACCCAGCATAAGATTCAACCCTGTTGATAGTTTGAAGACGCTGTTACAAATATCTGCGTCCCTGATAACCCGCGAAGGATATCCTGGAGATAAGCCTGACGATGTTCACAGGGTTGCGACAAACATCGATTTTTATAAAGGAAGAAACATCGATTTCGTCGAACGTGTTAGCACGTCACGTTGAAACTAGTACGATCTCAAATCTTGCTGGTGCTAAGTTATTGTTTTTTAACTGTCTCGACTTGTAGAAGACGATAGAAAAATTCTGACACTAGGGTTCATTGCGTTGTGGTATGGCTCGGTGTCCGACACGAAGAGAGAGAGGGTAACAATTTTGGTAAAACAACAATTTTTGACATCTCATCATTGGTTGATTCAAAAACGAGTCGCGTAAAGCAATGACCGTAGAATGTATGTTGTTTTTCATCTTTGCATGTAACTACTTGTTTTCAATTTGATTTGTTAATCCTTAATAGTCCTGCATACAAAGGCATTAACTCTCCAGAAGCTTATTTTTGTTTATCGATTTTCTAAACCAAGACTCGATTTTTAGCACAAAAGTCCCATCCCTAGCTGATACGTAACGGGTGTATTAGATACGGCCTTACAAACTTGGCTTGGGCGTAATGTTGTTCCGATATGTGGATACCGCTAAAGTATCTCTCAAAAGTCTCTCTTTACGCCTGTCATTATACTTTAGCCTTCCTAAAGTAAAATCTTAAGGAACATCAAGAGTTAGGGTCACTGACAAGAGAATGGTTGGACTGAAAAGAAGAAAATTTAAGTATAAAACTTTGCCGTGAGATGCCGGCTTAAAAAAGCATCACCCCACATCGTTCCTGCGGGTGTCGTAAGAGGCGACTTAGGGACTCGAGGGTGTTGGTGTATTACAATTTTTAGGCGACAGGCTGACAACCTGTCACTATAGTGATACACATGTTTTCTGGAATAACCTCGGAAAACAATCCTCAAAATTGTCAGACGTGGCGATAGCGACCGTATCCTTACGGCTGTTAATGCTCTGCCTACCCCACAAGGGATAACGGCGTGATATATGTATGTATGTAAAACTTATATATTTCAGACTCAGTTAACAATCGAATTAAACCAGGGTTTTTCGGTCCAGCTATCTTTCAGACTAGGGTTCTTACATACATACATACATCACGCCTTTATCCCTTGCGGGGTAGGCAGAGCGCTAACGACCGTAAAATAACGGTCGCCAACACTACGTTTGACAAATTGAGGGCTGTTTCAGATGATTCGTGCATTACTATAGTGATAGGTTGTCAGCCTGTCGCTTAAAAAATTCAACAAACATGAAACCCTCGTGTCCCTCAGTCGCCTCTTACCCCGCGGGAAAGAAATGGGGTGATGCTATTCTAAGCCGGCATCACACGGCAATATATATACAGCAATATATAGGGCTCTTCAGACATTGCCGTGTGATGCCGGCTTAGAATAGCATCACCCCATTTCTTTCCCGTGGGTGTCGTAAAACTCGACTAAGGGACTCGAGGGTTTCATGTGTATTGCAATTTTAAGCGACAGGCTGACAACTTGTCACTATAGTGATACACGACCCGTCTGACCCTCGAACATTTGTCAGACGTGGCAGTAATGACCGTAATTTTACTGTCGTCAGCGCTCTGCCTACCCCGCATGGGATATAGGCGTGATTTGTGTGTGTTCTTCAGACATTCTATTTTCCCAAGTTTAATATCATTCTCTTAGTTAAAGTTTCCTCCCTCTCTTGCAAACAGCTGCGGTTACAGAACACTACAATTACAATTTCCCCAAGCGTCGTTCAACGGATGAAACAAATTGCATTTTGTGTTCGCAAAGGACCGAAATTGAGGATCCTCTAAGAAAACTATAGCGATTGACTATTAACTATACGGTTTTTTTTAAAGATATTTCAAGGCTAAGACTGGAAAGAGAAAGGGGAGGCCTTTGCTCAGCAGTGGGACAGTATAAGGTAATATAATCATTGATGTATCTATGTGTTACTATATTGATGTGCCGTATGATGCCGGCTTAGAATAGCATCACCCCACATCCTTCCCGTGGGTGTCGTAAGAGGCGACTAAGGGACTCGAGAGTATTAGTGTATTACAATTTTTAGGCGACAGGCTGACTACCTGTCACTATAGTGATACACATGTTTTCTGAAACAACCTTGTATAACAATCCTCAAAAATGTCAGACGTGGCGATAGCGGCCGTATTCTTACGGCCGTTGACGCTCTGCCTACCCCGCAGGGGATTAAGGCGTGATATGTGTATTTATGTATGTACTATCTTGAAATATCTCTACCTATCACAATCTATCTTTAGATACACTTACTTTCCCTTTGTTACTTTAATTGAAGGGAAGTCAAGTCAATCCTAAGCAAACCTATGGTAATTGGAAGCAGTTTGCTTGGCAAACAACTTGAGAATAGCATTCCATAAATTGATAAAGTTATTTCGAACGTATTTCGAATCGTAATATAAGAAGTAAAAATAAATTAGATCAACCCGCGTATAGACTAGCTAAAGTAAGAACTTCATTTGAAGGTTTAAGTATACGATACTATAACAAAATACCGGAAGATATATTAAGTTTATCTGAAAGTAAATTTAAATCTATTATTAAGAAAACATTATGTTATAAAGCTTATTATAAGTTAGATGATTATGTTAATGACAAAGAGGCATGGTCCTCTGAAATTCCAGCACAGCACAGGAAACATGCAGTCATTTTTAATACCAAATCAGGACGTGCATGGAATTTACAATTGGCATAATTAGTAAGGAAGACGAAACAGTTAGAATTATCTACTGTAATACTTTTATTTTATTTTAATTTAGCGTAGCCGATTTTTTGGGCTAATAATATATATATTTATAAAACTTAGCTAGGGTAGCCTAGGGCCTATTCTTTAGGTACAAATTGTAAATTGAGATTAGAAGCACTTCTGAGCAGGTTTTTGGGTGGTTTTCCTGTTCAGGGGGTCCGGCTGATTAGCATGTAACATGCTTTTTTTTTAAATATTGCTTTTAATTTGATTGATTAAATTGATGGTGGTGACGTAAGTTACATGCTGTGTGGTCAGCCTGACCAGCCCCGAGGCAGTGCCTTTTTTTTTATTTTTATTTTTTATCCCACTCGTGCCGCGATTCTATTAGGAACATAAAATTGTTATTGTTACTATGACTAATTCACTTATTCAGTGACCGTATTGTAATTTAACTCTATGACATTCTAAAAGCATTCATTGTGAATCTACTTGGAAATAAACGATTGAATCTTGAATCTTGAATCTTGAACAAAATTTACTGTTAGACATGATGAGATGTCTAAAATAAAACTGGGTTCTTAGTTAGATAGACTTATTCGACTGTCCCGATGGCGTAGCGGATAGTTAACCTGCCTTCTACGCCGAGGGTCGTGAGTTCGATCCCCACCGGACACAAATATTTGTTAAGTCAATTTTCAAATATTTGTGTCGAGTCTGGGTGTTTTCTATGTATAATATGTATTTATTTACAAAAAAAGAAGTATATAAGTATTAGTATCAGCTATCTAGTTCCCATAGTACAAGCTTTGCTTAGTTTGGGACTAGGTGGCGCTGTGTGAATTGTCCAGGATATTTATTTATTTATTTTATTATTATTTATTTTGTTTAAATTTTCAGATTTTTAACGGATGCAACTGATTTTTAGGGTTTCGTAGCGCAACCGCCATTTTATCTGCTCTACCTTAGCATTTTGGCAAGTCTGTTTGTCTGTCCGTCTGTCAGATTTTATGCCGCTTGATAATTTCGTAAGTTTTGGGTCGACTGACATGAAGTTAGGTGTGAAGTTAGTCCCTATTGCCCCAAATTTAGAAATGTTAGCCTAAAGACAAATTAAATGTTTTTGAAACCTCTCCTATACATGTGAAAAGGGGGAGTAAATTGTTTGGTATAAACTGCGAATTTTTGTTTATTTCTATTGACGACCGATGTGGCGCAGTGGTAGTGTGACTGCCTTTGACGCAGAAGGTTCCGGGTTCGATTCTCGGTGGGTCACTCACAAAGTTGATATTTATCACTTAGTGAATTTGTTCCCAGTCTGGTTAGGACATTGCGGGCTGAACCACCCGATTGTCCGTAAGTAAGATGGTTCCGTGTTTCTGATGGCACATTAAGCCGTAGGTCCCGGTTGCTGTCTATGATTATTTAGACGGCGGTCGTTATACAACCATGTCAGAAGCCTGCTACTTGTTGAAGGCAGTTGAAAAATTCTGACACTGGGGCTCATCGGGTTGTTGGACAACTCGGTGTCCCACACGAAAACAAAAACTCTATTTAATTTGTCATTGAATAAATTACTTTTTCATAGCTTTCGCTAGCTACCGATCCGATGGCATTGATGGATAGCTATTGCAAACTTTTCCTGTTTTATTTAAAATATTCTAATTAACCACAGTTTCCTTAATCCAATGTAACTTAAACTTCCATACAATTCGTAATGAGTTTAGTGTTAAACTTAAATTGTAAGGTACCGGCAATTGTTTTGCTTGATTAAGTTTCTATGGGCCTGAATAAACTTAAGGCTACCTTTTGAGTTACAATGGGCCTGCCTCGCCTTAAGCTTCAGCAGATTTCAAGTTTCAAATGTCGAAACTTAAATGGATAAATTAGTTAAATAAACTTTTCGAAATATTCTAGTGCAGGCAGGAACTGAACCTGCGAATTTTGCTATTATTGCTGTTTTGTTTTGTTTTGCTTTTTTTGTTTTATTGCCTCTACCATCTAGGCTAACGCGGTTTCAGAATTTTTTGGCTTAGGTTAGGAGCCACAATTTCATCGAAACCAGTCCAGTGCTTCTAACATTTTTAAACTGGCGAATACTCTTGTTGTTTGTAGGAATAAATAAGGTATCTTAATACAATTGTACATTTTTCCAGCTTATTTGAAAGCAGCTCAGCTGAAAATATACTAATAGCTAGTGGCTTAGACAGTGTCGCAACCAGCCTAATTTGACCTCAATGCTCCATACACGCACGTACTGGCGCGTACTGACAGTTACGCTGGTCGTGACACTATGGAAGCGAATGAAGTATAATCAGGTACAACAAGGATCAGCCGTCGACTTTAGAAGACTTTGAAATGTTTATGCGTTTTAGTTACCCAAATTTGAAAACTTAAAGAGCTTATATTATTAGTCGGAAAAATGTTGAACATTATCTGGATACCATATAAATGCTTACTTACACCATGATAGTGTATTTAGCATCACATACTATGCCGTGTGAAGCCAGCTTAGAATAGGATCAACCCATTTCCTGCCCTGCCCAAGCTTAGGTCGAAATATGAAATAAAAATTTGGGACCTCTCACAAAAATTGTCTTGGCCGGTTGGTATTTTTCTATGGGAGGTACAAATGTTTTTTTTTTTTATATTTCGACTTATGTTCCTTAGGGAAAGTTGTTCAGTTTCATGTGCTGGTTCACCCCTTAAAATATTTAGCAAATTTTTACACCCTGTATACATACCTAGTGAAAAGTCTCTGATATTATTGCAATTATTATTAACCTCTGTATCATTGGCATTTTCATACAAACATGGTAAACTGTTTGCAATACACTCTCTCTCTCCCTCTCTCTCTTTTCGTGTGGGCCGCCCAACGACCGTTCAACGAGTCGTTCAACGACCCGATGAACCCTAGTGTCAGAATTTTTCTACCGCCTTCTACAAGTAGCAGGCTTCTGACATGGTTGTGTAACGACCGCCGTCTAAGTGATCATAGACAGCAACCGGGACCTACGGCTTAACATGCCATCCGAAACACGGAACCATCTTACTTACGGACAATCGGGTGGTTCAGCCCGCAATGTCCTAACCAGACTGGGAACAAATTCACAAAGTGATAAATATCAAGTTTGTGAGTGACCCACCGAGAATCGAACCCGGAACCTGCTACGTCAAAGGCAGTCGCACTACCACTGCGCCACATCGGTCGTCGCAAAGAGAGAGAGAGGTTACTTCCTACAAACTATGCTGTAGTTTGGCAGAGTAAAATCATAATGCTTAAGTGTGTTTAATCTGAATAAACGCTTTATTATTATTATTATTATTTATTATTAGGTAAACTGTTTGCAATACACTACTAACTACATATTTGTGATCTCCAAGTCAAGTGAAACTTAGTCAATTTCATGCCAGTTTGCTGTCGATGGCGCAAGTTCGGCCATTTTGAATACTAGTATAGTGTGAGCACACTGCGGCCTTTAAGATTAAATCAATGGGGTAACTTTGCTTCGTGTGTGATGCCGCCGTGTGATGCCGGCTTAGAATAGCATCACCCCACATCCTTCCCATGGGTGTCGTAAGAGGCGACTAAGGGACTCGAGAGTTAGTGTATTACAATTTTTTGGCGACAGGCTGACAACCTGTCACTATAGTGGTAAGTACACATGTTTTCTGAAACAACCTTGGAAAGCAATCCTCAAAAATGACAGACGTGGCGATAGCGACCATATTCTTATGGCCGTTAACGCTCTGCCTACCCTGCAAGGGATAAAGGCGTGATATGTGTATGTGTGTATGTATGTAGTATAGTGTGAGCACACTGCGGCCTCTAAGATTAAATCAATGAGATAACTTTGCTTCGTACGCATCTTAATAGTCGCTAAAGGATCATGACAACTTTTGTTTGGATGCTCGTCCTGTTTTTCATCAGTCTTGCGTCTCACTTGCAGAAATCGCATCAAAGCCAAAGTTATATAATAATAGAGATTAAATATTGCTTATAATTTGAGCATAGGGAATTTTTATGCAACATACTAGTTCTGGAGTTATTGAGTGTCAAAGTCGGGCATCGAAAGAGACAATAGTGCTGATGTTTGGTTTTGTGCAACAATTAACGTTGCTATTTTTCATTGAAATTGGCGATATTACATATTGCATTCATTTGTTTTGTTACGCAAGACACATGGTTAGCCCATGTATGGGCATTTTCCTTTGCTTCTATTCTCCTAAACTAAAAGAAACTTAAGATATGGTACAAAACAGTTAAATATTACTTGCATACAATTACTTAAAAACTAGTTAATAAAATTTCGCGGAGAGGCAAAGTTGAAGCTGGCAGTATTATTTCTGTTTATTGTTTCTCAGGACAAAGCTTATTTGAAAATTGATTCATAAGAAATCTTTTCATGTGTCTAAAAACTGCCGTTTATTAGTAATCATAGACAGCAACCGGGACCTACGGCTCAACGTGCCATCCGAAACACGGAACCATATTTCTTATGGACAATCGCGTGGTTCGGCCCGCAATGTCCTAACCAGTCTGGGAACAAATTCACAAAGTGATAAATATCAACTTTGTGAGTGACCCACCGAGAATCGAACACGGAACCTTCTGCGTCCAAGGCAGTCGCGCTAACACTGCGCCACATCGGTCGTCGTGGTAAACCACTAAAGGATGAGTTAGTGGACTTTATTTCACACTATGTATTTTTTTATTTTAGTTACCGTAACTGTGTACCATATTGAATCTTAAATGGAAAATCTTGAAGGCTCTTAAGGGTCTTCCCTGGGGCAATGGCAGCACAATATCTCATGTGGTTTAACTTAAGTCTGCCCTCACATCAATCCCTCAAAGGTCTTACAATGGCGTCGATTCGGTGAATTCTCTTAACTTAAAATAGCGTTGGTTTCTTGCCGTCGCAAAGGTTAAGAAAAGAATAGTAGATATTAGAGTCATGTCATGTTTAAGAAACTGAATGGTTTTATTGCACTTTCTAGCCATTTACTTTCTATTGTGCATTATACGTCGAATGAGGATATTTTTTGGGCTGAAAGCCACACTTGTCTTAACTAGGTAACGCTGTTGACGTTTTTGAAGATTGAGGGATTATGTGTTAAGTTTAGGGAATACGAGTATTATCTATATTCTTATCCATGGAAAATAGCTGCTTAGCTTTTTTCATTCGCAGCAGCGCCACGTACTAGGAACTAAACGAATATATTAAAGAATTCCCATGAGAAGACAATTTTAATCGCGAATACAAGTATCCATTTCTGTATATATTAGACGGAATTTTAAATTCTTTTTTCTTCTTCTGTTCAGCATAATTGTGTCCACTGTTGAACGTGTGCCTCTTGATGCTTTGTTCATTCTTTTCTATTTGCGGCGATTCTGGTCCAGCTCGGCCCTGCCGTCTTCTTAATATCGTCCGTACATCTTGATGGAAAGCTCCAAGAATTTTTATTTAAGTTAACAGAAATACCCGAATTGACACCAACCAGCTTTAGAATGTACGGTAAAATTTAATTGAACATCAGGCTTCGTTATTGTGTGTATCCACGGCATAATCCTTTCTTGATGGTGGGATTAATTACAAGGGGAAAGAGGGGGGGGGGGGTATGGGTATATATATGTGTAGCAATTCGTATGAAGCCGTATTTGCTAAGATTGTTTCAAAGATAAGAAATTGCTAGATGACTGGGTCATTAATAAAATACAAATACAAATTTCAATCGTTTACAACGAAGTACAACGTCCAAGTAGATTTACAACGAAAATATTGTCCAAAAATACTACAGAGTCCGTTTTATAGTATTTCGAAATGTTTAAAGTTTGAATTAGTAAACAGAAAAATAAGCCATCCAAAATAGCACAATATGATTTGATAAAACACAAAACCTATAGAAATTTATTTAGAATTTGTGTCATGTTTATGAAAATTTATAATCCTTATTTTACTCACACGATATCAGAGATTTATAACAAAATTAACACAATTTTTAATTCTGATTCGTACGAAACATAATCTTGCAAGGTGTCCCGGTTTTTCTGATGAGAAGTGTAGTTAGCTTAAAATACAAATTTTTGAAATAAGAAGCTAAAAATTGCCCGACTCATTTCCATGAAACACAAAATCATAAAATTTATGACTCCAAGCAAATGACCCATATAATTTGATTAAGTTAGTCATCTGACTCCTTTATTAATTACGTCATAAACATAAACAAAATGCTCAACAATTTATGACTTCCTGTGTAAAAAAAAACTCTGTTAATTTTGAATTACGACTTTGTAAGAGTCATTTTTTTTATAGACGTGGAACGTAATTTTGTGAAAAAAAATAGAGGTATTTACTAATGGAGAGGCCCGCCGAATTAGGAACCTATGTTATACGATCACCCCATTTCTTTCTCGCAGGTGTCGTAAGAGGCAACTAAGGAATTCGAGGGTTTCATGTGTTTTGCAACTTCACATGACAGGCTGACAACCTGTCACTATAGTCACGAATTATCAGAAACGACGCCCAAACATTCGTCAGACGTGGCGATAACGACCGTAATTTTGTTTACTGGTAGCTATAATCTGGCCAGATCCCACTGAAACGATAATCACATATTATTAATACAAACAAACAATTACAAATCACGCATTTATCCCTCGCGGGGTAGGCAGAGCGTTAACGACCGTAAAAAACGTTTGATGAATGTTTGAGGGTCGTTTCAGTCAAGTCATGTATCACTATAGTGACAGGTCAGCCTGTCGCCTAAAATTGCAATACGCATGAAACTCCCGAGTCCCTCAGTCGCCTGTTACTCCACGGGAAAGAAATGGGCTGATGCTATTCAAAGCCGGCATCACACGGCTCTATCCGTCACACCTGTATAAATGAAGTTATTATACAATATACAGGATGACGTTAACGAGCCCATTCTACAGGATGGTGTAAAACATGGTTTCCATTAGGGCGTCATTATGACACCGCCTAGGATGAGGGAATTCACATTGTTCATTCACTAAGTTAGCGGAGGTAAGAAAGAGGGCATTCCTTGCTTCGGAAGGCATTACTGTCGCGTTTCTACTAGAAACATAAAATATAACTAACCTATTTACGAGTATTACCTAAGTAATTGTATTGTAATTGACAATATAAAAGCATTCGTTATAAATCTACTTGAAAATAAACCATTGACAAATAGTTTAGTAATTTTGAGAGAATGGACGAAAGGAGATTAACAAAAGAGATAGGTATATAAGGCGAGTGTTAGTGGAAACGTTGTAAGGGAAAGGCCGCGAAGAACGAACCTGGACCAAATCGGGGACGTTTTAAAGAAAGGTCAGGTCAGAAGTACCCTAAACCGACGAGCGTGCATGAAACGACTGAAGAAGCGACAGAAGTATGCCAGGATCGTAGCAAGTGGAAGGAAAAAGTCTCTGCCTACCCCAGCGGGAACGAGCCGTGATTTATGTATGTATGTACATTTGCTTGTTAAGCCGTCGGTTTTGGTTGCTATCTAAGATAACTAAGACAGCGGTCGTCACACAACCATGTGAGAGGCGTACCACTAGTAGTAGGTGGTTATATAAATGTGTGTGTATGTTATCAAAGGTGAAAATTTAAATGTTTGCCTTGAATTCAGTATGTCGTTCTACCTACCATATGTTGCACAATTTTACACTTTATCACGCCTTATAAATATAAATGTAAGTTATTTAAGTCATTTTTAAACTCTCTTACTTCGTGGCCCAACACTAAAGCAGGTATAAATTTCAAACTACGCTCGTCGTCACTCAGACGACGATGTAAAGGTCGCGCCATCTAGCGAGGAATTGGCACAACATACACGTGAGCTAAACTATCTAAGGGAAATTAGCTCAAATGAGATTTTACCTCGGCAAGCGCACATACATACATACATATGTCACGCCTTTATCCCTTGCGGGGTAGGCAGAGCGTCAACGGCCGCAAGAATACGGTCGCCATCGCCACGTCTGACATTTTTGAGGATTGTTTTCCAAGGTTGTTTCAGAAAACATGTGTATCACTATAGTGACAGGTTGTCAGCCTGTCGCCTAAAAATTGTAATACTCTAATACCCCTCGAGGGTATTGTATCCCTTAGTCACCTCTTTCGACACCCGTGGGAAGGATGTGGGGAATGTTATCCTAAGCCGGTATCACAAGGTCAGATGATCTGGTGAAGATCGCTGGACGCCAGTGGATGCAAGTTGCGCAGGATCGTTCACTTTGGAAATCTTTGGGGGAGGCCTATGTTCAGCAGTGGACGTCTTCCGGCTGAAATGATGAAGCGTACAAAACTTTGGAAAGGTCTATGCTGGGGACCTCGCTGATGGATAGAGTCCGTCATGAGACATACATACATATTCCACGCCTTTATCCCATGCTTGGTAGGCAGAGCGTTAACGATCGTAAAACTACGGTCGTTATCCCCACGTCGGACAAGTGTTGAGGGCCCTTTCAGATGGTTCGTGTATCACTGTAGTGACAGGTTGTCAGCCTGTCGCCTAAAATTTTTAATACACCAATACGCTCGAGTCCCTTACTCGCCTCTTACAACACCCGGAAATGAATGGGGTGATGCTATTCTAAGCCGGCATCACACGGCACGTAATGAGACTATACGCAAAAAGACCAAAGTAACAGATATAGTACAAAAGTGTAGCAAACTGAAGTGGCAGTGGGTTGGTCACATCTGTCTAGGAACCGATGGCCGGTGGAGGGTGCGGGTTCTCGAGTGGAGACCACGCCTCAGCAAGCGTACCGTTGGACGCCCTCCGGCCAGATGGACCGATGACTTAAAGAGAGCGGCTGGTAGCGACTGGATGGCGAAAGCGGGAGATCGTTCATTGTGGCGTACCCTGGGGGAGGCCTACGTCCAGCAGTGGCTGCTATAGACTGATGTGATGATGTGAGACCTTAACTTAACAGCGTTTCCAGTCCACTGCTGTACATGCGCCTTTCTCTATCCTATCGGGAGGCAGTGCCATACTCACCACGCTTGGTAAGCGTTTTAGCGAGCGCAGTGTGAGATGTTGTATTCACAGGGAACGCTGTTGCCCATTCCCTTGATGATTATCTTCTAGTCTCTTTTTACGAAACCCACGGGAACAATTTGACGTGATGCTATTTATTCTAAGGCGATTTTACATTTAAATGATATTTTGAACAGACTTAATATAATTTAACTAACGGCCCACTCTTTGGAATTTCACCTTTTCCCGGCATACTTAAAAACCACATCAAAATCTGTTTCGTTGTTAAAAAGATCTAAGGACTGTAGCGACTGTATTTTTACAGTATAGTGATAGTAATAAATTGTCTACGCTGCTACGATTTTGATCGTAGCAAACGCTACGCTTGTGCAATGCTACGAGCATCGTAGCGGTGCAAAGAGCTACGGACTAAATAAATTTAAGTTACTTGACCTTAACAGCCACGACCGATGTGGCGCAATGGTAGTGCGACTGCCTTTGACGCACAAGGGTACGGGTTCGATTCTCGGTTGGTCACTCACAAAGTTGATATTTATCACTTTGTGAATTTGTTCCCAGTCTGGTTAGGACATTGCGGGCTGAACCACCCGATTGTCCGTAAGTGAGATGATTCCGTGTTTCGGATGGCACGTTAAACCGTAGGTCCCGGTTGCTGTCTATGATAACTTAAACGGCGGTCATTACACAACCATGTCAGAAGCCTGCTACTTGTAGAAGGCGGTTAAACAATTCTGACACTAGGGTTCATCGGGTCGTTGGACGACTCGGTGTCCCACACGGAAAGAGAGAACAGCCTTCCACCTGACATTCCTGCTGATCATGGGCCTCCCTTTATCAAGATTTCAATATTTCAGTCGTTTATTTCCAAGTAGACTCACAATGAAAGCTTTTAGAATGTCAGAAAGTTACAATACAATACTGTCACCGAATAAATGAATTAGTCATTGTAATTAAGAGGGAATAGACACAATTTTCTCTTTTTATAGCAATTTTATGTTCCTAGTCGAAATGTTGCACTAGTGTGATAAAAAATAAAGGCACTGCCTCAGGGCTGGCCATGTCGGGGGGTATCTCATATACATACATACATACATATATCACGCCTTTATCCCTTGCGGGGTAGGCAGAGCGTTAACAGCCGTAAGAATACGGTCGCTATCGCCACGTCTGACATTTTTGAGTATTGTTTTCTAAGGTTGTTTCGGAAAACATGTGTCACTATAGTGACAGGTTGTCAGCCTGTCGCCTAAAAATTGTAATACACCAATACTCTCGAGTCCCTTAGTCGCCTCTTACGACACCCACGGGAAGGATGTGGGGTGATGCTATTCTAAGCCGGCATCACACGGAGTAACTAATAATAATAATCCTTAATCTAATATACGATACGGTATTTTATTTTATTTATTACAGGAATTACAAGAAATCTCATAGTAACAGCATTTCTTCTTCATCTAATTCCCCCCGAATAGGATATTTTGTAAGATTTTTGTAACCTGTTTTGGTTACAAAACAATGCCATCTATTAAGGCGTAAAAAAACACAAAATCGAGCGAGCTCGGTCCACTAGCTGGTTTCTTAAAATCTCACAATTTTCTCACATCTTAAGAAAATCTAGATACTTACCTGTTGAAATTCAAGGAGAGGTATGTTTAATTTCAACCAATACCCCCGAGTTATTCGCAACAGTTTAATTTGTTCAAAGGCGTTATTTGTTACCCCCGGGTAACTAATTGCTTTCTTCCAATTTGAACCTTATAATGGTCGGGGTATGGTATAAACTACAAGACGAAGCGAGCGCGAAAATTGTTTTTCATGATTTTTCCTAAATCATTCGCTAACAAAAAAGTGTTTACAGTTCTAATAATGCTCGGAGTGTGATTAAAATACATGAAAATGATGGGGACAAACTAAATGTATTAAGTTTTAAAGATTTCTCAAAACAAAATTTTACAGTGCTATGCAATGCAATGCTAAACGTAAGATACAATTTTGAAGACGCATAGAAAACCAGCACGATAATTGTCTTTTTTATAAATGAGTTAGCCGAACATAAATTACTTGTTTTTGTGTAACCCTGGAAATTTCTTTTTTTACCATTTATCTACCGACTGTTTTTATGGACAAATAATATAGACTATATATTAGCAAAGTTAATTTAACAGTCTCCGTTTTGAGCAATTAATGATTTTTTTCTTAAATAACGCTTCAAAGGTAGATTAGAACTCTTAAACTATCTACTACTACTACTTAAAAATTTAACTACTTCTACTTAAACTTCTTACAAAAACAATAACTAGTACTACTTAGAAATAAAACTTTCAAAACTGCATTTCCATCTCGCTACCGCTACCGCCAATGACTTGATCGCATCATTATTTCACGAATTCTTCCCTCAGCGGTTTTCATGTCGTTGCTGTTTTATCGCTTCGCTTAATTGAACCCATGCCGTGTGATGCCGGCTTAGAATAGCATCAACCCACATCCTTCCCGCGGGTGTCGTAAGAGGTGACTAAGGGACTCGAGATTATTGGTGTATTACAATTTTTAGGCAACAGGCTGACAACCTGTCACTATAGTGATACACATGTTTTCGGAAACAACCTTGGAAAACAATCCTCAAAAATGTCAGACGTGGCGATAGCGACCGTATTATTACGGCCGTTGGCGCTCTGCCTACCCCGCAAGGGATATCATCATCATCATCATCATCATCATCATCTGCCTGCCCTTATCCCAATTTATTTGGGGTCGGCGCAACATGTCTTCCTCTTCCATTCATCTCTATCTGCAGTCAAATCTTCGTTTACACCTTTTTGGCTCATATCATCTTTTATACAATCCATCCAAACTTTTTTAGGCCTTCCTCTCCTTCTGCGTCCATCCACATTCATATTCATTACTTTCTTCGTCACATGATTTTCATCCCTCCTCATAACATGCCCATACCACGATAAACGACTAGCTCTCACCTTTTCTGTCACTGGCGTTACTTTCAAACTTCCTCTAATATACTCGTTCGTATGTGAACCCGCTACCCTCCTGGTACCAGTGGAGCGCTCGTTTAAATATGGGTCATAGGAGGTAAACCATGCACATGCAAAACGATAGGTCAATATGTGATCATCATCATCATCATATCAGCCCATAACTACCCACTGCTGAGTATACATACATACGTATATCACGCCTTTGTCCCTTGCGGTGTAGGGAGAGCGTTAATGGCTGAAAGAATACGGTCACTACCGCCACGTCTGACATTTTTGAGTTCCCAAGGTTGTTTCAGAAAACATGTGTATCACTATAGTGACAGGTTGTCAGCCTGTCGCCTAAAAATTGTAATACGGAAGAATGTGGAGTGATGCTATTCTAAGCCGGCATCACACGGCAAATTTCTACCCGTGGATGTCGTAAAAGGCGACAAAGATATGAATCCAAGGAATGAGCTGCAATTTTCACTGTCAATATCTACACCACTTGGCACTGCGCTTGCCCACTCCCTGGTTTCCACCTTTATTCGTATTTAACAACACTAAAATGGGGTGATGCTATTCCAAGCTGGCACCACCTTGTATGCGGTTGATTACATACACACACACAAATCACGCCTTTATCCCTTGCGGGGTAGGCAGAGCGTTAACGATCGTAAAATTACAGTCGTTATCGCCACGTCTGACAAGCATTGAGGGTCTTTGCAGATAATTCGTGTATCACTGTAGTGACAGCTTGTCAGCCTGTCGCCTAAAATTGTAATACACATGAAACCCTCGAGTCCCTTAGTTGCCTTTTACAACACCCGCGGGAAAAAATGGGGTGATGCTATTCTAAGCCGGCATCACACGGCAAATTACACACGGTTGATTAATTATGTGATATAGAATCCCGTTTATTGATAAATGATAATGATTTATTCATCACAATACCTACGTTGTCTATGGCAACGGAATCGAGCCGAAAGTAATTTATTTCAAGTTCTCATGTTTTCCTATAGTGATACACATGTTTTCTGAAACAACCTTGGAAAACAATCCTCAAAAACGTCAGACGTGGCGATAGCGACCGTATTCTTACAGCCGTTACGCTCTGCCTACCCCGCAAGGGACAAAGGCGTGATATATGTATGTATGTATGTCTCATGTTTTCCTTGTTTCGTACGGAATATCTCATTCATAACCATTGGTAACATCCATAACACATTTAGTATGTATGTTTATCATAATAATATTATGCAGGGTGTAAGGGACGGTGTAACGAAAACTTTGTAGGCGTGCTCAGACTATGAAATTGAACAACTTTTACATGGGCTATGTTGGGAATGGAAATTTTTTTTTCGACTTTACATACAAAATTCCCGATCAGCTGACTTTGACAGTGACTTTGTGAGTGAAAATTGTTCCGTTTCCCAACATAGGCCCCATAAAAAAAAAGTTGTTCAGTTTCATGGTCTAATCACGCCTGCAAAGTTTTCGATACACCGTGCCTTACACCCTGTATTTTGTGACTTGATATCTGATGTTACTTCCTCTTCTTTTCGTATGGGACACCGTGTCACCCAACGACCCGATGAACCCTGGTGTCAAAAGTTTCAGTGCAGGCAGTGAAAAATTCTGACACTAGGGTTCATCGGGTCGTTAGACGACTCGGTATCCCACACGAAAAGAGGAAGAAGTGCAGGCCTCTGACACTGTTAACTAACGACAGCTTTCTTAGTAACCAACATAGCAACCAAGACCTACGGCTTAACGTGCCTTCCGAAACACCATCTTTCTTAAGGACAATCAGATAGTTCAGTGCAATGCCCTAACCAGACTAGAAAGAAATTCATAAAGTGATAAATTCCCGCCCGACCGAGAATCAATTAAAGAATAATTATTAATTCATGTGTTTTATGTTTTGTTTCAGGTAAGCAGAAAATTATCTATCAAACCCAGTACTTATGAATTTAGAGCTTTGGCTCTGGGTGCTGCACCGCAGAGGTACCAAAGATAGTGATTATGTAGATATGGTTAATGAATATATTTTAGCTGAGCGAATATATTTTACGTGGTTTTTACCCGATTGTGAATCGAAAATTTACATTGAGATTGTAAACTCGAATTCGAGATTTTGAGATTGTTCTTGCATTGGTTATCGTACTAGTATTATAAATGCGAAAGTTTGTATGTTTGTTTGTTTGTTTGTTTGTTACTCCTTCACGCTAAAACTACAGAACTACTCATGAAATTTTTCACTCTTATAGAGGGTAACTTGGATTAACACATAGGGTAGTTGTTATCCCGAGAAAATGTTCCTGTGGGATGATAGGGATTAAAACCGACTTCCACGCGGACGGAGCCGCGGGTGCCCGCTAGTAATAATATAATAACTTAAATGTTTCATAAAATTTTCACGTCAAATCAAGTTTCAGCTGAGTGCAGTCCTTAAGTTCTTAAAGCGTTGCAATTATAATTTTTTCTTGTGAAAAATAACTATGGAGCCGTGGCGGCGTTAAAAATGTCTCCGACTACACTTTGGAATTCCTCTCCATACTTCTTTAGTAATTTCCACTTGAATTTACTGCCTTTTTAAACGGGTGATTTATATGGAGTCGTTTTTAGTTGGTGAATACCTATACAGACTTTGTTTCGTTGCATGTATACCTATACATGACTGTCTCGATGGCGTAGCGGATAGTATGCCTGCCTTCTACGCCGAGGGTCGTGGGTTCGATCCCCACCGGACACAAATATTTGTTAAGTCAATTTTCAAATATTTGTGTTGAGTCTGGGTGTTTTCTATGTATAATATGTATTTATTTACAAAAAAAAAAAGAATATATGTATTAGTATCAAGTATCTAGTTCCCATAGTACAAGCTTTGCTTAGTTTGGGGCTAGATGGCGCTGTGTGAATTGTCCAGGATATTTATTATTTATTATTTATTTTATTCTTGCACTGCACTGCTCATCATAAAATGCGGAACACCTTGCAAGTTTCTTACGAATCACATTGTTTATAAAGTGATTATTTTGGAATAAATGTCTGATACATACATACATACATATATCACGCCTTTATCCCTTGCGGGGTAGGCAGAGCGTTAACAGCCGTAAGAATACGGTCGCTATCGCCACGTCTGACATTTTTGAGAATTGTTTTCTAAGGTTGTTTCAGAAAACATGTGTGTCACTAAAGTGACAGGTTGTCAGCCTGTCGCCTAAAAATTGTAATACACCAATACTCTCGAGTCCCTTAGTCGCCTCTTACGACACCCACGGGAAGGATGTGGGGTGATGCTATTCTAAGCCGGCATCACACGGCATATCAATGTCTGATATCTTATTGAAAATGTCCGTAATTCAAATAGTTTTTATAGGTTTCGTGTTTTATCAAATAATAAAAACGAAAGCGTCTCGATTTCACTGATGAGACTCGGCTGGTTGACTCCAAGCAAACTAGCAAGCAAGCAAGCAAGTTACAAGCTAGCAAGCTAGCTGCAAGCAAGCAAGCTCCAAGCTAGCTAGCTACAAGCTAACAAGCTGCAAAGTAGCAAGTTACAAGTTAGCAAGTTACTCAAAAATGTGTAGTTGCCGTCAGTGAGAACTTAGCCTAAGTTAATGCATTTTAATTTCAGTAACTAGTTTATTGACATCTAATTGACCCCTTACGCCGTGTGATGCCGGCTTAGAATAGCACCACCCCGTTTCTTCCCGCGGCGTAAGAGGCGACTAAAGGTTTAATGTGTATTACAACTTTAGGCGACAGTCTGACAACTACTACTATTGTGTCAAACGTGGCGATAGCGACCGTATTTTGGCGGCCGTTATTGCTCTGCTAACCCCGCAAGGGATAAAGGCGTATTATGTGTATGTATGAATACAAACTAACGAAAATCATGACATGATAGGTCAGTTTGTATGAGGGGTCAATGAACTTTTCACTGATTTTAAACTCACGAACCATAGTCACTAGATTTTTAGACAAAGTCTAATACTAAGTTACTAAGTTGACTGAGAAAAGGACGGACACTGATTACTCTTAAGTTTTCTCAGTACCCGGTCCACAACCGGATCATAGTTGAGTTAAAGTTAGAATAATGGTACACTACGTCGTCTAACTGTGTTACAGCGACGTTGCTGGTAAATAAAGTTGTCACTTGTTGTACTGGATTTCACATACATACATACATACATATATCACGCCTTTATCCCTTGCAGGGTAGGCAGAGCGTCAACAACCGAAAGAATACGGTCGCTATCGCCACGGCTGACTTTTTAGAACTAATTCTTCAAATTTAAGATCTTGGCGGTGAGCATCCAAACAAGACTGACAAATTGAGCACGATCCCTTTGCATAAGTTAAACTTACATATATCACGCCTTTTCCCTTACGGGGTAGGCAGAGCGTTAACGGCCGCAAAATTACGGTCTTTATCGCCACGTCTGAAAGGTATTGTGGGACCCTTCAGATGATTCGTGTATCACTGTAGTGACATATTGTCAGCCTGTCGCTTAAAGTTGTAATACGTGCCTGTGAAACCCTCGAGTCCCTTAATTACCTCTTACAACACCCGCGGAAGAATTTGGGTGATGCTTCTCTATGCCATCACACGGCACTCTAACCTTACTCTAATTTAAACTCTAATCTGTAAGATATTTGCTTATCACAAAAACAGATCTCCATAATATTTATTTCAGTCTCTCTTGGAAACAACTCAAAGCAACACTTTGCCTGAATGAGGAGGAAAATAAAGTTGATTTGAAAGTAATTTATGGAAGGAAATGGGACTTGTATTCCGGGAATTTTGCCCGGGAATAATTTTCACAGCTTATTTTATAGGTAACGCAAGAAAAATCATATTTATGGCACTATTTTAACAGAAAAAGTCTCTATACAGGGTGCAAGAACAATACCTGCAAGTATTTTAAGGGGTGAACCAGCCCATGAAACTAAACAACTTTCCCCAGGTAACATGAAATATGAAAAAAATACTTGGACCTCCCATACGAAAATACCGGCCGTTTTTTTTAATTTGTATGGGAGGTCCGAAAAATTTTCCCATATTTCGACCTATGTTTCTTTGGGAAAGTTGTTCAGTTTCATGAGCTGATTCGCCCCTTAAAATATTATCAGCTAATATTTCCACATCTTATTGACATATGCTTAGCCTTAACAGCCACGACAGTCCTTTACTGGATATGGGCTTCCCCGCATCGGGAGTCGGGAGGTCTTGGCGAGCGCAGTGTAAGATGTTGCATTCACAGGGAGCGCTGTTGCTCATTCTCTGGATTAAATTTATGCCTTAGTCGGTTTCTAAGACAGTCACGGGTAGAATTGGGGTTATGCTATTCTAAGCCGGCACCACACGCCGGCATGGACATAGATCACGTCTGTATCTCTTGCAGGATAGACAGTAAAAAGTCTCAAAATGGTCTTTATTACTATGTCTGACAAATCCTTGAGGTTGAAGTGTTGCCATACTCACTCACGTTGCAGTGCATGATGCTATAGATATTAACTGGGAACGTCTCTGCCCATTCCTGAAAAAAAAAAACTGTAGTAAAGAATATTGGTTCTAAGCTGGATTCCGATGAAATCGTTTATACTCGTAATACTTACTTAATTTTTTAAAGGTTTTAAATTTTAGTCAAAATCTTTCATAAAAAATACATAGTGTTTATTACATCGGTTGGGTTACGCAAAATAGGCGCATGCAGACGTCGAGTTGCGGAAAACAGCCCGTTTTACCATTACCATTACCATTACATCGGTTGGGTATTTGGTACTTAAAAGGTACTTAGGTATTTCTATAAAAGTTTTAAGCACTTCATGTTTTACCTGCATGTTCTTTCTGCGCTCAAGGCTCAAACTTTTAATAAAACACGTATACCGCCTTAAATGTTTGTTCTTAAGGCGATATTCCGCTTGTCTCCAACATACCCGCATTATTTATTATCAAAACTTGTAATTAAAGCGATCCAGAGGGAGAATTTAAAGTTAAATTTAACCCTGTTTAAGGTTATGTTCGTGATACACACGGTTGTAGAGTTTGGAGAGACCGTATCCTTACGGCCGTTAACGCTCTGCCTATCCCGCAAGGGATGAAGGCGTGATATATGTATGTATGTAATATCTCCGGAGCGCAGGCAAGCTCTCCACACCGTTTTATGGGCGAGCGTACTAGGAGACTCCGTCTCCGGGTACTGCCCTAATTATGGAGTGCGACCGTCGTGCAGGGTGCAAAAAAATTTTTGCAAATATTTCAAGGGATGCCCATGAAACTGAACAACTTTCCCCAAGAAACATAGGTCGGAATATAAAAAAATATAGAGTTTGGAGAATTATTCATCGAACTTAATTCTATGATGAATTCTAAAACATAGTTTGCTAAAACATTGTTAAAAGCTTCTTAAAAAGCGCCTCCATAAAACTTTTCACAGTTGTATATTTCGTTTCACAGTTATCTCCATAATACCTGCTTGTTTGATATTACAGAAAATGAAATGAATTCTGTAAAAGAAAATTATTGTCACCATTACGGTAAAAGATAGAAATTAAATTTTAAATCGAGTTAGTAATAAATAATCGTTACAACTTACAACTTTAGGCGACAGGCTGACAACCTTTCACTATAGTGATACACGAATCATCTGAAAGGCCCTCAATACTTGCCAGACGTGCGTGGCGACAACGACCGTAATTTTACGATCGTTAACGCTCTGCCTACCCCGCGAGGGATAAAGGCGTGATTTGTATATGTATGTATGTGTACGTAGGAATATACAACGCTATAAGTGTAGGTATGTATTCAAGTTTCCTGAACAACAAGTCCGTGTGTCACTTTATTACGTACAACCAGACAGACTTTTCCGTCTTATGATATAAGGAGGCAGGAAGTTTGCATTCGCTGTTTCATTACTCTTCTTCTTTATATTTATATATATCTTAACTTTATCTTATCTAGTGATACACGTGTTTTCTGAAACAACCTTGGAAAGCAACTCTCAAAAATGTCAAACGTGGCAATAGCGGCCGTATTATTTTGCGGCCGTTAAAACTCTGCCTACACCTGATAAAGGCGTGATTTGTGTCTGTGTGTGTGGTGTTCTACATTAATTTAAGTTCTGGCATCAGAAATTCTCGTCTCAAACGTTCGTAGGATTCTAAGAACACGTATTGAAGTTTCAAGCGTGAAACGTTCTGAAAGCGTAACTAATTTTATGTTTTAGCGATAATTTTAATTTTAAACTCATTTATGTTGAATATAATAATTAACCTAGGATTAGCGCCAGGTTAGTGTAAAAACTTGGTTTCACGTCAAATCCCCTAGGTTAGGTAGCCGACCCCGACAGAGAACGGGATAAGGCAAGGAGAATGATGATAATAAGTTGTGTTCAATGCTTTGCTTAAAATAGCATAACCTTATTTGGACAGATAAATATATAAATATGCTGAACAATTGACACAGCGCCATCTTGGACCAAATTAAGCAAAGCTTGTACTATAGGAACTAAGGTAGATGCTGATACTAATTTTTAGCCTATGCTTTTGATGATTAGATGACTTTTAGAATGCATCTGGTAGCGACTAGATGATGAAAACGGGACATGGTTGATTATGGCGAACCTTGAGGGAAGACTACGTCCAGCAGTGGACTGCCATAGACTGTGATTTGAATCCAGGGAATGGATAGCGTTTCTTGTCAATACAAGATCTTGCACTAAGCTCCATCTCATATGCGAAGAAGTCCAATAGTGGACTTGTTTAGGCTGTTTATTCAAATACACTTTTTTTCTTGTATTAACCGACAAAAGAAAGGGAGGTTCGCACCTTTACACGTTCTTTGAAGGCGGTTCCCTTTTTAAAAAAATAACAATTTAATCGTCCCTGCAGTGGGACATGTCTGGCTAATAATAAAAATAATAATAAATAATTCAATCTTTTTAACTTCAAAAAATTACTTCTTTCACTAGTTTTAATAAGTATTATGTTACATCATATAACATTTCTAATACCAGATGTTAAGGTTTCGCTTTTAACATGATATTATGCGTCCGTCATCTTTGATCTGAAAGTATTATTTTTCTTCTAATTATTTCTTGTTTTCGTAATAGTTTCCCGTTCTAGTGATTCAAGCCTCGGCCTCGGATACCAAATCGAGTATGACCAGTACTTTGATCAATGATAAATTATTCAGAGGAAACCCTGAGGACATAAAAACTCGACTCACTCAGACGCGAAGTGCGTTCAAGTCCTATGATAAAAAGTTCGAATCCAAATAATAACATGTAATCATCAAATTTTTGAGTCAGACGTATAAATACAGGATATTTTGTGTTTTTGTGCATTTCAACTTGCATCTAGTCGAAAACACGATATTTACTTGATATTTGTTTGTTTGGGGTCTGAATTCGGCTATTTCAAAGTATTTATACTAATGTCTCTGTAAAGGGTGGCTATAGTGTCTATAAAGTTTATTAGTTGTAAAGTGAAAAAGTGTTAGACAGTGGCAGTTGTGTGTCGCTGAAATCGCATTGGCCAAATCATTGGAAATTGGGACCCAGGTTATTCGGTTACCTAGAGTTCCTTCTGAATATTAATTTTCTCTGTGTTTCAGTTGAAACAAAATAACGAATGGACACTAAAATTACTCATGACGTCTCCAATCGGACACCAACGGATGTTATCAGTCAAACCGCGGCGGATGTCAGAATTGACGTTGACATTTCGGTCTCTGGTTTGACAGGTGCTCTCAATTTGACCATTATTTTTGTTTCGAAAGTATATGAGGTGTAAAAATGTCGAAAGCAAATTTTGAATGCATGATGCTACTAGTAGGATCTAGCAAATAAATAAATTGTCGGCTTAATGTTATTTGTTGCGGCTGTCGGTTTGGTGCGATTTTATGTTCCGAGATTCAAAAAAGTGGACTTTTTGCGATAAGATGTATGAACCAGCGATTAAACCAAATAGTTCTTCAAATTGAACAACTTTCCCAGCAAAAAAACGAATATATATTTGAATGTGCCATGAAATTTTGTATAGGAGGTCCGATATCATATTTCGACCTATGTTCCTTGGAAAAAGTTGCTCAGTTTCGTGAACTTCACTCCTTAAAATACCTATTTGTAGTTGATTTATTTACATCCTGTATTCGTAGTGTTAAATTAATCTTGGCCTAGTAAACCGGAGTAGGCATAAATACTGAAAAATAATTGGAATTTTACAGTAGGCTTGGTAACAACGCACGTGTTTTTTGTTACTGTGGCATTCTGTAACAACGCACGTGTTTTTTGTTACTGTGGCATTCTGTCACACTCACAATCTTACGCATTAAAAACGCCTAATAAAAAAAATCGTTAGAAACAACGTAGATGTTTTTTTACATACATAGGTACACATATCACGCCTTTATCCCTTGCGGGGTGGGCAGAGCGTTAACAACCGGAAAAATACGGTCGCTATCGCCACGTCTGACAAATATTGAGGACCGGTTGAGATAATTTGTGTATCACTATAGTGACAGGTTGTCAGCCTGTCGTCTAAAAGTTGTAATACACAATATGAAACCCTCATGTCTCTTATTCGCCTCTTATGAAACCTACAGGAAAGAAATGGGGTGATGCTACTCGAAGCTGCATTTTTTTAGCACTCCATTTTTTTTCTGATAGGCTACTTAAATGAAAATCAAAAAGTACTTAATAGTATTCTCATCAAACCGAGTCGCTGCCTGTTACTACAAAACAAAGCGACACCAAAGCAAGAATAAATTAAAAATCAAAGAATATTAATTTGGAGCTCATCAGGGTTTCGTTCTCGGTGTTTCGTTTCACATCAAACGCGTCTGTTTCACGGATATTAGCAACGGCTTCACACTTGAAAGATGTAAGAACTGTGGTTATTTAAAAACAATAATATGAATATAGAATAGGACGTCCTAAAAATTAGCTAAATATCTTTTGTTTTGCCCCGAGGCAGTGACTTTATTTTTATTTTATCCCAATTGTGCCGCGACGATTAGAAACAGAAAATTGTTATACACACACACAAATCACGCCTTTATCCCTTGCGAGGTAGGCAGAGCGTTAACGATCGTAAAATTACGGTCGTTATCGCCACGTCTGACAAGTATTGAGGGCACCTTCAGATGATTCGTTCAGATGAAAATTGTTATAAAAAGAGAAAATGGTGTCCGAAAATTTTATCTATTTTACAGTGACTAACCCATTTATTCAGTGAATGTATTGTAATTGACATTTGAAAATAAGAGTATTGGCTTGTAAATCTAATTGGAAATAAACAATTGAATATTTGAAAATTGTATACACTACAGGCAGGTGTGGCAGGCAGGTGTACCCACGTATGATCCACTAAGTCATCGAGCCAGTTTAAGATACAAATGAAAACCTACTACAGATACAAATAGTACAAATTAGTTTCGTTACAATGTTAAAACAGACGCCAAGATGAATCACATGACTAGAAAATAAACTACACAGATTCCAAAAACAAGTATAAATTTATATAAAAACCGCCTAAAATGTTGTCGACCTGCCAACGGTGAGTCGTCTCATTCAGACTGAACAGAAATAGATTTCATTAAACTATTTTTGATGCGGTCTAATTAAAACTTGCACAGTTCTGCGGGTCAAGATTTTGTGAAACTCCTACTTGTTTTAAAACTAGCGGCCTGCCCCAGCGGCTGCGCGTGCCGCAACTCATTTTCCCGTGGGAATTAGGATTTTTCCCGGCAAGTTACATACATAAAAACCTTTCTCTTGAATGTATATTAAAAAAACTTGCATCAAAATCAGTTGTGTAGTTTTAAAGATTTAAACAAACATACATACAAACAGACGCGAAAAGCGATTTTGTTTTATACTATGTAGTGATAAGACATATAAATAATTTCCCTGTTATGCCGCATTAGTACAGCATCACTCCACATCTTTTCCTTGAGCGTCGTAAGAAGTGACTAAAGGACTCTAGGATTAACGTGTATTGCAAATTTAGGCGATAGACTGACAACCTGTCACTATGGTACTTGTGCTACAGTGCATGTCGGTCGTTTAATTTTTTACCGCCATTTATTCTCTGCCTATCCCGCACGGGAAAAGGCGTGATGTGTTTGATATGTAACATACGCTTTAGACCAAAAAGCCGATACTCAATATATGCCCATCAAAATCCGCCCAGCACTTTGACATTTCAAACAATATTACGTCCCGTATAAAAAAAGCAACGTAGAACGTATACAAAGGTGCGGGTAAAATTGACAGGTTGACGCTTTGAAAAACACGCAAACCTAGAGTGAAATGAAAATCGCAACCCGACTTCGATATTTTAAAATTCTTACCATTTTTTATAGGACACCGAGTCATAAACGACCCTATAAAACATAGCCAGTTTTTTAGAAACAGTTTTAAATTATTTTAAATCTGGAAATGATTCTGACAAGGCAGTAAATTAGTCCTTGTCACTTTCTACAATTAGCGAGAGAAGGGACAAAAAATCTGAATCGAATAATGATTATCTACTCGCAAAATAATAAAAAATTACAGAGCTTTATTACTTAGTATTAGTCTTCGCTAGAGTAAAAGTTAGTCCATGGTCTTCGCTAGGGTTACAGTTACAGCAGTTAAGTAAAATTCTATACCAAATTAATAGCTACCCCTTTTGCCAAAGTTGGATAAAAAAAACATGAGGTAAAACCGGATAGAAGCCGGGGCACGGTCAAACACAACTTTATTAAAAGGAAATGTTCAATAGAATTGACTTTTGCCATTAAAATTGCTTTATATAAATCTGACGAAAGTGTAATTAGATTTTGTTTGTATAAGCAACAGGTTTAAATAAATATTGATTAAATGTATTTATTGCTGCCGTGTGATGCCGGCTTAGAATAGCATCACCCCACATCCTTCCCGTGGGTGTCGTTAGAGGCGACTTAGGGACTCGAGAGTATTGCTGTATTACTATTTTTAGGCGACAGGCTGACAACCTGTCACTATAGTGACACACATGTTTTCTGAAACAACCTTGGAAAACAGTTCTCAAAAATGTCAGACGTGGCGATAGCGACCGTATTCTTTCGGCTGTTAACGCTCTGCCTACCACACACACATACACATTCATACATACATATATCACGCCTTCATCCCTTGCGGGGTAGGCATAGCGTTATTGGCTGTAAGAATACGATGATTCGTGTATTACTATAGTGACAGCCGTTAACGCTCTGCCTACCCCACAAGGGATAAAGGCGTGATATAAGTATGTATGTATGTATTTATTTACATCATTCTCCTTGCCTTATCCCGTTGTCTGTCGGCGTCGGTTACCTAACCTAGGGGATTTGACGTGGAACCAAGTTTTTACACAAAGCGACTGCCATCTGACCTCTGCAACGCGAAGGCTATCCTGGCCCGAATCCTAGATTAGATCACATTTAAATATCATCTGAATTCAAAATTTAATTGAATGTGGGTTTTTCCTTATCCGTAAGAGCAGTCGACAAAACGTCTTATTCCCACGGGAAAACAAATGTTTGGGTGCAACCGCTGCGTTTCATACATACGTATATCACGCCTTTATCCCTTGCGGAGTAGGCAGAGCGTTTACGGCCATAAAATTACGGTCGCTATCGCCACGTCTGACAAATGTTTGAGGGTCGTTTCAGATAAGTCGTGTATCAAGTGACAAGTGGTTGTCAGCCTGTCGCCTAAAATTGCAATACATATGAAGCCCTCGAGTCCCTTAGTCGGCTTTTACGACACCCACGGGAATGAAATGGGGTGATGCTATTCTAAGCCGGCATCACACGGCGAGTTTCAAATAATAGGTATACTTCATTCACTTAAATAGTGTCACGACCAGCGTAACAGTCAGTACCCGTCCATACCTGCGTGTATGGAGCACTGAGTTCAAGTTACGCTGGTCGTGATACCACTGAATGAGTTATACTTATTAAGTGGTTACTCTATCAAGTAGGAAAAGGACGTTCAATTGAGAAAGCAGATTCATGTTCAAGTAGAAACATCCTTTATTACGCTGATGATTGGATAACGACTCACTTGATCAACTTATACTGGTCCATCTTAGTCACTGTATAGAAAACCAGAACAAGTTCATCCCTTAGAGGGATAGATAATTGTGTTGTTCTTCTCTTTTAGTGAGGGGACACCAAGTCGACCATAGACCCAGTGTCAGAATTTTTCAACCGCCTTCTACAAGTAGCAGGCTTCTGACACTGATTGTGTAAGTCTAAGTATTCATAGACAGCATGGGACTTACGGCTAAACATGGCATCCGAAACACGGAACCATCTTTCTTACGGACAATCGGGTAGTTACGCCTGCAAGGTCATAACCAGACTGGGAACAAATTCACGCAGAGATAACTTTGCGAGTGATCCACCGAGAATCGAAACCGGAACCTTCTACGTCAAGAGCAGTTAGTTGCCTACCACTGCGCCACATTGTGTTTCTTAAAGTACTATATATAATTAAATAATATAAAATATTAAAATGCGACTTCTTCAATGAAAATATCAAAAAAAGATGTCCAGAACGCAACTTGTGGCAGGTTGTTAGCCAATTGCCAAAAAAATATAGTACCCAAGAAACCCTCAAACTCTTAGTCGTAGTTCGTAGAACATAAAGTGAGTTATCTACGCCATACCTTCGGTCCTTTAGGATATTCGCCCTAAAACAATATCTTTTGCGATTCACCACACAACGTCAACGTAGAACTAGGTCCGGATTGCCACAGTACTGATTCGTCACTGTACTGATATTTAGAAATATTCTTAATTCCCAGTTTGCCACCGCATTTCTTAGTTTACCTTATGTTTATAAAACTCTTTCATAAATTATTAAAATACCAGTCATTTATTATTTAGTAACGTAGCGTGAAACGGAATCTGTGACAAAAATGGCTGCCGCCATATTGAGATTAACGTCACAACATAGCAGTACGCCCTCTGTTGTAAACTTAGAGCGCTGACTGAGAACAGAACTGTCATCAGTAATGAAATTTAAACTATCGCGGTTGTTTATACTGATCATAAAAAAAGCTTGGTTGCCAATCCGAAATAAAGGCAACTCAAAACAAAATTAATTCCTCGGTAAGAACCCGTTAAAATTGTTACAGTGAATAGTGCCATCAGAAAATTATCCATTATGAGAAACTAATAAAGGTGGTTAAAAAATTCTGACACTAGGGTTCACTGGGTCGTTGGAGGACTCGGTGTCCCACACGAAAAGAAGAAGAGGGACGAATCGGACCTGTGGCAAACCGGGTCTAAGTCTAAACCTACTCGCTTCACACGGACAAGAAGGAACAATAAAAGTGGGCCAATAAAAAAAACTCAATAAAAGCCTGAAGATAAATCCTGGGTCGAATATATTAAGGCACTGACTGTTCAGTTTATAAAGACAGGGTGCCTCTGTGGTGTATCGGGATGGGCATGAGGTTCATGTGGTGGTAACGGGTTTGATTCCCAATATAATACAATTCATCGGTTTGAAAAGGACCGCTGTTTGATTTAAAGTAGGGTACCGCTATAGTATAGTCAACAATATAGATTTCAAGATTTCAATCGTTTATTTCCAAGTAGATTCACAACGAATGCATTTAGAAATTCAGTTACAATACAATACTGTCACTAAACAAATGAATTAGTCATTGTCAGACATACTTTAATTTCCTCTTTTTTTATAACAATTTTATGTTCCTAGTAGAAACGCGGCACGAGTGGGATAAAAAAATAAAAAATAAAGGCACTAAAATATAGCCTTACATTTCCATTTAAAGTCGTTATAATTACTTACTTAGATACTTTGTTGTGTTGTATCATGATAGAAAATTTGGAAAGTGACAATGGCAGTGACTTTTTACTGCGGGAAAAAATATTCCTGTGGGCTGTTTATGAGATCTGGAAGCGGAATACTAGTAAATATGAGTTTGAAAAGTTATTTCTAAACTATTCGGTACTAAAAGTGTGTCCACTACATGAATAAACGCGACACCGTAAAAAAACCACGTTGAAATAAAAAAAACACCGGCTCGGTAATTACAAAGGATGTGATAAAAAAACATTAAAAAATACGACCACACGCCGTACATTGGAATAAATGTTTTTATTTTACACATTTCCGTATGGACACGGTACGGTCGTCAGAAAAGTTAGTTTTTTTAAGCGCCTGTTCGTTTAAGAGGAAAATTGACGGAACGATTTCAATTTTCTTTGCAGCCATTTTCTTTTTTATTGTTATGATTCACATCAGCGCAGCTTGTTGAAAGAAAGGAAATATTTTGCTTTTGTTTTAATAACGGAAATTTTATTGAATGCAGCTCGATATATAGGGTGTATGACAGATCGATGACATCCTTTCAAGGGGTGAACCAGGTCATGAAACTGAACAACTTTCCCCATGGAACATAGGTCGAAATATGTAAAAAAAATTTGGTCCACCCATACAAAATTACCGACTGATCATGTCAATTTGTATGGGAGGTCAAAAAAATATTAGCTGAACCAGCCTATGAAACTGAACAACTTTCCCCAAGAAACATAGGTCGAAATATGACAAAAAAAATTTGGAGCTCCCATACAAAATTACTCACTGACCAAGTCAATTTGTATGGAATGCCCAAAAAATTTTCTCATATTTTGACCCTATGTTTCTTGGGGAAAGTTGTCCAGTTTCATGGGCTGATTCACCCCTTAAATTATTTGCAGTTAATATTTTACACCTTATATGTGTATGGCTTGAGTACATGGCCCTCGTAAGAATAATCGTACTTTTCATACCGAGATTTTCCTTATTCGATGACATATGCTTACCTAGAAACCTACTGATATCATTTACGTGGCGCGTTCCATTATGGAAATGAGTAGCAGTGTTTCATCCCATACAAGATGAGCTGCCTATTTATATGAGTACCAACTCATAGGGAGGGATTCAGTAAAAAAACCTACACACACAAATCACGCCTTTATCCCTTGCGGGGTACGCAGAGCGTTAAAGATCGTAAAATTGCGGTCGTTATCGCCACGTCTGACAAGTATGTCTTTCAGATGATTCGTGTATCACTGTAGTAATAGGTTGTCAGCTTGTCGCCTAAAATTGCAATACACATGAAACCCTCGATTCCCTTAGTCGGCTTCTACGACACCCGCGGGAAAGAAATGGGGCGATGCGGCATCACACGGCAAAGAAAAAAAAAACCTTTTACCTTCTTATGTACTTTATTCGCTTACATTTGCCATAATCACCTCGCTTGGCAGGCGGATTGGCGAGCGCAGTGCAAGTGCAAGGTGTTGTATCTACAGAGAACGCTGCTTCCTATTCCTTGGATAATTAGCTCTTAGTCATCACCCACGTTTCAACGACACCCCCGGGTAGAATTGTGTTGATGCTATTTTAAGCTGGCATCACACGGGAGAACTTAAAAAATGCCTAACGGTGGAGATTTCTTGGTTTTTAATGACGATGACACAAAGTAGAGAGAGGGGTCTAAAGAAAAAACAAACAAACGCGTTTCTTTTAATTTTATTGTCGATTTTTGTCTCTCATAAACGTAAGTTTAAATAATATAATTGTTTAATTAGTTTACAAAGAATCAAAAAACAACGACCCTTGTAAAATAATTGCAAAAACAAATTCGTATTCTCCAATATCAATCACGTGCTCAAACCGGCCCTCTCATTACTTGTGACAGTTGGTATCAACAAGCAACCCTGGATGCCTCCCTGGAAATCACCCTGGCACCACACATCATAAACTTTCAAGCAATGACAGTTCATCTGTAGACGCGGCTAGATAAAGCAGACCAGTTAGCTGAAGGTACCATTTTTTATTACCTCGTACTTTTCACACTCCAAATTTTGTTGTACTTAAATTGTATTACTTAGTACCTCAAGCGAAAAAAATTGTACCTCTCTATTTAAGGATTCTGTATTCGAACCTTAGCCTACATCATACCACTGCTGGGAAAGGCTTCCATCTTTCCATCCTGTTCTGCTCTGAGCCTCCAGTCGCCAGTCCTTACTAATACTTTTGTTTCAGCTATAGCCGAGTCCTCAGATTAATTATCAATGCTTTCAACAAATTCAACCCTGTGTCTACAACAGACAGACGATCTGTCAAACTGTCTCCATGCAAAAAGGTTCCGGGATGTATGTTCACGATTTTTTTATGAACTGCGCCTATGATAGGGTGAAAATATAAAGGAGTTTGTCGATAAATTGTGTTTGACAGGGTTCTATGTTGTCGTGCCTTGTTTTGGGGATAATCGGGTCGTTGAATCTTGGCGTCGGAGGGTTTGAAACACTTCTGATGGAGCTATGCCATGCGATATTGACAAAGTTACACGTGTGTAATTTTGCAGGCTATGGTGGAGCCGCGGCAGCCCAGATGGTGGCGTTACTAGTAGTAATACTCCTAGTGAATGTTGCAGGTTTAAGTTATGTCTGAATTTTTTTTGTAAGGCTAGATTCTTTCATTTCGTATGACTTCCGTATATTTTAAATCCGTTTAATAATAAATCCGTATAGTGTAATAATAAATAATAATAAAGTAAAAGGATTAAAAATAGACAATAATAATAATAGTACGTAAGTTGTTGAGTTCTGAATATACCGATACTGAAATCGACCCAAATTTGGACGCTACCCCTATAACTCACCCAGAGACTATTGGCTGAAAAGCCCGCGTCTCTGGGATGAGGTCCCTGTAAAAAGGAGTAAAAATAGACATCTGAGAAAATAATAATAAATATTTGAGAAAGCAATGTATTAGTTGCTTGGTAGATGAAGTAGTAGCATGCGGTTCAAAATATCTGTCACCAGGGGTCGTTGGGGTCGACCCAGTCTGGTTAGGACATTTCGGGCTGAACCACCCAATCGTCCGTGAGTAAGATGGTTCCGTGTTTCGGATGGCGCGTTAAGCTGTAGGCTCCGTTTGCTGTCTATGCGTTCGTTACACAACCATGTTAGAAGTCTGCTACTTGTAGAAGGCGGTTTAAAAAATCAGACACTAGGGTACATTGGGTCGTTGAACGACCCGGTGTTCCACACAAATTCACAAAGTGATAAATATCAACCTCGCGAGTGACCCACCAATAATCGAACCCGGAATCTTGTGCGTCAAAGGCAGTCGCACTACCACTCCGCCGCATCGGTCGTCATTGTCTGTTTCTGATGTGTGTTCATGTGTTTACTAAGTTTTCTAGTGATTACATTAGCGTTTCCTCAACATAACACATTGCTTCCGATAGCGAGCACCTTGCGATGCTATCTTGACATGTGAAGACTTATTCACGCAACTAGGTTACATTATGACTTAGAGGATACCAAATTGTTTTAAAATTGTTCCTGGTTCGTTATACAATTTTAGACTTTGTTTTCTACCGCAGTCAGGAGTTGAACCTGCGACTTTTGCCATAAGTATTGGAGACGCCTCTTCCATAAGTGGTTAGGTCACCGGTCACAATAATGAGACCCGAGTTCGATCCCCGCCATGCACCAATGTGTTTTAACTCACTTACAATTACCAACTGCTCTTACGGTGAAGGAAACACATCGTGATGAAAGCCACATTCAAATAAAATTTGAATTCAGATGATATTTGAATGTGACTGAAGCTAGGATTCGGCCAGGTTGGCCTTCGGGTTGCAGAGGTCAGATGGCTGTCGCTCTGTGTAAAAACTAGGTTCCGTGTCAAACCCCCTAGGTTAGGTAGCCGACTCCGACAGAGAACGGTATAAGGCAAGGAGAATGATAATGAGTATCACTCGCGTTGCTAAGACAAATCTAATGACGCCTAATATGCTAACGCACAGCTGTAAAAAAAAAAAATGTCCACATACACACATACCCACATACATAATTACATACCTACTTTCGAAAACACGAGCTTTCTCCTAAGGTTGTTAAAATTGAGTGAAAATTTAATACCGCTGAAAGAAAAAGTTGCGAAAAGCGTTACCATGAAACGTGTTCCCCTCGTGGGTAAAGTTATTAAAAACTCACAAAGTTTTCCCTAAGAAGCCATGAGGTTGTTTTTATAAATATACCGACTTGATTGGTCCTTTGAGGAAACCTTATTTGTTTGTATCATGTTTGGTGGTTTGAGGAATGGTATTTTTGTAACAAAAAATATATATTTCTCAATTGTATTATTAAATGAACAAGTATGACTCATTATCTGAAGAACTACGACTTACATAACTACCAACTTACCGACCGACTTACTTACTTATATTTCTCAATTTGATTAAGTAACTTTTGTTTTCTACAAATATACATACATACATATATTACGCCTTTATCCTCACCAGGCAGGCAGGGTAGGCAGAGCGTTAACGGCCGTAAGAGTACGGTCGCTATCGCCACGTCTGACAAATATTGAGGATTGTTTTCTAAGGTTGTTTCAGAAAACATGGGTATCACTACAGTGACAAGTTGTCAGCCTGTCGCCTAAAAGCTGAAATACACCAACACCCTCAAGTGCCTTAGTCGCCTCTTAGCGGCAGGATGTGGGGTGATGCTATTCTAAGTCTAAGGCACAAAACGACTCTCTCTTCTACAAATATGTCTGAAATAAAGTGTGTTGATTAGATTCTCAAAACGTGGGGGAACTGTATTTAAGGTCAGGACTGTTTAGAATCCGACTGTATTATTAAGGTCCAAGTTAGTAGCTAGGGCTTAGGCACTAGGGGTTAAATTTCGCTATTCTTCCCCACATTTAGTTGCATAATGTCCCTTTCTCAAAATCACCCCTGGTTTCAATACGTCCCTTTTTCATAACGTCCTCTTCCCAAAATTTTCCTCCCAGAATGCAACTAAACGACCCCACTGTAACCTTTCTTCTTCTTCTTATCGTGTCGATGACAAATTTAGATTTAATGTGGATCTGACACATTAAGTTGTACGCCTACAGAACACAATGCGCTGTGAACTCCTGTATTCGGACGTTACGGACACGCCACTTCCGCCCATGACCAGCTTAGATTTTATCAAGACGTGTTTACGTAACTAAACGGTAGTTGTAGATTTTATCTTGGTTGTAGTAAGGACTATTTCGATAAGTTGAACGGCCTGATCGTGAATAATAATAATAAAAGTTGTTTATTCCGTCAACATGAATTTTTACAATTTAATACATACATACATAAATCACGCCTTTATCCCTTACGGGGTAGGCAGAGCGTTAACGGCCGTAAAAATACGATTGCTATCGCCACGTCTGACAAATATAGAGGGCCGTTAATTATAAGTGATAATTTGTGTATCAATATAGTGACAGGTTGTCAGCCTGTCGCCTTAAAGTTGTAATACACCTGAAACCCTTAAATCCCTTAGTCGCCTCTAAGGACACCCACGGGAAGGAAATGGGGTGCTGCTATTCTAAGCCGGCATCACACGGAAGCTCCTTGTAAGCATAAAATAGCCCAGAAGTTTCCCTTCCTTTGCATATTACAATGGTTGTCAACCATTTCAGGTTCCTCGTAGATTTCTACGTGATATAGGGTCTATAATACGATACAATGAACATATGATGCCTTCATCCCTTGCGAGGTAAGCTGAGCATTGGCGCTCATAAAGATACGGTCACTATCGCCACGTCTGGCCAATATTTGAGGACTGTTTCATGAAAAATCTTGTATCACTATAGTGACATGTAATACACATAAAATCCTCGAGTTCTTTAATTGCCTTTCACGATACCCGCGCAAAAGAAATGGGGTAAGGTGATGCTATTCTAAGCCGACATCACGCGACAATATTTCGTATAGATTTTTAACGTACCTATATTTTTTTTTTTTATCGGTAAGATCTGCCTGACTTCTGTGAAAGACCTAGACCAAATGTGCTTTTAGAAGTACAATAAAAGTTTAAGGTCCTTTCTTTGTGGTCAAAAGATTCGCGTGTCCATTCCAATTTTCACCTCAGATACTATCTCGATGTTTTATGTAACTAAATGGTGGTTTTAGATCGTATCTGCTTATGTAAGTAAATTTGGAGGACGTCAACTCTATTGTAATGTCGACTGTGAACTAGGTTGTCACTTAACTGATAGAAATATTATTGGTGTTAAGTTCATCGGGTCGTGAGTCAACTTAGTAACTATTGCGACACGACGGACCAATAAACCTTAACATAAAAAGTTTCAAAACGTCATTTTCGGATCAATACACACGCTGTTTTACATGTCTCGTCCGTCTTATTTGTTGAGACTGCACCCTAAGGATTCCTTCTTAATATTTCTTTACTCTAAGGTAAAAATCTCTTACCTCATAATATGAAATGAGAAAAAAATCTCGGTGATCTCCAATAAAGCATTAAAAGGTCCCACATTCGAGTCACGCGCGTATGTTTGCTCAAACATCGATCCCCTCTTTTAATAAAGTCGGTTAAGTACATGGAACATTGATTTGTAAATTGGAGATGTGTGGTGATTTTTTTTATTTTTCATTTGATGGTCTACATATCCGACTTTCTTGGTATCCGGTCACTGGTGGTTATAGTTAATCTGGTACACAGAAGTATAGTTTATCATCTTGTGAATTCGACCTCAATTCGGTTTCTATAATACCGGATGAACCATATCTTCCACGAGAAAAAAATATTTATTGTTCCGTGCTCCGGAAAGCGTGTAAGTAAAGCAGTTGATCCAGACTAGTTGGCGGTTGTCGTATGCAGTTTCACAACTAACACTAGGGTTCATAGGGTCGTTGGAAGGTGCTCGGTGTAAGGGTACTGTAAAAAGGTAATATTATCTGGCTGGCTGTGGCTGCTGCAGTGTGTATATGATATAGAATTAAACAATAATTTGTAGGCACTGAAAACTTGTATTTCACTGGAAAATTAATTAGGTACAATTTTATACGTGTGGCTTGTTTGCCGTATCGGTCGAAAAGAGTTTAAAAATCGAACTTTTAACAAATGAAATTTTTCAGACTGAAAAAAGTTTTTATGTTTGGAACAGTTGTTCATCACACAACTTGTTTCCCCATATCTAAGCAGGTATAACACGTTCCGTATAGGTTGGTACAACGTACAGCGTGTTTGCTAAGTTCCTCCACTGATCGAGATATCGTGCGTTGTGCGGCAGACTTTCATATTTCAATTTTATAATGTTTGTTTACACGTTAGAAAATGTTCCAGTGCGGTTAAAGGAAGATATAAGGTGTATGTTTGAATTGGGAATTCGATTTCGCAAGCCCTTGTAACGAATTGTCTAGCTAGACGCTTCTTATCTCATCATTCTCCTTGCTTTGTCCCGTCGGGGTCGGCTACCCCTACCCTTGATTGGTTAAAAAGACGATTACGATACGATTGGTCTAGTATATCTAGGCCCCTCCTCGTTGCAATTTGCAGTACACGAGATCGAATTACTTACTACTGATTCAACGATACTCCTCGATTCAACGGGCCTAAATAAAGAAAAAGTGATTCTGGCTAAAACAGATGGTAAACGTTGCTGCACCTGGGACTTGTAAACAAAGGACTTTTTTTGTGTTAGCCTTATAAAACTGAAAAAAATACTGAATGCTAAGCCCTCAAACAAATGAAAAAAAACAAGGCGAATACTTATAGCCAATTTAACCAATAACCCCTCATAGAGGAGACCCATGTCCAATTGTGAACTGTTACGTTGTTCTTCAACATCCAAATAGTCCACTCCTGGGTGGCTTGGCAGGCGGATTGGTGAGCGCAGTTAAGGTGTTGTATTCACAGGGAACGCTGCTGCCCATTCCCTGAATTCATCCCTCAGTCGCCTTTTACGATAGCTAAGGGTGCAATATGGTGATGCTATTTTAAGTCGACACCAATAGCAACATATGGATTTTGTTGTAGCTGAAGTCTTATTTTACGATTCACACTGTCACTTCTACCTACCTTTACCCCATATAGGTATCGTATCGACATTCTGACACGTCACATAAGTCCAAAATAATCAAGTTGTCGGGCGCAGTATCGGGGGTACCGTACGTTGTACGATTGGTCGAATAAATTGATGACCGAAAAATATATTGACGATAGGAAATATATTGACCCGTTTATGCCAAGTACCAACCGATGTGATTAAATTATTTGTAATAATGGTTGGAAAATTATTCACCGAAAAAAAACTTATCTGAAGAACTGCTAGACCTACGCCATTACTATCGGCTATCCAGTTACTATCACAGCCTCCCTTTTTATGTCATTGGTCCATCTGGCTGAAAGGCGTCCTACGCAACGATTACAGGGTGGTTTCCACTCTAGGATCCGCTTACTTTCCTGTTCATCAATTCTCCAACATTTATAAATAAACTATGTAACTTTAACATAATTGCCTCTCCAAAGCCTACTTGTATTAGTAGGCGGTGGACACCGGTATCCCTTACGATAGAAAGAACTCCGATAAATGTAAATTGACGTAACGTTACACCACATTAAACACTACATACCTAAAGTTTCGCCGAACCCTCAAAAACAACATGCTTAACGTTTCGCCGAACCCTCAAAAACTACATGTCTAACGTTTCTTCGCATCCTCAAAAGGTACATTCCTAACCCCGTTCGGTATCACGCATTGACAAGGGTCCTAGTGGAGCCGACGGGCAGGTGAGAATCGGAACGGTATTTTTATTTATTCTCGCCCGACGCTGGTCAAGTGGAAATGGAGTAGATAGGAAGAGTCGTTTACTTATAAGACCCAGTGTTGATGAGACCCACTGGGTCGTATTTTTGACATTGCAATGACTGAGAAAATAATTTATTTTGTTATAATTAGCACGCAGTCTGAAATAGTTGAGTTCTTACGAAAGATCACATAATATTTTTTTAATATAAAACGTTATTGAAAAAAGAGAACGAGACCTTTTAAAAATAAACCTATTTATAGGAAAACTCTTCGGCTTTGTGTGTTTTCATAAATCTTAAAAGTTCATGTATGCTTTTCAAGCAAATCTGTGTCAATAATATTTTTTTTCCTCTAAACCCTAAACGGGTTCGCACTAAACTTTGTACTTAAACTGGGCCCTAAGTTTGCTAAAAGAAAATCGTTTCAGTTGGATGTCGCTTGGATGTCAGTTTGGTAGTTTCGTAGTCTGCTAACAATTCGAAGTATAGAAAAACAAAATGGCGATTGAATGACAGTTGAGTTTAAATGGCGTTACTATGACAAAAAATAGCAGACTTGGGGCCCTGGAATGTCAGACCTTAGACAGAGCCTACTTAAGATCTTTTATGGACCGTGTATGCTTGTGAATAAAATATCTTTATGTTTATCAGAAATACACCTACCGGGTCTACTCGGCAATGGGTCTCAAGTGAATTACTCCGCTGCTCAAGTGGAAATAGAGTAGATGGGAATAACCCGTAGGAGTCCAATATTGGGTTTATTGTTGGGGTGCGAAGAGGAGCCAGGGTGTATGGGACACATAATTGCAATCCCGTATCGCTTTCCAGATAGCGACTGGATGGCGAAAGCGGGAGATCGTTCATTGTGGCGTACCCTGTGGGAGGCCTAAGTCCAGCAGATTGCTATAGGCTCATGTGATGATGATGATGATTGCATCGCAAAGTTGATGTTTGTGGACTTTGCCGTGTGATGTCGGCTTTGAATAGCATCACTTCAATTCTTCCCGTCCGATGACGACCGATGTGGCGCAGTGGTAGTGCGACTGCCTTTGACGAAGAAGGTTCCGGGTTCGATTCTCGATGGGTTCCTCGGAAAGTTGATATTTATCCCCAAAGTTGATATTTGTTCCCAGTCTGGTTAGGACATCTGGGAATTAAACATCTTGCACTGTGCTCGCCAATCCAGCTGCCAGTCGTGGTGAGTATGGTAATACCCCTAGCAGAGGACTGTTGTAGCTGGTTCAGGTGTATTAAGTTACCAAGTATTATACAGGGTGTAAGAGACGGTGTAACGAAAACTTTGCAGGCGTGATCAGACCATGAAACTGAATAACTTTTTCAATGGGACCTATGTTGGTAAACGTAAAAAAAAACTTTCCATACAAAATTCCCGATCGGCTGAGTGACCTTGTATGGAAACACGAAAAAAATTTTTCGTTTGCCAACACAGCCCCCATAGAAAAAGTTATTCAGTTTCATGGCCGTATCACGCCTGCAAAGTTTACGTTACACCGTCTCTTACACCCTATATACTCATCTTCTTCAAAAGGAAAATTAAATCTTATTTTCAAAATTTTATTACATAACCACAAAGTTTTTAATTTAAGTCAACGTACACAGAACTTTAAAGTTTATAACTTAACTCATTCTACGCAATATAATTAAAATACTCCTTTGAACGGCAAATTTAAATTAGTTTAAGAATTTAAGTGTTAAATCCAATTTGATGAGCACTTTTAACTTAATTCACGCTTATAATTTTCAAGTAAACAGTTTTGTTAAGATTGCTACTTACTTCAGTAATACCAATATAAATCAATACACACTATAATATGAAGTCTCTTTTCGCACCTATGTCTGTCTGTTTATATGTATATTATACGTAGGTATCGCTAACTCCTGAATCACGCTACGGATTTTGATGCTTTTTTATGGATAAACTTATTAAAAGGGAAGTTTTATATGTATAATACATAATATTTGTACGAAAAGCGTCTTATTTCCACGGGAAAATAAATAATAACGTATAAAATAACTAATTATAATTTGCCGTGTGATGCCGGCTAAGAATAGCATCACCCCATTTCCGACCCGTGGGTGTCGTAAGAGGCGACTGAGGGACTTGAGGGTTTCAGGTGTATTACCATTTTTAGGCGACAGGCTGACAACCTGTCACTATATTGATACACAAAATCATCTCAAATGGCCGTCTATATTTGTCAGCCGTGGCGACATCGACCGTATTCTTGCGGCCGTTAGCGCTCTGCCTACCCCGTAACGGATAAAGGCGTGATATATGTATATATAAAATAACTAATGGTCCTTCGGTTTTCTACTGAGAGTAAAAGTTAATGCAAAACTGAAGACGATACCGCAAACTTTCTAATGTTTTATAGATAATCAGGGGTGGCAATACTCGGTTATGTTTGATCCTAGTATTTTCCTTATGTTTTTCTAAAGCAAAATTAAAAAAAAAGTACAACTTTTATGACAGTTTGAATCGTCACAGACGTATGAGGCCAATGATGCTTTGCCTACCCTACAAATAAATTCATAATGTACCTATTTATGTGTGTTACTATGGATTCGCTCAGAAGTTTCAACCACTGGCATGCATTTTGTCGTGAATAAAAGGGCAGTAAATTATTGTGATGTTAGGTTTGCGTTAAGAAATTTTTATTTTAGATCTTTATGTTTCTTGTTTTATGTGAGTACAGTATTTTTTTTTAAATTAAATAGTATATTACTCACGCATAGTTCTCAATTACATGACAACATAAACAAGTAGACATACGATGATAGAAAACTGTCTTATAATTGTATCGAAAATCAGAACAATGGATATGTAAGTATGACAGACAACTCTTTACAGAACAATACCGAAAATAACACTTCGAAGAACGTGTAAAAGTGCAGACCTCATTTTTGTCGGTCAATATGGTTTAGACCTTCTCCTTGGTCTGACAAAAACGAACCAAATCGATTCAGCCAAACGCGAGTTAATCGCGGACAAACATACATACATACAGGTCAAACTGAGAACCTCATTTTTTTAAGTCTGTTAAATACATTAGTGACAACCCTAGGCAGATGCAAGTAAAACTAATTTAACTCTCACCACCACGGTATTGCCGCACGATCTTGCGTTGCGGCGGTACTAAGATATTATTATAAATGTAAATTACGACTAATAGAGAAACGGGCGTAATGGGAAAATGCCGCCGGTTACATTTAATGTTTCAAGTTGTAATAGGTATACACATATACACATGGCACGCCTTTATCCCTTGCGGAGTCTTCTTCTTTTCGTGTGGGACACCGAGTCGTCCTACGACCCGATGAACCCTAGTGTCAGAATTTTTCAACCGCCTTCTACAAGGCTTCTGACATGGTTGTGTAACGACCGCCGTCTAAGTGATCATAGACAGCAACCGGGACCTACGGCTTAACGTGCCATCCGAAACACGTAACCATCTTACTTACGGAATAGGCAGAGCGTTAATGATCGTAAAAATACGGTCGCTATCGCCACGTCTGACAAAATATTGAGGGCCGTTAGAGATAATTCGCATTTTTTTATTAAGTTGTGATAGGTATGACGCCAAAATTTTTATTTTTTTAAAATGATTTTAGAAAATTAGATTATCGATACAGTCAATCAATACTAAACAACCAATTTAAAATTCAGGAAAAGACCAAAATTAAGCGTGTGTTTTAAAATATTTTGATTTTACACATCAATCAGAACAAAGTGTATTTCGTAAATTTTTCAATTTCATTCAAAATACACACACACACAAACACACACACACACACACACACACACACACACACACACACACACACACACACACACACACACACATCACGTCTCTATCCCTTGCGGGGTAGGCAGAGCGTTAACGGCCGCAACATTACGGTCGCTATCGCCACGTCTGACAAATATTGAGGGCCTTTTGAGATAATTCGTGTATCACTATAGTGACACCCTCAAGTCCCTCAGTCGCCCCTTACGACACCCACGGGTAAGAAATGGGGTGATGCCATTCTAAGCCGACATCACACGGCAATCAAAATATTGACTATATATTGATGTCGACAATTTCATTGAAAAAAATCACGTTTTGATATCGGCATTTTGGCTAAATAATGGCTTCTCTAAGGTCCAAATAATCAAAATCTAAGTTTAAATTTTTTTCTCGTTTCAGGTAAGTCCAACTATGCAGTTACATTTCAACAAAGAACAATAAAAACTTGGACCGAAGTGAGTACTTAAATTTTCATCTATTCAGAAGAGAATTGGCTACGAACCAAAATTGCTTTTTCTTTCTGAAGGAGATGCAACAAGCCACTATTATGAAATTATTGCTAAAGCTATGAATAATCAAGAGCGTCGGTGGCCAAGTGGTTATACACCGGTCTTACAATCGTGAGACCCGAGTTCGATTCTCGCCATGTACCAATGTGTTTTTACTCGCGTATATTTACCGACTGCTCTTGCGGTGAAGGAAAAACATCTTAATGAAACTCACATTCAGTTCACTAACGTCCGTATTTATAAATCGCTCTCAACACTGAGATCGATCTCAAGAGCGATTTTGACAAATGACAGTCAAGACTAAACGCTGATTTTTGGCTGATTCACCCTTTAATGTATTTGCAGCTGATATTTTTACACCCTTGCAGCATGCGGCGCAATGCGCGGTTGGTGTGGACGGTTTTTTCGCCTGAGCATGAGAACTTTAACATGCGCTGCAGTGAGCATCTGAGGCTGCTCGGCCAAGATGTACGCACCCATTGAAATATGATGATGATCTCTCCTAATCAGATCGGCACTGATGCGCCCGGAGATGGCTATTGTAGCCCCGGCCCGGCCCCGAGGCAGTGCCTTTTTTATCCCACTCGTGCCGCGTTTCTACTAGGAACATAAAATTGTTATAAAAAGAGAAGATTGTGTCTGACAATTTTCTCTTTTTTACAATGAATAATTTATTTTTTAGTGACAGTATTGTATTGTAAATTTTTGACTTTCTGAAAGTATTCGTTGTGAATCTACTTGGAAATAAACGATTGAAATTTGAATTTTGGATTTGTAATTTGTAGCCAATGTTGGCAGTAAAGTCCCGTGCACAGTGTGGACACGTGAGTTTGCCATTTACATAATTATAACTAATGGCGACGGGTGGACGGGCCTTTAACTCATCGCGGTTAGCGTCGAGGTCTGCTTTACGCTGTTCCTCAAACTCGCGGACTTGCCTCTTAACCATTCCGCGCCATTCGGGGCGCTGCGCTGCCAGATCCTCCCATTGAAAGATACAGGATAACACTCAGTATAGTCTAGTCGTGACTACCCATCATTGATATTCGTTGAGCGTCGGTTCAAAACCGTTCCGCTCTATCATGGCCCAATATTGGTTTCTGGGCAACATCGTTTGCAGACATTGTTGAAATGTATTCAAAACTTGCTTCTCTTTCACATTTTAGGAATTTCGAAATATCTTTTCTTCGAGCTAGAAAAATAGATGATTCATTCCACATTGTCAGCAAGAATGTATGGTTCTACGAAATGTAAAAATATCTTTTCTTGAAGCTAGACCGATAGATGGCATTTGTTGTAAGGAGAAAATTCTTTGTCGGCATTTCAGCGGTTACAGATAGATCTCAACACATACATACATACATATATCACGCCTTTATCCCTTGCGGGGTAGGCAGAGCGTTAACGGCCGTAAGAATACGGTCGGTATCGCCGCGTCTGACATTTTTGAGGATTGTTTTCCAAGGTTGTTTCAGAAAACATGTGTATCACTATAGTGACAGGTTGTCAGCCTGTCGCCCAAAAATTGTAATACACCAATACCCTCGAGTCCCTTAGTCGCCTCTTACGACACCCGCAGGAAGGATGTGGGGTGATGCTATTCTAAGCCGGCATCACACGGCATCATAATCTCAACATACACGAAATATACGGGGTAGATCAGATATTGGCGTCTAAAGGCATTAAATACAGGGTGTAAAAACATTTGCTGGACATATTTTAAGGGCTGAACCAGACCATGAAACTGAAGATCTTTCCCCAAGGAACAGAGGTCAAAATACTAAAAAAAAATTGGACCTCCCATACGAAGCTACCAACCGACCAAGTCAATTAGTATGTAAGGTCCAAAAAAAATTCTCATATTTCGACCTGTGTTCGTTGGGAAAGTTTTTCAGTTCCATGGGTTGGTTCACCTCTTAACATACATACATACATATATCACGCCTTTATCCCTTGCGGGGTAGGCAGAGCGTTAACGGCCGTAAGAATACGGTCACTATCGCCACGTCTGACATTTTTGAGGATTGCTTTCCAAGGTTGTTTTAGAAAACATGTGTATTACTATAGTGACAGGTTGTCAGCCTGTCGCCTAAAAATTGTAATACACCAATACTCTCGAGTCCCTTAGTCGCCTCTTACGACACCCGCGGGAAGGACGTGGGGTGATGCTATTCTAAGCCGGCATCACACGGCAATTCTAAGCCGGCATCACACGGCAACATATTAGCAGCTAATATTTTTACACACGTGACTACCAATGTTTCGCGGTTTTACGCCTCTGAGATTCTATGACCACGTTCCGGCTCCATCATTCATCATAATGTCATCTTTCTGACATCGTAAAATTGGATTGTCACCCAATTTACATGTCTCTGAAAAATTTGAGATCAATCGGTAGTCGATAAGTGACGCAAATTTTGACCCGGACAAGCTAGAAAAACTAACCAACTAACAAACGATCACGCCAAGTCAAATAAAAGCTTGTAAAAAATATATTATCATATTAAGCCGCAATTGGTTTGGTTTTTCTTGTTGTTTAACTATTCACATTCTACTATACCGTCCATACAAACTCCTTTGCATACACTAGAAAACTAGTAACTGCAATGTTCTACCCAACTAAACGCGCTAAATCTCTAAACTTGAACAAGTTGTGTGCCAGTAACGAGATGGGAATAGTGCTTGGGACGGCCGAAACAACTGCTTAGGTAGTCACGACTGTGCTAGCGAGAGCGGAAGTTTATCTGACATTCTAAGGCCCGTATTTCTAAACCGCACTCAACTCTGAGATCGATCTCAAGAGCGATTTTGACAAATGTCAGCCAATACTAACAGCATCTCAATACGCGTTCAAGATCGATCTCAGAGTTGATGTGTTTATAAATACGGGCCTAAAAGTATTCGTTGTGAATCTACTTGGGAAATAAAAGAATGAAATCTTGACTCCCGCTGGACAGGAACGATGATGGAATGGTGTCCTATGACCGTAAAACTTTCTATTGCCCGACCATCTGCCAGATGGTCAAGAGAAATCGTGGCCGTAATGGAACAGTACTGGATGAGGGCGGCTAAAGACAGTAAAAACTGGCATGCGAAAGAAGAGGCCTATGCCCAGCTGTGGGCTGATGTGGGCTATTGATGATGACGAGTGACATCAGAACCCCCACTCCTGAGCTTTTCATCAAGTCTTGCGCAAAAGGATAGCTGTGTACCGCTGTTAATCGGTGATAGTTTTGGATGGGCTAGATTCATTGTTCATCTTTCATGATGAAGTCGTTTATTATCAGTATCACAAATTTGAGACTATCTGCAAAAAGACCAAAGTAACAGATATAATCCGAAAGTGTAGCAAACTGAAGTAGCAGTGGGCTGGTCACATCTGTCGTAGAGCCGATGGCCGGTGGAGTAAGCGGGCTCTCGAGTGGAGACCACGCATCTGGCCAGATGGACCAGAGCGGTTGGTAGCTAATGAATGGCGATAGCTTATTGTGGCGTACCCTGGGGGAGGCTTATATCCAGCTGTGGACTGCTATAGGCTGATGTGATGTGATGATCACTGTTGAAGGGAAAAACGACAGGATTTTAAATAATAATATGTTAAACTATGTCCTTTGTTTCGTCATTCTGCACAGTTAATTTTACGTCTGTCTGTCAAGGTCTACCGACGGGCCAGTAGAAAAATCTGGGAAAAAGATTCTGCAACAATCACAAATTTGAAAAGGTGTTTTTCTTAACTATTCGCTGTCGTTTGTATCGAGGCCACAGCCTGTTCAGAACTGTCGATATAACCGAGGGCGTGTCGCTGTGATAACTCTTTAAAACTTGTTCAAACTTGGCCGTTTCGATGACTGGAACAATATTGCACAAAGATTTGATTTGATGTTTCTATCTGTCTGTTCAACTTATAATCACGATCCTATTCCTTGCAGGGTAGGCAGAGCGTTAACGGCACCAAAAATACGGTCGCCATCGCCATAGATAAATATTGAGGGCCCTTTCAGATGATTCGTGTCATCTAGTGTGTAACAATGGAAAAAAGAAATCAGTTCTCTTTGGTGTTTATACCGGTACTAGGGTTCATTGGGTCGTTGGACGACTAGGTGTCCCACGCGAAATGAGAAGAGAAGACCGGAAAACTACAACTACATAACCAACCACAACAGTCAACTAAAGGTCGTTGGACGATTCAGTGTCCCATACGAAAAGATAAAGAGAGACTCAACTATTGGACATGGGCTACCTCCAATTAGGGGTTATTTGCCATACTCACCACGCATGGCGGATGGATTGGCGAGCGCAGTGGAATATGGAACGCTGCTCTCGAATCCCTGTACTCAGTAGCCTTTTACGATAACCAAGATGGAAATGGGCTATTTTAAGCCCACACCACACGGCATAAAGTGATGTAGTGACTTTTAATATGTTAGGTAGGTACTTATTTTTGACTAAAGTTTTTTATAAATAAAATTTGTATTTAACACGGCGAGTAGGCAAGTATTTTAAAATATTTTGGTACTCAATCATCAACAATTAATGACCTCTTTCAGGGCCTGTCACTATTCCCCCAAAATTTATAATAATTTATTCATAGCCGACTTCCGGTTCCGGGGTATACTTTCAGTCTCATTCATTTCTCATTCGTCACGGTCAAAAAAATGGAAAATACACGAAAAAAAAAAAACAATGTTTCCACAGTACATTTGAGCCCCTCGGCCCCTTCGGAACGGCTATAAAAACTGACCTATTTAGACTATTCACGCAATGGCTAGGGTTGGCAATGTTTTTATCTTCCATTTAGTTACAGTAGTATATATATGTTATATATATATATATATATATTATATATATATCTCTTTTCGTGTGACCCGATGAACCCGAGTGTCAGAATTTTTCAACCGTCTTCTACAAGTAGCAGGCTTCTGACATGGTTGTGTAACGACCGCCGTCTAAGTGATCGTAGACAGCAACCGAGACTTACGGCTTTACGTGCCATCCGAAACGCTGAAACATTTTACTTACGGACAATCGAGTGGTTCAGCCTGCAATGTCCTAACCAGACTGGGAACAAATTCACAGTATATTAATTTCCATTATTTATTTATCCGTTTATTGTACACATTAAAACACAAAGGAAATCGCAAATAGACAACAGGTCAGCTTATTTCTAAAAAGAAATCTCTCCCAGAACTGGCATAAAGGCATGTTTACTTATTGCTAAAAGTTACTTTAACAAATGTTAATATAAGATGCAACGGAAAAAGTCGTGATATGTATGTATATTTATTTATTCGTTTTTTACGTGCCATTTGTAGAACTAATCGTACAAGTACATACATACATTATCACGCCTTTATCCCTTGCGGGGTAGGCAGAGCGTTAACGCCCGCAAGAATACGGTCGCTATCGCCACGTCTGACATTTTTGAGAATTGTTTTCCAAGGATGTTTCAGAAAATATGTCTATCACTATAGTGACAGGTTGTCAGCCTATCGCCTTAAAATTGTAATACACCAATACTCTCGAGTCCCTTAGTCGCCTCTCACGACACCCACGGGAAGGATGTGGGGTGATGCTATTCTAAGCCGGCATCACACGGCATCGTATAAGCGTATTTCTATTATAATTTTTTCCCCTGCTCGCCTCAGACCAACTGCCAGCCCTACAGGTGGGGTGACGGGGTGACTTATTCAGCGCGTCGGTATTCAACAAGTTATATTATGAACGTAGATTGACACTGCGACGATGCGGATGCGAGGTCGCTTTTTATACGCTTTCTTTTCACGCTGCGGGGTAGGCAGAGCGTTAACAGCTGTAAAAATGTCTTGTTGATGTTTTCGTTTAAAGTTGACGAGTTTTATTTTCTTCGACCCTTAGGTTTTTCAGTAGGATACATGAAATAATAAATCTACCAAATCTAATATTTCCCAGTGAACAATCTTATAAATTGTAACGGTGCCGACGATTATCACGAGATTTCGTATTCTTTTTTTAGGGGGCGATAATGTTTGATCTTGGTAGGAAAAAGAGTGGTTTTTAATTAACAACGCCATCTATTGAGGCTTATAACAACAAAAACCTAACTAGCTCGGTCCGTCAGTTCTACAAATTAGTTGCTCAGCGATTAGTATTTCGTAGCAGATATCTACAGCACTATGGCGGCGTAGGCATTTGCTACGTAGAAGTAGATTATAGTCTGCAAAATGATCCCAATGACGTTTGTGACTTTGGAGCAAATGCTATGACGTAAGGTCCACCTTACTTTGTTTACTAGGAAAATGGACCTTATGTCATAGCATTTGCTCCAATATTACAAACGTGACAGGGATAATCCTTTATTTTACAGACTATAATTTGTGGTGTAGCTGAATTTTTTTTTTTTTATACCTATGTACTTTTTGCTAATACATCTCTCTCTTTTCGTGTGGGAAACCGAGTCGTCCAGCGACCTATTGGAATATTTAAAAAGATGTTTAGTTAGTCTAAGATTTAACCTTTTTTGGTATAGTTTTATTACCACGTGTGCCGTGTATGTGCCGTGTGATGCCGACTTAGAATAGCATCACCCCACATCCTTCCCGCGGGTGTCGTAAGAGGGACTAAGGGACTCGAGAGTATTGGCGTATTAAAATTTTTAGGCGACAGGCTGAAAACCTGTCACTAATGTAATACACATATTTTCTGGAACAACCTTAGAAAACAATCCTCAAAAATGACAGACGTGGCGATAGCGATCGTATTCTTACAGCTGTTAACGCTCTGCCTACCCCGCAAGGAATAAAGGCGTGATTTATGTATGTATGACTGTATGTTTATTACCACTTTTGTACGCAAGCCCTGTGTGGAGTCGTTCAGCCCATGCAAAGCTAGTGGATACAGCCTTAAATGAGACTTGTCGGATCATAACTGGTTGCCTGAAACCGACCCCGGTTAGCCAGCTATACCCACTGGCTGGTATGGCGCCCCCAGCTGTTCGCAGGACTGTGGCTAGCTCCCTTGAAAGAGCAAAGATGGAGTCAGATGCACGGCACCCTTTACACGACCACATCCCAGTGCCACAACGGTTGAAAAGTCGCAATAATTTTGTAAAGTGCGTGTCTCCTCTTTGCACCGACCCCAAACAAGCGAGGTGCAAACTTTGGCAGGAAAAGGTAACCCTACCAGCTCCTTTCGTCCCTATCGCTGAAAGCTTGCCGCCTGGTCATGGATTACCTTGGCCAGTTTGGAAGTCCCTGAATAGACTTCGGACCCGAACTGGCCGGAGCAAGGAAAACATGGCCAAGTGGGGCTTCTTGGAGGGTGCCGACGTAAGCTGTTTGTGTGGTGCAGTCCAAACGATGCACCACCTAATATCGTGTCCGGCGTGCCCCAACACCTGCACAAAGGACGACCTTATGACAGCGTCTGCCAGCGCTGTTAATGTGGCCAAGTTCTGGGCTACGACGGTGTAATGTCTGCCATCGACACGCTAAGAAGAACCACTTTTTTGGTATAGTTTTGACGGTAGCATCGTTAGGTACCTTATTACAAATTCCGTACAAGTCGTATGTGACACGTTCGCAGCTGTGGTTCGCAGTGTATAACAGTCACAGGCCGAGGTCTGAATAATTCACGGCGTTTTTAGCTCAACAAGTAGCCCGCGGGTCCCGGAGGTAATGTTGTCGCTCGCTACAGTCTGGCCCCTTAACATTTCACTGTTGGACACGGGCCTCCCCTTTTGGGGGGTGCTGCCAAACTCACAGATGACCCAATGAGTCTTCAAACCTGATGTGTATTTTGTAGTACAAAAAGTTTACCATAGGTACCTGGATGGGCATGTGAAACGAGCTACTATTTAAAACAATCTAAAACGGTATTCTGTATGGAAATAGCTATGTATGACGTCATAAATTGCTATTTTGGATGGCGTCAGAACAGTTATTTTTATATTATTTATCTGTATATTAATTCAAACCTTGAATATTTTGAAAAATTATGAAAGAAGTCCGTAGTATTTTTTGACAATAGTTTTAAGCCAACTTTTATACAGGGTGTAAGAGGCGGTGTAACGAAAACTCATCAGACCATCTCTTTCCCTTTTCGTGTGGGACACCGAGTCGTCCAATCAACAAAGCTGATCGGGATTTTCGTATGGAAACACGGAAATATTTTTCGTTTCCCAACATAGCCTCCGAAAAGAAAAAAAAATTGAGTTTCATTACGCTGCATATTACGTTCTGATTACGCTGCAAAGCTACACCGTCTGTATTTTATAGATGACTCAGTCCGCAAGCGAATTTGAACTGACGACTCCTCTGCCAACATAACAAAACCGACTCCTTGTCCAGTGGAACTCCACTATACATACATACATACATATATCACGCCTTTATCCCTTGCGGGGTTGGCAGAGCGTTAACGACCGCAAAAATACGATCGCTATCGCCACGTCTGACAAAATGTTGAGGGCCGGTTGAGGTAATTTGTGTATCACTATAGTGACTGGTTGTCAGCCTGTCGACTAAAAGTTATAATACATGTGAAACCCTTGAGTCCCTTAGTCGCCTCTTACGACACCCACGGGGAAGAAATGGGGTGAAGCTATTCGAAGCCGGCATCACACGGCAAATTCGAAGCCGGCATCACACGGCAAAACTATACAACTTCCTACAAATCACCACTCCTCTATTCATTAGAAGTCCCCATTTCCTACCATTATGCTAGATAGCATCTTTAACTGGGCGTCAAACTGTAGTTAACCGGTAAACGTTGGTTTCGGGATCCCTTTCGTTAGCATAATGTTTTTTCCACTAATATATTTTACCATAACACGTTTCGCATAATTCTTTTCCCCTAGTATATCATTGTCATAAACATTTTTTCGCCTAATATTTATCTTAGCATGATACAGTTTATTTATGTCATAACATTTGTTTTTGCAACTTCAATGGCAGCAAATATAAGTCAGTTTAGTATTTTTATAGACATTAGGTTAGGTTAATAAATTATGCTTAACGTGTTATGCCTACTATTTTTATGCGTAAGTATCATTAGTTCAATGTACATTGTGCCAACCTATATTATGCCTAATATTTTTATGCAAATAGATAGGGAACCCATCTTTAACTGGGCGTTAAACTGTAGTTAACTGGTAAACCTCGGTTCCATGTCCCTTTGACGCTTTGACAGACTATTTAGATCGGATCTATCTACCCGTTGTGTAGTTTTAGGGGTGTTTTGTGGTGATTATAAGGTGTCATATTACACCTTGTAAAGGAAATAGTGATAATGATCTAACTTGGTTTTTCCATGAAACGGAAAAACATAAAAGCGGAAATATTTTGTACGATTTTCCATTAAAAAAACGTAGAAAATATGCATGTAAAGAAATTTGGGCCTCGCCACAAAAACGCGTGTTTTATTTTGTATAAAATCGTGTTTTAAAAACGAGTTCAACGCGATAGTTACTTTTTCGTGGTAAGGCTCTTAATGTTTAAGGTTTATATGGATTTATTAATATAATCCCATTAACCTAAAACAGTAAGTCTTGGTACTTATCTAGTTTTTTGCCATTTAATTTCAGCTAAAACAATGCAAAATTAATTTTAATTCCAACGCAAATCCATTTTCTGTCACTAATCAACTACTTATTAAACTTAATTCCTAAACAACAACGTCTGAACAGTCTAAACGCACTAAAATAAACAATTGTTTTTTTTGTTTAATCTCGACCTGAAATCGTCAAAGACAATTAACAAGAAGTAAAATTAGATAATTAGGACAAAGAGAAGACAAGAACGAAACAGGAAGGAGTCCATTTAGATTAACATCTGGTTTTGGTAATGACACGGCCAAACGACTATTTTTTTTAACCTTCTTTTAACAAGGGTTGGGCAAATGCAGCTTTCATTACACGCAATATGAAAGAAGCTTTTTGAATTTACATATTTTTTTTTTATATTCTTTGCAAGTTTTTGTACAATTCTTTTCAGTGTTTTGTTACACTCAATAACACATTTATAGAAGTTAAGTAAGTTACGTTTTTAGATCATGTAACATACATATATTTTTTCATACAAAATACTTTCTACGGAAATTTAATACTAGTTTATACATACCTACATATATCACGCCTTTAACCTTTATGGGGTAGGCAGAGCATTAACGGCCGTAAAAATACGGTCGCTATCGCCACGTTTGACAAATATAGAGGGCCGCTTGAGATAATTTGTGTATCACCATAGCGACTGCTGACTGCATTTACTATGGGAATCCCAACATTTTTTGACGCTTCCTGACATATGTTCCTAGGGGAAAGTTGTTCAATTTCACGTTCTGCTCACACCCTATCAGTATTCGGGTCGCTGTCCCTAACACCTTGTATATTTTTACCGCATCTTATTTTCCGCTGAACTACCTTTAGTTGATACATTAGCTTTAAAGGAAGGTCTAAGAAGCTCATCGCTTAGCGCTCAGACATCTTCAGCAAATATTAGTCTGAAGTCTTAATCCCCGCCTGTCACGTACTGTATGATTCTAGGACTAGATAGGGCTTTAGATTGTTACTAAATGACCTAGAAAAAAAGCGTGTTTCTTATAGCATTATTATTTTTGTTATAATTTATTTGTTAAAAAGTAGCAAAATTTTTACATTGATATCTATCTAGTATCTCTTTTGCCGTGTGATGCCGGCTTCGAGCATCATCCATTTCTTCCCGCGGGTGTTGTAAAAGGCAACTATGGGACTCAAGGGTAGTATCTCTTTTGCCGTGTGATGCCGGCTTCGAGCATCATCCATTTCTTCCCGCGGGTGTTGTAAAAGGCAACTATGGGACTCAAGGGTTTTCCTGTGTATTACGTGTTTAGGCGACAGGCTGACAACCTGTCACTATAGTGATACACGAATCATCTGAAAGGACTCCCAATACTTGTCAGACGTGGCGTTAATCCCCGCCTTCACTCGCCCGTCACGTACTGTATGATTCTAGGACTAGATAGGGCTTTAGATTGTTACTAAATGACCTAGAAAAAAGAGCTGGATCATCATTGGATTGTAATTTATTTATGTTATAATTATGTAAGACCCACCCTATGTCGAGATTTGAAAACCTTTGATAGTACCGGTATGTATGGAAACTATACTATCGAAACTATCGATTGTTAAATAAGGAGCCACCGATACTATTGTCGATAGTAAAGCTCTATTATGTGTCGATACTAAGAATGTGCCAATCGATAGGCACGCAGGTGTAGGCTTTTTCGAATTAAAACTATCGATTGCAGGTACCATCGAAAACTAACCACAGTAGTTATAACGAAAACTATCGATATTATTACCGAAAACTATCGTAAAGTTTGCCAACACTAATTCGCATAAGAACTTAAAACAATGATTCCACAGCTCATCCACTTCTCTTGAAACTAAAAGTCTAGATATTCAAAAGAGTGTACATGGCCCACAATCAAGCCTCGGCTACGCCACCGCGGGAAGAAAAACACAAAGAACATCTTAGCAAAGCTTAACGTCTTATATACCCTCGGGCGTAAGTGTGGGCGCAGTGTCAGCGGAAGCGTTTTTGATCATCAAGTGAGTAGACTGGAGTCTAGTTTCAACAGCGCGAAGAGAAAAATACAGCATCATAGCAAAGCTTAACGTTTTATATAGCTTCGGGGGTTAGTATGGGCGCAGTGTTAGCGGAAGCGTGTCTGATCAACTAGTAACTAGACTGGACGTTAGATGCAACACCGCAGGAAAAAAACACAAAGAGCTTCCCAGGCAAAGCTTCGCGCCTTAGCGAGTGTGTATCTTTCTCGCGTTTGTTGTGGTGGCAGCGTTAGCAAGTGTTCTTTTAAAATATGGTGTTCCGCTAAATAAATTTCGCGTTTTGCGTTTATTTCTGAGAAAATTGTGTGCTACGATAACTCCCGCTTGCTACGGCCTTTCACGCTCTCGTTACCCGGTAAGAGATTAGAATAGGTAAATGTGATGTGTGTGATCGAGAATCAGGGATATAGGTCTGATATGCAAGTGTGAGACTGTTGCTTATAGCGGCGAGAACGCTAAATAAATAAAACGCTCTCATTGTCACTCCACCCCGAGCATTTACCGCGAAGTCAAAAGGAGATAGACCAAAGGCACGGGAAACAGCCGCGAGATACGCAAGCAAATGAAGATTTTTGTTACAAAATGGGACGCTTTCCACAATATACACACACACACACACACACACACACATGCAAACAAATCACGCCTTTTTCCTGCGGGGTAGGCAGAGCGGCAATGTCTTTAAAATTACTGGCGTTGTCGCCACGTCTGACGTATATTTTGAGAGCTGTTTCAGTTTAGGTATTGTGTATAACTATGATGACAGGTTGTCAACTTGTCGCCTCAAATTATACACATGAAAGTTCATGAAACCCTAGTCGCCTCTTATATACGACACCTGTAGGAAGGAAATTGGATGATGCGATTCTAAGCCGGCCCCAAACAGCATAAAAATAACACAACATCATTCACTGCGCTCGCCAATACGCCTGACAAGCGTGGTGAGTATGACAAATACCCTTCTTGATAGGGGGAGGCACATCTGCTATAGTCTCTCTTCTCCTTTCGTGTGGGACACCAAGTCATCCAACGACCCGGTAAACCCTAGTGTCAGAATTTTTCAATCGCCTTCTACAAGTAGCAGGCTTCTGACATGGTTGTGTAACGACCGCCGTCTAAGTGATCATAGACAGCAACCGGGACATACGGCTTAACGTGCCATCTGAAACACGGAACCATCTTACTTACGGACAATCGGGTGGTTCAGCTCTGATCCGCACTAAGCGTTTCGCTTTAACTTTTATCATGCGTACGGCTAAAGAGTGGAATTCCCTGCCGGCGGATCTTTTTCCGGAACAATATAACTTTTGGGCCTTTTTAAGGCAAGAGTGAATAGGCATTATCTAGGCAAGCATGTACCATCTTCGTCTGCATCTCCACTTACCATCAGGTGAGATGGCAGACAAATGCGGGCTTATTAATAATAAAAAAAAATAAAAAATGTCCTAACCAGACTGGGAAACAAATTCACAAAGTGATAAATATCAACCTTGTGATTGACCCACCGAGAATCGACCTTCTGCGTCAAAGGCAGTCGCACTACCACTGCGTCACGTCAGTCGTGCTATAGTATGTATTATGTATATAAAATGTAGGTGTTTATAGCTGTTTGTTTTTCCAAATAAATATATAACATGCTCATTTCCACAAATGTTGTAATAACATTTAACCGCCCAAATTCGCGTTTCCAGCGACTAGTGTCCAAACAATGTCCCCATTTGTGAACACACCGTATAATGTCCGACTTATTACAGCAATTTGTGGACACGCTTTATAATGAGGCCCTTGTTGTTCTCGGACAGACTGACAAACTGATTAGACAGTTTGTTATTAGTGAGTTTTAGTTGATAATTGCTTAGCAATTTAAAGTACCGTGTGATACATACATACATATATCACGCCTTTATCCCTTGCGGTGTAGGCAGAGCGTTCAGAGCCGTAAGAATACGGTCGCTATCGCCACGTCTGACATTTTTGAGGATTGTTTTCCAAGGTTGTTACAGAAAACATGTGTATCAATCACTATAGTGACAGATTGTCAGCCTGTCGCCTAAAAATGGTAATACACCAATACTCTGGAGTCCCTTAGTCGCCTCTTACGACACCCACGGGAAGGAAGAGGGGTGATGGTATTCTAAGCCGGCATCACACAGCCACGACCGCGTGATGCAGGCTTATAATAGCATCACTGCACTGTTGAGACTAATCTAACGACATCTCAATATGTCATCACTCATCAGTCTCCTAGCCGTTTAGGTTGTAGCCCGTGGAAAACATTTTACTTGTCCATGTTCATATTTACCTACATACATCATCCTCCTTGTCTTACCCCTTTTTCTGTCGCGGTCGACTACCTAACCTAGGGGATTTGACGTGAAACCAAGTTTTTACACAGAGCGACTGCCATCTGACCTCTACAACCCGAAGGCTAACCTGGCCCGAATCATACGTTAAGTCACATTCAAATATCATCTGAATTCAGATTTTATTTGAATGTGGATTTCATCACGATGTTTTTCCTTCACCGTAAGAGCAGTCGATAAATGTACCTAAGTATAAACACATTGGTACATGGCGGGGATTGAACTCGGGTCTCATGATTGTAAGACCGGTGTCCTAACCACTTAGCCACCGGCTGGTAGCTATATACTTTAGAAAAACATTACCATCTTGCTTAGACAGTCGGGTAGAAAGATAGCCTCCACTATCCTATTCATTACATATCCTTCCTCAGAAATAATATAACGCTAGCCTCACAAATTACCCGGCCAAAAAGCATTGTTATTCATACCACGGCACCCTGGTTAATCTCTCGGGACCTTTTCACTTAGTCGGGTTATCAGTTGCCATGGCAACGGGCGCGAAAAATTGTTTACGGATTATTAGTCTGATATGAATTATTTAGTACTTAGCGAGGTGAAAAATAGGTCTGCGAAATCCTGAAATTGTAGAAATAGATATTTATTATAAGGGCTTTTTAAAATTATCGCAATACTAGTCTAGTGTGCCGTGTGATGCCGGCTTAGAATAGCATCACCCCACATCCTTCCCGCGGGTGTCGTAAGAGGCGACTAAGGGACTCAAGAGTATTGGTGTATTACATTTTTTTAGGCGACAGGCTGACAACCTGTCACTATAGTGATACACATGTTTTCTGTAACAACCCTCGAAAACAACAATCCTTAAAAATGTCAGACGCGGCGATAGCGACCGTATTCATACGGCCGTTAACGCTCTGCCTACCCCGCAAGGGATAAAGGCGTGATATGTGTATGTATGTATGTAGTATGTATGTATGTATGTATGTACTAGTCCGAACTAGGTGATGCTTGAGATGAGGGATCATCTGTCAAGTTCCTACCTAAGTGAGTTGAAATAAAGATTAACTTTGCTGAAATCAGTTTTGTTACTTATTGAAAGATAATAAGATTGTAGGGTCAATTCAGCTGGCTGGTGGCTGAATTTTGGGCTCATAAAATCTAAATTTGCCATCGACACGATAAGAAGAAGAAGTGTCAATTACATATTTTTTCCTTACTTATTCCGCTGTCACTTTCCGTCAAGTAGGTTTACAATGTCTGTGGTTTTTTTGCCATTATTTTGTAGTTTCTAATTGCCATCTGTTTAATCATCGCCTTATTTTGCCAGATAACTTTTTGTGTTAGAGTTTTTTTTCAGTCGCGATAATCTTCTATCCTTTACTAGGTAAGGCTACTTTTCAGATTGTTTCGCACAAAGAAACCTTCCCTAAGAACTAAGTATATAGCTATAAAGCTAGAGACTCCGAAAATATAGGTACAAACGTTACAGCTTACGTCTACAGTAATTAAATTAAAAACACCATGTATATCTCTCTCGCTTATATACAGGATGGAAAAATAAAACCGTGCAGTTTCATCTCACGTACTTTCTATACAGGATGGAAAAAGTAGAAAAAAACCACCGCTCGTTAGCGTCATACGCAGAAGTTGCCAGCGTTTTATATGAAACCAGTAATATTTGCTAGTAATTTTATATACGGAAGGTTATTAGTGTGTCTATACAGCACGATGGCCTAACTAATACTATAACCATTAGGGTTCATTGGGTCGTTGGACGAATTTGGTGTCCCACGCGAAAAAAAACATATTTGGATGTAATACTCGATAAATATTGCCGTGTGGTGCCGGTTTAGAATAGCACCACCTTATGATGGTATTGTAAAAAGCGACTAAGGAATAATCATCAATGGGTAGCAGCGTTCCCTGTGATGATAATGATACATCTTACACTGCGCTCGCCAATCCGCCGGTCAAACGTGATGAGTATGGCAGGCAATACGCCCCAATAGGGGGAGCTCCATGTCAAACAGTGGACTGTTGTGATTATTGCTGTCAACGTGGTCGATAAATTTGAATCGCCATTTATTATTTTTTCCGTGTACGAAATCCACAAAAGTACCTGATAGATTGGCTTTTGTATTGCTCGGCTTTTCTGCCATTCAGTGTGAGTTATGGAAAATAAAACATAGCTAGACCGATTTGTCGCCCCCAATTTCCATTCATTTATATAATTATTGAAGTCGTTTCAAAGAGTCTTGCTTAATATAACTCTTGCTCGTTTAAAGGTATCAGATTCTGAGATGTTTGTGAAAAGGTTTCTATAAGCCCCATATTTTTTGTCGTCAAACACTTTATTTTCAGATTATTAACTTCATAAATACGTGGATAAGGAATCAACAATTACGAATTTTCCTGAATTGCTAATGAGTACAGTTTTTAAAAGTCAAGTGTCCATATACAGAAATTCAGTTCGAGTTTGTAACAACATTTCGTATTAATTAGCGAATACGAGCAAGATATACGTATTAATAGCAGTATTATACATGGTGATAGAAAAAGTACTAACTCCCTTTAAAGAGATGAACCAGCCCTTGAAACTGAACAACTTTCCCCAAGGAACATAGGTTAAAATATGAAAATAAAATTTGAGCCTCACATACAAACCGACTCAGTCGGTGGGTGGTACATTTTGTGTGGTCGTTGTATGGCCGGATTTTAAACCTTTATATACACCGTGTTACGCAGGAAATTGGAGACGTTATTTAGGACATTGTATTGAACCACTTTCCCTATGGGACCAGTGCCGAAAAATTGAAAAATAAATTCGACCTCTAATACAAAATTCATCATCTTCTTCTTCTTCTTTTCGTGTGGGACACCGAGTCGTCTAACGACCCGATGAACCCTAGTGTCAGAATTCTTCAATCGCCTTCTACAAGTAGCAGGCTTCTGACATGGTTGTGTAACGACCGCCGTCTAAGTTATCATAGTCAGCAACCGGGACCTACGGCTTAACGTGCCATCCGAAACACGGAACCATCTTACTTACGGACAATCGGGTGGTTCAGCACGCAATGTCCTAACCAGACTGGGAACAAATTCACAAAGTGATAAATAATATCAACTTTGTGAGTGACCCACCGAGAATCGAACCCGGAACCTTCTGCGTCAGAGGCAGTCGCACTACCACTGCGCCACATCGGTCGTCTACAAAATTCATGATCACCGGACTAACATGGTACTTCGTTTTCCAGCACTGGTCGCATAGGCAACGTTGTTCAGTATGGTCCCTAAACTACGGGTCCAATTTAATTCATCCTCCGAAATACGGTGTATTTGAGTAACCCTTAACTGGAATAACGGACGGTTTTTGACCTCTGTCCGGTTTCATCCGACCGGAAGCCGTTCCAAGGTTTTAACTCGGGATTACAGCGGACGCAGGCTTTTGTGCACTTTTACTAAAAAAAAGTCTGAGGTATCTGATACTGTGGATATCGAAAAACATACTTATAGCAATTAAATTCATTCTATGCATAATATGCTTGGTGTGTTTTAAACTCTGGTAAAAGTTCATTGACCCCTCTTACAAACTGATCTAAACTGACCTGTCATGCCATAATTTTCTAAGTTCATGCAGGGCCCTAACTCTGCTATTTTTTGTTATTCTAACGCCATCGAAACTCAACTGTCATTCCATTGCCATTTTAATTATGTATCTATAGTTGAAACTGTTAGTTAGCAGAATGACCGAAATCATTCAGCTGAGATCCAATCGACATCCAACTGAAACGATTTTGATTTAGCAGACTTAGAGCCCATAATTTAATGACCGGGGCCGAAATAATAGAATCCAACACAAGAAAAAATAACAACAAATCTCGACAATTACAAGTTTATCTCGTAAGTTCTGATTTATTTTCATTAGAAATATTAATGTTCAACAATGTTCATTTGTTTTGTGAGTGAATGAAGTTTTGTTTATCGAAATAACTCAAAACTTTTTTCATTTCAAAGTCAAAGTCTTAGGAAGTAATCACATTTATGTCGTCGTATTTTCTGTTAAAATTAGACTTTATTGATGAGTAAAACATAATATAACACAAATCTTTGCTATTACTTTGATATTTTCTATACATAAAAGTGTATTGACTAAAATTCACTAAACTGAAAAAACAAAATTGGTCACGCGGGATTGATCTTTCAGTTCTTCTATGCGACACATACATACATACAATACATATATCACGCCTTGATCCCTTGTGGGTTAGGCAAAGCGTTCACTACCGTCTACGCGACACTACACAAATAAGTCTATGATTGTATCTTTTACCGACGCGCTAAAAAAAGAAAGTCATTGTTTGCGTGAGTTTCTTTGAAGGGTCAGTAAACTTTTTCTTGAGTTTAAAACGCACCAACCATAGTAAAATTTCCGCCTAAATGCGAAACGATTTTTTTCGCCAGTGGCCACACTTTCTCGTATTCCTACATGTGTACATGGGCTTACCCCGGGGTATTCCCCCGGGAAATTCCGCCCGAATTTTCAATGCGCTAGTGTTGTTATTACATTATTAATTTAATTTCGTTATTTTCGTTTCAGGTAAGCTGAATAATAAATACAACGGAACCAAGCGTTTTGTGGTAAAGTAGTAGCATAGTATGGAGTTAATTTGCTTAATTTATGTTCTGCGGGTAGTGTTTAATATTAAAAGGCTTAGGGCGAACTAGCTTTTCGCTGTGAAAACAGGTTTTGGGAGATAAGTTGGGTAATCTAAGTTGGCGGTTTTAACCTGGATTTGGGAGAATTTTAAAAGCCCGTGTCACTTGTCTGTGAAGGTATTTAGTTAACTTTTAACGAGATTGAATGTAGGTAGGCATATTTTTTAAACGACTTCAAAAAAATGAGGTTTCTCAGTTTGACATATATGTATGTTTTTCCGCGATTATCTCGCGTTTGGCTGTACCGATTTTTATGCGGTTTTCAGAAAAGTGTTTGCCAGATTTATAAGAAGGTTTTAGGCATATTAGCTAGTTATTACAATGCTGTGTGATTCCCTCTACAATAGCATCACCCCATTTCTATCCTGCAGGGTTCGTAAGAGCCAAGCAAGAGACTCCAGAGATTCATATTATTACTTTCGGCGTCAGGCTGACAACCTGTAGTGACTGACCGACTGACTGACATTTGAAAGGACTCTGAATTTGGAATTTGTCTGACGTGGGGACCGTATTCGTACAGCTGTTAACGCTCTGCCTACCCCAAAAGGGATAAAGGTGTGATATATGTACGTATATTTATAATTGACCTATGATTTACTTTCAACCATCTTTACCGACATACTTAATCAGCCCGACTCGCACTCGGCCGGTATTTTTTTATAACGAGTGGGGTAATGTTCATTTTCTCTCAAGGAAACGGCGAAGGGTCTTCACGGTTCATCGGGTACTCACTCTCACACATCCTATGAACCGTAATGGCGGGCCCTCGTTATCAGGATTAACCACCTGCTACTTTTTTTTCTGCTCATATTGTCAAGTAATTTTTTTTTAAGTAGTCATAGGGTCCCGTTATAAAATATTAGCTGAGTGCAAAAATATTTGCCAGGGTGTAAAAATATTAGCTGCAAATATTTTAAGGGGTGAATCAGCCCATGAAACTGAACAACTTTCCCCAAGGAACATAGCTGCTGCCCGTTCCGATTCATCCCTTAGTCGCCTTTTACGACACGACGGGCGGAAATGGGGTGAAGCTATTCTAAGCTGGCACCACACGGCAAAGCCGGCACCACACGGCAATAAAAACATTACGTAACTAATAATATAAACATTAAATGCAAATGCATTTCAATTTCAACCAACAGACTAATTAATATTCAGTACACAATAATAATTATACCCGAGAGATTAAAATTTATGTGATTTTAAGACCGAAATTCAATTTATTAACATTTCAATAACATCCATTCTCAAGAGAGCTGTAATTAGTTCTCTTGGGAGAAATAAATCTACACACAAATCACGCCTTTATCCCTTGCGGGGTAGGCCGAGCGTTATCTATATTGATCGTAAAATTAAGGTCTTTATCGCCACGTCTGACAGGTATTGAGGGCCCTTTCAGATGATTCGTGTATCACTATAGTGACAGGTTGTCAGCCTGTCTCCTTAAATTGCAATACACGTGAAATCCTTGAGTCCCTTAGTCGGTTTTTACGACACCCACGGGGAAGAAATGGGGTGATGCTATTCTAAGCCGGCATCCCACGGCCAGAAATAAATCTAAATATGCATTATTGCATGTCAAATTTAGGAATAGTAGTATTACAAAAGTTAAACGGCCGATGTGGCACGTCTGTTAATTTTCATCAATTTTTGAATATGTTCCAGTCTGGTTAGGACATTGCGGGCTAATCCACTCGATTGACCGTAAGAAAGATGGTTCTGTGTTTCGGAAGGCACGTTAATCAGTAGTTCCCGGTTGCTGGCTATGATTACTTAGACGGCGATCGTAACAAAACTATGTCATGCCTGCTGCCTATAGAAGGCGGCTGAAAAAATCTAGCACTACGGTTTATTGGGTCGTTGGGCGATACAGTATGCCACACGAAAAGAGCTAGTTGCTATTTTTATTTCTCTAATGGAAGTTTAAGTCTTAAACATAACTGGTAATTAATTCGCATATAGAACTAGGAAGCAATTAAATCTTCAAACTTAGCACAAATACTTAACAGGTTCTTAACTCTGTTTTAACACAGAGTGACAAGAACGTAATTAAACACTTAAGACAGTTTAATTTTGTTTCAATTTAGTGTGTTTTCAATTAACTCCTTAGAGACTGAATGTCGCTTAAAATGTAGAATTATGTCACTACATAGCATAATTTTAATTGGCTCTTATTATATCTAGCAGACTGCGTATTGGTTATATCTGCTGCTACTATGTGATTTCCTAGGGAAATGAGACAGTTTCCGGCAGTACAAAGTAAATGAAAATAAGAAACAAAAAATCGTCGCTTTCAAACGAGCTTTATGAGATAAAAAAAATTGGCAAGGGTCGTTCGAGGCGTCGGTAGCTCAGTGGCAGTATCGTATACCGTATAAATCGTATTCCGGGTTCGAGCATCGACCGTTGCTTGTAATTTATAATTATTTTAATTCGGTTGTTGACTGGGTCATTAATAAAATATAAAAGCTGTACACTTAAAACTATTGTCCAAAAATACAAGACATAATTTTTCAAAATATTCAAGGTTTAAAATTTGTTAACAGAAAAATTACTTATAAGCTAGTGTTCTCACGCCATCCAAAATCGCCATACATTACTATTTTCACGCAAAATACCGTTTTAGATCGTTTTAAAAAGTTGCTCATTAGACCTGCCAGTCCACTAGCCTATTTTTTTTGTCCATTTATATGTAATTCATAGTTGTATCAAGGTCGGCAGAAATACTGACGACCGATGTGGCGCAGTGGTAGTGCGACTGCCTTTGACACAGACGGTCCCGGGTTCGATTCTCGGTGGGTCACTCACAAAGTTGATATTTATCACTTTGTGAATTTGTTCCCAGTCTGGTTAAGACAATTTGGGCCGTACCACCCGATTGTCCGTAAGTAGATGGTTCCGTGTTTCGGATGGCACGTTAAGCCGTAGGTCCCGGTTGTTGTCTATGATCACTTAGACGGCGGTCGTTACACTACCATGTCAGAAGCTTGCTACTTGTAGAAGGCGGTTGAAAAATTCTGACACTAGAGTCCATCGGGTCGTTGGGCGACTCGGTGTCCCACACGAAAAGAAAGATTCCCATTTATATGTAATTCATAGCTCTATCAAGATCAGACATAAGCAGAAATACTTTTATTAGTAAGTATCATTAATCCATTAGAAAAATAACTAACAAAAGCGCCAATAGTAAATCTATCCTTTAAAAATACAACAATATTCTAGATAGAAAAATTCTCGGACTAGCGCTGTAAGCCCCAGGGATTTACCAGGTCTTTCATTAAGTCTATAATACCTAGACTAGAAGTCCTGAATCAGACCACGTTAGTTGAAGCTCAGGTTTTTAGTCCCCAAGGTAGTAAAATCTGGTTGTGGGAAAAGAATTTTAGAAAATTATATTTTTAACAATTCTTTCTTCTTTTTCGTGTGGGACACCGAGTCGTCCAACGACCCGATGAAAATGAAATTTTTAACAATGAACTACTACTACACCTCACCCCATTTCCTACCCGTGGGTGTCGTAAGAGGCGATTGAGGGACTTGAGGGTTTCAGGTGTATTACAACTTTTAGGCGACAGGCTGACAACCTGTTACTATAGTGATACAAACATTATCTCAAACAGCCCTCTATATTTGTCAGACGTGGCGATAGCGACCGTACTTTTACGGCCCTTAACGCTCTGCCTACCCCGTGAGGGATAAAGGCGTGATATATGTATGTCTGTATGTATCTACTAATACAGCCACCACACAACAGTCCACTGCTAGACGTGGGCCTCCCCTTAAGAGGTATTTTTATACTCACCACGCTTTGCAGATTGATTAGAGAGCGCGCAGTATAGGCTATTTAAGATATTCTTTAGACATTCACAGGGAACGCTGCTTGCCACTTCACTGGATTTCTTCTAGTCTCTTTTCACGGAACTCTCTTTTAGAAATGGGGTGAAGCTATTATAAGACGGCATCACATGGTATGTAGAAAACGATACTTATTCTTACCAACTTTGCATGACAATACGTTTTATGCCTAAGTTAAAAAAACCATAGAACACTATGAGTTACGATTATGGCACCCGATACAGCTTTATGCGTTTACAATGGCAACACCATGAAATATGGGGGAAATAATACGTTATCAGTATTGCCAGGCGATGGAAAATGGTGCCTTGCGTTTTTAAAAGAAATATATGTCGTAAATAAAATATCTTCTAGTTTCGTTCATATCTAAAGGTAGAGGCGTACGTACCCAATGCTTCCGATTTTACCATTAAATAAATCAATCAATTTATTAATGAATTTAAAAGTACAATATGATACAAGAAATTAAAGCACCTTAACAAAGTTAGCTTATATGCAACAACATAAGGTTATTTTACAACCCACATTAGGTAATCCTGTGTCGTGGGTAGGTAGGTAGTGAGATGTGTGTACCGTTATGTAGTAGGTATAAATTAAATTTGCAGCATTCGAGAACCTTTCTTCCCCATCGGTTATCGGTTCGTCGACCTATGTGGCCTGTCCATTGCCATTTCAACTTGCTTATCCTGAGAGCTATGTTGGTTACATTCGTTGTTCTACGGATTGAGTGATGAAAAGAAAAAAAATCTTGATTCTGTTAAAACCTGATCATTCTTCTTCTTCATCGTGTCATTGACTCAAACATGGTCTTTTATATTTTGCCTGAATTTTTCGTTTCATATCCAAGATTGATACGATTTTTAAACGCCACAATCCCCCATACTGTCAATTCGTTACCCGGCACGCTACGCGGTGTCACGCCGTGCTTTGCACTGTGCAGGGAGTGTTATACAGGATGTTAAAAATCTACTTCTCTTTTCGTGTAGGACACCGAGTCGTCTAACAACCCAATGAACACTAGTATCAGAACTTTTCAACCGCCTTCAACTAGTAGTAGGCTTCTGACATGGTTGTGTAACACCCGCCGTCTTAGTAATCATAGACAGCGACCGGAACCATCTTTCTTACGGACAAACGGGTAGTTCAGCTCGCAATGTCCTTACCAGACTGGGAACAAATTCACAAAGTGATAAATATCAAATTTATGAGTGACCCACCGAGAATCAATGCTGCTAATCTATGAAGGTCTATCAATGAGGTGATGCTATTCTAAGCCGGCATCACACGGCAAAAATCATAATCTTTACGTGTAATAGGTCGTTTAGCGCCAGTTTCATAAGATCTGAAACACGCTGTATTGATTTACTTGTTATACAGGATGCACTGTGCGATTCTTAGAATAGCATCACCCCACTTTTTTGTGATTAAGAGACAAATGTGAAAAATATTAGGTGCTGCGATCCCTGTAACTTCAACATTTTGCACTGCGCTCGCCAATCCGCCTACGAAAGTGTTATGAGAATTCGTTACATGTAATAAGGTCGTTTAGCGCCAGCCTGTATAAGAATCAGGCTGGAAATGGAACGTGCTGTATAAGACAATTACCTCGTTATACAGGATGGTCTGTGTGATGCCGGTTTAGAATAATAGCGAAACAGGTAATAGCGAAACAGGTAAAATAGCATCACCCCATTTCTTCCCAGAGGTTGTCGTAAAAGATGAATACGAATGGTCAGCCGTTCTCTGTGAATACCACACTCTTGCACTGCGCTCGCCAATCCGACTTCCAAGCGCAGTGAGTATGGCTACTATGGCTATACTGTTACGCTTAAGTTACCTACGTTTGGTTGGCGGATTGGCGAGCGCAGTGCAAGAGTGTAGCATTAAGGGACTTACATTGCTCAACGACCTTGAGCGTTTAGCCTTCCTTCCCCACACCCCACCCGCTCATACTTCCCCCTGACTATGATTACGAAAAGGTCAATAAATCCATCTACCGGCTCTAGCTAGTACTTCTAAGAACATGATGGGTTCGTGTTTGTTATCGTCGCCTAGGCACCTTTTGTAAGATTACCTATAAAACTATAGGCGAAAACTTTGTCAATGTTCTTTGGTTAATTATTTAAGTTGCTCATTAAGTTATGTTTTAGGCTGTAAGTTTTCCAAAGAAATTGAAATAAAATGCCATATTTTTGATGATTAATAATGAGATACATAAAATCCAAAGAGTATGAACCAGAGAAATTAATGTTCTACTTATAAAAAAAATTATTTCAGCAAAAGATGTACTTCAAGCTTTTAATATAGTCAAAGAGCTTGCGTACATTTTTTTCGTTGTAATTAACTGGGTATATTCCTAGATAGAAAATAAAATACAAAAAAGCTCCCATATTTTTTATTATTGTAATAGGTAGGTAGTAATTATTTGGTTCAAAAATATATAATTGTAATAGCCAAAATTTAGGTATGAACGTGTTAAACTCGAAAAGTAATTAATTTGAATACAAGAAATGTCGGTCATGTTCAAAGTTTTAAAATGTTATAGTTTAAGAGATAACGTATTTTTTGTCTACGCTATAGGTTGTAATTGTTGGTCAGATTGTTCTAAGGTAGAAACCATAAATAGAGATAGTAGTTTGACAATTGGAGTGCTGCCAATTGAATTTCTCAGTCAGCTATTTCAACATTTTCGATATTGATAAATATGAAACATATTTTTCTTTTTTCTTTAAAATACCCTCTCTTCGAGATTATCAACCATTATGGTAATCATACACACTACACAATTAGATTATTGGGTATTAAATACAAATCCATTTATTTCCACATAATTATTATTATAACATATTATTACAATCAAAATATTAGGCATACAATTAGGCAGGTTTACAAAAAATACTTAGGTAGGTAGATATTACAGCAAGTAGCTAGGTATAGTTAGTATTCTTTGCTATTAGTTACGTTAGCCTCTAACGTTACTTTAGTGGAATAAAGGTATGGACACAGCATGGCTGATTTTAAGTCCAACCTACGTCAGATAAAGTGTAAAATTAAATAACATGTTGAAGAAATAAATGAATTGTTATTCTTAGTTTTGGATTCAGAAGCCTCATAATTATTCAATAAAGAAAAAAAGACTATCTAGACTATCTCTATGTTATGTTTTAATGTGAGCAAAAAAGTCTGTCTGTCTTTCATATGAAAATCTAATAACTTTAAACGAGCAAGAATTGTATACATATTTATAATCGGGATCTCGGAAACGGCTCCAAAGATTTTCACGAAAAGTCTTCATAAGGCGATTCGGGAGCGATAATTTGGTCTAGCTCGGTTTTATTTTTCAAAAATCACTTTGAACGGCAGAAAAAGCCGAACTAAATAAAGTGCACCCAAATGGGCCGTGTTGACATAAGTCAAGTAGTTGTTTCGTAAAATAAGATACATTTACAATTCTCCGTCCTATGTGATTTTCTTCGACACATTTCTCTTCTTCCTTAGTGATTAATAACTGAAATAAAACAAATGAAATAAATTACAAGTTGTTCAAGTTATGACAAATCCGTCATTATACATTAATTTGTGCTAAATAAGAAATAAGTGTTTTTTTATAGAACTAAAGTGTTTTTTTATAGAACTAAAGGTACTATCCCGAACCGAGCGGCAGACGGTTTAATACATACCTCATGCTCAATGGCAGAATCGAGAACATCCAACCAGTAATGTTTTCTGGTTCTTCATGAGCTTTATAAATAAATAAATAAATGTCCTGGACAATTCACACAGCGCCATCTAGCCCCAAACTAAGCAAAGCTTGTGCTATGGGAACAAGGTAGCTGATACGAATACATATATACTTTTTTTTTTGTAAATAAATACATATTATACATAGAAAACACCCAGACTCAACACAAATATTTGAAAATTGACTTAACAAATATTTGTGTCCGGTGGGGATCGAACCCACGACCCTCGGCGTAGAAGGCAGGCATACTATCCGCTACGCCAACGGGACAGTCAAAATAATGGATTTATGGATAAGTAATTCATTTGGTTAATTTGGTTTTAGTTCTTTGGAAGTAGTTCTGTAAACAAAACATAAACAGCTTACTGAATTTACAAAAATCGTACAAAGAGCCTTGACAAAATAAAATATTTTTAAACTAACTTTGAAACAGGAGTGGCATCGCGTGGCTTCACCTGGTCCAAATGAGGAGATTCGCTGTTTTTATTAACTTCCACCACAGCTGACCATCCCGTTTCTTACCTTGAAATAAAAATAATATTTTTGCCCAATATATACACATACATACATACACATATCACGCCTTTATCCTTTGTGGGGTAGGCAGAGCAATAACGGCCGTTAAAATACTGTCGCTATCGCCACGTCTGACATTTTTAAAGGATTGTTTTCCAAGGTTGTTTCAGATAACATGTGTATTGCTATAGTGACAGGTTGTCGCCTAAAAATTGTAATACACCAATACTCTCGAGTCCCTTAGTCGCCTCTTACGACACCCGCAGGAAGGAGCTGGAGTGATGCTATTCTAAGCCAGCATCACACGGCACACGTTAATATATATATTTGAAAATATATGAAATGTGCATTTTATTAACTGAGACGTTATATCGAATGGAATTCGATTATTTGTTGTTATATGAAACAATTATATTATGAATATTTTATGTCAAACATTACACACTCCATGCAAACATAGGTACAATATGTGTGTGAGCTCCTGGACTACAATATACATTTGACGATGTAGTGTAATATACAATTATACAATACATCTTATAAACATAATTATAAAACATCTTATAAAATATTTTATGATTTAATTTACGTAATAATATAAACCAACAGGTAGGTATATGCATGCAAAGAAAGGTAGGTAGAGTTGATAGGTAAGATAGGCAGGTAGGTACATAGAGATGTCGATTGGTAGGTAGCGCTACGCGACGGAGTGCGGTGCAGTGGGAGAGCCGCCGTAGGTAGGCAGGTAAGTAGGTAGTTAGGTTGGGTAACTAGGTAGCTAAGTAAGGAAGGTAACGCAGGTAGGTAAGATGGGTAAGTGTGTTAGCTCCTGGACCATAAGTATGTAAGTAGGTATTATTTTCTTACGTCAGTACTTACCTTGATACTGGATCTGCAGTTTCAGCACAAACCTCGGTCGGATCCACCTGGAAGTTCCACATTTTGTGTTTCCTTTTCAGAATTTTGATGAATTTCCATCAATACTGAACGTTTAGGAATCATATTTCCATCAATACCTACTGAACGTCCTAAACGCGATAGTTTGCTGAAAGAAAATACATTTTTCTTAGTTACCCAAGTATAAATTCAGAAAATGTATATGGAGTGCTAATAAGTTTCTGGTTCACTTACTTAGCAACGGGATCAACTTAGAGCTCCAAGTTTTAGTCAGAATTTTCGCAAATTTGGTTTCCATTATCACCATCGTCATGCTAAATTTTTGCGCGGTCTCCTAAAAAATCAAATTCCATATACATAAAATGAATAATCATGATAATAAAAATATTTCGAAATTACATCTAACCCGTCTGGATTCGAGCCTGTGACGCGCTTGAAAACCTTGCGTTCCCCGAACTAGACCAATCGCTCTTACAGCAAAGCGTGCGAATTAGTGACCAGTTTTTGTCGATATATGTAACACTAGTTAGGTATTGTTTATTGACCGCAAACTTGGTTTTGAATGGAATTTTTTTACAGAGTAGTAAAAAATGAAAAGTTAGTTAGTAATAGTAATGCACACAATATATAATGTAGTAATGTGGTAATTTTACAGTAAGATGATTTAAAAATAGTCATTTTGGTACTCACCTTTTTTTTATCTTTCAAGTATTTTTCCCAATGTTTTTGACGAGCCCTTTTTGCTTTTAATACTTTTGGCATGATGGTCAAATAATAAATTTACACTGATACACAAATAAGTAAGTAGTGTCCTTTCACGAATATTTACACAAAAACAAAAAATGTACCTAACCTAAAATGCGTCCTTTCGCTTATTCTAATCGAATTATAAATCTAAATCACTAAAAACTAAACTGTCACTATTATTATCCACAATCACACTACCTAACAATATCAAACCAGACTGAACAAGGTATTACAAACTACAGAAACCGAAAAACATGAGTAAAATAATTTTGCGCGCGAACGAGACAAACGAGAGCTGCGTGCGGTCGAGAGCGACACGGGTTCCCCGTCCGGAGGCCTCTGGCCGTCTGCCGCCCGTCGCCCGCGCAACACCCGCGATCCGCGCGCGCGCCATTTATAATTTTTACGATTTTCTATTAAAATACGCCAAATAATAATTTTTTTTTTCTGTAGTATTATTAAGTTTCTTGTTTTCATTTAAAAACACAATTTTTCAGCACAGTAAATATTAAAGGCAGAAATCCTTGTCGATTTTTGTACGAAAACAAGAGGTCCATGCAGATAATTATTTCTCTTTATTTATAAAGTTCTAAACAATTATCTTTCTGTCAGTTTAACAAACAATAGCCCAGTTACAACATATATTTTTTTGATATTTTTTGCGTAACCCAAAGTTATACTTTATAGCACTTGAAAACAGCCAAAATTTTGATGAAGCCCCTTTACATAAAACGCTGTTGGCCTTTAACTTTATTATCGTAACGTAGCCGTAGGTGCCGGTTGCTGTCTATAATTACTTAGACGGCGGTCGTTACAATCCATGTCAGAAGCCTGCTACTTGTAAAAGGCGGTTGAAAAATTCAGACACTGGAGTACATTGGGTCGTTGGGCGACCCGGTGTTCCACACGAAAAGAGAGAGAGAACATAACGCAGGGAACGTTGCTGCCCGTTCCCTTAATGATTATCCCTTTCACGGTTTTTACGACGGTAGATTTGGGGTGATGCTAATCTAAGCCGGCACTACACGGCCTGACATAGGTACCTATTATGTAAAATCGTTTCATGTCATAAGGACTATAGCCTTTTCATGAAATAATAAACGTATCTGGAACACGCTGTATAAGACAATTACCTCGTTATACAGGATGGTGTAACAGTCTCTTTTGAACCGATGTCTCCGTTTACAATGCGGGACAAGGAAAACGGTTTTCTTCAATACATTATCTCAACATAGATAGTATAAAGCAAAGTCGCTTCCCGCGTCTGTCCCTATGTCTCTTTGTATGTATGATTTGGTCTTTAAAAGTGCTAAACGGTTTTTGATGCAGCTTTTTATTAGCTAGAGTAAGAGAGAGAAAGTTGTTTTTAAAAGAGAAATTATTAGTTTTGTGATTCAAAAGCAAGGTATATAATTTACCACGGGAAAATGAGTTACAGCGGGTGCAACCGTTGGGCGAGCCGCTAGGTACCTGTCATGGAGACTTTCACTCATCCTTCATCACGCCACGGATTTTGATACGGTTTTTGAAATAGATAGAGTGATTCAAGAAAGTTTATTGTGTTCAAATGTAACAATGTACAATACATGCCGGAAAATCGTCTTATTCCCCTACTATCCGGGTGCAACCACTGCTAATTATTTTCACATTAGTAAAAACAGTGCCCTGTATGTTTTGTTTATTATTTTTGAATGACACTGACTATTTAAAACAAAAAACACTCTGAATTCCCTTGCGTTGTTAAGGAGGAGATAGCGATGTCCATGACATACGAAAGTCTTTCTAAGACGTAAAATTCGGTAGTTTCTTGGGTCATTAATAAAATATAAAAGTTGTACGTTTAAATTTACTATCCAAAAATACTACGGACTTCTCCAAATTTTTCGAAATATTCAAAGTTTGAATTAAAAAACAGAAAAGTGAAATAAAAGTAAGTGTTTTGACGCCATCTAAATGTTTACGGCGTGACGTCCTACTTCCAGTTTTTCATATAAAATATCCTATTAGATCGTTTTAAAAAGTTGCTCATTTGACTTGTCAGGAATCTAGCCTATTAAAAAGCTATTTTATTTATACTGGGTACTTCTTACTTGCCAGCGAGTGTAGGCACATTCCGCATCCCCGGCGTTTACGTTGTACCAAAATAAAGGAATATATATTTTTCCGTATTACCTCCGTGCAAAGATACTTGCGAGAATATTCGGTTGGTAATTTTGGCTTTGATTTGAACAAAACGATATTTGTTTTCTTCGAACCTGATATCGGCATGTAATCTAACAGAATATGGGTTCTTTTGTTTAAAAAAAATAAACAAATTTTCTATTACTTTCGTGTTATTGATAAAGTTATTAGATTTTGGGGGCAGGGGTGTGTCAATAGCCAAGTCTCTCCCAAAAGGGAGAGAGAGAGAGAGAAGTGTGATTACTGATTTCTTTCTAGTTTGGTTGTATGATCAAATTACGTTTTATTTTCGATTAACATTGATTCATCTATGCTTTGAGTGTTTTTTTTACAATCTAAACAACGTCATCTATTCTCTCTCTTCTCTTTTCGTATGGAACACCCGAGTCGTCCAACGTCATCTGTTGACGCGCAAAAACAACTCGTACCGAGCGAGTTCGGTGTACCAGCTGGTTGCTTGCAAAGTCAGAAACAGACAAACAAACACATATCACGCTTTTATCTCTTGCCGGGTAGGCAGAACGTTAACGATCGTAAAATTACGGTCGTTATCGCCACGTCTGACAAGTATTGAGGGTCCTTTCAGATGATTCGTGTATCACTGTAGTGACAGGTTGTCGCCTAAAATTGTAATACACATGAAACGCTCGAATCACGTAGTTGCCTTTTACAAAACCCACGGGAAGAAATGGGGTGATGCTATTCGAAGCCGGCATCACACGGTAAAACATAAAGTAAGAACAGCCCAAATTATCTTCAATTGTAAGTATAACTTCCTTTTATCATTTTAAATATTCAGGTAACCGAAGTATCCTTTCACGGACCCTTAAATAAATCATCTTCAACTAAAGTTACAGTTTATCTTTCATCCAGTTTGACGGAGTAATAAATTTAAAAAGTTAAAAACCTTCGGAACCGACTATTTTTATGTGTGAATTTGACTTGAATAAAAATATTTGAATTTGATAATTGTATGTATGAAAATATTTGAATTTGATTCTTCGCATAATATGTGGAAATTGATGGATTTGTATTTGTGTTTGCATCCTCAAATCCCACCATTAGATCCTGACCTGATCACTATGAGAACGCCATAAACGGTTACAAATTTAATAAACCGTATCTGTCTAAACGTCTTCGTTTAATCGATGAAGATACATAATGGTGAGGCCAATTTTATGAGTTTTCGCGCATTTTCCATTAATGTCATACAAAAGTTGCGTCGTATTTTTATTTTCAACCTCAACTCAAAATTGAGCTTGTTTCGGTGTTCCTTAAAGAATCAGTCGCTGACAAATAGTAGAGAACCTTTTTATTTTTTATGAAGTCGGGTAAAAAAATCTATTCCCCAGAAACGTGAGCTTGTTTCGGTGTTCCTTAAAGAAACAGTTGCTGACAAATAGTTAGAGAACCTTTTTATTTTTTATGAAGTCGGGTAAAAAAAAATCTATTCCCCGGAAACTTGCGAGCTTCCCGCAATCATTATCTGCAAGTTCCCTGCCGCGGGGCATCACCGGAAAACCCTGAATTTCGTGCCTTTGAAGTCCCAGTGGTAAAGTGGTGTAAGTCTGATTTGAAGGTTTTTCGGAAGCTTCTGTCTGTTTTTCTTTTGACTAATGTACAAAAAGAATATGTTCTCAATTGGACCAAAATTTTCAAATAGCCCACGGTCAGCCCACGATCCGAAAACTGAACTTCGACATACGCTTCTCCGGTAAAACACATAAGATCTTATAATTTCAAATATTCTTATTGTTCACCAAAACCATGTTGCAAAAACTTGACTTAGCTTTACTTATGACTGGCCGCATGCCCGCATACGTCTACCCTCTTTGGGAATTCTGTTGGACTCAATGAACTTATTAAGTGGACTACTTGAACTTACTTGGAGTCATTGAAACTCTCTCTACCACTGTGCGGTTGACCATAGAAAGCAGCTAGGTTTACAACAGCAACTAGTAGGGTTAGCAGTATTCATTTTGACGACCGATGTGGCGCAATGGTCGTGCGACTGCCAGCCACGCAAAGGTATCGGGTTCGATTCTCGGCGGAATATGTTCCCAGTCTGGTTAGGACATTGCAAGCCTGACTGACCGTTGGTACGATGGTCAAACGGTCGGTCACGTATATAACTTAGACAGCGGTCGTTACACAACCATGTCAAAGGCCTTTTTTGTTGGTTTTATGTTTTTGGCTCTGGGGCCATCAAAACTACGCCGGACGATTGTCAGAGAGTTGGTTGACAAACTCTGACACCAGGGTTCATCGGGTCGTTAGACAGCTCGGTGTCCCACACGAAAAGAGACAGTATACTTTCGTAGCCACTTCCACGCGGAAGCCTATGCTATTTATTTCTCATCGAATAAATGAATAAAAGACAAATGATCCTTCGACAATTTTCCAAAGTTTTCAGTTACATCGTTTGTTCAGTGCCTCAGTGCCTTAAAGCAACAAAGCTAGCCAATATTTATTCCATCTCACTAGTCTCAATGTCTTTATTGGAACCTCACAACATCCTATGCCTCTATTGAAGTCTCTTTCAGTCGTCTTCGACACCAAGTGTACGAATAACCTGATAAGGCCTCGTGTAAGCTGATTATGTTGTATTTCAAAAATCAAATTCTGCGACCGAACTCAGACTTCTATGCCACTGTAGCAAAATATGAATGTTTGAATCAATTAAGCGCTTGTTTTAATACGAGCGCATCAAGTTATTTGTTTGCTGCAGCTGAGTATCTTATTGAAAGAAAATAATCACTTGACGAATCTTATCAAGCGCTTGATAGGTCTGAATAAGTATCTTGGTAAATTCAAACAAATCCCTTGATGCACTCGTATTAAAAACAAGGACTTGATTGAATCATACATTCTTTTTTCTCAGTGTAAGTCAATTTTTTTTAAGTCCATCCAAAAACGTAAAAATGCTAGCTACACCGTTTGCCTTATGCGCCACTGCCTCAGGGCTACAGATTTAGCCAATATTGATTCATTCTCACTAGTCCCAATGCCTGTATTGGAACATGGCACTGGTTGCACACTGCCTGACACACTTCGTCTCTTACGTTACATACATACATATATCACGCCTTTATCCCTTGCGGGGTAGGCAGAGCGATAGTGGCCGTAAAAATACAGCCACTATTGTCACGTCTGACATTTTTGAGGATTGTTTTCCAAGGTTGTTTCAGAATACGTGTGTATTACTATAGTGACAGGTTGTCAGCCTTGTCGCCTAAAAATTTTAAGACACCAATACTCTCGAGTCCCTTAGTCGCCTCTTAGGACACCTGCGGGAAGGATGTGAGGCGATGCTACTCTAAGCCGGCATCACACGGCACTTACGTGATGTGGGACACAAAGTAGACGAGCGACCCGCGAGTCATTGTATTTGAGTTGTAAAACCAAACTGCCACAGAGAAGATGGTTGCGTGCTTCTAAGAGCACGCTAAGCCGTTACCCGGTTGCCAAGTTAGAATGTATAGTTTCACTAGAAGACTTTACTAATAGGGACGACCGATGTGGCGCAGTGGTAGTGCGACTGCCTTTGACGCAGAAGGTCCCGGGTTCGATTCTCAGTGGGTCACTCACATATTTATCACTTAGTGAATTTGTTCCCAGTCTGTTTAGGACATTGCGGGCTGAACCACCCGATTGTCCGTAAGTAAGATGGTTCCGTGTTTCGGATGGCACGTTAAGCCGTAGGTCCCGGTTGCTGTCTATGATTACTTAGACGGCGGTCGTTACACAACCATGTCAGGAGCCTGCTATATGTAGTAGGCGGTTGAAAAATTCTGACATTAGGGTTCATCGGGTCGTTGGACGACTCGGTGTCCCACACGAAAAAATATATATATACTAATAGTTAGCTATTGGAAACTTAGAACCAGCCATTGCTTGGCTTTCTTTGTAGGTAAAATACGTTATTTAAAATTGAAATGTACCTCGTTCTACTTATTGTCAAAACACACAATATGAAAATAGTTTGAGCAGTTCCCGTTGACCCCACTTGTTTGTAAGTACACAAGAATTGGTCGTCGAATGGTACTAGATGAGATGCTAATTTTAATCGATTCGTACGTGAGCGTCGGTGACCAAGTAGTTCAGACATCGGTCTTACGATCGTGAGACCCGAGTTCGGTCCCCGCCATGTAAGAATGTGCATTTTTTACTCGCGTACATTTACCGACTGCCCTTACGGTGACGGATAAACATCGTGATAAAACCCACAGATGATATTTGAATGTGACTTTACCTAGGATTCGGGCCAGGTTAGCCTTCGGGTTGCAGAGGTCAGATAGCAGTCGTCGTTTGTAAAAACAGTTCCACGTCAAATTCCCTAGGTTAGGTAGCCGACCCCAACAGAGAACGGGATAAGGCAGCGAGAATTTTGATTCATCGAGTAGTTCGAAAACAAGCTGTTCCACGCGAGAAGGATAAAATTTTATATAAGGTGTTAAAAATTTGCTGCAAATATTTTAAGACCAGAATCAGCCCATGAAACTGAACAACTTTCCCCAAGAACATATGTCAAAATATGAAAAAAAAAATTAAAATATTTGCAGCTAGTATTTTTACACCTTATATAGGTATACCGAGTCTTAAGCTAAAACGTAGTCCAGTTCACACAATAGCCACGATTTAAGGAAATTCAGCACTAGTTGAATCTTTTCATGCGTCGTATGCACTACTGCACCTGGTTGCATTTAGCTGGAAACGCTTTTACATGCAAGTCACATTTTCTATTCCTAGCTTTAAAAAGTATTTTTAGTTTTTGAGTTAGCTTTGCAATATTTGAATTATTATTTTTATTACTTTTAGAATGTATAGAATAAGTCTTTTTGTATGATGAATGAATATCGTATTATCATTACATAGTATAAAGCTGTTGCGGAAACAACATCAGCAATTCCTACACGTTTGTCACGTAGAGAGCTAGCTACAGATATCACCTCTCTACGTGATTTACGTCATTGTAATATTAGTATATAAGCCATAGTTTAAGATCAATAAATGTGCATTAACCATGGAGTGATCGTCTCAATAACTCTCCCCCCACTGTTACCGTATTTATCGCTAAAGTGGTGACCCCGCAAGGAACATGGCAGCCTTCAGTGATGGCCACGCTGCTGCGCTGTCTACCTCAAGAATTTGGAGTCAACATACTCATAAGTTCGCAACATAGTCGTCACAACGTCACGGGCTACGGCGGGATCAAGAAAACCTTCAACGCTGAAAACGCGGTTTCATCGCAGCAATTTTATACGCACCGCCCTTAGCTGAAAGTTTGTTTCTTCGCCTACCGACGCGGCACACTGATACCGATCCACAACACTTCGTCAACGCACCCGAAGTTTTGGACTCTGCACGGTTGAAATAGCAGCTACTACGCGCCCTGCTCCAGCGCACCGAAGTTTGCTCGCCTGCATTCACTGACAGCCGCACGACGCACGATGAACACGATGACGACACAACAATGAACTACGCAATGTCGCCTGTCTGATTTTATTTCATCGACTGTCACTCCAATACACCACTTAAGACAGGAATCTTCTTACCCAACAACAACAGAAGTAGGAAAAGTATCGCCTGCCTACCAATAGTCGTCCCATACCGCGCCGCACACTCGCTTTAAAATTCACATGCTGCAATCGCTACGTCTCACTCTCGTCACAGAACCTACATATCGTCGAAAAGCTACAAATTATGAAGAATTGTGAAGAAATTATTATCGTCGCAAGCGCACCGCACTTCCCTGACACAGCGCCGCCGCCACTCGAAATTGCGTAGTCATGTTTACTACAGCAAAATACGGACAGTCAGTTGAGATTTAACTCGCCCTAATTGAAAAGGAGCTTGAGTATTTTCGCTCGTCCACGGTCCGGACTGGAGCACGCCAAGATACGAGGACGAAACTTTCCCTCAGTATCATTTTATTAAGCAACGCGACGCATCGATAATGACGATGATACATGCAGCAAGGTCAATGTTACTACTACTGCTTCAACAAATTAATGCAAGTTGGCAAAACCCGGAGTCACGGCAAATCTGCTTGATCAGCGAGGCTTTCTAATCGACGACGGCGGCGAGTCAATTCAGCACGTACCTACCTACATGTTATATCTGTTTTTACAGTTTTGTTAGGTTTATGTTTATCTTCTTATGGAGTCATAATATTTTTGAGTTTTTCGTAGTTTTAGCGTCTATCTATATGTATGTGTGCTTAAATCTTTAAAACTACGCAACTGATATTGATGCAGGTTTATTTAATAGATAAAATGATTCAAGAGGAAGGTCTTCATGTATAATACTTGCCGGGAAAAATCCTTATTCCCACGGGAAAATGAGTTGCAGCGGGCGCATCCGCTGGGGCAGGCCGCTAGTTATTAAGAATAGCATCACCCCACATCCTTCCCACGGGTGTCGTAAGAGGCGACTAAGGGACTCGAGAGTATTAGTGTATTACAATTTTTAGGCGACAGGCTGACAACCTGTCACTATAGTGATACACATGTTTTCTGAAATTACCTTGGAAACAATCCTCAACAATGTCAGACGTGGCGATAGCGACCGTATTCTTACGGCCGTTAACGCTCTGCCTAACCGCCAACTCACAAGGGATAAAGGCGTGATATATGTATGTATGTATGTAATAATTGATAAATTCTGCCGTGTAAAGCAGATTAACGAATCTTGAATCTTATACTTTTGGTTCTACAAAAAGCCGAACGACAAAATAGTCTCAGACACTCTACAATAGTACATTTTACACTCCAAAAGAATTTTCGCAGAATAAAATGTATGCATAAATCGTAGTCCGAAGAAATACCCCAAAGCTCCAATGCATAAACTCTAAAAGGATTCCACTCAAACCAAACGCTTGGAAAATATGCTGGACTGTATTTTTAACCGACTGCGAGAAGCAGAGGCACACTTCAAATAATATAGTGAATTCTCTAGACTTAAAGGATTTTTGCTCAGATTTAAGGAATCGATGAATTTGATCCAAAAGAGAATTGTGCTACGTTGACCATTACGGCCTTTTCCATTTTATAATGTATCAATATTTAATAATTGTACTCTTTTTTTTTATTACATAATTATTAGTTACTTTTATAACTCGGCTGTTATACAGCCATCAGCTTGTTGTTACCCATCTCCGGGCGCATCAGCGCCGTTCTTATTAGGAGTCGAAGTGGTCGCCATGGCCGAAATCGGTCGGAGAGATCATCAGTTTTAGGTGGTCCAAGGAAATATCTGAATTCGTGGGCACTATCTGTCAATCTGTAGTCATTAGTTAGATGAAATACCTTTTTGATATTCTTTTTGATTGTTATGATCGATATTCCACATATTTAGATTGCTACATTTGTCGTGGGTATTACTGCAAAAAATCTGCGATATCTACCGATTAGTTCAGCAGAAACACTATTTTATTGTTAAAATTTCACTCAAACACGTATTAACGACCATAAGTTTTAATCGAAAAGATATGTCCCCTCACTGATGCAACAGATCGGTAGCTAGTGATGCCACATAGATTTTTCCTTGAACCACTTAAAATGAGACTCCATAGTTCATCATAAATATCTATCTAGATATAGGAATCCAGCTTTCCCTTTCGTTCTCAATCGTAAGAATAGAGACGGAAGTATGTGCAGGTTTTTCATACACTTTTCCATAGTTACGATCTGCTTGAGTAATGTCTGTATAGCGATAGTAAAAAGTGAGTTGAGTTCGCGAGCGTCGGTCGATTAGCGAATAAAAAGTGGTGTAGGTTACAAACTTATGTGATAAATACTTTTAATTTTTAAGTTTTAATATAATTTTACTGCAAATTATTATATTTGTCTTTAGAGATCATTTCATAAAATTTTATTTATTCCTTTGACAATGTTTTACAATTATAATATGTCGACTGCTGCTAAGGCGTCGTTGGCCAAGTGGTTAAGACACCGGTCTCACAATCGTGAGTCTCGAGTTTGATCCCCGCCATGTAACAATGTGTTTTTACTCACTTACATTCACCGACTGCTTTTACGGTGAAGGAAAACATCGTGATAAAAGCCAAATTCAAATAAAATTTGAATTCAGATGATATTTGAATGTGACTTAACCCAGTATTCGGGTCAGGTTAGCCTTCGAGTTGCAGAGGTCAGATGGCAGTTGCTCTGTGTAAACACTTGGTTCCACGTCAAATCTCCTAGGTTAGGTAGCCGACCCCGACAGAGAACGGGATAAGGCAAGGAGCATGATGACGATCAATGGGATCAAATACTAAGTACATAAGCACGGGGTGTGCTCTGCATTTTATACTAACACGATCACATCACGTGTCGAGCACGCGGACGTCGCACGTCAGAAACAGTTTTAAGTGTACGCCGTACCTTATTTGTGCTATAAGTTTGCTGAAGAGCAAAAGCGCTGGCAAAATTTTTGACTGTAAGCTGAGACTAAACTCAGTTATTCCGCTTATGACTTGTACCAAACCCCAATAAGGGGTTTTTCCGCACCTGCGCGAAACTTTCTCCCGCACGCGGCTTCCCACGATTCCATTACGATTATGATGATCTAAGCTGTGTACACACACTACAATACCGGGTTGATTAAAATCATGATATTTTTATCTTTCACAGTTTTTTTTTATTTATTTAAAAAAATCGTTGGTGGGCGGTTGGTAGGAATCGAGATAAGTGGAAGAAGTGTGTGGAGGCCTTTGCCCAGCAGTGGGACAGCTGATAAAATCATGATTTTTTATTTATTAATTTTTTTTGGTTATTTCTGCTAGAAAATGGTATTTACCTGATTCTACCGAAAATAAGGACTGTTTTAGAAATAATGTGCATCACTATAGTGACAGGTTGTCAGCCTGTCGCCTAAAATTGTAATCGACACGAAATCTTTGAATCCCTTAGTCGGCTCTTACGACACTCACGGGAAAGAAATTATTTACTTTTGTCATTTTTATATCTGTTCTGGCAGGGAATCAAACCCGCGATGCAGTTTCGTGCTTTTTGCTAATCTTCACTTTTTTTTGTTTCAGGTATGTACTGACTATTTTTTCCTGTGTTTCTGGTAACAAAACTGACGATATATACATAAGGTGTAAAAATATTAGCTGTAAATACTTTAAAGGGTGAAACAGCCCATGAAACTGAACAACGTTCCCCAAGAAACATAGGTCGAAATGTGAGAAAATTTTTTGGACCTCCCATACAAATTGACTCAGTCGGTCGGTACTTTTGTATGGGAAGCCAAAGTTTTTTTTATATTTCCACCTATGTTCCCAGGTAAAAGTTGTTCATTTTCATGGGCTGATGCACCCCTTTTAAATATATACAGCTATTTTTTTTACACCCTGTATAAAAGTAATAAGCACAAGGCAACGTGGATGCACCCGCGTTCCAAACACTGGCATTTGATCGACTTTGCTATTATTCAGCAACGAGACATCGGTCAAGTTCAAGTCACCCGCGTCATGCGTGGTGCTCACTGTTGGACTGACCATCGACTTATTGTCACTAAGCTACGACTCCGCCTCCGTCGACCTCGCAGATCCACAGTGAAGAAGCCTTCGTGTTTAAACGTGGATAGGCTGAAAGATCGCGAGGTTAGGGTGAAATATGCTGAAGCCTTATCTGAAAAGCCGTCGCCAATAACTGAGACCGGTGATGTCAGTGCTGCTTGGGGAGCTTTGTCATGTCATCTCATAGAAGCCGCTTCTGCTACTTTGGGTACGAAAGACCGACGTAGTGAAGACTGGTTCGATGACAATAGCGAGGCTCTTAAAGCAGCATTCGACAAACATCGACAGCTCCTGCGACAGCATAATCGAAGAGGTGGAAGTGTTGCGGTGGTCAAAGAAAGTGACCAAGAGTTACGCAGGCTGTCTCGACAAATAAAAGACAAGTGGTGGCAGGACAAGGCTTGTCAAATGCAGTGGCTCGCCGATACAAACCAGCTTGGTGAGTTTTACTGTGAAGTGCGTAAGCTGATTGGTGCTTCCTACCGTGCAAAAGTACCTTTAAGGTCTTTAGACGGTATGCACCTCCTGACCAGCAAGGAGGATGTACTTAAACGTTGGGCTGAGCATTTTCACAACTTGCTCAACGTAGATCGATCAGCTGATCTGCATCATATCAGTTTAATGCCTCAACTCCCGTTAGCCACGGAGCTGGACGAGCCCCTGTCATGCGACGAGGTTGTTACTGCCATCAGACAGCAGCATAATAACCGGGCGGTTGGCATTGACCTTATACCGGGTGAACTACTTAAATATGGTGGTACGGAGTTGCACACGTCGGTATGGAAACTTTTCGTTCGAATGTGGGAGGAGGAGAGGGTCCCTGAGGACTTCAAAGTGTCTCGCATTTGTGCCCTCTACAAGAACAAGGGTGACCGTTCTGACTGTAACTCTTATCGCGGTATTTCATTGCTGTCAGTCCCTGGAAAAGTCTTTGCCAGAGTTTTACTGAACCGCCTCAAAGATTTGTCGGAAAAAATTCTGCCCGAAACCCAGTTCGGCTTCCGACCTGACCGAGGTACATGTGAAGCTATTTTCTCGGTGCGTCAACTACAAGAAAAAAGTAGAGAACAAGGTCGCCAGTTGTACCTCTGCTTTGTTGATTTAGAGAAAGCATTCGACAGTGTGCCTCGCGAAGCTCTCTGGATGGTGCTAGGAAAGTTAGGGTGCACAGAAAAGTATGTGCGACTCCTAAGACTCCTGCATGACGACATGCAGTGCTGCGTCTCTGTAGACGGTGAACAGTCTGATTTCTTCCCCGTCACCTGTGGGGTGAAACAAGGGTGTGTTCTAGCGCCCACACTGTTCGCCTTGTACTTTGCAGTTGTAGTCAAAGAAGTCCTAAATACTGTTTCCCAAGGAGTCCGCATCCGTTTCCGCACAGATGGCAGTCTTTTTAACCTGGCTAGACTTAAGGCGCGCACTAAAGTCTCGTATGCATTGATTACTGAGATCATGTATGCTGATGACTTGTGCTTTCTTGCAGAATCCCCAGACGGCCTGCAACAGCTAATGTCCGTTTTTCACCAAGCATGCTGTAAATTTGGCCTGAAGATCAGTGTCAAAAAGACGGAAGTGATGTCCTTAGACTCGCATGGTCGCGAGACACTGGCGATTATGCTTGGTGAGGATATGCTGAAACAGGTTGATAAGTTTCGTTATCTGGGGAACACTATAACATCTAAGTGTAACCTTGATGCTGAGATCAACAGCAGAATCAGTGCTGCAGCGTCAGCATTTGGGAAGTTGTGTTCCAAGGTTTTCTGCTCGCACGACCTAAAGCTAGCCACAAAAATCTCTGTATATATGGCGATTGTGCTGCCAAACCTTCTATACTCCTCCGAGACTTGGTGTGTGTATCGTCACCACATACGCACTCTGGATCGCTTCCACCTAAAATGCCTTCGCACCATCATGAAGATCAGATGGTCCGACCGAGTGCGCAATATCGAAGTTCTGAGACGAGCCAATGTTGGTGGCATTGAGGCCTATCTAATGCGTCGTCAGCTACGGTGGTGCGGTCATGTATCCTGGATGTCGGAGGAGAGAGTGGCGAAGCGCATCTTTTATTCTGAGCTAGAGGAGGGCAAGCGAAAGCATGGCGGACAGCTCCTCAGATATAAAGATGTTCAGAAACGACACATGAAAAGATGCAACATTGAGCCCACTCAATGGGAGGGTCTGGCAGCACAGCGTCCCGAATGGCGCGGGATGGTTAAGAGGCAAGTCCGCGAGTTTGAGGAACAGCGTAAAGCAGACCTCGACGCTAAGCGCGATGAGCTGAAGGCCCGTCCACCCGTCGCCATTAACTATAATTATGTAAATGGCAAACTCACGTGTCCACTCTGTGCACGGGAGTTTTCTGCCAAAATTGGCTACAATAGCCATCTCCGGGCGCATCAGCGCCGATCTGATTAGGAGTCAAAGTGGTCGCCATGGCCGAAATCGGTCGGAGAGATCATCATCAAAAGTAATGCAGGTAACCAAGTCTGAACACACCTTAATATTTAAGTTTAATTTTAAAATCATTCATTCAAACTGATTTCGATCGCGATTTTATCGTTCGGTCATTTATTCGCGGTAGTAGTTGCGCTAGTAAGTAGTGTTTCATTTCATTCGATATCGATATTCACATAAATTATTGTTATTTTTTACTAGATTTGCATGACAATAACAGACCTCAGCTCGGACTATGTATGATTAGATCATAAAACTGGGCAACTCAAGGAAAATTCAATCATCATCGTCGGGAAACGATAAAATACACGACTCTTACTTTTATTCGGTTTGGGACACGTTAGGAGAAGAAGATGAAAGAAGAACAGTGCAGTAGTTTATTTTTTCCACCCGCGTTGCGTATATTAGGGACATACAATTGTTATAAAGTAAAGAAAATTGTGTCTAATATATTCTCTTTTATACAATACATTCATTTCTGTGTATAGGTATATTGACTATTAAAAGGTTGTAATTTATCCCACATTTAAAAAAGAACTTTGTATTTTTAGTGTTCACATTTTCTCAGTTTCTTGGACATGGTTACGTACCAAGCCGACGATATGCGTAGTTTTGATGGCCCCGGGGCTATAAACGTAGTCCATCATAAAAAAAAAATTGACTTGGTTAATATTGCAAATTATTTGATCCACCATACCTTACGGAATATCTCGTAGGTATATCGATATATTTTGCTTTGACATCACTAGTGAATGCAAAAAAACATCTATGGCTACGGTACGGAAATTACTTTTGATATTTTAATTCCAACTCTCTGCAGTGGTAGTAAATAAGTTTATAGTAAAAACTCTTTTAGGTACCTAGGTAATTGTTATATTGCATGTAAATAAAAGTATGTTATTTGAAAAGACATTTATTATGGCATCGTAAAAAAAACATGATTAGCTAGGTCTTTTGAAATTTAATAATTAAGAAAGACGTTCCGTGTTTCGGAGGGCACGTTAAGTTGTAGGTTCCGGTTGCAGTCTATGATAATTTAGACAGGCGTCGTTACACAACCATGTCAGAAGGCTACTACTTGTAGCAGGTAGTAGAAAAATGATGACTCTAGGGTTTGGGTCGTTGGACGACTCGATATTCCACACGAAAAAAAGGATGAACAGAAAAGGTGTCATACAAACAGTGCATGCATACTAGGAATTCATTAGCGTCAATGAAATCTACGTAAAACAAACCAACCACGCCTAGAGCGTGGCAATTAGTCGTTTTACAAAAAGACAAAGACAGGGGTTGCAAACCATTTCTACTAAAAATAAAATATTTAATCAGATAGGTAAGTTTAAATCTCTGCTACTAGATATCACAAAATATAAACAAACTTGGATGCGCCCGCCAATACGTACCCAAATTTGTAGATATCATCTCAAAATCTTTTGTATGGGAGAATTTTGAACTATGAAATAACGCTAACTGGCCTTTTATGTAGCTGTCAAGTTACGAACTTTTACACAGACTAAAGATGTCACTCGTGTCGCACGCTTGATGACTTTTCTGGTCTGTGATGTTAGCTAAGGCTTTGCGTTGATAATGCAGTGAGTTTGTTAGGACATTGAAAATAGCAGTATACTAAGTAAAATATCCCAAGTTCTGTTACGTTATTGCAAGTGGAAACGAACTTACATAAGATTTTTGTGAAATTTACGTTAAGCCGTAGGTCCCGGTTGCTGTCTATAGATGGCGGTCGTTACACAACCATGTCAGAATCCTGCTACTCATAGAAGGCGGTTGGAAAACTCTGACACTAGGGTTCATTGTTCAGTCATCAGCTGTCTTTCTGTAAATTCTCTATTTTGTGATAGATAGCAACCGGGACCTACGGCTTAATGTGCCATCCGAAACATTTATTTATTTAAACAGCTTTATTTGATCGAATCCTCAAATGTTTCCAACCCCTGCGTCAGGCCGCATTGTAACCGCACCTAAATACCGGTACTGGCTGAATCGGTACTCGCTAAACACCGGTTTGTTACCGGTACGGATCCGATGACCCAATTCACCGGAACCTGCCTCCTGTTGTTAATTAACTACCCCTTTCATGTAGGGTTGTCAACTTTGGCTCTTTATCAGCGTTTCTAGTTAGTAGGCGGTTGATAATTCCGATACAGGGTTCATCGGCTGTCCCGATGGCGTAGCGGATAGTATGCCTGCCTTCCACGCCGAGGGTCGTGGGTTCGATCCCCACCGGACACAAATATTTGTTAAGTCAATTTTCAAGTGTTTGTGTTGGGTCTGGGTGTTTTCTATGTATAATATGTATTTATTTACAAAAAAGAAGTATATATGTATTAGTATCAGCTATCTAGTTCCCATAATACAAGCTTTGCTTAGTTTGGGGCTAGATGGCGCTGTGTGAATTGTCCAGGATATTTGTTTATTTATTTATTTTATCGGGTAGTTGAAAGACATAGAAACAGGAAACACGCGAAAAGAAGAACTAGGTTTTTATACACTTTTTCTTCCTTCTGTTGTTAATTAACTACCCCCTTCATGTAGGGTTGTCAACTTTGGTTCTTTATCAGAGTTACTAGTTAGTAGGCGGTTGAAAAACTCTGATACTAGGGTTCATCGGGTCGTTGGACAACATGGTGTCTCACAATAATAAAATAAATATCCTGGACAAATCACACAGCGCCATCTAGCCCAAATGTACTATGGGGACTAGATAGCTGGTATTAATTCTTATATACTTCTTTTTGTAAATAAATACATATTATACATAGAAAAGTAGAATCAAATATCTGAAAAAGTTACTTAACAAATATTTGTGACCGGTGGGTATCGAACCCACGACCCTCGGCGTAGAGTAGAAGGCAAGAGTACTATCCGCTACGATACACCATCGCAGCAGTCAAAATTTTTGGATAGTTGATAAAAAGCTAGCTGAATTTTTAGATTTATTGTCACAGAAACATATAATTTTGCAGTTTTACAGGACACTGTAACGACAATATAACGGTTTTGATTCTAGGTAGATTTTTAACATCAGAATTTTTAAAAACTCTAATTTTGTACCAATTTTTTATGTTTGCAGCTGCAATGTCCTAGTGATTCCTCAGTGAAGTTTGGGTCAAGTAAAGTCCAAGTTGGTACAACCCTTGCGTAGTATCAGCTTACCTGAACTGTTGAATAAATCATAAGATCAGTGATCTTGTACTATTAGTGTGCGCACTAAATGCACACGTTGCACTGTGTCACTTGCGTCTGACACGTGTTGCCTAGGTTATAGGTACCTATCAATTCAGTCTTAGCACTACCTAAATCGTCACTCTGTGTAAAAGCTTACTTTAGGATTTGGTACAAATACTAAACGTTATCGTATAGACGTAATTTTACGGTCGTTAAGGCTTCACCGCCCCACATCCTTCCCGCCCCACATCCTTCCCGCGGGTGTCGTAAGAGGCGACTAAGGGACTCGAGAGTGTTGGTGTATTACAATTTTTAGGCGACAGGCTGACAACCTGTCACTATAGTAATACACATATTTTGTGAAACAACCTTAGAAAACAATCCTCAAAAATGTCATACGTGGCGATAGTGGCCGAATCCTTACGGCCGTTAACGCTCTGCCTACCCCGCAAGGGATAGAGGCGTGATATATGAATGTATGCATGTAAGGCTTTGCCTACCCCGCCAGGCACGATTTGTGTGTGTGTGTATGTAAAAAAGTAAATTCATACTCTGCATTGTGGGCTGATAAAGATGTTAATGTACTAACACTAATTTTGTGTTTTATTGTGTACAATAAACCGTTGAATAAATAAAATAAAACGACGTGTACCCAAAAATATTTACTTCTGAATTTCCAGCAATATTCTTTTACAAAAATTTTGTATTATCATTTTTATTTCTTCACTGAACGTAGCTATGTCCCCACCGCCAATTGGTACAGTGCAGTGCAATTCACTTCCAATTCAGAGGAGTAGCTATTGAATAGAAATCGACTATTTTTGCATTTGATGCGGCCCGGCACTGCGGCAGCCGAGTGTATTACAATAGAAAAAAGAATTGAAATAGAAAAATGCTAGGAGCTGTAGTGGTCTGAAAAAAAGACACGTTTAGGAGATCAAGGTTCAATATCTATTGGAAAGGGCAACTAATTTTGCAATCATAAACACACATTGTGTATTATATTTTCCTATATCACGCCTATATCCCTGGCGGGGTAGACAGAGCGTTAACGGCCGTAAAATACGGTCGCTATCGCCGCGTCTGATAAATATTGAGGTCTTTTTCAGATGATTCGTGTATCATTGTAGTGACCGGTTGTCATCCTGTCGTCTAAAGTTGTATTACACATAAAACCCTCGAGTCCCTTAGTCCCTTAGTAATTACCTACTTGTCTGTTTGTTGATCTTATCGAAAAGGTTTAAAAACCTATCATTTAACATGTTTTTCTTAAAATATAATTACTTAAATAGCGCTGTGCGGCGCCTAAGCAACTGTGTCTTAGGGCCCGTCGTAAATATTGCAAAAATTCAAAAGGCATTTTTTATGTCTACTACGATAGTTGTCTTTCATAGACTATGTGTTGCAAATCATTTTAAAAAAGTGAGCCTTTTCAATTAATGGTTTGAATATCCACCAATTTACATACACATACACATACATACACATATCACGCCTTTATCCCTTGCGGGGTAGGCAGAGCGTTAACGGCCGCAAGAATACGTTCGCTATCGCCACGTCTGACATTTTTGAGGATTGTTTTTCAAGGTTGTTAGAAAAAACATGTGTATCACTATAGTGACAGGTTGTCAGCCTGTCGCCTAAAAATTGTAATACACTAATACTCCCGAGTCCCTTAGTCGCCTCTTACGACACCCACGGGAAGGATGTGGGGTGGTGCTATTCTTAGCCGGCATCACACGGCATCCACCAATTTCATGTTGTAGAATTAAATTTCTTTACATATCTCATGCTCTGAAAGTAGGTCATTACTGACAAAAAACACGACCTGTAAGTTCAACTTACAGGCGAGGTTTTAAAACTAAGCCTGTAAGTAATTTTAAATATGGAACTAGAGAAAGAACCAACAGAATCGCGGCAATTAAAAAGTTAAAATCAATTTCTTCTTATTTTTAATAGGAGTTGCATCCAATTAATTGTATACGATTTTAAATTTCGAACTGGCCGCTACGAATTGTGTTGCTTGAACGCAGGAATTATATTTTTTATCTGTATTTTTATAACCTCAATAAATGAGTTTGTCGAATTATTACTCAATATTACAATGACAAAAGTAAAAATTACTAATATCCCTACGATCAGAAAAATGACTACTTTATGTTAGGATACTTTTCTTTCATATTAATTCAATATTTTTCAACCATAAAAAAAAAAATGTGGTGCAATTTGAATAGCAGACGATACAATAATCATTTATGGATCGTTTTCTTGTATTTATCGCTTTATTTTACTCTTTTTTCATTCGATATGTAAAGCAGTTTTCTCTTCGCCTATGCTATGAACTAGTTCTAAATGTCCTACGACATGTACTGTAGTGCAATAGTGCAATAGTGCATTGTAGTGCTATTCTCTTTCAATTCAGATCGGATGGCAGTTTCATTCGAATTGAACGTATACGGTTCGGCTCGTTGCGAGCCATGTTTTAGAATTGGTTTTTTTTTACGTGACCTGGGTAGGCCTGTGGCCAACAGTGGACTTAGCCCACGACCTACACTCTAAAAAATGAATTTTTGATTGGTTCATACATACTTTTTTTCAGTGTATACTCATTAGTGGACTGTTGTGGCTGTTAATTTTGAGTTCAGTGTGGGAATAAAAATAAGTTACTGCAAAAAAATTGTAGTGAGGTTTTGAACAAACATTTTAATAGTTAAGATATTTAGACTCAAAAGACTTGATTCTTTAAACTTACAGCCTCTTTATGATATTATAATTTTGATGAGATCTTAAGATTAAGCTCTAAGCAGATAGCTCGTATACTCCTAAAACTAAACTTATTAAGCTATAAGTTACATCACTGCGGCAGCTAAGCACACATCATATCACGCGTTTATCCCTTGCGGAGAAGACAGAGCGTTAACGGCTGTAAAAATGCGGTTTGCTATCGCAACGCCTCACAAATAATAGAGGATAGCTTTAGGAAAATCGAGTAAAACAATAGTGACAGATGATCGGCTTGAAATTTTAATACACATGAAACCCACTCTTAGTTGCTTTCTGTCACCCGCTAGGATCAATAGGGTGATGCTGTTCTAAACCGGCATCAGGCGGAGACTTAAGTTACTTAATAAGCTGTGAGTTATCTCACTTCGCCAGTTAAGGATAATAAACTTAGAATAATGTTCTTAAGACGTTGCGACGGGAAGCGGCCATTTTTCAACGGAACCTGCTTCTATAGGTAGATAAAACGCAAATTTTATTAACACCCTGCTTCGCTACTTTTTCGATGTATTTTTATCGTTTTAGAGTCCGCGCTACGAAAGGAGTATTTTTTTTATTCTTTGGATGTCTGCGCTGTTTCTTATTTCGTGGCATCGACTCTCTACTTGCCGTGTGATGCCGGTTTAGAATAGCATCACCCCATGTCTTCCCGCGGGTGTTGTAAAAGGCAGCTAAGGGACTCGAGAGTTTCATATGTATTACAATTTTAGGCGACAGGCTGACAACCTGTCACTATATTTGTATTATAAATTATTATAGGTATATTAGTATGTTGTACACGTCAACTGCCTCACTTTATGCCATCTCACTACCCTAGGTCTGCTGGAAGAGATTTCTTTATAGAAATAAGCTGACCTGTTGTGTATTGTTCTTTATGGTATGTCCTTTGTGTTATATTGTGTACAATAAATGGTTAAATAAATAAATAAATATAGTGATACACATGTTTTCTGATACAACCTTGGAAAACAATCCTCAAAAATGTCTGACGTGGCGATAACGGCCGTAAGTTTACGACCGTTAACGCTCTGCCTACCCCACAAAGGATGAAGGCGTGATTTATGTATGTATGACTCTACTCACCGTCTAATTCTACTGCTGGACATGGGTCTCCCCCTAATTGGAGGGTATTACTATAATAGCCTCGCTTACCACGCGAATTGACGAGCGTAGTGCAAGATATTGTGTTATCGCCACGTCTGACAAATATTGAGGGCCCCTTAAGATGATTCGAGTATCACTGCAGTGACAGGTTGTCAGCCTGTCACCTAAATTTGTAATACGTACGCACATGAAACCCTCGAGTCCCTTAGTAGTTAGTTGCCTCTTACAACACCCGCGGTAAGAATTGGGGTGATGCTATTCTATGCCGGCATCACACGGCATAAGCTAGTAAAATATGCTTTCAGATTCTAGAGCAATATTACTCTGAAAATCAGGTCGTATTTTTCACCTCATTTTACACGCTTTTCCGGAATCACACCGATTTGTTTGCTAAAGATTGGCTTCCATCTTGGCTTCAGATATGCGCTCAATATGTTTACTAAGGAATAGGGTTGTCATACAAGTCTTATATAAGGTGTAATTTGTGTGGGAGGCCCAAATTTCTTTTTCGTATTTCGACCTATTTTCCTTGGGGAAAATAGTTAAGTTTCATGGGATGGTTCACCCTTAAAAATATTCGCCGCTATTTTTTTTACACCCTGTATATCACGCCCTTATCCCTCGCGGGGTAGACAGATTGTTAACGATAGTAATAATACCATCGCCGTCGCTACGCCTGACAAATATTGTGGGCCCTTTTAAATGGTTTGAGTATCAATGTAGTGATAGATTCTCAGCCTGTCACCTATAGTTGTAATTAATACCTATGCATGATAACATCAAGTTTTTTAGGCGTCTTTTGCTGACAAGGTGGCCTTGCAGTATACATTGTTGTCCTTTTTGATGCTTTTTCTATTATTTTTTCCAAATGCATGACACTGTTGACACGTCTAAAATCCTTAAAAAATCTTAGTAAGTGTCCTTCCAACGGTTTCACTTAAAATTTCACGGTAAATTCTTGCGTCATTTAACTGAAAAGTAAATCCGCTCTCAACAGGCTTTTACCTCAACTTACCTTCTTTGACCTCTTGACTTTAATCCCTGACAGCCCTAGCAGTCCGGCTATCTCCGCAAAATACCGGTAAATACCCGGTATAAACCGGTCTGCACCGGTTCCATCGATCAATCGGTTACGCTCGGCTAGTTAATCGCTCGTTTAGCTTTAACCATGAATTTATAATGGTTGGGTATTAGGTATTACTAGCGGCCCGCCCAGCGGCTGCGCCCGCTGCAACTCATTTTCCCGTAGGAATGAGATGTTTCCCCGGCAAGCACTATAAATAAAAACCTTCCTCTTAAATTGCTCTATCTATTGAAAAAACCTGCATCAAAATCCGTGGTGCGGTTTTAAAGATTTAAGCAAACATTCATGCATACATACGCGAACAGCGACTTTGCTTTAAACTATGTAATGATGGTTGACTATGTTACAGGGAATTAGTGATGCTTCTAGATTAGCATCTCTTTATTTCTATTTATTTTTGCCGTGTGATGCCGGCATAGAATAGCATCACCCCAATTCTTTCGGCGGGTGTTGTAAGAGGCAACTAAGGGACTCGAGGGTTTCATGTGTATTCCCACGTATTACAACTTTAGGCGACAGGCTGACAACCTGTCACTACAGTGATACACGAATCATCTGAAGGGGCCCTCAATACTTGTCAAACGTAGCGATAACAACCGTAATTTTACGATCTATAACGCTCTGCCTACCCCGAAAGGGATAAAGGCATGATTTGTGTTATTTCTACCTGTGCAATGTGTTTTGAGGGATAACTCTAGTGCCCTTTTACTGCGCTTACCAAACAGCTTACCGAGTGTGGTGAGCATGGCAAACTCCCCAGTAGGGGGAGGACCATGTCTATTAGTGGACAGTTATGGATTGGTCTTCAAGTGGACTGTCTAGTTGGCTGGTAGAGAGTTTCACATGGCATTAGGTCCACCATTGCATTAAGCAATAAAGTAAATATTATAAATATGTACAAATAAATATGAGGATAAATTTATTTAATAATATAATATAAGTAAGTACGAACATCCATATCAAGAGATGGCTGAAAGACAGCAAAGCTGACGTCATCGCCTTTTCGGTGCCATATTTGTCTTTTATTGTGTAGTAATGTGTCATATTTAAACTATTTGTATTTTTTGCAACTGAATGTCCTTTTATTTATTTTAATACTATTTTATCTACATACATACATAAATCACGCCTCTTTCCCATTGGGGTAGGAAGAGACTGTTTCCTTCCACATGCTGCGATCCTGGCATACTTCTCTCGCATCTACATTAAGTACATACATGTAAGAGTCTTCTAGTACCCCACAGGTAATATCTTCATTAATTGACTTCAGGAGTGTGTAAATCGATGGTGAGATAATAATGAGACTTTGATTCCCTGGTCACACTTTATTGTTATAAACAACTGTACGTGGTCGGTGTTTTACATTATCTTTTTGTTCTAGTAAGTAACAGGGCTTCGCCTTATAATAACTTATACTGCCTGTCTATACAGACTAGCAGAGCAACGTTCCGTTTGACGTATGATCCGAGGAGTACAAACTAGAGTAGTCATCTCCTCGACGTCTGCGGATCGAATGATGCTCGAGCCACGCGCTCGGCCTTTTTTATAGAACGATCAAAACAACCCCGCCAGTCCCCACTGCCGGGCCGGGTGGCGGCAGGTAGGATACGTCATGCCACCTGCACGTGGTTTCGTTTACATACTCTTTGTTCTTATTTCTAATTAAATTCGGTACAATTGTGATTAAATAATTAAATTAGAATTATTTAGATTAATTAACAATAATAAATTACAAGAATGAAATTATCAATTGAACATTAAAGCAAGAAATGAGAATAAAACGTTTAAAAATTGTTGAGATCCTCGCTGCGCTATCACGACCATCCTGACGAGCAGCTCGTGCTCGAGCTAGCGAACTCCAAAATCTAAAAAAGAAACATAAATTGATCAAGCAATTTGAATAACGACATTGAATCAGTAGCCGCCTCATTTTTTATTTTCATGGCTATCACGGTCTATTTTTGTATGACTCAAAACTTTTTAGTAGATATTAATGGGGACTCTGTTTTTTTTTTTTTCGTTTAGTTCCTAGCAGATGGCGCTCGGAGTGAATTATAAAATTTCTCATAGATAGGGGTAATCATCTTGACAATTCCTCAATTTGAAATAGCGCCACCTGGTTCAGACAAGAGTTGCTATTAGCCCAAAAATGAAGTAAATGAAGTTAAATAATTCTGCGTCTTTCTAATGTGGTCATTAACATTTCGTTCGGTCATTCTGAAAACAATAAATGCTCATGTGATACCTAATATAAAAAAATTAAGACTTGTAAAAAAAAAATACGTTCATATCAAATCTTTTAAATATTTACTGTAAATAGGGTGTTTGTTATGTAAACGGTAAACAAGTAGTAAAGAATAAATAAAGTTTGTACATGGTACAGGTACTTATGTGAATTAATCAAAGTATTTAATTTCAAAGTGTTTCATTGTACTAATAAAAATATTTAGTCATATCATAAGTCAGATCTTCATCAATGCTTAGGTAAAATTTTCGTATGACGTTTCAGCTCTTTTAGCTACTTTAGTGGCTATTACTGCTCATTTGGTGGTTAAACCGAGCTGTTACTGCTCTTTTGGAAGCTATTTCTGTTCTCTTGGCGGCTATTACTGCTCTTTTGGTGGATACAACTGCGCTGTTACTGCTCTTTTGGTGGCTACTACTGCTCTTTTGGAGGCTATTACTGCTCTCTTGGTGGCTATTACTGCTCTTTTGGTGGCTATTACTGCTCTTTTGGTGGCTATTATTGCTTTATTTGGTGGCTATTACGGCTCTTTTGGTGGCTATTACTGCTCTTTTTGGTGGCTATTACTGCTCTTTTGGTGGCTATTACTGCCCAATTCTGTCATATGACACCATACACAGAATTTTGTTCATTTCATTTCTCCTAGCTGGCAAGTTATTCCACAAAAACCTTTTTTATTTTTATTTTCATTCTTTCTTAATTAATCTTGCAAATAGAATGTTAGACACTGTCCATTACTTAATATCTGTCTTTATTAATATTTTTGGTACTTATGTGTATTGCTTGTTTTATGCGTTCTTAAATCCTTATTTTAACTTTTGCTTTTTATATCTTACTATTTTATATCATAATTGAATATAATAGACACTGAAATTGTAAATGTGTAAGAGATAATTGTCCCTTATAATGTCTTTCATACTTGGAAAAATATTTTCCCAGAAAATCGTAAGACAACAAACATTGCTTTATAATATTTTTCTTCTTGCATTAATGGCATAATATAGCCCAGAAACAAAGTGTTTTATGATGGCACAGTTATTAAAATACTTAGTTTGAGCGACTAACGCCATAATGTTATAACGTTACTACACAGTGTTAAGGATTACATTTTCTAATTCTTAGTAGCTTGTTATTTTATATTACCTAATGGTATACTATTATTATTATTTTTATGTTATCCGATTGCAAGAAAACAATTTTGTTTCAAAATTTGCATCTGAGATCTACCCGAATAGGGACATCTGGAACCAGATAATTTAATTGTGCAATGTGCATTGTTTAATAGACAATTCAATAAATTTAATTAAAAATACTGTGACATGAAATAATGAAGCTCCAAGAAAATAATAAATAATTTGTAATCTTCGTAGTAAGATGGTTCATGGACTTCATAGAAGGTTTTCCATGTGAGAGAAGTAGAAGATTGTCTACGTGTAGTGTAGCACATAAAATGTTTAATACTATTTAATAAAGTAGTGAGTGTGATTCATTAATTTCAACTTAAGAAACTTTATAGAACTGAAACTGTTATTGATAAATTTTCCTTTTAATTTATTCAACAAGGAGAATTGTTTCCGGTAGTAGTTTAGTGCAAAAATAGAATGGAGATAATTTGTGGATTGTATCAAGAGGACCCCATCGGTTCCTGTAGATAGCACTATTACCTACACTACTGGAGCCACGACAGGAGCACTGGAATCTGTATTTACTGACACTGACAGAATTACCCTAAATGGTTAGAAGCCCATATTAATAAATAAACTATACTTCATATTATTAAACGTATCTTTTTATGCCTTTCTAAATCTTGTAGAATTTCCGCCTTTAATTCATTGTGGTTTCGCAGTAATGATAAAACAAAAAAAAAGTAAAACAAAAAAAAACAAAAAAAAAAATTATGTTTCGGAGAACATAGGTAGAACTCAAATAATGCATGAAATTAATTGGCATTTGTGAAAGAATATTGCGGAATATTTTCTTGTTGCATATTATAAAGGAGTAGTAAAGTAAAAGAAATAAAAAATCCAAAATTTGAGAGTTTTTCGATACAAAAGTATCGAAAGGTAAACAAATGATTCGGGGCCACATGGGTTTTTTTTTTAATCAATAATTAAATAGTTTTAGCTTCTCTGTTGATTTTATCATAAAGGTAATTTAATTTACGTGTTCTAGCTAGGCCAACAATGTAGTAGGACAAAAGTATTCATTGATAAATTATTTAATTTCTAATTGGACACTAATTTATCAATAGTAATGTTATTTTATGTAGAAAAGCGCAAATTGTTCCTTTACTGTCAAATTTTTTCCGATTTTCAATTAAGTTTTTTAGGGGTTTGAAACCTGAAGAAACATGCCTAGTATAATGGAACAAACTCACAGAATTTTCAGCGGTATCCTCATTTCTTATCCTTTAGTTATTTTGTATGGTCTGATGTCTGCAACACAGGGGTAAAAAGTCCACGTTGAAATGCTTTGCCATGTTGCTACCGTATCACAAGCGTAGGACAGAAGTTCATCTGAAATTAATATTAAAACTGGTAAACACGCTAACCTGATGCAATTAATCACAATAAGTTGCCACTAACATGGAACAAACTCACCGGCTTAGTTTTCATCCGTCATATTTGAGAATTCAAGCTCAATCTCGTGCCGTTCCTTTTTCCTGTAGGTGCTGGTCCAACAATTATATTGTCGAGGATATTGGCCAGAGATCATGGCGTTTAGATCTTCGTTTCTGCACTTCTGATGTAAGAGTCTTCTAGTACCCCACAGGTAATATCTTCATTAATTGACTTCAGGAGTGTGTAAATCGATGGTGAGATAATAATGAGACTTTGATTCCCTGGTCACACTTTATTGTTATAAACAACTGTACGTGGTCGGTGTTTTACATTATCTTTTTGTTCTAGTAAGTAACAGGGCTTCGCCTTATAATAACTTATACTGCCTGTCTATACAGATTAGCAGAGCAACGTTCCGTTTGACGTATGATCCGAGGAGTACAAACTAGAGTAGTCATCTCCTCGACGTCTGCGGATCGAATGATGCTCGAGCCACGCGCTCGGCCTTTTTTATAGAACGATCAAAACAACCCCGCCAGTCCCCACTGCCGGGCCGGGTGGCGGCAGGTAGGATACGTCATGCCACCTGCACGTGGTTTCGTTTACATACTCTTTGTTCTTATTTCTAATTAAATTCGGTACAATTGTGATTAAATAATTAAATTAGAATTATTTAGATTAATTAACAATAATAAATTACAAGAATGAAATTATCAATTGAACATTAAAGCAAGAAATGAGAATAAAACGTTTAAAAATTGTTGAGATCCTCGCTGCGCTATCATACATACATATAATCACGCCTCTTTCCCGGAGAGGTAGGCAGAGACTGCGCTCTTCCACTTGCATAATTCTACATTAAGTAACATTCAATTTATTTTAAATTCTTTTTTATGTCACAATAATAACCGCCGTAAATTGTTTCTCTCATTGTAAGGTTCGTTAAGTTCGGTGCAATTTCATCAATTAATTATACAGTTGACTGAATTTATTACCTGGATACTTTCAGGGGAATTAAAATTTTATTGAATGGAATAAATATATTATTTCACGCATGTCGTCCGTTATAGTAACTTGCCTAGGTGGCGGTTCATAATGAATTTAATGACATACATACATACATATACCACGCCTTTATTCCTTGGGGGTTAGGCAGAGCGTTAACGGCCGTTAGAATACGGTCGCTATAGCCACGTCTGACATTGTTAAGGAATGTTTTCCAAGGTAGTTTCAGAAAACATGTGTATCACTATAGTGACAGGTTGTCAGCCAGTCGCCTAAATTTGTAATACACATAATACACAGTAATTTAATGATAAGAATAAGAATAAGAAAAAAAAATATTCAGTGACCATTCTTATAAATAACATACACGTATAATGTTAATGATAATGATCAATATTATACGAGTAAATAACCCAGCTGTAAAGAATTTGTGAATCATAACTGGCAACCGAACCCACGCCTTCCGTTTCGAGAAACACAGCTCACACTAACTACACCACAACCGTACATCATCATTCTCCTTGCCGTCTCCCGTTCTCTGTCGGGCTCGGCTTAACATAGGGGACTTGACGTGGAACCAAGTTTTTACACAGAGCGACTGCCATCTGACCTCTGCAACCCGAAGGCTAAAGTGGCCCGAATCCTAGGGTAAGTCACATTGAAATATCATCTGAAGTCAAATTTTATTTGAATGTGAGTTTCATCACGATATTTTTCCCTCACCGTAAGAGCAGTCGGTAAATGTACATGAGTAAAAGCACATTAATACATGGCGGGAATCAAACTCGGGTCTCATGATTGTAAGACCGGTGTCCTAACTACTTGGCCACCGACCACAAACGCACATAAACCTCCATATCATCTACACGAAACAATGCCGTACAGTCTCGTGTAAAAGTGCGATTAATCGACTTAATGGAAGATAAGGCACTAAGGCAGGCTACCGTTATAGAGTGCTACATGCACTGCGCTCGCCATCCCGCCTGCCAAGTGAGGTGACTAGCCATGGGAAATACCTCCCTAAAAGGGAGAAAACTATTTCCAGTTGTGGACTTTTTTATTGACAGGCTGACAACCCGTCACTTTTTCGTTCAAAGTATTCTCAAATTACCTACAAATATTTCTCAGAAGTAAAGACCTTTATAAGGCCGATTACGCTCTGCCTACCACATAAGGAATATAAGCGTGAATTGCGTGTAAAGCTCCGTATCCATACAAAACAATGCGGTACATTCTCGTACAAAAGTGCGCCCAATCAACCTAATGGACGTAGATAAGCATTATAGTGTAGCGGGGTTGCATATGTTAGTTTGGTTCGGTAGGTCGGAATACGTTTAAGCGAACTTATAAAAATAGAAACTGAAGTTTACAAGCAGTGGGATATGAGTAACCAAAGTAAGTAAGTAAGTAAGTAAAAACACGTTATTGTACATTAAAAAACCACATTTGAAAAACTTGAAACTAAATGCGCAATGGCGGCCTTTTCGAAACGAAAATGACTTAACTATTAAAACGGAGTTCTTACCTACTATATTTTGTTTGAATAGACCAATATTTTGTATTATATAGTGAAATCATTATGAGTGACTGCAAGAGTTTTAAACAGTTTATGAAAAAAACAGGTTTTGATTGAACCACCTTTTATTGAATGATTGATTTTTATATCGTGCGTTTGTGACTTTTTGATCAAGAGTGCTGCCTGGTTCACCTGTGGGTTCTTCTTCTTTTGTGAAGGACGCCGAGTCTTCCAACGACCCGAACTGTGGATTAAAACTCACGCGCGTAAAGGTTTTGGTGCGTCAAGGAAGCTATAAAGAATTTTCAAAATTGCGGGGAGATATTTTAAATAATTATTTAAAAAATTCGTGTAATGCCGGCTTAGAATAGCATCACCCTAATTCTTCCCGCGGGTGTCATACGAGGCGACTAGGGGACTCGAGGCTTTCATGTGTATTACAACTTAGGCGACAGGCTAACAACCTGTCACTATAGTGATACACGAATCATCTGAAAGAGCCCGCAATATTTGTTAGACGTGGTGATAGCGACCGTATTTTTACAGCCGTTAACGCTATGCCTACCCCGCAAGGCAAAAAGGCGTGATGTGTATATGTATGTATTAAAAAATTCGAGGAAATGAATTCGACCAACTGATGACCTAACAGCGAACTTAACTAGCATAGGTAACATTTGTATTTTTAGGTGCATTGTTAGTAAATGCTACTTGAAAGAGCTTGAAGATCTCTAGCTGATGCTGCTCAGAGATTGTAGTTCTTGTTTTAGAAATAAAATACAGGAAACTCTTTTTAGACTATGCTCTCTAATCCGTCTATTCTATTGTGTAGGATAAAGAGTTTATATTTTAGCGGAAAAACAGAATACAAGGTAATGCTGCAAATAAGTATGCTAGGGTTCATTAGGTCGTTGGACGACTCGGTCTTCCGTACGAAAAGAGAGAGAGGATTGCTTTAAAGTCAATACTTTTCTTAAATTGTGTGACAGGATGTCAGCCTGTCGCCAAAAATTGCAATACACATGAAACCCTCGAGTCCCTTAGTCGGCTTCTATGACACCCACGGGAAAGAAATGGGGTGATGCTATTCTAAGCCGGCATCACACGGCACAATCAAATAAATTATAACTGTGCTTATTATAGCTAACCCGCGACTAAAGTTTTACAGTAGTTATGTGAATTGGAATATTTTTCGCTCCCGCAGTTTTCCAGTTTGAAACCTTCCATAAGTTTGGAGTCGGATTTTCGTAGAATCTTTTATACCGAAGGTTGGAATAGGACTTGGATCTCGTGCGAGAAAGTTTACATCAAAGGGATTGTGATTTCTGGTTTGTTTCGTCAAAGAGCTTACGTTTGTTTACGGGGTAGGCAGAATGTTAAGAGGAGACTTTGCACTGTTCAAGATTACATTATGGTAATTCTTTTTTCATGCAAAAGTAAAATTTACTATTGTCTTGACAATAGTCTGATCAATGAACTCGATGGGAAGTCTGATGTTTTTATAACAATTTCGGTAAAAATAAATTAAACCGGTTCAGTTCATTTTATTGCAAATCACACTACATTTTTACAGTGATGGTAGTTAAAAAAAACTAGGTATACAATATGTGACGCCCTGCAAGGGCACAGCAATTTCTAGAAATTAAATTAAAATGCCGAATGATGCCGGCTTAGGATAGCATCACCCCATACTAACAGTATCTCAAAGACCCCAGATCGATCTCGGTAGTTGAGTGCGGTTTATAAATATGGACCTAAATAATCATGCAAAAAAAACCTTACTATGTAATTTATGATTACTGTCAGATTTTCCTGTTAAAATCGATTTACGCTAATTGATAGAGCTACTACTACAAAAATTTGTTTGATTTTACTGTAGAAGGAGAAATGTTCTTCATCTTTTAAACAAATTTCAGTTTTTCGTTTGTCTACTAACGATTCACATTAAATGCAGTAGTACTTTGCCGTCTATGAATGAAAATTAGTCAATTTAAACATTAGTTCAAAATCATAAAAATAAAACTTTGTGAAGTAATAAAAAAATAGGTTTAATTACATACATACATACATATATCACGCCTTTATCCCTTGCGGGGTAGGCAGAGCGTTAACAGCCGTAAGAATACGGTCGCTATCGCCACGTGTGACATTTTTGAGGATTGTTTTCCAAGGTTGTTTCAGAAAACATGTGTTTCAGGTAACAGGTTGTCAGCCTGTCGTTTAAAAATTGTAATACACCAATTCTCTCGAGTCCCTTGTTCGCCTCTTACGACACCCGCGGGAAGGAGGTGGGGTGATGCGATTCTAAGCCGGCATCACACGGCAGAAGTATCATTTAAAAAAAAGTGAAGTAATCAAGGTATACGTTTTATTTAGCGAGTCTAACCTCAAATCTGTGACAGGAACTCGCTACAGAGCTCCTAGCGTCCCGTATGCAGTCCACGTTGTCAGATCGGACATTGACGGGACGTTTGACAAGTCCCGCTCGTCCCGGTTGTACCGATTACCGGTAATCCGATTACGGGACGTCCGGCCGTCCGATCGACCGATTGTGGCGAAATCCCGAGTTTCAGTTGTTTTTGTTGAGGTGTAAAAATGGACTATTTTAGCTCTAGTCTCTATGGGCCGGCCTATAATCGGCCCTGTGATGCCGGGTTAGAATAGCATCACTCCACATCCTTCCCGTCGTAAGAGGCGACTAAGGGATTCGAGAGTGTTGGTGTATTACAACTTTTAGGCGACACGCTGACAACCAGTCACTATAGTGATACACATGTTTTCTGAAACAACCTTGGAAAACAATCCTCAAAAATGTCAGACGTTGCGATAGCGGCCGTACTCTTACGGCTGTTAACGCTCTGCTTACCCCGCAAGGGATGAAGGCGTGATATACGTATGTATGTATGCATGTAGTTTCTATAGGATGGATTGACTACCTTGTCACAAACTACGGGGCCCCAAGTCTGCATTTTTTTTTGTTCTTGTAACGTCATCGATACTCAACTGTAAATTCATTACCACTGCGCCTCATCATCGGTCCAGATCCCATAAAAACAAGTTAGTTCTTTTCATAACACCCTATATAAGAGAATCAGGGCTCTGAATGCTTCGCCACGTATTGTGTCTTAGCACGAGAATGAGAATAGGAAACTGCCGTCAATCGATACCGCGCTTGTTATGTGATAAATCATGCTTTGAATACGCCACTTCAAGGCGGGTACACTCGGCTAGCATTATACGGTACAACTGTGCTAAAAAACATCCATAACAATTAACACGGCGCCATCTAGCCCTTAGTTGGTTTTAGTAGTTCGGGATATATAATATATCTATATTTTTGTAAATAAATACCCACATATCTCTCTCTCTCTCTCTTTTTTCGTGTGGGATACCAAGTCGTCCAACAACCCGATTAACCCTAGTGTCAGAATTTTTCCTACCTACATATTATATATAGTAAAGTAAGTAATAGAAAACACCTAGCCTAAACACTGTGGGGATCGAACCCACGCACGACCCTCGGCGTAGAAGGCAGGAGCCAACGCTACGGCAACGGGACAGTCAGTCTAAAAGAATTGAAGGAATACATTAACTTACAAAACTAAACAAAATTTGGATCTCATCTATAATTGTATTTTTTTATTTGGAAAAGTTATTCACATCCTAAAATATTATCACAATGTTTTTTTTTACATTCGTACACATAATGCAATACTTAAACACCCGTTTTCATGAACAAACTTTCAATACATTTTGGTGAAGAACCAAAAACCAATCGCCATAATGGCAGAACACACCTAAGTTTTCTGATTTATTACCTACTTCTGTAGGCCAAGGCAGGTATCATATTTTGCAGAAATTGTTCTACTTGCGTTACTTCTTTATGGAAATTAATACAGGAAGTTAAAGAATCATCTGCAAATATTTTAAGGGGTGAATTAATCCATGTTACTGAACAACTTTACCAAAGAAACCTATGTCGATAATAGGTAGATGACAAAAATGATTGGTTATTTTCACGGTTTATGTTCCTCGGGAAAAGTTGTTCAGTTTCATGGGCTGATATCACCCTTTATAATAATTGCAGCTAAAATTTTTATAAATTATATGCAACAGGCATAGCAGACGCCGCCCGAAAAACCGCAAAGCTGAAATGGGACTGGGCAGGACATGTCATCCGCATGGATCCCGAAAGATGGGCCAGGATGGCCACAGAATGGACCACGCACAAGATGGCGGGACGAAATTGTAAATTTTTGTGAGCAATGGACATCAGAGGCTCATGAACGAGAAACCTGGTGAAAAAGAGGGGAGGCCTTTGCCTTGCAGTGGGACACATTATAGGATACAGAAAAAAAATATATGCGGACGAGTGTACTCCTCGGGCCATGAGTGCTATATGTTATAAATACGTTGCTAAGTAAACTTGATCTTATTGTACAAGCAATACCAAACGTATCCTGCTTGAGATACGAACCATTGCTTTGATTGGTTTATTTATATGCAGGGAAACACGAGAGCTGTTATAGGAAAAATACATACGCTTCTTTTTTTTTTTACAGGTAGTAAGTACGTTTATGTGCGTGTATAAATTATAATATTTGTTAAATAATATTTGTTAGAATGTAATAATAATGTAATCTAGGTATATTATTTAAATATGTAGGTATTATTGCTATTATAAATAATAAATAAATAAATATCCTAAACCATTCCCACAGCGCCATCTAGCGAACTAAGCGAAGCTTGTACTATGGGAACTAGATAGCTGATACTTATACATATATACTTTTTTTTTTTATAAAAACATATTATACATAGAAAACACCCAGACTCAACACAAATATTTGAAAATTGACTAAACAAATATTTGTGTCCGATGGGGATCGAACCCACGACCCTCGGCGTAGAAGGCAGGCATACTATCCGCTACGCCATCGGGACAGTCAATTATATTTGTTTTATAAATTATTATAGGTATATATTAGTATGTTGTACACGTCAACTGCCTCACTTTATGCCATCTTACTACCCTAGGTCTGCTGGACGAGATTTCTTTTTAGAAATAAGCTGACCCGTAGTGTATTGTTCTCAATTATATGTCCTTCGTGATATATTGTGTACAATAAGCGGTTAAATAAATAAAGAAATAAATAAATAAAAGATGTCGAATTAAGCTTCCTTGCCTGGAGAAATAGGGTTTTTAATGCATTGCACAAAAAGTAGAAGTAAAAAGAGGAAGAGGACGACCTAGGAGAATCTACTTTCGACAGCTGAAAGAGAAAGTGACAGTTCTCGTCTCAGGCGGTTTCTTTATGGAACGAAATCCCCATCGAATTAAGGAAGGCCCCTAGTCGACTGGTCTTCAAGACCAAATTGCGTGAGCATTACTTGCGGTCGTTACTGTCATCTTAACAAAATAGAACACCCGCATTGGGTAGGTATATTTGTCACTTGTCTTGTCTTTGAAGGTAGATCTGAAGTTTATTCGTTTTACATTTTCATAGTGTGGTATGTGAGGTAATTATATATATATATATATATTATATTCTATATATTATATTCAGTATAAGTAATATTTATGTATTATTTAAGTGTATGTATAGGATTTATATATATTCTTTCATGAATATTAGTATTTAAGTAAGTGTTTTTGTTTTTTGCACCTGCCGTACATTTCCACATGCCCTAAGGTAGACTGGCAGATAATGCCATTGGCATTAAGTCCACCCATGTACACATTTAGTGCATTAAGTTTAATAAATAAAATAAATAAATAAAAATAAAGTGAATGATGTGTCGTATCAGGAGGTGAAGTCACTGGCGGTGCAAAGAAACGAATGGCGGTTGCTCCACCGACAAGAGCATGGCTTTTAAATAAAGAAGGAATAATGTTCTAATAGATGCAAATAAGAAATTGAAAAAATTATAAGCGTCAGACGTGAACCTAACTTGGGACTGTGGTGTACTACACAGTGTGGGATACTAAGCCTCGGATTACCCTTGTCAAAATTTCAGTCTCTTTATGCTTGCTTGAAGCAATGATTTTAGCCAGTTTATTATCTAAGCATTGGCTGACTGAATAGTTTTCGACTTTCACATCTAATTTCAGAATTTATCCATCAGTATCGGGGACGTTTTAAAGAAAGGTCAGGTCAGAAGTACCCTAGACTGACGAGCGTGCGTGAAAAGACTGATGAATGTAGAAGAAGCGAAGGAAGTATGCTGGGATTGTAGCAAGTGGAAGGAAATAGTCTCTGCCTACCCCAATAGGAAAGAGGCGTGATTTATGTATGTATGTATCCATCAGTACAGCAAAAAGCTGACTACGTAGAACTTGGCAAATGTCAAGATAAAACACAAACACTAAAAACTTGTTCTTCTTTTTACGTTATGAGTCGCCTAACGACCCGATAGCTTATTTAAGATGACTTTGTTTCCATTTTAGAATATCCGCGGTCGCATCAAAAAGCGAATACTTTTTTTACATACTCCATACACCACAAAGAACCATTTCAAAATTGTTTCTCTTCTCACTAAACTATCAAAGGCCAATATATTTCCCTGTGACAGAGCCGATCAACTCCAAACCTTGTTACTTTGGCATACGATAGGATATTGAGGATCGCTTTAAGCAATCTTCTTGGTTGGATGAACGCCAAAAGTGACTGGCTAGTTCCAGTTGAGCTCTAAAGTTTTATTTATTACTTAAAGTTAATTGAATATTTAAGCCGTGTGATACCGGCTTAGAATAGCATCACTCCACATCCTTGCCGCGGGTGTCGTAAGAGGCGACTAATGGACTCGAGAGTATTGGTGTATTACAATTTTTAGGCGACAGGCTGAACCTGTCACTATAGTGATACACATGTTTTCCGAAACTATCTTGGAAAACAATCCTGAAAAATGTCAGACGTGGTGATAGCGGCCGTGTTCTTGCGGCCGTTGACGCTTTGCCTACCCTGCAAGGGATAAATATGTATGTATATTTGTAATATGTATGTATATTTGTAATATGTATGTATATTTGTAATATGTATGTATATTTGTAATATGTATGTATGTATGTAAACTGAATATTTTGATCCTCGGGAAGAGTAACGTTGGACGCCCTCCGGCCAGATGGACCGATGACTTAAAGAGAGCGGCTGGTAGCGACTAGATGGCGAAAGCGGAAGATCGTGCCTTGTGGCGTATTTTGGAGTAGGTCCACGTCCAGCAGTGGACTGCTAAAGGCATATTTGCTGTGAAATAAGTTAGGATTATGTAAAGTATTTTTATAGGACTGCGTGAGGCTATTGGTAGTATAGATAACCTAAGTCGGTGGTCAAATACTACAAACGGCATATAAGAATTTTGATAGGTACTTAAAAATACCCCTAATATAGAAACAAAGAAAGAAAGAAAATACGTTTACTTCAGTTACACTTTTAAAAAGTTTCTAAATTTAAAATACATAGTTTTTGTGTGCGTACTTAGGTAACTAAAAAGGTTATATGGTTAAGTGTTTTAAATTGCCAGATCATACAGGGTGTTAGGATAAAAACTAAGTTCCTTTTAAGGGGAAAACCTACCCTTGAAACTGAACAACTTTTCCCAAAGAACATAGGTTGAAATATGAAAAAGTTTGGACCTCACATAATCGTTCGGCTGGTACATTTTGTATCAAAGATCTATTTTTTTTTTCAAATTTCGACCTATGTTTCTAGCGGAAAGCTGTTCAGTTTCATGGCCTGATTTATCCCTTGACTGGAACATAGTCCTTTTCCCAACACGCTGTATTAAATTTTTCTGAGATTTTCTTTTGTAACAGACATCATCAATAAATGGTTTCGTAGTAGCTTTCGGAAACACAAGTCAGTTCGCTATGTTTACAAACAACTGATTAAATTTATGTAAACTACTGAACGCTACTGGAATTCATTTGTAAATCTAAATACTACGATAAGATTTCAGTAAAAACATGACTCGGTTTATGTTTCTTTCTTTGCGATTTCGAAAACTGGGCCCTAAGTCTGCTAAATGAAAATCGTTTCAGTTGGATGTCGATTGGGTCTCAGTGGGAAGGTTTTTTTTAGTTTCGTAGTCTTGTAATAATCACAAATTGACTCCAGCCCTGTTATATTAATTTGGTATGGGAGATCCAATATTGTAGTTTAGTTTTGGAGCTATTTTAAAAAGTTGTTCTCTCTCATTCATACAAACACATACATACACAAATCACGCCTTTATCCCTTGCTGGGTAGGCAGAGCGTTAACGATCGTAAAATAACGGTCGCTTCTCCTTCAGATGATTCGCGTATCACCGTAGTGACAGGTTGTCAGCCTGCCGCCTAACGTTGTAATACGTGGTAATACACATGAAACCCTCGAGTCCATTAGTTGCTTCATACAACACCCGCGGGAAGAATTGGGGTGGTGCTATTCTATGCCGGCATCACACGGCAGCTTTCTCATTCACCCTTTAAATATTTAAAGTACGCCCTGTATATAATTAAGTAATAGTTCTTGCCACACCCTGTATTAGAGATCATTTCAGCTCATATTATAGTCTATCATAAAAGCGAGAAGTTTCAATCAAGATATATTTCAATGCGATCGTAAAACCGCACAGGTGTGCTATGTCCTATTATCCAGATTAATAAATAAATGCCGTGTGATGCCGGCTTAGAATAGCCTCACCCCAATTCTTCCCGCGGGTGATGTAAGAGGCAACTAAGTGACTCGAGGGTTGTATTACAACTTTAGGCGACAGGCTGACAACCTTTCACTACAGTGATGCACGAATCATCAGAAAGGGCTCTCAATACATGTCAGACGTGGCGATAACGACCGTAATTTTACATTTGTTAACGGTCTGCCTACCCCGCTTGGGATAAAGGCGTGATTTGTGTTTGTTTGTGTGTGATAAATAAATGCTGTATAATGCTGGTTTAGAATAGCATCACAAATTTTCTACCGGTGAGCGTCGTAAAAGGCGAGTGAAGGATTCTTCTCTTTTCGTGTGGGACACCGAGTCTTCCAACGACCCGATGAATGAAATGAGTAAAGGATGAATCCAGGGAACGGGCAGCAGCGTTCTCTGTGAAAATCTACATAATCTTGCACTGCGCTCGCCAATCCGCCTGCCAACCATGGTGAGTGTGGCAATGGCAATGCCCCCGATAGGGGGAAGCCCATGTCCAGCAGTGGACTGTTGTGGCCGTAGAAGTAGTAGAAGTAGATGGTTAGCTTTACAACATGTACAAAAGTATCTAAAATCCACTTAATAATATCAATAACAATGTTTGCCGTGTGATGCCGGTTGCCGTGTGATGCCGGCTTAGAATAGCATCACCCCACATCCTTCCCGTGGGTGTCGTAAGAGGCAACTAAGGGACTCGAGGGTTTCATGTGTGTTACAATTTTAGGCGACAGGCTGACAACCTGTCACTACAGTGATACATGTATAATCGAAAAGGGCCCTGAATACTTGTCAGTCGTGTCGATAAAGACCGTAATTTTACGATTGTTAACGCTCTCTCTACCCCGGAAGGGATAAAGGTGTGATTTGTGTATGTATGTATGTAACAGCAATGTTATTCTTATAGTTAATGCTTTTTAAACTCGTACCAAAGTACATTGACCCCTCAAAACAAATTGACCTGTCACGTATGATAGGTAAATGAACTTTGGTCTGAATTTTAACTCCCTCCCTACTATTCAATCAATCCCGTAGGTAGCAATAACCGTTTTTTACCGTTTGTTTATTTTACAGAGAGGTTCGAAATTTGAATTGGGAATTTAAAACGACGCCAGCTGATCGTGAAGTGAAAACAGATTTTATTGAATATATTTTATAGTTCTGTGTTGGAACATACTTTCAGTTTTAAAATATGATTCATCACATCGCGTTGTGTGAATTCTACGTTCGTGACGTGTAGGAAACACTAAACACGAATAAATTACGTTACTCCCTTATAGGCCGTCTAATTAAGACCACTTTTAGTGACTGATATTTTGAAACTCAAAAATTGCTTAATTTTTTACTGCCCTTTTCTGTAAGACCAAAATCCTTAAGCTCCCTTAATTGCTTTAAGCCCTTTGGCTACTACTCGTTGCCTAGCGCAAAAGGAGAGTATAAAAATTTTTGTTATCTTATAATACCGCAGTCATGTTTTTCGTTGCCACAGCCAAGCATGAAAGCAAAAAACTATCCAATCGTAAAAATCATACTTCCAAACCATCGCACACTACCCATAGCTCCGCTATCGGTGAAACTATCGCTTCAATATGGAATTGCTTTAATTTCCGCTCATACGTCCGCCAGCAACGGGTATCGGTGATCGACTGACGGCTCGCGAACGGAAATTTAAAATTGGAACTTTTCTTGCGACCTACCCGCGACGCGACGCCTTCTTCAAACTGAGTAAAAGACGTTTTTAATTTTAGTTTCTTTTATATTACGTAGTGGAGTGTTGTAGAAAGAGAATATCTATTCTGGCCAAAAAAAACCTATCCTAGTGCAAAAGCTGACAATATCGATCATGTTTCGTTGTATGAAATGAAGTATCTGTCGTCACTGGCCTCATACGTCCGTGACAGACAATTCAATCTGTGTCCGAGGCAAGAGCACAGACAATGCGTTGCCTGGAACGCAATATTCGGGGGAAATGCAGGGTTGCTCAGGACCTGCGCCACCCTCTCGGCCTCCCTGGCTGACTCGACAGGAACGACGAGTCGATACGTGCGCAGCCAGGTCAGCTGCAGGAGTCTACCGCACGATAGTCCTCTGTCACACGCGCCTGGCGGAGACCCCTTTTCGGGTTTAATGTGGAGTTATCCTTCTCCAGGACCGGTCTTGGACCTGGTTGATCCCTCGGTTGCCTCTTACGATCTCGCGGGAATAGATGGGATGGTGCTATTCTACTCTGACACTACACGGCAAGTGAATTGGAGTATCTGTACTTTAGTAGGTATTACGTATAACATTATATGTGGCTTATCTAGAAATAAACCCTCATAAATCGTGTTGCATGTTCTTAGACACGGTCCGACAAATGAGTGGATATCTTAATAGTGCTACAGGAAACATAAATTTTTGTGAAACGCTTTAACGCGAATAAAGTGTCATGGCGAAGTGGCATTTGACTTTAATTGTTTCCGTGAATCATATAAGATAGGAGTCACTATCCTATACGAAAAGAGAGAGAGAGAGAGAGAATCAAGAATAATTAAGAAAAAAAGAGACTTACTCGTAGTAACAGAGTAATTATAAATTCAGTACAAATTATTACAGGGTGAGTTCTTCCCATGAAAACTCGTCGCAGAAACATTTTTTCTTTAGAAACATTGGCAGCAATATAGAAAAAAAAAAATTGCCTCCCATACTTAATAGTTATTTTTACAATATAGTTTTTAAACCTAATTGGACATGATTCAAATTATCCGGTGTATTTCAAATGAATCATTGTCTGATTACGCTACAGTTTAATTATTTAATTGTATGCGGTTGTAACTAATTAAATTGTGTTAATAGAATAATATCAATAGCGGAATATTATTTTTTTTGGCAACACTATTATTATACGTTATGTAAAATGATTTACATTAATTCATTTTAAATTATTTTTTTCATGTGTATTGCAGTTTTTAGGCGACAGGCTGACAACCTGTTACTATAGTAATACACGAATAATAGTCTGAAACTCAATTTGTCAGACGTGGCGTTGGCGACTGTATTTTTACGGCCGTTTGCGCTCTGCCTACCCCGCAATGGATGCAGGCGTGATGTGTGTGTGTGTGTGTGTGTGTGTGTGTGTGTGTGTGTGTGTGTGTATGTGTGTGTGTGTGTGTGTGTGTGTGTGTGTGTGTGTAAAAAAAATGGTCCCAAGTCGAATACCCTTGGCGAATGGCATGGTGAAAACGGGATAGGCCAAGGAGAATGGTTATTATCCGCCATTTTATATCATAATTTCTTTAGAACAGAAGTAATAATAGGCCATAAAGTCTGACCTTAAGCTTTAACCTTAACAGTGCACTGCTGGACATGGGCCTCCTCTTAACGGGGGTATTGCCATACTCATGACGCTTGCCAGGCGGATTGGCGAGCGCAGTGCAAGACTTGCATTTACAGGAAAGGCTGGCTGCCTTTTACATACATTTACATTTACAAGTAGCCAATACAAGTTTTTTCGTTTGGGACACCGAGTCGTCCAACGACCCGATGAACCGTAGTGCCAATTTAGAGGATTATAATTAATGTCACAGGCAGTTCTGAAAATACACAGCAAAAGGATACAATGTCCGAGCACTGAATTAGGAATTGAAAATTGAAACTACGTAGTGATGGGAAGTGGAGAATACAAACATACGCCCTTTTTCTGTCTTTTGGGACACCGAGTCAACGAACGACGCGATCCAATTAGATAATTTAAATCTAAGAAAATATCCAAATCCTACTTATTACGTAATATCTGTTGTTATTAATATTTTCAGGTTTTAAAAACAATTTTAAAGTTTCGTTCTAACTCAACATGGGAAGATTAGATAGATACATAATTACTCGTAATTCTAGAATTACGCTAAAGTTTACTAAAACTTTTTTTAGTCAATCTGCTTGATTATGCGCTTCTTCTTTTCGTGTGGGACACCGAGTCGTCCAACGACCCGATGAACCCTAGTGTCAGAATTGTTCAACCGCCTACTACAAGTAGCAGGCTTCTGACGTGGTTGTGTAACGACCGCCGTCTAAGTGATCATAGACAGCAACCGGGACCTACGGCTTAACGTGCCATCCGAAACACGGAACCATCTTACTTACGGACAATCGGGTGGTTCAGCCCGCAATGTCCTAACCAGACTGGAACAAACTCACAAAGTGATAAATATCAACTTTGTGGGTGACCCACCGAGAATCGAACCCGGAACCTTCTGCGTCAAAGGCAGTCGCACTACCACTGCGCCACAGCGCTCTAAATTATATTTTTATTCTTCATTATTATTTTCAGTAACTGACTAGAGAATCAGTATTGAGCGATACAAAATCGAGAAATCTCGTAAGTGATCGAATCGGGAATTTTGATATGACTCAAAGACAACATACATACATATATCACGCCTTTATCCCTTGCAGAGAAGGCAGAGCGTTAACGGCCGTAAGAATACGGTCGCTATTGCCACGTCTGACATTTTGTTGTGTCAGACGATTGTTTTCCAAGGTAGTTTCAGGAAACATGAGTATCACTATAGTGACAGACTCATGTTTTATATATATATACCTGTCGTCTAAAAATTGTAATACACCAATACTCTCGAGTCCCTAAGTCGCCTCTTACGACACCAGCGGGAAGGATGTGGGGTGATGCTATTCTAAGCCGGCATCACACGGCATGCACGGCGAAACGCTGGATGCAGGCCGCTTGTAATCGGACAAGTTGGTCTTTAGAGAATGCCTATGTTCAGTAGTGGATGTCCTATGGCTGATTATGATGATGATGATGAAATTCAGCTAAATCCATTCCACTCCCATCACTAGACCAGTCAACTAAAATAGATTAATAGAGCATACAAATCACGGCGGTGAGGCGACACTGCGAATTAATAACATCGAAACGAACGGATAAACTCGCGATGACGGACTGAGATTGAATATCTAAAATAGGGATGGGCCACTACATTGGTCAATGTAGGGTTGTCAATAGATAAAGACAGATGTACCTGTTAAACATTATTTTGATAATCTTCTCTCTTCTATATTTAAGAGCTTGGCGACCGATGTGGCGCAGTGGTAGTGCGACTGCCTTTGACGCAGACGGTCCCGGGTTCGATTCTCGGTGGGTCACTCACAAAGTTGATATTTATCTCTTTGTGAATTTGTTCCCAGTCTGGTTAGGACATTGCGGGCTGAACTACCCGATTGTCCGTAAGTAAGATGGTTCCGTGTTTCGGAAGGCACGTTAAGCCGTAGGTCCCGGTTGCTGTCTATGATCACTTAGACGGCGGTCGTTACACAACCATGTCAGAAGCCTGCTACATGTAGAAGGCGGTTGAAAAATTCTGACACTAGGGTTCATCGGGTCGTTGGACGATTCGGTGTCCCACACGAAAAGAAGAAGAAGAAGAAGTAATAGTAACTTACACATTGAATATTAAACGAAAATCCTAGGTAGGTAGATAGGTATGTATATTTAATTCATGATTGCTCTTACGTCTTATTTTACCTTCAATAAAGGTAAAACATTTATTATTATTTACGAAGGCCATGTATTTAAATGTAATCATTTATTTCCACGTGTGAAAATTCAAAGTGAATTCATTCACTCAAATTCACTTTGAATTTTCACACGCAATTTCAATTTTCTTTTCGCTTTGTTTGAGAAAGACCTAACTAAAAATTAGGTGACACTTAACGCACAACGGAGCGCTATAGCCCATCCGTTAAAGGTACGTCTGTCAGATGCAAAGAAATTTCAAATTTCCCTTTGCATTCACAAGAAATACTGCTTTCCATTGCGGCTTTTTTATAATTCATCATTCTCCTTACCTTATCCTGTTCTCTGTCGGGGTCGGCTACCTACCCTAGGGGATTTGACGCGGAACCAAGTTTTTACACAGAGCGACTGTCATCTGACCTCTGCAACCCGAAGGCTAATCTGGCCCGAATCCTAGGTTAAGTCACATTCAAATAGTTTTGGTCATTGGTCAATGTAGGGTTGTCAATAGATAAAGACAGATGTACCTGTTAAACATTATTTTGATAATCTTCTCTCTTCTATATTTAAGAGCTTGGCGACCGATGTGGCGCAGTGGTAGTGCGACTGCCTTTGACGCAGACGGTCCCGGGTTCGATTCTCGGTGGGTCACTCACAAAGTTGATATTTATCACTTTGTGAATTTGTTCCCAGTCTGGTTAGGACATTGCGGGCTGAACCACCCGATTGTCCGTAAGTAAGATGGTTCCGTGTTTCGGATAGCACGTTAAGCCGTAGGTCCCGGTTGCTGACTATGATCACTTAGACGGCGGTCGTTACACAACCATGTCAGAAGCCTGCTACTTGTAGAAGGCGGTTGAAAAATTCTGACACTAGGGTTCATCGGGTCGTTGAACGGCTTGGTATCCCACACGAAAAGAAGAAGAAGAAGAGCTTGGCTCTTGTCGGTGGAGCATACGCCATTCGGTTCGGTTCCTCGGCCAGTGTCTTGACCTTTTGATACGACATTTACATACATATGTATTTTATTAATAACCCGGTCATCTAGCGAATTCTAGGAATCATTTTCGGGTTATTGAAATTCATGAAGTAAGAACGAACTTTCGAGTCTTAAGATATGTTACAACAAAACTTGCATAGGAAAGATAGGATACTGTTCCACACTGCCCAGAATATTGATGATTACTACATCAAAACGTACCTGGAACAAAAAATATAAAAATTAGTTTTGTGCAACTTTTTTCAATGAAAATATACATACATACATATATCACGCCTTTATCCCTTGCAGGGTAGGCAGACCGTTAACGGCCGTAAGAATACGGTCGCTATGGCCACGTCTGACAATTTTGAGGATTGTTTTCCAAGGTTGTTCCAGAAAACATGTGTATCACTATAGTGACAGGTTGGCAGTCTGTCGCCTAAAAATTGTAATACACCAATACCCTCGAGTCCCCTAGTCGCCTCTTACGACACCCGCGGGAAGGATGTGGGGTGATGCTATTCTAAGCCGGCATCACACGGCATTAAAACGCATGATTTTATTGGACTTACAAAAGCAGTAAGACAACAAAGACGACCTATGTTGACGATCTATTGCTGGACTGACAAAACATGATTTATCACGGCTCACAAAGACAGTGAAAGTCCTATTTCAGACCTGCTAATTATTTTGACATACACCCGCTGAGTGTAGTTTCTAATTATAGTACGTCTAATGTCTTCATTAGTGTGTAACTATCTTTAGGCGCTATAAATCAGAATTCTCGTCTCAGTGAGACAAGTTTATAGTCTTACATAAGTTCTATGTCATTTGCTTTACAAGTTGTAAAGGTTGATGAAGGGTTTTCGGAGTTTTTGGCAGTCAGGTGTCATTTGGCACACCACAGTTCAAACTACATGGCGTAACAGGAATTTTTCCACTTGTTGTGACACATTGCCGTGTAATGCCGGATTGGAATAGCATCGCCCCATATCTTTTCCGTGGGTGTCGTAAGAGGCGACTAAGCGATTTGAGGCCTGATGTGTATTGCACACAGACGACAGGCTGACTACCTATCCCTATAATAATACACAGTCTTCTGAAATTACCCTCAAACTTTTGTCAGGCGTAAGTGACTGTTTTTAACAGCCTTTTACGCTCTATCTACCCCGCAAGGGATACAGGCGTGATATATGTATGTATGCATGTATGCAGTAGAGAAGCGCCATCTATCTAATTTTAGATATAATTTAATTACAAACGCCACAATTACATTTGTCTAGACATTGTTAAACTAGTAACCTTTGTCATTCTCACTCTAACAATAATAATTAATGTTGTCGTCACTTGCGGTTTGCCAAAACAAATATCCCGACTTCTTATTGATATTATTGTCACCCTGGTATTTAGTATACCAGATTAATAATACGCCTTTTGTTGTTTATTGCCGTGTGATGCCGGCTTAGAATAGCATCACCCTATTTCTTTCGTGTCGTAAAAGTCGACTAAGGGACTCGAGGGTTTCATGAGTATTGCAATTTTAGGCGACAGGCTGACAACCTGTCACTTTAATGACACACGACTTATCTGGAACGACCTTCAAACATTTGTCAGACGTGGTGATCGCTCTGCCTACCCCACCAGGGATAAAGGCGTGATTAGTGTTGTGTAGCTCTTGTGAAGTAGAGTAGAGCGTCAGTAGCTATAAAAAAATTACCGACTAATTAAAGTATGAGTAAGGGTACCTCATTTAATATATTTTCTGTCTCTGTATGACAGGTTGTCAACCATAGGTATAAAATATAAATACACATGAAACGAAACCGTCCAATATGAAGGACTGAAATGGGGTGATGCTATCGCACCCAGCATCACTTCGCAAATAATACATACATAATAATGTATCCATACTAATATTATAAATTCGAAAGTAACTCTGTCTGTCTGCTACGCTTTCACGGCCAAACCACTGAACCGATCATCATGAAATTTCACACAGAGATTAGTAAGATACCGAGAACGGACATAGGCTACTTTTTTTCACCATTTGAGGGTCTGAAGTACCTTCAGTAGACCACCAGGTACACCACCAGGAGCCCGCCTAAACTATAGGAGATACAGACATGGCACCAAGCAAAAAATGTTTAACTTGATGGGTAGCTTCTGGTGGCATATAGACTTTGAAGGTTTGGAGTACCTGATGTAGACCACCAGGTGCACAACCAGGAGCCCACCTAAACTATACGAGATAAAGATATGGCACGAAAGCAAAAGTTGTTCTGCTTGATGGGTAGTTTCTGCTGGCATATAGACTTATAAGGTTTGGTGTTCCTGACGTAGTCCACAAGGAGCACTAATAGGAGCCCAGATTAGCATGTATAATTTAGGACGTTAGTGAAGGAAACAAGGTTATTTTATCATCTAAAATACTAAGTCAGCGAAACGAAGTCGCGGGTACCAGCTAGTTCGTAATAAGTCATTTCGTTTTTCTGAAATTACCTTTAAATGATTTGTCAGACGTGTCGAATGCTTTTTGTAGTAGCTGACGCTCTGCCTACCCTGCAACGGATATAGGTGTGAGTACGTGTTTCAATTTAGTAACATTTCCATACAATTACCTTACCGGTACAATAATATTATAAAACTAAGCGAAATTACCACCCCAAAGACATATAACTCCTTAGTACCTAAGTTATTAAGTCCTCTCGTAAATGTTTAAGTGGCACAGATTATACAAAATAGTTCTAAACTAGGTTTATTGTGGGTACTTGTAGAATATAATATACTAAACTATTGAAGATTGAAAATTTATCGTACACTCTCTCAGTCGACACGTTGCCGTGTGGTGTCGGCTTAGAATAGCTTCAACCCATTTTTTCCTGTGTAGGTGTCTTGTCGTAAAAATTAACTGAAGTAATTGATCCAAGAAAGTGAGCCTGTGAATGCGAATACAAGACTTGCGCTCGCCAATTCGTGTTTGCACTGCGCTCGCCAATCCGCTTGCCAAGCATGGTGAGCGTGGCAAATATCCGATGGCTGATGTCCAGCAATGGACTGTTAATAGTTTTTTTTTTCGTTCGTCTTCGACGCCTTCGAGGCAATGGCCTCATGGGCGTGGGCTCGAATCGCCGCCTGCTAAAACAGGTGATTCCCCATTGGGGGAGGCCCAGCTAGTGCCCGTCAGCCAGCGGCGGCTCGTCCCCTGGTGGTCATATCCAGGTGGTTGCCTCGTGAGGAGGTCCCGAGGCAGCGGTCAATCCGGGTAAGCGGCGGGTGCCGGGCTATCCAGGGCTCGTCGTGCGTGCCCACGATCCTAACTACTCGACATGGAGTAGTGGATGTGGACAGGCGACGGCCACGTCAGGCTGTGCTTGGACAGCACCACCCTGAGCAGATTATCTGAGGGCCTTAGCCTCCAGGCCGCCCATGGCGGTCGTGACATCGCCGAAGGACGACATTAGGCGCTGGAGGCTAGAGCTGATGATGGGGGCCGCGTCTTCGCCTTCACGGAGCGCGGCCAAAACATCAGTGAGGGTCCTGATCGCCAGGATCAGGACCTGTCTGTCCTCTTGTAGGACGGCTGCTCTTTTGGTCTCTTGTCTCGGGGCCGGCTGGGGCTTCGGCTTATAGTTATGTTTAAACTCGTGCATTTATACCGTTGCGGGGTCGACAGAGCTCGCTCGCTACCCCTCATACTATATAGTATTTTTAAACAACAGTACGTTGGTCGTTGACCATCTGCCTGCCCCTTAAGTTACTAAAGTCATGACTTTGTCATGTATGTAATTGAATTATTTCGTTATATGAAGCTTCTCTTCAATTTACATTTAGATGATGTCTGTAGCAATATAGGCTAGGTTAAGCTACTAATTGTTGCCGTAGGGAGCAATTTGTTTTGGCTAAGTGTACGTTCATACAAAATGATTACTCTAGTTTCTAGATAGGTAGGTTCTACATAGTATACAGGATGTAAGGGAAGGTGTAGCAAAAACTTTGCAGGCGTGTTCAGAACATGAAACTGAACAACCTTTTCTATGGCGGCTATGTTGGGAAACGAAAAATATACTCAGGAATTTTGTATGGAAGGTCGAAGTTTTTTTTTCGTTTCCCAGTATCGCCCCCATATAAAAAGTTGTTCATTTTCATGGTCTGAGCACGCCTGCAAAGTTTTCTTTACACCGTCTCTTACACCCTGTATGTTTACCTAAGTTAGTTAATAGAGCAAGCTAACATTTATTATATGTATAATTTATTAATTTGAAATACAGGATGAAAAAAAAATTGCTGCAAATATTTCAAGGGGTAAACCAGCCAATGAAACTGAACAACTTTCCCCAAGGAACATAGGTGGAAACGTGAAAAAAAAATTGCGAACGCTGCATACGCCGACGGTGTGCTCTGCCCTTAAAGTCTTAATACTTGATGCTTTTCTGCGTTTTTGATTACCCAAACTAGTGACCCAAATGTTTGTCAGAAATCGCTCTCAACTATAAGGCCGCCAGTTAGGTTAGGTTAGGCAATTGTCATTGTTATTTTTATTATTAATATATTTTATGTTTGTTTGTTTACAGGTAAGTTGCAGACCTATTAGGTAACTTTTTTGGATTCTGCGCTTTTGGCCCCGGGGCCATCAAAACTACGGCTGTCGTCTTGGTGGTGAGTGAGTGGTAGGAAATAATTGAATGGTTGTTCAAACAACCAGCCCAATCACGCCCTTGGGGCGAGACTGGGCTTAGGAGTTGATAAGGAAAACCTTCTTTGGTCCGCGCTTTTGGCCCCGAGGCCATCAAAACTACGCCTGTCAGCTTGAGTTAGTGGTCTGAAATAATTTAATGGTTGTTCAAACAACCAGCCCAATCACGCCCTTGGGGCGAGACTGGGCGAGTTGTTATCTGACTGAAAATAATCTGATCGGATTATTGGTGATTGTTGCACTGAAGTATTATTTTATTTTAGTGAGATCTTACTCTTATTCATAACAAAATTATTAATCTGTCCTCACATAGAATAATACTATGTTGCATTATATTTACGCATACCTTTATATGCAACATCAAATAATTCTGTCAGTAATATTTTGAATTGAAATATGTGTAACGGTTCGTCGCAAACGTTAAACTCTCACTATAATATGTAATAAAGAAATACTGGATAATAAAGCTATCTCGTAAACTAGTTACATTGTTGCAATTTACAAGTCAGTTATAGGAGTTTAGTTAGTACGTTTGAGTGAGTAATATTTGCTGCAGGCAATTGGCCAATATGTACGGTTCTTTGTATGCTATTCACGTTTTGACTGTCCCGACGGCGTAGCGGATAGTATGACTGCCTTCTACGCCGAGGGTCGTGGGTTCGATCCCCACCGTACACAAATATTTGTTACGACAATTTTCAAATATTTGTGTTGAGTCTGGGTGTTTTCTATGTATAATATGTATTTATTTACAAAAAAAAAGTATATATGTATTAGTATCAGCTATCTAGTTCCCATAGTACAAGCTTTGCTTAGTTTGGGGCTAGATTGCGCTGTGTGAATTGTCCAGGATATTTATTTATTATTATTTATTATTTATTATATTTATTCACGAAGAAAAGAATTCAAGAAATATGATTGTACAAACATACATCACGCCTATATCCCTGGCGGGGTAGGCAGGGCGTTAATGACCGAAATTATGGCTGTTATCGCCGCGTCTGACAAATGTTTGAGGGTCGTTGCAGATAAGTCGTGAATCACTATAGTGATAGGTTGTCAGCCTGTCGCCTAAAATTGCAATACAGATGAAACCCTCGAGTCCCTTAGTTGGCTTCTACGACACCCACGGGAAAGAAAAGGGGTAAGGCATCACACGGCATAAGATTTTATTCTTCGTAATTAAAATGGCAAATGCAAAATATAACTTACGGTTGGTTTTTCTCTTGAAATGCATACATATTTCGCGTTTTTATCCTTTACGGGGTAGGCAGAGCCGGCCAGAGAAGTACGGTCGCTATCATCATGTCTCATTGAGTTTTCAGGGCCGTTTCAGAAAAAACTGTGCGTTATATATGTTTTGGGATTTTCGCGGTTGTTCACAACACTTAAATTATCGTGGTGATAATCCCGTAAATACTAATAATTTAAGAACTGTGCGTTACTCTAGTGAGAGGTTGTCAGTCTGTCGCCTGAAATTGTGGTACACATGAAGTCTTCCAGTCACTTAGTCGCCTTTTGAGACACAAGCGGAAAGGAAATGATGTGATGCTAAGCCACCATATTCAAGGCATCACATGGGCTGGTTTACCTTGTAAAATATTTTCATCAATTCGGTTGTGAGCTGGGTCATTTAAAATATAAACATTACACTCCTTGTTTTGGTTGGGGCAGTCGTGTAAAAAGCTGTACGCTTAAAACTATTGTTTACGGACTTCATACAGAATTGTTAAAATATTAAAATTTTGATTTAATAAACAGAAAAATTACATAAAGTAAGTAGAACACACTAGAAATAATGACGTCATATATTGCTAGTTTCATACCAAATACCGAGTTTGATCTTTTTAAAAAGTAGCTAATAATAATAATATCTGCATACGAATCATCTGTTTATCATAGTAGGGAATCAATACTTGTCAGACGTGGCGATAATAACCGTAACTCTACGATCGTTAACGCTCTGTCTACCCCGCAAGGGATAAAGGCGTGATTTATGTCTGTATAACATCTGCATGTAAAATCTAAATATAATTTTGTTATGGTTCTCAATGCGATCAAAGTTTGTATCGAACATTTCTAAAATAAGAGAGGATGTTATTGTAGGTATTTAGGTAATTCTATTTCGTTGAAATACTTTGTTTTACGTTGATTTTGTTGTTACTCGGGTACATATCATAATAACAGAGGGGTTTTATATTACTAGTAAGTATATCGATAACAGATAGCCTTTAGCCCCATATCGTTCCCGCGGGTGTCGTAAGAGGCGACTAAGGGACTCGAGGGTATTGGTGTATTACAATTTTTAGGCGACAGGCTGACGGCCTGTCACTATTAGTGATACACATGTTTTCTGGAACAACCTTGGAAAACAATCCTCAGAAATGTCAGACGTGGCGATAGCGACCGTATCCTTACGGCTGTTAACGTTCTGCCTACCCCGCAAGGGATAAAGGCGTGATATGTGTATGTATGTATGTATGTAGATAGCCTTTCAAGAATACAAATTTTATAGAACTCTTGTTATTTTTAAAACAAACATGCACATATCACGCCTAGATACCTTGTCGGGTAGGCAGACCGAACGGCCATAAAAACACGGTTCCTATCGCCACGTCTGACAAGTATTGAGGGCCCTTTTAGATGACTTGTGTATCACTGTAGTGACAGGTTATCGGCCTGGTGCACATAAAAGTATTTTTAGTCGCTTCTTACAAGACCCGCGGGAAAGAAATGGGGTGATGCTGTTTATTGTAAGCCAGCATCACGACAAGTTATAATACCACGTTGTTAGCTATTTCGCTAGCACGTATAGCTGAGGTCAGGTAGTTTGCTGCGGGCTGAACCACCCGATTGTCCGTAAGTAAGATGGTTCCGTGTTTCGGATGGCACGTTAAGCCGTAGGTCCCGGTTGCTGTCTATGATCACTTAGACAGCGGTCGTTACACAACCATGTCAGGAGCCTGCTACCTGTAGAAGGCGGTTAAAAAATTCTGACTCTAGGGTTCATCGGGTCGTTGGATGACTTGGTGTCCCACACGAAAAGGGAAGGAAGTTTCGCTACCACGTAACTGGCAGTATAGCTGAGGTCAGGTAGTTAGATGTTAAAGTTTAATAAACTTTCCCTCCGCTACAAAGTTAAATTTATTACCTGCCCGCCCAGATTCTGTAATTAAGGGGCTGAGTAGAGCTAAAAACCGGTCCCTTTCTGACAAATGTCAAACTGCGCGCGTGCGAACGGGACGGAATCTTGCCGATTCAATGATATTTTCGTATTTTCGATGATAACTCGGTCAAAAATAAGTTATTTGAAAATCGAAAACAATATGTCGATAGAGTATTGTAAGGCGCTCATTCTGATAATAAACACTTAATTATTGCGTGGGTTTTGTTCATGCAGTTTGCGATATAATAGATTTTTAGAGGTAACTTTACGATGTTTTTCTATCAAGGTAAATTACTAATATCATGTTTTGGAAACAATAATACTACAGCAAATATCCTGAAGATTATTACCTTTTTTTTTTCATCAGTTTTTCTGCATTTTATCTAGGGTAAAAATCACTTATAAAAGTAGCTTTTAGCTCTACTCAGCCCCTTAAGTGCAAAACTCCCGCGGCTCATCTAAGTTTCCCCCGGTGAAGCCGTGAGGGATGATTCATATAACCGCGTGCAACTTGTCGAAAAAATCTTAGTTGAACATACATACATAAATCACGCCTGTATCCCTTGCGGGGTAGGCAGAGCGTTAACGGCCGTAAGAATACGGCCACTATCGCCACGTCTGACATTTTTGAGAAATGTTTTCTAAGGTTGTTTCAGAAAACATGTGTATCACTATAGTGACAGGTTGTCAGCCTGTCGCCTAAAAATTGTAATACACCAATACTCTCGAGTCCCTTAGTCGCCTCTTACGACACCCGCAGGAAGGATGTGGGGTGATGCTTTTCTAAGCCGGGATCACACGGCACTCTTATTTAAATCTTAGTTGAAAGTACAAAAAAAATGCTTGACCTTATACACCGTGTTTTGGAAGATACTCGTAATAATACCACTATGACAATTCGCTAGTTTCCTGGGTCATTAAAAAAATTATAACAGTTGTACGCTAAAACTATTGTCCAAAAATACTACGGACTTCATTCGTAATTTTTCGAAATATTCAAAGTTTGAATTAATAAACAGAAAAAATTATATAAAAGTAAGTGTTTTGACGCCATCCAAATACTTACGGCGTGACGTCATTCTTCTAGTTTTTCAAACAAAATACCGTTTTAGATCGTTTTAAAAAGTAGCTCAACTTGACTTGACTTGCTTGCTTGAAACATGCCTATTGCATGTTACGATGCATACAACGTGTCCAATGTTACGTATTTCTTTAGAAACATGGTGTTTAAAACTATAAAATGGCTTATAAACTTGTTCCGAATAGGTGTAATGGACAGGGAAGTCTAGGGAACGGAAGTCAGGGAAGTTATTTGTTTTATTTTTAGACCAGTTTGTTGTTTTTCTGTTTTTAAACCAGTTTATTGTCCGTTACATACATAACTATGTAGAATCTACATCTTATATACTATACAGGGTGTAAAAATATAATCTGCAAATATTTTAAGAGATGAACCAGCCCATGAAACTGAACAACTTTCCCCTAGGAACATAAGTCGAAATATGAAAAAAAAATTGGACCTCCCATACAAAATTTCCAACTGACTGAATCAATTTGTATGGGAGGTCCAGGAAAATTTCTCATATTTCGACCTGTGTTTCTTTGGGAAAGTTGTTCAGTTTCATGGGCTGATTAACCCCATAAAATATTTGCAGCTAATATTTTTACACCTTATGTAAAAGATGTATCTACATTGTAGATGAATCTTTTACGACATCATTCCTGTAACTAACTTAACTTCCAAATGTTACTTATCATAAACAACTACAAAACTAAAAACACGAAACAATAATACATTGGACCCCATTTCTTCCCGCGGGTGTTGTAAGAGCCAACTAAGGGACTCGAGGGTTCCATGTGTATTACAACTTTAGGCGACAGGCTGACAACCTGTCACTAGGGTGATACACGAATCATCTGAGAGGGCCCTCAATACTTGTCAGACGTGGCGATAACGACCGTAATTTTACGATCGTTATTGCTCTGCCTACCCCGCAATGGATAAAGGCGTGATTTATGTATGTATGTATGTATGTATGTATAATACATTGGAGCAATATCAGAACGCCTGGCACCATGAAACATCAGACAATGGACGGATGTGTTTCATTCGTATTCGTACGTAGACCTACTGTTTACGTACATCTGTTGGTATGTTTTTGATTAAAACTCGTGTTCCCTGTTGATGTACGTTTTACAAAATGAAAGATACTGAGTGGAAGAAACTTGCAACTCAGTTTCTGCACTCTTTTCCTTATTTTTTAAGTTCTATATTGTTTGCTTTATAGATGCGATTTCCATTCTTTTTTTTTGTCAATCTAAATTACGATTAATTATTGTCAATGTCTAAAAGATTAAGTATAATTCCAACAAAAAATAAATTTAAAAAAATAAAACAATAGTATCAAGTCAACTTTTAATAAAAGTTCATTGCATTTATGTGACCTTTTAAATTCCTATAACGTTAATAAAATGAAAACATAAAAAGAGGATTATCAGTATTATCACAATCTTTATAAAATATAATATAAAAAATGTATTTCATACAAATTAGACACAATTTAAATCTTACATCTATCTAATGAGATTTTAGCTTTAATGTACTGACGCAGCGCCATCTATGACCAAACTAGATGCATTCAAATTGGGACAAACACCGCTCGCTGCAAACAAAATCATTCTACCCACTTCGTCCGGTTCAATAATCGCTTCATTCGGTAAGTATTTCGCTATTTTACTATACGCCTTATTCATACATTCTTCAGAAACAGATAGATTAGCTAGCAGATTAGTTCTGGTGATTCCTGGTCTGACAGCGTTCATTCTTATGCCTTCCGACGCAAGCTCTACAGCGCCAGTCTTCGTAAATCTTTCTAAGGCATCTCTGAGCATTGTTTGAACAAGTAAACCTGGTGTGGCCTTCATGGGTGCAGCGAAGACATTCACTATACAACCTTTAGTCTTCTTTAAATGTGGTGTGCATAGTTGAGTCATTTTGTACGGTACGCGAAGATTCAAACTGATCAGATCGTCGAAACTTTCCATGCTGTTGTCAAAAACTGATGTTAAAGCTATTTTGCCAGCGCTGTTGACTAAGATATCGATTTTTCCGTGTGTCTCCAAGGTTCTGCTGACGACTTTTTCGCAGCCGCCGTCCATAGTGAGGTCCTGAGTTACCATAGTAGGGGTGTTACCGTGAATAGTACATGTTCTGCCGACTTCTAAGAGGCGTTTCTCGTTCCTGCCTACTATGGTCACGAGCGCACCGTGGTCGGCGAATAGTCTGGCCGTCGCTGCCCCTATTCCTGTAACAAAGATTCATATTATTTTCAGATTCAGAACTTTATTAACAAAGGCAATGGTACAGGGAACAGATAATAGGCTTTGAATAGGAATTAGCTTCACATTTTTGGTCACGTAAATCGTAACATGCGAATATAAATTATAGTACAATTAAATACAGTACAAATTTCAAAAATATCAAATTAAATATCAACTACATGTCATTCTTAATGTAAATTCGGGATGTCGAAAACGAAATTTCTTATTTAGGGAGCATCGGAAGCGATAAATCCATCTAAACTGGGTAAATTTTTCAAAAATTACTATTAAATAAACCAAAAAAGGCTACAAATGTTAAGGTTAAAAATGGCTAATTTAGCAATGACTTCACTGCAGTGTAACTGTTGACTCTCGAAACACGAGTAAATCCGTACACTCAAATATTAGAAAAATAATATTGATATAGCAACCGGATTCTCGAAGGACGTTTGAGTACAAAACAAACCAGATTGGTTTGGTTCGTTTCTCTATGTTTATAACGTCATTCCAAATAAGGGGTTAAAAGTGTGAGTTCTAGTCGTTTGAATTAAGATGATATTTGAATGTGGACTTAACCTAGGATTCGGGCGACGTAAGCCTTAGGGTTGCAGAGTTCAGATGGCAGTCGCTCTGTGTATAAATTTGGTTCCTCGTCAAATCCCCTAGGTTAGGTAGCCGACCCCCTAAGAGAACTGCATAAAGCAAGGAGAATGATGAAGGGTGAGTTCTACTTTTGAACTGACTAATTTTCGACAAGAAACATAAGCCTCAAGCAATCTCAAAATAACATTTTTGACCCCTTACAATATGGCACATTGTAATGTGGGGCTACAATGTTGTTTCTGCGTTTCTTTATAAATATCGTAATATTTTTCTTTTTTGTATATTTGTCACTTATACACACAAATACTTGACTTATTTATCACTACATAGTATAAAGCAAAGTCGCTTTTCGCGTCTATCTGTATGTATGCTTTAATATTTCAACGGATTTTGATGCAGGTTTTTTTAATAGAGTGATTCAAGAGGAAGGTTTTTATGTATAACACTTGCCGGGAAAACATCTTATTTCCACGTGAAAACGATTTGCCGCGGGCGCAGCCGCTGGGCGGGCCGCTAGTTTGTTTATAAATATCGTAATATTTTGCAATGTATCAAATACTTGAAATGCTTATTTATCATAATAATAAAATAACATTCAAACAATCTGATATTACGTCTGTCACTATTCAAATATTTGTTTTGTATTGAGTTCAATGACTCGCGAATACCTACAGATTACTTACCGGCATAAAGTTATGATAACATTTATGTCCGCTGTCTCGATGGCGTAGCGGATAGTACCCCTGCCTTCTACGCCGAGGGTCGTGGTTTCGATCCCCACCGGACACAAATATTTGTTAAGTCAATTTTCAAAATATTTGTGTCGAGTCTGGGTATTTTCTATGCATAATTATGTATTTATTAACAAAAAAAAAGTATATAAGTATTAGTATCAGCTATCTAGTTCCCATAGTGCAAGCTTTGCTTAGTTTGGGGCTAGATAGCGCTGTGTGAATTGTTCAGGATATTTATTTATTTATCTGGGGGCACGGCAGTTTGAGAAAATAAATAATAAAATTATATTATTATTATTTATTTTCTCAAACAGGACGTACGAATAATAAGAATTCAGTTGGACTTCCTAGAAATCACTAATTCCTTATTCGAATAACTATTGGATACTAATAGATTTGTCTGAGTTTTTTGGATTGATTATTGTAAAAACAATAGCATCCAAATTTATGTAAGTTTAGGATTCCGTAGTCTTGATATTGGACTACGTAAGGACCATCCAAATTCAACATAAACACCTTCAAATAAAATAAAATCCATACATACACACAAACACATATCACGCCTTAATCCTAAGCGGGATAGGCAGGGCGTTATCGGCCGCAGAAGCACGGTCGCTATCGCCACATCTTTGAAGGTCTTTCTCAGGGAGATGTCTCGTGTATCACTGTAGTGTCAGGTTGTAAGCCTGTCGCCTAAAGTTGTTGATACACATGAAACCCTAGATCTCCTAAGTCGCTTTTTACGACAGTCGCGGGAAAAAAATGGGGTGATGCTATTCTATGCCGGCATCACACGGCGAAATGAAATAATTTTGTAAATAAACTAAAATCGTTCTGTACACTTAATCCACTACTGATCTCAAACGTAACCTAGATGACCTTGTCTGTATATAGATTGTATATTGTAGAGATAAATGGTACGTCATTTCAATATAAGTATAAACATCCGGTTTCCATAGCAACCTTTTGAAATAATTTCAACTTATATATGTAAGAATTGGCTTATTATTGCACGATAAAAACTAGTCTGATTTCATGCCAGCTTTAGAAACTAACTGTGTAGTTAAGTGCGAATCCTTAAGAAATAAAAAACTCTGTTAGGCAATAAAAATATATAAAAGAACTGCACATTTCGACTTAAAACTAGCACTACCCTAGGTCTGCTGGAAGAGATTTCTTTTTAGAAATAAGCTGAACTGTTGTCTATTGTTCCATTTGCTGTTTCTTTTGTATTTTATTGTGTACGATAAGTATGTTTTATAAGGAAGATGGCTTAATGCCTAAATGTCAATGTCATTTGTGCCGTGTGATGCCGGCTTAGAATAGCATCACCCCACATCCTTCCCGCGGGTGTCGTAAGAGGCGACTAAGGGACTCGAGAATATTGGTGTATTACAATTTCTAGGCGACAGGCTGACAACTTGTCACTATAGTGATACACATGTTTTCTGAAACAACCTTAGAAAACAATTCTCAAAAACGTCAGACGTGGCGATAGCAACCGTATTCTTACGGCCGTTAACGCTCTGCCTACCCCGCAAGGGATAAAGGCGTGATATATGTATGTATGTATGTATGTATTTGTCATCATAAACTAATCTAGCTAAATGACAAACAAACCTAATTTTTTTAATTAGTTTGATATGATAATGATAACTGACGAAACAGATAAAAAAACCAACCTGAGCTACTCCCAGTAACTATCACCACTTTACCACTGAAATCCATCACAAAATACTTTAAAAAATTACGTAAAATATAAAAAAAACACACGTCTATCGTAGACGACAATCTTACTTGTACTGACTACGTGAATCAAGGTTAACCTCTAAGCAGTGATTTTATGGAACTGGTTATTTGATGAAACGAGTTTTTTAATATCACCAAATTACTAGTACATAGTATGCAAAGTCGCTTTTCGCGTCTGTCCGTGTGTCTGTATTCATGCTTAAAACTTTCATCATCATCATCATTTCAGCTGGAAGACGTCCACTGCTGAACATAGGCCTCCCCCAAAGATTTCCAAAGTGAACGATCCTGCGCAACTTGTATCCAATCCAATCTAATCCATCCAACTTAAAAACTTTAATACCAAAAACTGGATTTAGATGCAGTTTTTTTTATAGATAAAGTGATTCAAGATTCCCACGGGAAAAAGAGTTATGTACCGTAAGTAAGTATAATATAAAATTAAATTAACGATTGTGTATTTGGTTCGTATTTAATCAATTTCAATGTTTTGAAAAATACCAAAACGTGTTTCCATGTAAGAAAACTTCAATTTTACTTGGCAAAAGAGTATGTTTAACTGGAAGATGAGCTATTCCCATGGGAAAATGAGAAACAGTGCGCAGTATCATGTGTCAGTCATCCACTGGAGAGGTGATTGATACCAAAAATGTTCAATTAGCACCTTGACCAAAATAAATTTTTTCAAAGGTTATCTATTAAGTAGTATTTTAGCCGTATTTATTTTTAGCGATGAAAGAGAACAAGAATATAAAGTTACACACTGATTCTCTTTTTTTTTCAATTTTACAAATGTTCCTCTAGTAAAAGTTGTTCACATTGACGAATTTATGGCAAAAATTATAAATACAAGCGGCCCGCTCAGCGGCTGCGCTGCTTCAACTCGTTTTTCCGTGGAATTAAGATGTGTTCCCGGCAAGTGTTATACATAAAAACCTTCCTCTTGAATCACTCTATCCATTAACGTCGATTTGTGACGGCCGGTGACGTCTGTGATACAAAGGTCGCAGGTTCAATACTCGGTAAAGATCAACGTCGCAGAATGAGTCTTGTGCGTTTTTAGTTTAGTAGATGAGTATTTTTTTTTTGTATGAGGTAATATATAAATCAACTGCAAATATTTTAAGGGATAAACCGGTTTATGAAACTGAACAACTTTCTCAAAGGAATACAGGCGAAGGAAGTATTTGGACCTCCCATACAAATTGACTCGAGCAGCTGATATAACATCTATACGTATACATATAATAAAGCTCAAGAGGACCGAAAGTCTGTACATACAAGATATCCAAAAAAAAATTGTTTCGTGATACTTAATATTGATAACCAAACACGTTTCTGCAATTTTTTAAATTTTTGTCTGTTTGGATGTTTAGATGTTTAGATGTTTGTGTGTTTGTTTGTGGATATGCGGAAGCATCACGCGAAAACGACCGAGCGGATTTTGATGCAATTTGTACCAAAATGTCAAGTAAATCACCGACCAGGATATAGGCTAAAAAAAAACATACCCCTAAAAGGGGGGTTGGCTGCTACGCATAAAATAAGTTTGTAGATCACGTAAATTTCATAGTGCCGCGTAGTAAAAAGATGTGTATGGGCTTATTGGACCCGAGATTGATTTCAAATTTCGAACTGGCCAGCACGAACTGTGTCACTTTGAATAAGCGCGCAGAAAGAAAAATAACAAGAGGCCGTATTTATTATTTTTAATCTATATTTTTATAACCTCAATAAATGAGAAAAGTAAAATCTACGAATATGTCTACGACTACAAAAATATCTCTTTAATATTGGAATAATTTTAACTTTTAATAATTCAATATTTTTTACACTCGAAAACAAAAGTTCCGTGGTACAAGACGTGTAAGTTGCGTACCAGACGATACAATCTTTATTTATGGATCGTTTTCTTGGTGCGTAATCTACTATTTACCGCGGGAAAATTGCAATAGCTACAAAGCAAAAGTTTGTGTGAAGGGATACCTATCCTTATTTTTGCCGCTCCAACCATGGTTAAAATGACTCAGCGGAAATGGATCTGCTTATGATGTAAGTCGGCCAGCGAAGTACCACAATTTTTTGTTTTTAATTTTTCTTGCTCATTTTGTTAAGGCTATTCTTTATATCTACGTTACTAGCCAATGTTGTTCTGTTACATACTGTTATTATATGTTTAGCCGACAAATTGTAATACACCAATACCGTCGAGTCCCTTAGTCGCCTCTTACGACACCCGCGGGAAGGATGTGGGGTGATGCTATTCTAAGCCGGCATCACACATCATCTGTGCCCAATTTCATGAAAATCAGTTCAGCAATTTTTGCGTGAAGGAGTAACAAACAAACAAATCTTTTGTATTAATATATTAGTAGGAAGTAGGATAGGATAGGATTTGTAGTGGGATTACTTGGTTTTTAATAAGCTTATGTTTTATTTATTCACACTCATGAACTCGGTCTTTATTCATCCATCACAATGTTAAGAAATGTGGCATCAGTCTACTTCACGGAATTGATACCTTTGGATGTAAACGCACGATTTTAAAAAAATTGCTAAAATGAACTGGAAAGCGAGGATTTGGAACAGGGAGTGACTAATCTGTAACCTGATTCAGCAAATTCAACCTACAGGAATCAAAAAGACCAAACATATATAAAAGAATCACCGTTTTCTTACTCTTTTTTGCATGTGGAAATTGTAAATTTAGGATTTAACAGTTTTTTAAATTACATATAAAGTGTAAAAAAATTAGCTGCAAATATTTTAAGGGGTGAATCAGCCCATGAATCTGAACAACTTTCCCCAAGGAATACATAGGTCGAAATATGAAAAAAACATTTGGGCCTCCCATACAGTTGACTTGCTCGGCTGCTACATTTTGTATGGGAGGTCCAAAAATTTTTTCCATATTTTGACCTATGTTACTTGGGGAAAGTTGTACGGTTTCATGGACTGATTCACCCATTTAAATATTTGCAGCTAATATTTTTACACACTGTATAGTCGGCGAAACCAAGTTTTTGGGTACCTATCTACCAACAATTTAATATAAGCTTATAATATATTATTTTATGGTTCTTAGAGTCTACGGGGGAGGCCCATGTTTATCAGTGAGTTTCCTTTATATAGCTTATATGATGGATGATATATGGCGAAACGAAGTTCGCGGGCACCAGCGAGTAATAAATAATTTTGTATGGGATACCCACCAATTCGTTCCCACATATTCGACCTATGGTTCTTGGGGAAAGTTGTTCAGTTTCATAGGCTGTTTCGCCCCTTAAAATATTAGTAGATGAATTCTTTTACAACCTGTATTTGCATTTTTCGACTAAACTTCCAAATAAATACAATCGCAGAACCAAACCTAGAGATTTTGGAATAAAATCTTTATGTCGAAATACCACAGAAACATCAAATTTTAATAGAATAGTAGTGACTCGTATCTCAGCAGTGCAGGATCAATACTAAGTTTATTGAAGAGAGAATTATGAAGTTTAAGGAAATAGCAATACCAATACCACAGAAACATAAACTGTTTGCTAGAAATGGCATAATAATAGTAAGTTTATTGAACACAGAGTTATGAAGTTAAAGTAGATTCCAATATCACACCGAACCAATACCAATACCACAGAAACATGAACTGTTTGCTAGAAGCGGTACACTATCTAAACAGCCCAGCGTGGATCAATAGTAAGTTTATTGAATACGGAGTTATGAAGTTTCAGTGAATTGCAATACCACTGACACCGAACCAATACTAATACCGAATTTGCTAGAAGTCGGTATCTTACCAATACAGCGCGAATGGGGAAAGCAATAATATCCTTATTACTAGTTAAGCTTTGCCGTGAGATGCCGGCTTAGACTAGCATCACTCCATTTCTTTCCCTCGGGTGTCGTAGAAGCCGACTAAGGGACTCGAGGGTTTCATGTGTATTGCAATTTTAGGCGACAGGCTAACAACATGTCCCCATAGTGATACACGAATCATGTGAAACATTTGTCAGACGTGGCGATAACGACCATAATTTTAAAGTCGTTAACGCTCTGCTTATCCCGCCAGGGATATAGGCGTGATTTGTGTGTGAGTGTGTGTGTTAGTTTAGCTTACAACTGAAAATCCCGTCGATGTTAGAAATTTATAATGAACGAATGGTTACGATTTTCGCCATTTTCTTTAGGTATGTAGCAATCTGTACTAAATCGAAATTTTCAGACTTAGCGATTACAAAAAAATTGAAGTCTCAAAAAATGCATTCTTCATAAGATTGTTATTGGTTTTCTGTCCTGATTTAACGTGAAGTAACCACAGAAACACAAACTATTTGCTAGAATTGGCACGCTATCTTACCAATGCAGCGTGGGGCGAACCAATAAATCGGTATTTATTTTGCTTTGACAAGTGCGAGTGAGATTTATGACTCGGCTTCCGCCCGCGGTCCCGCTTTGCATCCCATTGACAGTTTCCCGAAGAATCTCCACGGGAAAAGGATTTGTGGTCTGTGAAGTTGTAAAATTGTTTTCGATTCGACATACATACATACATATATCACGCCTTTATCCCTTGCGGGGTAGGCAGAACTTACCGAATCTAGAATTTGAGATTATTACGAGTATTGCCAGTTGTTCGAATCGATGCCGTGTGATGCCGGCCTAGAATAGCATCTTCCCGCGGCTATCGTAAGAGGCCACTAAAGGACTCGCGTCCATCAGGATGGCGGGTGTATAATATCGAAATAAATCAATAATAAATGTGTTAAATGTACACTAAATGTACGTATTTGTACTTAAGTATCCACGTCGTACATTTATTAGTTTATTAGAAATATCGATTTCAAAGTGAGCAGCCATTCTGACGCCAGGATGGCGGGTGTATCTTAAACGGATGAACCAAACCTGACTATTCATGTATCACATAAATGTACGAGAAATGTACGCATCGCCTCACATAACAAACACTATTTTACTATCAAATTAAGGTCCTTAAATAGGTATCAAGAGTTAAATCTGCATGGCTAACATGCGTGCCACGACATATTTTGTCGTTTCATATGCGCACAATGTCACTACGGAAGAATGCGTAACTAATTCGCAGTGAAGTTAGCTGCAGAATAATCTATCTAAAATTATTATTATAACTGTGATAAATAAAAAATTATGGATCTTTGAATTAAATACTTACTGAGTATGTGAAATTAGAAACAGTATGGTACCTACTTTGGTTTATTAAATTAATTCAAATATTATTATTATTATTAGTGATAATGATAGATTAAATCAAATACTTAGAATTTTGTGACATTTAAAGAATTTGATAATCAAATTATATTATGAGTGATTTCTATAGATCAGAGTTCTGATTTAACTTTTGATACCTATTTAAAGGCCTTATTTTGATAGTAAAATAGTGTTTGTTATATGAGGCGATGCGTACATTTCTCGTACATTTATTTGATACATGAATAGTCAGGTTTGGTTCATCCGTTTAAGATACACCCGCCATCCTGGCGTCAGAATGGCTGCTCACTTTGAAATCGATATTTCTAAGAAACCAATGAATGTACGACGCGAATACTTAAGTACAAATACGTACATTTAGTGTACATTTAACTCATGAATTATTGATTTATTTCGATATTATACACCCGCCATTCTGATGGACACAAGGACTCGAGACTATTGGTGTATTACAATTTTTAAGCGACAGGCTGACAACTTGTCACTATAGTGACACATATGTTGTCTGAAACAACCTTGGAAGACAATCCTCAAAAATTACAGACGTGGCGATAGCGACCGTATTCTTACGGCCATTAACGCTCTGCCTACCCTGCAAGAGATAAAGGTGTGATATGTATGTATGTAATAAAGATATTTTTTTATTACGATTGCTATTCCTTTATCGGAGTGTTTGGCTTATCTTGTCAAGTGCGGAGAAGACTGATTCAGTCTGCTGTCAAAAGGCGCTATAGTGCGCACACGACTGATTCAGCTTGGTCAGTTGTTGGCTCACATTTCTTCATATTTTTTTCATTTTACTGAACGCAGCCGTAAATGAATGAATGAAATCGATTGTAGGATGAATAGAGTTATTGTCTGTGCACAAAAAAAACTCGGTGTCATAGTTATTTTACTCATAAATTCATTCTTTCTTTTGCGGTTTTTAGTAGTAGATCAGGGCTCAAAGATTATTTGCTCCTACTGTATAAAAAAATTATGAGTGTGTACCTTGTTCTATTGAATTATTGTAGCTTGATGATTTGTGTCATGAAATAACAAATGACTTCCTTAAAACATGGTTTAATTTAGTAGATCTTAGTTCATGAACTAAAAATCCGGTTAAAAATAAAAGCTACTACTTTAGATAGGGTGTGCCACTAGCTCACAGTCTCAGATGTTTATATTATTCAACAAAGAGCTAGCTTGTTTCATGACGAATGTGGGAACATAACATACTAAGCTTATCGTTCACTAGTTTCGGAGAAATCTTTGTTTATGTGATCGGAGTCGAGTCAAGTGGGCGACACCCGCACGGGACCCCGCACGAGCGCCATCTTTGATTTTCCAATGCTCTCACTCGAGGGGTTATACAAGACTGAGTAGCGCATAATCTTTTTATTGCATAATGATAAGTGAAAGGCGGTCGAAGATCAACTTGATATGGCTAGTATACTGCTATTTTGCAAAAGTTCGCACCGGCTCGTTGGTCTAGGGGTATGATTTTCGCTTAGGGTGCGAGAGGTCCCGGGTTCAAATCCCGGACGAGCCCAATCACTTTTTTTTTGTCACGAGCATTTTTTTTTGTTATCTGTACTGAATGACTTTAATTGAAAGTGAGTGAATTAATGTCTTGTATTTTAATCACCTCTGAAGTTTTAGTGATAATATTCGGTTATTTAAAATTTTCGCACAGGCTCATAGTTTTGAATGAGATAAAATTATACTTGATAGTATACTTGATGATAATTATTTACTTTCATTGGTTAGAACATCCGTCTTACAATCGTGAGACCCGAGTTCGATCTCCGCCATATACCAATGTGTTTTTACTCACGTACATTTACCGACTGTTCTTATGATGAAGGAAAAACATTGTGATGGAACCCACATTCAAATAAAAATTTAATTCAGATGATATTTGAATGCGAATTAACATTCGGTCCAGGTTAAACTTCGGATTGCAGAGGTCAGATAGCAGTCGCTCTGTGTAAAAACTTGATGCCACGTCAAATCCAATAGTTAAGGTAGCTTACCCCGACAGAGAACCGGGATAAGGCAATGAGAATAATAATCACAGTACCCATACTTAAGTTGCTGTTTGAGAAAAAGGGGGAAAAAGAAAATTGAGTAAGTAAAGGCAGGAAAGAATTTCCCTAAGATGATGACGTAATCATTAGAAGCCTGAAAAAAAAGTCTCGAGTACATGTTAAGCTTTCGAGATAAGATCAAAAGAATCCAACATGGCGGCGAGAGTGCTTCGCGTTTCAAAAGTAAAGGTAGCTTGACACAGACTTGTTATCTGTAGACTCTGCATAACGACGATGTGTATTACAATTTTTAGGCGACAGGCTGACAACCTGTCACTATAGTGATACATGAATTAACGGAATTTATCAGACATGGCGACAGCGACAGTATTTTTTACCGTTTTGCCGTTACCGTTATGCTTATCCCGCAAGAAAGGCGTGATATATGTATTCTAGAACCTTCCGACTCGGCGTCACTTTTTAACCTTATGATTCCTTGCCTCTCTAGAAGTTGCCGATCCGATGCCATTCTACATGTAGGTAGTTTCTGCTGCTGCCCAAGTATTTACCTCCAGAATGCGATCAGATCGACCAGATCTTACTCCCTATTTAATTATAGACGACGCTTGTTTTGATAGTTGTGGAATTTGTACTAGTTTTTTAAAACATGGTTTCTAAGAAGGTAGCACTGCCTATTTTGATAAATAATGGAAAGTTTACCGCTGTAATCACACAGTTATCCGTGCAAATAAGTTATTGCACAAAGAAGAAAGGCTAAAGCAGAGTCCACGAGTGACAGGTCTATGTCAGTTCTTAATGACTGTTGCCTGTGGAACGAAATAAGAGAACTTCACACAAAGCCTTGCTGACTACTTATAATGAAAAAATACACTTATTGCCTCCCGTCTCGCAGGCGCTTTACTTGTGAGGAGTAAGGAGGAAATGAGTGATTATTTATTTTCCCTTTTGATATTCAACATTGCTACATTACATACTTTAATTTATTCAATTCACTTATTCAGTCAACTTGATTGCTAAAAGTTAGAACAAAACGTTAAAAAAAAACAGTAAAATAAGGATCATTCAGAGAGATCAGCATAGAAAATTCATTTATTGTGAGTATTGGATACTTTTAGGTACTATCTTCATAATATATCTAAACTGAAAAAGTCTAACTTAGTTTTTACTAGGCGGGGATCGAACTCGGGTCTCGCGATTGTAAAACCGAAGTCCTAACCACCTGGCCACCGATATTCCGACGCTACCTAGCTAGTGCTAGTGCCGTGTGATGCCGGCTTAGAATAGCATCACCCCACATCCTTCCCACGGGTGTCGTAATAGGCTACTAAGGGACTCGAGAGTATTGGTGTATTACAATTTTTAGGCGACAGGCTGACTACCTATCACTATAGTAATGCACATGTTTTCTGAAACAACCTTGGAAAACAATCCTCAAAAATGACAGACGTGGCGATAGTGGCTGTATTCTTATGGCCACTATCGCTCTGCCTACCCCGCAAGGGATAAAGGCGTGATATATGTATGTATGTATGTATGGACCTAGCTAGTTATATCGTAAATATTTACTCTACCTACGACCACAAATCTTACTGTGTAGGTATATAATATAACACCTGGCTATTTCAAAGCTCTTATATAACCTGGTGTGTATCCGGCCTTAAATCAAACGGTATCTTAGACCGGGGTCGTACATCTGAACGGGCTCCTATTGTGCACCTAGCCTAACCTGTCTTGTTGAGATTTATCGCAGAATGTGTCTTGCCTTGTGGTGCCGGATAGAATAGCATCACCCCATTTTCCGTGTCATGAGAGGTGACTCAGGGACCAGACATGTGTAATTGTGTATTTTAATTTTGGACGACAGGCTGACGACTTTGCAATGTTGTAAATCAATATTTCTGAAACGGCCGGATTAGAATAGCATCACCCCATTTCCTTCCCGAGAGAGGACTAAGGGACTCAATTGAAGGTAATACAATTTCGGTGACCCAACTGGCAACCTGTCAGTAAAGTGATACACTATATTTGTTGAACGATCCTCAAATATTTAACAGACGCAGCGAAAACGACCGTAATTTTGCAGCTGTTGAAGCTCTGCCTACCTCTCAAGGGATAAATGCGTGATTGTATGTTTGTATGTGGTACATCTGGATGTGCCCCTATTGTGCGCCAAGCCTAACCTGACTTCCTGTCTTGTTGAGATTTATCGCTGCATGTATCTTGCATTGTGATGCCAGCTAGAAAAGCATCACCCCATTCCTATCCCGTGGGTGTCGTAGAAATCGACTTAGGGACTCGATGGTTTCATGTGTATTGCAATTTTAGACGACAGGCTGACAACCTGTCACTATAGTAATGAACAGCTTATCTGAAACGACCCTCAAACATTTGTCAGACGTGGCGATAAAGACCGTAATTTTACGGTCGTTAACACTGCCTACCCCGCCAGGGATATAGGAGTGATAAGTGTGTGTTTTTTTTGAAGGAATAAAATACGTTTATTTATAAATATTTCCCGTGTCATTCTAATGACATGACACGGGAAATTTATCGTGGCACATGTCTTGCCGGAATCAAGTGACAAGTTGTCAGCCTGCCGCCTAAAAGTCGTAATACACATGAAACCCTGAAGTCCCTTAGTGGCCTCTTACGACCCCATCGGGAAAGAAATGGCTTAATATTAGTGAGAAAGTGAAGTAAAATTTAAACTACTTTAATAGTATTATTTTATCACGAGAATAAACCGGCAAAAGCAAAGACTAATCCCAGCACATATTTTATCCCAGCTAGTCTCACTTTTTAGGGTTCCGTAGCTAAAATAAGCTTTTAGCTATGTTTTTTATAGATTCCTGCATACTAGGTTGTTAGATATGTCTAGATAGGCATCTAAAGCCTGGACTTCAATTTCTGAAAGTGTGATTTCTGAAGTCGTATGCGGAAGTCCGCAAACACTGGTCTGGCAAGTACTTACTTATCACAACACAAAGTCTACAACTCGATATTTTTTAAAACGTATTGGGATTTTGTTAGGGTGAGTATGAATAGTTTCAGTAGTAGACCGTGTAATACAAACACAATAAGTAGCAGACTTTCGCATACGAATATTCATAAGTAAAGCACTTTTAATCACTATGCCCAGTTGAAGCGGAAAACTTAGATTCGTATAAAAACATCGAACTACGGTTTCTGAGTTTGTCGTTTGACTCTGTGGTTTGCCCAAAATGGTATATGATAATCAAATTTACCCCTGCATTTATGCCAAAAATAGAGGGCGCACGCGGCTTCGCTCGCGTGGGAGTCGGTTTGTACCCCGTAACTTCCCACAGGATATTTTTTTCGGAATAACGGATATCCTATGTGTTAATCCTAGATATCAGTCACAGATGTGTGCCAAATGTTATGAAAATCGGTTAAGCAATTTTTGCGTAAAGGACCAACAATTAACAAACATAGAAACTTTTGCATTTATGATATCAGTAGGATTTCAAAAGGAACCTTCTTCAAGCAATCTCAGGATACAGGATATTGTTTAATGGAGCCGTGGTTGCACTTATACCTTAGTAATCGACACGAATCCTTTGAAATATTTGTTCCGTGTGATGCCGGCTTAGAATAGCATCACCCCACATCCTTCCCGCGGGTGTCGTAAGAGGCGACTAAGGGACTCGAGAGTATTAGTGTATTACAATTTTAGGCGACAGGCTGATAACCTGTCACTATAGTAATACACATGTTTTCTAAAACAACCTTGGAAAACAATCCTCAATAATGTTAGACGTGGCAAAAGCAACCGTTTTTTACGGCCGTTAACGCTCTGCCTACCCTGCAAGGGATAAAGGCGTGATATGTGTGTATGTGTAAGGTTGTACTTGTACCTTAGTAATCGACACGAATCCTTTGAAATATTATAATGACCGGAACCCTTCTTATAAGATTACTTCTCGTACTTGGGAACACATTTCGAGCGAACCCGTTTTACACTCTTCTCTTAAAGAATTCAGATTTTAAAGTACTTGTAACTGGTATTAGTAAATTTATTTACGGAGTAAAAATAAAAATATGAGCTGCAAATATTTTAAGGGGTGAATCAGCCCATGAAACTAAACAACTTTCCCCAAAAGACGTAGTATACTAATAACTAAAAAAAAACTGACTTTAAAGGACATATAGTGCGAACCTTCATTTTATTGTTGGATAATATGCCTTAAACCTTGTCCTAAGTCTGATAAATACTTTTCTAAAAACCGCATCAAAATTGGTTCATCCAAACGTGAGATATTCGCGAGCAATCATGCATACATGCATACATACTTCGTCGCAACCACAATAAGCGCGGCACCGTCACCGCAGTCTCTACAACGCTTAAGGCTGCAGAACCCGTAACGCAGCTGTATGTGTCCAGGCTGGACTGCAATACGACAGCGGAGGACATCATGCAGCATGTGCAGCAGATGTGCAGGCTTCACCGGGATCTTCTACGGATCCCCACCGGATTAATGGTGGAAATCCGACAGCTGGGCTCTAAAATTTCTACCAATTTTAAGTCTTTTGTTCTGTCGGTTCCCCAGAAACATGTGTGCGGGTTCCTGCGAGAAGATTTCTGGCCACAGGGTGTCGTATTCAGGCGCTATCGACCCCCCGTGCAACGTGAGTCGCCGTCACGAAAAGTGCCAACATAGTTTTTATAAGTAATGTTATTGTAGTGTATTTATAGTATGTTTATAGATTTTAAGTTATATTGTATCATATTATTTTATTCTATGGGCCTTAGTAGCCTGAAATAAAGGATTTATTATTATTATTATAAATCACGCCTCTTTGCCGCCGGGGTAGGCAGAGACTATTTCCTTTCACTGGCTATGATCCTCGCATACTTCTTTCGCTTCTTCTACATTTATCAGTTTTTTCATGCACGCTCGTCGGTTTAGGGTACTTCTGACCTGACCTATATACAGATCAAACTGAGAACCTCTATTTTTAAGTCTTTTTAACAACAGAACCTTTTATGTAAGAGTCTAACTCGCGTTTGCCCAGTTTTGTCCAACTGAGCTTCTGCACTTTTTGCTAACTACGCTCGCTGTAAAGGATCCAACTTCCTAAATACGAGTTTTTTGTTTGAACAGTGACCTAGCTGCGTTTTGATGTCCGGATTTTGAGTTTTAGTCGTTTTGGCGGTAGTTTTGAGCGAAAGATTGGGTTCACAATGAAATAGAGGGTGTTACTAGTATTTTTATTTTGTGTTGGACTCTACTATTACGGCTCCGGGGCCATCAAAGATGTAGATCACAGGTAACGCTGCTGACCATTCCCTTGATAACTGTCGTTTAGTCTCTTTTTGCGACACTCACGGGTTCAACTGGGGTGTTGCCATTCTGAGCCGGTAGCACACGTCGAAAGATATTTTTATTGTACGTCGATTTATTATTGTTCTCATATTGACGTTACATTACTTTAACTATGTCCAAGAGAAATTATGTTCGGAAAAATCAACTCTCTTATAAAAACAATAGTTATATAGCGAAAAGAAGCAAACATGAAAATTATTGTTCTGCATCATTATTTTATGACAAAAGCATTATTTTGTCATTAGAGAACAATAGGATTTCTCCACAGCCGTGGTGAAATAATGCATCCAGACACGCGAACTGTGATTAGTGATGTAACGAATATTCGCATTCGTATTCGCAAAATTCCTGCGAATATTTTGCGAATGTGGATGTGCGAATGTAAATGTCCATACAATAAGGTGCGTAGATTTTTGTTTACCACCTGTAAGCGATCTTTTTTGTTCGTAACATGGGTTCGTAATTGTTCGTCCATCTCGACAATTTCCGGAATTAAATACGATTGCATAGTAACAAACCACCACGTGCGGCTCGCGCGGCCAATTTTCAAGCGACCACATTTTAGTCACGACGCTAAATTTAAAAACGAAATAAATTCGTATTCGCATTCGCGAATATGGGCCTCTGATATTCTATGCTAACAACTTAACATTCGTTACATCACTAGTAGAAATTGCTTTTATTTAGTCCCATGGCATGGCTTTTATTGCAAATAATGCAAAAACCGTGCTTATCTTTACAACTGATTATAAAAACAACTTTCACTATATGACTGGGTCATTCATATAATACAAAAGTTGTACGCTAAATTATTGTCAAAAAATGCTACATAGTCCATTTATAGTTTCTTGAAATATTCAAAGTTTGAATTAATAAACAGAAAAGTTATATAAAAGTAGGTGTTTTGACGCCATCGAAACTAAAGAGATATGACGTCATCTATTTGTATTTTCATACAAAATATCGTTTTTAATAGTAGTTCAATTGATCTGCAATTCATCATGCCTATTCAATGTTAGCACCATTTTCGAGAAGATTTTTATCTTAATAACTATTCGGCTGAAAATATTAGTGTATCTGCCGTATTAGTTTATCTTTTAGTATTATTATTCAGTTTATTAAATAATGAATTATCGTATCGTATCGTAAGTACAAGCAATAAATAACGTGTAATACCTATTTTATACCGTGGCAAAACAAAATGCTGAAAACTGAAATAAGGGCATAAAGGTTTTATTTTATTAATACCTAGTTTTAAGGTCCATAGGGACTTGAGGGTTTCAGGTGCATAACAAGTTTTAGGCGACAGGCTGACAACCTGTCACTATAGTGATACACGAATTATCTCTAACGGCCCTCAATATTTGTCAGACGTGGCGATAGTGACCGTATTTAATGACCGTTAACGCTCTACCTACGCCGCAAAGAATAAAGGCGTGATATATATGTGTGTGTGTTTACCTATAATTACACAGACCATGATTATTGCTATGACTTTCATAACTACAGACCCTTAATATTCACAAAATTTGTATCTCAACCGGACCCTCTCATTTGAGTCAACCCTCGAAGTTTGACCTCCAGTGACCCCAAATGTGGAGAAATGCCATCGGAAATTTTGGGGTCAGAACAGATTTTGTCAATTTGGTAAATATTTTTATGTGTATAGTGCTCTTTTTACCGAAATAGCATCGGCACCATCACGATCGGTGACTATCGTTGCTGCATGGAACATGCGTGCCACGATAGAATCTTGTCACCGCAATATGTCTTCTGCGGCTAACTTCACTGCGAATAAGTTGCACATTTTTCCGTAGTGACATTGTACGCATATGAAATGACAAAATATATCGTGGCACGCATGTTAGCCTAGCACGCGTCATTTCATTTGTCTTTAGTAATTAGAACACCAAAACTTTTGTATTGAACTGACCGCGGAACGGCTCGCCCGCAACTGCTTGCTATGTCTGGTCAATATCGTTTTTCTAATTCGATTCGCAATTATGATACAGATTTTTTCAATATGTTTCTGAATACAACGCGCACAGAAGCAACACTTGATGTGCACCGGCCCTAAACCTAAACATCAAAATCAAAATTGCCATTTGAACCCGCGTACATTTTACGCTTCTGACGTTTTAGGATACATATAACACGCCTTTTTTCCTTGCGGGGTAGGCAGAGCGTTAACGGCCGTAAGAATACGGCCACTATCGCCACGTCTGACATTCTTGAGATTGTTTCAGAAAATATGTGTATCACTATAGTGACAGGTTGTCAGCCTGTCGCCTAGGAATTGTAATACACTGGACCAACACTCTCGAGTCCCTTAGTCGCCTCTTACGACACCCGCGGGAAGGATGTGGGGTGATGCTATTCTAAGCCGGCATCACACGGCACGTTTTAGGATGATACCCGAATAGTTGTCAAAGTTAAATTGAAGTTGGTTGTTCAATACAGCTGTTCAGTAGTTCGTTTGTTTGTTTGTTTTGTAACAATTAGCGGATTCAGACCAAATGACTTTCAATACACATTTAGTACAGACGTACATTTTGACTTAAGATAAGTTTATGAAATTCGAATTGGAGGACTTAGGGCGTGTAGATTCTCAACCAGTTAGAAGCCTGCTTCTATTTGTAGTGGGTTGAAAAACTCTGACGTCCGTAGGTTCATTGGATGACTCGGTTTTCCACTCAAAAAGAAGAAGATTAAGAAGCGTGATATACAAAATATAGTTTTAAAAACCCTCATTTGACCTGTCATCGTACATATTGTGTCACTGTCAGTTCCACAGGTCCAATTTTTTTTCATACGTATTTTTTGCCAGGAAGTATTGTGTTACGTATTGGTTCAGACTAAGCTTCATATCTTGAGTGGAGTAGTAATCTCGCCTTAACGTATAACTGACGTGCAATTATTACTAAGAAGATGGATGATGCCTTAAGGAGGGGCCGAAATGTCCGAATACAAACGCAATTATAGTTTTTGCGATATTATTATATTTATTTTTGTGATAGTGCCGTGTAATGCCGGCTTAGAATAGCATCACCCCATTTCTTTCGCGTGGGTGCCGTAGAAGCCGACTAATAGAATCGAGGGTTTCATGTGTATTGCAATTTTAGGTGACAGGCTGACAGTCTGCAAGACGTGGCGATAAATACCGTAATTTTGCGCACTACTTACCCCGCCAGGGATATAGGCGTGATTCGTGTGTGTCTCTGTGTGTGTATTTTAGTAATATTTTTGTTCTACCTTAGCTTTATAGTCTAAAAATCAAGCGCTTTTTTAAGTCAAACTTATATTACTTAATATTTATATTATTAACTTTCTTTATACTTGGGATTGAACTGTCTGGTTCAATCTATAATACCAGAATTGCTTTCAGCTTTAATTAGTGTTATTAAAACTTTTTTTTTACAGAGAACTGCCTTTAGAGAACGTGTATAAATGCGAATATCCAAATTTTTCTCGGTTAATATGCCTAAAACCTCTTCCGAAACAAATAAGTGCAACTTATATAACGCCTTAGTAGGTAAATAAGATCAGGTCCACGAGTATTGAGTGAACAGATTCTCTTCACTTTTCATGTGGGACACCGAGTCGTCGATGAACCCTAGTGTCAGAATATTTCAACCACCTTCTACAAGTAGCAGGCTTCTGACATGGTTGTGCAACGACCGCCGTCTAAGTTATCATAGACAGGAACCGGGACCTACAGCTTAACGTGCTATCCGAAACACGGAACCATCTTACTTACGGACAATCGGGTGGTTCGGCCCGCAATGCCCTAACCAGACTGGGAACAGATTCACAAAGTGATAAATATCAACTTTATGAGTAACCCACCGAGAATCGAACCCGGAACCTTCTGCGTCGCAGTCAGTCGCACTACCACTGCGCCACATCGGTCGTCAACAGATTAAAATGAACTAAGTTAACACCCGAGGGTCAACGAAACTTTAAAATCTGTGCAGTAAAAAATCAAGAGTAGGCCACTAAGTCCTCATAAGTTGTTCTTAGTCTAGTTTTACCACAGTAACCGGTACTTTTAGAGTTTAAGCGGTAAAGCGGAAAGATTATCGGTTTTTGTACTGAGCTTGCAGTATTTTCCATTTAAAAGGATTATTTGGTTTTCTCTTGTAGATAGCAAAGAAAAAGATTGTATCTTTTTAGCTTGGAGATAGATACGTCTTTATGTGATAGAATTAGTCTTCTACTACTACAGCCACAACAGTCCATTGCTGGATATGGACCTCCTCCAAATTAGAGGGTATAGTCATACTCATCACGCTTGGCAGGCTGATCGGCGAGTGCAGTGCCAGATATTGTAGATATTCATAGGGAACGTCTAGTAGCGACTGTATGGCGAAAGCGGGAGATCGTTCATTGCGGCGTACCCTGGCTGAGGCCTATGTCCAGCATTGGACTTCTATCTTCTTCTTAGCGTGTCGATGGCAGACACTACACCGTCGTAGCCCAGAACTTGGCCACATTAACAGCGCTGGCAGACGCTGTCATAAGGTCGTCCTTTGTGCAGGTGTTGGGGCACGCCGGACACGATATTAGGTGGTGCATCGTTTGGACTGCACCACACAAACAGCTTACGTCGGCATTGGACTTCTATAGGCAAACGTGAATGTGTGTGTGGATAGATCAACAAAACATTTGAAAGCTTATCACGAACGAAATGACTGGTTTCAAATACTAATTACCACGAATTGCCTAATTTACGTTTAGCATACCGCATACGTAGTTAGTTAAATAATTTGTGCATTTTGGCTGTTTAATTGCCACATTGAATAAATAGTCAATAATGTCAATATCAATACTATTCTAGTACTATTTATTCAGTGTCAATACTAAATAGATCGATGTGGCGCAGTGGTAGTGCGACTGCCTTTGACGCAGAAGGTTCCGGGTTCGATTCTTGGTGGATCACTCACAAAGTTGATATTAACCAAGCCGTCCAACGACCCGATGAACCTTAGTGTCAGAATTATTCAACCGCCTTTTACAAGTAGCAGGCTTCAAACATGGTTGTGTAACGACCGCCGTGTAAGTGATCATAGACGGCAACCGAGACTTTTGAAACACGGAACCATCTTACTTACGGACAATCGGGTGGTTCAGCCCGCAATGTCCTAACCAAACTGGGAACAAAATTACAAAGTGATATTTTACACACACACACATACAGCCACAAGTGGACGGAGGAAGTCCAAAAAAGGAAAGAATGGAAGAAAGGGAGGGAGGCCTTTGCCCTGCAGTGGGACATTACAGGCTAGTCTCTCACTTTTCGTCTGGGTCACCGAGTCGTCCAACGACCCTATGAACCCTAGTGTCAGAATTGTTCAACCTTTTACAAGTAGCAGGCTTCTGATAGACTAGTAATAAATAATAATATTGTGACATTTTATATTGTGCCGTGTGATGCCGGCTTAGAATAGCATCACCCCACATCCTTTCCGCGGGTGTCGTATGAGGCGACTAAGGGACTCGAGAGTGTTGGTGTATTACAATTTTTAGGGGACAGGCTGACAACCTGTCACTATAGTGATACACATGTTTTCTGAAACTACCTTAGAAAACAATCCTCAAAAATGTCAGACGTAACGGAAGCAACCGTATTCTTACGGCCGTTAACGCTCTGCCTACCCCCCTACGTGATATATGTATGTATGTATACGCGAACGGAGCCGCGGGTGCCCTCTAGTAATAAATAATAATAATGTGATATTTTATATTTGTGCTGTAACGTATGATACACGATTTCACATCTGTACGGCGGCGTATTTTTAAACCATGTTGTTCAGTCGCTCGAATCGGGGCTACTCTGATTTACGCTCCGAAGTTCGACAGGTGCAGTGCATGCGGAATGCGCTATTTTGCCGCCAAAATCCAATTTATTTCCCACCGGCAGTTCGGGTCTGTGCACACTCTACGGTTTTTTGAACAGGCTCATGATTTTTTATCAATATATATCCTTTAATTCTATTCTATTCTTTAATAGGCATTTGTATTTATTATCTATCTGTTTATCTGAGCATCCTTACGAATATTTTATTGTTAATATAATCAACCTAAATTTTACTTTTCTTGTGTTATAAGTGTGATTCTTAATATTTTTATGCTCTGTTTTTTATTGGTGAAAAGCTGGCTTTCTGAATTGTATTAGTTTTTAAGTGTTCCTGTATAAAAAGCTGTTGGTTTTCCTAAATAAATATATTTTATTTTAACTTTTTTAAAATCGTTTGTTGGGAGTAGCGTGTGCTCAATGAAATAATTCTTCATTGAATAAACTAAATTTCAAATAGGTACAATTATACAAAGTATGATGATGAGGCTTCTAAACTAAGAATTCTATAAAATTCTATAAAAATACAAAAATGTCAACGCAATTTGTACAAAAAAGGGTCATTTGGAAAAATTCTCCATTTTCATTGACCGCAATAACAAATCACCGTAGCAACACGTTGTCAGCCTGTCGCTTGAAACTTGATGGGGAGATGCTATTCCAAGCCGGCATCAGCACAGTGTGCCCGGACCTTTACGGGTCACGCAGTGCTACCACCGAATGTCATTTTCACGGATCGCTGAGGTCTCGCTGTGATCGTAATTTACTGATGCGATTTCGCACAATTGGCGGTTCTGCAACAAGGGAGTTGTAATTTTTTATACAAGGTGTAAATTTAAATGCGCAAAACCTCACTCACCCTCATACAGCCCGTGAAACTGAACAACTTTTCCTAAGAAACATAGATCGAAATGTGAGAAAAATAATTCTATCTCCCATACAAATTGACTTGGTCGGTTGGTAATTTTGTATGGGCGGCCTAATTTTTTTTTCATATTTTGAAGTATGTTCCTTCGAGAAAGTTGTTCAGTTTCATGGGCTGATTGAGAGTGTCTGAGGTTTTGCGCATTTAAAGTTACACCTTGTATAAGGTGTAAAAATACTAGCTGCAAATATTTTAAGGGGTGAATCAGCCCATGAGACAACTTTCCCTAAGGAACATAGGCCGAAATATGAACAAAGTTTTGGACCTCCCATACATAATTACCAACTGAACAAGTCAATTCGTATGGGAGGTCCAAAATGGATTAGAGGTTTTTATGTGTATTGCAAATTTTATGCGACAGGCTGACAACCTGTCACTATAGTGATGCACGGCTTATCTGAATCGACCCTCAAACATTTTATATAACCGGTCTTTTACGGTCTACCTACCCCGCCAGGGATATAGGCGTGATATGTGTGCGTGTATCCTGCTAGCAACTGAAATATCCTCACAACCATATCTTCACCAGGTAAATGTAGATATCCAGATCCACTCTACCATCTGAGCATGAAGAGCAGTCGGGCCATACGTGACCCGTTGCAACGCGATTTAAATTTAGAACACCCGCTCGAAATTCAAATCGGGCCGCGCTATTGGATTACTCGCGACCAATCACGTGCCGGTTCTTGTGGTAAGATGGCGGCTGCATTTGAGTGGACGATGTTTATGGAAAAGGAATGAATTGATGTTTAAATGAATGAATGAGAAAATTTATTGCATAAAAAAATGCTCAGTTCTAAATACATTCCATACACACATACATAACTTTTTTTTAAAAGATGCAAAACTATATCTAAGACGAAACTAATGCTACATTGTTGAAGCTTCACTTTTGTCTATACTAAATTTTCATTTTTAAATTACTACATATTTCATTTACCGAACATACAGGTGTCAAATCTAGTACCTGCTCTGTGTACAAAATTAAATAGTAAGAAACGTAACCCAAAAGCTTAAAAGGATATCCATTATTACGATTTTAAAAAATAAAATTCTTTCACAAACAATACACGTTCATAGTAGCTTCACGATCAAAATCAACGTGAAACAAATGATAAAATGATAAATGATAAAAATATTTATTTTCTCCCAATCATTAATAAAATTAATATACACATTTCGTATAGTACATTTTCAGAAAATTTATGATTATTTAATTAAAAGGGAGATAGGAGTCCAAACTAGGTGTCCCTGTGCTATGGATCTCCTAGCTCCACCATTTTGACATCAGCAGACAATTATTAAAATGTCTAGTATAAATATTTCAGTACCGAAATGAAAATTACCTTACAACTAACTAACAACAATTTGTTTAGGAAAAAATCAATACAAAATAAAATAAAAGTGGGCAGTTATAATAAAAAATTGAGTTAGTAAATAAACTTAAAATATTAAAATATAGTTAAGTACATAATAGAAAACTAAGTATTAAACACAATTTGTTGCATATCATTCCTAAGTAATTACCTCGAGCAAACTTTCGATATTCTCATTCTAGGCGACAGGCTGACAACCTGTAACTATAGTGATACACGACTTATCTGAAACGACCCTTAAATATTTGTCAGACGTGGCAATAATGACCGTAATTTTACGGTCGTCAGCGCTCTGCCTACCCCGCCAGGGATATAGGCGTGATTTATGTTATCCCTTAGGCGCTAGGGTGCATGGGTGGCACCGGGGTGAAGCCATTCTTAGCCTTAAATCTATCTTATTTAAATCCTAATGTTACTTCATCCATTTCATTTTATTACTTTGAATGAAATCGGAGAATGACACCCTATTATGTCTGGCTGCATGGCTCTTATCCAAACCACTTAACCTCTCTGTATTTATTCGCAATTCGGAATTTTGTGGTTCAACCGATCCCTAAAGTGTTGCCAGACATCGAGCATTGATTAGCAGTTAGCAGATGTGACAACGTGTAACGTTAAATGCGCAAAACCTCAGACACCCTCAAGCAGCCCATGAAACTGAACAACTTTCCCCAGGAAACGTAGGTCAAAATGTGAGAAAAATATTTATACCTCCCATAGAAATTGACGTGGTCGGTCGGTAATTTTGTTTGGGAGGTATAATTATTTTTATGCGCATTTAACGCTACACGTTGTATAACTTGCGCTCATAAAAAAAGGATCCCGGAATGGCATTTTTTATTCTCTGTCTCTATCACAATGAGAGGAATTTACAATCTGCTTCTTCTGTCTGAGAGGGATTTACAATATCATTTCTTCATCTGCACGAGCTAAAACATTAACAAGAAATAGACGGTTTTTAATTAACAGGCTGACAAGCAGTTTAACCTTTTGAACGCCAGAGTAATCTATTTATCTACTAAATAGTTTGTTCCGTGACGTACAGAGCTTGCTTGAAACTGAAAGAGTGACGTAGCGTTCAAAAGGTTAAGGCTTCAAACAGTTTAAATCTCGAAAATACATTAAGCTTGTTTATTTTCTTCCAAAGCAATTAATATAATAAGATCCATTTTGATTACTTATGAAATTAAGCCAACAAGAATCCAGTACAATTAACCGTGCAAGGTCTATCAGTTTTCAAAAGTATGTTTTGTATTTGTCATTTCTGTGATTGTACAAAAAAACCGTGTGATGAAAAAAAAACCGTGAGTGCCTTGTAATGCCGGCTTAGAATAGCATCACCCCACGTCCTTCCCGCGGGTGTCGTAAGAGGCAACTAAGCGACTCGAGAGTATTGGTGTATTACAACATTTAGGCGACAGGCTGACAACCTGTCACTATAATGATACACATGTTTTCTGAAACAACCTTGGAAAACAATCCTTAAAAATGTCAGATGTGGCGATAGCGACCGTATTCTTACAGTCGTTAACGCTCTGCCTACCCCGCAAGGAATAAAGGCGTGATATATGTATGTATGTATGTATGTATGTACAAAAGAAACCAGCAAAATTTTCACTGCTTTTTTATGACTGTAGCTGGCAACACTGACCACAAGCTTTTAGGACCCGGCTGCGTTAGTACAAACCGGACTACAGCACAGACAGGGGACTGTCTGTGCTGTAGTCGGGTTGGAACATTAAATTATGCTACAAAGGCGACTACAACACAGACATCATCGATAAATGATCAATGCCGAGTTAACGATTGTGATTGTTATTATTTTAGCGATTACCTAATGATGTTTTAATGATAAATTGTAGCTTAATGATATTTTAAATGATGAATAACCAATCATAATGAATAATTACTGAAACGATTAATGATAATTTTAATGATTAATCATACGTAAATGCTTAACGAAATTTTAATGAATAATGGCATTTTAATGATTAATGGCTTTGTAATGATTAATGATATTTTAATGATTAATGATATTTTAATGATTAATGATATTTTAATGTATAATGATATTTTAATGATTAATGATATTTTAATGATTAATGATAATTTTAATGATTAATCATACGTAAATGCTTAACGAAATTTTAATGAATAATGGCATTTTAATGATTAATGACATTTTAATGATTAATGATTTTGTAATGATTAATGATATTTTAATGATTAATGATATTTTAATGGTTAATGATATTTCAATGATTAAGGATATTTTAATGATTAATGATATTTTAATGATTAATGATATTTTAATGATTACTGATATTTTAATGATTAATGATATTTTAATGATAAATACAAAAGCAACTCAAGCTCAAACATAGGTTTGTTAGACACAACCTATCCTAACCTGGCGTCAACGCCAGGTTAGGTTAGGTTAGGTTAGAACTGCGTCCACAACGCACGAGCCGAGCGAGCGGAGCGAGCGTGCCCCGGCAGGGGCCGGCGATGTGCCAGAACCGACACAGGGCATTTCAAAACTAATGTAATTGCGAAGAGGCTGGTATGAGTGCTCTGTGTTGTAGTCGGGTTTGTACGTCCGAACTCTGTACCAACCAGACTACAACACAGAGTATGGATGTCTGTGTTGTAGTCGGGTTTGTATTTACGCGACCCGGCTAATCCAAAGTCCGAGACAAAGTTAATTGTAATGGGTTAAGGGCCACGCTAAGGGTGACATTTATAGTAGCGGTGTTTTGGGGCCCCTACCCTTGATACATGTCTGTTGTTTTGACCCTTCATATTGGTGAGATAGAGAAGTGCAAAGCGATACTGAAAAACATATTGTAAAAGAAACTTAGTTATTTTAAGCTTCTAAAACTTAGTAAGTCCTAAAAATTACAAATTATTTATCGAAATAAGAAATTATTCAGCCTACCGAGAAACTTTGGGACGGGGGTCCAAAAACATTTTGTTTATATTTTGATCTATGCTTGTTTGGGAAAGTGGTTGAAGAACATCGGTGGCCAAGTGGTTAGGACGCCGGTCTTACAATCGTGAGACCCGAGTTCAATCTCCGCCATGTACCAATGTGTTTTTACTCAAATACATTTATCGGCTGCTCTTACGGTGAAGGAAAAACATCGTGATGAAACCCACATTCAAATTTTGCATTCAGATGATATTTGAATGTGACTTAACCTAGGATTCGGGCCAGGGTAGCCTTCGGGTTGCAGAGTCGCTCTGTGTAAAAACTTGGTTCCATGTCAAATCCCCTAGGTTAGGTAGCCGTCCTCGACAGAGAACGGGATAAGGCAAGGAGAATGATGATTTATTTATTTCTAGGTGCAGTTTTTGAAATATTTTATCCAATATTAACCAACTGTCAGTATCTATGCGTACGAAATGTCAAATAGTTAGGTAACTTATACCCCTAAAATGCAAAACACATGTTAAACAAGTCGGCTTTTCGTCAAACGGATCAGATTTCAAAGTCCTGTCATACAAACTTGCACATTTCCTAGTTGTACATTAGCCGATCATCATGTTACTATTTCCACGGATCAACTTACACTGGTCTCTCTATAAAACAGCTTTAGAACCAGCATACGTTGACCCCTTAGCTGTCTAACTAGAAGTGTATACGGGGTGTAAGGGACGGTGTAACGAAAACTTTGCAGGCATGATCAGACCATGGAACTGAACAAATTTTTCTATGGGGGTTAAGTTGGGAAAGAAAAATTTTTTTTTACGTTCCCATACGAACGAAGTCACTCAGCTGATCGGGAATTTTGTATGGGAGGTGGAACCAATTTTTACGTTTACCAACATAGCCCATAGAAAAAGTTGTTCAGTTTCATGGTCTGAGCACGCCTGCAAGTTTTCGTTACACCGTCCCTTACACCCTGTATAGTACATTAGCCTAGCGATGCTGCGATATTTTACGTTTAAACTTCCGTAACGTGAGCCCGTGTCCATTAACTTGTAATGGAAGAGGGCGCCACATGCTGAGCATAGCCGGGAGGCAAACTCTAGGAATTTGAGCTAATTTAATTAATTTGTGTAAAAGGTTATTGACACCTTATTGCTTCTCATATAAACCGTCGCTAATCATGACGTGATGCCATGTGGTACTGGTTTAGAATAGCATCACCCCAGTTCTACCCGTAGTTGTCGTAAGCGACTAAGACAATTATCAAGGGTACGAGCAGCAACGTTCCCTGTGAATGCTATCTTTTACACTGCGCTCGCCATCTCCCCCATAGGAGGGAACCCATGTCCACCAGTGGACTATTGTGGCTGTTGAGGTAGGTAAGGGGTAAAGTAAGAAAGAGGTCATTGATTCCTTATCGCTTCACATACAAATTCTCGCTTATCATGGCGCGACGTGAGACGCGTTTCATCGTTTAATATATAGGAGTCAATGTATTTTTATCCAGATTTTATATACGAGGCGACTAAGGGACCCGAGTGTTTCATGTGTATTATAGCTTATAGGCGACAGGCTGACAACCTGTCACTATAGTGATACACATTACACAAATCTCAATCGGCCCTGAATATTTGTCAGACATGGCGATAGCGACCGTATTTTTGCCGTTGACGCTTTGCCTACCACGCACGGGATAAAGGCGTGATATATGTATGTATGTATTTTTTATGTTACGTTTTAATGATAAAATTTATTGTTTCAGGTAAGTCTTCAAACAGCAACGGTGTAAGAAAAATATTCTTTGTAAAAACTTTAAACGTATAAGCCCACTGGGTGGTGGATAATAGGTAATTATTTTTTTACTAATGAGGTTGAAAACTGAGGAACCAATGGCGCCACTCTCGACTGTGCCTTTTTTCTGTGATTGGTCAAAAATTGTCAATGTCAAAGTTTAGTTGTTTCTTATTGGTGCATTTAGGTACAGTCGCGCCTGCTGCCATCTGCAATAAGCTTTGAGTTTTCCTCCCCATTGAGACCCATTAATTTCTATCGTGTGGTATACCGAGAGGAAAAAATTCTTAAAACGCTACAAGCGTAGCATCATGTCTCGATGGCGTAGCGGATAGTGACCCTGCCTTCTACGCCGAGAGTGGGTTCGATCCCCACAGGGCACAAATATTTGTTAAGTAAATTTTCATATATTTGTGATCAATCGGTGTGTTTTCTATGAATAATATTTATATATTTGCAATCTATCTTAGTATTTATATTAACTATCTGTTCCGGATTTTACAAACTTTTGCTTAGTTTGGAGGATAGATGGCGCTGTGCTAATTGTCCAGGATATTATTTTTAAATATTTTATTAAAATTACTACGTGCCTATAAAATAATTAACTAATAATACAGATGTGTGTTTCGTAGTATATTATTAATTATTTATAACAAAAACATACTTTCTTTCTCTTCACTGTAATTACGTTGTCAGAAAACTGGAAGATGAGAAATACAAAGTAAAACGCCTCTAAAATGGCTATTATTATGAGAATAACGAAAGCAATCTACCGTACCGAGTACTTGCCTCTACGGTGTAGTGTTTAGTGACTTGGGTTTTAAAAGCGATGGTCTTGGGTTCAGCTTTATAGTTTTTTGACCCATGTTCCTTGGGGAACGTTGTTCAGTTTCATAGGCTGATAAACCACTTAAAATATTTCAGCTAATATTTTTACACGTTTAGGTTAGGGTAGTTTTGTTTTTAATAGTGTAAGGCCGATCTAAAATTTTATACATAGGTACATACCTACACATAGCTCGTCTTTATCCCTTGCAGGATAGGCAGAGCTTTAACGGCCGCAAACATACGTTCACTCTCGTCACGTCAGACGAATATAGTGACAGGCTGTCAACCCATAAATTCTAATCCTAAAACATAAAACCCTTGAGTCCCTTAGTCGCCTCTTACGACACCCGCGAGAAAGAAATGGGGTGATGCTATTCTAAGCCGGTCAAAAATTACCGTACAAACGAATTTTCTTACATTTTATAATACAACTAGCTGGTGCCCGCGAACTTCGTTTCGCCATAATATATCTTCCATCATTTATCAGCTATATATATATAGGACGACCACTGCTAAACATAGGCCTCTAAGAACCATAAAATAATATTAGCTAATATTAAATTGTTGGTAGGTAGGTACCAGACAACTTGGTTTCTCAGACTATATGTAAGTAATTTAAAAAACTGTTAAATCGTAAAATTTCATCTTCCACATGCAAGAAAGAGTAAGAAAACGGTGGTTGGTTTATAGTGTTTAGTCTTTTAGAATCCCTGAAGGTTCAGTTTCTTGAAGTCGTCTTTCCCTGCTACGATTTTTAGCTTTCCAGTTCTCTTCCCTATATCTTCAACTTTCCGCCTCTTATGCCATTTTTAGCAGATTTTTTAAAACCGTGCAATATTTACTTCCAAGAGAATAATTTCCGTGAAGTAGACTGACATTTCTTGACATTGTGATGGAAGACTGAAGACCGAGTACATGAGTGTGAATAAATAAAAACAAAAGCAAGTAATCATACTACTAATCCTATTCTATCCTACTTCCTACTAATAATATAAATACAAAAGTTTATATGTTTGTTTGTTACTCCTTCACGCAAAAACTGTTTAACTGATATTCATGAAATTGAACACAGAAATAAAGGAGGTAACTTGGATTAACGCATAGGAAAGTTTTCTTAGCGAAAAAATGTTCCTGTGTGATGCCATGGAATGACCGATTTCCACACGGGCGGAGCCGCGGCTAGGGTTACGTTTAATTAAGTACCTAAGGCTATTTAATTAAGGTCGTGTGCTGCCGGCAAAGTAGAATAGCACCTCTCTTCCCGTGGGAGTCGTAAGAATCAACCGAGGGAGAAACCTGACCAAGACCGGCGGCCCTGGAGAAGGACAACAGAATCTACATTTAAACCCGGAACGGAGTCTTTGTCAGACGCGTGTGACAGAGGTCTATCCTGCAGTCTCGACTCGAAGTTCCTGTGGTGTCAGTCAGGGAGCCCGAGAGAGTGGCGCAGGTCCTGAGTAACCCTGCGTTTTCCAAAATTACACTCCAGACAAAGCAGTGTCTGTGGAAAATCGGCTTATACCTATAGCCACGAAAAGTCTTATCTCAGATACTGATTTGATCGTCTGGCACAAACGTATTAAATATAACTTTCGTCAGGAAAATTTTACAGAAATATGGAAAAAATGTAACTTCTATATAAAATGTACCAGCCGATTGAGTCACTTTGTGTGGGAAGTCCAATTTTTATTAGTATTTCCAATGTATATTTCAGAAAAAGTAGCTGTATTGTCGGAAAAACCTACAACAGCAGTATGTAACCAGACAAACATTGGTTAAATAGCCTTAACCAAATTAGCGAGAAAATTTATAAACAAAAAAGTGCTTTTGCTTTTAAGTTATTGCAATTTTCCCGCGTAGATTACGCACAAAGAAAACGATTCATAAATGAAGTTTGAATCGTCTGGCCACGCAACTTGCACGTCTTGCACCACGGAACTTTTGTTTTCGAGGGTAAAAATTATTGAATTATTAGAAGTGAAAATTTTTCCAATATTAAAGGGATATTTTAAGATTTTAGTTTCCTTGTCGTAATCATGACCAATAATTCGACAAACTCATTTGTTGAGGTTATAAAAATACAGATTAAAAATATAAATACGGCCTCATGTTTTTTTTTTCTTCCTGTGCGCTTATTCAAAGCGACACAATACGTGCTGGCCAGTTCGAAATTTGAAATCAAACTCAGGTCCAATTAGCCCATGCACATCCTTTTACTACGCGCCACTATGAAATTCACATGACCTACAAACTTATTTTATGTGTAGTAGCTAACCCCTCTTTTAGGGGTATGTTTCTTTTAGCCTATAACCTGGTCGGTGAATTACTTGACATTTTGGTACAATTTGATTCAAAATCCGTTCGGTCGTTTTCGCGTGATGCTTCCGCATATACACAAACAAACACACAAACATAGTACAGAACTCATTCATAGATGTCGCCACACGTCTTTTAAAACGCGCTATCGTTGTGTTTTCTCAAAACTATATAGGGTCACTGAACATTAACTTGTTACTGTCTTATTATATCGATGGGTGAAAACGAAAAGGTCGTAACCAAAAATAGCCAACTTTACACCAGAGCCAAAAAACGAAAAAAAAATCACAAAAAAATTCATAACTCAAAAAGTATGCGTAATTTAGAGCTGATTTTTAGAACATGTTTATGTTATAATAATACCCTTTATTTGAAAACATAATTTTTAATCTAAAGTGACGATAAGTATGTTTTTGTACTACTTACGCCCTAAGATTTTCAATTAACTGACCGACAAAAGGTCGTAAATGGTTCGCACATTTGTATGCAGTCGGAATAAGCTATCCATTTACAGACTTTTTATACGATGTATCTAAGATGGCTGAAAAGTACATACATGACTTAGAGGACGTAAGTGTGAGAAAGATAATTACTTTTGCTATACATTTGTCGTAAACAAGAACCATTCCAAAATATTCTGTAATAAGTTTTGATGGAATTGTTGCTTATCTCTAAATAGTAATGAAACCTAGACAAAGTCGTCCAAGTGTTAAGTATAGTTGCATAGGAATGGTTGCATAATTAAGTATTATAAATAAAACTACGATTTATGTATTTAAAAGTAATATCTTTTATCCCCTCAAAAACATTAATATATAAAAAAAATCCAAGTCTCGCTACTTAGTCCATTGAATGAGTACCTCCAAAGGGGGTCTAGAGTGCGTGAGTTAGTAACGTAAGATGTTTCTTCGGAAACATGTCAAGAGTCCCTAGGTAACAAACATACTAAAACCCCGGGACACTAGGAGGAGCCCCGGAGTGGGGGGAGGGGGGGAAAGGGTCAATTTTTTCATTTTTCGCTTAAGTCTCAAAAACGGCACTTGTTAGAGAAAAACGTTCAAGGAAAAGTTGAAAGGCCATAAAATTATCTACAAGTTATACCTAAATCACTTTTTCCAATATCCTACCCCTTCTGCGTTACACGCATTAAAAAATTATTTTGGCTCAAACAATTTCCCCATACTACATACCCATGTTTATCACATCAATCGATCAAAAAATATTTCTTTCTTCCATAAAACTCAAATGTGCAACTTGTGACCGGTACCAATAGATTGCTCTTGATTAGGTCTATCATTGGTAAAATAAACACATTCCTCCATGGAAGCCTTTAGGAGGAATCGATTGTCAAAATATTATATTAGGGTAGTTTTAGTTACTGAACTTGAACTATTTATTTTTTTCTTCCAAAAAAACTCAAAAGTGCAACTTGTGACCGGTACCGATAGATTGCTCATAATTAGGTCTATCATTGATAAAAATACTAGATTCCACCATGGAGGCGTTTAGGGGAAATTGAATTTTATAAGGGTAGTTACGATACCTGAACATTTTATTTTTTTTCTTCCAAAAAGCTCAAAAGTGCAACTTGTGACCGGTACTGGTAGATTGCTCTTGATTAGGTCTATCATTGGTAAAATAAACACATTCCTCCATGGAAGCCTTTAGGAGGAATTGGTTGTCAAAATATTATATTAGGGTAGTTACGCAACTTAACCATTTTATTTTTTTTCTTCCAAAAAGCTCAAAAGTGCAACTTGTGACCGGTACTGATAGATTGCTCTTAATTAGGTTTATAATTGGTAAAAAAAACACATTCCTCCATGGAAGCCTTTAGGAGGAATCGATTGTCAAAATATTATATTAGGATAGTTTGAGTTACTAAACTTGAAATTTTGACAATCAATTCCTCCTAAAGGCTTCCATGGAGGAATGTGTTTTTTCTACCAATGATAGACCTAATCAAGAGCAATCTATCAGTACCGGTCACAAGTTGCACTTTTGAGCTTTTTGGAAAAAAAAATGTTCACGTATCGTAACTACCCTTATAAAATTCAATTTCCCCTAAACGCCTCCATGATGGAATCTAGTATTTTTATCAATGATAGACCTAATTATGAGCAATCTATCGGTACCGGTCACAAGTTGCACTTTTGAGTTTTTTTGGAAGAAAAAAATAAATAGTTCAAGTTCAGTAACTAAAACTACCCTAATATAATATTTTGACAATCGATTCCTCCTAAAGGCTTCCATAGAGGAATGTGTTTATTTTACCAATGATAGACCTAATCAAGAGCAATCTATCAGTACCGGTCACAAGTTGCACATTTGAGTTTTATGGAAGAAAGAAATATTTTTTGATCGATTGATGTGATAAACATGGGTATGTAGTATGGGAAAATTGTTTGAGCCAAAATCATTTTTAATGCGTATAACTCAGAAACGGTAGGATATAGGAAAAAGTGATTTAGGTATAACTTGTAGATAATTTTATGGCCTTTCAACTTTTCCTTGAACGTTTTTCTCTAACATGTACCGTTTTTGAGATTTAAGCAAAAATTGAAAAAATGGACCCTTTCCCCCCCTCCCCCCACTCCGGGGCTCCTCCTAGTGTCCCGGGGTTTTAGTATGTTTATTACCTAGGAACTCTTGACATGTTTCCGAAGAAACATCTTACATTACTAACTCTCGCACTCTAGAACTTTTTATTTAAAGGACTAACTGAGCTGTTCAACCGTAAAAAGGTATGAGATCCATTTGAAACTAAGTCGGCTATCGATTTGTTCATTCCCCACTTAAGAGATCTATCTTAATTAATTACGTAATTAGTTAATAAGCATTATTTTATAGTGACCATATCAATATTTTCAATGTATTTTAATGTTTACAATAAATTGAATGACTTAGCCATCGCACTAGAACAGAAGGTTAACGTGTAATACATATTAAAATTAATACATTCAGTGCGATTGCCAAGTCATTCAACTAACTACTACCTAACCTAAAAACGAGATCAAATGTCAGTACCTATATTTTAAATCTATTCTATCTAATCTAATCTTCCTCATCAGTATCAGGTAAGCAATCAACTGTCAACAACAATGAACGGCGTAAATAAAAGTAAGAACGGCGTAAATAAAAATAGGGTAAAAATTTCATACCACCAGAAGGGTGTAACTAGACCTAGATTGGTAATACCTAACATTGATTTGGCGTAAATCAAAAAGCCTCAAAAACACTGGTTTTTGACCGGCTTACGACAAAAAAATTCTGAAAACTTTTCATAATTCAACCCAAATTAGAAAAAAAATGTTGTCGTAGAGCAACGAGACCCGGACCGTTCGATAGAGAAAAATCAGCTGATCAGGGGCGTGCCCTTAGTTGGTTACGACCTTTTTACTGGTTACGACCTTCTCGTTTTCACCCATCGATATGTATAGAAGTCACTCAGCGAATCGGGAATTTTGTATGGAAGGTCGAAAAAATTTTCACGTCTCTCAACATAGACCCCATAGAAAAAGTTGTTCAGTTCCAAGGTCTGATCACGCCTGCAAAGTTTTCGTTATACCGTCTCTTACACCCTGTATTAAACAGAAAAAGAGGTAACAGAAAATAGAACGACTATTATCATGAAAATTTCTAGCGTAATCAATCTACCTCGCCTTGCTCGCCTCGTTCGCCTCACTTGTGTAGAATATTAACGGGCACTTGAATAATATAAGCACTATCTTTTGTCACGCTTTTATTCAATTTGCATCTAGGGCTGGTTCATTCAATTCAATTTATTTATTCACAGCAAAATAGCTTTACATTGAATATTCACACATCATTATAAATCTAAAAGAAACAAAAAGAACACAGAACATTTCACACAACTATTTCAAAAAAATAATTAAATAATAATAGTCCATTGAATAAAAAGTTCTAGAGTGCGAGAGTTGGTAACGTAAGATGTTTCTTCGGAAACATGTCAAGAGTCCTTAGGTAATAAACATACTAAAACCCCCGGACACTAGGAGGAGCCCCGGAGCGGGGGGAGGGGGGGAAAGGGTCCATTTTTTCATTTTTCGCTTAAATCTCAAAAACGGTACATGTTAGACAAAAACGTTCAAGGGAAAGTTGAAAGGCCATAAAATTATCTACAAGTTATACCTAAATCACTTTTTCCTATATCCTACCGTTTCTGAGTTACACGCATTAAAAAATGATTTTGGCTCAAACAATTTTCCCATACTACTTACCCATGTTTATCACATCAATCGATCAAAAAATATTTCTTTCTTCCATAAAACTCAAATGTGCAACTTGTGACCGGTACTGATAGATTGCTCTTGATTAGGTCTATCATTGGTAAAATAAACACATTCCTCCATGGAAGCCTTTAGGAGGAATCGATTGTCAAAATATTATATTAGGGTAGTTTTAGTTACTGAACTTGAACTATTTATTTTTTTCTTCCAAAAAAACTCAAAAGTGCAACTTGTGACCGGTACCGATAGATTGCTCATAATTAGGTCTATCATTGATAAAAATACTAGATTCCACCATGGAGGCGTTTAGGGGAAATTGAACTTTATAAGGGTAATTACGATACCTGAACATTTTATTTTTTTTTCTTCCAAAAAGCTCAAAAGTGCAACTTGTGACCGGTACTGATAGATTGCTCTTAATTATGTCTATCATTGGTAAAAAAAACACATTCCTCCATGGAAGCCTTTAGGAGGAATTGATTGTCAAAATATTATATTAGGCTAGTTACTCCACTTGACCTACGTAACGTACGCCTTCATTGCCAAGGGAAATGCCTTAACAGCGTATCCATTCAGGAAGATGATGATGATGGTGATAGTGATGACGAAGAGCTTCACCACGAATCACCTACTGAGGATAAACAAATAATAGAAGAAGAACACTTACCAGGACCGTCCCAACCCAAAAGGATGAAATAGTAGTCATCATCATCATCATCATCATCATAATCATCATCACCGTCATTTCTTACAATCTACAACAAAAGCGGAGAATAAAAAGGTCTTTTGCGGGCACCCTAAGTTGGTAAAATAAAAAGATTTAGAATTTTTCACCTTTCATGGGATGTAGCTCGAAAACATAATATTTTGACAATCGATTCCTCCTAAAGGCTTCCATGGAGGAATGTGATTTTTTTACCAATGATAGACCTAATTAAGAGCAATCTATCAGTACCGGTCACAAGTTGCACATTTGAGCATTTTAGAAGAAAAAAATAAAAAGTTCTGGTATCATAACTACTCTAATAAAATTAAATTCCCCCTAAACGCCTACATGGTGGAATCTGGTTTTTTTACCAGTGATAGACCTAATTATGAGCAATCTATCGGTACCGGTCACAAGTTGCACTTTTGAGTTTTTGGAAGAAAAAAATAAAAAGTTCTGGTATCATAACTACTCTAATAAAATTCAATTCCCCCTAAACGCCTACATGGTGGAATCTGGTTTTTTTATCAGTGATAAACCTAATTATGAGCAATCTATCGGTACCGGTCACAAGTTGCACTTTTGAGCTTTTTGGAAGAAAAAAAATAAAAAGGTCAAGTTGCGTAACTACCCTAATATAATATTTTGACAATCAATTCCTCCTAAAGGCTTCCATGGAGGAATGTGTTTTTTTTACCAATGATAGACATAATTAAGAGCAATCTATCAGTACCGGTCACAAGTTGCACTTTTGAGCTTTTTGGAAGAAAAAAAATATAATGTTCAGGTATCGTAATTACCCTTATAAAGTTCAATTTCTCCTAAACGCCTCCATGATGGAATCTAGTATTTTTATCAATGATAGACCTAATTATGAGCAATCTATCGGTACCGGTCACAAGTTGCACTTTTGAGTTTTTTTGGAAGAAAAAAATAAATAGTTCAAGTTCAGTAACTAAAACTACCCTAATATACGCAGTCGGTCCCAAAGTTCTGTCACTGGCATATTATTTTTGAATTTAGAACACGAATTTGAAAAAGTTTTATTGCATTCCGTTTTTGAATGTTTGACAATTATTTTAAAACAATAAATGATCATTTGGCGCGATTTTTCACGATGGAGTGGACTTTGAAAGAAAACCGAATAGCAGTTTTGGCGTTGCATCGCTGCGGGCACTCGCCGAGTACTATTTTCAAGTTGCTCAAAAAATTGAAAATAACGCTTAGGTTTGTGTATCGTACTATAAGTAGGTACACTGAAGTCTCTAGTGTTGAGGACAAGAAAAGAACTGGCCGGCCTCGCTCCGCAAGAACACCAGCAGTGATCAAAGCGATCAAGGAGCGCATACGAAGAAATCCTGTCCGAAAACAGAAACTTATGGCTTTGCAGATGAAGGTTAGTAGAAAAACAGTCAAAAAGGTTTTAAACGAAGACCTTAAGCTGCGAGCATACAAAAAAAAGAGTGGGCACTTACTTAATGCCCGTTTAAAAGAAATTAGACTCAAAATATCCCGGGTGTTGTTAAAACGGTACGCGAAAAACCGGCACCGCGATATACTTTTTACAAACGAAAATTTTTTTGATATAGAAGAAAAGTATAATAAACAAAACGATAGAGTGTACGCTACCAGCTCTGAAGAAGCAGGAAACAAAGTTCCGCGGGTGCAACATGGGCATCATCCCTCTTCAGTCATGGTCTGGTTAGGAGTCTCCTACTATGGGCCAACTGAGGTTCATTTTTGCGAAAAGGGTGTCAAAACCAGTGCAAAAGTGTACCAAGAGACGGTTTTGGATCGGTACGTCAAAGACCTGCCCAACACACTATTTTCAGGACATCACTTTGTGTTCCAGCAGGATTCTGCGCCCGCTCACAAAGCCAAGACCACTCAAGCCTGGTTTGAACGTCAAAACATTGAGTTTATAAGACACGAAGATTGGCCTTCCTCCAGTCCGGACCTTAATCCTCTGGACTATAAAATTTGGCAGGTCTTAGACAGCAAGGTCTGTGCTAAGCCCCATAAAAATTTGGAGAGCCTGAAGTCAGCCATAGTTAAAGCAGTCGCTGAAATCGATATGGATATGGTGCGTGCTGCGATAGACGACTGGCCGCCGCGGTTGATGGCCGTTATTAAAAGCAAGGGAGGTCATTTCGAAAGGTTTTATGTTATTTTGATTCTTCGATAATTGTATTTTTAATTGATATATAAATTTTTAAAAACGGATTGGTACTTTTTATTTTATTAGTATTTTCATATATGACAGAACTTTGGGACCGACTATGTAATATTTTGACAATCGATTCCTCCTAAAGGCTTCCATGGAGGAATGTGTTTATTTTACCAATGATAGACCTACTTAAGAATATATAGTTAAAATATCTGATAAGTCATTTCTAATATTTAGTGTGTACATGCCAATTGACAAGAGTGCAAACTTAGCTGAGTTCACAAGTTGCTTGAGTGAAATACATGCAATAGTTGTTAATAATGATGTTCAATCTACCTTCATTCTTGGTGATTTCAACGCTCACCCTGGTGAGCTGTTTTATAATGAATTAATTTTATTTTGCGCAGAGCACGACTGGTGCTGTTCTGACATTGAATTTCTGGGCAGTGAATCGGGTCAATATACCTATACAAGCGACATGAATGGCTCAAACAGATGGCTTGATCACTGTGTGGTAACTTTGTCGGCAGCGGCATCGGTGGTGGACTGCTATGTTAAAAATGATGTGTCCTGGTCAGATCATTATCCATTGTTTGTTAAATGTAACTTGAATATTATTAGACCTAAACTTTTTGTAAACAAATATCCTTCTAACTTAACTGGGATTGTCTGGGGGGTTAGAAATACGGATCAAATTGATATATATACAGAAAAATGTTATGAATGGTTAAAGCAAATTGACTTTCCATCTGAACTTGATAGTTGTTGTGATAGCTGTTGTAAGGAAGCAAGTCACCAAAATATTATAGATAAGTTGTTTACCAGCATAACATCGGCTTTGTGCCAGGCTGCACAAGCAAGTAGTAAGCCAGCGAAGAAGGTCAATAATAAACAAGTTATGGGCTGGAATAAACATGTAAAGGAAGCTCATAGTGTTGCTAGGTTGCACTTTCAAAACTGGGTATTATATGGTAAACCACCCTGCGGGCCCATCTATAATATGATGAAGGACAGCCGGAAACACTTTAAGTCTAGGGTTAAGTGGTGCCAAAACCACCAAGAGCAAATTAAAATGGAGGTGTTGGCAACACATTTAGATAGGAAAGATTTTCGTGGATTTTGGAAGAGTACAAACAAGCTGAATCCTAAACAAGGAATGCCTGTTAGTGTAGAAGGCGTCACTGACCCTGACTGTATTGCAAATATTTTCAAAGATCATTTTTCTGTAACTCCCCTAGCAGGCCAGGAGGTGAGGGTGTGCGGTGTTCGGGCTAGCCCGGACGGGGACTGCAAAGTGAAATTTTCAGCAAACCAAATTGCAAATACAATTAACAAAATGTCACGGGGTAAGTCTCCGGGCTGGGAGCATCGAACACCTGCAACATGCCGGGCCACACTTGCCCAGGGTTTTGGCTATGTTATTTTCTTTTTGTATAAGTCACTCATATCTGCCTAAGGGGCTTACTAAAACTGTAGTGGTACCTATTATCAAGAGTAAAGCCGGTGATATTTCATCTAAACAAAACTATAGACCTATATCTCTTGCTACAGTTATTGCTAAGGTACTTGATAGCTTGATTAACCACGAATTAAATAAATATGTAAAGTTATATGATAATCAGTTTGGATTTAGATCGGGCCTGTCAACAGAAAGTGCAGTCTTTTGCCTTAAGCACACTGTAGACTACTATACTTCCAGGAAGACTCCAATATACGCCTGTTTTCTTGATCTTTCGAAGGCTTTCGATCTGGTTCAATATGATTTGCTTTGGAACAAGTTAGATCAATGTGATTTTCCGCGTGAGTTGACTGGACTACTAAAACATTGGTATTCCAGTCAAACTAACGTGTTGAAATGGGGCAATGCGTTCTCTGAAACTTATGGTTTGTCATGTGGGGTAAGGCAGGGTGGATTGACATCACCTACTCTTTTTAATCTTTATATAAATGATCTGATTGGTGAGCTCAACAGTGCTCGTGTTGGCTGCCATATTGATGGGACTTGTATAAATAATATTAGTTATGCGGACGATATGGCATTGTTGAGCCCAACAGCCGGTGGGCTAAGGAAATTACTTTCTGTTTGTGAGAGGTACGCTGAAAGACATGGGCTGAAATATAATACTTGCAAAAGTGAATTTATGATTTTTAAGGCTGGAACTAAATGTCCCTCTGATGTACCTGTTATAGCATTAAACGGCCTTCCGCTGAAGAGGGTTTATTCGTTTAAATATTTAGGACACATAGTAACGGAGAGTTTGCAAGATGATGAAGATATCGAAAGAGAGCGCAGGGCACTTGCTGTAAGAGCCAATATGATAGCCCACAGGTTCAGGCGATGCACAGCACAAGTCAAAATTACCTTATTTAGAGCATACTGCACATCACTGTATACCTGCAGCCTGTGGACTACTTATCGGCAAAAATCGATTAAGACTCTGAATGTACAATATAACAATGCATTCAGGACGCTGTTGGGGCTGCCGCGCTTCTGCAGCGCTTCTGGCATGTTTGCGGATGCACACGTGGATGGCTTCAATGCCACGATTCGGAAGCGGTGTGCTGCAGCGCTGCAAAGGGTTCGTGGCAGCGGCAACGGTGTCCTGTCTGTCATAGCCAGTAGGATATGCGAAGGTCGCACTCTTAGACACTGGAACAATTTAACTTTAAGTGTATGTACTAACACATTTCATTAAAAATTTGTTTGTTTGGTTTGTTTGTCACTAAAAATTTATGGATCGTCAGGTCTGAAATAAATGATTTTTATTTTATTTTTTATTTTTTCAAGAGCAATCTATCAGTACCGGTCACAAGTTGCACATTTGAGTTTTATGGAAGAAAGAAATATTTTTTGATCGATTGATGTGAAAAACATGGGTATGTAGCATGGGAAAATTGTTTGAGCCAAAATAATTTTTTAATGCGTGTAACTCAGAAACGGTAGGACATAGGAAAAAGTGATGTAGGTATAACTTGTAGATAATTTTATGGCCTTTCAACTTTCCCTTGAACGTTTTTCTCTAACATGTACCGTTTTTGAGATTTAAGCGAAAAATGAAAAAATGGACCCTTTCCCCCCCTCCCCCCACTCCGGGGCTCCTCCTAGTGTCCGGGGGTTTTAGTATGTTTATTACCTGGGGACTCTTGACATGTTTCCGAAGAAACATCTTACGTTACCAACTCTCGCACTCTAGACCCCCTTTGGAGGCACTCATTCAATGGACTATAATTAATTGAAAATAATGCAGGTATTTGTCTTCCAAAATAAAGTTTTTATCACGTGGAGTGGAATAGTAAATGTATCTAAAAATGTTAGGAGGAAGTCGAACCCAATACTTATGACTCATGCGCCGTGTTGACGGGTAAAAAAAAATGCTGCAAATAATTTAAGGGGTGAATCAGCCCATGAAACTGAACAACTTTCTCCAAGGAACATAGGTCGAAATTTGAAAAAAAAATTGTACCTCCCATACAGTCTACTCGCTCGGCTGCTACATTTTGTATGGGAGGTCCAAAAATTTCTTTCATATTTCGACCTATGTTTCGTGGGAAAAGTTGTGCAGTTTAATGACCTGGTTCACCCCTTAAAATATTTGCAGGTAATATTTTTACACCTTATATTGTAATTTTAACTTCATCTGTTAATTAGTATGTTTTTCGTTGACTTTTGTTAATAGTGTGATGCTTGCAAATTCAAATTCAAATTTGAAAATTTCTATTATAAATCCCAAGTAGATTCAGAACGAATTCTTTTAGGAAGTAACACAATACTATCATTGAATAAAATAAGAGTCACTGTAAAAAAGAGAAAATTGTCAGACACAATTTTTTATAACAATTTTATGTTCCTAGTAGAAACATGGCACGGGTGGGATAAAACTAGGCACTGCCTGTGTTGCTTACAAATATCTCAAATATTGTCAGTCGTGACGGTAAACACAGTAATTTTATGGCCGTTAACGCTCTGCCTACCCCATAAGGAATAAAGGGGTATTGTGTGTGTAAGTAATTTTGTTTCTGCAACTGGTGAAATAATGGAACAAAGAGCTTGGAAAAGATCGTTGTAAATGCTAAGTAATATTTAGTTGAAGTTAATGACATTTTACACTTAACTCGGTCCAGGCAAGAAGTTTGGTCATAAGATCTCTCAACTTGTAACTTGTAAGTTTGCTCATCTAGCAATTTACTTTGTATGCGACTTGCTTTGTAACTGATGCTTTGTTTTGTATTATGCAGAAACAGTTTCTCAGTCTTCTAACTACTGCTGTTCCTATTATTTACATACATACATACATACATATATACATATATCACGCCGTTATCCCTTGCGGGGTAGGCAGAGCGTTAACGGCCGTAAGAATACGGTCGCTATCACCACGTCTGACATTTTTGAGGATTGTTTTTCAAGGTTGTTTCAGAAAACATGTGCATTACTATAGTGACAGGTTGTCAGCCTGTCGCCTAAAAATGTAATACACCAGTACTCTCGAGTCCCTTAGTCGCCTCTTACGACTCCCGCGGGAACGATGTGGGGTGATGCTATTCTAAGCCGGCATCACACGGCAAACCTATTATTTAGGAGGCATATAATTTAGGTCTTTCCTAGGAGTCTACCAATACACGAATAGGATACACGAATCATCTAAAGGGGCCCTCAATACTTGTCAGACGTGGCGATAACGACCGTAATTTTACGATCGTTAACGCTCTGCCTACCCCGCAAGGAATAAAGGCGTGATTTGTGTGTCTACCAATGGGCCCGCAATACTCGTCAGACGTGGCGGTCTACCAGTGCCAGCAAATGTAAACAAAAAAAATACACCCTAATCTTAAAAAAAACAGCTTCCTTACGCGAGTGATAAAACCAAACACAAAACTGATATCACATTTAACGACTGCCAAGTAGGCAAGACAGATTTTATATGTCATGATTTTTTTACTGCCATCATTTTGCTTGTTGTTTTATTTTTATTGCTGTAATCTTTTTATGAGGGAAATTAAGAAGAAAGTATCACATAAAATGTGCAAAGTACACATAAACATTAACTTTACGTGCTTGCAAGACAGGTTTTAAGAATTCGATACATACATATATACATACATACACATATCACGCTTTTATCCCTTAAGACATCCACGGGAAAGCAATGGGGTGATGCTTCCGAAAACCTTTTAGCTTTTGAAAACCGGCATCTTTTTGGCCAATAGTTGTTCTATTGGCCAAAAATAGACTTTCGTCGTGTATAACCTATAGATACTACTTCTACTTCTACAGTCACAGCATGCTGGACATGAGCCTCCCCCAAAGTGGAGGGTATTGCCATACTCACGATGCTTGGCAGGCGGATTGGCGAGCGCAGCACAAGATATTCAAAAGGAACGCTGCTGGCCGTTCCTTGGATTCATCCCTTAGTGGCCTTTTGCGACCACGGGTTGAAATGTGGTGATGCTATTTTAAGCCGGCACTACACGGAAACATTAGCAAATTGTCATTTGTCCACTCTGTATGCCATAAAAAGAAAATATCAAAATGTCAGACACGAAATAAGATCGATGGAACGATATATTCACGTCCCAAGTTTTTGCTCTGGCCGTAGGCAAAAATAGATTTTTTTATCTTCATTAAATTGCTGAAATATATTAAATTCTACTTTCCCAGTAAACAAACTAGATATTAATTTATCAAGGCATCGGCTCCCTCGGGAAATGTGATGAATCACCCAAGAGTTGTTGTTTAGTTATTTTTTATACAAATAACTGGGGGGTTGGTTGCCGTCGCTCTAATGAAGCTAAATTAATTATCTTTGTAAAAAACTAGCTAGCTCTTCTTGTGCTGAGTGGTTGTTTTTACTTTTTAACCTACAGTGAAAAATTTTCATGATTTTTATAAACTTATTATAACTAAAAGTTAGTGGAATTTCAGAGACTACCTCTGATCTGCGAACTAATAAAACAATTAACAATTTATTTGTGTTTTGAAAACGTATTGTGAGGAGAATATTCAGGGTTCATCGGGTCGTTGGAGGACTCGGCGTCCCAGACGAAAAAAAAGAAGACTTAAACTATCCTATTCTGAAAAACAGAACCTACGATCTGTGTATCCGAAACCCAAGCCTCAAACAACTAGACATATAAAGTAGCCATTTGATTCGACCCTCTAGGTTACACCTATATTCGACACTCTGACACCAGGGTTCATCGGGTCGTTGGACGACTCAGTGTTCCACACCAAAAGAAGAAGACTTCAATAAGAAAAAAGGCTAGTTTTGTTAATAACTAAAAATACAGGTAATATGTAGGTACTTCCTACTACATCTTACAAACATATAGGTACAATCATCTCACTATGATTTAACCCTTAGGGAAATCAGTCTCTACTAAGCCTTAAGCTTAAGCTACATTCGTAGTACTTTCTATGTGTAACTGGCTTTACATTCTTCTTCTTTCATGTGGGATACTAAGTCGATGAACAACCCGATGAGCCTTGGGATAAAAGTTACTTTACTACTTTTGTTTATGTAATGACCGCTGTCTCAGTTATCATTATAGAAATCAACCGGGTCCGACGTGCCTTCCAACACACGGCACTAGCTTTCTCAAGGACAATCAGGTGGTTCGGCCAACAATGTCCTTACCAAACTGGGAACAAATTTACAAAGTCATAATTCACTCAAACTTTGAGTGTGTCCCCGAGAATTGAACCGGGGTCCTTCGGATCCTATAACCATACCTAATATGTAAAAATATTAGCTGCAAATAATTTTAAGGGTTGAATCAAGCCATAAAACTGAACAACTTTCCCAAAGGTATATATGTCGACTTGGTCGGCTGGCATAGTTAGTATGGGAGGTCAAATTTTTTTTTCGTATTTCGACCTATGTTTCTTGGGGAAAGTTATTAAGTTTGACGGGCTGATTCACCCCTTAAAATATTTGCGGTTGATATGTTTACACCAAATATACATACCATGGAAGCCATTTGATGTGTAACTTAGTTTACAATGTCAACGGCAATTACACGTGCACATCAAAGCTGAGAGGTTAATTGGGTATTAATAAATGATTTATCATGTCCAACACGACATGTACACAAGACCGCACATCAGTATGAATCCGGCAGGGGATTCCTAAGTTATTGTGCTTAAAATATAGCTTGATATCTGTGACTTTTGATAAATCAAAAGTAAAAGAGAAGTAAACAAAGGAAAATGGACCTTAAACAGGTTGTCAAAATATTAGCTGCAAATATTTTAAGGGGTAAACCAGCTTATGAAACTGAACAACTTTCCCAAAAGAACATAGGTCGAAACATGAAAAAAAACTTTTGACCTCCCATACAAAATTACCGACCGATAAAGTCAATTTGTATGGCAGGCATATTTCCACCTATGTTTCTTGGGGAAAGTTGTTTAGTTTCATGGGCTGTTTCACCACTTAAAATATTTGCAGCGAGTATTTTTACACCATAGATGGCATTTGCGCGAAACTGACAGACGTCACAAGTAAAGATACGGCTAGTTGGGCCGTTATGAACCTAAATAAATACATACATACATACATACATCACGCCTTTATCCCTTGCGGGGCAGGCAGAGCGTTAACGGCCGCAAAAATACGGCCACTATCGCCACGTTTGACATTTCTGAGGATTGCTTTCCAAGGTTGTTTCAGAAAACATGTGTACCACTATAGTGACAGGTTGTCAGCCCGTCGCCTAAAAACTGTAATACACCAATACTCTCGAGTCCCTTAGTCGCCTCTTACGACACCCACGGGAAGGAAGTGGGGTGATGCCATTCTAAGCCAGCATCACACGGCATGAAACTGTGACGCCTAAATAAATAACTTAGAAGTTAACCAAAGCTAGTATTTACGTCTAGTCTAGTTTGAGGCCTATTCCGTCTTTGTCTCGAATGACTTACCTGCAGCATTTACTTCGAATGAATTATGGGTTTACAATGCGCACTTTTATGTACAAAGACCCACCTATTCATTCCAACACTAGCCGTATGATCTAGCTTGTATGGCTATTGAAATAGAGTCTAAACTGAACTTAAAGTAGTCGTTGCGTTTTGAAATTTGTACTATCTCCAGCAATTGCAGTTGTGCATCAAGATTTTTATATTTATTTATTATTTTCCTACAGTTTTCAACAATACATTCATCACGCCTCTTTCCCTCACGGGGTGGGCAGAGCATCAACGACCTTAAAATTACGGTCGCTATCGCCACGTCTGACAAATTTTGTGATTCACTGTAGTGACAAGTTGTCAGCCTGTCAACTAAAATTGTACTCGTAAATTACACATGAAACCGGTAGCCACCTCATACGATACCTGCGGGTTAAAAATGGAGTGATGCTATTCTAAGCTGGCGTCACAGTTTCTTAAATTGCAGAGGTCAAACGGCAGTTGCTCTGTGTAAAGACTTGGTTCCACGTCAAATCACCTAGGTTAGGTTTCCAACCCCGACAGAGAACGGGATAAGGCAAGGAGAATGATGATGACTATAAAATTGGTTACTTTGGTGTGTTGCCGATTGTACGTCGCAGTCGATTTTTGAATAATAAAGTAGTAAATTACAGACCGCACGATATGTTAGTTCTATTTTCACGTTAAAACTAGTTTTTTTCTAATGGAAATACTAGGTTAGGTGGTATTAATTAATAGGTGGCTAATTTGTATGTTTTTTTTGTTAACATGTAGGAACTGTAATTATTGTATTTAACATATTTGTTTTACGGTAGTCCTGGCAATTTGGTCAATGTAAGTAATTTTTTTTAAGGTAATTGGAGTTGTCGTTCCGAAAGTTTGACAACTCATCAAAATCAGTCGTGTAGTTTTAAAAAAATGTGAGACATATCATACTTTTATAGTTTTGTACAATTCTCGTGTTTCATTACAATTTTTAGGCAATAGGCTGCCAACCTGTCACTATAATGATACAAGAACATTAAATATTTATCAGACGTGGCGATGACGAGCGTATGTTTGCGGCCGCTTAGCGCCCTGCCAGCCCCGCAAGGGATAAAGGCGTGGTATATTGTGTATATATATATATATATATGTGTCAATATATGACTTATCTTACCCTTAAAGGTAAATAATACTCGATCAATTTGTAACAATGACCGGGCCGGGAATTGAAGCCGGGACTAATGCTCGGGACCCTGGGGTGCATATTATCCGGGTGACTTGCCAACGTGACCCACGGAGCAAAGTAAGGTTCAGAGGGAACAATCATGTAACCAGAAAAAGATATACAATACAGAAGAAAAGAAAAAGTAGAAATACAAATATCTGTTTTACTCTCTTATCACATTACAAAATAGGCAGGTACAGAATATATAAATACTAATTAATGAACACAAAAAAATAAAAACACACACAATAACATTATAAGAAAGCAAACTAAAAAATTTTAACACTGGCAGTTTTATTGCTAGGAAACAATTTCTTTTAAGCAATCGTTAGAGTAAGCAGTTTACGTGGCACGTTTACGCGTATTTTGATGGACTATTCATTGTGTATTATAATTTATATTTCTAAATTTTCTAAAATGACTCATAATACCGAACTGAAATGGGGTGGTGATGATGACCTCTCCATCACCCTACTGTTTAAAAGGGATAAAAACTTGTCACATGCGCTACTATTTGATTGCGACTAGTTTTTATTTTACCTCATTTTAGTATTTCATAATCCTTCTAAAAAATTCTTCGCTCTGACATATGACCGGACAGTTTTCCGTCCCGATTATGGATCACGGGTATGACCCTTTATGTAAGGCACTTGTATTTTTATACCCTTGTTAGTGACCATTTTTATGTTACGGTGTGATATTCCAGCTTTCACCCCTTTCTACCTGTTGAGATATTTTATTTCACACATCGTTATTTATTTTTCAGTGTTTGTTGCCGTGTGTTGCCGGCCTAGAATAGCATCACCCCGTTTTTGTGTGTCTAAGTATTACAATTTTAGGCTACAGGCTGATTTTTTGTGATTACATTGATACACAAATAATCTGGGGCCCAAGTCTGCTATTTTTTTGTCATTGTAACGCCATCGAAACTCAATTGTCATTCCATTGCACATTGTGAGTTTCTATACTTCAAACTGTTAGCAGACTAAGAAACTACTAAAATCATCCAACTGAGATCCAATCGACATCCAACTGAAACGATTTTTATTTAGCAGACTTAGGGCCCCGAAAGGGCTCTCAATATACAGTGTGTAAGCGACAGTGTAACAAAAACTTTGCGGGCGGGATCAGACTATGAAAATGAACAACTTTTTCTATGGCGGCTATGTTGGTAAACATAAAAAAATTCGACCTTCCATGCAAAATTCCTGATCAACTGACTGACTTGGTACGGAAACTCGAAAAAAAATTTTCGTTTCCCAACATAGCCCCCATAGAAAAAGTTGTTCAGTTGCATAGTCTGATCACGCCTGCAAAGTTTTCGTTACACCGTTCCTTACACCCTGTATGTCAGACGTCCCGGCCGACGCTCACAATTTTTCAATTTCTTATTTTCATATTATAGTGAATAATGAATGTTATAGTTATTTTTATTCTTAAATCTATTTAATCCGTGTCTACACCATTTAAGAGGCATGCATCAAATATTTGAACTTTACGTTTTGGCAACCGATGACAGTTAAACATAATTGCACTCATCTTACATTGTATCTTTAAATGTCTTACTAGACAATAGTCATTACTATTACAATGAAGACTTCCGTATTTTATATGTACACTGTACAGGGTGACGTTTTGGTATTCGATTTTCGTGTGATGCTGGAGTAATACAGCATCACCCCAGAAATATCTTCTGGGGTGATGCTGTATCTATCTGGCGCTGGGTTTCATTACATAGGGTATAAAAAATTTGTTGCAAATATTTTAAAGGGTGAATCAGCCCATGAAACTGAACAACTTTCCCTAAGTAACATAGATCGAAATATTTAAAAAATATTGAACCCCCCATACAAAATTACCAACCGACCAAGTCAATCTGTATGGGAGGTCCACTTATGTTTCTTGGGGAAAGTTGTTCAGTTTCATGGGCTGATTCACCCCTTATAATATTTGCAGCTAATATATTTACACCTTATATGTGTTATTTTTGGCAACGGGCTAAACTTTCTAAACAGTGATACATAATTTTTTTAAATTACCTGCAAATATCTTGATATATTGCTCAAACATGGCGATAGCGAACCTTTTCTCCGCCAATCACGCTCTGCCTACTCTGCAAAAGATATAGGCGTGATGTTTGCACAAGCTGTATATCACCGGTAGTCACATAACTGTGATTAATGTTTAGTTTGCAGCACTAAATCTTAACAAGTGTAGTTCATTTGTTACATCATAGCTTAACATTCATCTTATGCTTGCTATTTCTTATTGTGGCTAAGAATATACCAATCATATTCGTGCTTTAGGATTGTTAAAAATACTTAACAACAGATGTCGCTGTTAGTTTATTGAAACTCGCAAAAATTTAACAAATATGGAATTTCTCAGTTCAAAGCAAAACGTTACTCTTTATAGTGAAATGTAATACACAGTGTCAGTTCAGGGTTTTTCAGGGCCTTCCTACAAAAAAGTAAGTAGCGTGATGAACTTGTTTTAAAAAAATATACATTTTAAAAAAGGCTGGCTTTTACCGTTTAAATTTTTTAAGATACCCCTTAATATCTATTAAGAGGTTGTATGTAGTTTAGTTGCAGTAGGTATTACTCGTAGTTTGCATACCTCTAGATTCATACATACATATATATATATACATGCATCACGCCTTTATCTCTAACGGGGCAGGCAGAACGTTAACGGCCATAAAAATACGGTTGCTATCGCCACGTCTGACAAATATAGAGAGCCGTTTGAGATATTTTGTGTATCACTATAGTGACTGATTGGCAGCCTGTCGCCTAAAAGTTGTAATACACCTGGAACCCTCAAGTCCCTCAGTCGCCTCTTACGACACCCACGGGTAGGAAATGGGGTGATGCTATTCTAATCCGGCATCACACGGCTCTACCTCTAGATAATTACACTCAATACAATATCTCTGAAAATATGCCACTCACTCCCATTTCGGTTCTTTGCCTTCTAACGGTATTCGTTAATGTCTACCTGAGTGGTACACATTGTGTCCGACATTGTCGGTACAAAATGTACCGTGGCTCACGTACCGTATGAGAAACGTGCCTCCCGAAACAGGACTGATGTGTGTTGCCAGACAATTGGATTTAAAACGGTGTGTACTCTGTTCCGCGGGTGTCGTAAGAGGCGACTAAGGGACTCGAGGGCTTCATGTGTATTGCAACTTTGGGCGACAGGCTGACAACCTATCACTATAGTGATACACGAATCATTTGAAAAAGCCTATAATATTTGTCAGACGTAGCGATAGCGACCGTATTTTTACGGCCGTTAACGCTCTGCCTATCCCGCAAGTGATAAATGTGTATGTGTGTATGTATGTGTGTATGTATGATCTTCATAAATATCTTTAAAAATAGTAAAATTATTAAATTAATCTTATCCTGCATCGTCCTACAGCTGCGCAAAGGCCTTTCGTTTTTCTTTCTTCTCTTTTCTTTCTTTCTTTTCTGCTCTGGGCCTCAAGGTGCCAGTCCTTACTAAATGCATCCAAATATGTACAATATATTTAATTTAATATTCACTTGCTATGCGCCGTGTGATGCCGGCTTAGAATAGCATCACCCCACATCCTTCCTGCGGGTGTCGTAAGAGGCGACCAAGGGACTTGAGAGTATTGGCGTATCACAATTTTAAGGCGACAGGCTGACAACCTGTCACTATAGTGATACACATGTTTTCTGAAACAACCTTGGAAAACAATCCTCAAAAGTGTCAAACGTGGCGATAGCGACCGTATTCTTACGGCCTTTAACGCTCTGCCTACCCCGCAAGGGATAAAGGCGTGATATATGTTGTTGTTGTTGTTGTTGTTGTTGTTGTTGTTGCCTTGCTATGACTGAGCCGCGGTACTCCAGATGGAAGAGAAGCCGCCGTTGATAATGGCGATAGTTGCAGGTTCGAATTCTGCCCAACGTAGAAAATCTTGCAAGTTTTGTCAATCATTTGCCTGGGAAATACCTAGCATGGGAAGTGTTTTTAAAAACTTGCTAATCAAATCAAAACTTTTGGTTTGCCAAAACTGATTTGCGACTGCTACTTGCTCTCTCTCTCTCTCTCTGCTGCTTGTCGACCTACATATGAATTTGAGCTCGAATATTACAGCGGCGACATCTGGAGACAACATTTCTAGCACACGTGTTCAAAATTATAATGTAGCACATGATAAGCAGAAATGTTAGACTTAAAAACTTGCGTAAAATACATACAGGGTGTAAAAACTTTAGCTGAAAATACTTTAAGGGATGAACAAGCCCATGAAACTGAACAACTTTCCCAAAGGAACATGGGTCGTAATATGAAAAAATGGAAACACACAGAGGGAGTACAAGTTGCAAGTTTCAAAATGATTTCAAACCTTTTCCACTTTCATTTTAGACAAAGAATCTAAAATCTGATTTATTTTATCTTTCTAAAACGTTGCACGGTTTTATTGCGATTGAATAGAGTTTTATCTACAGTTTGAGAAGAAACATTGTCTGAATAAATCGCTGTCTTGACGACAATGTTTTTTTATTTAGATGATATCTTTGTTTGATGGAAATAGAAATTGAAATACAGGCTGACAACCTGACACGAAAGTGATACACGGCTTAAACAACCCTCAAATACATGCCAGAAGTGGCGACAACAACCGTATTTTACGGCCGTTGACGCTCTACCTACCCCTGAGGGATAAGGCGTGATGTGTGCGAATTAGGTTACGATAAGAGCTGTTGGTGCTGGTTGTGTTCAGCTGCTGTTTTAGGCGACAGGCTGACAACCTGTCACTAAAATAATACTCGACTTATCTGAGACAACACTCTAAGACATGCAAGACATGGCGACAACAACCTATTTTACGGCCGTTGACGCTCTACCTACCCTAAGGGATAAAGGCGTGATGTGTGCGAATTAGGTTATGATAAGAGCTGTTGGCGCGGCGCGATTTTCCCTCCAAAATTGACTAATAATCTGAGGGCATTATCTATGAAGGCATCGCAGCTTCATTATTGGCTGATCTTGAGTATTCAGAAAGTATCTTCACTCAGTTTAGGAATGCTCGGGTTCTATTCCTATTTCAGACAAAAACAGATTTTAAATGAGAATAATTAAACCGACTACACTACACAGTGAAGAAACACTTAATAATCTAATCTTGAAACTATTTATTTAACTGTTTATTATACACAAGATAAAACACAGGACAATCACATCAGGATAAAAAACAGAAAATATACTACTTATTTCTAAAAATTAATATCTTCTAGCAGTAAGTATTCATTTGATTTTAATAAGGTTTGTCTAATTATGTAAACCACTATAAAATTTTGTCAGAATCTGTTTAGTAGTTTATGAAAAGAACAATCTTAGATGCATTTACCTACATACTTACGCTTCCAAAATTATACACGTATCGTACTTATGTTGTGCCTTTTCATAGCATTCTTTAAAAAATTGCTCTATCTATGCAGTTGGATATTAAATTCACACACGGTAAATGAACCAACGACCTTAAATATTCTCAGTCAGTACGGACTACACCATCACTCTACTAATCGTATTAATTTATTCCGAAAATTAGGGGCGATTTTTTCTTGAAATTGGAAAAAACTGAGATAATTCTTGCTTAAGTTAATTTTGGTCCTGTCAAAACTGGTAATTGGAATGGTACTTGCTAATCTTGGACCCAGTTTGACGACCGATGTGGCGCAGTGGTAGTGCGACTGCCTTAGACGCAGAAGGTTCCGAGTTCGATTCTCGGTGGGTCATTCACAAAGTATTTATCACTTTGTGAATTTGTTCCCAGTCTGGTTAGGACATTGCGGGCTGAACCACCCTATTGTCCGTAAGTAAGATGGTTCCGTGTTTCGGATGGCACGTTAAGCCGTAGGTCCCGGTTGCTGTCTATGATCACTTAGACGGCGGTCGTTACACAACCATGTCAGAAGCCTGCTACTTGTAGAAGGCGGTTGAAAAATTCTGACACTAGGTTTCATCAGGTCGTTGGTCGACTCGGTGTCCCACACGACAAGAGAGAGACCCAGTTCGACTTCTGCCCATATCTCAAAAACTAGATAATGTAGTACGGTTCTAATTTTAGTAACTGATGGGCAAGAAAGGTTTTCGAATGGCGGCCACGGGCCGGAAGACGTAGTGTTGGACGGCTTCCCATAAGGAAGACAGATGATCTGGTGAAGATCGCTGGACGCCAGTGGATGCAAGTTGGGTATGATCGTTCACTTTGGAAATCTTAAGGGGAGGCCTATGCTTAGCAGTGGACGTCTTCCGGCTGAAATTATAATGATGATGATGACAAATTTTTGGGAATAAGACATTTTCCCGGGATGTATTATATTATACATACATATATCACGCCTTGCGGGGTAGGCAGAGCCTATTATATTATACCTTTCTCATATTTAAAGAAAAATGCATTCGTTGTGTAGTACATACATTTATTATACAGACATAGTGGGTAATGTTGGGTGTGTGTGTATTAGAATGACCCAACATCACCCTTTAAATTGCCTACAAACCTCAGCCGGACTCCCTGTATAAGAGATCTTTCTTAGATATATTCTCTTAGTAAGAGATAAAGGTAAGAGATAAAGTGGTATAATATGGGGGTCGTCGTACTAGAGAGAATAGGACAATTTATCAAAGTACGTATCCTGATGATAAAGTATTGGGGAAGAATAGAAAAGGCAGTTCACTATGATCCTGTGTAGAATTACAATCAATCGGTTATTTCCAAGTAGATTCACAACGAATGCTTTTAGAAAGTTAAGAATTTACAATACAATACTGTCACTAAATAAATGAATTAGTCATTGTAAAAAAGAGAAAATTGTTAGACACAATCTCTCAATCTCTTTTTATAACAATTTTATGTTCCTAGTAGAAACGCGGCACGAGTGGGACAAAATAATGGCACGTGTAAGATATTGGCCTGATGCTACTGGGACACTTATACTACTCTGTCGAAAAAAAACTGCATCAAAATCAGTTATGTAGTTTTAATGATTTAAGCATAGATACATGTTACATTCATGAAAAGTAAATTCAGTTATAGGGATAGACGCAAAAAGTGACTGCGCTGTACTACGCGATTAACCGAGTTAAAATGAAGTAAACTGGTACGTAATTACTAATTAGTTAAAGCGCTTTCCGACCCGGCAAAGTTGTGATGAACGAGGTTTAGATTGAATTAAATCTACTACACTAGTTAAAGTCAGCTGTATGATTAATCGAGGTCGGTTGGCGGGCAATTTAACACAAATGGTAACTATTAGTTAAATTGTAAAATGTTTGAATAGGGCGTGTGATGCCGGCTTAGAATAACATCACCCCACATCCTTCCCGTGGGTGTCGTAAGAGGCGACTAAGGGACTCGAGAGTATTATTGTATTACAATTTTTAGGCGACAGGCTGACAACCTTTCACTATAGTGATACACATGTTTTCTGAAACAACCTTGGAAAGCAATCCTCAAGAATGTCAGACGTGGCAATAGTGGTGTATTCTTACGGCCACTTTCGCTCTGCCTACCCCGCAAGGGATAAAGGCGTGATATATGTAGGTATGTATGTAAAATATAAATTCCAAAGTCAAGGTCTAAAATCGATCGAATTTGAAAAGCAGTTTTTCATTATTAATGAGCGTCTGAAGTGGCGCAGTGGTAAGTGCCTGTGACGCAGAAGGTCCCGAGTTAGATTCTGGGTGGGGTACTCACGATACTGATATTTAATACCTTTTTAAATTGTTCTCAGTCTGGCTAGGACATTGCGGGTTGAAACCACCTCATAGTCCGTAAGAAAGATAATCATCTTGTTTCATCAACCGTGTTTCGGATGGCACGTTAAGTAGGTCCCGGTTGCTGTCTATGACAGCGGTCGTGACACAACCGTGTCAGATGCTTGCTACTTGTAGAGGTAGTAGGCGGTTGATATATTCTGACATTATGGTTTCATTGGGTCGTTGGACGACTCGGTTTCTCACACGAAAAGAAGAAGAGATTATTCATTGTTATAATACAAGGGGTTCCTTCTTACTATGCCGTGAGATGCCGGCTTAGAATAGCATCACCCCATTTCTTTCGCGCGGTTGTCTCAGCTGCGCGAGTTACACTGACTAGACTATAAATTATTATAAATTCTAAATGGTGGATTTTAAACGCGAAATGAGTGCAGTCGGGATTTTGTTTTTTAATGGTCGTGGTTTGTATGGATTTGAGATTGTCAAAATTTATTTATGGATTCTGTCTGTTCGTGTCTGTTCTTTGTATGGATTTGCTCACACAATACAATACACATATCACGCCTTTATCCCTTGCAGGGTAGGCAGAGCAATAACGGCCGTTAAAATACGGTCGCTATTGCTACGTCTGACATTTTGAGAATTGTATTCCAAGGTTGTTTCAGAAAACATGTGTATCACTATAGTGAAAGGTTGTCAGCCTGTCGCCTAAAAATTGTAATACACTAATACTCTTGAGTCCCTTAGTCGCCTCTTACGACACCCACGGGAAGGATGTGGGGTGATGTTATTCTAAGCCGGCATCACACGGCATGTAGTGATTTGACATTGTCAAAATTGGCTTTAATACTCTAATCGCGTTTTGGCACAAATGGGGTGACGTAAAACTCATTATCTTCTAAATTTCTTCTATTAGAAGTGTTCTGATCATTCATCAATCAGTAGATCTATTGATCAATCAACATAATGCAATCAATCTTCAGTCAGAAGCTCCTCCTTTTGTAACTGTTAGTATGTATGGATTTAGATGTGAAATACAGTATGTGACAAAATGCTGTTCATATATCACGCCTCTATCCCTTGTGGGGGACACAGAGCGGACATAAAAATAAGATCGCTATCGCCACGTCTGACAAGTTTTAAGGGCATTTCCAGATGATTCGTGTATCACTGTAATGACAGGTTATCGGCCTGTCGCCTAAAGACGCAATGAAAACCTCGAGTCCCTTAGTCGCCTCTTACGACACCCGCGGGAAAAAATGTGGCGATGCTATTTTAAGCCGGCATCACACGGTCCCTAGAAATCGAACCAAATAAATTATTGTAATTTTCTATTCCTCTACTTCTAAGACTATAGCAGTAACGTATTTTTCTACTTTATAATGTACACGATGTGATGCCGGCTTAGAAAAGCATCACCCCATTTCTTTCCCTTGGGTGTCGTAGAAACCGAGTAAGGGATTCGAGGGTTTCATGTGTATCTCAATTTTTTGCGAAAGGCCGACAACCTGTCACTAAAGGGATACCGGACTTATCTGAAACGACCCTCAAACATTGTCAGACGTGGCGATAAAGACCGTAATTTTACGGTCGTTAATTATTACAGAGACTATTTCCTTCCACTTGCTACGATCCTGGCATATCTGCATTCATCAGTCTTTTCATGCACGCTCGTCGGTTTAGGGTACTTCTGATCTGATCTTTCTTTAAAACGTCCCCGATCTGCTCCAGGTAGGTTCTTTGCGGCCTTCCCCTTCCAACATTTATTTGTCTATTTTACATACATACATACATACATACATACATCACGCCTTTCTCCCTTGCGGGGTAGGCAGAGCGTTAAAGGCCGTAAGAATACGGTCGCTATCGCCACGTCTGACATTTTTGAAGATTGTTTTCCAAGGTTGTTCCAGAAAACATGTGCATCACTATAGTGACAGGTTGTCAGCCTGTCGCCTAAAAATTGTAATACTCCAATACCCTCGAGTCCCTTAGTCGCCTCTTACGACACCCGCGGGAAGGATGTGGGGTGATGCTATTCTAAGCCGGCATCACACGGCAAATGTCTATTGTCTAATGTCTATTTTAGTGTGCAATAAATGGTATAATTAAATATACTATGTAGTCATGCTCTGCACCAAACGTCAGACATCTGCGCAGTGTCATCACAAAAATAACTGCTCGGATAATTTGTATTGTACTTAAGTCTATTTTCGTATACGCTTTGATTTCGATGCGACGCGAGTACTACAGTACTCGATTTATTATCGAATGCTTGGAATCAATCGACTTTGATGCGTGTATCAAGATGAGTGAATGTTATAGTTAGTATTGGGTGCATTGAACTTTTAGAGTTTCAATTTATCACGCCCATATCCCTGATGGGGTAGGCAGAGCGCTTACGACCATAAAAATACGATTGCAATCGCCACGTCTGACAAATTAGTATTAGTGCTACATTATTATTAGTGCTCAGTAGTAGAGCAGCGGGCCGGTACCCCACGCGGCCCGGGTTCGATTCCCGGTCGACGCTTCTAAATTTTTTGATTTCTTCTTTTCATTGAATCGTTAAATAGTTGTATCTTACATCTTGAACCATGGACAGGAGTGTACATCATCTAGAATCTAGACAAAGCGCGCTTCCTAGTGGTAAAATTAGATCGTCGATCGAATCCCTCTGGCTTTGGTTGTCAACTTGCCTTTGTCTTTTGTTTGTTCCTACCGTCTTGTAGATATAGGTATTATGGATGTAGGATGTCTTCTCTCTCTTTTCGTGTGGGACACCGAGTCGTCCAACCACCCGATGAACCCTAGTGTCAGTATTTTTCAACCGCCTCTACAAGTAGCAGGCTTCTGATATTGTTGTGTAACGAGTGAAGTGATGTGATCTCGACAGCAACCGGGACCTACGGCTTAACGTGCCATCCGAAACACGGAACCATCTTACGGACAATCGGGTGGTTCAGCCCGCAAAGTTTTAACCAGACTGGGTTGCACTGGCTGTTTATCTTTTTCTGTAGGAATGAGACGTTTTCCCAGCATTTATTACGTATTAACCTTTCTTTTGAATCACTCTATCTTTATAAATATAGAATCTGTGAGTGATTTTTTTATAAAATTTACATGGTTTAGGAAGAAACAGCGGTGGGCTTGATAGATAAACAGACAGACAGAGAAACGCCAGAAGTGGTCTTATTTTATCCCACATCTTTATGGGGTGATGCTATTCTAAGCCGTTATCTTTCCGCATTTCTCGCGAAAGCCTTACAGTGCAGCATTTCTTAAGCCTAGACATCCATCTGGTGCTTGTCTCTAAAGGATTGTTGCAAGACGGTTTCGTATGCAGTTTTCGTGGCATAAGTTAAAAGAATAACACGTTTTATATTCTAAAAGTAGGCCTTTGCCCTGCTGAGACACATCGAACAGGCTACGTAAAAAAAAAAGTTTTGTGTGAGAATGAAAATGAAAACTGACAAGTGTCCTTAAACACCTAACACGGTAAGTGTTTTAATATTCTTGACTATTGGTCTAGAATCTAGACCCTAGGCAGAAACTAGATGTAGGCTCTAGATTAACCAAATTAAGACAGAGTCAATGATATAAAGAAAAAGGCAAAATGACAAACTCGCTAAAATTTCAAGTAATCTTGTACACACAAATATTTGAGGGCCGTTGACCGATAACCGATGAAGAAGAAAGGTTCTCTTCTGGCGGCCACGGGTCGGAAGACGTAGTGTTGGACGGCCTCGCACAAGGTGGACACATGATCCGGTGAAGAACGCTGGACGCCAGTGGATGCAAGTTGCGCAGGATCGTTCACTTTGGAGATCTTTGGGGAAGGCTTATGTTCAGCAGTTAACCACTTCCGGCTGAAATGATGACGATGAGGATGATGAAAACCTTAGTCGCCTCTTACGACCCAGTAAAGAAACAGGCTGATGCTATTGATACGGCTATTCTAAACCGGCCTCACACAGCATAACTTATTTATTGTGGATAAAAGAACTATCTTAAAGGGAAATTTTGGTTCCTATACTTTCGCGAAGAGCTGGATGCATTTAGTGAGGAGTGGTATCTGGAGGTCCAGAGCAAAATATGGAAAGAGAAGAAGGATGCCTTTGCCCAGCAGTGGGACGATGTAGGCTAATTAAGATAAGATACCTTTTTTCTATTTCCGACGCTATTTATTTCACGCTTACTCTTGTAGCTTAAAAACGCACAAACACTAAGATCCGTGGTTGTTCTCGGAGCGCGAAAATGGTGTTTTAAGATTCATGAAGATCTCCCGAGACTACGTCTGTTTTCTACAAGAGATATTGTTGTGCCTACTTGTTGTATACAGGGGGTTCCGATAATAAAGGATCAATAGCATCACTACATAGTACGAGTATAAAGCAAAGTCGCTTTTCGCGTCTGTATTTATTGCAGTGTGATGCCGGCTTAGAATAGCATCACCCCACATCCTTCCCGCGGGTGTCGTATGAGGCAACTAAGGGACTACAGAGTATTGGTGTATTACAATTTTTAGGCGACAGGCTGACAACCTGTCACTATAGTCATACACATGTTTTCTGAAACAACCTTGGAAAACAATTCTCCAAAATGTCAGACGTGGCGATAGCGACCGTATTCTTACGGCCGTTAACGCTCTGCCTACCTCGCAAGGGGAAAGGCGTGATATATGTATGTATGGAATGGTATGGAGCCTCAGATTTACCAATCGGTGGTTATTGAGCAGTCTAAAGCTGGCATTCATCCAGTAACGCGACTGTTCAAAAAGCTGAATTTCACTTTTCACTTGATATCCAATAACTTGCTTATTTCATCTACGATACACGTAATTCAATTGGTTCACCTGATAATCCGATGACGACCGATGTGGCATAGGTAGTGCGACAGCCTTTGACGCAGAAGGTTCCGGGTTCGATTCTCGGTGGGTCACTCATAAAGTTCATAATTATTCATTAATTTGTGAATTTGTTCCCAGTCTGGTTAGGACATTGCGGGCTGAACCACCCCATTGTCCGTAAGATGGTTCCGGGTTTCGGATGGCACGTTAAACCGTAGGCCCCGGTTGCTGTCTATGATTACTTAGACGGCAGTAGTTACACAACCATGTCAGAAGCCTGCTACTTGTAGAAGGTGGTTGAAAAATTCTGACACTAGGGTTCATCGGGTCGTTGGTCGACTAGGTGTCTCACTCGAATAGAGAGACCTGATAATCCGTAAAAAAAGTTGTTGCTAACTATGGAGAGCCCTCGTTAAGTCATCGGCCCCGTTTCTATGTCCAACTGAATTAGTACAACCATTTCGCAGGTCTACTAGTTAAATGGATGGTTTAAGAACTCTGAAAACAGGGCTCAGCGAGTCGTTTCTCTACGTTTTTGGTCATTTGCGTTTTTGTCTGTGGTTTACGTGCCTTCTTTTTTAAAGTCGGTTGAAAAGGCAGTAATACATACATACTATATCACGCCTTTATATCTTACGGGGTAGGCAGAGTTAACGGCCGTTAGAATACGGTCGCTGTCGCCACGTCTGACATTTTTGAGGACTTTTTTCCAAGGTTTCAGAAAACATGTGCATGTCACTATGACAGGTTGTCAGCCTGTCGCCTAAAACTTGTAATACACCAATACTCTCGAGTCCCTTAGTCGCCTCTTACGACACCCGCGTGAAGGATGTGGGGTGACGCTATTCTAAGCCGGCATCACACGGCACACATAGTATGTAGTCTATAGCAAAGTCGCTTTACGCGTGTGTATTTATTTATGTTTGCTAAAATCTTCAAAACTACACTACGATTTTGATGCAGTTTTCTCAATAGATAGAGTGATTCCAGAGGAAGGTTCTTATGTATAATACTTGCGGGGAAACATCTTATTCTGAATTATTACTATGAATGAACAGCGTGAGCAATCGCTAAAGTTTAAAATTTAGTGTTACAGGCTTACTAGTTTTTTAAACGGTTTAAGAAATCCGATATCAGGGTTCATCGAGTCGTTTTTGTCTGTGGTTTACGTGCCTCCTTTTTAAAGTCAGTTGAAAAGGCAGCAAAATGGTTCGAAATGGAGCCCCAAGTTTGCAAATTGGCGGTTATTGCTGGCACATATCCAGTAGCGGTCTGCTCAAAAAGCTGAATGCCACGCTTCCGGCTGAATATGGATCATACTGCAGTTTATCGAGACTACCGCTGATTTATTGCTTGCCTTTTACATGTATCATTTTCCGTCAAGGACGAACGAATTGCCCTTAATATTGTGGTTGGAAAATTCAACACAATTTCTTTGATTTCGGGGTGAAAAAAAAATTGCTGCAAATATTTTAAGGGTGAATCAGCTCATGTAAGTAAACAATTTTCCCCAAAGAACATAGGTCGAAATATGAAAAATGAATCGATTTCCCATATCTACTTAATTACCTACTGACCAAGTCAATTTGTATGCGAGGTCCAAAAGATTTTCTCATATATCGATCTATGTTTTTGGGAAAAGTTGTTTAGTTTCATGGGCTGATTCACTCTTCAACTTTAGACCTTATACACGGTGTAAAAAAAATTGCTGCAAATATTTTAATGGATGAACCAGTCCATGAAACTAAACAACTTTCCCCAAGGAACATAGGTCGAAATATGAGATTTTTTTAACTCCCAAACAAAACTACCTGCTGACCAAGTCAATTTATATACGAGTTCTAAAAGATTTTGTCATATTTCGAACTATGTTTTTGGGAAAAGTTGTTTAGTTTCATGGGCTGATTCGACTCTTAAAATATTTACAGCTAATATTTTTACACATTATATAATTCTGTTACGTAAACCGTATTGGTCTTTCCTATACTTTGTAGCCCTATACCTGTAATTTTTTTCAACACAGTCATTACGGAAGTTAAATTTTCTCTCTTTTTTACAGGTAAGTCTACAGAGTACATCTACGGTTCCCGTCCGTAATACGCGTAAATTGGTAAATAGTAAGTAAAAATCCATTATCATCATAGGCTTTTCCGTAGACTGCTAATTTACTAAAAATTGTAATACACCAATACTTTCTAGTCTCTGAGTCGCCTCTTACGTTACCTTTTTCTAACGGTACGCACCTAGGTATGTGCTGTTATATTGTCATGTTATTTTTAATGATTCCATGTATTGTTAGGTATTATTATTCATTAATGTTTTTGTTTTATTTATTCTCATAACTGATGAATTAATGTATTTTTGACATGTAACTTTGTTGTTATTAATAAAAGTATTGTATTGTATTGTATTGTATTGTATTGTATTGTACGACACCCACGGGAAGGATGCTATTCTAAGCCGGCGTCACACGGCACAAAAAATACTCTATTTATCAAAAATATTGCACCTACAACGGGGCTTTACCCATTAAATAATACAGCATCTAGTGGAATCGAAGTAACAGAACCTTGTTGTAAAATTTAGATCAGACCTTTGTTTAATCAAACTACAACTGATGATGGAAAAAACGGAATACCTAATTTACATTTCGTCGTATGTAAAAGATATGAATCCCAAGAACGGGCAGCAGCCTTCTCTGTGAATACCTACAATATCTTGCACTGCGCTCGCCAATCCGCCTGCCATGCGTGGTGCATGGCAAGACCCTCTGATTGGGGGAGGCCCATGTCCAGCAGTAGACTGTTGTGGCTGTAGAAAAAAGACACAATGTATATGGTTCTTTCAGGCTACTTGTACGCAGTGTAAAAGGTTCGATTCAGTTTTAATGAATTCACGAACTGTACGGTCACGGAGGACAGTAACCAGTGGAGAACGCATGCGGGGGCGACCGCACTCACTTGATGTATGCTTTATAAAGCAGACGCATCAAAATTTTGATTAGTCGGGTTGAGACTGTGCGAAAGAACGGACGTTCCGCGCTTCGTTTTTTGGCGTATAAACGTAAACAAGAATGCCTTCCTGTGCAGTGAAATGGTGTGGAAAGTGTAGTACAACATCAAGTTCCGCAAAAGACGGGATAACATTTTATAGGTAAACATTTTTATGCTTGATTCTTTCAAAATTTCATTTTAATAAAAAATAATTCCAGATTTATAATTTCTGATGCGCTCCCGTTGATGTCTTTCATTGCTATCCCTTTCTAACGCACGGGTGTGTCCATACGTAGGCTGGCTCTTTCTTCGTATTAGTGCTATACCACTGTTCTCAGAAGTATAGAATGATTTTATCGATAATTCTGGGATCGTCATAAAAGAATTGTTAATGTACGTACTTAACAACTTACCTATAATGTATATTATATGAATGAATGCATTCGGGGTATATGTAGTGGCGCGGACGCATTCCCCCCGCGCCAAAATTTCGTGTTTCATTATTATAAATAAAAGATCTTGCGCTAGTCGAATATCAATTTGTAACATACATACATACATACATACATACATATATCACGCCTTTATCCCTTGCGGGGTAGGCAGAGCGTTAATGGCCAATGGTAAGAATATGGCCACTATCGCCGCGTATGACATTTTTGATGTTTGTTTTCTAAGGTTGTTTCAGAAAACATGTGTATCAGATCACTATATATCGATAATTACCTCTCCCCCCGCAAAAATCAGTGAGCTTGGTTTTGAACAAAATCGTACCGACGCGTTCTCCACTGGTTACATTTACATTACATTTTTGTCTACACTGCGGCCTACTTTTGGTAGGCAGCGCGTGCGTAATTTCTTAGCTATAATTTTTAGTGTTGCATCGGACGCTCACTCAAGCGCTACCTAAAGTTATCTGGCAACGTAAGGAATACTAAACCTCTAATCGGAGTGTATTCTTTCTATATAATAAACAGTAAATTATCTGTGATCTTTATCTTGTGAATCAACATCTGTCAACTTACCTGGGCTATCGGCCACACATCTAATAATTATCGGGCAATCGCCACATCTTACTCATCGATCATCACTGCGTCATCTTATCTACTCTGTCTCAATGTGTATATGAGTCCGCGCTAACTTACAACTAGCCTGGACCATACACGAACGCAATCCTCTGTATGTTCCCAGTTTCATTATTTTCGGTATACAATTCTCTGGTGTTACAGCTTGCCACATTGTATTGTTACGCGGTTGCCCTAACTTGCCCCTTCTCTACGCTACGCTAATTATTAAAGTTTCGTTTGAGGGGCTGTAAAAAGGTATCCCCTCAAAAACATCACTACATAGTATAAAGCAAAGTCACTTCGCGCGCGTCTGTATGTATGTATGTATGTATGTGTGCTTATATCTTTGAAACTACCCAACGGATCTTGATGAAGTTTTTTTCAAAAGATAGAGCGATTCAAGAGGAAGGTTTTTATGTATAATAACATGCTTAATATATTAGAGAACTACTTATAATTTTAGGATTTCTGATGTGAAGTCGTAAATAAACACAGTTTTTTGGGCTTACATTGCAAACGCTGGCTGAAATCTAGGAGATAGATCAAAATAATGTTCCGAAGTATTGTATATCTTAAAGAGGTCTACAAAAAAGTCCGTGGTGTTATATGTGTACCTCTTAGGGATAACCCACAATAACCACTTTTTACACTTTACTTTCCACAATAAATAATGGCTTATTTACGAAGCGATTTTAAGCAATACAGCATTAATCCTTATCGAATTAAGTAACTTAAACATATTTTGCATTTATTATAGAAAAATAAAGCCCTTTACAGCATATCATTTAGATGAATATTTTCGAAGATATTACAGATTTAAAATATAGGGACGGCGCCTTTGCCTCCGGGCTTATTTACGAAGCGATTTTAAGCAATACAGCATTAATCCTTATCGAATGAAGTAACTTAAACCAATTTTGCATTTAATATAGAACAATAAAGCCCTTTACAGCATGTCATTTAGATGAATATTTTCGAAGATATTACAGATTTAAAATATAGGCGTCAGCGTCTTTGCGGCCGTAGGTAGGTACCGGTCGGCTGGCGCGCGGCGGCGCGGCGCGTGCCTGTCTATAAATGGCACACGTTTGCTGGTAAAATCATTAAAAACTTTCATAATAGAGTGCACAATACTAACAGGATGTGGTACTGGGGAAGATGTATTGATTCCCCGAATTCCTCTGATACCATCGGATTTACCGTTCGAATTTAAACGCCTGCAGTTTCCAGTAAAGACTTCTTTTGCGATGACCATAAACAAATCGCAGGGTCAAACTTTCAACGTTACAGGCTTAGATTTGAGTGTTGAGTGTTTTTCACACGGTCAGCTATATGTCGCTCTTTCAAGAGTAACCTCTAAAGAAAACATGTTTGTATTGTCTAATGACAAGAAAGCTGTGAACGTTGTATATAGAGAGGTTCTGTAGTAAATTTTATTGTATAAAGATAAAATAAATAAGTAAAAGGTGCAAAAAAAAAGTAAATATGTAGTAGGTATAATTTAGATATTCCAAAAAAGATAGCGGGAAATTCTCACACTTTCTTCTCAGCAGGGAATTATTTTACTACGATATTAACGCGTGCGAAGCCGCGGGCAAAAGCTAGTTAATATATAAAAAAAATCCAAGTCTCGCTACTGAGCTGTTCAACCGTAAAAAGGTATGAGATCCATTTGAAACCAAGTCGGCTATCGATTTGTTCATTCCCCACTTAAGAGATCTATCTTAGTTAATTACGCAATTAGTTAATAAGCATTATTTTATAGTGACCATATCAATATTTTCAATATATTTTAATGTTTACAATAAATTGAATGACTTAGCCATCGCACTAGAACAGAAGGTTAACGTGTAATACATATTAAAATTAATACATTCAGTGCGATTGCCGAGACTTGGATTTTTTTAATATATTAATGTTTTTATAGGGGATCTCATTTCTTTTTGTAGGTAGTCTTCCTTTTTTTCTTTTGCGGCTCTATTTCTTGAGCCTCAGCCACGGTTTTTCTCATAGCCCACTCTCTATCTTTATGTGGTTTTCTCGGAATCTTTGTAGTAATGATTTTTGTCAAGTCTGGACGGTAAATGCTTCTTAGTCTATTGTATTCACAAATTGCGTATTCTTGCGCTTTAATACTTCCAAAGTCTATGTTTATAAAATGTAAGCCGCCCAGACTTGTTACTCTTGATAGTGCTACATAAGCTTGACCAGATGTAAATACAGCTGAACCTATATCCATCAGCGCATTATTCAGACTGAGGCCTTGACTTTTATGTATAGTTATAGCATAGGCTATACATATTAGAAACTAACAGCGACATCTGTGATTATTTTGCTGGACCAAAACAAAGTATTTTAGGAGCGACAGCAAAATATAACTTGGTAAACAGTACATTTCTATGGAATTACAAAGTTATTTATGCTATCGGTTCATCTAGAAAACTGCATTGAAATTGCTAGATTTTTAAGTTTTTCCTTGATTCATACACTAAACCCAAATTATATTCTAAATTAGAAGTCTCTATGTCTGCTAGAAGTGCCTTAGAATTTTGATGATCGGTCAGTGAGTGAGTGAGTGAGTCAGTCAGTCAGTCAGTCAGTCAGTCAGTGACAAAATTAAGAACTAAAGGTATATCTTTCTTGGCACACATATGAGGTAAATTTTTAGAAAGTTTGCTTAAGATGAGGTTATTCAATTTATCGCAGAACTACATCAACTAATTCAATATGTAAATAGTGGATCAGTAGTTGAGAATTAGTTGCAAAACTAAAGTTGAATTAGCATGCCACGCGTCCTTGGTAACTATTAAGCCGCGATAGCCCAGAAGAGGCGTCGCCAGTGCTAAAGGCGAAAGTCGCAGGTTTAAATCCTGGCTTGGGTAGAAATCTTTGCACATTACTTAAAATTTTATACCTACCTAACAAGGATTTGTACTTTCGAAGTTAATCAGTTTTTAGCTGTGAGTTACCTTGTGATGCCGGCTTAGAATAGCACCACCCCATTTCTTTCCCGTGGGTGTCGTAGAAGCCGACTAAGGGACTCGAGGGTTTCATGTGTATTGCAATTTTAGGGGACAGGCTGACAACCTGTCACTATAGCAATACACGACTATCTGAAACAACCCTCGAACATTGTGTAACGTGACGATAAAAACCGTAATTTTACGGTCGTTTACGCTCTGCCTACCCCGCCAGGGATACAGGCGTGTGTGTTTGTAGTTGTGAGTTTATAGCTCATCGTTTTCCCAAGGGAACAAGTAAGTCGTTTTTTGATTGGTTAGAAAAGAGCGTCGGTGGCAAGTGGTTAGAACAACGGTCTTACAATCGTGAGACCTGATTTCGATCCCCGCCATGTACCAATGTGTTTTTACTCACATTAATTTACCGACTGCTTCTACGGTGAAGGAAAAAAACATCGTGATGAAACCCATGTTCAAATAAAATTTGAATACAGAAGATAATTAAATGTGAATTAACCTAGGATTCGGGCCAGGTTAGTCTTCGGGTTGCAGTGGTCAGTCACTTTGTGTAAAAACTTGGTTCCACGTCAAATCCCCTAGGTTAGGTAGCCGACCCCGGCAGAGAAACGAGAGAAGGTAAGGAGAATGATGTTGAAAAACGCTCAGGTTATACACCTACCCTTACAATTTTCAGTCTCGTGTACATCACCCTGAATAATAAATAGAGGGTGCGCGCGTTTGTTTCTCGGCGAGATTGCGTGCGGGAATAATGTATGGAGCGGTTTTCGAACCTCCTGTATACCTGCAAAATCTAGTTTGAGGTAGATTTCTCTAACTTACACTCTTGTGAGAATAAATTAATGAACTACGTAGGTAAAGGGGGTCCAAATTATCTTAATCCAGATTTTTTAATACGGGAAAATTCCTATAAACATCGTAACGCCCATATGTCTTTTAAAAGATAATCGTAGAATGATAGATCCATGCCCAAGGTTTTGTCTTTTCATACATACATACATATATCACGCCTTTATCCCTTGCGGGGTAGGCAGAGCGAGAAAACATGTGTATAACTATAGTGACAGGTTGTCAGCCTGTCGCCCAAAAATTGTAATACACCAATACTCTCGAGTCCCTAAGTCGCCGCTTACGACACCCGCAAGAAGAGTGTGGGGTGATGTTATTCTAAGCCGGCATCACAGGGCATAATAAAAACTTTTCTTATTTAAATAGCGTCGCAAAGCTCAAAAGCTCTTCGCGTATTTACTGAGGTAAAGCTCAGGAACTCCCTCCAGCTTAGTGCTCGGACGACATAAAAAATTCACCTTTACAACCAGGGATGGAGTTAGGTATGCCGGCTTACGCTTGCATCACCCCATTGTTTTTTTCGCGGTTGTAGTTAGAGGCGATCAAAAGACTCGAGAGTTCTAAAACCTTTTTATTACGAGTAACACGCTTTTATTCTCTGTATGTATGTAACTATGTACTAATATAGTCTATGAAATCTAATTTAACCATCTTCTGAAGATTGTACCGTCATGAAATTGGCAGTTGTATGTGTATTTGATGACAATCCAATAATATGGTACTGTCGAGCTGATCTGATGACGGAGCCGGAAGATATGAACTGGAACTTCATGATAGATGATTGTATCATAGCCGTGTTTGGACTTGTTAGAAAGGACTTGTAATAAACAGTGTTTTTTATTGTTTTAAAACAATTATTTAAAACAGACTCGTCCTCTTTCTTGCTTTTCGTGTGGGACACCGAGCCGTCCAACGACCCAATGGACCCTAGTATCAGAATTTATCAACTGCTTTGTCTCTCCGGACTTGTCGGTAAAGATTCCCGGCTCCCTCACACATCACGTCTTTATCCTTTGCGGGGTGGACAGAGCCTCTGAATCCATCCCTGTTCTAAGAAAGAGCTTATTGCAGTGTGCAGTGGTATAACCCACCATAACGCCACCATCTCGACACGGATTTCCGGCTCTTTCACATGTTACGCTTTTATCCCTTGCGGGGTGGACAGAGCTTCTGAATCCTGCTCTAAAAAGAGCTTATTGCAGGGTGCGATGGTTCTGCTTTTCTTTTCGTATGATCCAACCCAAGTCGTCCAACGACCCGATGAACACTAGTGTCAGAATTTTTCAACCGCCTTCTACAAGTAGCAGGCTTCTGACATGGTTTTGTAACGACCGCCGTCTATGTGATCATAGACAGCAACCGGGATCTACGACTTAACGTGCCATCCGAAACACGGAACCATCTTACTTACGGACAATCGGGTGGTTCAGCCCGCAATGTCCTAACCAGACTGGGAACAAGTTCACAAAGTGATAAATATCAACTTTGTGAGTGACCCACCGAGAATCGAACCCGGAACCTTCTGCGTCAAAGGCAGTCGCACTACCACTGCGCCACATCGGTGGACATGTGCAGTGGTGTAACCCTGTTACACACCACCGTCCCGGTACAGATCCCCGGCTCGCTGCCGATGCAATTTCACCAAAGGGAACGTCTGAACTGAATCTCGTCTCTAAATTGGTCTCTGTTTTGAATCTTGTGCCTAAATTGGTCTCTGTTTTGCCACAAGATGTTGCCAATTTGTTGGCAGCGCTGTTTTGAAGGTTGTTAACCAATTTGTTCATGTTTTACGGGATGTAAACGAATTATTATGCACCAGAATAATTATATTACTGTTCACAATAACATCGCCTAAAGCCAACCGTGGTGCAGCTAACCGCACATACGTTTGTCCCGGCATGTCAAAAGTCGTCGGTTCAAATCTCATCGGTGTCGTGAAGTTTTTCCGCTTGCTCCGTTTGTGTTAACTTTGTAACAAAAATATAATATCATTATTCATTATGTTTGGTTAAAAGACTAAGTATTCGAAATTGTGAACATTTCTACAAAACAGTAAACATTCATTTATCATAAATTTACTTGCACTCAAAACAAGAAATGGACATTACAATATGAAAACAAGGAGAACGCTGCTGCCCATTCCCTGAATAATTATCCCTTAGTCGCTTCCTATAGGACCTATACTATTGTCGGGTAAAACCCGTAGCACTATTATTATTATTTTTGAATTTTATTTTCATTTCTCTCCATAATATAGAGGTTTTCTCCCACCCCACGGCCCTTAGCCAAGTGAGATGGGGTCCGCGTTCTGTGATGCTGAGGTTACAGACGACGTGAGAAACTTGCGTACGATGCGGCAGTGTGTTCAAAATTGTTGCTTTCTGTAGGGTATTAATCAAATGTAAAGGGATATTTAGTATATTTAAACTATTTTTCAAGGTTTTGGGGACCACACCAGTGGAGGATAAAACAATCGGGACAATGTGCGTTGTTTGGACCTGCCACTGTGTGCCTATTTCTATGGATAAGTCTTGATATTTGGATAGCTTTTCTGTGATTGTTGATTGTATGTTATGTGTGTTTGGTATAGCGATGTCTATTAAATAAGCGGTTCTATTTTCTTTGTCATGTACAGTTATGTCGGGTCTATTGTAATGGACGGTCTTATCAGTAAGGATAGTTCTATCCCAGTAAATCTTGTAGCTAGAATTATTATTATTATTATTGTAAGCCTTTAGTGTCCCACTGCAGGGCAAAACCCGCAGCATACATTTTAAAATTCAAATTCAATTACGCGATGCACAGAACGCACGCTTAAAGCTCTATATTTCTTTTAAGCTTTAACGCTTTGCTTCCACAGCTTTTGAAGCGTTTAACTTGTGTGTTGCAGTGAAATATGAAAAAAATGGTAATTTCTCTTTTAAATTAGGATGCAGTTTAGCTTAGTTTCTTAGGTAATTTTGAAAACTGCGCTGGCACTATCCGTTATTCGTCCGTCGTTATACACCGTCCGGCCAGATGGACCGATGACTTAAAGAGAGTGGCTGGTAGCAACTGGATGGCGAAAGCGGGAGATCGTTGATTGTGGCGTACCCTGGGTGAGGCCTGTGTCCAGCAGTGGACTGCTATATGCTGATGTGATGTAGAATAAGATGGGATGTGATCTCATAGTTGAAGTTAAACGAATTTCTTAAGAGCGTCGGTAGCCAAGTGGTTAGGACATCGGTATTACAATCGTGAGACCCGAGCTCGATCCCCGCTATGTACCAATCTGTTTTTACTCACGTACATTTACCGACTGCTCTTACGGTGAAGGAGAAACATCGTTATGAAACCCACATTCAAACAAAATTAGAATTCAGATGATATTTGATTGTGACTTAGCATCCGGGCTAGGTCAGCCTTCGGGTTGCAGAGGTGTGTATGTGCAAAATTTGGTTCCACGTCAATTCCCCTAGGTTAGGTATCCGACCCCGACAGAGAACCAGTTGCTTTGTTGTCAGACTTGGACCGTAACACAATATAACCGCTCGCTCGGTAGCCACGAATCAGCGCTCCTTTGTATGACTGAAACCACTTACATTTATATGCGGCTTTCAAAGTTTTTAATTTAGCCATTTATGAATACGTTTCCGTACAATGTTTCAGCTAATTCGCTTTTTATTCTAACTGGAACGTCATGAATACAAAGCAGACGGGTCTGGTGGGTTTCTTTGTTGCAATAAGCTGGTTAGGATAGCTTAGCGAACACACAGGCACATACACACACAAATCACGCCTTTCCCTGGCGGAGTAGACAAACCGTTAACGACACTAAAACTATAAGACATTATAACGGGTTTTAACTCACGGTAGGGATATATCGAGCACCCAATATTTCACCCAAGCACCCAAGCACCCAAGAAGATGTCGCAGTTTCTACGGTCACCAAAGGATCGATTTCCATTAGAATGTCCAGGGGTGTATAAAATAGACTGTAGTTGTGGTAGTTGTTACATTAGTCAAACTAAGCGGACCATCTCCACCCGTGTCAAAGAGCACATAAAGGCAGTGAAAAACAATGAAGCACATAAGTCTGCCATTGCGGAACACCTGCTTGAGTCTGGTCCAAACCACTGGATCGAATTACATAATCCAAAAGTACTTTCGACCGAACGCCACTACATACCAAGACTGGTAAGCGAGGCTATTGAAATCACCAAGTACAAAAATTTCAATAGAGAAGATGGCTTCAAATTGTCAAGTACATGGAATCCAGTGGTAAATTTGTGTAAAAATAAGTTTGTGTCTAAGGCTGGTTTCAGAGCGACGCGTCTCGGCAGCGCTGCTCAGCCGCGCGCGCCTCGCATTACACTAGATTGTATGTAGCGTTTCATAGTGACGCGTTTTGAGCCGCGTCTCGGCCGCGCCGCCACGCGCCGCGGTCGGATCTCTTTCGATTGCCAGTAGCGTTTCAGAGCGACACGGTGCGGACGCGCGGCTGCGTACAGTCCAACACACTGTAATTTATGTACTCCTCTACGTGACTGAAAATGGATGACTTTATCGACACGGGGCGACTGATTGATGAAGTTCGTCATCGAGAATGTTTGTGGAATGCATCTGATGCGAATTATAAAAATAGGGACGCGAAAAATAAAGCTTGGGGAGAATTCGGGATAGAATTGTTCGGAGAAAATTTCACTACACAGAAAGGTTGGTAGAAAAACATTTATTAAGTAATTATTTAAACATTACAATCATTTTTGAGAAAGAATTAAATATTCTCCTTCTTATTTTTGTGTAAGAAGTAAGTAGATACATAGTATAATACAATATTTAGAAAAAAATACGAAACTTAAGATAATAAAGTTGCTTGTAGTTTACACAGTAATTCGTCAAACGTTGGTGGCGAAAGTCGAAAATGTTTATAAAATCTGTATCCATCTTCTCGTAAATCAGAAAACGATGTTACAAAGGCTCCTCTCAACAACCTTGTAGCATTAAAAGGATCGACTTGCAATCTTTTAAGACGTCGTTGTTGCACTCTTTTCCATATAACGTATATAGCTAATATAGTGATTACGTTTGCTGGCATAATGATTCTCTGCACTCGACCGTACACCACAACGAAGCGCGCGCGTCTGAATGTCGTTTCACAGCGAACGCGCTGCCCAGGCGCGCGCCCGAACCGCGCGCTGCTGGGCAGCGCTGCCGAGACGCGTCGCTCTGAAACCAGCCTAAACCTGCAATAAAATCATGCGATACCGTTAGTGTGTGTTGTCGAGATGACTTTCGAGTGAGTACCGATAGTGACCAAAGTGTTCCGAAAAAACGCAGAAGAATGAGGGTAGACAGATATGTTTGCCCTTAGCTGTCACCCGCAGCCGCTCCAGTTTACCCGTGAATATGGCGATTGCAACATCGCCGAAATATTGGGTGCTCGATATATCCCTACCGTGAGTTAAAACCCGTTATAATGTCTTATAGTTTTAGTGATAATAACCACGGAACCTTAAAATCAAGCGTTAACGACACGTCTGACAAAATGTTTGAGGGTCGTTTCAGATAAGTTTATCTTTATATTGTGATAGGCCTTTCGCCTAAAATTGCACCTGAAACCCTCGAGTCCCTTAGTCGGTTTGTACGACACCCACGGGAAAGAAATGGGGTGATGCTATTCTAAGCCGGCATCACACGGCAATACACACACACACACACAAATCACGCCTGGCGGGGTAGGCAGAGCTTTACCGGCCGTAAAAATACGGTCGCTATCGCCACGTCTGACAAATGTTGAGGGCCGTGTGGGAAAAGTCGTGTATCACTACTATAGTGACATGTTATCAGCCTGCCGCCTAAAATTTGTAGTACAATACAAATGAAACCCTCAAATCACTCTGTCGCCTCTTACGATACCCATGGGTAATAAATGGTGTGAAGCTAAGCCGGCATCACAAGGCATGATGCTATTTTAGGCCGTCGACTGTTTCGTATTTCTCTTGAACAAATCCCATCTCAACCATCATTAAAAGAAGGGAAACCCTATTTTCTCTACCATCGTTACTTCCACACCATCTACTAGGTAAAACTTTACACAGGGTGTTAGGCAATAACACTCTGCAATACTATTAACAACTTCCTCAGGAAGTTATTCGAAAATGAGTACACCAATATTTTCCCATATTATTTCAGGTAGGTATAGAAATAATGCCGTGTGATGCCGGCTTAGAATAACATCACCCCATTTCTTTCCTGTGGGCGTCGTAGAAGCCGACTAAAGGACCGGAGGATTTCACGTGTATTGCAATGTTGGACGACAGGCTGACAATCTGTCGCTATAGTGATACACGAGTCATCTGAAACGACCCTCATACTTTTGTTAGACGTGGCGACAACGACCGTAGTTTTGCGAGGTATTTGTGTATAATATGATTTTTGAGGGTTTCATGTATATTACAACTTTTAGGCGACAGGCTGACGACCTGTCACTACAGTGATACACGAATCATCTGAAAGGACCCTCAGATGTGATGTAGAAAAAGATAGAATTGCGGGGTAGGCAGAGCGTTAACGGCAGTAAGAATACGGTCGTTATCGCCACGTCTGACATTTTTGAGGATTGTTTTCCAAGGAACTTGGAAGTTCTATGGTTGCAGAAAACATGTGTATCACCATAGTAACAGGTTGTCGCCTGTCGCCAAAAGTTGTGATACATCAATACTCTCAAGTCCCTTAGTATATAGTATTAGTAGGATACACTTATCTAGCATGTCATGTTTTCTAGATTTCTAGTTATAAAGAAAAGTTAATGCCATTTATTTTAGAGTAATGTATCGCCGTGTCATTTAAGACTAACATGTATTTATTAAAAAATGAAAAAGTTATTCTCGCAAATAAGACCGACTTAAGACCCTGTATTGTAGTCGCAAATGCATCGTTAACGAAAGCCAGGGCATAAAACACATATAATCTGGACCCCTAGACATTAACAGGCCTAGAGGGGCCTGAAGCTTGTATGGCTTAGTTGGCAGTGTACTTCTACGCCGTCAATGGTTCGATTCCTAGTAGGTAATGCAAAAAAGTTTGAAAAGGAACATAAAATTTGTGTTGGCAACAACAACAGAATTGTTTATAGATGCTAGGGGCAACCAGTGCAAATTTTCTCTTGTAACGTGTACGTTCACAATAGTTTTGTTCTCCACAATTCAGCGGTATTTATTATCTACATACAGTCCACTAATATCCAAGGAACCTTTCAATTTGTACCTACCTTGCTTTCTGTCTATGTTCAAGCATTTACGCATTCTAAATAAATTAACATTATTTCAACAGGCGACAGGCTGACAACTTGTCACTATAGTGATACACGAATCATCTGAAGGGGCCCTCAATACTTGTCAGACGTGGCGATAACGACTGTAATTTTACGATCGTTAACGCTCTGCCTACTCCGCAAGGGATAAAGGCGTGATTAGTGTATATGTATGGAAATAAATATAGTTTAAAGAAAACGTCCCTTTTTACGACCGATGCGGCGTAGTGGTAGTACGACTGATTCTGACGCAAAAGGTTCCGGGTTCGACTTTCGCTGGGTCACTCACAAAGTTCACATTTATCACTTTTCGACTTTGTTCCCAGTCTGGTTAGGACATGGCGGACTGAACCACCCGATTGCCTATAAGAAGGAAGGTTCGTGTTTGTGTTTCAGATGGCACGTTAAACCATAGGTCTCGGTTGATGTCTATAAAATTTAGACGTCGGTCGTTAACAACGATGTTATAAAGCCTGCTACTTGTAAATGGCGGTTAGAAAATTTTGACTCTATAAAAATAGAAAGGAGATCGTCCCTTACACCCTATATAGAGAGTTTTACCTATTCTAATCCGGGATCACTCGGAGAAAAACCTCTACAAATAAAAAAAAGGTTTTCAACAAGCTGGATAAGATTTAATGCCGGATCAGCGAGATCGAAGCTCGAGCTATATATAATGGCTTGGACGTGTGAAACGTAATTAATTCCCTATTGAATTTTAGCTCGAATTTTCTATTGGATTTTTGGAAAAAGCAGCGCTTTTGTGCTTAAAAGAATGTGAGGTATTTAAAAGTCTATTTATTATCCTCGGTACAAAAACTTTGTCTCACCGTTTTTCATATAAAAGTTGAAAATTTCATAGATTTCATCTAATTTACGAAAAAAAATTATATGTTAACGATTTTCAAGACAGTTTTGTGGATATGTAGAGGAGTTTCGGGGGCGATAATTCGGCTTACCTAGATTTCATTCTTCACATTTTTTAGCAAAGGAAAAACTTGCAAGATATCCCGGATTTTTGATGAGTAGTATATTTATAGGTACTTCTTCTTTTCGTGTGGGACATCCAGTGGTTGAACAACCTAATTATATACTATGTACACTCTAAAAAATTAATGTTCGATTCAGTTCAGCGCGTGATGTATTTTTACCTTACATCCTACTTAACCCAATTTTCATAGTTACCAATCTTTCGTAATGTTCAAACCGTTCCAAATGTACATAGTTACATACCGTTAGGCAATATTTCAGCCAGCCCGCATCTAATGTTCTGTTTACATTTATTAGTACTGTAAACACAATTGTAAACTTGTAAACATGTTGTTTACATTGTAAACATAGGCACGGATTGGGGAATTGATCGCTCTCTCGGGACTTGTATGGAGCTTGATAAATTGTTCGTAATCTGTTACGTAGAACTGAAAAAAAGTTTGTCAGTCAAGTTAATTGTCTTGGGTGTGGTTTATTTTTTCAGTGTTATTGTACGAGTACATAGTGCATTTGGAAGGATACAAATCTATTAAACCACTCACGATTTACCCTTATGATAACGACAAAATGTCCCTTAGAAGAGACAGTTTTTGAGTTTTTGGCTTTGGTTCAATTTGTATAAAACTTAATAAATTTTTCACCGCAGGCAGGATTTGAACCTGTGACTTTCGCCATTAGTAATGGCGACGCCTCTTCCATGTTAGCAACAGCGGCTCAATCGCTGCCTGCGAATTGATGCAATAAGTGTATCTTTGCCAATAACGCGTGCTTGTGGTGGAAAAAAATCCAATTTCTGTAAAAAATTGTACCTGTACCTAACAGGGGAAGTATTTCAAATTTGGAACTCAAAGTTGTTTCGTTTGATAAGTTATTTTACAAGATATTCAAGGTTATTAAATGTCATGGGCTAGATAACATCGTTTAGATACTTTTAGAAATTATTAACTTAAAATTATTTACTGAATCTTACATTGATGTTACTTAGTTGAAGAAGCATACATCATACATACACAAATCACGCATTTATCCCTTGCAGGGTAGGCAGAGCGTTAACGATCGTAAATTTACGGGCGTTATCGCCACGTCTGACAAGTATTGAGGGCCTTTCAGATGATTCGTGTATCACTGTAGTGACAGGTTGTCAGCCTGTCGCCTAAAATTGCATTACACATAAAACCCTCGAGTCCCTTAGTCGGCTTCTACGACACCCACGGGAAAGAAATGGGATGATGCTATTCTAACTCACGGCATCACACGGCAAAAATGAAAAAAAAAAAACACACACATCACATCTAAAATGATGTACGCTATTTAATTATTATCAACTTGTTCACTTACCCTCTAACATGTATCGATCAGTCACTTGGTTGTCTTTAACTATGTGTAAGATTTAATTCAATCTAAACCTCGTTTATCAAAACTTTGCCGGGTCGGAAAGCGCTTTAAACTTGAACCACCGCATTTTCGCTCGGTTAGCTTGTAATTGGTTCAAGATTTTGGACGAAAACTTTTGGTAAAGCATACATTATTGGTACGTCTTAGTTTCTTACTAAATATAATATCAGGTCGATTGATTATTTTTGTGTGATTTCAAGCAGATTCACACACACCAAATCACGCCTTTATCCCTGGCGGGGTAGGCAGAGCGCTAACGACCGTAATATTACGCCACGTCTGACAAATGTTTAAAGGTCGTTTCAGATAAGTCGTGTATCACTATAGTGACAGGTTGTCAGCCTGTCGCCTAAAATTGTAATACGAAATTGTAAAATTGTAATGAAACCCTCGAGTCCCTTAGTCGGCTTTTACGGCACCCACGCGAAAGAAATGGGATGATGATATTCTAAGCCGGCATCACACGGCAAATATAATCCATCCAATCATTAAGGCATTCCTCTCCTTCTACACCCATCCACTATCTTTTATTTTCGTGTGGGGCAACGAGTCGTCCAGCGACCCGATGAACCCTGCTATCAAAGTTTTTCAACTGCCTACTTCAAGTAGCAGGCCTCTGACGTGGTTGATCCATCCACAATATTGCACAATAATCCTTTCTTTCATTCTTTCAATCCTTTCTTTCAATCAGTGATTGAAGAACGTTCTATCCGTCGTCACCAATTTGTTGCCAGCTCCACGTGACTTTATGACTCACGACTGACATATTATGTCGCGCTAAATATAGATGTCGCTACCGAGACAGAGAGACGCTGCGGGTAGATCAAACGGAGTTTAAAAATATATGTTAAATTAGTTTGTTTCCATGTAGATTTAAATAGATTAAAAGGGAATTTTGTTAGTGTTTGAAAGCCGTGTGATATTGACTTAGAATAGCATCACCCTATTTGTTACCCGCGAGTGTCGTAAACCGACTAAGGCACTCGAGGGTATCCGAATGGGCCCTTAATATTTGTCAGACTTGGCGATAGCGACCGTATTTTTAGGGTCGTTAACGCTGTGCTTACCCCGCAAGTGATAAAGGCGTGGTATGTGTGTCGATTTTGAAATCTTAAGACGTGTTTTTAATAAGAAACAATATTTTCCTAGGCAACATCCAGGTAAAATCTCACATCAGCGCGTCAACTATTTTTCGTTTCTAGAGTAATTTGTAAAGGTTATTTTTTTCCTATCACCACCGGTTAATTCTCATTTTTTTAACTATTTGCTACTTGGTAGCTTTCACCATGAATTTAGATTTAAAGTATAGCAGAAAGACCATACTAAAAGCTTACTCAGATAAAGCTTTTAAAAAAATACTTTGATGCCCAATAAAAACTATTAACATGGCCGTTAACTAATTATTTACAATGTTCGACCTAAAATCAAGGTTGTCATTTATCTAACACCCACTCCAAAGCTATGACAAATATTACAAGCATGCGGCTTTGCGGCTGCCATTTTAAAAATACACAAACGTCATAGCGCGTGTCAGAGTGTGGGCTGCCAGATCGCATGATACGGGCACATTTGGTTCCTTTTTTTATCACACAATTAATTGGGACTAAAATAAATATGTTTCATTCTACATTTACTTCTATAAATAACTAGCAGCTCGCCCAGCGATTGCACCCGCTGCTAATTGTTTTCTCGTGGGAATTAAAATTTTTTCCGGAATATACCTCTTAAACATTTTTCCGGAATACCTTCCTCTTATATCATTCTATCTATTTCAAAATCTGCTCTAAAATCTGTTGGGTAGAAATTAATTCTAAGCATACATACATACGAACAGACCCAGAAATCGACTTTGCTTTATACTACTAAATAGTTGAGTAGGTTTACGATTTGACGACTGTGTCGTACAATCATCACTGTCGATGTGGCGTGCGACATCGACAGTGATGATAGTACGACTGCCTTTGACGCAGAAGTTTCCGGGTTCGATTCTCGATAGGACACTCACAAAGTTGATATTGATATGAAAAGGCGTGATATATGTATGTATGAATTTGTTACCAGTCTGGTTAGGACATTGCGGGCTGAGCCACCCGACTGTCCTTAAGTAAGATGGTTCCGCGTTTCGGATAGCATGTTAAGCCGTAGGTCCCGGTGTCCCATACGAAAAGAGACAGAGACGATTCGAACCAGAACCTACTAGGAACTAAACGAACGGATTAAAAATTTCCCATTTTTGTGTAATATTTATCGAATTTTAAGATGGCAACCCCGATACCGCCAGACAGTACACGTGTGAACTGATGGGACAGAAATAAACTCCATACAGCCAATAGACAAACATGCCACATCTTTCGCAGTACTGACAATCTATTTGACGAATCTGATCACATATTTTAAAGTAAGTTAAATAGATGACAAAAAAATATTTTTTTTTATTATATACAAATATTGCTAAATGTATTAAAATTCTAAACAATTTATTACGAAGTTATAGACAGTTGAAATCGCGTGTGACGTCACGCCTTTGTGATGTCAAGACCCCATATTCCTAAAAATTATCTTTACTATTATTTAAGTGACTATAACGACAGGGTCGTGGAAACTGTCCTTACGGTTGGCTCTAAGTTCTTCAAACCCAATCGTACGAACAGAACCAAAAAAATCTCAGACCATACTTCGAGGCTCATGGAGGAACGACGCGAGATGATTCTGCAGTCGTCGGAGGATACTTCCCAATATCGGCAGCTCAATAGGCAGATCTCTAAGTCTTTGACCCGCGACATACGCCAATTTAATACTGACCGTATTAAAGAGGCAATTGAGCGCAACAAAGGCTCCAAGGTGTTTGCTAGAGATCTGTCGATAGGCCAGAGCCAACTAGCGAAGCTAAAGACCGACGATGGCAGAATCATATCGTCCAAGCCCGAGCTATTGGAAGAGGTCGAGAAGTTCTATGGACAGTTATACGCGACAACATGCACACCTGTCAATAATCGGGTCGCAGATCCAAGAGCTCGATTAACCCGGCACTACACAGAAGACATCCCGGACGTCAGCTTGTACGAGATTAGTATGGCTCTGAAACAGCTAAAAAACAGCAAGGCGCCGGGTGATGATGGAGTTACGGCAGAGCTTCTGAAAGCCGGTGGTAAACCGATACTTAAAGCACTGCAGAAATTGTTTAACTCTGTCATACTCGAGGGCAAAACGCCACAGGCATGGCACAGAGGCGTGGTGATGCTGTTCTTCAAAAAGGGCGATAAGTCTTTGCTGAAGAACTACAGACCCATCACGCTTCTGAGCCATGTTTACAAGCTGTTCTCAAGAGTCATAACGAATCGTCTCGCACGCAGGCTCGACGACTTCCAGCCTCCCGAACAAGCCGGCTTCCGAAAAGGCTTTAGCACCGTGGATCACATTCATACGCTGAGGCAAGTTATACAGAAGACTGAAGAGTATAACCAACCACTCTGCCTCGCGTTTGTGGACTACGAAAAAGCCTTCGATTCGATCGAAACATGGGCCGTACTTCAGTCTCTTCAGCGGTGCCAAGCTGACTATCGGTATATCGAAGTGTTGAAGTCCTTGTACGAAAGCGCCACCATGTCAGTTCGACTTCAGGACCAGGACTCGAAACCTATCCAGTTGCAGCGAGGAGTGAGACAGGGAGATGTAATATCACCGAAACTGTTCACAGCAGCACTGGAAGACGTCTTCAAGCTTTTGGACTGGAGAGGACTTGGCATCAACATCAACGGCGAGTATCTGACTCACCTTCGTTTTGCCGACGATATCGTGGTCATGGCGGAAACCCTGGAGGACCTCGGTACAATGCTCGATGACCTCAATAGAGCCTCCCAACAAGTGGGTCTAAAAATGAACAAGGACAAGACCAAGGTTATGTCAAACTCTCTTGTTGCACCCATTACTCTGACAGTTGGGGGCTCTACTCTGGAAGTTGTCGACGAGTATGTCTACCTGGGACAAATAGTCCAGCTGGGTAGGTCCAACTTTCAGAAAGAGGTCAATCGTCGAATCCAACTCGGCTGGGCAGCGTTCGGGAAGCTACGTAACATCTTCTCTTCTCAACAACTACCGCAGTGCCTCAAGACAAAAGTCTGGGATCAATGCGTGTTGCCAGTGATGACTTACGGAGTTGAGACGTGGCCGCTAACAATGGGCCTCATAAGAAGGCTCAAGGTCACTCAAAGGGCAATGGAAAGGGCTATGCTCGGAGTTTCTCTCCGCGATCGAATCAGAAATGAGGAAATCCGGAGAAGAACCAAAGCCACCGACATAGCTCGAAGGATTGCGCAACTTAAGTGGCAGTGGGCGGGGCATATTGCTCGTAGGACCGATGGCCGCTGGGGCCGGAAAGTTCTCGAGTGGCGGCCACGGACCGGTAGACGCAGCGTAGGTAGGCCTCCCACAAGGTGGACCGACGATCTGGTGAAGGTCGCGGGAAGCCGCTGGATGCGGGTGGCGCTGGACCGATCATCGTGGAGATCCTTGGGGGAGGCCTATGTCCTGCAGTGGACGTCTATCGGCTGAGACGACGATTATTTAAGATATATGAAATAAAAAAAACACGTGTGGTATATTTTCCGATAATTTACTTTACGAAATAAATGGATTTGCTTATTTTTTACCTTGCCATATTCCCAATTCTATTGCAACATAAATTTTAAGTACAAAGTACTTGCTCCGACCCCAAGATGATGAAATCGATTCTAAAGCCTTGTGAGACACCGAGTCGTCCAACGACCCGATGAACCTTGGACCAGTTCCAGCTTCTTTCCAGCTTCCAGCTTTTGTTTAGGCTTTGATTGTTAACCGAAAATAGTAAGTTAGCATTTAGCAGCTGGTATAAATCTTTATATCATCAACTATGGTCGTCTAAAAGGATAATTTATAAAATGTATTTTCAAACCGTGTTTGAATGCTTTCATACCACATTATACTAACATTTCAACTGCATACAGAGACAATATTTGTTTTTATGCAAAGCCCCTGCAACGGGAAACATTTCCAACAAAGTTGGACGCGATAGTTTCTAATTCTAATGTTCTAACGGTGTTTCCTAAAGCCGACCTCTGCTCCACTGCTATTCCACTGTTGGTTACGCGGTTTCCAACTTTAAAGGTACATATACATACATACACATATCACGCCTTTATCCCTTGCGGGGTAGGCAGAGCAATAACGGCTATTGAAATACGGTCGCTATCGCCCCGTCTGACATTTTTGAGGATTGTTTTTCAAGGTTGTTTCAGAAAACATGTGTATCACTATAGTGACAGGTTGTCAGCCTGTCGCCTAAAAAATGTAATACACCAATACTCTCGAGTCCCTTAGTCGCCTCTTACGATACCCACGGGAAGGACGTGGGGTGATGCTATTCTTAGCCGGCATCACACGGCAACTTTAAAGGTTGCCGTTTATAATGCAGTTCGGTTTTTATGTCGCAAATGGGGATGTGATTTTCGTGCAAATATAGGTGTCCATAAAAATTTCTACGCTTGCATTTGTTGCCCCCGCGAGATGGACAGACGATCTGGTCAAGTCAACGGGGAAATGCTGGATGCAGGCCGCTTCTAACCGGACAAGGTGGAAATCTTTAGGAGAGGCCTATGTTCAGCGGACGTACCATCCCATGGCTTAAAAGATGATGATGATGATTTGTTGTGTAGTAATTTATAAGATTTGAATTGTACTTCTTAGGCGCAGATGCATTTTATAATTCTGATCGGATTATTCTTAACAATATGATTATTAAGTAAGACTGATTTTGTTTGTCTGGCTGTTATCGCTTTAATTACGTAGGGCTGCCCAGAACCTGAGCCACCTTCTCGGCCTCCCTGGCTGACTCCACAGCAATAACGAGTGGTTACGTGCGGAGTCAGGTCGGCTGCAGGAGTCTACCGCACGATAGGTTGCCATACGCGCCTGACGGAGACACCGTTCCGGGTTTAAATGTGGAGGTGTCCTTTACGACCCTGGTCTGCTTGGGTCGGGTTACTCCCTCGATAATAACTAGAGTAATTAAAATACAGTACATGGACCGATGAAGAAGAAGAAGAAGTACATAGATAGGACCACAAATTGAATCATTTTTCTTTCTGACAGTCTAACTCATCCTTTTGCCAAATGTAGTGACTATTTTTAATGCCCCCTAAACCACCCGATTATCCGTAAGAAAGATGGTACCGTGTTTCGGATGGCACGTTAAACCGTAGGTCCCGGTTGCTGTCTATGAATACTTAGGCGGCGATCGTTACACAAATAAATCAGAAGCCTGCTACTTGTAGAAGGTGGCTGAAAAACTGACACTAGGGTTCTTCGGGACGCCTCGGTGTCCCACACGAAAAGAGAAAGATGCTCCCTTTATGGTAAGATGTGCTATAACCTCAAGAGGTCTCCAACATTTGTACAAGCGTTGAGCAATGGCCGCCCAGCTTCCGGAAGCGCTCGGGGCGTCACCGGAAGTTGCGGACGTCACGGAAACGGATGCCGGCTTAGTGCATGGCCTGTTTCAAGGGTCAATGTTTGTTGGTTGGGGATTAATATGATTCAGAGTTTCATTTTTGTGTATATTGTAATAAAACAGCCGTACGTACACTGACATGAAAAAAAGCATTCTTTTATTTTAGAGTAGGCTACCTACAAACATTATAGATGGCGTTGCCCACAGCTCTACAGAAATTAGTTTGATATCCATCCAACACTCTATTATTATACTGTTTCACGGTTTAGACTGGAGTCCAAGTCCAAAAGACAATAGGGATGTGAACTGGCAGTCAAATGAGTTGCTTTTTACGCAAATCACGCCTTTATCCCTTGCGGGGTAGGCAGAGCGTTAACGATCGTAAAATTACGGTCGTTATCGCCACGTCTGACAAGCATTGAGGGCCTTTGCAGTTAATTCGTGTATCACTGTAGTGACAGGTTGTTAGCCTTTCGCCTAAAGTTGTAATACACATGAAACCCTCGAGTCCCTAAGTTGCCTTTTACAACACCCGCGGGAGGAAATGGGGTGATGCTATTCTAAGCCGGCATCACACGGCAAAACGATTGCTTTTTAAAACGGTAGTTTGTATGATAGCAATGTATGACGTCATTAATTGCTATTTTGAATAGCTTATTTTTATGTAATTTTGCTGTTAATTAATTGAAACTAGAATATTTTGAAAAAATTATAATAATTTGATATTGTGTTTCCTTACATATTTTAAAGGAAATATTTTGTGAAGAAAAATATTTTAAAGTAAATTCTCATATATGAAAAAAAGAAACTGACTCTACAACTGAGCTATCGACCGTACATATTATACAAAGAAAACACCTAGACACAAATATTCGAAAATTGATTTCAAAATATTTGTGTCCGGTGGGGATCGAACCCACGACCCTCGGCGTAGAGCTACGCCATCGGGACAGAGAATGAGAGAGGATTTATGAGAATGAATGTTGTCAGACCTTTTCAATACCTACCAAATCAAGTGCTTGCATATTTTATAGTAGTAAATTCTACTACTCTCAAAGCCCGCGGGTACGGTGGCGGCGCGCTCAATCGTTGCAGAATTCAATTCGATTCTATCTGTGATACGCCGATATTCACAGAACTACGCATTATTCAAATGCAAAATTTCGCGTAATTCTAGAGTAATAAAAATAAATATTCTTCAAGGAAGATTTGAAAAAATTTTTTTTTCTTTGTTTGTCTATGGCAATATTTAAATGCTAAGATTTCTACCAGCCTAGATATTTACCAGCCTAGGATTTTGAACAGACGAGTTTCCTAAATATTGTTTATGTTTTTATGTCCCATGAAGAGAATTCGGCGTTCTTTTCTGTGTTTTATGTGATTTTTTTTTTCTTATCTGTTATTTTTTAATGGCCGTGTGATGCCAGCTTAGTATAGCATCACCTCATTCCTCTCCCGCGGGTGTCGCAAGCAAGAGGCGACTAAGGGACTCAAGGGCTTCATGTGTATCACAACTTTAGGCGACAGGCTAACAACCTCTCACTACAGTGATACACGAATCATCCGAAAGGGCCCTCAATGTTTGTCAGACGTGGCGATAGCGGCCGTATTTTTACGGTCGTTAGCGCTCTGTCTACACCGCAAGGATTAAATTCGTGATATGTGTATTTTCTAATCCTCAGTTTTTCTAGCTGGTTTCACGCGCTGAAATATTTTTTCATCCAGCTGTTATCACTGTGTGTTTTTCATGTAAATTCAGTGGGTACAATGTTTTGCGAATAACTTCAACTGAACACGCGAATCCCCCAGTTATATTTAACCGCTCCCCGCGGGGCAATCGATCTGGCGGTTAAACATAAACCGACCGTCTAGACGTTTATACTGAAAATGGTATTGCTTGCTTTATTTTTATTACATACACACATACATAAATCACGCCTTTATCCCTTGCGAGGTAGGCAGAGCGTTAACGGCCCTAAGAATAAGGTCGCTTTCGCCACGTCTGACATTTTTAAGGATTATTTTCCAAGGTTGGTTCAGAAAACATGTGTATCACTTTAGTGACAGGTTGTCAGCCTGTCGCCTAAAAATTGTAATACACCAATACTCTCAAGTCCCTTAGTCGCCTCTTACGACACCCGCGGGAAGGATGTGGGGTGATGCTATTCTAAGCCGGCACCACACGGCATTATTACAAGTAAACATAATTTGTTTTGATAATGTTTACTAGCAATAAAACCATTCCGCCATCCGTCGAGAAATCGCACTAAAATTCACAGCAAATGTCCACTTATCACTATAAATCAACGCATTCCCGACACGCGGATTTGACAAAGTCAAAACATAGGTCACAGTTGCGTAAATCAAAGATCCCGGTAGGGTTGGCAACTTCTTATTCCGAATTTGCATATATACATATATCACGCCTTCATCCCTTGCGGAGTAGGCAGAGCGTTAACTACCGCAAAAATACAGTCGCTACCGCCACGTCTGACAAGTATTGAGGGCCGGTTGAGGTAATTTGTGTATATTAGTGACAGGTTGTCAGCCTGTCGCCTAAAAGTTGTAATACACGTGAAACCCTTGAGTCCCTTAGTCGCCTCTTACGACACCGACGGGGAAGGAATGGGGTGATGCTATCCGAAGCCGGCATCACACGGCAAATACATGTATATTCGGATATTGTTCATTATTCGAGCAGTAGACAAATGTAGAATCATTATGGTTGGGAACCCTAAAACCGTGAAATGGAACACAAATTTCCCAAAATTGTACGCGTTAAGATTGCAGATAATTCTTATTGCGTAAAGATAAGGTCGAAATTGGTACGAGTAATGACGATGCGGGCGAAAATAGACTTTGGGTGCTTTTAGTGCCTAGACTAGATTTAGTGCTAACGCTAGAACAGAACTAGAGATAGAAGTTCGGATATTTACAAACTGATATATTTCATTCATATCCGCAATATATACATACATACCTACATTTTATTTTTATTTAAAATAGTATACATAAACATAAGAATACGTACATACGTACATATATCACGCCTTTATCCCTTGCGGGGTAGGCAGAGCGCTAACGGCCGTGAGAATACAGTCGCTATCGCCACGTCTGACATTTTTTGAGGGTTGTTTTCCAAGGTTGTTTCAGAAAACACGTGTATCACTATAGTGACAGGTTGTCAGCCTGTCGCCAATACCCTCGAATCCCTTAGTCGCCTCTTACGACACCCGCGGGAAGGATGTGGGGTGATGCTATTCTAAGCCGGTATCACACGGCAGGGTATTTGACATAGTATACATAAACATAAGAATGCCTTCGTTAAACCTCGTAAAGGTTTGTCTCTAATACATAATTCCGCTATAGATACAACAACAATAAAACTAGTAACGTTGAATCACCATACATCATATATCACGCCTCTTTCCCTTGCGGGGTAGGCAGAGCTCTAACCGCCGCAAAAAATACGGCCGCTATTGCGACGTCGGACATTTTTTAAGGATTGTTGTTTCAGAAAACACGTGTATCTTTATAGTGACAGGTTGTCAGCGTGTCATCTAAAATATACCTAAAGTACTTGATCGCGAACAGTTTAAAAGAAAAAACATATTGTTTATGAAATATAACTTTCTTTTTCATATGTAGCTACTTGCAAAATTGTTAAGCTGTATCTGTAAAGGTAGAGGTTGCTTGCAAGAGATCTTAGTTATAATTTTTGTGCGTTTTTGAGTTTTAATATTGTGTTTCTCGTAAGCAATAAAGAGTTCATCTATCTATCTATAACATTACGTAAAATGAAGTCGCTTTCTAGTCGCGGGAGAAATAGAGTAATTAAAAGAAAGGTTTAATATATGACACATGCCAGGAACATGATTAATTTCTACGGTAAAACGCTATTAGCAGTGAATGCAATAAATAAAAATTATCCAGCCATACTCGATCCCGTGGTAGATTTGTATGAGTGTTCCTAATATTTTGCATATTTTAATTTTTCATGGGGAAACTTGTTCCTTATCACCAAGCCTTTTCAAATTTTTCGATATCAGTCACAAGTAAAATTTCACTCTCTATCGATAGTTTCGGATATAATCCGAATCGTCCCAACACTATTAATGATTTAGCACATGTGTTCGCAGCGCATTAACATTACGTTGTATTAGCGGTATATTGTGACAGTAACTGTCATTTAGAGTTGTCACGCTGTCAAGTTTTGTGCGCGTGTCGATTTATTGCGTGTAAAATTTGAGAACGTTGTCGCTTCAGTTAAAATGTTTAACGGAAGTTGTTATGAAAACATCACCATACATTTATACATTTATCACGCCTTTTTCCCTTGCGGGGTAGGCAGAGCGTTAACGGCCGTAAGAATACGGTCGCTATCGCCACGTCTGACATTTTTGAGGATTGTTTTCCAAGGTTGTTCCAGAAAACATGTGTATCACTATAGTGACAGGTTGTCAGCCTGTCGCCTAAAAATTGTAATACACAAATACCCTCGAGTCCCTTAGTCACCTTTTACGACACCCGCGGGAAGGATGTGGGGTGATGCCATTCTAGGCCGGCATCACACGGCACAACGTCACCATTACGAGGATAATGCATATTCTACTTCTACAGCCACAACTGTCCACTGCTGGGCATGGGCCTCCTCCAATAGGGGGGTTTTGTCACACTCACCACGCTTGGCAGGCGGATTGGCGAGCGCAGTGTAAGATATTGTATATACGAGTATACACCCGGAACGCTGCTGTCCGTTCCCTGGATTCATCTCTTTGTCGCCTTTTACGACATACATGGGCGGAAATAGGGAAATTTTCTGTCTTTAGGTCGAAATGACCTATGTTCCTTGGAGAAAGTTGTTCAGTTTCATGGGCTGATTCACCCCTTAAAATATTTGCTGCTGATATTTTTACACCTTACATAACTAAATAAGTATTCTGGACAATTCACACAGTGCCATCTAGCCTCAATTTAAAAAAAAACTTGTACTATGGTAAACAGATAGCTGATATTAATACTTATACATATTTTTGTAAATAAATACATATTATACATAGAAAACACCCATACTAGACACAAATATTTGAAAATTGTGCTAACAAAATATGTGTGTTCGGTGGGGATCGAACCCCCGACCTCGGTATAGAAGGCACAGTCGAACGCCCAGTTTAATGATCCTAGTTTATTCATTTCCACTCTGTTTCACCTTTTCTGTAATTACCTGAAGAAACGTAGTTTCCTTGCCTTCGGAGTGAGAGCAGAAATATCCTCGCAATTGAAGTAAAAAATTCATCTCACCTGAGATTGTTTCAACCTCTAAGTAAGGACCAGGGGCGGTGTTGCTAACTGTAAAAACCTTTATTTTATGAAACATACAGACTTATATCACGCCTTTATCACTTAAGGGGTAGGCAGAGCGTTAGCGTGAGAATACGGTCGCTATCGCCACGTCTGATATTTTTGACTTTTGTTTTCCAAGGTTGTTTAAAAAAACATGTGTATCACTATAGTAACAGGTTGTCAGCCTGTCGCCTAAAAATTGTAATACACCAATACTCTCGAGTCCCTTAGTCGCCTCTTACGACCTCCGCGGTAAGGATATGGGTGATGCTATTCTAAGCTGGCACCACACGACATTTATTTTAAGAATAATTGCAAAATATCTCGCTAGCAGGAGTTGAATCTACGACTTTCGCCATTTCGTATGGGACACCGAGTCGTCCAATTCCCCAATTAGCCCTACCTGGTAACAGAGTTTTTCAACCGCCTACTATTCCGCTGCGTTCCGGGTTCGATTCCTGGCGGAACACTGACTGATTTTGTTTCTAGTTTGGTTAGGACGTTGCAGGCTGAACCACCTGATTGTGAGTAAGAAAGATAGTTCCGTGTTTCGGAAGACACGTTCAGCAAATGGTACCGATTTCTGTCTATAATAACTAAGACGACGGCCACTACTCAGAGCCCTGCTACTAGTAGCAGTTCATCGGCTCATCGGGTCGTTGGACGACTCGGTGTCCCACACGAAAATAAGAAAGTTTTCGTCAAAATTTGCACCTGTTGTGTAAAGTTTAAGAAATAAAATTTGATCCGATTTGTCTATGAAACGTGAAAGCGAATCGGCTCAAAATTATACTTTCTAAATAAACTATACAATTTTTTCGCACCTGGCAACACTGAGAGCTGAATATTGCAACAGTGGGAAATGGAACGGTAAGAACTCGGATCCGCACCAAATTGGAAGATATTATGGTGCATAGTTTAGTTATTCATGTACCTACATTGGTACATTGGTAGGCGCTGGGAAATCGGGAAATTTTAGGAATGAATTTTGTATCGTTGGTAAATCTCGACGCTTTATTCCAAGATTTTTTGTTGTAAACGATAGATAATAAAGAATCCCACCAAAAACATTTTCATGCAAAGATATTGCCAACAAAAAGATATCAGATCTCAAAGAAAGCCTGTCTTCTCGATCTACACGCCCGTTGATACCATGCCTACCCCTTAAAGTACACAGGCGTAGTTTGTATGAAAACTTTTATCTGTCGTTAGGGAAAGACGTTGATATTCTACCTACCGTTTAAAGGACTCAGGCGTGATTCAACACAAATCTCTCGGCAGTTAGTGGCATTTGCAGTGGGTTTGCATGAAAAACCCGTTAACACCCTGCCTACCCCTTAAAGCACACAGGCGTGATTCAACGCTCATCTGTTGGCAGTTAGTGGCGCCTGCAGTGGGTTAGCATGAAAAACCCGTTAACACCCTGCCTACCCCTTAAAGCACACAGGCGTGATTCAACTCCAATCTGACGGCAGTTAGTGGCGCCTGCAGTGGGTTAGCATGAAAAACCCGTTAACACCCTGCCTACCCCTTAAAGCACACAGGCGTGATTCAACGCTCATCTGTTGGCAGTTAGTGGCGCCTGCAGTGGGTTAGCATGAAAAACCCGTTAACACCCTGCCTACCCCTTAAAGCACACAGGCGTGATTCAACTCCAATCTGACGGCAGTTAGTGGCGCCTGCAGTGGGTTAGCATGAAAAACCCGTTAACACCCTGCCTACCCCTTAAAGCACACAGGCGTGATTCAACGCTCATCTGTTGGCAGTTAGTGGCGCCTGCAGTGGGTTAGCATGAAAAACCCGTTAACACCCTGCCTACCCCTTAAAGCACACAGGCGTGATTCAACTCCAATCTGACGGCAGTTAGTGGCGCCTGCAGCGGTTTGCATGGCAACTTTTATCTGTCATTAGGAGCAGCTAAAACTTGGAACAGCACTTAAGAACACAAGGCGTTAGACGTGACTCTAGGGCTGGTCATTGCTAGTTTTAATGGTGCAAGTTTGGGTGGCGATTTTTTCGGAAATAATTTTGGAGGAAATAATTTTGGATTTGGCGTAAACTTTATTTCAACTATCTGAGGCCTGATACTAGTTGGTGAACTGTGACGCCAGGTTTCATCCGGTCAAATTATATTTGTTTTTTTGCCAGTAGATTCGCAATGAATACTTTTAGAAAAGTACGATACTATCATTGAATAAATGGATTATCCATTGTCAAAAGAAATTGTAAGGCGCAATTTTCTGTTTTTATAACAATTTTATGTTCCTAGTATTTGTCATTATAGGTCATTAGACGACTCTTGTGTCCTACGCGAAAAGAAAGAAGATCTTAATTGTATTACATGTTGGTCTTATACAACACACACAAATACTTTGGAGCGACAGGAGTGATTCCACGCGCCGACATATTATTTGATTTACAAGTGAAGAGATGGTTTTTGCAATTTCTCTCTTCTCTTTAATTTAAAATTTATTTAAAAAAATAAATTACAGTGGCTGTTTTACTACTTATATCCCACATTTTTATCGCACATTAAATAAAACTTTCCGCTTTTTCAGGGGCAACCCTGAAAAATTATTCTTTGATTTTGTCCTGCGATTCCAAAAAAGTTATTATCTGAAAATATACCTTATTATTCTTGCAATAAGGTTCGATTTCGCTCGAAATACTGTCCTTTTCTCCCTTTGTCATTAATGGGTGGATTCGTTAATAAAATCTTAAATTAGGAATCTCGCATTTACGTCTAAATCTTCATTATATTTGAAGATTGGCGCCCAGTAGATTGCTTTATTATAAAAAAGTAGATATTCAGAAATGAATCCAGGAAGTGGGCTTTAGCGTTCCCTGTAAACCCTTTGCATTGCGCTCGCCAATCCGCCTGCCAAACGTGGCATATATATACCCCCAAATAGCGGAGGCCCATGCCCAGCAGTGGACTGCTCTGGTGTGGCTATTGTAGTTATTGTAGTGTGGTAGCAATAGCAGGCAGTTTGGACTCTAAAATTGCTAAAAGTTCGATTCCCAAGTGGTAAAAACCCTAAGTTCATTTGTCTTTCCACCTATCACCAATTAGTTCCATGTTACACGTCGTTCCCCTTTTATTCTCATTCGCTTAGATAGTCTCGCGACCAGCGTAACTTGACCTCAATCCTCAATACACGTACGTACGGGCGCGTACTGACAGTTACGCTGGTCGTGACACTATGTAAGCGAATGTATTATACCCCATGTCAGTTAGGGGAGTATACAAATTACTCTTGTGAATAATTAACATCCCCTGTGCTCGTGTTTGTTGAACTAAAGAGGAAGTGTATACAAAGTCCTAAATCCATTATTTATGATGACATTTTAGGCGATATCGATTCTGTTGCCGACTGTACTTGAACAATTTAAAAAGTTATATTTCATCACACATATCACGTCTTTATTCCCTGCGGGGCAGGCAGAACGGTAACAGCCGCAAAAATACAGTCGCTATTGCTACGGGTGACAAAATATTAGAGGGTCGTTTCGGAATAATTGTGTATCACTACACTAAAGTAGTAGGTTGTCAGCCTGTCGCCTGTAATTGTAACCCTCAAGTCACTTTGTCGCCTCTTACGACACTCGCGGGAAAGAAATGTAGTGATTTGTAATCATCATACGCCATTACTTTTTATAGTTTCATATTTTCATTCAAAAAAAAATTGCGTAAAACTATTTTTTTCATTTCTTGTTCCAGGTACGTTTTAATGTAGTAATCATCAATATTCTGCGAAGTGTGTAAGAATATGCATTCTTACCTATGTATGTATGTATGGTAAAGAATCTTAGACCCGAAACTTTGTTTTTACTTCACGAATTATAATAACTCAAAAATGGTTCCTCGTATTCGCTAGATGACTGGGTTATTAATAAAATACAAAGATTTTACGCTTTAAACTATTGTTTGAAAACACTACAGACTCTATTTATAGTTTTTGAAATATTCAATGTTTGAATTAATAAACATAAAAATAATATAAAAGTAAGTGTTTTGACAACATCGAAACTAGAGAGACATGACGTCATCTATTCGTATTTACATACAAAATTACGTTTGAAAAATAGCTAATTTGACTTACCAGTCCAGTGTAAAATATAGGGTGATCCCTGTGACATTAATTTGTGACCTTGGAGCAAATGCTATGACATAAGTTTGATTTTACTTGTAAACAAAGGAGAGTGGACCTTATGTTATAATATTTGCTCCAAGGTCACAAACTTCACAGGGATCATCCTGTATTTTACAGACTCTAGATAGATTGCTTTTCTGTTAGATTTTAACAATATACAACATAATAAGTAACAAAATTTTCATGGGCGGAAAAAAATGTTATAATGAAACTGATTTGGCTTTTTTAAATTTTCAATCTTGTCAACTTTTAATAGCTTCATAATGATTTTGCCTAAAAAATAATGGGACAACTCTTCTTTTGAAGAGTTCATCAGATTTTTTCTTTGATATTTGAGAGAAAGTGGATGCCACAATATAAATTGACAAAATCCCCATAAATCGATCAGGAAACTGGCGAATTGTAATACCTACACGTGACACTCTCGAGCCTCGAGTCACTTAGTCGCCTCTTACGACACCCACAGGAAAGAAATAGTTTTATTCTCATTGCAAGAGACTTTCCATTTAGAACAGCAAGTCTGTCCAGCCGCGTCAGTCAGACCCGTTATTTTAAATTTTTAAAATGGCTATTCCGTTAAAATCCAGTACACTGCCGGGTACTGTACGAAATGCAGTAACTAACGGACAGACGGGCAGATGTCTGCTTTACTATGCAGTCCTTGTGGTTCCTTATTTATTAAACCGTTTATTGTACATACACACATATCACGCCTACATCCCTGGCGGGGTGGGCAGAGCGTTAACGACAGAAGAATTGCGGGCGTTATCGCCACGTCTGACAAATGTTTGAGGGTCGTTTCAGATAAATCGTGTCTTACTATATGACAGGTTGCAAATTCAATACACGTGAAACGCTATCCAATCCAATCCCAAGTTGGCTTCTACGACACCCACGGTAAAGAAATGGGGCGATGCTATTCTAATCCGGCATCACACGGCACCTACACGGGCTTATTGTACCGTCATAGTAAAAGATAAAGTAAATAACAAAAAAAGGTTGTCTGTAAGTTTGTTTACTGACAAGTTGAAGGCGACAACGTCATAAGAAAATACTGAAATTACTGATTGCATTTTTGAAAAGAATTTTTTTCTTTGTTTGATAGATATACACTGCCGAACGCGGAGGCTCATTGAGCCTCTTTTTCGCTCATTCTGCGTTCTCGTTTGCACTTCATGGTAACGCCTCAGCGGTAACGCTCCGCATGAGTCATGTTTTTAGTGCGTGCAGCCGACTCCATCGAATTATTAGACGTTGTCACGTCAAAAATAACTTAACTACAGGTCAAGTTGTTCCTAAAAAGGAAGAGATTATTCCAACAGACACACTACCGAACGAAATGGGGTGATGCTATTCTAAGCCGACGTCACACGGCATACCTCGTAACCCAAAACTGAATTATTCAAATACCCACCAAACTAATGGTAAACTATTCATTCCATATCTGCCGCCAAGACAGGTAGTTACCGCACGTTAACTCAACGTTGGAACTTTGTCTAACTAACCAGCTTACCCGCCCACCTACTAGTTGGGAACCTTACTAGTTCGGAACCATTAGGCAAACCTGTTTTGTTTTCATTGTTCTGAAATTATAACATTATTGGTATTTCTGTAAGAAGTAGGTTTATAATTAGGTGCCTACATGAAAATCTATTTCACAGTGGCTAGGTTTTTAATGGTGAAATTGTTTACAGAAAAACAAAGTCATGAAATTGCTTTTAAAGATCGATTTTCAGAATAATGTGCCTAAAGGCTAAGTAGAATTCTGTGTTATCTAAATTGGGATTTGGGAGGGAATATCAAATTTTAAAATTGTGATGGACACGATATTATTCATAAAGAAAATTTGAAAAATGGCTGACTTTATTGTACAAAGGATGATGCCATAACGCCGCTATATTGAAATTAGGGTGACCATTTCTTAAACTAAAATTGGAAATAAGATATTATTCGCTTTTTGCAGCGCCTGACGTGACGTAAATGTGCTTTAATGTCAAATAGGAAATTCGCCATGAAAACATAAGATTCAATTTTTTATTTTAGTTTATGCAATAGCTTTTTACGTACTTAACTGTTTCATTCGCTTCAAATTATGTTTTCAAATGGATATTTATGTCACACATTTTTTATTATTATATTTCGTTCGTTATAGACCCAGAGATGCGTTTTTTTTTCAATAGCTTTTATATAAGTGTTTCACTGTTATATTCAAAAATACATTATTTCCTAAGGCAGTACCGCCTTATCCTATTTTAACTAAAACGCATGGTGACCGCACGGTATGGCCAGCTGCGAACAGAGGTCTTTTAGATGCATCACCGAAATTGATAAGCTTAGTATAGCCACGTCAAGCAACAGTCCACTGCTGGACTTATGTCTCTCGCATTAAGGGTATGCGCTATCTCGCGTTAGTATGCGTTATAATAGCCACACATAGTAAAAAAAAAACTGGTCTAGCGGCCGCCTAGCGGCTGCGCCCGCTGTAACTCATTTACCCGTGGGAATAAGTTTTTTCCCCGGCAAGTATTATACTTATAAAGTTTAATCTTGAATCACCCACCTATTACAGAAACAGCATCAAAATCTGTTCTGTAATTTTAAAGATTTAAGCATTCACACATATAGGCGAAAAGCGACTTTGCTTTATACTATGTAGTAATGTAGACAAACCAACTGCAAATATTTCACACCAGGCCTCATCGGGTCTTTGCACTACTTGTTATCCGACACGAAAAGAAGAAGGTATACTTATTTAACCGGTGTAGATACAATTATAATAAATCTCGGAAGGAAAAATGCAGGAAAAGTATCTAGTTCCTTTCAAGTAATGAAACAGCCCATGAAATTGGACAAATTTCCCAAAGGAACATAGGTCGAAATATTGGAAAATTTTTGGACCTCGCATACAACTGGGAGGTCAAATTTTTTTTTTCATTTTTCGACCTTTGTACCTACCTTGGGGAAAGTTGTTCGGTTTCATAGGATGGCCCATCACTTGAAATGAACTCAGTACTTTTCCTAACTTACTGTATAAACAGCACAGAGCGCTCGCTAAACGCTAGGTTTGTTTTGCAGACGGTACAAACGCTACAGGTGCCAGCGGAGGCGTAGTGCCAAACTCATCGACTGGTACAAATTGTGTAGGATTAACAGGTTCATCTCGCATTCCGCGGGTAGCTCGGACAAATGGCGGTTTTTGCGGGGAAATGAATACAAAATTGTAATAGCAACAGGTTATGAATAAGCAATTGCTTTTTTTTTTTACTGTGAAGCAGGATTTGAACTTCCAGAATCATGGAATGTCTTTCTGCCACATTTCAACTGATATTAATTTATCTCTTTATGCTAGTTTATTTCTTCCATTTTCATTACCAAATAGAATATAATTTCCACTACTTATATTAAACCTTAAACCCATTATTTTATTTTATTATTTTGCCGTGTGATGCCAGCTTAGAATAGCATCACCCCTTTCGTTTCCATGGGTGTCGTAAAAACCGATTAAGGGACTCGAGGGTTTTATGTGTATTGCAATTTTAGGCGACAGGCTGACAACCTGTCACTATAGTGATACACGACTTATCTGAAACGACCCTCAAACATTTGTCAGACGTGGCGATAATGACCGTAATTCTTCTGTCGTCAGCGCTTTGCCTACCCCGCCAGGGATATAGGCGTGATTTGTGTGTGTATGTATGTATAAACCCATTATCCATCCTTTTACAATAATGTCATTATCCAAGAGTAATGAAAACAAAAAAGTTTGCCTAATGGTTCCCAACTAGTTAGGTTCCCAACTAGTAGGTGGGTGGATAAGCTGGTTAGTTGGAAAAAGTTCTACTTACTAACTACCTGTCTTGCCGACAAAAATGGAATGAATAGTTTACCATTAGTGTAGTGGGTATTTGAATGAGGATTTTTTGGGCTAATGAATAGCAACACTTGTCTGAACTAGGTGACGCTGGTACCATTTTGGTAATAAGATTGAGGTATTGTCAAGTTCAGTGACTTATCTATGGAAAACCGCTTTTCATTCGCAACCGGCGCCACCTACTAGGAGTTTAACGAATATTAAAAATTTCCCATAATTCAGTTTTGTTAGTTTCTGGCTGGTTGGTTGAAGTGTTTTGGTTCTCAGAATGTTTCTAGCAACGAACTATTTTTTTTAGGATTCAGTGTTTTTTTTAAAAGACACTGCGTTCTAAAAGATGTAACAAGCCGGAAAAACGTCTTATTCCCACGGGAAAACTATTAGCAGCGGGAGCCGCGTTTACACTAGGTTCATAAAATTGTAATAAGAAATAGAAAAATGTATCCTACATTTTTTTTTTACAATGACTAATACTTGACAATCAAAAAGTTAAATATAAATAAATAAATAATATCCTGGACAATTCACACAGCGCCATCTAGCCTCAAACTAAGCAAAGCTTGTACTATGAGAACTAGATAGCTGATACCAATACATATTTACTTTTTTTTTTGTAAATAAATACATATTTTACATAGAAAACACCCAGACTCAACACAATTATTTGAAAATTGACTTAACAAATATTTGTGTCCGGTGGGGATCGAACCCACGACCCTCGGCGTAGAAGGCAGGCATACTATCCGCTACGCCATCGGGACAGGCAAAAAAAAAAACAGTAAAAAGTAAAATTTACTACTTTGAATTAATAATTTGATTTTGTAACCGCCAGGGCGCTAGTAATGAAAATATTCTATCACCTAACCAAACTGACCCCAACTTTTGAACTTCAAATTATAACACAAACATTCCTGTTTCTACTTAATTGGGGCCTGTTTACGTTTTGGGTCATGTTTACGTTATACGTAATGTTTTTAACGTAAACACGGGAAGTTACGTCTACGGCGTGTGGTTTTTGTAACCCAGCTTTTGCCTTAAAAGGGATTTTGAAAAGAAGATTTTTTTTTTGTTTGATGCTTTCTAGAAAAAAGCTTTTATGAAAATAAGGATTTATGGAAAGTGTTCTCTTGATATGTATAATTTTATTTATGTTTTCTTATACATTACATACATTTATATACATACACATATTCCTTGTGGTGTAGAACGTGAACGGCTGTAAAAATACGTCACGTCTGACAAATATTGAGGGCAGTTTCAAATATTTGGTCACTATCGGTCAGCCTGTCGCATAAAACATGAAATGCACATGAAACCCTCGAGTCGCTTACACATATTATTGCTGGACATGGGCCTCCCCCTATTGGAGGTATTGCCATACTCTATGACTTCATGAGAATAAAAGATTACTATCCTAAAAGCTTTATTTATGAGCTTAGTCTGCAGAAGATTGCTTCAATCTTAAGAAAACGAGCAAAATGAACCGTGTTCTGTATATTGTCGTTCAAATATCTAGTGAAAATGCAAATTTTCTCCTTACGCCGTGTCTGTAAACTTGATTCGCTTACATAGTGTCACGGCCAGCGTAACCGTCAGTACGCGCCCGTACGTACCCGTATGGAGCGTTGAGACCAAGTTACGCTGGTCGCGACACTATCTAAGCGAATGAGCTATATTCACACCTTGCATCACTGCATTTTCTAGCTAGACAATCTCTTTCGCTTGAATGCAATCCGCCGAGATGGATGCTACCAAGTGAATAAGCTAAGCAGACAGCAGGCAGGTATACTGGGTTAAACAACTTGCGGGGTAGGCAGAGCATTAACGGCCGTAAAAATACGGCAGCCATCGCCACGTCTGACAAATATTGAGGGCCGTTTGAGATAATTCGTTTATCACTATAGTGACAAGTTATGAGTCTGTTGCCTAAAATTGCAATACACACCCTCAAATCCCTTAGTCGGCTTCTACGACACCCACGGGAAAGAAATGGGGTGATGTTATTCTGAGCCGGCATCACACGGCATCACAGCAGACAGCCAGTCACATTAATAAATGCCTAACATAGCTCGCTCTATAGCTCTTTGGATGACTTGTAATGTCTTCAAAAAAATCTCATAAATCCAAAATGGACTTAGAAAACTATCGCTGTCGGGTTTTTGGTTTTTAATATGTATGCTTTTGACTGTGTAAACACTTCGTGTACCTTAGTTGAGTAACTTCTACATTACATATTTACTAACTATTAACAGATAGTTCTCTGTTAGTTAACGAAGTTACTAAGTTAGGTGTGGCAATGCCCCATACAAATGTCGAATGTCAAAGTTTATGTTGCTTGATAACTAACTTGCGTACACCTAAAACTTTTGCCAACTTATTTTTGTATGAAATAGTATAGAAACAAAAAAATACAGACGGGATTGGAACTAAGGACTTTCAGCCTACCGTACCGACGCTCTGACCACTGAGTTAATCGTGAGTTCTAGCTAGCGTTGATGAGCTGTTATGAGGAAGAGGAAGCGGTCGAAAGAGACAAAAACCGAAAGAGCCATGGAATGTAATACTTTTGTTCACACTATTTGCCATAAACTGTGAAGATAGGTTTTTCGTAACCTATGGAGAGGAGTTTCAGACTTTCTTTTATGTGGAAGCGGTAGCGGATGAGGAATTTTAAAAATTGTGGAACTTCCGCAATATGAGTATGCCAAAATGGAATCCTCATCAACACTAGTTCTAATCTCAGTTGGTCAAAATTTTGCCACGTGATAGTTTTTTTTTTTAAGTCTCACAGTTTTTGGGCACGGCTACTTCTTGTAGCCACACTATAGCTGCTACTACTTTAAAGCACTAGGCGACAGGAATGCTAAGAAAATGCTGTCAATTCGGTAATTTATCTAACTGAAAAATTGTACTGACACTTTCCGACAAATAGGTTTAGAGGAGGAGAGGAGATCGCGATTATAATTTGATGTGCAATGTACGTTACCTGTCAAAAGCAGGTGACGATAAAAAAATTCGTCTAAATGTCCAAAACTTGCAAAAAAACCATAGACATATTTAAACACGACAAGATTTATGAAATATCTATTACCCTAATATTTTTTTGGCGGATATAATAAGTTAAGAGAAATCACTGAACTGACACCAAATATCTAATCAAGAAATTCTCTATGAAACAATAACCTTTATTCTTTCAACAAAACGTTCGCAATTTCGAGACAAACAGTCTGTTTTCTCTAAACAGTTACGCGACATTGAAACTGAAAACGCCCTAGGGAATAAAATAAAATACAAACTTAAAGAGACCCCAGGGTGGAACGCGGAGCGGTGAAATTTTATTAAAAAACTTGACGGTATAGATTAAAGGAACTGTCAAGATGTGGCACGATTGTGTCCTTTTTTGTGAACTAACATTAATTGAAAAAGTCAGTATTCAATTCGGTTGAATAATTCTGACACTAGGGTTCACTGGGTTATAGGACGACTCGGTGTCCCACACGAAGAGAGAATGAGAGATAGAGAGAGAGAGAAAGAGAGAGAGAGAAGAGAGGTCTCAAAAAGGGCCTTGGGTGTGTTCTCGGAGAGTCATATTTAATGCATAAGGTGTAAAAAAATTGCTGCAAATATTAAGAGTGTTGAACCTGGCCCTGGAACTGTTTCATAGACTGGTTCAACCCTTAAATTTTTCAACTAAATTTTAATTTTTAGGTCTACTGCCAGTAGCCTGAGGATGAAAAGCTCTAATACTAGTATTCATCAGGTCTTTCGTTGAGTCGTTGTCTCAAACAATAAGCAAGCACGGCACCCATATTTTTTTTAATGCATAACCTAACTGTAATTTCCGGGAATCGAATGTTGACCATTGATGCAAATGTTATTAGGATTCCGCTCTGCAAAGGACTGAATTCCAATTTCAACAAGTGTCTGATCCAATAAAATCTATTTTTCTAGACTGAGTAAAAATAAAAGTCACGTCTCTATGCCCTACGACCCATGCAGGCTATAAAAGGCTACATTATATATTTATTTGTAGAGGCGTGTTTTGTACTTTTTATTCACCTTTGTGACCGACGACCGATGTGGCGCAGTGGTAGTGCGACTGCCTTTGACGCAGAAGGTCCCGGGTTCGATTCTGGGTGGGTCACTCACAAAGTTGATATTTGTCTCTTTGTGAATTTGTTCCCAGTCTGGTTAGGACATTGCGGGCTGAACCACCCGATTGTCCGTAAGTAAGATGGTTCCGTGTTTCGGATGGCACGTTAAGCCGTAGGTCCTCGTTGCTGTCTATGATCACTTAGACGGCGGTCGTTACACAACCATGTCAGAAGCCTGCTACTTGTAGAAGGCGGTTGAAAAATTCTGACACTAGGGTTCATCGGGTCGTTGGACGATTCGGTGTCCCACACGAAAAGAAAGAAGATTCACCTTTGTCACCGTAGAATTACAAACAACGATAATTAATAACACAGGGTGTAAGAGACGGTGTAATAAAACTTTGCAGGCGTGATCAGACCATGAAACTGAACAACTTTCTCTATGGGGGCTATGTTGGTAAACATTTTAAAAAATCGACCTTTCATACAAAATTCCCGATCAATCGATCCCGATTGTATGGAAACTCGAAAAATTTTTTTCATTTTCCAACATAGCCCCCATAGAAAAAGTTGTTCAGTTTCATGTCTGATCACGCCTGCAAAGTTTTCGTTACACCGTCTCTTACACCATGTACATCTCGCTGAATTTAAATCCGACGAAATATTGTTAAACGTAGGTAACGCTCTGTCTACCCCTCAAGGAACAAAGGCGTGATATGTTTAGGTATGCATGTGAGAACTATTGACTTATTTATTGAAGTGCCCAAAGTAAAATGGATGTCAAATCTCCTAAATCTCTATACTCTATCATCTTTACTAAAAGCATTTCTACTGATTGAGTCCTGGCTTAAATGTAGACCTCGCTTAGGGATTCATTTAATTTAAATAGATAGGTACGTTAGAAATAGTGTTGTAAAATATACATATCGATAATGGGAAACTATTAATCCTTTATAAGGCCATGGGAAGAATGTTACCACCTAAAATTGAACTTTAACTACCCGCAATAGATTTCAAAAAAATGAAAAAATTTGACATGCTCTGCCCGTTAAAGGGTAGGGTAGGGCTTGAAAGCTAAACGCTTATATTTTGGAAAAATAAATGTAATTTCAATAAGATTAAGAAAATGGCGATGGCTGTTACGTTCCGTTAAGTGGTTTTAGAAAAGAGTAGAAGACTAAAATTGTATAATTTGACACAAAATACGCGTTGCCTGTCAAAATAAGGCGACGGTTAAAATAATGGCTACTACTATCCTTTTTTAACTTATTTGAAGGAAAATGCTGCTAATTTACTGCGTAATTTTATGCTAAGTAAATTACGAAATTGACACCAAATATTTTGTAGCGTAGATTGAACGCTGAATGTTCATAAAAATATTTGTGGCTTATCGACACTGACAGCAGGATTCATGGGATATTTCATCGCCTATCCCACGCTGTCCCACTCGTTAAGAATGAATATCGATGTTGAACTATTTTATCGACAACACGACAACACTATTCTAAAGTTCGAGACAACGATATCTCTGTCTTAGTTAGAAGTTAGAGTTAATTTTCGGGACTGAATTGGTTTGAACTAATATTCAGTTGCATTTTGGGATATGGAAATTTCAATAGAAGTTCAAAGTTCATGGATGTATTTTATCAATAGTTGAAACCAAAAGAAATGAAGGAAAATTTATGTTTCACTAAATTTGAAACTATCGTGGTTGTTTACATTACTCGAAACTAAACTAATCTTTGACAAAAAACAATAATATCATATGATCGGGCCAGGTTAGCCTTAGGGTTGCAGGTGGCAGTCGCTCTGTGTAAAAGCTTGGTTCCACGTCAAATCACCTAGGTTAGGTAGCCGACCCCGACAGAGAACGGGATAAGGCGAGAAGAATGGTGATGTACTTAGTGAGTGAGTGTTGTTGAGAGTAGGCTACCTAACCTAGAGGATTTGACGTGGAACCCAGTTTTAACACAGAGCGACTGCCATCTGACCTCTGCAACCCGAAGGCTAACCTGGCCTAACTGAATCCTAGGTTAAGTCACACTCAAATATCATCTTAATTCAAATTTTATTTGAATGTGGGTTGATCACGATGTTTTTCCTTCACCGTATGAGCACGGTAAACATATTGGCGTGTACATGGCGGGGATCGAACTCGGGTCTCACGATTGTAAGACCGGTGTCCCAACCATTTGGCCACCGACGCTACCAATATACAAATAAATATACATACATACATACAATCACGCCTCTTTGCCGGAGGGCTAGGCAGAGACTACATCCTTCCACTTGCTACGATCCTGACTCACTCTTTCGCTTCCTCAACATTCATCAGCCTTTTCATACATGCTCGTCGGTTTAGGGTACTCTTCACCTGACATTTCTATAGAACGGCCCCTATTTGATCCATGTACGTTCGTCTAGGTCTTCCCCTTCCAACAAATAAATATTAATGAATGTATGTCTGTTTGTTTCAGGATGTCATACACACAATCAGCACGCCACATGGCCAGGTGCAGAGGATCGTCGTGTTCAAGAAGAACGGCGTCCAGGCCATGGTGGAATATCCTTTTCAAATATACACCAATAACTTAGACTCAAGCTTTATCGCGACCCGTCTCTTATACTAAAAAAAGGACTTACATACATGCATACATACATATATCACGCCTTTATCCCTTGAGGGGTAGGCAGAGCGGTAACGGCTATAAGAATACGGTCGCTATCGCCACGTCTGACATTTTTTGAGGATTGTTTTCAAAGGTTGTTTGTTGTCAGCCTGTCGCCTAAAAATTGTAATACACCAATACTATCGAGTCCCTTTGTCACCTCTTACGACACTCCCGGGAAGGATGTGGGGTGATGCTATTCTAAGCCGGCATCACACGACTTACTAGGCCATAAACCTGTGGCGGCGCGCATGCGTTCCACATACAAGTCCTGAAACGCGGTATCAAAGTTTTTCCGCCGATCGCTATATATACAGCCTTCAAACACGTCCGGTTGGAGCAGTAGGGCCCCTGGTCACAACACCCGACCAGGTGGGTAGCTACCCACCTGGAGGGAAAACCTTCCTCCGTCGTCACTCGGCCTACTGGCCTCAAAATCACTCCATCCACATAGCCTCCATCACTCCTCCTAAAAGCCCATCCAGGAATTACCCACGTCACATTACATCTAGATGAAACTCACGGAAACAGGTGGCAGAAGTTTTGCACAAGCAAGAATCAGACTAGTACAGCTAAGAGTTCAAAAATCTCCATTGTAACCACATACGTAAATCACGCCTCTATCCCGTTGGGGTAGGCAGAGACTATTTTATTCCACTTGCTACGACCCTGGCATACTTCTTTTGCTTCTTCTACATTCATCAGTGTTTTTTAATTCTTATTACTTTTCTGATAAGTCGTGTATCACTTTAGTGACAGGTTGTCAGGTTGTTGTTGTTCCGCCTTGTTGTACTTTTTCCTTTGTTTGTGTTTTCTACATGTTGTTTTTTGTGCAATAAAGAATTTTGTTATGTTATGTTATGTTATGTTGTAAGTACAAGTATTGTGGTTGTAAATGTTAACGATCGCTATTCCCAATCTAACTTGAAAGCACTTAGACCCAATAACATAGTATTTTTTTACTTGTAAATAATAAGATTGTAGTCACGTACAGTTTAATTCTTCACATGTAGAACATAAGTAGATTAGTACTACATTTTAAATTTTTTCTACTACCATTTTACATTAGAACTATCTCATAAAGAGGTTACGTCAAAAGATTTATTGTAACGCATCGCAGCTTTTGAAAGAAATAAAAAAGCGTATAGCAATGGAAATGAATTATGACTACACGTGGGTTTATAAAAACCCGGCCGGTACTCACACCGTAAACCATCTCTTTTTACCAAGAATTATTTTTCAATAAACCATCTCTTTTTACCAAGAATAATTTTTTAATAAACTCATTTGTATTTGTGTCTGGCGGGAAGAACTATTACTAAACTGTGAAACTGACTCTTGGGTTACAATTTTTTTGCAAATATAAATAGTGATTGATGTGCCCGTACCGGTAACTGTTGTTATAGAAATGGGTTTTTTTTAAACTTTTCCTTTTCGTTGGTATTAGATGACTCTCGTGCGAATGATGTAAAAGCTCAGCATTTTCAATAGTTCAGCGTTAAAGTAATTGTTTATTATGCGCTGAACTTGACGGATGAATGGCTTAACTTTTTGACAAACGGACGAACAAAAAAAAACTATCTCAAAAAAAAGACAGAATGACAGAATTTGATAGATTTACTTACTTTAACAGCCATAACAGTCCACCCACTGCCGGACATGGGCCTCCCCTTTCGGGGGATATTGCCTTACTCACCTGGCTTGACAGGCGGGCTAGCGCAGTGTAAGATGTTGCATTCCCTGGCAACGGTCCATTTCCTGGATTCATCCCTTGATAGCTTTTTACGACACTCACGGATAGAATTGGGGTGATGCTGTTCTAAGCCGGCATCACACAGCAAGTAGCATTACGCGTCGGTGTGAATGAGGCCGTCAAAACTACCGCCAAGGTCGATCGTTGACCTGTTTCACCACTTTTGACGTTTCAGCGATCCAGCCACGTGTTTTTGCCGCCAAAACAATTTGTAACGTTTGCAAAAAATAGCAAAAACTTAGTTTATTAGAATTAGGTTTGTTGTGGTTTGAAAGAATAACTCGCTTGTTGAATAGATATAGATTTTGTGAAAGATCGGGGACGTTTTAAAGAAAGGTCAGGTCAGAAGTACCCTAAACCGAAGAGCATGCACGAAAAGACTGATGAATGTAGAAGAAGCGAAAGAAGTATGCCAGGATCGTAGCAAGTGGAAGAAAATAGTCTCTGCCTACCCCAACGGCAAAAGAGGCGTGATTTATGTATGCATTAAAGATAAAAGTTTTTAGTTTACTATTCTTTGTAAAAATTGTCCACAAGATAGTAATTTTTTGAACAGTGTTTTAATCAAACACTAAATATTGATATTAACTTTTTGTTACAGCACTGTTTGTATTTACTGAATAACAAAAGTTAATAAAGGTTTTTAGGTTTTACAATCCTGTATTCATTGTAATACATTTATGAGTAAACTTTCATACATTTGAAAACATTAAGTATTGCCATAGAAAAAAAATATTATCTACATTATTTTCGATATGTACTGTACGTTTATCAATGATTTTCTAATAATTTCACTAGAGTTTTTATATGTTATTTTTTTATATAAAGTAACATTTACTTTGAGTTTGTTTCCAAAGTGTGTCTTTAGCCAGCTGCGGTTTAAGGGCGTTTATTTACTGATAAGCGCAGCGATTAGCGGGAATAACCTTCTTCCATACCTATCAGGACCTCCATTTATTTAGTGCTTTATTAGCCATCATCATCTTAGGGGCGATGCCTCCGTCGTTGTAACAGTCACCATTTCAGGAGCTGTAGTGAGTCGTACCAGAAGAAGGAGAAGACTTTGGATAGACAGAAATGGTGGCTTTATTAGTAAAGAAAATAAAGTCTGCCTGTATTTCCTATTATGGCTGGAAGTACTTGGTATACGGTGCTAAATATCACCATCGCTGTATAAGGTGTACGTACAGGCACTTCAAATTATTTTAGGACAGGCAGGCTTATGTTTTTTTTACTAATAAAGCGCAAAATTTTGCTATGAGTTTTGTAATGATGTATGACATAAAAAGAACCTCTACGGAAAACCGGATCACACCGATTTTTCGATCCTTGCTCAGCACAACTTCTCCGACCTGCAGCCATGCGTCTCATCTTGATATCATGTGACGTACTATCAGTATTTTTGTTGGAATCTTTGCCCTTCTCATCCCCTTCTTCTTCAAACTTAAGAGTTAGAAGTAATTTACACTTTGTGTTGTTATTTCTTGATGGAACTCCATGTTAATTTATTAGTAAAACACTTTTTCACTAGTTCCACTTATATATTTGTTTAATCTTGATATTTAAACTATCTGCGACCGGTTTCGAACATCATCATAGAATTGCCTGAAGATGATGTTCGAAATCGGTCACAGATAGTTTAATTATCAAGATTAAACAAATATATAAGTGGAACTAGTGAAAGTGTTTTATCAATAAATTAAGAGTTGGACTCTTGTCGGTGGAGTAATTCCCATTCTTCCCTTCTCTCCGCTTGATACGACATGACATTGACTTTTTCCCTTATGCGGTTGAAGTAAGTGCGTGTAGATCCCCAGTTTGACAAAAAAATATATACATACATACATATATCACGCCTTTATCCCTTGCGGGGTAGGCAGAGCGTTAACCGCCGTAAGAATACGGTCACTATCGCCAAGTCTGACATTTTTGAGGATTGTTTTCAAAGGTTGTTTCAGAAAACATGTGTACCACTATAGTGACAGGTTGTCAGCCTGGCGCCTAAAAATTGCAATACACCAATACTCTCGAGTCCCTTAGTCGCCTCTTACGACACCCGCGGGAAGGATGTGGGATGATGCTATTCTAAGCCGGCATCACACGGCACTCTAAGCCGGCATCACACGGCATTCTAAGTAAAAAAAAATGCAGTGAAATTTAAAAAATCATCAACAAGCTAGCGACCTTAAAGATATTACAGAAATTAGATCGCACGCAGCAGCCTCTTTGAATAAGGTCTGGTGTTTAACTTTAAAACTCCGCGTAATATGGCCGCCATCTTGAATTTCAATCGTAAACTTATGACGCCATATTGATTTTCTTAGAAACACGAGATTTTATTGAATGATATCGTAATTATTTGGAATTTCAATGAAATAAAACGTAATTTTTTTATTGTACACGTTAACGCTCGGCCTACTCCGCAAGGGATAAAGGTGTGATGTTTATGTATTTATGTATGTATGTATAATGTGCACAAAAAATATCACATAATAGAAAAGTTCATAACGCATACGGATTCATGGCATGTTATGTTTTCTAGCTAATCAAATATGCAGAAAGCGCAATATATTTTAGAGATGGTCCGAACGTAGTTTAGTAGAATATTTTATCAAATACGAAAAAGTTTGCCGAACCAAATATTCGGCCGAATTATTCAGGAATAACATCCATGTTAATACAGATAGTTCGAATATTCGTTTTATATTTGGCAAAAGCAGATTCCTAAAATATATGGACGAATAAAAATTATTTTTTCTTACATATATTTCGTTGATAATGGTTGCTTTAGGACATTAAATGAAGTAGTTTTTTTATTTGTATGCAATTTTTTAAATGTAATATTAAGAGTTAGAAAAGAGGTGGCAATGGCAATCCAATCTTTGCCTAAGAAGTACAGAAAACAGTGTATTTTATACTAGAGATGCGCTGACATAATATAGGTCTCACCGAATACGAATATTCGGCCGAAAATGCGGTAAAATGTTTGCCGAATATTCTGGTCATCTCTAGTATATTTATGTTTACGTTTTAACAGTTAATTTGAAACGTAGAAAATAAAATCCAAGTTTATTATTTCGCATTAAACCTTACTTTATTTTATAGTTGCTACGGAAGTACTACGAGAGCGCTACGCCGTAGAGGTACTACAGCGCTACGTTGTTGTTAGGGCTTTCAACGATTTGAAAACAAGTAAAGAAATAATTTACATAACTAAATTTTCATTGCCTATTCGAGAACACAGTAAATAATTCTTATAATAAAACAGAGAGCGTCGGTGGCCAAGTGGTTTGAACACCGGTCTTAAAATCATGTGACCTGAGTTCGATCCCCGCCATGTACCAATGCGTTTTTCTCACTTTTACCGACTGCTTTTACGGTGAAGGAAAAACATCGTCATGAAACCCACATTCAAATAAAATTATAATTCAGTTGATATTAGAATGTGACTTAACCTAGGAGTCGGGCTAGGTTAGCCTTCGGGTTCCAAAGGTCAGATGGCAGTCGCCCTGTGTAAAAACATGGTTCCACGTCAAATCGCCTAGGTTAGGTAGCCGACCCTGACAGAGAAACGGGATAAGGCAAGGAAAATGATGATGACAAAAATCTCTTACAGCCTGTATAATAGTGTTATTTATATGAATGTTTCTTTGCCAAACCAATATGAACCTTAACTCGTGTCAGTACGTTCGAGAGTGTGGACTCGGCGACGCGCGCGAAGGAGGCCCTACACGGCTGCGACATCTACTCCGGATGCTGTACACTCAAAATCGAGTTCGCCAAGGTGAGTCACTTTAATTAAAACTAACAGCGCCATCTGTTGGTGCGTAAAAAAAGCAAAACCCTAGTGAGCTCAGTGTATACTGATTACTGTCCTTGAGTCTATTATATAAGGACTTAGCAAAGTCCATGAGTTTGCTAAGTTGAGTCCCGTCACTTTAAACTAATAACGCCATATGTTGATGCGTACTTTTTTTAGTTTAGTTGAGAACTCAGTCAGCTGAGTCCCTTTTGGTACTTACTTAACGTACAAACATCACGCCTTTGCCTCTTACGGGGTGGGTATAGCATCAAAGCATCACAGTTATAACTTACATTCAAAACTGAGTTCGCCAATGTAAGTCTATTGTGTCTATACGCGTTATGTTACAGGATAATATAAACCCCTCAACAGGTGGCGTTGTTAGTAAAAAGAAGTCGCAAAAACGTGTGAAAGGGCTTTTATGAGATTTAAAACCAGTAAACAGATTTAAAGCTAATCAAAAAACCAAGTGAGCTCGGTCCAACCAGGTTCTCTCTAGCTTTATACTCAAATGATTAATGATGTTAACAGTGGATAGTCGGTGGCCAAGTGTTTAGGACACCGGTCTTACAATCATGAGACCCGAGTTCGACCCCCGCCGTGTACCAAGGTGTTTTTACTCACTTACATTTACCGAATTCTCTTACGGTGAAGGAAAAACATCGTGATGAAACCCACATTCAAATAAAATTTGTATTCAGATGATATTTGAATGTGACTAAACCTAGGATTCGGGCCAGGTTAACCTTCGGGTTGCAGAGGTCAGATGGCAGTCGCTCTGTGTAAAAACTTGGTTCCACGTCAAATCCCCTAGGTTAGGTAGCCGACCCCGACAGAGAACGGGATAAGGCAAGGAGCATGATGATTAATGATGTAAACAAGAAAAAAAATGTCTTTCTTTTTTACGACAAAGGACGCTGTCGACTCTTTGTAATATTTGCCGTGTTTTGTGATTAAATGGTGTTTTGTTAAAAATATTTTTTATACAAAATGGGGGCCTGTAAGTCAAATAATGTAGACAGTCTTTTACAAGCTGTAAAAATATTGGCTGTAACATCGGGCTGAATCATCCCATGAAACTGAACAACTGAACCATTTTCTTAAGGAACATAGGTCAAAGTAATTGAAAAAATTATTTGATTTTTATTAGTCCAAGTATGTTTCGGATGGAACGTTAAGGCTTAGGCCCCGGTTGCTGTCTATGATCACTTAGACGCCGGTCGTTACACAACCATGTCAGAAACCTGCTGCTTGTAGAAGGCGGTTGAAAAATTCTGACACTAGGGTTCATCGGGTCGTTGAGCGATTCGGTGTCCCACACGAAAAGAGAGAAAGGGAGTCGAAGTATGCGGAATTCTCTTGCTCTCTCACTCTTTTCGTTTGGGACACCGAGTCATCCAACGACCCAATGAACCCTAGTGTCAGGATTATTCAACCGTCTTATTCAAATACTACGGAGTTCTACGGAATACTAAAATTAATAATACTCTCATTCTTTCAGAATGTAACATTCTTCTTCTAGAAAAAAACATTTTTCGCGTCACTTAGTCATTTCATGTCGGCACATAATAAAGCTTACTTTGTGTACCCTAGGAGTCTTTTTGTACGTTTTGAGCTAACATTTTATTAAAATATGACAAATTACAATACTTTTATGTTAGGATGTTCAAAGTCTTTGCAGGACAATACCATACTATACACAATCACGCCTACTTCCTTCGCGGGGTAGGCAGAGCGTAAACGAACGTAAAATGACGGTCGTTATCGCCACGTCGGACAAAGAGGGTCATTTCAGATAAGTTGTGTATCACTATAGTCATAAAAAAATCACTGGTTGACAGCCTGTCGCCTAAAATTGTAATACACATGAAACCCTCGAGTCCCTTAGTCGGCTTCTACGACGTCCACGGGAAAGAAATAGGGTGATGCTATTCTAAGCCGGCATCACACGGCAAAGGCTTATTTTTTAAAAAAAGTACAATAAAATACACCACCACCATTATTACAAGTCACGATTTCCCATGCAACCACTCAATTTAAAATACAAATCGTAAATAAAACAATAGTTTTTTTTTCTGCCGTGTGATGCCGGTTTAGAACTGTCGTGTGATGCCGGTTTAGAAAAGCGTCACCCCATTTCTTCCGGCGGTTGTTGTAAGAGGCAACTAAGGGACACGAGGGTTTATTGTGTATTACAACTTTGGGCGACAGGCTGACAACCTGTCACTACAGTGATACACGAATCACCTGAAAGGACCCTCAATATAGGTCAGACGTGGCGATAGCGACTGCATTTTTATGGCCGTTAACGCTCTGCCTACCCTGCAAGGGATAAAGGCGTGATTTATGTATGTATGTTTATTTTTCTGATTGTTTACAATCACTGAAACACTTCGGCTCGTTCTGCGTGATGCGGTGATCGTCTCGTCATATTGTTCGTTGACTTAAAACAAAAAATTTAAAAGTGTTCATTTCATATTATATTTTTTCATTAATTCGCCATTTTCAATTTATGAAAATTTTATAAAAATCAGTGTCACTCGGGCTTTACCTTGAAAAGAAGAATAAACTTCTTAATCTTAACTACATAATCTCGAAATAACCTACCTTCTGAGACACTCGAGTGAAAACAACATCGCAAGTGTCAATATATTATTAGACATTGATGTATGAAACATAATACACACATACGCACCCTTTCAGTCTCTTATAGCACTTAGCATCGTATCGTCTTACTGACCGATGGGCGTTCTTCATGTGTGCGTGAGGTCAAAAGCGTGCGACCTTAGAGCATTCAACCTATGGAGATGATAAAGCTGGGCTTATCCTTCTGCTAGAATTCACTGCTAATTAGCCCAGGGCCCTAAGCCTGTTAAATTAAAATAGTTTCAGTTGGATAACGATTGGATCTCAGTTAGATGATTTAATTAATTTCGTAGTCTGCTAACAGTTTGAGGTAAAGAAAATCACAATGGCAATAGAATGACATGTGAGTTTCGATGGCGTTGCAATGACAAAACAATAGCAGACTTGGGGCCCAGCATGTAATATGAAACTGACAGTTGCCAATTCATAGTTGGTTTACTGCAAATAACTTAGTTCTAAATGCGAAAAAAACTAAATGTGTATTATTCACTTTGCCAAATGTAGTACATTCTTTGAATAATTATGTCACGCTTAATAATGAAAAATTAGAATTTACTGCCAGCACAGTTTTCTTAGGGATTACTCTTGATTCAAAGCTTCAATGGGGCCCTCATATTACATCTTTGTCGGGAAGATTAAGCTCAGCTGCCTATGCAGTACGTAAAATTAGAGAAATTACAGATATTGCAACTGCACGACTTGTTTACTTCAGTTATTTTCACAGCATAGGACATAAGTCCTATGGAATTTTGCTGTGGGGCCGCGCAGCTGATATTGAAACAATATTTATTCTTCAGAAAAGGGCCATTAGAGCTATTTATAAACTTGGCAGTCGTGATTCTCTGAGAGAAATGTTTAAGGAAATTAATATTTTGACTGTGCCATGTCAATATATTTATGAAAATATCATGTGTGTAAGAAAGAATATTCATACTTTCACAAGAAATCATGAAAGACATAATCGTAATATAAGGAGTAAAAATAAATTAGATCAACCTAAGCATAGACTAGCTAAAGTTAGGACTTCATTTGAAGGTTTAAGTATACGATACTATAACAATATACCGGAAGATATATTAAGTTTGTCTGAGAGTAAATTTAAATCTATTATTAAGAAAACATTATGTTATAAAGTCTATTATAAGTTAGATGATTACGTTAATGACAAAGAGGCATGGTCCTCTCAGATTCCAGCGCAGCACAAGAAACATGCAGTCATTTTTAATACCAAATCGGGACGTGCATGGAACTTAAAATTGACATAAATACTCGTAGAAAGGAAGACTTTATAAGACGAAACAGATAGAATTATCTACTGTAGTACTTTTATTTTATTTTAGCGTAGCCGTCTTTTGGGCTATTAATATATTTTAAAACTTAGCTTAGGTCCTATGGTACAAATTGTTAATTGAGAATAGGAGCAAAAGAGCAGGTTTTTGGGTGGTTTTCCTGTTCAGGGGGTCCGGCTGATTTACATGACACATGTAAATATATATATTTTTTAAATATTCACTTTAATAGCTACATGCTAGTAAGTTACATGCTGTGTGGTCAGCCTGGCCGGCCCCGAGGCAGTGCCTTTTTTATCCCACTCGTGCCGCGTTTCTACTAGGAACATAAAATCTTTATAAAAAAAAGAAAATTGCGTCTGACAATTTTCTCTTTTTTACAATTACTAATTTATTTTTAGCGACAGTATTGTATTGTAAACTTTTGACTTTCTGAAAGCATTCGTTGTGAATCTACTTGGAAATAAACGATTGAAATTTGAATTTGAAAAATTTGTATGTGGTTGTCAAGTTGTTGTATTTACCGTTGTGTGCTGTACGTGTTTAACTCCCCTCCCGAAAAATGTGGCAGAAAATTTTGTTAGGTAATTGACTTTTTGCCTCTTCCACAGGGTCAATGCTCTAAATGTACAACAAAAGGTTAAATAAATTAAATATTGCTAGTTTTCCAAAAACTCCTACCTCCCAACAACTTGTTGTAAGAAGGTATATTTATATTAGGTCAGGGGTTCGCAACTACGTGTCGTATTATATTAACAAAAAAAACTACCCGGCGACAGGGGTGATCAACTGTTCTCGCCACGTGTCGAGTAATGGGACGCTTTTGTCCGGTAAACGACACCGTGTCGGCCATTTTGGATTTTTTGTGTTCGACGAATTGGGGGATTTTTTGATGTCGCTTTTGATATTCAAGTAGGATAGGTAGGTTTTATTACGTAAAAAAAAACATTTTAAGTTAGATTTTTTAATGTCCTGTGTATTACAATTTTAGAAGATAAAATGAAAATGAATATTTTATTAATAACTTCTAGTTACAGGTCATAAAAATATTACTCAATATTACAATAGTTACATATAATAATATCTTGAAATATATTATTAGGTGACAGGTCACTAGTGATACACGATTTTTCTGAAACGGCTCACAAATATTTGTCTTACATGGCGACCATTTTGACGGCGGTTAACGCTCTGCTTCCCCCGCAAGGCTTAAAAGCGTGATACATGTATGTGTTTTTACGTAACCGTTTAAAATGGTAAAACTTTTGTCTTAGTAAAAAATCCGAAACAAACGGACGTTATCGCAAATTCGCAACACAATAGAGGAAATAAACCGATTTTGCGCTTTAGTGTTCGTAAAATTCAAAAATGGAATGAAAATTTCAAAAATGGAATAACATTTTCAACCGCATTCCGACAATACAGACAAAACGAAGTTAGGGCGGAACAGACAGAAGTCATGTTTGTAAAACAAATTGTTTAACCTCGTCTCGATTTGGTACATGAATCTGTTGAGGCTTTTTTTCTGACTGTCCCGATGGCGTAGCGGAGAGTATGCCTGCCTTCTACGCCGAGGGTCGTGGGTTCGATCCCCACCGGACACAAATATTTGTTAAGTCAATTTTCAAATATTTATGTTGAGCCTGGGTGTTTTCTATGTATAATATGTACGAATCATCTAAAAAGGCCCTCAATACTTGTCAGACGTGGCGATAACGACCGAAATTTTGCGATCGTTAACGCTCTGCCTACCCCGCTAGGGATAAAGGCGTGATTTGTGTGTGTATATGTATTTATTTACAAAAAAAAGTATATATGTATTAGTATCAGCTATCTAGTTCCCATAGTACAAGTTTGCTTAGTTTGGGGCTAGATGGCGCTGTGTGAATTGTCCAGAATATTTATTTATTTATTTATGTCATATGAAACTAGCGGCCTGCCCCAGCGGCTGCGCCCGCTGCAACTCATTTTCCCGTGGGAATACGGATTTTTCCCAGCAAGTGTTATACATAAACCTTCCTCTTGAATCACTCTATCTTTTAACAAACCTGCGTCCGAATCCGTTTTGAAGTTTTAAAGATTTAAGCAAATATATATACAGACAGACAGACGCGAAAAGCGACTTTGCTTTTTACTATGTAGTGATGAACTCATTCAATCATCACCGTGTGATGCCAGCTTACAGCATCACCCTATTTTTTCTGACGGATATCATAAAAGCGATTCATGAGTTATTTTGTTTATCACTATAGTGATGGGTTGTCAGTGTGTCACCTAAAATTGTACCTGTGTCACTTTCAAACAAAGCTTGTTTACAAAAAGATAAGTACCTAAACTTACAGACTATAGGTACAATTTTAGGTGACACACTGACAACCCATCACTATAGTGATACACGAGTTATCTCAAACGACCTACAACATTTGTCAGACGTGGCGAAAACGACTGTAAATTTACGGATCTGCCTACCCCGCCAGAGATACGGGCGTGATTTGTGTGTGTGTAGGTACACACACGATATACGTAGGTACATCGTATTTTTACTAACAGAGCTGTCTAACACTAAACTTAAACATACATACATAAATCACGCCTTTATCCGGTACGGGGTAGGGAGAGCGTTAGTGGCCGTAAAAATGCGATCGCTATCACCACGTCTGACAAATATAGAGGGCCGTTTGAGACAATTTGTGTATCACTATAGTGACAAGTTGTCAGCCTGTCGCCTAAAAGTTGTAATACACCTGAAACCCTCAAGTCCCTCAGTCGCCTCTTACGACACCCACGGGTAGGAAATGGGGTGATGCTATTCTAAGCCGGCATCACACGGCACCAACTTTACACCCCAACCCGTAAAAGTCGTGTACGGAATTACAGGAAAGAACTTCCGATTAACGGGAAATAAAAAAAGCCTTAAACGCGCGACGCGTTTCGTACGTGAGGGTAGTTCACGGTCTTTTTATATCTGGTTAACGGCGGTAAATGTAAAATTGGTGTTTAATAATGCTTAACACTGTAACTGCTGCATACGGATAATTGCTGGTTTTAAAAAAGTTAACGTTTTTCCATGTTTTGGCCTGCTTGTTACATAAATTAACTTTTCCATGTTTTTTGGTGTATGATGTCGCATATTCCAGAGCAACTTGTCTGAAAAGAAAGATGGTTCCGTGTTTCGGAAGGCATGCTTAGCCGTCGGTCTTGGTTGCTGTCTATTATTACGTACACGGCGGTCGTTAAACAACCGATTTATAGGCTTGCTACTAGTGGGCGGTTTAAAAACAAATGCTCTAGGGTTCATCGAGTTTTTTAATGACTCGGTGCCTCAAGCGAAAAGAGAGAAGCGTTTTTAAAGTAAGAATAAAATGTGATTCCGAATGAAGTAGTCTACAAATCAGTATTTTAATGTTTTTTAACGCCTCGTAAAAAGTATTAACTGACTTAATACAATGTGTAACAATCTAGCTACTCGCTCTCTTTTCATGTGGGACACCAAATCGTCCAACGACCCGATGAACCCTAGTGTCAGAATTTTTCAACCGCCTTCTACAAGTGGCAGGCTTCTGACATGGTTGTGTAACGACCGCCATCTAAGTGATCATAGACTGCAACCGGGACCTACGGCTTAACGTGCCATCCGAAACACGGAACCATCTTACTTACGGACAATCGGGTGGCTCAGCCCGCAATGCCCTAACCAGACTGGGAACAAATTCACAGAGATAAATATCAACTTTGTGAGTGACCCACCGAGAATCGAACCCGGGACCTTCTGCGTCAAAGGCAGTCGCACTACCACTGCGCCACATCGGTCGTCATCTAGCTATTTACAGTGTAAAAAGACTCCAAGACGAAGAAAACCATTCTCGGTGTTAATTTCCCGGCTCTTAGCAAAAGGTGCTTTGAGTAGTTAAAGTGTTAAGCCGCACTTAAAGTCACTAAGTGAATGCAGAATGAGTTTTATTTTTAGTTAAAAGGTTCTTATTAAATCTCTTTGGAATCTGAAAAGGTAGAGATATAAAAGAAAATCTTATTAAAATTGAAATCGCAGTTTAATTCGCTGACTTAATTTTCGTGCGATTTATACGCTTCCATTCGAACGTTTAATTTGAAAATACAGGGGGTAAAAAAATTAGCTGCAAATATTTTAAGGGGTGAACCAGCCCATGAAACTGAACAACTTTCCCCAAGGAATATAGGTCGAAATATGAAAAAAATTTTGGACCTCCCATACAGTTGACTCGCTCGGCTGCTACATTTTCGTATTACGATCTACGTTCCGAGAGGAAATTTGTTCAGTTTCATGGGCTGGTTTACCCCTTAAAATATTTGCAGCGAATTTTTTTAGACATTTTTGTACATTGATCACATCTATATTCTTTGCGGGGTTGGCAGAGCTCAAACGGCCGTGTTGCTTATACGTACAAGCAAAACTGCTTTTACGTTATGTATGTTAAGAAATGGTCACTGACCACCTAAGGGGTAGGCACGCGTAGAAATGATAAGCTCTTTTATTAAGCTCATACATACATACATATATCAGGCCTTTATCCCTTGCGAGGTAGGCAGAGCGTTAACGGCCGGAAGAATACGGTCGCTATCGCCGCGTCTCACATTTTTGAGGACTGTTTTCCAAGGTAATTTCAGAAAACATGTGTATCACTATAGTGACAGGTTGTCAGCCTGTCGCCTAAAAATTGCAATACACCAATACTCTCGAGTCCCTTAGTCGCCTCTTACGACACACGCGGGAAGGATGTGGGGTGATGCTATTCTAAGCCGGCATCATTAAGCTCAATATATAACAATTACAATACAACATACATACAGCAGCGACAAAAGTCCACTGCTGGACATAGACCTCTCCCTATTGGGGGTATTTTCCATACTCACCACGCTTGGCAAGCGGATGGGCGAGCGCAGTGCAAGGTGGCGTAGATATTCACAGGGAACACTGTTGCCCGTTCCCTTGTTACAGTAGGATGTCGATTGGATCTCAGTTGGATGATTTTAGTAGTTTCATAGTCTGCTAACAGTTTGAAGTATAGAAGAATCGCAATGGCAATGGAATGACAGTTGAGTTTCGATGGCGCTACAATGACAAAAATATAGCAGACTTGGTGCCCAGGGTGCTTGGTATCTTGCCGATTCGATGATTTTTTTCGTATCTTTGCCGTGTGATGCCGGCTTAGAATAGCATCAACCCATTTCTTTCCTGTGGGTGTCGTATGAGGCGACTAAGGGACTCTAGGGTTTCGTGTATTACATATTTAGGCGACAGACTGACATCCTGTCACTACAGTGATACACGACTTGTCTGTAGCGACCCTCAAACATTTTGTCAGACGTGGCAATAACGGCCGTAATTTTACGGTCGTTAACGCTCTGCCTACCCCGCCAGGGATATAGGCGTGATTTGTGTATGTATGTGTATGTTTGATTATAACTCGGTCAAAAGTAAGTTATTTAGAAATCGAAAACAATATGTTGTTCAAGTTCTGTTAATAAACACCAAATTATTCAATGGATTTTTAGAGGAAATTTTACTATATTTTTCGATTAAGCGAAATTATTAATATCATGTTTTGGAAACAATATCATAATAGCAAACATCCTGAATGTTACTTCGTGTTTCTATGGGCAGGCTTCCTGTTTTTTTTTTGCTTTTTATCTACGGTAGACATTTCTTATAAAAGTAGCTTTTAGTTCTACTCAGACCCTTAAAAATTAATCCTCAACATTGTTGAAATGTCAGAAATTTTAACTTTTTATAATTAATAAATAATAATAAATAATATCCTAGACAATTCACACAGCGCCATCTAGCCCCAAAGTGCCCCAAACTAAGCAAAGCTTGTGCTATGGCAACTAGATAGCTGATACTAGTACATATATACTTTTTTTTGTAAATAAATAAATAATTATACATAGAAAACACCCAGACTTAACACAAATCTTTGAAAATTGACTAAACAAATATTTGTATCCGGTGGGGATCGAACCCACGACCCTCGGGTAGAAGGCAGCCATACTATCCGCTACGCCATCGGGACAGTCCAACAGTTTAATACCTACGCGTTTGTTAATTTTAACCTCTGCCAGCGAGATTAACTGCTTTACCAAATGAAGCTTTAAACTCGATTTTTATATGCAAAACGTATTTTTTACATGTGGAAATGTTGACATTTGCAAATTAGGTTTTATTTTTTAATTCGGGAAGGGACATTTAAAATGTTTGCGTTCACGTTTAAAATATTCATGTTGGTTGAATTGAGTGTGTGTATTTGCCGTGTGATGCCTGCTTAGAATAGCATCATCCCATTTCTTCCCGCGGGTGTTGTAAAAGGCGACTAAGGGATTCGAGGGGAACTGGAAAAGAAACTGCCACTACAGTGATACACGAATCGTCTGAAAGGCCCCTCAATATTTGTCAGATGTGGCGATAAAGACCGAGTAGGAGCACATATCTTGCTCTGAGAGCCTGTTAAGCGTGTGCGTTTTTCTTATATCTACTTTTTTATGTAGCCTGTGTAATGCGCACTTTTTATCTATATCTACTTACGAGTAAAAAAAGTTACTACATATTTTTTCCTATATGTGACGACGTCTTTACAAACACATAATATTTCATGTACAAACCAAATATATTAGCCAAAATCAAATAGAAGCTGTATCAAAGTATCTAAAATCTATATCTCCTAATAATATCAATTTCAATTGAGTTGTGTAAATAAACGAATTTCTATATTGGAATCCCACGCCGATGCTTAAGCAAATATAAGATAAATCGAGTGGTTATTTGCAAAAGGGAAAATGTAAATCGCGACTTTAGGGGTAATCATACCAGGTGCAAGGTTTTTATTATAAACGGCATGATTGTAACATCAGCCCTTAAAATATAGTTTAAAGAAAGATGCAAAAAAATATATAGTTTAAAAATAAAATGCAAAAAGTATGACTCGTGAAGGATTTGAACCTCCGACCTCCGATGTAAAGGATTGTTTAGATTAATGCAACCAACAGAAATGACCATAGAGGGACTCGAACCCCCGGACGTTACGACTATAGACCATCGTTTAGTTTCAATTGTTTCAAAATCGGCGCTCTTACCAACTGAGCTAACGAGTCTTGCTAAGGGACGGCGAAAATTGGAGCCATATGATGCCATGTGAAGTCACGGTGACGTGTGCGAATTACATTGCACAATATTATGCCAAAGTGTCCGTAATAATTCTCATAGGTTAGGTAGCCGACCCCGACCGAAATCTTGCTACTGATTTTCATCTGTTTTTGATCAGTTAATCACGAATTTGGCAATGTCGTCGCGCAAGTGGCGCCGCATGATTTATACTAACTAGTTCCTCTAGCCTTAACATTAGTTATTCCACGACGTGGCTCAGTATTTGCGAAGACCTAAATTTAGGCGAGTGAAGTTGGTATATTGTAATATTTAACTACAACATGAATTTTCATGAATTTTATCTTACCAGCAAGTTCGGTTTTTTTTAATCATACATACATACATATATCACGCCTTTATCCCTTACGGGGTAGGCAGAGCGTTAACGGCTGTAAAAATACCACTTTTTTATACTGTTGGTCGACGCTACAACAAAAGTTGGATGTTTCTTGGTAAAAATAAAGTGTTGTTATTTTATCATCATTCTGCTTGCCTTATCCCGTTCTCTGTCGCGGTCGGCTACCTAGGGGATTCGACATGGAACCAAGTTTTTACTCAGAATTTAGTTTAAAAAAAAGATGTAAAAAAATAGTTTAAAAATAAAATGCAAAAAGTATGACTCGTGAAGGATTTGAACCTCCGACCTCCGATGCAAAGTTTTTTTTTTAATTGAGTAGATTAATGCAACCAACAGAAATGACCATAGAGGGACTCGAACCCCCGGACGTTACGACTATAGACCGTCTTTTTGTTTCAATTGTTTCAAAATCGGCGCTCTTACCAACTGAGCTAACGAGCCTTGCTAAGGGACGGCGAAAATTGGAGCCATATGATGCCATGTGAAGTCACGGTGACGTGTGCGAATTACATTGCACAATATTATGCCAAAGTGTCCGTAATAATTCTCATAGGTTAGGTAGCCGACCCCGACCGAAATCTTGCTACTGATTTTCATCTGTTTTTGATCAGTTAATCACGAATTTGGCAATGTCGTCGCGCAAGTGGCGCCGCATGATTTATACTAACTAGTTCCTCTAGACTTAACATTAGTTATTCCACGACGTGGCTCAGTATTTGCGAAGACCTAAATTTAGGCGAGTGAAGTTGGCATATTGTAATATTTAACTACAACATGAATTTTCATGAATTTTATCTTACCAGCAAGTTCGGTTTTTTTTAAATCATACATACATACATATATCACGCCTTTATCCCTTACGGGGTAGGCAGAGCGTTAACGGCTGTAAAAATACCACTTTTTTATACTGTTGGTCGTCGCTACAACAAAAGTTGGATGTTTCTTGGTAAAAATAAAGTGTTGTTATTTTATCATCATTCTGCTTGCCTTATCCCGTTCTCTGTCGCGGTCGGCTACCTAGGGGATTCGACATGGAACCAAGTTTTTACTCAGAATTTAGTTTAAAAAAAAGATGTAAAAAAATAGTTTAAAAATAAAATGCAAAAAGTATGACTCGTGAAGGATTTGAACCTCCGACCTCCGATGCAAAGTTTTTTTTTTAATTGAGTAGATTAATGCAACCAACAGAAATGACCATAGAGGGACTCGAACCCCCGGACGTTACGACTATAGACCGTCTTTTTGTTTCAATTGTTTCAAAATCGGCGCTCTTACCAACTGAGCTAACGAGCCTTGCTAAGGGACGGCGAAAATTGGAGCCATATGATGCCATGTGAAGTCACGGTGACGTGTGCGAATTACATTGCACAATATTATGCCAAAGTGTCCGTAATAATTCTCATAGGTTAGGTAGCCGACCCCGACCGAAATCTTGCTACTGATTTTCATCTGTTTTTGATCAGTTAATCACGAATTTGGCAATGTCGTCGCGCAAGTGGCGCCGCATGATTTATACTAACTAGTTCCTCTAGACTTAACATTAGTTATTCCACGACGTGGCTCAGTATTTGCGAAGACCTAAATTTAGGCGAGTGAAGTTGGCATATTGTAATATTTAACTACAACATGAATTTTCATGAATTTTATCTTACCAGCAAGTTCGGTTTTTTTTTAATCATACATACATACATATATCACGCCTTTATCCCTTACGGGGTAGGCAGAGCGTTAACGGCTGTAAAAATACCACTTTTTTATACTGTTGGTCGTCGCTACAACAAAAGTTGGATGTTTCTTGGTAAAAATAAAGTGTTGTTATTTTATCATCATTCTGCTTGCCTTATCCCGTTCTCTGTCGCGGTCGGCTACCTAGGGGATTCGACATGGAACCAAGTTTTTACTCAGAATTTAGTTTAAAAAAAAGATGTAAAAAAATAGTTTAAAAATAAAATGCAAAAAGTATGACTCGTGAAGGATTTGAACCTCCGACCTCCGATGCAAAGTTTTTTTTTTAATTGAGTAGATTAATGCAACCAACAGAAATGACCATAGAGGGACTCGAACCCCCGGACGTTACGACTATAGACCGTCTTTTTGTTTCAATTGTTTCAAAATCGGCGCTCTTACCAACTGAGCTAACGAGCCTTGCTAAGGGACGGCGAAAATTGGAGCCATATGATGCCATGTGACGTCACGGTGACGTGTGCGAATTACATTGCACAATATTATGCCAAAGTGTCCGTAATAATTCTCATAGGTTAGGTAGCCGACCCCGACAGAAAACAAGATAAGGAACGGAGAATGAAGACTCATATACAAATACATACACATATGACGCCTTTATCCCTTGAGTGATAAGCAGACCCTTAAAATGTAGTCGCTTTCGCCACGATTGACAAATACTTGAGTTTCAGAAAAATCGTGTATCAGTATAGTGACAGGTTGTCAACCTGTCGCCTTAAACATACATCACGCCTCATCTCTTGCGGGTTAGACAGAGTTATTTATCGTTCTTTGTAGAGTTATTTTTATACCTTTGAAAGTTTTTTATTTAGACTAGCAGGTTTTTGATAAATGCTCTGCCTACCCCGCAAGGAATAAAACCGTGATGTATGTTTAATGACATACATACAAATATCACGCCTTTATCCCTTGCGGAATAGGCAGAGCGTTAACGGCCGTAAGAATACGGTCGCTATCGCCACGTCTCACACTTTTGAGGATTGTTTTCCAAGGTTGTTTCAGGAAACATGTGTATCACTATAGTGTCAGGTTGTCAGCCTGTCGCCTAAAAATTATAATACACCAATACTCTTGAGTCCCTTAGTCGCCTCTTACGACACCCGCGGGAAGGATGTAGAGTGATGCTATTCTAAACCGGCATCACACGTCATTTAATTACAAAAGCTACAAAATTTGCCGCAGCGTTATTGCAGAAAAGCTTTTAACGGTAACACGAACCAGAGTATCATATAAGAAGACATTTAAGTCAGAAAGTGGTTTCGCACTTCAAACACTACCGTAGTCTAAGTGGCGCCTTTATAACAAAATAAAAAAATTACCAAATATACCTAAAGGTAATTGAAATACAATCCTTGTTAATACTCCTTGTAACGCAGTGCTACGTGCACAAGAGTGCAGTGCAAGCAGTAACAGTTGATTAAATAGGGAAAGTGTTATATAAATTATTATAAATGTGTTGTCTCTTAGTTGTCGAATGCCTCGATAATCCCTGTAGTTAGAGTTTTCAGCCGTCTACTTAATAACATATAAGTCTCTGACGTACGGGGATCGAATTCGGGTCTCACGATTGTAAGACCGGTGTCCTAACCACTTGGCCACCGACGCTTTCCTTGGACTCCGTATTGTGTCTATTATAAACAATTTTTAGAGGGAAAATTATTCATGATGTTCTCATGTTTAACCATAGAGTTAGTTAGTTTTGTGTTGTGAATTGATCACCCATCGTAGTAGTCGTCAACATCAAGATTTTTTTTTATACCGGTGGCGCCACTGAACCATATGGAACTTTGCTCTTAAGTGTAAAATGGCTTCTAAGTGTAAATTGTAGACTACAAGAGAGACAGTTTTGCCTGCTCGTGTTCTATGATGTTGCTCGTACACTCGCTGGCAGAATTAAGGGGTGCGTTAAGTAATTGGAAATAGTCTGAAAATGTGAGAGAATTGGTGATATTGATTATCGTATTTATATGAATTTAGTAGCAAACTTTCTCTTTAGTAGCTATTTATTGTCGTTATGAATTTCGTTAAAAAACATTGTTAGCGAAAATAAATACCTTCTAAAGAGAAAGGTAGCTACTAAATTCACCTAAATACTACGTATAATTAATGTCACCTATTCTCTCACATTTTCAGTTTAGTTTACGTTTAAAATGCCCTCGGTTCTTAAATTTTAATAAGAATGTTTTTCTGCTTTGGCTCTAATTACATGCTATCACAACGAAAATATGAAAGGCTCTTGAGTAGGTATTTTTAAGTCTGTTTAATGGTATAAGTTTAATGTCATAGGTAACATAGCAGAGAAACAGACTAATATATTAGTAGGCGACATTTCCTCTCACCGCAAGTGTAACAGAAGATAGCACGCGTCGAGTGACATCAAGTGTACTCGAGAACTAACAGACTCTCAGACTACAATACTACGAGGATTTTATTACTATATGCTGGGTACATTTTGTTGCCACCGAGTGTAATGGGAGATAAGTAATGAGTTTATTTTAAATGTGTTCAGCGTGAAATAAAAATTAAGGTCGTTTTAAAGAATTCTACATAAGTACTTAGCTTTAATTTTTATTCTTAACCTAGGTCACAGGACATACAAATAATACATCATTTTATAGCCGTTGTTGCTCTACCTACCCCGCTAGGGATATAGACGTTATTTGTGTGTATGTGTGTGTGTATGTAAATACTTAACGATGGTTTTTCCCGAAAACGCTAAGCTCTACTGAACAACTTTCCCCAAGACATTTAAATCATTGAAAAAAGAAAAACAATATCGAGAAAGTCCGTCGTATACTAAGTAGTCGGTTTATCAAACAACGGTCGTACAAGACCACCGTAATCAATGCAAATGCAGTACAAATCTACAAATCTGGTAGCGGTTTAGTTTTTGGCTAGCAGACCAGTTGTTGCAATGATAAATTATAGTCCGCTATCTTTTGCTTGTTTCGCTTCGTACGGTTTAACATATTGCAGTCGACGAATACCTAAAACGAAGGCCAAGTAAAAGACACACACACACACACACACATAAAGCGTTTATTCCTTGCGGAGTGGAGAAGAGCATTGACGGCTGTAAGAATACGGTCGCCATCGCCACGTCTGACAATATTTCAGGGTCGTTTCAAATATGTATCACTGTAGTGTCGGCTTCTACGATACCCGCGGGAAAGAAATAGGGGTGATGCTATTCTAAGCCGGCATCATACGAAATGAATGCCATACAATATTGAAACATTTTAGGTAAAGGTGCTTACAAAAAATAAAGGAAGTAGTTTTGTTGTTCAATTATGAGTTTTTGATTTGGTCGCGTGAAATGAAAACAGAGGTCGCGGACTGGTTATAAGGAAAATTTCTCTTATCCTACTAATATAAATGTGAAAGTTTGTATGTTTGTTTGTTACTTCTTCACACAAAAACTGCTGAACCAATTTTCATTAAATTTGGCACGCAGGTAGAGGATACCTTGGATTAACACATAGGACAATTGTTATCCCGAAAAAAATATTCTGTGGAATGCAACTGAATTAAAAACGACTTCCATGCAGGCGGAGTCGTGGGTGCCCACTAGTAAACACAAAGAGTAAAAAAAAAGTTGCAAATATGTTAAGGGGTGAACCAGCCCATGAAACTGAACAACTTTCCCCAAAAGAGTACCAGTCCCTCAGTACCAGTCACTAATAAAATTGTTGCTAAAATATTCACTCACATCCGCATGACTGAGTACTCACTCCCCGAAAGAGCTGTATTATTTTAGTAACACCCTCTATATTTCAGCACAGTTGCTGCCATGATATACGGCCGACCATATCTCTACAGTTTAGTATGCGCCGCTGAAAAAGTGGGCCGAATACAATGCATCGCGTTTTACATTTTAAATCTTTTTTTTTATTTTACTGACACATAACTTTTTAAAAAGAGAACCGACTTCAACGGACGTAAAAAGTGTTGTGAACGTCCATTTATTTTAAGCGGTTATTATGCTTAAAACTTTCTCCTAAGTCTGACAAATTCTTTTCCGAAAACCGCGTCAAAATCGTTTCATTTAAACGCGAAATAGTCGCGGACAAACATACATACATACATACATGCAGGTCAAACTGAGAACCTCCTTTTTATTTTGAAGTCGGTTATAGAATTAAGAAGGTTTACCATTCAGGAGAGGATACGCTTACGTACGTTAAGTACATGCTGTGTGGTCAGCCTGTCCAGCCCCGAGGCAGTGCCTTTATTTCTATTTTTTATCTTACCCGTACCGCGTTTTCTACTATAACTTTAAAATTGTTATACAGTGACTAATCCATTTCTTACTTATCTTGTGATAATATTGTACGTGATATTCTAAAGGTATTATTTGTGAATCTACTTAGAAATAGAACATTATGATTTTGATTTTGACTTGTAGACATCGTTGTTTTATTTCACTTTGTGTTTTTCGGTTACACTCAAATTCTGATACTAGGGTTCATTGGGTCGTTGGACGACTCGGTGTCCCACATAAAAAGAGAGAAACTCAACCAGTATTATTTCTATAAGCATCAACAGAAGTATTTAAGTCCTTATAAAATAGGTTCGGGCTAGGTTAGCCGGGTTGCAGAGGTCAGATGGCAGTCACTTTGTGTAAAAACTTGGGTCCATGTCAAATCCCCTAGGTAGCCGACCCCGACAAAGAACGGGATAAGGCAAGGAGAATGATGATAAAATAACACTTTATTTTTACCAAGAAACATCAAACTTTTGTTGTAGCGACGACCAACAGTATAAAAAAGTGGTATTTTTACAGCCGTTAACGTAATAGGATAAAGGCGTGATATAATGCGTGATGTATGTTTAAAAAAAAATAACTTGCTGGTACGAAAAATTTCACGAAAATTTAAGTTGTACTTAAAATGTACAATACGCCAACTTGACTCGCTTAAATTTAGATCTTTGCAAATACAGAGCCACGTCGTGGAATAACTAATGTTAAGTCTAGTGGAACTAGTTAGTATAAATCATGCGGCGCCGCTTGCGCAACGACATTGCCAAATTCGTGATTAACTGATCAAAAACAGATGAAAATTAGTAGCAAGGTTTGTTACTTGGAATTTGGCGCCCGACATGGGGCCTTACGCCAAGTGCTACTATTGTTGGCGTACAGGGTATTTTGTAACGTATTGTACAGAAACCGTTACGTTTGTAAAGAATTGCTTACATTTGAGCGTAAACAAAAATAGTGATACTTAATAGTAGATTACGTACTGAGGTATGTAAGCTATCAATAACAACCGAGGTTTTTTAACGCCCGAGCGGTACCTTTCCGAGGTTGTTATTGATGTTACATCCGTGGTAAGTATGCTGCTTTACATATCGAATGAAAAAAGAGTAAAATAAAGCGATAAATACAAGAAAACGATCCATAAATGATGATTGTATCGTCTGCTATACAAATTGCACTACTAAACTTTTTTTTTCTATGATTGAAAAATATTGAATTAATATGAAAGAAAAGTATCCTAACATAAAGTAGACATTTTTCTGATCGTAGGGATATTAGTAACTTTTACTTTTGTAATTGTAATATTGAGTAATAATTCGACAAACTCATTTATTGAGGTTATAAAAATGCAGATTAAAAATATAATTCCTGCGTTCCAGCAACACAATTCGTAGCGGCCAGTTCGAAATTTAAAATCGTATACAACTAATTGGATGCAACTCCTATTAAAAAAAGAAGAAATTGATTTTAACTTTTTAATTGCTGCGATTCTATTGGTTCTTTTTCTAGTTCCATATTTAAAATTACTTACAGGCTTAGTTTTAAAACCTCGCCTGTAAGTTGAACTTACAGGTCGTGTTTTTTGTCAGTAATGACCTACTTTCAGAGCATTATATATGTAAATTATTATTACTAACGGGATTATCACCGCGATTATGTTTGTTTTTACCTTGATATTCGAAGCGGTTACACGCTCTATGGTCACGAGTAGACCACCGCGAAACCGCGAAAATCTCAAAACATATATTAAAAAAAGTGATATTGTCTTTTTAAAATTTATGCCCCATATGTGGTTTTTTGTTACTTTTTCATATTCGTGTGAACTTTAAAAGTTACTAGAGGGCTCCCGCGGCTCCGCTTGCTTGGAAGCCGGTTTTAATCCCGTAGCATCCCATAGGAAGATTTTTATGGGATAACAACTCATGTGTTAATCCAAATCAATCTCTACCTGTGTGCCAAATGTCATGAAAATCGGTTCAGTAGTTTTAGCATGAAGGAGTAACAAACATTATCGTTTATAATGAGAAAGTTTGTATGTTTGTATATTAGTAGGATAAATAGAACTACAAATAATACTGGAAATGTTTCTAATGATGTTTTTTGTTTGTTTCAGCCTGAAAGATTGAACGTGTTCAAAAATGACCAAGACAGTTGGGACTACACATGTAAGTTGATATTTTGTCTATAATTTCAAGCAAAGTTCAAAATACGATCCTATGACGCGTGATTCAGTTTTCTATGAAAAGTTTTATGATGTTTTTACTCTTCCAATACATGTTTTAGTCGTATTTTGAATTTAAACAAAATATTTTTGAGCGTTTTTTTTATTGTTTGATGGCAGAAAAAAATGCTCTCAAATATAAGGAGTAAAAAATTAACTACAAATATTTTAAAGGGTGAACTAGTCTATTAAACTGAACAACTTTTCCCAAGAAATATAGGTCGAAATATAGAAAAAAAATGGACGCCAGAGTCATTGTGTATGGGAGGGCCAAATTAATATCTCATATTTCGACCTGGTTCCTTAGAGAAAGTTGTTCAGTTTCATGGACTGGTTCACACCTTAAAATATTTGCAGTAATTTTTTTTCTACTTATTGTTTAACCGTACATACTGTTTTTAAGTTTATGATTTATTTCTAAAATTATGTTTAAAAGAAAAAAAAAATTGATATGCATGATTTTCAATTTGATGAAATTGCGTGCATGCTATTTTAACGAAACCACCGAGACACTACACCTCGAATTGTACTCTGTTACTGTCACAATACAAACCTTATTTACTAGACAAACAACTTCAACATATATTCATAGAAAGAAAAATTGCCTAAAAAAAGTGTTAAGTAATCTATTTGCGTAATATTTTTAAGGTATTAGGTAATTAATGCCGTGTGATGCCGGCTTAGAATAGCATCACCCCACATCCTTCCCGCGGGTGTCGTAAGAAGCGACTAAGGGACTCGAGAGAATTGGTGAATTACAATTTTTAGGCGACAGGCTGACAACCTGTCACTATAGTAATACACATGTTTTCAGAAACAACCTTGGAAAACAATCCTCAAAAATGTCAGACGTGGCGATAGCGACCGTATTCTTACGGCTGTTAACGCTCTGCCTACCCCGCAAGGGATAAAGGCGTGATATATGTATGTATGTATGTATGTTCTTTAAGTAGCCACTGCACTGAGCGTTACATTAATTTTATACTTATCACAAATTTATTTAGGTATGTCTTAACTATGCCGTGTGATGCTGGCTTAGAATAGCATCACCCCAAATCCTTCCCGCGGGTGTCGTAAGAGGCGACTAAGGGACTCGAGAGTATGCATTACAATTTTTAGGCGACAGGCTGACAACCAGTCACTATAGTGATACACATGTTTTCTGAAACTACCTTGGAAAACAATCCTCAAAAATGTCAGACGTGGCGATAGCGCCCGTTGGCCCTCTGCCTACCCCGTAAGGGATAAAGCCGTGATATATGTATGTATGTATGTCTACCAGCTGGTTTCTTTAATTTCCAAGCATAATATCCGAAATTCTCCTTCTTTCCATTTTGCTTGAGGTCTGAAACGGAAATTGCAAATTCAAAGAGTACTTAGGGTGAAAGTCTTTTATGTGACTGCATCCGTCGTTTAGTGGTCTAAGCGTCGGTTTCAGGAGGAGGTCACTGGTTTGATTCTTGGAAGAAAACATAATGCTTGTTAATATTGTCAGTAGAAATGTAGGTAGTAGGTATAGTTAGGGAAATAAAATTTTAGCCGATTCAACTACGAAACATCAAGGCAAATCAGCTCGGATTATATTTCCTAAACCTTTTACCTACAGAGTCAATTTGTAGGACAAGTCCATTTTTTTAATTTCTTTTTTTGAATCATATTCGTTAGGGAATAAACTTTTTCCTTATCAGCAGCTCCCCTCCTCTCTCTCTTTTCATGTGGGACACCGAGTCGTCCAACGACCCGATGAACCCTAGTGTAAGAATTTTTCAACCGCCTTCTACATTTAGCAGGCTTCTGGCATGGCTCGCCCTATTTTTACGGTATCAGTGATTACAATATCACTTTGAAAATATGTTCTCAGGATATTACAGCCAGATTATATCTGAATGTGAACCTAGGATTCCGGCCGGGTTAGCCTTCGGGTTGCAGAGGTCAGAAGGCAGTCGTTCTGTGTTAAAACTTGGTTCCTCGTCAAATCCTAGATTAGGTAGCCGACCCCGACATAGAAACGGGATAAGGCAAGGAGAATGATTATATTACAGCCTGAAATGCCTGATTGATTATCTATAAAGAAGATGGTGGTTCGGAGGGCACGTTTCTATCTTATGATAACGTATCTTAGGCATTGGTCGCTACACATCAGAGGCTTACTAGTAGTAGCAGTCTTGTTAGGACATTGCGGGCTGAACCGATTGTTCGTCAGTAAGATGGTTCCGTGTTTCGGATGGCACGTTAAGCCGTAGGTCCCGGTTGCTGTCTATGATCACTTAAACGGCGGTCGTTGCACAACCAAGTCAGAAACCTGCTACTTGTGAAAGCGGTTAAAAAATTCTGACACTGTCGTTGGACGTGTCCCACACGAAAAGAAAAAGAAGAGTAGTAGCAGAAGTAAAAACTCTAGCACCAGGGTTCGTTGGATCGTTTGCCTACTTCTTCTTCTTTTCGTGTGGGACACCAAGTCGTCCAACGACCCGATGAACCCTAGTGTCAGAATTTTTCAACCGCCTACTTGGGTGGCCTAAATAATAATAAAACAACTTAGACGTCTTCTTCTGTCATGAGACTTGCAATAGGTAGTTGAAAACTCTGACACCATATCGGGTCGTTCGTCGACTCAGTATCCCACAGGATATTTTAATGACTCGTACTCTGGGACGGAAATTGCAGATCTAAAGAGTACTTAGAGAGTCTTTTAAGGTACTTGAGCCCTAAGTAGTATTATATTATCCGTGCTGCGGTCGTCTCAGTATAAATGGGCTTATATCTTATTTAAATAGAAAACCCTTAATTTACAATATAATGGAATATAAATTGGTTATCCGAGGGGAATCGTCGTATGACTTAAAGATGTAATTATGTAATAAAAATGTCGTTAGATGTCCCTTTTTGAGTGAGTTGATCCTTCAATCAACTAATTTCTTTGTTTGATGCAAAATTGTGACGTAATTAGAAATATTTTTTTTTGCAATTTTGATTCTTTCGCAGTAGTTCATAAGTTCTCAAGGAAATTTACAGTCTTTGATAAAATTCCATAGTTAAATGTTGTACCCCGCCAGGGATATAGGCGTGATATGTGTATGTATGTATATTTTTATCATAATTATTGAGTTTGAAACGGCCACTGCTGGACATGGGCTTATTTTGCGAGTTTTGGCTAATTTCAGTCCATTGAATTGGAAACCTTTTCACGCTACCACTCTAACACCTTCCAACGAAGATTTTGCTTATTTCCTTTCGACTTTCTAATCTTAAATCACTCCGAAAAATTATCCATTCTGTTAATACTTTGACATTCCGCCTATTAGTGCACCACTGCAGTCACAAAAATCCTGTTAAGTGCCAAATGTTGATGCACTTTGCACAAATTAGCATTTTTCACTCGCCCGCTCGGCAGACGGCCGGGCACCGGACATAACTTTTGCAGAATGTAATACTGGAAGCGTCAGTGGCCAAGTGGTTAGGACACCGGTCTTACAATCGTGAGATCTGAGTTCGATCCGCGTTATGTACCATTGTGTTTTTACTCACGTACATTTACCGACTGCTCTTACGGTGAAAGAAAAACATCGTGATGAAACCCACATTCAAATAAAATTTTAAATTGAGATAATATTTGAATGTGTCTTAACCTCGGGCCAGGTTAGCATTCGGGTTGCAGAGGTCAGATGGCATTCGCTCTGTGTAAAAACTTAGTTTTACGTCAAATTCCCTAGGTGAGGTAGCCGACCCCGACAGAGAAACGGAGAGGAGAATTTAGTCTAATTTTCCTAGAGTCCAAAATTCTTACAACTGGACGATAAATACAATTAATGTATTCTGACAACTTGTCAGATCAACAGAAGAAACAGGATCTTCTGCGACTGCCCAGAAATATTTGCCTGGCTACCTCGTAAGGGAAAAAGGCGTGATATGTACATCTCTATGTAATTTACACTTTAAATGCTGTACCATACCAACATACAGCGTGTAAAAATATTAGCAGCAAATATTTTAAGAGGTGGACCAGCCCATGAGACTGAACAACTTTCCCCAAGGAACATAGGTAGAAATTTGAAAAAAAATTGGACCTCCCATACAAAATTACCAACCGATCAAGTCAATTTGCTTGCGAGGTCCAAAAATTTTTCACATATTTCCAACTATGTTTTTTGGGGAAAGTTGTTCAGTTTCATGGGCCGATTCACCCCTTAAAAGATTTGCAGCGAATATTTTTACACCTTATATTGCTAACGGCTGTTATTGCTCTGCCTACCCCGCAAGGGATAAAGGCGTGATGTGTATGTATGTATGTATATTTTTAAAAATATGGAATTAAAACGATTCGGTTGAAGATTTGAGCAAACAGTTTCCGGGCGCACCTCTCTACTCAATAAATATTTGCATTCTACTGACCCTGTAAAGTTTGCGTACTAACTAAAAATAAAACTTTATAAATTATTTGCCGTGTGATGCTGTGGGAATAGCATCATCACCCTATTTCTTTCCTGCGGTCACAAAAAGTGACTAAGGGTTTTAAGTGTATTGCAATTTTAGGCGACAAGCTGACAACCTGTCACTATAGTGATACACGATTTATCTGCAACGACCCTCAAATATTGTCAGACGTGGCGATAACGACCGTAATTTTGCGATCGTTATCGCTCTGCCTACCCCGCAAGGGATAAAGGCGTGATATGTATGTATGTTTTTATGTATAATATTTGCCTTGTGATGCTGGCTTAGAATAGCATCGTCATCCTATTTCTTTCCCGCGGATGTTGTAATAGGCGATTGACTAAGAGACTCAAGGGTTTCGGGTGTATTACAACTTTAGGCGATTGGCTGTCACTACACTGCTACACGAATCATCTGATAGGTCGAACGCTCAATATTTGGCAGACATTGAGATAGCGACCGTATTTTAACAATCTGCCTACCCCGCAAGGGATAAAGGCGTGATAATATAGGTGTGTATTAGGGAGGAACTAAACATTTTTGCTTTCGATTCGAACTAAAATCTTTTTTTTTCCTGTTCAGTCGTCTTTCATACTTCTTACTTCAAGACTTTAGACTTTCATTTTTCTATGTTCAATACCACTGTTGTTTTTTAAATAGTTTCGATGTAAATAGACTTAAAGATGGGACTGTAGAGATTGTGAAGTGTAAATTTCGTATGAAACTAAAACAAAGCATAGATACAACGTTCAACAAAATACAGAGAATAGGACATCTTTTTGAAAAGTGTTGCAACTTTATAAAAAATATTTTTATCAATGTTGGAAAAATCCAACAATCTCCCATATGCTATCCCTGTCATACTTCTTTTTTCCACATTTTTAGAAAGTTTTTTTTCAAGCCCCAAAAATGCCCCCACAAAGCTCATCAACATACATACTTACATATATCACGCTTTTATCCCTTGCGGGGTAGGTTAGGTTAGGTTAGGTAGATTGTTGACGGCCGTAAGGATAAGGTCGCTATCGCCACGTCTGACATTGTTGAAGATTGTTTTCCAAGGTTGTTTCGGAAAACATGTGTATCACTATAGTAACAAGTTGTCGGCCTGTCGTCTAAAAATTGTAATACACCAATACTCTCGAGTCCCTGAGTCGCCTCTTACGACACCCGCGGGAAGGATATGGGGTGATGCTATTCTAAGCCGGCATCACACGGCACAGTTGTTTTTCAAGCCAGAAATGCCCCCACAAAGCTAATCAACCGTTTCACTTTATTGGTCGTTCCATTTCACTCAACAAGTTGAGTCGAAGCCCGAAGCTACCTTTTCCCGCCAAAATTTTTGGACCATCTGAATTAAGTTAAAAACCCAACCCGCGCTAATGGACGGAAGTAAGGGGGGGGGAGGCAGGTAGGGTTGCTACTTTGCATTTTATAGACATTTCAGTACTTTTGGATCGTAAAGCGAGTTCGCTTTTGACTTTTAATTATGAAAGAGAGATTGATAAAAATAGAGAATAATAGTTGTTTTTTGTAGACTTCAAAAACTCTGTAACTTTCTGCCGAATTATTCAACATTCTCAAAATATAAAAATTTGAATGTTTGCAAGATTTCAAGATTTAAATCGTTTATTTCCATGTAGATTCACAACGAATACTTTTAGAATGTTAGTAAGTAAAATTACAATACTGTAACTGAATAAATGAATAAAAAATTACAAAATTAAAGTCAAATTATTTATTCAAAGTAGTAAACTTGACATTTAACCTTTTGATTGTCATGTATTAGCCATTGTAAAAAAGAGAAAAATTAGGACACATTTTTCTATTTCTTTCAACAATTTTATGTTCCTAGTAGAAACGAGCACGAGTGGGATAAAAATAAAATAAAAAATAAAGATTAAAAAGAAAATAATCATTCCCCCAATCAGGGGGAACTGCCATAATCCCCACCCTTGGCAGGCGGGTCGGCGAGCGCAATGCAAGATATTGTAGATAATCATAGCGAACGCTGCTATTTACTACTCTTTTCTTTAATTTTGTTTCTTAGTCGCCTTTTACTACATCCACGAGTAGACATGGGGTGATGCTTTTCTTAGCCGGCATACATAATGTGCAGGCAGCCCTAAAACGGACAATGTACGGAAATTGCACCCTCCGTCGTTTGTCGTTATTGTATGGGGCTGGAGACTTCAGTTAATGGCCGCCTTCAAATAGCAGATCGGGTCATTCGTCTACTCCGTGTCCCACACGGTAGAAGAAGTAGCTAGTGGGTATCATCATATCGGTAAACGTTCCGACAAATCTAAGTGTCAGATTTTTTTAAGTAAGATTGAGGCCCGTATTTATAAACCGCACTCAACTCTGAGATCGCTCTCAAGAGCGATATTGACAAAGTCAGGCAGTGCTAATGACATTTCAAAATCGCACTCAAGATCGATCTCAGGTTTATAATTACGAACCTAAGTATCTACTTTACTAGTCGCCGTTCGAGTAAGCCATATTTGGCACTTGTCAAAATCATATTACTGCTATACATAAGGTTTATTTTTCTTTGTTGACATGTCTTCTAGTATAATAAATAAATAAAGATCCTGGACAATTCACACAGCGCCATCTAGCTCCAAACTAAGCAAAGCTTGTACTAAAGGAACTAGCTATAATATATGTTATAAAGTATGTTACAGTCAAAACTCATAGCCGGTCAAAACCACTTTTGACTGCTCAAATCAGTCAATATTGGTTTTGACCGATGTCGTCAGTCAAAACCAGTTTTGACTGATTTTGGCAGTCAAAAGTGGTTTTGACCAACGCTCTTGGTCAAAAGTAGTTTTGACTGACTTGAAGTTCAGACTATCGGTCAAAACTTATAAATAGTCTCGTCTGTTGTCTCGGGGCCAGTTGGGGCTTCGGCTTCTCCCCCTGAGGTTCACCCAAAGGGGTGCCGTTCACTCCCAACAGACACGTGGGTGGCTCATGACGTGGCTGGCCCGGCTCTTCCACGTCCAGAGGGGGCGGAGGCGATGCTCACCTCCTCCGCCTCCTCGGCTTCCGCTTCTTCATCGTTCCGTCGGGGGCGTTGGGGGCCATCATGAGAGATCCTGCCGCGTTGGTCTCTCCCTGTGGTGCCGCTTCCGTCCTCTTCGGTTCGACGGGCTTCGTTAGGGGCGCTGTGCCCGCTCTTCTGTTCCGTACTTCACGGCGCAGTACGGGGCAGTCGAGGTAGATGGCCGGGTGCGCTCCTCCACAGTTTGCGCGGGTGGCCGGCAACTTACGGGGGTGCTTGCAGTCCCAGGCGACGTGATTACCGCCGCAGGCGACACATGTCAGCTTGCGGTGGGAGTGCCTACTGCTGTGCCTGAACTGCTTGCAGCGGTAGCATTGTGGAGTGTCTCTCTTGCCACGCCGTCCCTCGATCTTCACGCCGGCATTTTCATCAGCTTTGTGATGTTGTAGATGCCTGGGGTGAGGTTTGGCGTGCGGATGAGCTGTGCGAAGTGGATGCACCCTGGGCGTCCTCTGCAAGCCTTGATGGAGCGCACGTAGTCCACCTCGTAGCCTAGGGTGGTCAGCTTTTTCTTGATGTCCTCCGTGTCGCTGTTCACGGGGAGGCCTCTAATAGCGACCATCAATGGCCACTCCTTCGGGGGTGCGAAAGCGAACCAGGATATTTCGGGTCCGGAGCCCTCCAGCGCGGTTAGGTAGCGCTGGTACACACAGAATTCCTGATCGCTTTTCGCCAGGAATCGAAACCCTGTGGGCCCATAGGGCCGCACGTTTGGCGTATGGCCGAGTTCTTGTCTCAGCTTACCGAAGTGGTGACCCCATTCAGAAAGCAGATCGACCACTATCGGTTGCGGCCTTTTCATGCACCCCGTCAGCTTCATAGGCGTAGGCGTGGGTGGAGGTGTCGTCTTCTTGCCCACGTCCTGAATGGGCAAGGACGGTATCGGGCGGGTGACGCGCGGTTTTGGCGACGGAGGCGTCGCCAGCGCAGACGCCTAGGAGCGCGGTAATACTGATGGTGCAGCGAAGCTCGACGTCGACGGCGACCGGCTGTCTAGCAATGGCACGGACAGCGGCGGCGTGACCCTCATAGCCGGAACCGTGCAGGTCCTCCGCAGGGTTGGTGAGATGGAGAAGGAAGATCCCCCCATATCCATACACGCGCTTTTTCGCGCGCTGGGGCGTCAGCGCTCCCGCCTGCACGGCTGCAACACTCTCCCTGAGTGCGTCCAGGGCTGTGTGCCGTGCGACGGTGCACTTCTAATAATAGTCTAATAGTGCCTGCTGCATCTTACTCGGCTCACGCTGTGGTTGTGGAGACGGCGAGAGCGAAGGCAGCGTCGGTAGTGGGGAGCACCGGCGAAAGCAGCGGTTATCGCTGCTGCGACGGGTGATGGAGGCTTGGGGCCCAGGTCCGGTTGGGATCCCAACGTAGGTGGAGCCAAAGGTGACACGGTCCTCTTCGGCTCAAGGGCGGCGGCGGGGTTCGAACGGACGAACATCCGTGTTCGCGGCGCGCGAGCGTGCTGACGGCCTATTAGCGGCATCACTGACGTAGGTAGGTAGCTGTGCTAAAGCCTAATCCGCGCGCCCTCGGGACGCAAGACCCTGGAGTAGACCCGACGCCCTCTCAACCGTATTTCTAAAGGAAATACCGAACAAACAACACTATTTATAAGTTTTGACCGATAGTCTGAACTTTAAGTCAGTCAAAACTACTTTTGACCAAGAGCGTTGGTCAAAACCACTTTTGACTGCCAAAATCAGTCAAAACTGGTTTTGACTGACGACATCGGTCAAAACCAATATTGACTGATTTGAGCAGTCAAAAGTGGTTTTGACCGCCAATGAGTTTTGACTGTAACATATATATATAGTATAAGTTTGACATCTGCCTAAATTGGCCTATGCAAGTGACTATTACGGTAAAGTATTAATAAATTTGTAGGAGTTTAAAAAACCATCGCATTGTACTGCGCTCGGCAACCCCATCTTTTCGTTGACGAACAAACTGACTTTCCTGAGTTTTCCATTAATAATATTAGTAGGAATAAAGCTATCCTCCCCTCTTCTCCAAATCGGGTAAATTACAGCCACTTCGTTCCGGCTGATTTAATTTGTTACCGGATAAACTAGGCTACTAGTGATGTGCTGAATGTATCGATAGTGGACTAGTCGATGGTAATAACAAGTATATATCGATAGTTGAGTGTAGGAATTAATACATACATACATACATACATACACACACATATCACGCCTATATACCTGGTGGGGTAGGCAGAGCGTCAACGACCGTAAAATTGCGGTCGTTATCGCCACGACTGACAAATATTGAGGGCAGTTTGAGATAATTCGTGTATTCTATAGTTCATCGGGTCGTTGGACGACTAGGTGTCCCACACGAAAAAAAAAAAACTATAGTGATAGGTTTTCAGCCTGTTGCCTGAAAGTTGTAATACACCTGAAATCCTAAGTCCCTCAGTCGGCTTTTACGAAACCCACGGGTAAGAAATGGAGTGATGCTATTCTAAGCCGGCATCACACGGCAAATTAATTAGGAATTAATAAAACGTATAATATACGATATAGATAGCTTTGTCGTTTTCCAATTTGGTCCGTGAAATTAGTGGCATGCGTCCTCTGTTAACTTTTACCGACAGAAATATGATAATTGAGTGGAGAACCTCCTACTTTTGAAGTGAATTTTGATATAATTTCTGAACTTTCTATAATATTCATCATTAGCCTAGTACGTCTGAGACAGACGATTTAATCAGTGTCTGAAGCAAGACTACAGACATTGCGTTGCCTGGGACGCAATTATGGAAAAGGCAGGGTTGCCCAGGACCTGCGCCACCCTTTCGGCCTCCCTGGCTGACTCCACAGGAACGACGAATCGATACGTGCGGAGCCAGGTCGGCTGCAGGAGTACCGCACGATAGACCTCTGTCACACGCGCCTGACGGAGACTCCGTTCCGGGTTTAATATGGAGTTGTCCTTCTCCAGGGCCGATCTTCGGTCTGATCGATAATATTAGCGCATCCCTATTAAATAGCGACAATTCGGATTTACTCCATTTAATCCTGTGTAATCCACATTGTGCCTTAAAATCTTCACAAAAGCGTTTATACTTTGGTGCACTTGCTATTATGTCGTGATTTTTGACTTAAATTAGCCTATTTTCAACTGAGATAAGGTTGATTATCGGATAAAAGCGTTTTGAGTAGGCTAAGCTTTCATAAAGTAGCTAGATTGCATTCTACAGGATGCAGAGACACTGTTACAACTCTCCGATTACTGATAGGATTCAATCCGATCCGTTCTTACCAGGACAACTCCTAAGCCCAGCCTTGCCCCAAGGGCGTTTTTGGGATGTTTGAACAACCATACGAATCATACATACATATATCACGCCTTTATCCCTTGTGGGGTAGGCAGAGCGTTAATGGCCGTAAGAATACGATCACTATCGCCACGTCTGACATTTTTGAGGATTGTTTTCCAAAGTTGTTTCAGAAATCATGTGTATCACTGTAGTGAGAGGTTGTCAGCCTGTCGCCTAAAATTGTAATACACCAATACTCTCGAGTCCCTTAGTCGCCTCTTACGACACCCGTGGGAAGGATGTGAGGTGATGCTATTCTAAGCCGGCACACGAATCATTACATACATACAGTATTACAGTTTTTTTGACTTGGAACCAGAATACTTCAATTCTTTTTCTGTTTTCCTAGCCTGACTTACCTACTTATAGACATTTTTTTTTACCCTACGCGTTTCAAAACCTTCTTACTAGGAGGACATCCAATCAAAAGCCACCCTTTCCCTCGGAAATATATCTAAAGGGCTGTCAATCCCTGTCCAGCCCTTCGGATGATATTACTTTGCTATTATTGGGGTTGTCAATAGGTAGATACAAGGGCTTCCAATACCGGTACACCGGTATTGGCTAATACCGGGACCCCGGAATTTTTTTGGTAAATTTTCAATACTGGTTTAAATTAAATATACATTATGCGCTCTTGTTTCGTTACATTTTCGTCCTTGCTTCGCTATGCTGTCAAAATGTCAACATTTATTTGATTTTCAATAATTTTGAAGTTAAAATTAAGCACTAATTAATCGTTTAATGTTGTAGTTTGAACTTTGGAAAATAAGAGGAAAAAGGCCAATACCGCCGGTATAAAAAAAACAATCCGGTATTCAATACCGGTATTAAAAAAAAATTGTATTCGAAAGCCCTAGCTGTAATACCTGACTATAATAGTTATATCCGCACTTAGATTGCAAAAGCTTTTTGATATAGCCTGTCGTAAGGAATTAAAAAACGGATTGGCTTTTTTGTGTGGGAGTTCAAGTCGACGAAAGACCCGACAAAAACCCCATGGCCTATTAGGTAAACTTACTTCGGTCACATTTTGCATAGGCAAAGTTATTTTGTTTAAAATAAAGGCTTATGACGTCAAAAACCTGTATAAAAATGGAGTCAAAATAGAAACTATTAAATTGTTATTTAGTGTATTGTAACTCTGCGTGTTTTGAATAAAAATAAAAGGTGTAAGAGACGGTGTAACGAAAACTTTCCAGGCGTGATCAGACCATGAAACTTAATAACTTTTTCTATGGGGGCTATGTTGGTAAACAAAAAATTTTTTCGAGTTCCCATACAAAGTCAGCCAGCCGATCGTGAAGTTTGTATGGAAGGTCAAAATTTTTTTTACATTTCCCAACATAGCCCACATAGAAAAAGTTATTCAGTTTCATGGTCTGACCACACTCGCAAAGTTTTCGTTACACCGTCTCTTACACCCTGTATTTTAGGCAATATTTACCGCTGTTACCCAAGAATACACCCTATTTGGAATGCTATGCCCATTTTCTGCTCTTTTTCTTTTGGCGTATCTATTTACTAGTTTTTCTAACACCATTAATAACATTTAATCTAACACCATACAAGTCTATGGGGGTGATTTCTTTTATGGGGTTCCTGCACCCTTGGGTCCTATGAGGGTAACGAGTTAAGTCATGTTTTGGCTTTAGGAGTTAACGCTGCCGTATTTATTGCTACTGATTTCTTCTTCTTGTAGTGTACGTGTGATGCCGGCTTAGAATAGCATCACCCCATTTCTTTCCCGTGGGTGTCATAGAAGCCGACTATGGGACTTGAGGGTTTCATGTGTATTGCAATTTTAGGCGGCAGGCTGAGAACCTGTCACTATAGTGATACATGACTTATCTGAAACGACCCTCAAACACCTTGTCAGTTTTTTTCTATATTTCGAACTCTTTAATTAAGGAAAGTTGTTCAGTTTCATGAGCTGGTGATTGCAACTTATAATTTCACGTCTTATAAGGACTTATTTTAATAAGTTGCTAATTTTTATGCAAAAGGCGACAAAGAGTTAAAAAAAGTTTCAAACTTTGTCCAATAATGAAAGAGCTCATTAAAAGTTTTGATGGAACAACACCGCCTTAATAGGAGACTTACTGTAATGAATAAAAAAACTCTTTTGTTTAAGGAAATTAGTAAAAACTCAAGTATATAAAAGGGTAAAAATATTAGCTGCAAATATTTTAAATGATGAATCAGCCCATGAAACTGAACAAAGTTCCCCAAGAAACATAGGTCGAAATATGAGAATTTTTTTAAACCTCCATACATATTAACTTGGTCGGTTGGTAATTTTGAATGTTTATTTCATATTTTGACGTATGTGTATATTTTGACCTTGGCGAAAGCTGTTCAGTTTATGGGCTAGTTCAGCCCTTAAAATACTTGCAGCTGTTTTTTTTATATCCAGTATCAGAATCAGAATTTTTTATTTGCAAAGAAAATGGTACAAATTAGCAGGTGATGGGCTTAAGATTAATAATAATGTTCTATATTTTCAGTCACGTAAATCGAAACATGCAAATTCGAAATATATCTAACACATTAGATACAGTAGATACACAGTAGATATCAGCCGTGTGGTGCCGGCTTAGAATAGCATCACCCCACATCCTTCCCGCGGGTGTCGTAAGAGGCGAGTAAGGGACTCGAGAGTGTTGGTGTATTGCAATTTTTGGGCGACAGGCTGACAACCTGTCACTATAGTGATACACATGTTTTCTGAAACAACCTTAGAAAACAATCCTCAAAAATGTCAGACGTGGCAATAGTGGTTGTATTCTTACGGCCGTTAACGCTCTGCCTACCCCGCAAGGGATAAAGGCGTGATACATGTATGTATGTATGTATGTATGCAGTAGATACAGAATTGTCTTCTTTCTAACTTTTCTTTCCAACAACGAAACTACTCAAGCAATTAAGTAGTCGAAGTCAAAATCATAAATTAATATATAGTGGCTTTACGCATTTAGTATGGCCGACGATTTGGCGGCGATCCAACAACATCCGCATGTACTCCGAAACACGGAGTTAAGGAAATGCAATATTGTTATTTCAATGAATTGTCCCCTACCAATAGAAATCGTTGGATAGTAAATAAATAAGAATACTTTGAATTGTAAATTTTTGGTAGCAAGTACCTATACTAGAATTTTTTTAATGAAAATGCAAAAACCTAGAATTGGTTGCGATAACTATTCCTAAAATACACTTGCATTACTTCGCCGGCAACGGTTGAGCCGCGCTAGCTCAGGTGAAAGAGGCGTCGCTGGTACAAAAGACGAAAGTTTCAGGTTCAAATCCGCAGCAAAAAAAATTGCAAGTTCTCTAAAAATAGAAATCATAAATTTCGCACGAGCGTGATTTTTGATCCTTAGTTTGGCAATTACTTTCTTCGCTATTATGTTTCGAGGGGTCTGTATTTGTTCTTTATTCTAAGGGGAAAGTTGTTAAAAAAACATTGCAGACTGAAACAGCTGATTATCCGTACACCTAAGTAAGATGGTTTCGTATTTCGTAAGGCACGCTAAGTCAACGTTAGGCGGTTGAAAACTGACGCCAGGGTTCATCGGGTTGTTGGGACCGCCCACACAAAAAGACGAGTTCGAAAATTATTATCTACCTCTAGAAAAGTTTTTTTTAATTTTTCCACATCCTGCCCTGAAGATCCTGCCGTGTGATGCCGGCTTAGAATAGCATCACCCCATTTCCCGTGGGTGTCGTAGGAGGCGACTAAAGGACTCGAAAGGCTTTCATGTGTATTGCAATTTTATGCGACATGCTGAAAACCTGTCACTATAGTGATACACGACTTATCTGAAACGACCCTCAAACACCTTGTCAGACATGGCGATAACGACCGTTATTTTATTGTCTTTAACGCTCTGCCTACCCCGCTAGAAATAAAGGCGTGTTTTGTGTGTGTCTGTACAAACAGTAAATTTTTCTCGAGTGTGTCCCCACCGGAAGGAAGTGCTCCCTCACTGAACTGGCAGGCAAACTGAGTTTGGGACTCTACGGGATAGGAAATCAAATCATTGCCTTTTGAACGTGCCTTAGAGAGCAAAAAAAATTCTTCTAGAATGTAGTTACAACGTAAGGAACAAGCAACAAAGATGTTTTTTTTAACCGACTTTCGAAAGGGAGGTTTTATTTCAGACCTTTGTTTCTTTCGCCGTGTGATGCTGGCTTAGAATAGCATCATCCCATTTCTTCCCGCGAGTGTTGTAAAAGGCAACTAAGGGACTGAAGGGTTTTATGTGTATTACAATTGTAGGCGACAGGCTGACAACCTGTCACTACAGTGATACACGAATCATCTGAAGGGGTAATTTTACGATTGTTAACGCTTTCCTTACCCCGCAAGGGATAAAGGCGTGATTTATGTATGTATATATAATAGTCGATTGTGTTGGTAAATAAAGCAAAAGATTATTGTTTTTGTTAGTGTAAAACAACTTGTTATGACCGACTAACTTTTTTATGATTGTCATAGCGCTCTGTCTACCCCGTATGGGATAAAGGCATGATATATGTAGGTATGTATATGAAGACTCGGTATCCCATACGACAGAAAAAAGTCAAAGAAAACTAAACTCGATAGCGAACCAATAGTAACGAAGTCTTCCAAAGTACTACAGATGGAAATATCCTATTGTTTATGTTAAGAATAAGTAGCTTATGGTAGTCTTAGCAAAACCACGCTTAAGGGAAAACGTAAATGTATGGATTTGAGTATCCTAAGAGTATCTTTGACGAGCGAAGTGGCGCAGCGGTTGTGCGACTGCCTGTGACGCTGAAGGTTCCGGGTTCGATTCATGTTTTTCGAGAGTATGTTTATAAATTCGTGTGTAGTTATACAGGGTGTAAGGGACGGTGTAACGAAAACTTTGCGGGCGTGCTCAGTTCATGAAACTGAACAACTATTTATATGGGGGCTATGTTGGGAAACGATAAATTTTTTTCGACCTTCCATACGAAATTCCCGATCAGCTGAGTGACTTTGTATGGGAACTCGAAAAAATTTTTTCGCTTCCCAACATAGCCCCCATACAAAAAGTTTTTCAGTTTCGTGGTCTGATCACTCCTGCAAAGTTTTCGTTACACCGTGCATTACACTACGTATATAATTGTGAATGCACGTTCTTAGGCCGTTGGACGACTCGGTGACCCATGGCCTTAGTACAAGTAACTAATTCATGAATGTCAGTGGTATTGGCATCTACTTGTTGGGGCTATTTATATGCATAGACTACTTGAGGGCAAATAGAATTCTTGGAAAGCCTAGACTGGTCTAGAGTTCCTAGGAATTGTAGGAAACGAGGTTTTGTGGAAACAAAGAATGTTGCCTTTATTGCAAGCCTTGCCGTGTGGTGCCGACTTAGAATAGCATCACCCCATTTCTTTCCACGGGTGTTGTAAGAGGCAACTAAGGGACTCGAGTGTTACATGTGTATAACAATTTTTATGCGACAAGCTGACAACCTGTCACTACAGTGGTACACGAATCATCTGAAAGGGCCTTCGTTACTATTCAGACGTGGCTATAACGACCGTAAATTTACGCTCTTTAACGCTCTGCCTACCCCGCAAAGGATAAAGGCGTGATTTGTGTGTGTGCCTTCATTTTACTGTGTTGAGCTTCCTTCAGAAATGGAGTCCTGTAGGCTAATGATGCGTCCCGTAGAGAGACTTACCTCATACACACGTTTAACGTGTCAAATCATAAGTTTCATCAAAATAAGTGATTTTTTTTGCTACAAATGCGAAGAAAATTGTATGACGCGGGACGCATCATAAGCATGCGGGGCTTAATTTATTAACGTTATTTTTCCAATTATACTTAATCAACCTCCATAAATCTTTTTTTTAATTATTCTAACATTTAATTAAAATCTGTTTACTTAAGGAACAAGGGTTAAAGCTATAAAAAATGTTAATTTTAAACTTGATATTTATCCGCTTTATGACTTCTAAAGTCGTTCAAGCTTTCTATAGCATAAAAATTATAGCTATTAAAAATATATATTTATATAAGAGAGGTATTGGCATTTCACTCTTTATATAAGATGTCAAAATATTAGCTGCACATACTTAAAGGGGTGAACCAGCCCATGAAACTGAACAAACTTTCCCCAAGGAACATAGGTCAAAATATAAAAAATGGACCTCCTATACATATTGACTTGTTCGGTTGGTAATTATGTATGGGATGCCTAAATTTTTTTCACATATCTACCCATGTTTCTTGAAGAAAGTTGTTCGGTTTCATGGGTTGATTCACCCCTTAAACCACCCTTTTTTATCTGTGGTAGCTTGTAATTAGTATATACATGTCCATTCTGTTATTTAATTTGTAAAGAATGCTGTAAGCTTCCCAAATAAAATCAAATGAAATAAAATAAATTAAAATATTTGCAGCTAATATTTTTACACATACATACATACATATATCACGCCTTTATCCCTTGCGGGATAGGCAGAGCGTTAACGACCGTAAGAATACGGTTGCTATCGCCACGTCTGACATTTTTGAGAATTGATTTCTAAGGTTGTTTCAGAAAACATGTGTATCACTATAGTGACAGGTTGTCAGCCTGTCGCCTAAAAATTGTAATAAACCAATACTCTCGAGTCCCTTAGTCGCCTCTTACGACACCCGCGGGAAGGATGTGGGGTGATGCTATTCTAAGCCGGCATCACACGGCAAATATTTTTACACCTTATATAATAATGTAGGACATTATAGTAAATAGCACTACGGTTCGCCGTAGGTACTAAATACTAATATAAGTATCTCCGTAAAAAACTAGCCAATCTTTTCTGAAGCAGGCAATTTCCTGTAAGCTGCTAAATGGGTGATTCTGAAAATTGATCGTCTTCTAAGGAGTAGTTCCATCGTCTGACGTTGTAGGTTACAACTAAGGAGTAGTTCCATCGTCTGACGTAGCAGGTTACATAATATGTTATAGGGATATAGGGTGTGCTGAAATTATGACACGAAAGGATTTTTACACAACTGCCTCTGTTGAGGGTTTTTTTTTTATAGAGGATATGTTTTTATCATTATCTGGTAGGTAAGTGAGTAAATTCGATTCTCTTAATTTACGTACGCAAATGTTCATTAATTAATAAAAACATTTTTTTTTATTTGGGGTTCCCAGATGAAAAATTAATTTAGTTAGAACCGCGGTAAATAAAGCTATTACCTTCCTATTGACAACCTGTGCAACTAAAATTATTTGATTATTTTGATTTTGCTGGGTCCCTATAATTTAAATGATTAAATTGATCCAATACTACAATTTGGATTACAACTCCCTCTCTCCTTTTACATCATAAAATTCACCACAAAAATATCACCATCTTCACAACTTACACATTTTTTACTAATTTTGATTTGATTCGGTCAGATTTTATTTCAAATTTTCCCTGTGTTCCCAAACTTTTCTTGATTTATAAATGTTTAGCTTATTTTCGACAAGAAAGTCATGGTATGCTACAATTTCAATTTCAATACGGAATCTGACCGAAGTAATCATAACACACAGAATTTAGAAGCAGACAGCCGAAACACTAGCTTGGATCTACATACATTTGGTACGTATTGCTTTTATAAACCTTACATTTATGCTGTGTTGCCATTTTAATTCATTTAAAAACGTAAGTAATTAAAAATCGACCGTAAGCGAATAAAGCTGATTCCGCAATAGTTTTGACTATTACTGGTACACAAAACCATTTTAAGTTATATACCGGTACTTCAGTACAGATTTTTGACCGCGTTCATGTTTTAAAATGGCAACATTTAATACTTACGCTTTTTGACGCTTCACGATATTTTCTACTTATACAGATTGGCTGTTGAATTATTGAAACTCAAATAGTTTTGAATCTTTCTATTTGTACCGGGTGGAATGGACAGCCCTCCCGAATACTAATGCATGCAGACCATGAAACTGAACAACCTTCCTCAAGGAACATAATATGTCACGAAACGAAAAAAAAATCGACCTACCATAGAAAATCGTAATCAGCTGACTGCATTTACTATGGGAAACCAACAATTTCTGGACGTTTCCTGACATATGTTCCTAGGAGTAAGTTGTTCAATTTCATGGGCTGAATGCACCACATCAGTATTCGGAGGGCTGTCTCTAACACCCTGTATATATATTTTTAACAATAATTCTACAGCCAACTAGCCTAGCCTTACATAGTGAATTGCATCCACTACAGAGTTTTAACTTATTAACATACAAATTGTACACTTGAAAGGTTAACCGGTTCACCATAGAAAATTTTCTTAATAAAAATAACTTAGCAATTCGAAAAAAATTCATGCTATTTAGGTACTTGCCTAAAGCTGTGCATTCTACATGCTGGATATATTGCCTGGCAGAATATATTTTTATTGAGTCATTTCAAGTTACAAAATTCCAGAAAATATATTGTAATTATTCAGAAAGATTACTATTTTCAAAACAACTATACAGAAAAAAACGTACGAGACATTTTATTGCTTGAAACATTCGCTTCATTTTGACATCTAGAATTTTATTTCGTAGATATTTTACTACATTTTTTTTTTATAAAATGGTGAACCTGTTCCCTTTGAACGTGCAACAGCTATATAAATAAGGTTATATATATAAATAATAAATCTCTTCCACGCACATATAAAGACAGAGACTACCACACTCTTGGATTAAAAAACAATAAGAAAAGACGAACATATTTGTAACATTGTGCTTGGACACAAAAACAACAGAGACACAAGCATCAAAATGAACACAACAAAAAAGACGAACAGTATATAAAAAAGGATCAGAATATATTTTCTTTATATATGTTCTATTTTGTAGCTTTTATAATCATGAAATTGGCATGCACAGTTAACGCTATGCAAGAAAGAGATAGCTAAAGTTGGAAAGAGATGTAAAGAGTGTGTTGGTCTTTTTTATATGTGCAGGGAAGGGCTGTCTGTCAAGATATATTGAGACAAGTCGCCGCGAAGAAGGTTGACGATATCTGATTACGGTAAGTGAATTTGAAAAATACAGGGGTTGAAAACCGTTTAGGTATAAAACAATTATAACAATGTCAATAACTTTGTTACACATTTATGATGTTTGCTTTTGTATGGCATCTAGAATTTATATTTTCGCTCAAAAGACAGGTTTTCACCGAAAACGGTTTTCAAAGCCATAGTTTATATTTATATAAGGAGTAATTAAATTAATTGTTTGATTTATGGAATATTTATTTAATGTTATTTTATGGTATATACTTTAACGTTTATGGCTAAAATAATACTAAGTGCTAAAAAGCTGCAGGAGCTTTTTTTAATACCGGTTTTTTTCTGTACAATACATTAACGGTTATTTTTAGAAACCGGTTTTAGGCTCCCTAAATAATAATGAGTAAAATTGTGTAATAATTTGCTCAATTTTCAATCAGGCTGGCAAGTCCATTAGATCTAACCTCAAGTCCTTAACCGTAGATTGATGGTTTTGCTGAATATACCTGGTGTTAGGGGGTGGAAACTTTGCAAGCCGAATCAGACCATGAAACTAAACAACTTCCTGCGATGAATATAGGTCTAAATATAATTTTCTTGCCCATTAAGTCGTGTGATGCCGGCTTAGAATAGCATCACCCCATTCCTTCCCGTGGGTGTTGTAAAGGGCAACTAAGGGACTCGAGGGTTTCATGTGTATTACAATTTTTGGCGACACGCTAACAACCTGTCACTACAGTAATACATGTATCATCGAAAAGGGCCCTCAATACTTGTCAGACGTGGCGTAAACGACCATAATTTTACGATTTTTAACGCTCTACCTATGTTAGTTAGTGTCTGATAGTTGTGCAAATTCATAGCCTGGTTCACACGCCTCACAATATTTGATTGTGAGTACAAATACAAATAAGTGATTTTTTATTACAATGTTGACATAATAAGGTGTCGCTGCATTCGTTTTCGCTCTGAGAGTGACACAAAATTTTTTAAAAGGCGAATTTTTGAAAATATAACTTTGAATATACCGCAGTCGAGTTTTTGTTTTTTTAAAATGTATTTTGTTTTACACCCTATATGCCGCAATGTATCACCATGTCGCAAGTTCAAAGCGAATGCGAAATTAGGTCGGGTCAAATAGAGTTACTAGCTCAAAATCAATTTATTAGCCTCCTAGTGGTGAATCCTTTGCAGGAAACTAGTTTAAGCAGTCTAATGGTTAATAAAACGATTGAAGGCCTGAGGGCTTAATTACATTTTCTATAAAATGTTGAATATACACGGTGTTAGGGACTGCATCCCGAATACTGATAGGGTGTAAGCAGACCATAAAACTGAACAACTTTTCCCTAGGAACATATGTCAGGAAACGACAAAAAATTTCGACCCTCTATACAAAATCGCGATCAGCTGAGTGCATTTACTATGGAAAGCGAAAATTTTTTTGACGTTTCCTGACATATGTTCCTAGAGAAAAGTTGTTCAGTTTCATGGTCTGCTTGCACCATATCAGTATTCGGGACGCTGTTCCTTACACCCCGTATAGTTCTAGAATTTACATGCTATTCAAAATCATTATACAAAAGACTAACTACTCAAAGATTTTGTATTGGCTAAAAATCTTTTTAAAGATACGGTCCGGGTTTAGGCCCTAGTTGAAGTTTTTTTTTTTTCAGTATCTTCCACTTTTAAGATATTTTTATATTTCATTGAAGTAAAAAATAATGTAGCACAAAAATCCTAATAAAAAAATCACTATCTCTGTCTCCATTCGTGTACCGCAGCCGTCCAACGATCTAAAGAATTAAATGACTTACTAAACATGGTTTCTCCTTGCAGTGTCTGAAGAGGTCCAGCCGGTCCAGCGCAGCGCTCCCTTGCTGCAGTCCCCGCAGTACACCGGTGGACGTCCACAGCCTTACAGTGAGTACTTGACTGTCCCGATGCCGAGGGTCGTGGGTTCGATCCCCACCAGTCACGAATATTTGTTAAGTCAATTTCAAATATTTTGTGTCGAGTCTGGGTGTTTACTATGTATACGTAATATGTATTTATTTACAAAAAAAGTATATAAGTATTAGTATCAGCTATCTAGTTCCCATAGTAGAAGCTTTGCTTAGTTTGGGGTTAGATGGCGATGTGTGACTTGTCCAAGATATTTATATTTACTAAAGTGGCCTTTTTTTGAGTATTTTATCCAAAAGATCACAGAGATTTATTCTAACAGTAATCCTCAACAAGCATCGTCATAAATTAAGTAAACTTAAGGTACAGATAGAATAAGCGCCAAGCTTAAACAGAATGCAGCTTATAGTAAGGAGTCGCATGACCCTATGTGGAACAATTGTTACACGTGACAAATATTTTTATACCTTATATGTATATAAGGTATAAAAATATTAGCTGCAAATATTTTAAGGGGTGAACCAGTCCATGAAACTGAACAACTTTCCCCAAGGAACATAGGTCGAAATATGACAAAAAAATTTGCACCTCCCATACAAAATTCCCAACCGACCAAGTCAGTTTGTATGGAAGGTCCAAAAAATTTTCTCATATTACGACCTATGTTTCTTGGGACAAATTGTTCAGTTTCATGGGCTGATTCACCCCTTAAAATATTTATGTAAATGCAGTTAATATTTTTACACCTTAAACATACCTGTCAACATTACCATTCTCCATTTTAAGCACATCTAATTGTCACATTATTTTGAAAACGGAAGTAATAAAAACAACATATCTCTTCAAAACTAGCAAACCACTGCCAACTTGAGAATAACTTAAATCTTAAACCTAAGACTTTGCACAGACGGACCACAAACTGCAATGCAGTTGGGCATTGTTGGATATAAAATGTGATCTTTGATTTTATACATTAAGAGTTTAAGAAGGTGTCTGTGCATAAGTTCTGCCCCTAACCCTTAACTTATTAAATCGAAAAATAAATGTAATTATTCGAAAATTTTTGTAAAAATACAAAAGTTTATTTGATGGTTTTTTATGCATTGATTATTACATTGTTAGTATCCCCTTATCACATTGTTATTAAATTCTATACAGGGTGTAGAGATATTAGCTGCAAATATTTTAAGGGCTGATTGCTCATAAAACTGTACATTTTTCCCCAAGGAACATAGGTCGAAATATGAAATAAATTTTGGGTCTCCCATACAGTTGACTCGCTGACTATAGAAGGTAAAAAAAAATTCTTCATATTTCGATCTATGTTTCTTGGGGAAAGTTGTTCAGTTTCATGGACTGATTCACCCCTTAAAATATGTGCAACTAATATTTTTACATCTTATGTGGTTATACGGATATCTTCTATGCCTGACTGAATGACATGCAATTTGTTATTTTGAACTCACGTGTTGTTTCGGCATTAGCAAACTTCACAGAGTGATTCTATACATTACGTGCATTATGAAATTTTGATATACCTACTTGTCCAACAAACATACCTGTCCAATTGCAATTATACATTTTTGCTCACTTTTTTTCAATATTTTAGTGATAGTTCCACTTTGAAATTAATTCATTTTTAGAAACAGAGTCTAAAAGCTAAGTTTTGATAGAGACTATAAGTGCAGTACGACTCTCTTTTCGTGTGGGACCCCGAGTCATACAACGACCTGATGAACCCTAGTGTCAGAATTTTTCAACCGCATTCTACATGTAGCAGGCTTCTGAGATGGTTGTGTAACGACCGCCGTCTAAGTGATCATAGACAGCAACCGGGACCCACAGCTTAACGTGCCATCTGCCATCCGAAACACGGAACCGTCTTACTTATGGACAATCGGGTGGTTCAGACTGCAATGTCCTAACCAGACTGGGAACAAATTCACAAAGTGATAAATATCAACTTTGTGAGTGACCCACTGAGAATCTAACTCGGAACCTTCTGCGTCAAAGGCAGTGCAGTGCAGTTCGTCTATGTGGACATTTACTTGAATATTGGCAAAGATTTGGCTATACGCAAGCTTTACCTTACAATCGCTATAAAGTATAAAACCAGCCATGCGAACAGACGTACTAGATCTACATGTTATACTGGTATAGGAACGAAATCATAACCTGAGCCAAAAATCGTTTGATGCCAAAACTTTATAGGAAACTTATCTTAGGAAATAATAAAGAAGAGATATACTATGGGTGAACCAGGTAATAAAATAGAATAAATTTCTAGAGAGAATATTTTAAAAAATGCCGTGTGATGCCGGCTTAGAATAGAATCACCCCATTTCTTCCCGTGCGTGTTGTAAAAGGCAACTCTAAGGGACTCGAGGGTTTCTTGTGTATTTATTTATTTAACCTTTTATTGCACACAATAGAACACAAAGGACATAACATTAAGAACAATACACAACAGGTCAACTTATTTCTAAAAAGAAATCTCTTCCAGCAGACCTAGGGTAATGAGATGGCATAAAGTGAGGCAGTTGACGTGTACAACATACTATGATATACCTACAATAATTTATAAAACAAATATAATTGGAATAATACGATTACAATTACGTTTGACGTGTATTACAATTTTAGGCGACATGCTGACAACTTGTCACTAAAGTGATACACCACTTATCTGAAACGACCCTGACACATTTGTCACACGTGGCGGTAACTACCATAATTTTACGGTCGTTAACGCTCTGCCTACCCCGCCAGGGATATAGACGTGATTTGTATATGTATCTATGATGTGATACAAACACTACTTCTCATACAATCTTGTTAGCCCGTCGAAAATTTTGCGATGGTTGAGAAAGATTCGTAACTAACAAAGCCTTTTTGGCATTCAAAAACTAAAACTAAATACATAAACAGCACTAAAACCTACAAAACTAAACAAAGAGATAAAATGAAAGCCTTATTCGAAAACTTACCAAACTTAAAATGGTTGAAGTTTAACACTTGAAAATATACAGGGTGTAAGAGGCGGTGATGCCGGCTTAGAATAGCATCGCCCCATGTCCTTCCCGCGGGTGTCGTAAGAGGCGACTAAGGGACTCGAGAGAATTGGTGTATTACAATATTTAGGCGACAGGCTGACAACTTGTCACTATAGTGATACACATATTTTCTGCAACAATCTTGGAAAACAATCCTCAAAAATGTCAGACGTGGCGATAGTGTCCGTATTCTTACGGCCGTTAACGCTCTGCCTACCCCGCATGGGATAAAGGCGTGATATATGTATGTATGTATGTATGTATGTAAGAGGCGGGGTGTGACGAAAACTTGGCAGGCGTGTTCAGATTGTGAAACTGAAACATTTTTTCTATGGCGGCTATGTTGGTAAACTTTAAAAAAATTCGACCTTCCATACAAAATTTCCGATCAGCTGACCATCTTTGTATGGGAACTCGAAATCGTTTTCCCATTGGAATAAGACGTTTCCCCGCATGTATTATACTTGTAAACCTTCTCTTGAAACATTTTATCTATTTAAAAAACTGCATCAAAATCCGTTGCGTAGTTTTGAAAATCTAAGCATACATACAGACATAGGGACAAACGGGGGAAGCGACTTTGCTTTATTTATAATTTTAAATAATATGTTTTTTCCGAAACATACCAAATGTCTAGTCATTTTTTATGGAAGAGTTTCAGAGACCATCGGGTCGTTCGCAGACTATGCATCCCACACGAAAAGACATCCATCCAATATCACATATCGAATACATTCCGACAAACAAGTTTCATCATATCAAACATTCGAATATCGAATAATACAAAGACTTATTCGTATATCTTTGAAACTGGGTCAAACTTTACAGGATGTTGGTAGTTGAGAAGTGACATAATTTTGTACCTGACTGAAATATTAATATGGACAGAAAAGTTAAAATTATATGTTACGACGTGTATTTTTGAATAAGAAGAATCCCCCCTCCCATGTTCCACTCGTTATTTCTTTTTTTTGTGCGGGACACCGAGTCGTCCAAAGACCCAATGAAAAGAATACACAATCATGTCAGAAGCCTGCTACCTGTAGAGGCGGTTGAAAAGTTTTGGAACCGCCTCTATAAGTAGCAGGCTTCTGACATGGTTGTGTAAGGACCGTCGTCTAAGTAATCATAGACAGCAACCGGGACCTACGGCTTAACGTGCCATGCGAAATACGGAACCATCTTGCTTACGGAACATCTTCATCTAACTTACGAAACTCGTGTACTAAAAACTTGTGAGGAAATATAATTTGAGCTGATTTAACTATGACCTGTGATGCCGGCGTATAAATAGCATTATCCCATCTCTTTCCCGTGGGTGTATGTATAGAGTACATGTGTAGGAGCATCCTGTATGCCAGTATATGTTGTATCAATAGCCCGTGAGCCAGGAAATCCTACCTTAACTCAGCAGTGGTGTTCCGGGCGTGAGTTTGCACTGGGCTTACAGTGATAGTTTTAGTTTTACAGTTTTGTTATAGCTTTATTCTGATTTTTAATGCACTGATAATGCTCTTGCGAGAGGCGACTAAGGGACTCGAGGGTTTTATTTGTATTGCAATGTGACAGGCTGATAACATGACGTAAGTTACATGGTGTGTGGTCTGGTCAGCCTGCCCAGCCAGTGCTCTATTTAATTTTTATTCCACTTGTGCCGCGATTCTACTAGGAACAAAAAAAAAAAATTGTTTACAATGACTAATTCATTTATTCAGTGACAGTAAACTCTCTGACATTCTAAAAGCATTTGTTGTGAATCTACTTGGAAATAAACGATTGAATCTTGAATCTTGTTAATATAGACGCGACATATTTCAAACGACCCTCAAATATTTGTCAGACGTGGTTATAACTACCGTAATTTTGCGGTCGTTAGCACTCTATGTATGCGTGTGTATGTATTCTGACAGGACACACAGTTGTGACACGACCACTGTTGGACACAAATCGAATCAATAGACTGCTAATTTGGCCGAATTGCATTGAGCGACAGTATGTAGTCTGTATGTATGTAGTTAAATCAAAACTGTAGAAAGTGGAAAGCCTATTTCCAGCATTGGACTCTCACAGCTATCTTGCAGACTTCATATATATATAAAGAAGTTTACCTTCAAGTTGTAGCGTACTAGAAGTAGGAGTCAAAAACATTTTACCAACGTCAATTTTTTCTAGCACCATTTCAGGAGAATAAAAATTCTCCATTTCGACCTCAGCGCGTCGAAAACGCCGCGAGTTCGCCATTCGCTTGCAATTCGAGCGGAATGCTATGAATTATTTAAAGCTGGCAACACCACACCTGCTGGGTTGCCAGACGTGGCGGTTTTTAAACTTTTTTGTTGCGCCGCGAGTACTGAGAAGAATGTAAATGATGTTTGCTGTGTTCAGTTCATATTTTTCAAAATATTTTATTTAAAATGGCGGAAATGCGGAGTTTTTTAAATGACTGCTGGAATATTTCTGTTTCTGTAACAGTTTTTTGTATGGATGAACCGTAGGGTATGACAAGCTGTTGAGCCTCTGCCTACCCAGTGTTTCCCGTTTATCGTGTGGGACTCTGAGTCGACGGATGACCCGATAAACCCTGTATATCTACGTAGTGAGGGAAATAGGCGTAACTTTATAAATTAAACATTTCCAACGAAGTTTTATGTGTAGGTAGGATTCTCAGTAGTGAAGCTTAGTTTTTTATGTTTACTTATGTATGCGGTGATAGCGGCCACAGTAATCCAGGTTGTAAAAACGCGCTATTTTTGTGTAGTGCGTGTGGTATGACAAATTTTATTCTTTTTGTGGGTCATTCTCTTTGATAGAGCTTTTTAGACACAGTTTGAACTGACTGTACCATTTCAATTTGAGATTGCGTCCATTTGAAACTGTCTCGATATAGGAATATGTCCCGTTGGGAATGTGTCTCGATGGTACCCAACCGTCCTATGGATTTATCAGAATAAAGTACAATAAAAATAATGTCTTCACAAAATCACTTCATTAAATAAATTTCTATTGTACCTACCTAACCTATAGGTTTTTAAAATTCTCGTTTTCTTGGGTGTTTGCCCTAAAAATTGATTATTTTAACTAGTTTTAATAAAACTTTTCTTGATAAACTAGCGAACAAAAGACACGGAATATTAAACTTTTAAATTGGTCGCGAATTTTGCATAGAAAATAAAATGCAAAAATAAAAAAGAACGAAGTTGATGAAACGCCTTTATTCTGGCATGTCACAATAAACATTGAACGTTACGACTTCAAAATGTCACCCGCTGCAAGTGGTTTATGTGTTTTTTAGAGATCCTTCGGTGAAATGTGTATGGCGGACATTTCAGCTTGCCTTTTAAAAAGTTACCTCACGAGTCCATTGTCTCCACGACAATGTTGTACAAATACTAGATGACCCTACTTTCCACTGTAATAAATCATTTTAGTAAAAAATCTACAATCAAATGTACCAACCAACCCTTTCAATTTGGGAGTTCCAAAACTTTTTTCATATTTCGACCTTCCTAGGGGAAAATAGTTCAGATTCATGGACTGTAACCCCTAAAATATTCACAGCTAAAATACTATACTGAAGAGAGCGATGAATTAGGGTCATGAGTAAAAATGTGAATATCTCGGAAACTAAGAATGCTCGTTAAATAAAATAAATTGCGTTTAGTACACAATTTAATATTCCTTAAATAACAGTATTAAAATTTATTTAGTTGATGTAAGGATACGCCTTAAAACAATAAAAACTGAAAATGGGAAACTTGAACAAGACTACTGCATTAGTTTATGCTTTTAAGGTGATCCGTTACGCCTTGCTAAGCTACACAACGCCAATAGATGAAGCTACTGCTGCATATAACACAGTTATTTTTTTACGCAATAAATACAATCTATAAAATTACTAAAACGTTATTTGCGACAATTATAATGTATCTTCGACAAGTCACAAAAATCTCCGTAAAAAAATTTGCTCAAATTATGGAGTATAAGTCAATTGAAAATATGTTCCGTGTCTATACACATCTCTACTCACACATGTGCAAGTCATTTATACGAAAGCGTTCGCTTATTTTGACGCCTAATGCATCGTGATCCACAGATGTTACAGCCTAATTGTGGCTTTTGATAAGGTCGTACCAGGTTCTATCCTCGGTACGAAAATTTTATTTTTTGTTTATGTATTGTTTTTTGCCTTTTTTATTGTTTAATAAAATTATTTTCGAATAAAGCAAGAATTGATAATTATTCGATGCATTTTTTTGCTATTGACGTGGACGTGAAATCGGCATGGATGGAGTCCATGGGTATAGCCTAATACTAATCGAATAATACTAACTGGGAAAGTCCATAAAATAAGCAATTTTTTAGCATTCTTTTAGATGAGAAATCGATATCTAAATCAGTACCTAAAACATCCACTGCTAGAGCAGTTAGCTATATTATTGTGTTCTTTGACAAAGGCATTCTTATTTGTGACATGTATGTGAACTCCCCAATTTTATAAATACAGTCATCCAGTCAGGTCATAACGAATTCAATGGTATGGATGGATAGGATAGGTCGATAAAATATATTCATACATTAGGAATAAAGTAATAAAATAAAAAGACGTGAACCGTTTGTAACATTCGTGACATTTTGTAATAAAAAAAAATTACAATTATATTCTTTCCATATACAAATTATCTTTGAACCACGGAAACTTTCAGACGTGGCGTTAGCGACCGTTCTTGCGGTCGTTTACGCTGTGATAGGCTTAGGCGTGATAATGTATGTACAAATATTCTAAACGCGAAGGTAAGTCTGTTGGTTTGTCCTTCTTTCACGTGGCAATGGATGGACGCGATTGGTCATTAGGTACTCTCGGTCACAATTTCTGTATTGTCTTCTGTAGTTTCTGTACGTGTCGAACAACAAACTGGTGGTGTCTAAAAAAAAACAATCATAAGTGATTATCAAAATAATTTAAGTTTGTCAAAAAGCTAGAACATTTGTCTCTAACTTCACACCAAACTATAATGTTATTTGATGCGACATGTAATATAAAAAATATGGATTATTCACCAAATCTATGCACTGGGCTCCCTTATTCACACGTCTGAGGATGATCTCGGGCAAAATACAGTCGCGGAAAAAGTCCACCAGTTTTGGTATCATGTCTAGAATAAACTGGTCATCTCTTAGGACTTCAAGCACAGTTATAGGCTGAGTTGGTGCAATAAAACCAATGAAGTAACATTTTTCACGTCTTGTAATTCTCAACTGTCCCTGCACCTAAAAAGAGAAACTAATCTGTACAACAACATCAAATATAAAATTTGCTACCAGTCGGCATAAACAAGTGATTACCTGGTAGTAATAGCTATGTTTTTTGTTCATTGTTGACGCAACCCGCCCTACAACAACTGGAACCGAGAAAGGTCAACACAGGCTGCACCAACTATTTACTTGCACATTCAATATGATATAGAAATCAATTTCTTACCGGAAAACTATCTCTGAAATAGTAAACAATCGCACAATCACACCAGACGTACACGTGTTCTTTGATTTTGACAGTTTTGACGCTTGCGTTCAAAAATTTTCGGTATTGTTTATACGAGCATTGAATTTTATTTTATTGCGAGTTTGAATGGTTTGCACGCATTAAAAATAAAGTATGCACTTCTTTATCTTCTTTGAGCATAAAAATATAAATATTTTAATTTTATTATTTAATTTTATATTACCACCAAACTGTTTCCACAACAAATGCGTAAAACGATATCGAGTTTCGGAATGCACTCTGGCTCCAGTGACCTTCATTCAGCCCATGACTCGAACATTCACGCACACAGGTTAATGTTACGCACACAAATGAGTATCCTACACTATAGATAGCACGCCTACAAATGTATTATTGGGAAGACAATTACTGATCAAAAAAGGTATTTCAGATAACTAAGTCGTATATTTCTATCATTTTGCGAAAACTTTACATTAAAATAGGACTGTAGATCAGTACTTCAACCAACATTTTTGGTTTGTGTAAGCATGTAAGTCCATTGACTTTTGTATGGAAAACGGATCACCTTAATTCTAATCTGTCGTTCATGTGAGTGTGTAAACCGACGACGGATTGACGACCGATGTGGCGCAGTGGTAGTGCGACTGCCTTTGACGCAGGAGGTCCCGGGTTCGATTCTCGGTGGGTCACTCACAAAGTTGATATCTATCACTTTGTGAATTTGTTCCCAGTCTGGTTAGGACATTGCGGGCTGAACCACCCGATTGTCCGTAAGTAAGATGGTTCCGTGTTTCGGATCGCACGTTAAGCCGTAGGTCCCGGTTGCTGTCTATGATCACTTAGACGGCGGTCGTTACACAACCATGTCAGAAGCCTACTACTTGTAGGAGGCGGTTGAAAAATTCTGACACTAGGGTTCATCGGGTCGTAGGACGACTCGGTGTCCCACACGAAAAGAAGAAAAGAAAGAAGTGTGTAAACCGCGGTAAAAGAAACCTTAATAGATTTTTTACATCTGTATAACTATTCGGCTAGCAAACAAAATAACTCCCTCCGAAACCCTACCTCTAAATCTGGTGCTCGCTCTTACCCCAAATAAAGCACCAATTCACAGGCAGTCGCTCTCGAATGTTGCCTTTCCCAAATGAAAAATAATAAAAATAAAAACTTAAAAAAATAACTTTTTCATCGCTCGCCGCGCCCCGCTCAAGGTTTTTAAATTTCGAGCTTTATTTTTAAACGTTGGCGACACCTGTGCTGCAGTAACAAAAGGCTTTTAGTATTTCAAAAAAGGAAATTGATGTCCGTTAGCTCTAGGTTTGAAATATTACCGTTTAAAATAAATCGCAAGAGTGAAGGTTCATATTTGAATATATATATTTTTATATAGGGACATGGATACCATGGGTTAATAGTTTAAAAGCACCTATCCATATGTACCCATTAGCATCGTAAAAGCTTTCAATTATAGCAGGTAAACGTAGCCACTATAGATATCCTTTTGAAATTAATATAGTAAGGGACAGCGTCCTTCATGTAATGTTTAGGGTGCAATCAGACCATGCAATTGAACAACTTTCCCGTGGGAACACATGTCAAGAACGATAAAAAAGAATTGTTCTCCTATACAAAATCTCAATTAGCCGACATTTACTATTAGAAGAAAAATAATTTTTTAAATTTATATTATCAACCTGTTCAGTTAAAAAAAAGAGTGTGAAATTGCATAAACAGTAAAAAAACATCTAAACCATGATTTTTATTCAGATAGACTAAATTGACATTTGGTGGGTTGCCACGTTATTGTATTTAAAAATAATAAAAATATAGTGTTGTGCCCTGAATGATCAAGTTATATGATTCAAAGATTATGATTGAACCTTTTTGAAAATAAATTAGGTTAATTTAAATTTCCATTAATAAATTGGACAAACATACTACTTTGTTTGTAACAAACTAACTTCACATGTATTTCCTGTCTGACCTGACAACTATACGTTTTTGTTGTTATCGTCAGAGGATTAGAATTTATTTACCAGGTTCACCACAGCAGCGAAGTAAGTTGTACAGTTTGTTTACCATATGGGTTAGTGTTACAGTCTTGTATATGACCTATCTACCCATTACAATTTTGTCACCTAATTGTATATCCAACTGATTTTCTTTTTCACTGAATACGTATTTAAACGCATTTCGCACCATTGTCTTTTCAGTTGCATTCAGATGAGCAGTTTTTCTCCTTTTCCTGGGAGACATAACTGCTATTTATTTATTTATTTAAAAATAACTACATCCAGAATTCATCTCACAATAGTTCAATGAATATTATAAATGAGTCAAACCACAGCACTAGACTTATGATGACAAAATTTTAAAACCAAAAGGGCATTCTTAGCTGTCAGTTTAGTCTATCTGGATAAAAATTATGGTATATATGCACACGTTTTATCTAGCTATCAATAGTACTTTTTTTAAATGTACGCATAATCTTCATAACTGTGATTTAAGTTGAACAAAAAATACTTACTTATAATTATCAATTTGTTGACTAAATGTGAATCTATAAATAACACCCGAAGGAAGACGAATTAGGTACTACCGCCGAAGCTCCATACATCAAAGAATCTTTGATATTTTGTCTACATCAGATGAACGATACTTAAAAAAACAACCTCACAGAAGAAATGGAAAGCAGACCTCTTATTCTTATTTCATCAAAAACTGCAATCAAATCAAAATAATACTGTACTATATACAATACATGAACAATACGAAAAGAAAAATACAAAAAACTAGAACACACAAAAAATCTCCATTAAAACATCTACTCCACCGAGTATCGAATCTGGGACCCTCTGCACAGAACACAGACCTTTCCACAGTACCAAAAGTCAGAGTGATGGTCAAGTCTGTCTCCTAGATGCGATTGTGACGCAAACCAGGATCTATATTGAATTCTTTACTGTAACAAGACGCAAATTATACGAAAAACAAAAGAAAAAAGCTTGAACACACAAAAAATCGCCAGTTAAACATCTACTCCACCGAGTATCGAACCTGGGACCCTCTGCCCTGCACACAAACCCTTCTACACTATCAGAAGCCAGAATTATGCTCATGTCTGTCTCTTAGATGCGACTGTGACGCAGACTAGGACCTACATTGAATATTTTACTGTAACAAGACGCAAATTATACAGAAAACAAAAGAAAAAAGCTTGAACACACAAAAAATCGCCATTAAAACATCTACTCCAGCGAGTATCAAACCTGGTACCCTCTGAACTGCACACAAACCCGTCTACTCTACCAGAAGCCAGAATTATGTTCAAGTCTGTCTCCTAGATGCAACTGTGACGCAGGCGAGGACCTGCAGCGAAGATGGCAGCAGTCAACACAGTTGTGACCACGGGCAGAATGGTGTGTATAGTATAGTGTGTTTGAAAGTGATATGACAAAGCTACCGGTGTGTAAAATAGAGAGAGTGGTTTGTAGATGACGGTTTATATTAAATGGATTCCACAGTTTTGAACAATGTTGAAGAACAGAATGAAACCTATTAATTTTATCTTACAAATATAATACAAACGAAACAGTTGAAAAAAGTTTACGGCACCGGTGGGACTTGAACCCACGTCTTCTGCCTTGCTGGGCCAGACGTGTTAACCGCGTACACTACGGTTGGCTCTATCCTAGGCGGTGTAATTGTGAACCACTTGTTTGGTTCATATATTTTTGTTACTTAACTATTTACACAAGTACCTTGTAGTGCCACCTATGACTTTGTAGTAGAACTATATGGTCACTGAACTGACAACATTTCGTATGTAAAAGTTGACGAGAGGTGGAGCTTTTTCCGATTCACAAATCGCACGCTATGTTGTCAGTTCAGTGACTATATAGTTCTACTACGAAGGCATAGGTGGCGCTAAAAGCTACTCGTAAGTAAAGAAGTCAAGAATATTTTTACATCCAAGAAGTACGGTTTCCATTTTATATTAACTGCTAGACTTAGGTATTTATATTTATAGCATGGTAGGTACTAACACCATTCAAGTGATCTTCCTGTCTACCTATTTAACTAACTGTGTGTTGTAGATTTGTATTTAGAATTTAAGTAACAATACCTATAGTGATTTTAAATTGTATTGTATATGATATAGTTTTTAAACTTCAACACATTCCAACATGTATATACTCTTGAAAATGTATACAACGGAGTTATTATCATGTAACATTATTTATTACACTTCAAACAATAAACAATTTACACAAAAACATGTCTTTCATTATTCAAAAACTCTACCCTATTTTCATCAAGTACGTACCTAATGGTTTTGTTTTGTGTAAGTGATTTGATAAAGAAGTTTTTATCACATAACTTTTTGTCATAAACTGCCACCAGATTTTGTTGATAAATCTATTCATGATTAAAAAAAAAATACAATAAACAGAGAACATTGCCCATTATTATTTAAAACTCACGCCTGGATTGACCGGGCAGTTCGAAGACTCGCTATCTTACATGTAAAGAAGGAAATACTCCGACATTTAATGATCCCGCATGATGTTATGCCTTGTACAAAAAAGTACTTACTAACCTTAGAATAGAATTGAATAGTTTTCCCTCATATCTTGGTAGCCACATTTTGATGTGATAGTTAGATAAATACCTATTGCAAAGAGAAGCTGTTTTCCATGCAAAAAAACTGATACCATTGAATCCAGACTTCCTTCTGATTGTGTTCTATTTTTCCTCTTCGTATCTGTCATAGAAATTCGCTAGTTTCCTGGGTCATTAAAGAAATATAACAGTTGTACGCTTAAAACAATTGTACAAAAATACTACGGACTTCATTCATCATTTTTCGAAATATTCAAAGTTTGACTTTATAAACAGAAAAATAATATAAAAGCTAGTGTTTTGACGCCATCCAAATACTTACGGCGTGACGTTGAACCTCTCTAGTTCTTCAAACAAAATGCCGTTTAAGATCGTTTTAAAAAGTAGTTCATTTGACCTGTCAGGAAACAAGCCTATTTACTTCTGTTTTTAAGTGTGTTTTTTTATTTACAGATATGGACTTCGGAAGCGGTGGACCTCCGCCCCCGGGGATGAAAATGGAGCGACATGGGCCGCCGCCGCCGCATCACCCGGTAATTTATACTGTTACTGAACAACATACACTAAAACACACACACACACACACACACACACACACACACATAAATCACGCCTTTGTCCCTCGCGGGGTAGGAAGAGCGTTAACAGCCACAAGAATACGGTCGTTATCGCAACGTCTGACAAATTTTAAGGTTCCAGATTAGTTGTGTATCACTATAGTCACAGGTTGTCAGCTTGTCGCCTAAAATTATAATACACTTAAAACTTAGATTTCTTATTTTAGCTATGAAATCATTTGTACAGGCATTTCTAACCTAAAAAAATTAACAGTAAAATAAACACAGTATATTCCCAATGACACAGACATTGCGGGCCAAAGATAAGCATTGTATCTATTTTTTGTAAAGTGTTAAGTATGTCGCCGTGTGATGCCGGCTTCGAATAGCATCACCCCGTTTCTTTCCCGTGGGTGTCGTAAGACGACTGACGGACTCGAGGGTTTTAAGTGTATTGCAATTTTAGGCGACAGGCTGACAACCTGTCATTATAGTGATACACATGTTTTCTGAAACAACCTTGGAAAACAATCCTCAAAAATGTCAGACGTGGTGATAGTGACCGTATTCTTACGGCCGTTAACGGTCTGCCTACACCGCAAGGGATTAAGGCGTGATATATGTATGTATGTGGAAAGCAGAGTGAGCCACGTTTACATTGGGAAGAAATAGGAATAAGTGGCCTACGTTTTTCTCTATTTCGACTTACAAAAAGTTAAATGTAAAATTTACTACTTTGTAAAAAATAAATAAACAATACACAATAAAAAAAATCGTAATTTTATAGAACTCATGTTTTTTTGAAGGAAACTCGGTCGCTGATCATCTGATTATAATGATTTTTCAATTCGCAAGTGTATTCGTCAATAATAGACCGATATTATTATTGCTTTTACATAAATTTACATTGTAAATTCGGCTTTGATTTGTTTACTGCATTATTCGGAAAAGCCTCAATGGAAATATGGTTATTTTGACGGCGATGCAATAAATTTAGAATTTGAGTTGATAAGGCTCGTTTGCATACGAATTAAAAGGTTTGCTTCATAAATAATAGAATTCAAAATAGGACTGGCTGGTGCTAAGCAAAATGTTATGCTACATTGGTATAGATTCAAATCCATGCGTATTTATTCGTACAGTCAAATCATATTTCCTAAACTATAGGTTGTGCCATAGTATTTAAATAAAAGCAGAACCTTTCTGCTTACAATTACTTTGAAAATGCCCTCGCACTTCACATACATACATACGTATAATCACGCCTCTTCCCCGGAGGGGTAGGCAGAGCGTAGATCCTTCCACTTGCCACGATTTCACTTCCTCTTCCTTCATCAGCCTTTTCATGCCTGTTCTACGGTTTATTACTCTTCACCTGACCTTTCTACGATACATACGTAACATACATACGTACATATATAAATCACGCCTCTATCCCTCGCGGGGTAGGCAGAGCGATAACAATCGTAAAATTACGGCCGTTATCACCATAGTGACAGGTTGTCAGCGTGTCGTCAAAAATTGCAATACAAATGAAACCCTAAGTCACTTAGTCGGCTTCTACGACATCCACGGGAAAGAAATGGGGTGATGCTATTCTAAGACGGCATCACACGGCATATATAATATTATTTTACACCCTGTATTAACAGATAAACGAAACACTCACAGCGGCCGAGTCTTAATTGAGTTTTATTTTAATTAGTTCAACCTCATTATTAATTTAATTTTAACGTTCCACTCGGGACTCAAATGGGAGATATTATTTAATTACCTACAATAATTGAGATAAGGAAAACTGAGGCTTTAGTGTAATTATCGTTGTAATACTTACATTTAAAAAATAGGGCTTTATGGTCGACAAAAATTCTGAATTTCCCATTTTCCGTGGGTGTTGTAAAATGCAACTAAGGGACTCGAGGGTTTTATGTGTATTACAACTTTAGTCAGACGTGGCCGTGGCGATAACGACAGTTATTTCACGGCCGTCAACGCTCTGCCTATCCCGGAACGGATAAAGTCGTGATTTGTGTATGTATGTATGTACCTTTTTTGTCGGCCATTTTGTTATACACATGTTTTCTTAAACAACCTTGGAAAAGAATCCTCGTAAATCTCAGACGTGGCGATAGCGACCGTGTTCTCACGGCTGTTCACGCTCTGCCTACCCCGGAAGCGATAAAGGCGTGATATATGTATGTATGTATGTATGTATGTATGTACATATATGTAAAAGTATTCTTTGTGAATCTACTAGGAAATAAACTATTAAACTTGAACTATAGTCTGTAAATGCTATGACATAAGGTCCATTTTTGTTGTAAACAAAGGAAACAAACGTCACATGGATCATTCTATATTTTACAGACTATAAAGATCTAAGGATACATACAGAGATAAGGACCGACGCGAGAAGCGATTTTGCTTTATACATGCAGTGGTTAATTTTATACCTTACAGGCGAACAAATCTTTTTTTGGCGGCCTTCATATATCTATGTTTTTTTTTTCAGCGTGACGGCCGCGGCTACGGCCCCGACGGTTTCGGGGGAGAGGGCTTTGTCCCCCCTCCGCCGATGCATCACCCCCCAATGCCACCACAAAACCAGGTATGGCAGGACGGTGACATGCAGGTATGACAGGAGTTTCTTTTTTTTTATTTTACTTTTAATTTTTTATAATAATTTTTTTGAACGGGAAACTTGCAAAATGAGTAAACGCGCGGCGTGCATTCCACGACTGACGTGGCGCAGTGGTAGTGCGACTGCCTTTGACGCAGAAGGTTCCGGGTTCGATTCTCGGTGTGCCTTTGACGCAGAAGGTTCCGGGTTCGACTCTCGGTGGGTCACTCACAAAGTTGATATTTATCATTGCGGGCTGAACCACCCGATTATTCGTAAGTAAGATGGTTCCGTGTTTCGGATGGCACGTTAAGCCATAAGTCCCGGTTGCTGCCTATGATCACTTGGACGGCGGTCGTTACACAACCATGTCTGAAGCTTAATCTAGGGTTTATCGGGTCGTTGAACGACTCGGAGTCCCACACGAGAAGAAAGAAGAATGGAAACGGTTTCGAGCGTCGCGCTGTCTCACGTCTTATGTCTTACATGTGGAGAAAGCGCTCAAGTATAAATTAGTATTCTTGTGTAGAGATTCTAACTAAACCTGGTAGTTCGAGCCAGTTACGCTTAATGATATTGAAATATAATTACTTAATTTCGCTGCTTGTGGTTTCGCCGACGTGGCCCAGAAGGTTCAAATCCGACCCTCCATTTCGCAAGTTTCCTATAATTCTAGACCAAACACGATTAGGTACCTATATGTTTAGATGTTTGTATTGTCATGCTACTTACTTATGCAGCCACAACAGTCCACTGCTGGACATGGACCTCCCCCAAATTTTGGGGTACCTATTGTCATACTCACCACGCCTGGCAGGCGGATTGGCGAGCGCAGTGCAAGATATTGTAGATATTCACAGACAACGCTGCTGCTGCCCGTTCTATGGATTCCTCCCTTAGTCGCCTCTTACGACACCCACAGGTAGAAACGGGGTGATGCTATTCTAAGCGGGCACCACACGACCTCACACACACATGCTACTTATTTCAGATAATATTTACATTTTTTTTTTTTTTTTTTTTTTTTTACATGTCCGCATTTGTCTGCCATCTCACCATGCAGACGAAGATAGTACATGCTTGCCTAGATAATAACATAACCCTTTCCTTAAAGATTTCTTAAATATTCCTATGACCTGCTAGTAAAAAGCAGCTTTTTACAAACTTGTTCCCTCCTTTTCTATACAACTGGCCTTCCCTATAATACCTTCCATTGACCGAAAAATGAACTGAAACCCCAATATTGCCTGATGAACTGATTCCCTCTTTTCATCCCTTAGTCACCACAATACGGTCATAAATACATACATATATCACGCCTTTATCAATTGCGGGGCAGGCAGAGCGCCAACGGCCGCAAGAATACGGTCGCTATTGCCAAGTCTAACACTTTTAAGGATTGTTTTCCAAGGCTGTTCCAGAAAACATGTGTACCACAATAGTGACAGGTTGTCAGACTGTCGGCTAAAAATTGTAATACACCGATGCCCTCGAGTCCCTTAGGCGCCTCTTACCCGCGGGAAGGATGTGGGGTGATGCTATTCTAAGCCGGCATCACACGGCAAGTAATGACCGAGAAATTGAATGAAAACCCAATATTCCCTGTTTTCACCCCTTAGTCACCACAATAGGGTTACAATTAGGGTGATGCTAAACCGGCATCACACTGCTTAATATAGATTATTAATAGTTTTTTTTCTTTGTTCAAGGGTGGCCCACCACAGCAAGGTGCCGTGATGATGGTATACGGTTTGGATCCTCAGACTGCCAACGCTGATAGACTGTTCAATCTGTGTTGCCTCTACGGGAACGTCGTCAGAGTAAGTAACCGTGCTCTCCGAAGCAAGGAGCCTCGCCTGTTCTTGAGGACCTCAAGAACTGTTTTTTTTTTAAACTTAGACTGGAATCAAATACATCTATATTGTTTATTTTTAACTAAGTCATTATATAAGCGGGAGGGACATTCTGGTCACACACACACACACACAAACACACACACACACACACACACACACACACACACACACACACACACACACACACACACACACACACAAATCACGCCTTTATCCCTTGTAGCGTAGGCAAAGCGTTAACGAACGTAAAATTACAGTCGTTATCGCCACGTCTGACAATATTTGAGGGTCGTTTCAGATAAGTCGTGTATCACTATAGTGACAGGTTGTCAGCCTGTCGTCTATAATTGCAATACACGTGAAACCCTCGAGTCCCCTAGTCGGCTCTTACGACACCCACGGGAAAGAAACGGGTGATGCTTTTCTAAGCCGGCATCACACAGTCTGGTCATCGGGTTATAAAAGGGTGAATTATTTTTATACACATCAAGTATAAAAGTATTTTAAGTAGGTAATAGGAATGTATACTTTTATTCGCAATAAAAACAGATAATTGACAACCCTTACGTACTTATTTAACTCAAATCTACTTCTCCAATTCGATTGCCTACTGCGTTACAGAAATTTCTCATTTCTTTAACTTGTTCGCTATTCCTAAGGGACGACGACCGATGTGGCGCAGTGGTAGTGCGACTGCCTTTGACGCAGAAGGTTTCGGGTTCGATTCTCGGTGGGTCAACTCACAAAGTTGATATTTATCAGTTTGTGAATTTGTTCCCAGTCTGGTTAGGACATTGCGGGCTGAACCACCCGAATGTCCGTAAGTAAGATGGTTCCGTGTTTCGGATGGCACGTTAAGCCGTATGTCCCGGTTGCTGTCTATGACCACTTAGATGGCGGTCGTTACACAACCATGTCAGAAGCCTGCTACATGTAGAAGGCGGGTGATAAATTCTGACACTAGGGTTCTTCGGGTCGTTGGACGACTCGGTGTCCCACACGAAAAGAAGAAGAAGGGACGACAAATTTATTCTACTTTTCCTTTCTACGGTAGGTACAAGCTTAGAATCTGTTCTTTGATTTATTTATTTTATATATTATTTATTTATTTAACTGTTTATTGCACACAAGATAGAACACAGGACAATCACATTTTGACAAAAAACACAACAGGCACTACTTATTTCTAAAAAGAAATCTCTTCCAGCAGTCCTACGGTAGAGAGATAGCATAAGGTGAGGCTGATGACCGTGCACAATATTTAATACTAAATTCGGTATTTAATAATAATACATAATACCTACATATACTAAAATATAAATTTTACTTAATTATACTGATGTACTACATATAATACAACTAAACATATTACAATATACATACATAAATATGACAGATACGAACTATTTTGATAGTGAAAGATAGTGCTCTTTTACTCTCTTCTTGAACACTGAGAGGGAAGGGCTGTCACGCACTGTGTGCGGGAGGGAGTTCCACAATCTGGCTGCATGCACAGTGAATGAGTAACTGTAGAAATCGGAGTGATGGATAGGGATTGAAAGAATTGACTTGACATGTGAGCGACAAGGCTTGTCTTAGGACCGCGAGAAATTAAACCGTTCTTTAAGGTATGAAGGAGAAGAAGGATGTTATCGATTTGCGATTTATTTAGAAGTTGGGTTTTATTTATCCCGTAAATACATTATGAAATATAAATAATGATTTTCCTTCAATCGGGATATTGAACTGTAAGTAAAATGTAAATCTACCGACTGCTCTTACGGTAAAGGAAAAACACCGTGATGAAACCCACATTCAAATAAAATTTTAATTCAGATGATATTTAAATGTGACTTAACCTAGGATTCGGGCAGTTTAGCCTTCAGGTTGCAGAGGTCAGATGGCAGTCGCTCTGTGAAAAAACTTGGTTCCACGTCAAATCTCCTAGGTTAGGTAGCCGACCCCGACAGAGAACGGGATAAGGCAAGGTGAATGATCATCAGTTCAGATCAGTTCGTCAGTGGTTGCCCTTGTGAGCGGACCTGTGTCGCTCCGACATCGGAGTTATTCAGTGCAAATTCTGTGATTGGTGGATTGTGATGTTTTCGATTCCTTATCACTCTTGTGGAGCTCTTACCTGTTGACTCCTCCTTGTGGGCGGTCTTAGAAAAGGACAACTTCAACTACGACCGTTCCGGCCCGAGGTGAGGATCGAGCCGCAGCCCACGTGCATTGCAAGCTGTGTAGCTGACCACATCGCCACTGCGCTACGGAAGTACTTGCTGAGCGCTTCGAAATCACACTCCGCCTGCCCCGCACGTACGTACTGTGCTACGCTACCGTGTCAAGAGTGCCGCTACAGATTTGCTACGCGTCGCTACGAAGTGCTACAAGTCTGACCACTACTGCTACGAGCGGCCAGCGTATTGTGACCCGCTGCTTACGGACCTCAACGGTGCCACCGGTGTCTCGCACGATTGGTCGATGTCGCATCGCATCACTGGGCGTCATACTCTGATTATAAATCAACTTTAATTTTATTTGATACTTCAAGCGTACCTCAAATTTCTATCGAATTTCGGATTAGATTGCACTAGCCTTCATTATCATGTTCGCTTGCGCAAGTTGTAAGGAAGAAGTGAATGATGGTACTACATGTTCAGCTTGCCACAAGCAATATGACTTCAATTGCTCTGGCATCACTGAGGTGGGCTATAGAAGACTGGGTGAACGTCGATCTGCGTGGCGCTGCCCCTCATGCAAGGTTAGCGGCGGCGGCGGTGCTAGTCCGACCCATCTCGATGTTCCATCCCCGATTGACATGGATCTCATCATGAAACGTCTTGACGCGTTATCTACTCAGCTCAAACCGCTATCTACACTCGTTTCTGATGTTCAAGGTATTAAGGAGGACATTAAGGAGATCAAGGAATCAGCCGCAGCTACGTCCCATCGAATTGAAGCAGTCGAAGCTAGGATCGCGCAAGTCGAGAAGTCCCAAGAAGACGTGGCTGTCCTCAAATCCATGATCTCTGATCTCGAGGAAGAGCTTCAAACGAAGGAACAGTGGTTGAGATCCAATAATGTGGAGGTAAAGGGTATTCCTCAAACCCAGAATGAGAATCTGTTTGAGATACTCAATAAATTGGGGAACAAAATTGCTTACCCCGTTCCCAAAAATCTCGTCAACTTTATTACCCGTGTTCCGACCCGTGACACCAACAAACAGAAAACGAAACCAATTATTATATCGTTTGTAAACCGCTACGCCAAAGAGAACTTTGTTGCAGCCGGGCGTCAATTCAAGGAGCTCCGGGTCTCTGACATAGGCCTATCAGGATCGGATCGGATCTATATTAACGACCACCTTACGGGTAAAAACAAGGAACTTCTCTCTAAAACCAAGAAGTTGGCTAAGTCAAAGGATTTCGAGTTTATCTGGGTTTCCCATGGGAAAATACTAGTTCGTCGCAACGTTAATTCTCACATCATTCATATTAAATCCGAAAAAGATTTTTTAAAATTAAATTAGCTTTAATACTACTGTTTTATGCATGTAAGTCTATAAAATCGAGTACCGCTGTCTTATTTAACAATTGTCAGCATTTTTGCAGGCTTATCCCAGAGCTCTTCTATTACTTTTTAATTGATTTTATCTTTATCACTGCTTTTAATCTATTGCTGTTGTTATTATTTTCAGAAACGCATTTAGCTTTTCACTCTGCACTTTGTTGTTTATTGGTGACACTCCAATACACTATGGTATTGTTTTACCAAATACTGCTTCACAATCACACGCATTGTATTTTAAGAAGTCCGAATTGCTTAGCTTTAATTCATCACTACGCAATGAGCATTCTTTGGTTCTCTCAATTTCTTATTGCATTTTCAATTAATATTATCGATCTAACTTCAACTCTACATTTGCTTTACTATTTGTTTAGTGTATCCTTTAACATTTAATTTAAACATATTCTATCAGAATGTTCGGGGGCTGCGCACAAAGACTGATACATTTAGCCGCAACTTGCGACTTTCCAATTATGACGTGATCGCACTTACGGAAACTTGGCTTCTGGAAGGGATTTCTGACAGCGAATTATTCGATGACAGGTATTGCGTGTGGCGAAGAGACCGAGATTACTCGCAAACTGGACAACAACTAGGTGGTGGTGTTCTGTTGGCTGTCAAGCGTATTTTTAACACCTCCTGTGACTTATCGTGGTGCTCCTCGGCTGAAGACCTATGGGTATCAATTTCTCTCCCCAGCTCGCGTTCTAAACCTTACATATTAATCAACCTTTGTATTGTTTACATGTGTCAACAGGCACAGGGAAATTCATTTTCGACTCAATTGTTAAACTTCCAAACTAGTCTAACTTCAATTATTAACCTTCATAGCAATGATAAATTCATAGTTATGGGAGATTTTAACTTAACCGATATTTTATGGATTCCCTCCAATTCAGATGATGGTCTCACTCCTTTAAACGCTACTAAACAAATTCATATTGATTTTATCGACAGCCTAAATTTCTGTAATCTCAAGCAATTTAATCATGTAGCAAACCTTAATAACCGCTTTCTTGATCTGGTTCTTTCCAACGATCTCATATCAGTTTATCCCTGTCAGGACCCCTTAGTACCTGAAGACTTAAATCATAAATCCCTAATAATAGTACCGCATTTCATAAATTTTGAGCCCCTGAAACCCCAGGACCGCACAGTTTATTGTTACAAACGAGCCGATTTTGACAGCATCCGTAAACATCTCTCCGAATACGAATGGGACAATGTATTCTCAGGTGTAAGTGTTGATAAGGCGCTTGAAATATTTTATAATTATTTATACGACCTTCGTACTAAGTTTGTTCCTACTTGCAAGCTTCGAAATCAAAACTATCCACCATGGTACAGCCTACCTCTTATTAAAATGATCAAGGAGAAATTTAAATTTAAAAATAAGTATAAGGTTTATGGTAACAAATCTGACGAGATGTCCTTCAAGACGCTAAGAGATCGAATTGCACTTGCGGAGAAAGAATGTTATGATAATTATATATCGAATGTGGAGCGAAATGTTTGTGCAAACCCTAAAAAATTCTTTTCCTACTTCTTAGACAAACGAAAAGGTGGTAATGGGTACCCTTCTTCGATGTCTTTTGATGGTAAAACCTGCACTAAAGGCGATGATATCAGTGAGCTATTTTCAAACTTTTTTGGCTCGACATTTTTAAATAATGATTCTAATTCACAGAGTAATGTTCGCATTTCCAACACTTCTGATAGTATATTTCATCTATCTCAGATCGAAGTTGATATCAAACATGTGCATAAACTTCTTAGTGCATTAGATCTTACAAAATCTGCAGGGCCCGATACCATACCAGCGCTATACATTGTCGAATGCGCGTCTGAATTGGCACTACCCGTCTCTCTATTATTTAAAAAGTCTCTTGAAGAGGGTGCTGTCCCCTTGAAATGGAAATCAGCCTTCATAACACCAATCCATAAAAAGGGTGCCAAAGATTTGGTTGAAAATTATAGACCAATATCGAAGCTTTGTCTTTTTGCCAAAGTATTGGAAAGAGTTATCTTTAATCAGGTATACAACACATTCAGATCCCTGTTCATTCCCAATCAACATGGATTCCTCAAAGCTAAGTCTACAACTACTAATTTAGCTGTATTTAACGATTATTTAACTGAACAAATGAGTAACGGAAAGCAGGTGGATGTGGTGTATACCGATTACACAAAGGCCTTTGACCGTATTCACCATAGTACACTTCTTTTGAAACTGTCAGCCCTTGGAATAGACGGGAAGTTATTGAGTTGGTTTAAGTCTTATCTCTCAGGCAGGAGTCAGGCAGTCGTACTAAATGGCTTCTGTTCTTCTTGGAGGGGAATTCCTTCAGGTGTTCCGCAAGGCTCTCTCCTAGGACCCCTACTTTTCACGATTTTTATTAATGACATAGGTGAATGTTTTTTAAATTCTAACTTTCTCCTCTTTGCTGACGATATGAAGATCTATAGTTCTGTTAATGACATGTCTGAAGCTTTACGTCTTCAAGAAGATTTGAATAGGTTTGACCAATACTGCTGTTCTAATAAACTCGATCTTAATGTTGCCAAATGTTTTTGTATAACTTTCAGTCGCAAGAAAAATATATTTAACTTTGATTATACTTTGAAAAGTCAACCTATTGCTAAGCTAAATCAGGCAAAAGATCTTGGTATTCTCCATGACAATGAGCTAAATTTTATATCACACGTCGACGTCATTGTTAAAAGGGCATCTAGGGCGCTAGGTTTCATATACAGATCATCGAAACCCTTCAAATCTATGAAGACTTTAAAAATACTGTACTGTACGTTTGTGCGCAGTCACCTCGAATATGGTTCTCAAATATGGAACCCCTGTTACAAGGAACATATCAACAGAATTGAGAGAATTCAGAAAAAGTTCACGCGATATCTAGGCTTCAAATTTAAATTACCTAAATTGCCGTATGAAGATCGTTGTTCGCGATTACACCTCTTACCATTAAAAGACCGCAGAGATGTTGCCGACATCATATTATTAGCTAAACTACTAAGAGGTGTAATTGATTGTCCGGATATTCTTTCTAAAATTGGAATTCATGCGCCTGGTAGATCTCTCCGTCGTCGACCTATACTTGCTGTTCCTAGTTCTAGAACTAACTATAGAAAAAACTTCTTTATAAACAGGGCCGTTCGGACATTTAACAATGTGGGTGGTGAAGATGAAAGTCTCGATATTTTTTCTTCTAGCATCAATGCGTTTAAGTTGTTTTTCATTAATAAACTCCAAAAGCAGTGAAAGTAGTAACTTCATCAGAAAATGGATAAAATTACGTTACGTTACGTTAATTATAAACTATCTCTGGGATGTCTACATTAATGATTATTTTAGTCAATTACGTTGTTTTTGTATTTTTCTATCCAAATGTGGATGCTTGTAATTAGCCTCTTTATAACTAATTTCATTGTCAAATATGTTACTTTAGTGCTGTTAGCTTCCCTCAAAAAATTAAAATAAATAAAAATAAAAATAAATAAATCATGTAAAATATAAATCTGAAAGTAACGCTTCTTGGTTATTTCTTATGTTAAGATGGTAAAATGTACAACTACATAATATACAAGGTGTAAGGGAGTATACTGATAACTGTGCAAGCATGATCAGACCATGAAACTGAACAACTTTTACCATTGAACCCATGTATTGTGCAGTTTGTACATCGATCTTGATATATATTGGTGATCCTATATTCCAATAAAGCGCCAACTAACAGTCCAAAAGTCCTCATTTGTAGCTTAACCATAAATACATAAAAAGATGAGGGCGCCACTTTCTTCGCGATCTGTCAAATCTGACAGATAACGCTTAACTATGGAAACAATTTTTCATAAAAAAAATTACACACATGTATCACGCCCTTATCCCTTACGGGGTAGGCAGAGCGTTAACAGCCATAAGAATACTGTCGCTATCGCCACGTCTGACATTTTCGAGGATAGTTTTCCAAGGTTGTTTCAGAAAACATGTGTATCACTAATCACTAATGACAGGTTTTTGTGCCTAAAAATTGTAATACACACCAATACCCTCGAGTCCCTTAGTCGCCTTATACAACACCCGCGGGAAGGATGTGGGGTGATGCTATTCTAAGCCGGCATCACACGGCAATTCTAAGCCGGTATCACACGGCATGACTATAATCAAACATTTACATTAAATGATTATTTACGGGATAAAGGCGTGATTAATGTATGTATGTATTATTTAATGTAACTATTCTTAAGAGTGTTAGAAGCTTTGGTTTTTACTGTTATTTATAACATTCTGTTTAATAATTACGGCCGTTAACGCTCTGCCTACCCCGTAAGGGATAAAGGCGTGATATATATATGTATGTATTATTTAATCTAACTATTCTTAAGAGTGTTAGAAGCTTTGGTTTTTACTGTTATTTGTAACATTCTGTTTAATAATTACCCCGTACCTGCCTACTCTGCCTACCCCGTAAGGGATAAAGGCGTGATATATGTATGTATGTATGTTTAATAATTTGCCGTGTGATGCTGGCTTAGAATAGTATCACCCCATTTCCTACCCGTGGGTGTCGTAAGAGGCGACTGAGGGACTTGAGGGTTTCAAGTGTGTTACAACTTTTAGGCGACAGGCTGACAACCTACTTAGTTATTGCCAAAAAAGACCTCCAATACTTGTCGGACGTGGCAATAACGACCGTAATTTTGCGATCTTTTACGCTCTGCCTACCCCGCGAGGGATAAAGGCGTGATATATGTATGTATGTTTAATAATAAATAAATTTAAATGTTTTCATATCACTTTATTTACTTCCAGATAAAGTTCCTCAAGACGAAAGAAGGCACGGCGATGGTTCAGATGGGCGACGGTGTGTCAGTGGAGCGGTGCGTGCAGAACTTGAACAACGTCACCGTTGGGGACTACACGTTGACATTAGCGTGAGTATTGGGGCCGAGTTGAGTAGTATGGGCCGAGTTGGGCGACATGGACCGAGTTGACCAACATAGGCGATGGTTCAGATGGGCGACGGCGTGTCAGTGGAGCGGTGCGTGCAGAACTTGAACAACGTCACCGTTGGGGACTACACGTTGACATTAGCGTGAGTATTGGGGCCGAGTTGAGTAGTATGGGCCGAGTTGGGCGACATGGACCGAGTTGACCAACATAAGCGATGGTTCAGATGGGCGACGGCGTGTCAGTGGAGCGGTGCGTGCAGAACTTGAACAACGTCACCGTTGGGGACTACACGTTGACATTAGCGTGAGTATTGGGACATGGTAAATTAGGCCGAGTTGGGTAACATGGGCCCAGCTGGGTAACATGGGCCCAGTTGGTAAACATGGGCCGAGTTGACCGGTATGGGCCGAGTTGAGCAACATGGGCCGAGTTGACCAACATAGGCGATGGTTCAGATGGGCGACGGCGTGTCAGTGGAGCGGTGCGTGCAGAACTTGAACAACGTCACCGTTGGGGACTACACGTTGACATTAGCGTGAGTATTGGGACATGGTAAATTAGGCCGAGTTGGGTGACATGGGCCCAGCTGGGTAACATGGGCCCAGTTGGTAAACATGGGCCGAGTTGACCGGTATGGGCCGAGTTGAGCAACATGGGTCGAGTTGACCAACATAGGCGATGGTTCAGATGGGCGACGGCGTGTCAGTGGAGCGCTGCGTGCAGAACTTGAACAACGTCACCGTTGGGGACTACACGTTGACATTAGCGTGAGTACGAGGGGTGTTCAATAAAAAGTGAGAATGAGTATGAAGCAGTAATATTTTATTTCTTATTATTTTATTTTTTGACATAGTCACCTTTGAGGTTTATGCACTTGATGTATCGTTTTTCTAAAGCTATGATTACTTTCTTAAAAAAGACTTCACCTTGAACCCTTAAAAAATCATGTACGGCGACGTTCACTTCCTCATCATTGGCATATCTGTGACCTCTCAGGTGTTCTTTTAACCGCGGAAACAGGTAGAAGTCACTGGGTGCAAGGTCTGGCGATTATGGAGGATGCTCCATCAATTCAAATCCAGAATCTTGGATAGCAGTCTTCGCAACTCGGGACTTGTGTCCGAGCGCGTTATCTTGGTGGAACAACACAACTTTAACGAGTTTGCCGCGGCGATTTTTGCGTATTTCTTGACGCATTTTTTTTATTTGTTCTGCGTATAAGACCCCAGTAATAGTGGCTCCATGACTGAGATATTCAATCATTATAACCCCCTAGCTATCCTAGAGAAGAGAGCCCATGATCTTACAGGTGGATGGAATTGCCTTAAACTTCTTAGGTGTTGGAGATGATGGCCTCTTCCAAGTCATGGACTGTTGTTTTGTCTCAGGATCGTACTGATGGAGCCATGTTTCGTCCATAATTACAAATCGAGCCAAAAATTGTTCAGGATCTCTTTGTAACAATTCCAAATTGTTTTGAGAAATACTCAGTCTCGTTTGCTTCTGCTCGTCTGTAAGCATTCTAGGCACCCAGCGCGCTGACACTTTTTTCATGCCCAAATAATCATGTATAATAGTATGGATACTTCCTATAAAAATCTTTAGTTCTTCAGCTATAAAACGAACTGTAACACGACGGTCTGCCAAAACAATTTTTTCAACTTTTTTTATCATTTGTTCGGTAACTGCCGTCGTAGGGCGACCCGAGCGCGGGTCGTCTTTAGTTGAAGTTCTTCCTCTCTTAAATTCGGCACACCACCGTGCAACCGTAGAATATGGAGGAGCAATAACTCCCTAATGTATTTTTCAAATCAAGATTTACTTGCTCAGTAGTAAAAATTTTCAGGCAGAGATTTTTTATCACGGCTGGAATTTAAATTTTATCCAATTTTCGCAACACGCTCCGACACGACGAAAACAAATGACATTTATTTTTAAAATAAAGAAATAAAATCAACCATTTTTATTTTTTTACTTTACCTAACGTCTGGGCTCTACCTGCCAGTATTCTCTTTTTTGTTTATCAAGAAGATTATATGCCATTATCACTTTTTATTGAACACCCCTCGTATTGGGGCCGAGTTGAGTAGTATGGGCCGAGTTGGGCGACATATGGGCCTTAGTCACCAATGAGAACCTTAGCCCACATTACCACATACATAGGCCTTTTTAACCGACATGGGCCTTATTTACCGACCTGGGCCGAATTAGGCGCGACAGGCTTTCAAAGACCGAAAATGTCAAAGCAGCTAAATGTAATAGAATGAAATCAACTTAAATCACATTTAATGTGTTATTATGTATGTCTTTCAGATTCTCGAAGCAAGCGTACCTGTCAGAGGTAATGAACCCTTACCCCCTCGCCGACAAGAGTCCGTCGTTCAAAGACTACGTGGGCAACAAGAACAACAGGTTTCTCACCCCTGCCTCCATACACAAGAACAGAATACAACCGCCTTCCAAGGTACGTATTTGTCGCTTAATGCAACCTAGATAAAAAACTAAACAACTGAAACATGTTTTCTAAATATGAAGATAAATTGGTCTTGTCATACAAAATTACTCAATCGGCTGTTAAAAATTGTATGAGAGGTCCAATTATAAAAAAAAAACATTTCGAAAAAACAAAACTAAAGAGCTTTATGATGAGTAGAACACACCGTTACAATAATATTTGTATGGATTTTTTAATATATAATATTTCGACCTAGTTTCTTGAGGAAAGTTGTTCATTTTCATGGGCTGGTTCACCCTCGAAAGAAAGTTAATACTTTTCCTGACACCCTGTATCTGACTTTCTCTGATTTAATTGAATTGGCATTGTGGAGAAAGCACTTATATCTTTTTATTCCATCCAATCAATCAATCAAGTATATGCGAAAACAGTACATGAACTGTGTGCAATACATATACAAAATAAAGACATATCCTATTCTATCTTTAATTTCCAGGTGTTGCACTTCTTCAACACCCCCCCAGACGTGTCAGACGAGCAGCTGCTCCAGGTGTTCTCCGACTACGGAGTGCCTCCCCCCCACACCATCTCCAAGTTTCCCTTGAAGAGTGAGAGGTGAGTAATTCTCTTCTTCTTCTTAGCGTGTCGATGGCAGACACTATATGGTCGCGGCCCAGAACTTAGCTACGTTGACAGCGCTGGCAGTCGCCGACATTAGATCCTGCGTGCTGGTGCTAGGGCATCCATCGTATCGTGGTGGTTCGTAGCAATTCTTGTAAAGATGCTGAATTTGGGCGGTCAAAAAACTCTGGATCTGGGTTTAAAAGTCCGTATCTGACTTTATTTTGAACTTCATCCTCCTAACTGGTCAGACGGGCGATTGTTGCAATTTTTCTCTGACCCGATTCGATTGGATCTCAGTTGGATGATTTAAGTAGTTTCATAGTCTGCTAACAGTTTTAAGTATAGAAAATCACAATGGCAGTTGAATGACAGTTGAGTTTCAATGGCGCTACAATGACAAAAAATAGCAGACTTGGGGCCCTGAGCGTTTAATTCACTACATTTTGAAATGATTTTTATAATGATGGATAACTTATACTCACAATAATTTAAGACGGGATTTTACCGCGATACAATAACTGGATCACTTATGTTTTTAATTGTGCTTTTTCAGATCGTCATCGGGCCTGATGGAGTTTCAGAACATTTCTCAGTCTGTGATGGCGATCATGGCATGCAACCATGCCACCATACAACATCCAGGTAAAAAAAAAATTGCTTCTAATATTTTAAGGCGTGAATCAGCCCACGAAACTGAACAATTTTCCCCAAGAAACATAGATTGAAAAATGAAAAAAATAATGTGGACCTCCCATACAAAGTTACCGACTGACCAAGTCAACTTGTATGAGAGGCCAAAAACTATTTTCCCATATTTCGACCTATATTGCTTAGGGAAAACCGTGTGATGCCGGCTTAGAATAGCATCACCCCGTTTCTTTCCCGCGGGTGTCGTAAGAGGCGACTAAGGGACTCATGAGTTTCATGTGTATTACAACGATTTTCATTTAGAAGACGTAGGGTCCAGATCATTAAGTTGGTATAGGAGTTAAAAAATATATTTTTTGTTTTTATATTGGTCCTACAATGTTCAGTACTGTGCCTTAAATAACGTATGTCTAATTTAATGAACTGCCTCCGAAAAACGGTGTATATTTTTCTTTTCCTTACGGTGTTTTAAGTATAATATTCACTTTGCTTTAAAGGTATGCTCGGGAAGAAAAGTGTTTACTCATTTTCCTTAATTATATTCTTTAAATTATATAAACTGAAAAAATCTATATTTTTTAATTTTAAAATCCATTTATGTTTAGATATTTTCCACCAAACGGGGTATTTAAATAAATTAGGTACTAAAGAAATATTTGAAATATATTTTAGCAGCAGACTTTCTTACTTCTCGTTTGGAAAATCGACTAAAAACTTCATTTTTTCAATAAATCACCGAAGATTCGGTTTTTTTTTTAATTACAATCAATTGAAAATGTTTTCCAGGCGCCAAATTCCCGTTCGTGATGAAGCTGTGTTTCTCGTCGTCGCGACAGATCGGCCAGGGCAAGGGGCAGGCGGGTGGGCCGGGGGGCGCCGGCGGCAAGCGAGACAGCCAGAACCAAGAGAACCGCGCGCAGAACAACGGCATGGCCCAAGACGACTACTAGTAAGACATGCTTGTATTATCACGGGCCAGCTTACGCTGGTTGACTTTGAAAAGCAAAGTGTTAAAAAAAGACATGTAAAACTGTGTAAGGACCAATTACGGAGAGTTTTTTCTAAGGTGGTGTTACCAAAGAAATGTTACCAGCAAGGGTTTTTAAAGTTTTTTTTTTGTAGTTTTTAGTGTAGGATCTTAAATTTTAAGGCCGTACGTTTGTTTCCGCACAAGTAGTTGTTGATTTTGAATTTCATGTTTGGGATTTTATGATGTTTTAAAATGTTAAGCCGTTCGGTTTTAAAGTACATTTTTTATTGTAAATTTTTATTACGGTAGGAATTTTAGAAATTTCATCTCTAAGCGCTGTTCTTATGCCGGCCTAAAGTTAGATACTTCTTGAAAACATTTTAGATAAATACATATTCTTATTGGCCGCGAAATATAATATACAACTATATATTTTCGGAAAAAGTAATTAAATATTTTCCGCTTAAAAATTATCGAGGTTTTTCGAAGTTCTATGGCGAACGACTGACATACTTCTTCTTAACGATTTTAACATAAAGTTGAAATTATATATTTTAACTTTCCACAGTAGGGACCATAGATACATATGCATTTCTCTATTTTCTTGATATCTCATTATTCATCAAATTATTTACTTATCGATTTCATTTCTTTTAAATTACTTATAGTCCGAAAGCCTACTCCAAATTTGCCTAGGTACGTCATTTTAAATCGAGATGAAAAACGTGAGGCATAACTTATTTTTGAAATAAACTAAGATTATGATTTACCCCCCTATTCATCCCAGTATCAAGTAAAATATAGAAATGTCAGCTTTTTATATTATTATATACCTTCTTCGTTATTTTAACGAAATATTATCTATTCTTATATAAATAAAATTGTACACCAATATTTTGAATTCAATGGGTTCGAAGTTTTCTATCGTAATTTTACTAAATGCAAACTATCTTTTTGACACTGGGGCATTTGAATCTATTAGAAAAATTTCATGTACTTACCTACCTATATAATGCCTAAATATATATAGGTCGCCTTTTGTAAAATAATGATCATAATAAATATTCGCTTTTATTTTATTCAGTGTTGTCTATGCCAAATAATAAGCCAAAGTTATAAAAAGAAATGTTAGTTATAAAAATATATATAAAAACAATATACATATAGTTGAATTTTATTACTGATGTACATAAAATGCTATGATTAGTTTGCGCCAATAGAATTAAAAGTACAATCAAGTACTCAAGTGTCACGAGAAAAAGTATATGTAAAAAACGGCTAACGTTAATATGTAAGAATGAGAAATTTTATCGGTCTAGTGTATTTAATATAGGTTTTACATAAATAAAAAGGAATGACATATCTTTGACCGTACCCTGTAATGATGATGACTTGTATGTCAATTTTTAAATTCGCTTTAATCGGTCTGTAGACATTTGATCAATTAAAATTACAGGAGTGCAAAAGAACACACTTTTGTTGATGACTGTACTGTCCATACGATTTTATTTTATTATTAATTGGTACGTAATAAATATTCCCTGTAATACAATTATTCAAATATACTGGTTTTAACGTGTTGTCATCAAAATGAGTGTCTTGTCAGTCAATAATAGGTACCCTGTAAAAGTACAGTCGTGCAGTCGTGAAGGATGATCGATGCAATGTTCTGCTTTCTGTAAAATATAGATTTGTACTTAGTAAAAAACTGAGCTAGATTTATTGTAGATTAAAATTAATAGTTATTATACATAATTATGAAGCTGTTCTCGACTGTACACATAATGCTTGTCCTGTAAATGATGTCAATTTCTATGTATTTTATTCCATAGTATGTGTGTACGTGCATATGTGTGGAACTACATCAATGTGTCCTAGATCTCTTATTATGATGAAAAAGTTATCGCCGAACTGTAATATAATATATAAAGAAATCGGATATTTTGATGTTAAAGCGTACAAATACAAACAAAACTTTAGGTTGAGTTTTTTTAAAACCTTTCGACGATAAATATATGTACTTAATGTATACTTCTAGGACACATTATGTGTTCGTAATTTCAATCGCTTCGATAGTTTCTACATATCATGATGACAAATAATTTTAAAATGATATTCTAAATCATAGGTATACATACACTACATGTCTTTTTCACATAGCAATACACATAGAAACAATTTTATTTTCTTTTCAGTTATTTATATTTTATTTAAATGTTCTACGTCAGACGATTTCATATTAAGTATTTGGCCCAAAAGCGTATCTACTTTTTTGTTTAGAAAAATATACTGTTTTGGGTCGAATTTATAATCACTACACAAAACTGGAGCCAATTTTTTTCAGGAAGTAACACTGATAAGCTGTTCTAACTACCTTTGATACATTAGCGTATGTTAAAGACGTTTTTCAAGTATATAAAAATATAAATGAAGTCAAACGGATCTAAAAAAGTTGGCTTCAGGATTTGCAGTCAAACAGATAAGACAACCAACTCACATTTTCAATTTGCTTCTAGTTAATGGCGACGCGGCGAGCACACACACTCACACATATCAAGATGGACGGCAACACACACACACACAGGCACACCACATCGAGTGCGGGGAGGGGGTTGCCATTGATAAAAACAAGAAAAATTTACCCAAACAAAAAATACAACAAAAAAATAGATCTCAAAATTCTTCAATTTGATTCTTTTTGGCGGAGTGTTAAAAAAAAGATATGGTAAATTTTTCTCAATGGCAATAACTTGAATAATTCCTTTAATTTTACATTTTTTTGTGATCTAGATCACGCCTTATAAAGACATTAACAGTTAGTTTTTTTAGTTGTAATATTTAGACACAATAACATGAAAAAAAAAAATCATAATATAACACATATTATTACAATTCCATTGTTTTTAACAGAGCCATGCTCTGGATGCATACACCATGCATTTCATTTTAGTAGTGGCTTATGTATTTCTTAAGATTATTCCCATTACTTTCAGTAATTTTAGTTTTAGTTTATTATTTTTCCAGTGCCATTTTCAAACTTGTTGGTGTAAATTTTGTGATGATAATGACAATTTGACAAGTTATAAATTTATAAACATATGTTTTTGAGTCTTGAGAATGGTACTGATTTCCCTGTTTTAGTGGTGACTTTGATGGTAATATATAATTTAGTGTATACCTACCCGTAAGATTGTGAGTTTTTTAAGTATAGTTACTTTTCAGTTTTATTCCCTGCAATTGTACTGAAATTCGGTAACATTGAAAAAAATGTTGACCAAAAAGTACGTTTGTGAAAATTTTAATATTCTTATTATTATTATTTCCGACAATTTGGTTGTTTGTAAAACTTGACAGTTGTGAAAATGTACAAGAAATAAAGAAACTGTGGTATAAGGTAGCATATTTGAGTTTCATTTTTGTTTAATTCGTGCTAAGAGTGTGCATGTTCCTTTTTTAATTTTGCATGTATTTCGGAAATAGACTTGCTATACTTAGTACACTTTCTTTGACCACATTCTTCAATTTTTAAGAACCAAAAATATCTAAATGTAAGACATAGTTTAGCACTCTATAGGCTAGTAGTAAGTGTCATTGCAATGTCAATTATATTCGATTAGTGAAAAAAAAATATGGCAGTACGGATTTTCTATAAATTTTTCTTAAAAAACAAAGTACCTAGTTCGACTAAGCCTTGCACAAGGATAAAAATTATAGAATCTTGTCAAATATAAAGAAAAACCTCTACTATAGTATTGCTATGGCTGGTTTCAGAGCGGCGCGTCTCAGCAGCGCTGCCCAGGCGCGCGCGGCTCGGGCGCGCGCCTGGGCAGCGCGTTCGCTGTGAAACGACATCCAGACTCGCGCGCTTCGTTGTGGTGTACGGTCGAGTGCAAAGAATCATTATGCCAGCAAACGTAATCACTATATTAGGTATATACGTTATATGGAAAAGAGTGCAACAACGACGTCTTAAAAGATTGCAAGTCGACGCTACTGGCAATCGAAGGAGATCCGACCGCGGCGCGGCCGAGACGCGGCCCAAGACGCGTCACTATGAAACGCTACATACAATCTAGTGTAATGCGAGGCGCGCGCGGCTGGGCAGCGCTGCCGAGACGCGTCGCTCTGAAACCAGCCTATTATTGTCTTTACTTTTTGTTCTAATGTCTAGAATGTAAATGTCTGTATTGTGTGATTTGTGGTAGCTTGCCTATAATAACTGTTTATGGTGTGTTTTTTTTAGTATTTCCCCTTTTTACCTTTATTTTAAAAATATTTGAAAGCACTATAATAGATACTTATTTCACTTTTGTGTTCACCATTACTTGAAAGGTTCATAGCGTAAACAGTATTATAGCCAGCCAAATTTAATAATAATAAATCTCTTAATAGCCGAAAATATAGAAAATAAAAAATCAATGTTATCAGGTAAATAGATGCATATCTTTTTCTCTAGAAATATTTTCGAATGAAAAATAAATGTATTAGTGTTAGGGCGTCGGTGTCGTTATAGCTTTGTCCTTATTTTTATCAGTGTACAAAGAAGACACTACGATCAGACATTGTTTGATTATCCGTGGGTCAAAATAGATATATACCGATTTGCCAAATTTTAAACTTTATTGTTTGGCCTTATTATGATAACAGACTCTTGATAGTAAAGACAATTTCGTCACTGACTTCAATTTAAAAAATTACGATTTCAAATATTCTGTTGCACAAATCATGACTATGCCAAATAACAATGTTTGAAATACAAAAAATCAATAGTTTTTCATTTGTAATAACCTAAATACTTTTATGGTAATGAAATGACACTCTTCTACAAGAAAACCGTCACAAAAAGTTGTAGGTACTATAATATGAAAAAAATTGTAAATGACGGTAAAGTGATGGACCTTACTGACTTTGCCAAGCAAACGATTTGTCCGTAATATCAACAATCATTTATGCAATATCAAATGACACTAAAACAGTTGATCATATTTTTAGCTATTTAACAGTTCAGCTATTTATTATTCATAAAAAGTATACTTTTACATTCTCAGGAATATATACACACTCGAAATACATACATACACAATATGTGTTAATAAAATTATGAAGGATACGATTTGATTTGAAATTATTTACTTATCAAGACTTTTACTGATACTTAGCTAAAAATAATCAATTGTGGCTTGTGACTCAAACAAAATATACACATGACAACACTCTGGCATTTTACATATAAGATATTGTAATCATTTTTGTTATTTTCTCTAAATACATTATATCTTTTTAGTCTACCTTTCCTTGGATTAGGTATTTGTAGTTACATGGTAAACATTAAATACATGTCAACACTACAAAATATTCTTTCATTTCTACATCACAACATATTCATTTATAACATGGCAGGACTCACATAATCATATTCTTATTCCTAGCTTTATTTATTCCAAATAGGTATTTTGAACATACGTGTGAAGACTGTAGATCTTAAAACTTTGTCAACTTAATGTTCGTAAAAATTCAAGTATAAAATTATGATCTCAATTTATATAAAAACTGAGTCTTCAAAACTTTATACAAATAAATACAGTTACGACTTTTGCCTTATAGAAAATAAATAAATTTTATGGACATACGCAATTTGCGTGTAGTCGGCGGCGAAGTGAGAATCTTTAACATTTTTTGTTCATTATGAATTAGTTGCATACCATGCGTAAGTATTATTATTTAATCTTTATCTATTGTGAGTTCTGCCCACATCCTTTCAATTTCAACCCACAAAAAAACCCAGTTCACAACTTTTACCTATACCTATCTATTCCGTTCTTTCTAATACTAAAACAAGCTTTTACTAAAATTACACAGATCTCACAACAAATTGGAGACAAGAAACAACAATCGTATGACAAGATAAAGGTGAACGCATCGCCAGACTGAAGAAAACTACTATCAGACACTTGCCACAAAATATATCATTAACAAAAAATATATCAGTAACAAAAAATATACGAATTTTCGTTAACACTTTTCTGCACTACTGTACCTTGATTTTCATAAGGCATTGGAAGTATTAAATAAATACTATTATAAATAAATGTTACCAAAGTAATAAATTACTATTATTATATTAGGTAATTATAACGTTATTTTGTAAATATAATCTCGTTTCTTGTTGTTTAATTTGATAAAATAAAATTTGTATGAACTACATAATGTACATTTGAAACAAACAGTACCTTAGATGCACGTAAAAAGCGAAGATGCAAGTAAATTGTATAGAAATAAATTATGTTTTTGATTAATCCTTGTTTTTATTCTTATTCCGTACAAATCTTATAGCACAGCACAGAGCCCCGGATGATAAAATCATAAAAACACTATAAATAAAATATTTAATTTCCCGCCAGTTGCCCGCCATTTTGTTCCGTATGGCTGCGTTCAGTCAGAAACAAAATTTCAAGCGCCCTCGCAGATATTGATATTGAAGAATCATTGCGTCAATACTATGTCAATCCAAAGATCAGTGGCCTATGCAACAAACTACAGGCTACAATACAATTCTACAGGTGAAATTCGATGTTCATTGCCGGTGGGACATTATAAACCAAAGATTTTTGACCCGCTACGCAATGAACATCGAATTTCACCTGTAGAATTGTAGCCTGTAGTAATAAACGGGGCAGAGGTTGTAAGCAAAGATAAGCAAGCATGCTTCATAGCGCGATACAGCTGTCTATTGATACTAAAATGACTAGATATCATTTACATAATTTACGAAATAAATTTTATTATATCTGTAACAAAAAAGCTAGAATAAATTCAAACCATTCCAAAAAACACAAAAAAATAACTGTAGTACCGTTGTTATTTCAGATAGGCTTAGTGCCCTCTACAGATTAAAGGCTTTATGTCGGCCGAACATATATTCATAATATGAATATATGTTCGGCCGACATAAAGCCTTATTAAATTTAAAATTAAAATATTATTTTGTTCAAATTTCAATGTTTTCTACCACAGGCACACGGTGGTTATAGAATTCGGTGCATAGGCAGGATTGAACCTATTTTCGCCATTACTTAATTACCTGGCGAAGCCTCATAATTATTTTGTATCATTGTACCTATTTGTAATTAAGTTTATTCAATAAAGATTTATCTTATCCAATTCGAGCAACTGAGGCTGCTCGCTCTGTTTGTAGTAGAAGCACAAGCACCTGATAACGCGTTGCATAGCCCCATCTACCGGGATAGTTTCAAATCTCACTATAACTGCAGATTGAATGAACCGTTATGAAAAAGGCGTGTCGCGTATTCTGTAATAGCAAAGCAGCGTTAAAATTCTGCCTCTGATAATAAAATATATTGCGATTTTGTAAAAAGATGAAAATGTTTTGAAATTTTATACCTCTATTCAACACGAACTACAATCTTTTGAGTATTTCAATTACGGAACGTAACTAACCTAGCGGGATTTTAATCATCATCACATCAAGGGTATCGCCAGGGGTATCGTGCGAGGGTCCGCAGTGGAACTGTTTATTAGGACTGATTGTATCGATCAAGCAATAAAATATTTGGAACGCATCCATATATTGGTTACCGGAATCGGTCACCAGTAGCGCCACTTGACGCATCGAATGACATCTGTCTGTTCGTGGACATATATATTAATGATCTGTGGTACGTGCATGGTTCCTGCAGTGCAGTTTTCTTATTACTTTTCATGTAATTTGCCCAATTTATTCAAGGTGTTTGGACTTTGATAAATTCTAATATCGCAAATGGAAATATCCTCAAGTAGTATAAGTGACTAGGTCACTATTTGCATAAAATGGACACCAAACCAAAATCAGGCTTTGTAATCAAACTTTCCTGTGAAACTGCTCAGAAATTGGCAAAAGAAGACCAACAAGCCAAGAGCATAAATCAAAATACAACTACTGATAGTGTAGCGAGTAATATAAAAGATAATGATGAAGCTCAAATAAATGATGGAAATGCGCAACTGTCAGAAGGTCATACCAGCCAGGGAAGCCAGAAAAATCCTGAATTAAACAGTGAGACAGTAAGGAAAAAGGATCAGGATAGAACAGAAAGTTTATCTAAATCAGACGATAAAAGCACAGGTGAGAATGATAGTTCAAGTAGTAGCAATACGACAAATCAAACTGAATCACAAACAGACTCTTGGGGAGATTATGCCCCATACGTGACTTACGAAGGCGAGGAAGCCATTTATACTGACCCATCATCAGGACAGAAATACACTTGGAACAAGGAAACAAACGCATGGGAAGCCAAGTCGGGCCAAGCGGATGTTCCCGGCAGAAACTATAGCTATGAAGATGACACTCACGTTTACACGGAACCAGACGGCTCCAAATTCTTCTGGGACGACAACAAAAAAGCTTGGATACCAAAAGTTGATGATGACTTCTTAGCGTTTTATCAAATGTCTTACGGCTTTGTTGATAATACATCAAAAGAAATTGAGACAAAAGAAGAGCTTAAAAAAAAAGAAGCGCAGAAGAAACTTGACAACACAGCAGCTGGTGTGAAGAGGAAGAATGAGCCACAGTGGTTTGAACCTTCAGCTGAGAACAACACTAAAGTCTATGTTTCCAATTTGCCTCAAGACTTGACTGAGGAAGAGTTTGTCAATTTCATGCAAAAATGTGGACTCGTTGAGAGGGATCCACACACACAGAAGATGAAAGTAAAAATGTACATGGACAAAGAACACAATGTTTTTAAAGGTGATGCTTTGTGTACTTACATCAAAATTGAATCGGTAGAATTAGCTCTAAACTTGCTAGATGGGAGTGATTTGAAAGGTAATACTGTAAAGGTGGAAAGAGCTCATTTCCAACTAAAAGGAGAATACAACCCAGCTCTAAAACCCAAGAAGAAGAAGAAAAAAGAACTGGACAAAATCAAAAAGATGCAACAGAAGCTGTTTGACTGGAGACCGGAGAAGTTTGTCGGAGAGAGGTCGAAACATGAAAGAGTAGTTATTGTTAAGAACTTGTTTCATCCAACTGATTTTGACAAAGAAGTACAATTAATACTAGATTACCAACAGGACTTGAGAGAAGAGTGTTCCAAGGCCGGGGAGGTCAGGAAGGTTGTCATCTATGACCGGCATCCCGAGGGCGTGGCTCAGATCACCATGAAGGAGCCGGAGATGGCTGATGCTGTGGTAGAGCTCATCAATGGCCGCTGGTTCGGCAAGAAGCAGATCACAGCCGAGATCTGGGACGGCAGAACCAAGTACAGGATCGGTGAAACTGATGCTGATATTAACAAGAGAATAGATAAGTGGGATAAGTTCTTGGAAGGCAAAGAAGATGATGAAAAAAAAGAGAAAGCAGAATGTGAGAAGAAAGAAGTGGTTCCATCAAGTGCAGGCACTGAAGAGAAAGGAGCTGAACCCAAACAAGTTGATGCAGAATCTAAGGAAACTGAAAAGAAAGAGTGATACTTGCATTTCTAATGAATTGTACGTAAATAGCTTGAGTTAAATAATAAATAAAAAATGTCTAACAATATTTAGAATATTTTATTTTAGTGTCTATTACCATACCAACCACCCACAAACACTGGACTTTCCGGTTCCGGTCTCCTCGGTTGGAGTTCAACATTCGGGGGGCTATGGGCAGGAAGGACTTCATTTCGTCAAATATATTTTTTTCTAAAATAATTTTTAAAATATTTATACAATATGAAAAAAATTTTTTTTACGTTTTCTCGACGTTTCATAGGGCCCCGAAGCGTATACTCCAACTCCCCTTCACCACCCCGAAAAGTATACTCTGGGAGGCAGCCAAATTCATTTACTGATTAATTCCGAATTTGCTAACCTACCTTTGCCATTATAGCTGATGCACTTTTAAAAAGCAAAAGTGCCATAGACAACCGTCAAGACATCACTGGAGTCAGTGTGACCATTTGTGACAGATTTCTGCTATTTTGGCAAATTTGGCTCTGATATTTTACCTGTTGCAGATTATGCTGAAGATTTACAAAACTGAAAGAATTGAAAGGTATCCAAGAAAGTTGGTACTAATACTCACTTATCATAAAGTTTTCTTTAATTTGGGATGCAAATAGGGCTACCAAAGGTCCCAATATCGCTAATTTTGCAAAAGCTTACCTAACTTTACCGTTGTCAAACACTTTGTGCACAAAATTTTTTTTTCTTAGGAGAATTTAGATAAACATAAGAATAGATTTTCAAACAAACATATCTCATCATAACCACAAAAGAGGGCATTAAAGAACAGAGGGACTGTGTTTCCTTCAAACCAAGTAAAGAAATGATGAAAAAATGGCATCAAAATCCATGTTCCAACGCAGAAAATGAAGAAAACGAAGCCAATGTTGACATATAAAGCTAAATAGTTTGAAGGCATGTTTTTGGGAGTTTTTGACTGCAAGTTGGGCAGATTTTTGACTCATGTGTGGCAGAAATTGGTCACTTATGAGATGGTCACCCTGTTTGGATTGGACCATAGATTTGACAACTAAAATATCGTAATGGTGGCTGCTTGCGTTTCTGTCGAAAATCATTGCTGACAACATTATTTAGAAAAATTCGTACTGAAATGAAAACCTGAGCATTCTAATGGATATTGCAATATTTTATTGATAATCAGGTAAAATAAAATTGTGTATTCCTTTTCGTTACTTTACAAGAAAAATGCGAGTGATCCTTCTTCAAAATGGCGACTTTTATGTTCTAAATCGGCATAGTTTCGCTTGTAAAATGTCGAGCGTCTCAATAATTTTTTGGTTATGGTGGCAATGGATTTAAATTATTTGTTTGTTGATAACGATAAGAATGTAAACAAACAATGTAAGTCAAATCACGATAGTTTTTGAAAAATGTCTTATTTCCCATCTAAAATGTATCCAGTTTCTTACATAATTTCTTCGCGTATATATAGCAGGCCTTGACCCGAAAGGATAAATTTGGTCGCAATCATTTAGCTTTGGGCTTAGGAAAAAGATATTACCTAAATAATTACCGTACCTTAGTCTCTGAGTATACTAAATTATTATTGCCGTGAGTTGCCGGCGTAGAATTGCATCAACCCATTCCTTTCTCGTAGGGAAAAGGAAGAGTTTTCATGTACATCATCACTTTAGGCGACAGGCTGACAACCTGTCACTACAGTGATTCACGACGCTCAATATTTGTCGTTAACGGCCGTAAAACAGTAGGTGGTAATACTTGATTCATCATTCTCCATGCCTTATCCCATTCTCTGTCTGGGTCGGCTACCTAACCTAGGGGATTTGATGTGGAACCAAGTTTTTACACTGAGTGACTGCCATCTGACCTCTGCAACCCGAAGGCTAACCTGGTCCAAATCCAATTTATGGTTTTACAATAAAAAATTATGAGTTTAGAGAATGTAATTTTCAATGTATGTATTATAATAGGATGACGCTGTCCTGTTTTGTCTGCAACACGCTGGTTTCGCAGGCCAATGCCGGTGAACAGAAACATGTTAGAGAGTTTGCTGTTTCGGAGCTGTTCATAGAATATGTAAGTACTTTTGACTTGACTCCCTTTACTGGGATAAACCAGAATAAGCCCAATACAGGTGTTAGGAAGAGTCTTCTTCTTCTTTTTCGTGTGGGACACCGAGTCGTCCAACGACCCGATGAACCCTAGTGTCAGAATTTTTCAACCGCCTTCTACAAGTAGCAGGCTTCTGACATGGTTGTGTAACGACCGCCGTCTAAGTGATCATAGACAGCAACCGGGACCTACGGCTTAACGTGCCATCCGAAACACGGAACCATCTTACTTACAGACAATCGGGTGGTTCAGCCCGCAATGTCCTAACCAGACTGGGAACAAATTCACAAAGTGATAAATATCAACTTTGTGAGTGACCCACCGAGAATCGAACCCGGAACCTTCTGCGTCAAAGGCAGTCGCACTACCATTGCGCCTCATCGGTCGTTAGGAAGAGTACTAACTTCCTTTTTAGATGTGAACCAACCCATGACACAGACCAACTTTCCTCTAGAAAAGGCCGAAACATGAAAAAAGATGTCGATCTTACATTCAATCTGACTCAGTGGTACATTTTGTATGGGACGTCTAAATAATTTTTCCATATTTCAACCTATGTTCTTTGAGGCAAGTTGTTGAGTTTCGTGGACTGATTCACCTGTTGAAAGGAAGTTATTATTTACTATTGAGGCTCTTACTTATACAAAGTGTTCATGATTTCTCCCTCACACTTAAGTAATCATCACCATCTACAGATCATTTAATCAATATCACTGTTGGACTTGGGTTTGTCCCTACATTGTCGGACTCGCCACTTCTGGCAGGCAGGTTACATAAAATGGCTCTGAATATATATATATTCTTTATTGCATAAACAGTATGGAAAATAAGTACAAGAAAAATTGTTGCAAAGGCGGGCTTATCTCTAAATGAGAGATCTCTTCCAGCCAACCCATGTGTTGTGAGAGAATCTAAAATTTTGGGGCAATTAGGCAATAAAAGAAACTACATGAAAACTAAATAAATAACTAATGCTATAAAATAATATAACGTACATACCTACTTAAATAAATATACTTATTTAATCCACATAAATAGAATACCAACACTTAAATACATATCATACAAATACATAAACATATCAAGGTTGTTGGGAAATAAAGTGCTCTTTTACACGATTTTTGAATGTAGAAATGGAGGGACTGTCCTGTATAAACATAGGGAGATTATTCCATAGCTGTACAGCTCTTACAGAAAAAGAGTTAAAAAGGAATTTATTGTTCGCTCTAGGACACACCAACATCTTAATAATATTCCCTGAATATTCTAATATTATCTGAATATTCCCTGGAAAATTTTTATCTCTGATTGGGTTGACACTATTTTTATTCTAACCTTAACATTACCCTGCCACAAACACATCTGATAAAGGCTAATAAGTTGAGGACAGATAAACAGGAAAAAAAAAAAAAAAAAAAAACAAAATCCCCCACCCTGCGACACTCATTAAAATGTATTCAAATAATATTTGATATTACTGTGCAATGTTGTAATAGCACCACCCTATTTCACTATAGGAGGTGACCAAGGGACTCTTAGAGTTTTCTGTGTATTATTATTTTAGGCGACAGGCTTGCAACCTGTCACTATAGTGATATTTCGCCAACAAAACAACCCTCAAATAGTTTGTCACATGTAGCTAAACCAATTGTATTTTCTGTTGACTGGAAACTAGTATTTTCTTATCTGCTCGGCCTACCCTATATCAAATCATGATGTGTGTATGTAATCACTTTACTGTACCTACCATAAAATTTTACAAAAACATTAAAATAAATAAAATATAAGAAGCACAAAGGTGGACTTATCCCGTTAAGTATGTGTATTTTTCCAGATGACTATAGATGAATCGGTGGCCAAACTTTTGACTGAGATTGTGGACAAACCGGTCACGGGTGGGGACACAACGTCCGCTATTATTTGTAAGCAGTGTCACAATATCTGCCAGGAATATGACAGCTCGAAAAAGAGGTAGGTTTAATCATAAGATTTAAATAATATTTGTTTGCCGTGTAATGCCGGCTTAGAATAGCATCACCCCACAACCTTCCCGCGGGTGTCGTCTAAGGGACTAAGGGAGTGAGGCCACTAAGGGACTCGAGAGTATTAGTGGACTACAATTTTTAGGCGACAGGTGATTTGATTTTGAGTGTGATTTACCTATAAAGTATATGGACATTAAATTATATACAGGATGTTAGAGACAACCCTGTCGTTCATTACTGATGGGGTGCATTCAGCCCCTGGAACTGAATAACTTTCTCCTATGAACATATGTCAGGAAACGTCAAAAATTTATATTTTGATTGACGACCGATGTGGCGCAGTGGTAGCGCGACTGCCTTTGACGCAGAAGGTTCCGGGTTCGATTCTCGGTGGGTCACTGACAAAAGTTGATATTTATCACTTTGTGAATTTGCTCCCAGTCTGGTTAGGACATTGCGGGCTGAACCACCCGATTGTCCGTAAGTAAGATGGTTCCGTGTTTCGGATGGCACGTTAAGCCGTAGGTCCCGGTTGCTGTCTATGATCACTTAGACGGCGGTCGTTACACAACCATGTCAGAAGCCTACTACTTGTAGAAGGCGGTTGAAAAATTCTGACACTAGGGTTCATCGGGTCGTTGGACGACTTGGTGTCCCACACGAAAAGAGAGATCTTTGCATATTCACGAAAGTCAGTCATTCGGTACCACCCTGTATTATTATTATTCAATTCAATTCAATTAGTCTTTATTTCGAACAAAATAGTATTTCTAATTAAAAATTTGATTCATTTAGACATTTAATTTTAACAATTACTATTATTACCTACCTACTTAATGTAATGTCAACCTGTCACTATAGTGATACACATGTTTTCTGAATCAACCTTGAAAAACAATCCTCAAAAATGTCAGACGTGGCGATAGCGACCGCATTCTTGCGGCCGTTAACGCTCTGCCTACCCCGCAAGGGATAAAGGCGTGATATATGTATGTATGTATGTACTTAATGTTATTTTTAATTTACAGAATGCAAGAAATCAAAACGGAGATCACAAACGCATTCAAACTCACTCTAGCGCGACAGGGGTTAGAATACGATAAGTACCCCAAGAAAGTTTTCCCCACGACTCCTAAGAAACTTGTGTTGCCGAAGTCAAAATTGCAACCGCTACCACCAAACTATGTCATCGATGTAAGCAAGCTGCCGAAATCACTCGTAAGTAGTTTTAAAAAGCTACCCATGAAACTGGCGATAGCGGCCGTATTCTTACGGCCGTTAACGCTCTGCCTACCCCGCAAGGGATAAAGGCGTGATATATGTATGTATGTATGTATGTATGAAACTGAACAACTTTTCCTAAGGATCATAGTCGAAATATGAAATAAATTTTGTACCTCCCATATAAAATTACCAACGCAACAGACCAAGTCAATTTGTATGGGGAGGTCCAAAAAAAATCTCATATTTCAACCAATCTTCCTTAAGGAAAGTTGTACAGTTTCATATATTTGCAGCAAATTTGTTTACGTCCTGTATTTGACAGCAGTCAAACCCGTAATGGTGTAAAGGCGAATTAGTTTAACAAGGCCAATTTGACAGATAAAAGAAACTTGTGTTGCCAAAGTCAAAATTGCAACCATTGCCACCAAACTATGTTATTGATGTTAGCAAGTTGCCGAAATCACTCGTAAGTAGTTTTAAAAAGCTATATTTGACAGCAGACAAAGTCGACTCGAGAGTATTGGTGTATCACAATTTTTAGGCGACAGGCTGACAACCTGTCACTATAGTGATACACATGTTTACTGAAAAAACCTTGGAAAACATTCCTCAAAAATGTCAGACGTGGCGATAGCGACCGTATTTTTACGGCCGTTAACGCTCTGCCTACCCCGCAAGGGATAACGGCGTGATATATGTATGTATGTATATGTCAAAGTCGAACCAGTTTAACAAAGCCAATTTGACAGATAAAAGCAACTTGTGTCGCCGAAGTCAAAATTGCAACCGCTGGCTCCAAACTATGTCATAGATGTTAGAAAGTTGCTGAAATCAGTCATAAGTGAATTCATAAAATTTGCAAATACATTATAAGGTGTACAAATATTAGCTACAAATATTTTAAGAGGCAAATCAGCCCATAAAACTGAACAACTTTCGCCAAGAATCATAGGTTGAATTGTGAGAATTTTTTTTGGACCTCCTATACAAATTGACTTGTCGGTAACTTTGTATGGGAGGTCCAACATGTTTCTAGGGGAAAGGGTTTCCTATGTTCCTAGGGGAAAGGGTTTTCTATGTTCCTAGAAGAAAGGGTTTCCTATGTTCCCAGGGAAAAGGGTTTCCTATGTTCCTAGGGAAAAGGGTTTTCTATGTTCCTAGGGGAAAGGGTTTTCTATGTTCCTAGAAGAAAGGGTTTCCTATGTTCCCAGGGAAAAGGGTTTCCTATGTTCCTAGGGAAAAGGGTTTCCTATGTTCCTAGGGGAAAGTTGTTCAGTTTCACTAGTTCACCCCCTTAACTGTAAAATTTACTACTTTGAATAAATAATATGACTTTGACTTGACTTTTCAGAACACATCACCACCCACCGGTATAAACTTAAAATTCACCGTTGGCACCACCGTCTTCACCCAAACCATCCCCACCCAAAGCTCACCGCTAAAAACCCAAACAGTAACCACAGACAAAGCCGTAGAATCCAACATAGCTAATTCTCTATCATCCATACTGGGTACTAAGACTTCTACGTCGGTTTCTTCTAATACTTCTATGTTGACGTTTGAAGTTAATGATCTGCCTAAAGACTGGTTGAAAGATGGTGTCAAACGGGAATTGGTCGTTATGAGTAATGATAGTGATAATGATAATGATAATGATGATTTGAATAATGATGAGCAGCCTATGGAGATTGATGAAGGTATTTATAATTTTTTTTACCAGATAATTATTAGACATGGGGCGGGTAGTGGTTTTGCCGGGTACCCTGCAGGCGGGTACCCGGCACCTGGTACCCGGCAGCGCTTACAGGTCGAGTGTCATGCGTCTCGCTTGCCCGCTCGCTCGGGCACTACCGACTGTTGCCACGCGCTGATCGCGTTGCGTATTCCGCGGGGTGCGGGGGGGATTGTTTTTGTTTATTCTAGCGTTGACCGAGCGTGACGCGAGTATGAAAATTAATAACTTTCTTTTGTTTTTATCAATTTATAGTGAATTCAACTAAATAACTTACTAGAAACTGATATATACCTAAAACCATGGGCAAAGTATCTCTCCACACCAGCAAGCTCTATATACAATGAGCGGCTGTTTTCGGAAGCAGGCCTAATTTATGAAAAAAAAAGAAGCTGCTTAAATGCTGCTCGTGCTGAGAAGTTGGCGTTTTTGCATCATAATTTACCAATATTAAACTACCAGTACTAAAAATATCGTTTTTTCGTAAAAAATTGTCGATTACAGCCTTTCATTACTTATTAATTAGATTACCATTAGTGTTCCTATAAATGATTATAATACTAATTGTCTTTTTTCTGGACTTGTGAAATTACCCGGCAGTGCCGGGTACCCAGCCCCATTACCCGGTATCCGGCCGGATCCTCAAAAATGTGCCGGATCCGCCGGATACCGGATCCATGCCGGGTACCCGCCCCATGTCTAATAATTATCTTATAAAAAAAAATTAACCTAACAACTTAGATAAAAAAATAAACATAGATAAAAATAAAACTTTAACTAAACTGTTTGAATTATCTTTGCATACTTACATAATTTTTTGGGTTCTGATGTTGATTTGAATTCTTTTAATTATTTGTTACTTTTTCTTTCGTTTCTATTTATTGTCAGACGTGGCGACAAAGAACGTAATTTTGCGATTGTTTACGCTCTGCCTACCCCGCCAGATATATAGATTTGTATACGGGGTGTTAGGGACAGCGTCCCTAATACTGATAGAGTCCAAGCAGACCATGAAACTGAACAACTTTCCCCTAGGAAAATATGTCAGGAAAGGTCAAAAATTTTTGGTTTCCCATAGTAAATGCAGTCAGCTGATCGCAATTTTGTATGGGAGGTCGAAATATTTTTGTCGTTCCCTGACATATGATCCTAGGGGAAAGTTGTTCAGTTTCATGGTCAGCTTGCACCATATCAGCATTCGGGACGCTGTCCCTAACACCCTGTATGTGTATGTATTTATTTTGCAGAGTGTACAATAACAAAAATCCAAACTAAAGACAACGACCCACTCACAACACAACCGGACACAGAATCGAACAACGATAAACAATTGTTCGATGTGAGTCTGTTACCGATAAACAATGATGAGAATGAGACTAACGATCCTCTCATCGGCAAACTTGAGATCTTAGACGAACAACAGGATGATGAAACAGGTATTTAACTAAAGTATGGCGGTTCCAATAGGCCACGTTTGACAGCTGTCAAACCCATACAAAAGGACATGTCATCAAAGAAAATTTGACCTTATGTCATAGCATTAACATGATTTTCTATTATGTACTACTACTTCTACAGCCACAACAGGTCTCCCCCAAATTGGGGGGTATTGCCATACTCACCACGCTTGGCAGGCGGTTTGGCGAGTGCAGTGCAAGACACTGTAGATATTCACAGAGAACGCCGCTGCCCATTCCATGGATGCGTCTTTCAGTCGCCCAAGAGAGAGAAAAGAAGAAGAGTCGCCATTTACGACACCCACAGGTTGAAATGGGGTGATGCTATTCTAAGCCGGAACCACACGGTCCATTTTCCTAGTAAACAAATGAAAATAGATCTTATGTCATAGCATTTGTTTACGTCACAGGTATGAAGCTAAATTAAACAAAGTATAATGTCCCTTTGCCGTGTGATGCCGGCTTAGAATAGCATCACCCCATATCCTTCTCGCGGGTGTCGTAAGAGGCGACTAAGCGACTCGAGAGTATTGGTGTATTACAATTTTTAGGCGACAGGCTGACAACCTGTCACTATAGTGATACACATGTTTTCTGAAACAACCTTGGAAAACAATCCTCAAAAATGTCAGACGTGGCGATAGTGGCCGTATTCTTACCGCCGTTAACGCTCTGCCTACCCCGCAAGGGATAAAGGCGTGATATATGTATAATGTCCCTTTCAGTGGAAGACGAAGAACTAATAATGCAAGATGAATCAGGATCTGTCATAAGATTTGTCGTCTCCGGTCACAAATTGGTGTACGAGAATGGCAGCTTACAGATAGCTGACGAAAATGCTGAACAAGGCAGTCAGGATGAGAACGGAGACGGTGAGTTATATTCACAGGGAACGTGGGTGCCAAAACCTGTTAAGTTCACAGGGAATGCAGCTGTTAAAACTTAGTTATTGTTACCCTGAAAAAATGTTCCTGTGGGATGCTATGGGATTTAAATCGACTTCCACGCGGGCGAAGTCGCGGGCGCCCACTAGTAATCTATATTTCTAGTTATGTCCATTCTGATTTTTAGGTTGATAACTGTAGATTTTTAACTAAGAATAAGAATAATTTTATTAATATGTTTAATGCTAGTATTTACATACGAAGTTATATTATATAACTGTACTTACATATTTAGCCTGAACTAGGATTGTATCTCAGGCAGACAAGGTCATAATTTATTGTTACATTATTGGTCTATTTTTATAAATTATATAAAATATTCGCATGACTAAACTAAAAATATCTCTTTAATTGCATCACCCCACATCCTCCCGCGGGTGTCTTAAGAGGCGACTAAGGGACTCGAGAGTATTGGTGTATTACAATTTTTAGGCGAGTTTTTTTTTGTTTTCTGAAACAACCTTAGAAAACAATCCTCAAAAATGTCAGACATGGCGATAGCGACCGTATTCTTACGGCCGTTATCGCTCTGGCTACCCGCAAGGGACAAAGGCGTGATATATGTATGTATGATATATGTATTGAAAGAATCGGTTTTGGTTTCAGATTCGGCCGACGAGGCGCAGATAGAACTGCAGGTGTCTGGCGATGAGGAGACCGCCAACGCCATCATTGCAGCGGCTCAGGAACAAGGTACGAAGTGGTTTTATTATTTATAGTGTTTAAAATACTGGGTGTTAGAGACACAAGGGATAAAGGCGTGTATGTATTTGCTCCAAGGTCACAAACGTCCCAGGGATCATCCGATACGGGGTGTAAAGGACAGCGTCCCGAATACTGATAAGGTGCAAGCAGACCATGAAATTGAACAACTTTCCCCTAGGAACATATGTCAGGAACCGACAAAAAAAATTCGACCTCCCATACAAACTCGCGATTATTGACTGCATTTACTATGGGAAACCGGGAAACCAAAAGTTTATTGAAGTTTCCTGACATATTTCCTGGGGGAAAGTTGTTCAGTTTCATGGTCTGCTTGCACCCTACCAGTATTCGGGACGCTGTCCCTAACACCCTGTATTTTAAGAGAACAATCAGCTCATAAACCGAACAACTTTTTGCAAGGAATATAGATCGAAATCTGAAAAAAGCCCCCATACAAACTCAACTCAGTCGGCTAGTACATTTTGTAAGGGAAGCCTAAATATTATTTTTTCATAATTCGGAGAAAGTTGATGAATTTCATAGACCGGTTCACCCCTTAAAATATTTGCAGCTAATATTTTTACCTTATTCACAGTGTTATTTTATACTGAGAAGCCGAATTTAGCCGAATTCGACAGGTAGATTTAGTCATGTATGACATGATAATGTACAATTTTGAGTATTAAATCACTACATAGTTAGGTAGATGATATTTGAATGTGACTTAACCTAGGACTCGGGCCAGGTTAGCCTTCGGGTTGCAGAGGTCAGATGGCAGTCGCTCTGTTTAAAAACTTGGTTCCACGTCAAATCCCCTAAGTCAGGTAGCTGGCCCCGACAGAGAACGGGATAAGGCAAGAAGAATGAATGACTTGTCATCCCACCAGCCAGCCCCAACAAAGCCCCCATATAAAAAGTTGTTCAGTTTCATGGTCGGATCACGCCTGCAAAGTTTTCGTTAGACAGTCCCTTACACCCTGTATAGGTGGTTACGTTACACCTTGTATTTTTTCTGTTTCAGGAGGGGCGTTTATAAAAGTGGGTACCGGCGAGATGTTCCGAGTGAAATCGGTCAAAAGTCAGCTGGAAGAGATGCCTCAAGTAAAGATGGTGGACGTACAGGGGAACCAGTTTCAATGCCTGCTCTGCAATAAAAATAAAGAAGGTAAATATGTAGTAAAAAATCATCTAAATTCATCCAACGAAAACTAGAAAACCTACTTAAAATCTACTATGACTAAACCTACTAAAATCTCAAAACCAAAATTACTTACAAGTCTATAACTAGAACTACCAATTCTATGAATGAAAGCTACCAAAATTACTATTTAAGCTTACCATGCCTATCATCAAAACCTACTAAATCTAATAAGTTAAACCTACCAAAATTACTATTTAAGCTTACCATGCCAATCATCAAAACCTACTAAATCTAATAAATTAAACCTACCAAAATTACTATTTAAGCTTACCATGCCAATCATCAAAACCTACTAAATCTAATAAATTAAACCTACCAAAATTACTATTTAAGCTTACCATGCCAATCATCAAAACCTACTAAATCTAATAAATTAAACCTACCAAAATTACTATTTAAGCTTACCATGCCAATCATCAAAACCTACTAAATCTAATAAATTAAACCTACCAAAATTACTATTTAAGCTTACCATGCCAATCATCAAAACCTACTAAATCTAATAAATTAAACCTACCAAAATTACTATTTAAGCTTACCATGCCAATCATCAAAACCTACTAAATCTAATAAGTTAAACCTACCAAAATTACTATTTAAGCTTACCATGCCAATCATCAAAACCTACTAAATCTAATAAATTAAACCTACCAAAATTACTATTTAAGCTTACCATGCCAATCATCAAAACCTACTAAATCTAATAAATTAAACCTACCAAAATTACTATTTAAGCTTACCATGCCAATCATCAAAACCTACTAAATCTAATAAATTAAACCTACCAAAATTACTATTTAAGCTTACCATGCCAATCATCAAAGCCTACTAAATCTAATAAATTAAACCTACCAAAATTACTATTTACAACTACAAACAATAATAATGTTGTCATTTCGGGATCCATTCTTAATCTGATCGAGTACTAAGTAAATTATTAAATTCAATATTTTTGTGGTCTGGAAAATATAGGATGATCCCTGTGACGTTTGTGACCTTGCGGCAAATGCTATGACATAAAGTCTTCTAGTAAACAGAAAAATGGACCTCATGTCAACATTTGCTCCAAGGTCACAAGCGTTACAGGGATCGTCCTATATTTTACATACTATAACTGTTTTTTTCTTATTCACAGATAAAGAAACATCGGAGTCAGAAAAGAAATCTGTATTCGATACAGCGGACGAGACTATGCAACATCTGCGCAGCGAGCACGACGCCAGACTTTACATTTGCAACTTGTGTAAGAAGATCATACGTAGGAGAAGCGAGTACAATGCTCATATAGGTATGTATTAGGGAAATTCTACCAAAAACTTAGTACTACCTCATAAAATCTACCAAAATAACAATAAATCTACCAAATCCTTACAAAAAACTACCAAAACCTCACATAATTTACCATAACCTCACAAAATTTAGCAAAAGCTCACAAAATCTACCAAAAGCTCACAAAATCTATCGAAAAAGTTACCATTACCTCACGAAATCTACCGAAAGCCTACCATGACCTAAAAAAATCCGCCAAATTGAAACTATTGAATTATTTTAAATAATTCCATACTGTCATTAAACCTACCATCTTGGTAAGAAAATTAAACAATATTAAGTACCTATTTACTTTGTGATAAAAACTATCTATCCATCGAAACGAATTAATTATCGGGTTGTTGTCCCATACGAAAAGAAGAGAAGTAATTAAAGTTTTTTTTTAATATTGCAGCGACGTGTTGCGTAAAAGAAGCTAAGAAAGTGGTAACTCCGAGCGAAGGGAAAGTCAAGTACCACGAGTGTCTGCATTGCAACAAGAGATTTACGTGAGTATTACAGTGGCCGTGTGATGCCGGCTTACAATAGCATCACCCCACATCCTTCCCGCGGGTGTCGTAAGAGGCGACTAGGGGACAACCTTGGAAAACAATCCTCAAAAATGACAGACGTGACAATAGCGACCGTATTCTTACGGCCGTTAACGCTCTGCCTGCCCCGCAGGGGATAAAGGTGTGGTATACGTATGTATGTATTACAATATTAACTTTTTGTTAAAAAGTAAATACAAACGAAACAAGTGAGAAAAAATTCACGCCGCCGCACCGATGGGATTTGAACCTACGTCTTCTGACTTGCTGGGTCATACATGTTAACCGTTACAACACGATTGGCTCTATCCCAAACGGTGTAACTGTGAACCACTTGTTTCGTTTATATATATTTTCCGTGACTTGACTACTTACGTTACGAGTAGCTCTTAGCGCCATCTATAATTTTTTTGTAGAAACATTACGTATGTATGTATTGTCACGTTATAAACTGCATATAGAGATGAAAAAAAGACATGAAATGAAAAAAAATATATATCTGCAAATATTTTAAGGGGTGAATCAGCCCATAAAACTGAACAACTTTCCCGAAGGAACATAGGTTGAAATATAAAAAAAATTACCTCCCATTCAAATTCAGTTGCTCGTTGGATAATTTTGAATGGGAGGCCCAACATATTTTTTCATATGTCGACCTATGTTCCTTCGGGAAAGTTGTTCAGTTTCATGGAATATTGAATCGATCGACCTGATAAACCCCGATTTCCAAGTATTTATGTATTAATTTCAGTTCCCGGACATTACTCACTGAACACCTAAACGTGCACACCGGAGCACGGCCGTACTCTTGCGCTGTTTGCGGGAAGACGTTCGCGTCAAAATATACGCATCAAGCGCATCTTAAGACGCATCAGGTACGTCAATCCTACTAATACAGGGTGTAAGGGACGGTGTAAAGAAAACTTTGCAGGCGTGATCAGACCATGAAACTGAACAACTTTTTCTATGGGGGCTATGTTGGGAAACGAAAAAATTTTTTAGAGTTTCCATACAAAATCAGTCAGCTGATCGGAATTTTGTATGGAAGGTCGAATTCTTTTTATGTTTACCAACATAGCCCCCATAGAAAAAGTTGTTCAGTTTCATGGTCTGATCACGCCTGCAAAGTTTTCGTTACACCGTCTCTTACACCCTGTATAAGGTGTAAAAATATTAGCTGCAAATATTTCTTTTTTTATGCAGGGTGTAAAAAAATTACTGTAAATATTTTTAGGGGTGAACCAGCCCATGAAACTCAACAAGTTTCCCCAAGAAACATAGATCGAAATATGATTTAAAAAAATTGATCTCCCATATATATTGACTTGGTCGGTTGGTAATTTTGTATAGGACGTACAGATTTTTTTTCATATTTCGAGTTTCGACCTATGTTCCTTTGGGAAAGTTGTTCAGTTCCATGGGCTGGTTCCCCTTAAAATATTTACAGCAATTTTTTTTTACGGCCTGAAAAAAAAAACAATGATATCCTTCGAGTCCACTATTAAATCCAATCTAAAACCTTCCTACCAACGTTTTTTTTACTTCAGGACCGCCCCCGCCCATACAAATGCAAGAAGTGTACGAAATCGTTCATGACGCAACAGAATTTGATGCAGCACGAGAAAACGCATTTAGGAATCAAGGACTTCGTCTGTAATATTTGTGGTACGTATTTTTACTAATACAGGGTGTAAAAAATATTTTAAGAGGTGAACCAGCCCGTGAAACTGAACAACTTTCCTCAAGGAACATAGGTCGAAATATGAATTTTTTTTTAGACTTCCCATACAAATTGACTTGATATGATGGTAATTTTGTATGGGAAGTCTAACATTTTCTGGAAAGTCTGATATTTCGACTTATGTTTCTTGGGGAAAGTTGTTCAGTTTCATAGGCTGGTTCAACCCTTAAAATACTTGCATTGTACAATTGATTGTTCAAAAGCCATACTATCTAAAAATGCAAAATTATTGATAGTATTGATTTGAAAACAATCGACCACATAGTTCTACACTATCGATTGTTTGTTTTATAGTTTTCGAATCATGAGGAACGATACTATTGATACTATTGAATATTGTTAACTATCAATATCGAGAATCACTAGCATTTTTTTTATTTCCCGTATTTTCCCACAGGAAAAGCGTTCGGAACCCAACATAACCTGGAAGTGCACGGCGTGGTGCATTCCAAAACCAAGCCTTATGAATGCTTTGAGTGCGGGAAGGCGTTCGCTAGAAGAGCCGAAGTTAAGGATCATATGAGGATACATACAGGTAAGAGTCCTATTTTAACACCCTATCATATGACACCATAATATTATATGACACCATATTATATGACACCATGTTATATGACACCATATTATATGATAATGATAAAAATGATAAAAATATTTATTTTCTCCCAATCATTAACTAAATTAATATACACACACATATATGACACCCTATTATATGACACCATATTATAAGACACCCTATTATATGACACCCTATCATATGACACCTATCATATAGAAGTGCACGGCGTGGTGCATTCCAAAACCAAACCTTATGAATGCTTTGAGTGCGGGAAGGCGTTCGCTAGAAGAGCCGAAGTTAAGGATCATATGAGGATACATACAGGTAAGATTCATATTATGACAACCTATCTATCACACGACACCCTACAATATGACATTGTAGCGACCTCTGGTGGCTACAACATGAAGCTCACTCAAGTGATTCACAAGCATACAAGACGCAAAAGGAGTTCTCAACATATCGGAGAGATGGCGCCACGTGACAGAACAATGGGCCTGAAACGCGGTATCGAAGTGTTCACCGCGCAACGCATATATACAACTTCCAATCCAATCCAGGTGGACCCGTCGGTCCCCTGGCCACAACGCCGGCCAGGCGGGTAGCTACCCTTTTCCCGACACCACCTGGATTCCTCCTGTCACCCGCCATAACATCTTATGACACCCTATCATGTGACACCCTATTACACGACACCCTACAATACGACATCTTGTGACAGCCTACATTATGACACCCTATCATAATGACACCCAATCACGTGACACCCTACATACCCAAAACCAAACCTTATGAATGCTTCGAGTGCGGGAAGGCGTTCGCTAGGAGAGCTGAAGTTAAAGACCATATGAGGATACATACAGGTAAGAGTCATATTATGACACCCTATTATATGACACCATATTATATGACACCTTATCATATGACAAACTATCATGTGACACCCAATCATATTATTATGACACCCTATCATACGACACCCTACAATATGACATCTTGTGACACCCTATCATGTGACACCCTATATACCGAAAACCAAACCCTACGTTAACGTCGAGTGCGGAAAGGCGTTCGCTAGAAGAGCCGGAATTAAAGACCATATGAGGATACATACAGGTAAAAGTCATATTTTGACAACCTATCATAACATTCTATCTTATGACACCCTATCATACGCCACGCTATTATATTAAACCGTATCATAATAACACCCTATCATATAACACCTTTACTCCCTATCACGTGACAACCTATAATATAACACACAATCATACGACACCCTATCATACTACCCTCTATCATATGACAACCTATCATGTGACACGCTATCATATTAAACCCTATCATGTGACACCCTATCATACGACACCCTACAATATGACATCTTAGGACACCCTATCATGTGACACCCTATCACACGACACCCTACAATATGACATCTTATGACATCCTATCATGTGACACCCTATTACACGACACCCTACAATACGACATCTTGTGACAGCCTACATTATGACACCCTATCATAATGACACCCAATCATGTGACACCCTACATACCCAAAACCAAACCTTATGAATGCTTCGAGTGCGGGAAGGCGTTCGCTAGGAGAGCTGAAGTTAAAGACCATATGAGGATACATACAGGTAAGAGTCATATTATGACAACCTATCTATCACACGACACCCTACAATATGACATCTTAGGACACCCTATCATGTGACACCCTATCACACGACACCCTACAATATGACATCTTGTGACACCCTATCATGTGACACCCTATCACACGACACCCTACAATATGACATCTTAGGACACCCTACAATATGACATCTTATGACACCCTATCATGTGACACCCTATCACACGACACCCTACAATATGACATCTTGTGACACCCTATCATGTGACACCCTATTACACGACACCCTACAATACGACATCTTGTGACACCCTATCATGTGACACCCTATCACGTGATACCCTATAATATTAAACCCTATCATATGACACCCTATCATGTGACACCCTATTACACGACACCCTACAATACGACATCTTGTGACACCCTATCATGTGACACCCTATCACGTGATACCCTATAATATTAAACCCTATCATATGACACCCTATCATGTGACACCCTATTACACGACACCCTACAATACGACAGCTTGTGACACCCTATCATGTGACACCCTATCACGTGATACCCTATAATATTAAACCCTATCATATGACACCCTATCATGTGACACACTATCATGCGCATTCTATCATAATGACACCCTATCATGTGACACCCTATCATGTGACACCCTATCTTGTGACACCTTGTGAATAGAAGATGAAGAAGAAGGATTGAAGAGGAATCAGCAAGAGTCAGAACGGAAGCGCTGCATACTCCAAAAGCTATTTCATTAAACCTAATCTAGTGATATAATTATATTACTAAACTTGGACGGTTTATAACTACATCCCTAGTGAGATAATATAACTATGTTACGGCATATAATAATTACAACCCTAGGAATATAACTATATCACGTCTATATCTATTCAACTGCGACAAAAGGTCAAAAGCAGTTTTCAAAAACTTCAAGTAATAATATGTTATATATTATCATTATAATAAACAGTTATATTAGTTTAATACCGTGAACACTTTCATAGCGCGTTTTTAAAACCTAGTGGCGACATCTATCGCCTATCCGGTTAACTAAATTATATTGTACGGAAATATAAGGTGTAAAAATATTAGCTCCGTCGATATAAAATTTGGACCTCCCATACAAAATGTAGCAGTCGAGCGAGTCAACTGTGAGATTTAATGTAATAAACAAAAAAAAAACTATATACGTATAGGAGGTCTAAATTTTTTTTTAGTATTTCGACATATGTTAGCTGCAAATATGTCAAGGAATGAACCAGCCCATGAAAATGAACAACTTTCCCTAAGGAACATAGGTTGAATATGAAAATAAAATTTGGACCTCACATACGAATTGACTTGGTCTGTCGGTAATTTTGAGTGGGAGATTCGGCATTTCTTTATAATATTTCTACCTATGCTTCTTAGGGAAAGTTATTCATTTTCATGGGCTGGTTCATTCCTTGACATATTTGCAGCTCATACTTTTACACCTATCGCCACGTATGACAAGTATTGATAGCCATTTCAGATGATTCGTGTATCACTATAGAGACAGGTTGTCAGCCCGTCGCCTAAAAGTTGTAATACACCTGAAAGCCTCAAGTCCCTCAGTCGCCTCCTACGACGCCCACGGGTAGGAAATGGGGTCTTTCTTTCTTTTCGTGTGGGACACCGAGTCGACCATCGACCCAGTGAACCCTAGTGTCAGAATTTTTCAACCGCCTTCTACAAGTAGCAGGCTTCTGACATGGTTGTGTTACGACCGCCGTCTAAGTAATCATAGACAGCAACCGGGACCTACGGCTTAACGTGCCATCCGAAACACGGAACCATCTTTCTTACGGACAATCGGGTGGTTCAGCCCGCAATGTCCTAACCAGACTGGGAACAAATTCACAAAGTGATAAATATCAACTTTGTGAGTGACCCACCAAGAATCGAACCCGGAACCTTGTGCGTCAAAGGCAGTCGCACTGCCACTGCGCCACATCGGTCGTCGTCGTCCGTAGGTCGTCGGAAATGGGGTGATGCTATTCTAAGCCAGCATCACACGTCATTCTTGACTGTTATTTTATTGTTTCAGGCGAAAGGCCGTACGCTTGTGACGTATGCAGCGCGACTTTCACACAGAGATCCAATCTGAACTCACACAAACGCGCGACACATATGGACGACAAAAGATATGAGTGCAATGATTGCGGGAAGCGGTTCAAACGACGCAGGTACGTTAATAAAAACATCCTGTATGAAAAACCCCCTGAATAAAACACCCTGGTTGAAAACATCGAGTATAAAACACCCTGGTTAAAAACACGGTGTATAAATAACTTTGTATTAAAACACCTTATATAGTGTATCTCTGTATTAACCGCGAGTTTCACACAAAGATCAAAGAATGTGACGACTGCGGCAAACGGTACGTGACATACATACATACATATAACACGCCTTTATCCCTTGCGGGGTAGGCAGAGCGTTAACGGCCGTAAGAATACGGCCACTATCGCCACGTCTGACATTTTAGAGGATTGTTTTCTAAGGTTGTTTCAGAAAACGTGTATCACTATAGTGACAGGTTGTCAGCCTGTCGCCTAAAAATTGTAATACACCAACACTCTCGAGTCCCTTAGTCGCCTCTTACGACACCCGCGGGAAGGATGTGGGGTGATGCTATTCTAAGCCGGCATCACACGGCATGGTACATGACACCCTGTATAAATTAATCCGGCATGCTTAATAGCAGAACATAGGGTGTGAGCAGAACATGAAATTGAACGAACATATGTCAGGAAACGACAAAAACTTTTCGGCCCCATACAAAATCGCGATCAGCCGACTGCATTTACTGTGGGGAAACCAAATTTTTTTTTTACGTTTCCTGACATATGTTCCTAGGGGAAAGTTGTTTAGTTTCATGGTCTGCTTGCACCCTATCAGTATTCGGGACGCTGTCTCTAACACCCTGTATATGTCCAGCAGTGGACTGCTATAGACTGATGTAATGATTTTAAAATGAATGTTGCTAAAAGTCAAAAATACAATGTTTTTAATCGAGTGTTTTTATACACATTGTTTAATGTACGAAGTGTTTTTAATACAATTGTTTTAATACATACATACATACATATATATATCACGCCTTTATCCCTTGCGGGGTAGGCTGAGCGTTAACGGCCGTAAGAATACGGTCGCTATCGCCACGTCTGCCATTTTTGAGGATGGTTTTTCAAAGTTGTTTCAGAAAACATGTGTATCACTATAGTGACAGGTTGTCAGCCTGTCGCTTAAAAATTGTAATACACCAATACTCTCGAGTCTCTTAGTCGCCTCTTACGACACCCACGGTAAGGATGTGGGGTGATGCTGTTCTAAGCCGGCATCACATAGCATTTAACACCCGTGAGTTTTAATACAGTGATATTGTTTTATGTATTAGTAAGAAAAGTGTTATTACTTTCAATGTATTTATTGATTTACAGACTACTAGATTACCACATAAAGGTGTGTCACACCGGCGAGCGTCCGTTGGAGTGCGGTGTGTGTCACGCGACGTTCGTGTACCCGGAGCACTTCAAGAAACACGCGCGCATACACAGCGGGGAGAAGCCCTTTGTTTGCGAGGTGATTACACACACACACACACACACACACACACACACACACACACACATACATACACACACACAAACACACACACAGACAAATCACGCCTATAATTGTAATACACATGAAACCTTCGAGTCCCTTAGTTGCCTTTTACAACACCCGGGGGAAGAATTAGGGTGATGCTATTCTATGCCGGCATCACACGACAAAAAAAACACTTCAAGAAACGCGCGCATACACAGCGGGGAGAAGCCTTTTGTTTGCGAGGTGATTACACACACACACACACACACACACACACACAAATCACGCCTTTATCCCTAGCGGGGTAGGCACGCGCGCATACACAGCGGGGAGAAGCCTTTTGTTTGCGAGGTGATTACATACACACACACACACACACACACACACACAAATCACGCCTTTATCCCTAGCGGGGTAGGCACGCGCGCATACACAGCGGGGAGAAGCCTTTTGTTTGCGAGGTGATTACATACACACACACACACACACAAATCACGCCTTTATCCCTAGCGAGGTAGGCACGCGCGGAGAAGCCTTTTGTTTGCGAGGTGATTCACAACAACTAACAATGTTATCCGTTAACAAAATCACACTATAAATCTAATATAGCAATTCAATCTAATATAACCTAACCTTACTTAACCTAACCCAACCAACCTAGTGACCCAACCAACCTAGTGACCCAACCAACCTAATGACCCAACCAACCTAGTGACCCAACCAACCTAGTGACCCAACCAACCTAGTGACCCAACCAACCTAGTGACCCAACCAACCTAGTGACCCAACCAACCTTATAGTGACCCAAATAGAGAAAGAAAGAAAGAAAGAAAGAAAGAGAGAGAGAGAAAGAGAGAGAGAAAGAAAGTGAGCCAACCAAGCTGAAACTACTAGATTACCACATAAAGGTGTGTCACACCGGCGAGCGTCCGTTGGAGTGCGGTGTGTGTCACGCGACGTTCGTGTACCCGGAGCACTTCAAGAAACACGCGCGCATACACAGCGGGGAGAAGCCCTTTGTTTGCGAGGTGATTACACACACACACACACACACACACACACACACACACACACACACACACACACACACACACACACACACAAATCACGCCTTTATCCCTAGCGGGGTAGGCACGCGCGCATACACAGCGGGGAGAAGCCTTTTGTTTGCGAGGTGATTACATACACACACACACACACACACAAATCACGCCTTTATCCCTAGCGGAGTAGGCACGCGCGCATACACAGCGGGGAGAAGCCTTTTGTTTGCGAGGTGATTACATACACACACACACACACACACAAATCACGCCTTTATCCCTAGCGAGGTAGGCACGCGCGCATACACAGCGGGGAGAAGCCTTTTGTTTGCGAGGTGATTACATACACACACACACACACACACACACAAATCACGCTTTTATCCCTAGCGGGGTTGGCACGCGCGCATACACAGCGGGGAGAAGCCTTTTGTTTGCGAGGTGATTACATACACACACACACAAATCACGCCTTTATCCCTAGCGGGGTTGGCACGCGCGCATACATAGCGGGGAGAAGCCTTTTGTTTGCGAGGTGATATATTCATTTAAAAAAAAAACACACACACACACACACACAAATCAATCATTGTTATTCTTTTCGGGCCTATAGGGACCCGGTCACCCCAATTCTTCGCACGGGTGTCGTAAGAGGCGACTAAAGGACTCGAGAGTATTGGTGTATTACAATTTGTAGGCGACGGGCTGTCAACCTTTCACTACAGTGATACACGAATCATCTGAAAGGGCCCTTAATACATGTCAGACGTGGCGATAACGACCGTAACTTTACGGCCGTTAACGCTCTGCATACCCTGCAAGGGATAAAGGCGTGATATATGTATGGACATATATATTACAGGTGTGCGGCAAGTCGTTCAACTCTCGTGACAACCGCAACACGCACCGCTTCGTGCACAGCGACAAGAAACCTTACGAGTGTCTAGTGTGCGGCGCCGGGTACATGCGGAAACAGCTGCTCTACGCACACATGAACACCAGCGTGAGTATATAACGTGCGAGTGTCTAGTGTGCGGCGCCGGGTACATGCGGAAACAGCTGCTCTACGCACACATGAACACCAGCGTGAGTATATAACAAAAAAATTTAAAAAAAGCAAAAATTTACTAAAACAGTCTTATTAAAATAGACTTAAATATATTAACCAATAAAAAGTAATCAATTAATCATAATCAATCAAAACAGACCATTCTTTCCAATCATAAATACAGGAAGTATACATTGCATTTCACTTTAAAATGAGTTGCAGCGGGTACAGCCGCTGGGGCAGGCCGCTAGTTATGTATAAAGTAAGTGTTGATTAAAGCAAAATAATTTAAATCAAAAAAATATATATAAACGAATCTATTAACAGACCCATGAAATAATAGCAATAAAATAGAGAATTCCATTTAATAAAACCAATTATGATTCTCCTTGCCTTATCCCGTTCTCTGTCGGCGATTAAAAGACCATATAAATAGATAAATCGATCAGTTAAGTCCGATAAAATAGATAAATCCATTAGTTAAGACCGACAAAATATATAAATCCATCAGTTAAGACCGATAAAATAGATAAATCCACCAGTTAAAACCGATAAAATAGATAAATCCACCAGTTAAAACCGATAAAATAGATAAATCCACCAGTTAAAACCGATAAAATAGATAAATCCACCAGTTAAAACCGATAAAATAGATAAATCCACCAGTTAAAACCGATAAAATAGATAAATCCACCAGTTAAAACCGATAAAATAGATAAATCCACCAGTTAAAACCGATAAAATAGATAAATCAATTAATCAAATCAATAAAGAACATACAATATTTAAGAAATTCCATAACTTCCTATCTCATGTATAATCATACCATTCATTGTTTCAGGGTCATTTAGCTGAATCGATAGTTGTCAACCAACCGAGGGTCCAAAAAGTCAGAGAGAAAGTAAGTTTACATATAAATATTATACAGGGTGTAAAAAAATTTGCTGCAAATATTTTAGGGGATGATTCAACCCATGAAACTGAACAACTTTCGTCAAGAAACACAAGTCGAAATATGAAAAACATTTTGGACCTCTTATACAAAATTATTGGCGGACCAAGTCAGTTTGTATGGGAGGTTCAAGAAATTATCTTATATATCGACCTATGTTTCTTGGAGAAAGTTGTTCAGTTTCATCCCTTCAAGCACGCCTGGAAAGTTTTCGTAACACCGTCTCTTACACCCTGTATGATAATACTTGAACTTGAACTTAATAAGTTTATAAATAGGTACCCACCTCATTATGATCGATAAATGATTTTTTTTCAGGACCCAACTGGGGAAAATAAGAAGACATACGAAGTTGTAAGTACACATACGAAGTTGTAAGTACACATACGAAGTTGTAAGTACACATACGAAGTTGTAAGTACACATACGAAGTTGTAAGTACACATACGAAGTTGTAAGTACACATACGAAGTTGTAAGTACACATACGAAGTTGTAAGTACACATACGAAGTTGTAAGTACACATACGAAGTTGTAAGTACACATACGAAGTTGTAAGTACACATACGAAGTTGTAAGTACACATACGAAGTTGTAAGTACACATACGAAGTTGTAAGTACACATACGAAGTTGTAAGTACACATACGTACACGTATCTCGCCTCTATCCCTTGCAGGGTAGGCAGAGCGTTAACGCCCGTTAAAATACGGTCGCTATCGCCACAAAAAATGTTTTAGTACGTTATTTTATAAAGACTGATATTTATTTTTATTTCCTTTACAGATAATTGAGAACGCAACGGAAACAAGCGAAGACTTTGAAATTAATAACGAGGACAAAACAGATGAAGGCAAGTATTTATTACATACATACACATCATTTCCCGTGTGATGCCGGCTTCGAATAGCATCACCCCATTTCTTCCCCGCGGGTGTCGTAAGAGGCGACTAAGGGATTCGAGGATTTCATGTGTATTACAACTTTAAGGCGACAGGCTGACAACCTGTCAGTATAGTGATACACAAATTATCTTAACCGGTCCTCAATATTTGTCAGACGTGGCGATAGCGACTGTATTTTTGCGGTCGTTACCGCTCTGCCTACCCCGTAAGGGATAAAGGCGTGATATATGTTTGTATGTATATGTTACAGTCAAAACTCATAGCCGGTCAAAACCACTTTTAACTGCTGCTGCGTAGGACGACTCGGTGTCCCACACGAAAAGAAGAAGAAGAAGACTGCTCAAATCAGTCAATATTGGTTTTGACCGATGTCGTTAGTCAAAACCAGTTTTGACTGATTTTGGCAGTCAAAAGTGGTTTTGACCAACGCTCTCGGTCAAAAGTAGTTTTAACTGACTTAAAGTTCAGACTTTCGGTTAAAACTCATAAATAGTCTCGTCTGTTGTCTCGGGGCCAGTTGGGGCTTCGGCTTCTCCCCCTGAGGTTTACCCAAAGGGGCGCCGACCACTCCCAACAGACACGTGGGTAGCTCATGACGTGGCTGGCCCGGCTCTTCCACGTCCAGAGGGGGCGGAGGCGATGCTCACCTCCTCCGCCTCCTCGGCTTCCGCTTCTTCGTCGTTCCGTCGGGGGCGTTGGGGGCCGCCATGAGAGATCCTGCCGCGTTGGTCTCTCCCTGTGGTGCCGCTTCCGTCCTCTTCGGTTCGACGGGCTTCGTTAGGGGCGCTGTGCCCGCTCTTCTGTTCCGTACTTCACGGCGCAGTACGGGGCAGTCGAGGTAGATGGCCGGGTGCGCTCCTCCACAGTTTGCGCGGGTGGCCGGCTACTTACGGGGGTGCTTGCAGTCCCAGGCGACGTGATTACCGCCGCAGGCGACACATGTCAGCTTGCGGTGGGAGTGCCTACTGCTGTGCCTGAACTGCTGGCAGCGGTAGCATTGTGGAGTGTTTCTCTTGCCACGCCATCCCTCGATCTTCACGCCGGCATTTTCATCAGCTTTGTGATGTTGTATACGTAGATGCCTGGGGTGAGGTTTGGCGTGCGGATGAGCTGTGCGAAGTGGATGCACCCTGGGCGTCCTCTGCGAGCCTTGATGGAGCGCACGTAGTCCACCTCGTAGCCTAGGGTGGTCAGCTTTTTCTTGATGTCCTCCGTGTCACTGTTCACGGGGAGGCCTCTAATTTCGACCTTCAATGGCCGCTCCTTCGGGGGTGCGAAAGCGAACCAGGATATTTCGGGTCCGGAGCCCTCCAGCGCGGTTAGGTAGCGCCGGTACACACTGAATTCCTGATCGCTTTTCGACAGGAATCGAAACCCTGTGGGTCCATAGGGCGCACGTTTGGCGTATGGCCGAGTTCTTGTCTCAGCTTGCCGAAGTGGTGGCCCCATTCGAAAGGCAGATCGACCACTATCGGTGGCGGCCTTTTCATGCACCCCGTCAGCTTCATAGGCGTAGGCGTGGGTGAAGGTGTCGTCTTCTTGCCCACGTCCTGAATGGGCAAGGACGGTATCGGGCGGGTGACGCGCGGTTTTGGCGACGGAGGCGTCGTCAGCGCAGACGCGTAGGAGCGCGGTAATACTGATGGTGCAGCGAAGCTCGACGTCGACGGCGACCGGCTGTCCAGCAATGGCATGGACAGCGGCGGCGTGACCCTCGTAGCCGGAACCGTGCGGGTCCTCCGCAGGGTTGGTGAGGTGGAGAAGGAAGATCCCCCCCATATCCATACACGCGCTTTTTCGCGCGCTGGGGCGTCAGCGCTCCCGCCTGCACGGCTGCAACACTCTCCCTGAGTGCGTCCAGGGCTGTGTGCCGTGCGGCGGTGCACTTCTAATAATAGTCTAATAGTGCCTGCTGCCTCTTACTCGGCTCACGCTGTGGTTGTGGAGACGGCGAGAGCGAAGGCAGCGTCGGTAGTGGGGAGCACTGGCGAAAGCAGCGGTTATCGCTGCTGCGACGGGTGATGGAGGCTTGGGGCCCAGGTCCGGTTGGGATCCCAACGTAGGTGGAGCCAAAGGTGACACGGTCCTCTTCGGCTCAAGGGCGGCGGCGGGGTTCGAACGGCCGAACATCCGTGTTCGCGGCGCGCGAGCGTGCTGACGGCCTATTAGCGGCATCACTGACGTAGGTAGGTAGCTGTGCTAAAGCCTAATCCGCGCGCCCTCGGGACGCAAGACCCTGGAGTAGACCCGACGCCCCCTCAACCGTATTTCTAAAGGAAATACCGAACAAACAACACTATTTATGAGTTTTGACCAATAGTCTGAACTTTAAGTCAGTCAAAACTACTTTTGACCGAGAGCGTTAGTCAAAACCACTTTTGACTGCCAAAATCAGTCAAAACCAGTTTTGACTGACGACATCGGTCAAAACCAATATTGACTGATTTGAGCAGTCAAAAGTGGTTTTGACCGCCAATGAGTTTTGACTGTAACATATACACATCATTCTCATTGTCTTATCCCGTTCTCTGTCGGGGTCGGCTACCTAACCTAGGGGATTTGACGTGGAACCAAGTTTTACACAGAGCGACTGCCATCTGACCTCTGCAACCCGAAGGCTAACCTGGCCCGAGTCCTAGGTTAAGTCACATTCAAATATCATCTGAATTCAAATTTTATTTGAATGTGGGTTTCATCACGATGTTTTTCCTTCACCGTAAGAGCAGTCTGTAAATGTACGTGAGTAAAAACACATTGTACATGGCGGGGATCGAACTCGGGTCTTACGATTGTAACCACTCGGACACTCTTAGATAAAAAGTAAAATATAAGGTGTAAAAACATATTAGCTGCAAATATTTTAAGGGGTGAATCAGCCCATGAAACTGAACAACTTTCCCCAAGGAACATAGGTCGAAAGATAAAATAAAATTTTGGACCTCCCATACAGTTGACTCGTTCGGCTGCTACATTTTGTATGGTTCAAAAATTTTTCTCATATTTGGACCTATGTTTCTTGGAAAAAGTTATTTAGTCTCATGGGCTTATTCACCCCTTAAAATATTTGCAGCAAATATTTTTACACCTTATATATTTTTTCTATATTTTTACTACTAAAATATTAAAGTACCTATATATAAAAAGATCATATATTTTTTTGCAGTAACCATTGGCGATAGTCAAGAGACACCGAAATACATCTTACAAGATGTAAATGGTAAGACTAATTAGAAAATTTGTAAAAAATTGGAAACTTTGAAAATAACAGCAAAATTTTGTAGTTCATTTTCAAGGGTACATAGATGGCGCTTAGATAAACTAAAAAAGTTACTTTTCAAAGAAATTTATTTTGTCTAGTTAAGTATCATTACAGGGTGTTAGAAAAAGTACTAACTTCCTTACAAGAAGTGAACAGCCCATGAAACTGAACAACTTTTCCCTAGGAGCATAATGTCGAAATATGAAAAAAAAAATGGATCTCACATCGAACTGACTCAGTCGGTTAATATATTTTGTAAGAGAGATCCAAAAATTTCTTTCATATTTCGACCTATGGGGAGAATTGTTTTGTCTCATGGACTAGTTTACCTCTTAAAATATTTGCAGAATTTTTTTTTTACACTCTGCATAGAACTTGCTTAAAACTATTGTCGAAAAATACTACGGTTTTCTACCAAAATTTTTCCCTTGATGATCATCCCTAAGTCGGTTTTTATTTTACGACACACTAGTAGAATTAGGGTGATGCTATTCTAAGCCGGCACCACACGGCATAATGATCTTACTAACTCCTTTTAATTTTTTTTTAGGTAAACAAATCAACATAGAGGAAGAGACAGACGATTCAGGGCTACTCACTTTTATAAGTAAGTTATTTCGACCCACTATACAGGGTGTAAAAAAACACACACACACACACACATATATCACGCCTTTATCCCTTGCGGGGTAGGCAGAGCGTTAGCGGCCGTAAGAATACGGTCGCTATCGCCACGTCTGACATTGTTGAGGATTGTTTTCCAAGGTTGTTCCAGAAAACATGTGTATCACTATAGTGACAGGTTGTCAGCCTGACGCCTAAAAATTGTAATACACCAATACCCTCGAGTCCCTTAGTCGCCTCTTACGACACCCGCGGGAAGGATGTGGGGTGATGCTATTCTAAGCCGGCATCACACGGCATAAAAAAATGCTGTAAATACAAGGTTATTTTTTAGTCAGTACGCAAACTTTGTAGGGTGAGTTTACTCATGATTCTGAACAACTTTTCGTACGGGGCCACATGCGAAATGACAAAAAAAAATTTGGATGTTCCATAGAAAAATTCATACGTCTACTCGGCAAAAATGTATGGAGTACCCAATATTTTTTTTGCGATTTCGCAGGTGGCCCCATAGTGAAAGTTGTTCAGAATTATGACCTGAAACACTCTGCAAAGTTTGCGTACTCACTAATAAATAACCCTGTATTTTAAACGGTGAACCAGCCCATGAAACTGAACAACTTTCCCCGAGGAACGTAGGCGACATACCTTTTAAAAGGCATCTGGGCATTACGAGGTTATGAAGAAGACTAATGTGTACATGTGTGTGTCGTTATCAGATAATCTGGATGGCAGCAGGGTGGAAAGCGCAGTGCAGGGGGTCACGCCGGACCAACTCGGGGAACAAGTGCAGGTAAGACTTTCTTACATACATACATATATCACGCCTTTATCCCTTGCGGGATAGGCAGAGCGTTAACGGCCGTAAGAATACGGCCGCTATCGCCACGTCTGACATTTTTGAGGATTGTTTTCCACGGTTGTTTCAGAAAACATGTGTATCACTATAGTGACAGGTTGTCAGCCTGTCGCCTAAAATTGTAATACACCAATACTCTCGAGTCCCTTAGTCGCCTCTTACGACACCCGCGGGAAAGACGTGGGGTGATGCTATTCTAAGCCGGCATCACACGGCAATATGGCATAATTTAATTATTAATTTCCTGACAGATGGTGACAGCTGACGAAGACGGGAACGTCAGAGTTGTCCAACTGCGAATCGGTACCAACAACACGTGGGTCGTCGCGTAGTCTTGCCATACGGGACGTCGAGTCGACCAATGACCCGGTGAACTCCTCGCATAGTTTACACCATAATCATCTAGTCTGTGAAAAGCAGTGTTTTTATGTAATTATGTATTTATATATCGAAAGGGTGTAAAAAAAATTGCATAAATTTTCAGGGGTAAACCAGACCATGAAACTGAACAACTTTCTCTAAGGAACATAGGTCGAAATATGAAAAATATTTTTGGCCCTCCCATACAAAGTTACCAACCGTTCACATCAATTTGTATGGGAGGCCCAAAAATTTTCTCATAATTTGACCTATGTTTCTTGGGGAAAGTTGTTCAGTTTCATAGTCTCTTAGAATATTTGCAGCTAATATTTTTACTACCTTATATAGGTACTAATTTAAATTTTGCACTTACTAATAGAATTGATACTCAGGGTTATTTTTAGCCAGTACCTAAATTTGTAGGGTGTTTTTACTCTTGATTCTGAACAACTTTTACAATGGGCCACCTGCGAAATTGCAAAATACAAAGGGTGTTCCATAATTCATACCTACTCGGCATTGATATGAAGTTATCTACGCACGGGATATACAGGTGTAAAAAATTTGCTACAAATATTTTAAGGGATGAACTAGCCCATGAAACTGAACAACTTTCCCCATGAACATAGGTCGAAATATGATAAAAAAATTTAGACCTCCCATACAAAATTACCATCTCACCCAGTGAATTTGTATGGGTGGTGCAAAAAATTTTCTCAAATTTCGACCTATGTTCCTTGGGGAAAGTTGTTCAGTTTCATGGGCTGATTCACCCCTAAAAATATTTGCAGCTAATATTTTTACACCTTATATTGTCCCATACAAATGACAGCTGGTATTGCGGCCCTAATTGAAGCGCCACCTACGAGAGTACCGCGTACTTTACTATTTGCTTTCCTTGACTGCCAGCGCCACAATGGCGACTTCGGAACTAAATTATTTTGTTCCAAAATGGCGATTTTCAATGAGTGCCACCAATATTGTAGCAACAAGCTAGGCTCTAAGTCTGCTAAATGAAAATCGTTTCAGTTGGACGTCGATTGGATCTCAGTTGGATGATTTCGGTCATTTCGTAGTCTGCTAACAGTTTGAAGTATAGACAAAATCACAATGGCAATTGAATGACAGTTGAGTTTCGATGGCGTTACAATGACAAAAAATAGCAGACTTGGGGCCCTGTCCAGTCGACGAACATCCAATAATTTATTTGCGATTTAGCACGTTGTCCCAAAGTAGAAGGGAATAAAAAATAACCCCGAATTACATTTTGTGCTTTTTTTTACTCATACCGTCTTAATATTACTTATGTTACGTACCGAGTGTAAATATATACTGTAAGTTTCAAATTTTTTTCAATAAAGAGAATGAATTTAATAATTTGTTTTATTTACCTTTTTTCTTCTATAGTAACCAAATTACCAAAATATAGTTTTCAATAATTTGTTTGTATTTTATATACATACAGACCATGAAACTGAACAACTTTTTCTATGGGGGCTATGTTGGTAAACGAAATATTTTTTTTGAGTTCCCATACAAAGTCACTCAGCTGATCGGAATATGGAAGGCCGAAAAATTTTTGTTTCACAATATAGCCCCCATAGTAAAAGTTGTTGCGTTCCATGGTTTGAGCACGCCTGCAAAGTTTTCGTTCCCTTAGGTTGGTTTCAGAGCGGCGCGTCTCAGCAGCGCTGCCCAGGCGCGCGCGGCTCGGGCGCGCGCCTTGGCAGCGCGTTCGCTGTGAAACGACATTCAGACGCGCGCGCTTCATTGTGGTGTACGGTCGAGTGCAGAGAATCATTATGCCAGCAAACGTTATCACTATATTAGCTATATACGTTATATGGAAAAGAGTGCAACAACGACGTCTTAAAAGATTGCAAGTCGACGCTACTGGCAATCGAAGGAGATCCGACCGCGGCGCGGCCGAAACGCGGCCCAGACGCGGCCCAAGACGCGTCACTATGCAACGCTACATACAATCTACGTAGTGTAATGCGAGGCGCGCGCGGCTGGGCAGCGCTGCCGAGACGCGTCGCTCTGAAACCAGCCTTACACCCTGTATACCTTAGAATATTTTTCAAGAAAACTTTGACTGCTTTCTAAACCTATATAGTTTCAACATGCATATTTAAACATTACATTCGAATAATCTTAGAATCTTGAGGATCTCTTCAATACCTATTGTAAATTGAAATGCACACTCCTACAAAACAAGCTACAAGTTACATTTAGCTTGATCCCTGTGACAGCTGTCAGTTTCGAGCAAATGCTATGGCAAAAGGTCCATTTTCCTTTGTTTACTCCTCTTTTAGTATGGAGCCTTCAAACGTCAAAGGTTTCAAGCTTTAAATTTATTTAATATAGGCATGATGACAGGCAGGTCAATTGAGCTAGTTATTTAAGAATTTTGAATGACAATGCGAAAAAAAGGTTTTTTTTTGTGGGACGCCGAGTCGTCCAACGACCCGATGAACCCTAGTGTCAGAATTTTGCAACCGCCTTCTACAAGTAGCAGGCTTCTGACATGGTTGTGTAACGACCGCCGTCTAAGTGATCATAGACAGCAACCGGGACCTACGGCTAACGTATAACGTATTGTCTCTCTAGTTTCGTGGCGTCAAAACACTTACTTTTATATTCTTTTCTGTTTATCAATTGAACTTTGAATATTTCGAAAGACTTTCAATGGAGTCATTATTAGTATTTTTGGACAATAGTTAAGCGTACATACGTACATGCATATATCACGCCTTTATCCCTTGCGGGGTAGGCATAGCTTTAACATACGTAAGAATACGGTCGCTATCGCCACGTCTGACATTATTGAGGATTGTTTTCCATGGTTGTTTCAGAAAACGTGTGTACCGCACTATAGTGACACGTTGTCAGCCTGTCGCCTAAAAATTGTAATACACCAATACTCTCGTGTCCCTTAGTTGCCTCTTAGGACACCCGCGGAAGGATGTGGGGTGAATGGTGATGCTTTTTTAAGTCAGACAGCATACAACTTTTGTATTTTATACGACCCAATCATCTAGCTAATTTCAAGAACATTATTCCAACTAATCAAGTGTCAAAAAATATTAAATTAGTTTAATCGATAATTATCGATATAAGGTCCAAGTTCAAAGACACTCGTCGCTCTTGGTTACGAAATCGATTAAACATCAAAATAGAGCCGTAATCTTTATTTGGTTTATTAGTTCAATCGATCATTCAAGACGTGACTATTTGGAAGGTTATGTACATTTTAATGCTGCTTTGAAAGGAAAAATGTATCAACGACTTCATCGTACACAAGTAAGTAACATAAATATGTTTTCTATTAGATATAACTACGGTCAAATGGCGAATGAGACTAGCGGGTAACTTGGGACATGGTCGACACCAGCATCTATGAACCAGCTATAACGTTGTAACTGGTTGAAAACTTTGGACTCTATATTAATCAGTTATAACGTTATAGGCTTATAGCTGGTTCATAGATGCTGGTGTCGACCATGTCCCAAGTTACCCGCTGGTCTCATTTGCCCCCATTTCACCAGGGTTATTTTTTAGTCAGTATAGTATAGTCAGTTAGTCAGTATAGGGTCGTTGGACGACTCGGTGTCCCACACGAAAAGAGAGAGAGATACGAAACAACTATGTTCCTACATTTCAAAGAAGCCTGCAGATACGCTATTTTTTAGCCAGTTCACAAACTTTTTAGGGTGTTTCTACTCATGATTCTGAACAACTTTTACTATAGGGCCTGCGAAAACGCAAATAAATGGGTGTTTCATAGAATAATTCATACCAACATACACACACACACACACACAAAAGTACATAGGTACCTACTAAGCAGAAATGTATGGAACACCCAATTAGTTTTTCGATTTCGCATGTGGCCATTGTGGTCCCATAGTAAAAGTAGTTCATCATTAGTAGAAACACCCTATAAAGTTTGTGTACTGACTAAAAATTCTGAACGCTTCTTTGAAAAGTAGGAACATAGTTGTTTCAGCTCTCTCTCTCTCTTTTCGTGTGGGACACCGAGTCGTCTAACGACCCAGTGAACCCTAGTATCAGAATTTTTCAACCGCCTTCTACAAGTAGCAGGCTTCTGACATGGTTTTGTAACGACCGCCGTCTAAGTAATCATAGACAGCAACCGGGACCAGCTTAACGTGCCATCCGAAACACGAAACCATCTTTCTTACAGACAGTCGGGTGGTTCAGCCCGCAATTTCCTAACTAGTTGTTTCATGAAGTTACGTTTTGGTCTTTTATGGCGGTACGCCATTCTTTTCTCAGCTCGTCTCTTTGTTCTCAACTTACGAAGATTCCAACATTTTGCGTACATAATCCTAAGGCTAACGATTGTCTAGTACGTCTAGTACAACCAATGTGCTTTGAAATCAGTAATTGACAAAAAATATCCTCGGTCCCCGTTTCAAAAGTCACTTTATACAGAGTGTAAAAAAAAATACTGCAAATATTCTAAGGGATAAACCAGCCCATGAAACTCAACAACTTTGCCCAAAATATGAAAAAAAATGTGGACACCCATACAAAATTACCAACCGACCAAGTCGATTCCTACAGGAGGTCCAAAAATTTTTTTGCAGCGAATATTTTTACACCTTATGCATATACTCCGATGCAAATGAGTCGAATGATCAAACTTAAATCATGGGAGAGTCAAAAATTACTCCCCACTAGCCGTTTTTTAAAAGTCACACACATCACAGTACTCACTAACTTTCACTGATTAAAATTCTGTGCTTTCGCATTTCATACATACATACATACCTATCTCAACAGTTTATAGTGACTGGTAGTACAGTAAGTGTGACTTCTATAGCTGTAGTACAATTTATAGTAAAGGGTGTTAAAAAAAGCTGCAAGTATTTTAAGGGGTGAATCAGCCCATGAACCACTTTCACCAAGGAATATAGGTCGGAATATAAAAAAAAATTTGGAGCTCTCGTACAAAATTACCGACCAAGTCAAGTTGTATGGTAGGTCCAAATAATTTTCTCAAATTTCGACCTATGTTTCTTGATAAAAGTTGTTCAGTTTGATGGGCCAATTCACGCCTTAAAATATTTGCAGCGAATGTTTTTACACACTGTATAGGTATTTCCGTGTGTATGTAGATGATTGCGTAAATAACAGATGAACTCTTGACATCCGCCACTTCTCAGTCCGATCTCGGTCTTCAACGTGTATTCACTGTATTTATAAAACTTAATTCTTATTTTGTGATGAATCTGTGATGTTGTTGTGAAAAACGTGGTGTATGGAATACGGCTTTTATTTTTAAGGTTGGTATAAAGTTGTTTTTTAAGAGCGTCGTTGGCCAAAAGGACACCGGTGTTACAATCGTGAGACCCGAGTTCGATCCCCGCCATGTACCAATGTGTACTCACGTACATTTTCCGACTGCTTTTACGGTGAAGGAAAAACATCGTGATGAAACCCACACTCAAATAAAATTTGAATTCAGATGATATTTGAATGTGACTTAATCTAGGATTCGGGTTAGGTTAGCCTTTGGGTTGCAGAGGTCAGATGGCAGTCGCTATGTGTTAAAACTTGGTTCCACGTCAAATCCCCTAGGTTAGGTAGCCGAGCCCGACAGAGAATGGGATAAGGCGAGGACATTGAATGAATAATGGTTATAATAGTTCTTGCAGTGGATCATTAAACCACAATTTAAGATTTACAAAACAAACGGCAACCAAAGGTGTCAATTTACTATCTCTCTCAAAAAAGAACCACACTCTAATAAATAAAAAATAATAAATAAATGTCCTGAACAATTCACACAGCGCCATCTAGTCCCAAACTAAGCAAAGCTTGTACTATGGGAACTAGATAGCTGATACTAATACTTATATACTTTTTTCGTAAATAAATACATATTATACGTAGAAAACAATGAACACACACACACAAATCACGCCTTTTTACCATGCAGGGTAATTAATGAATTTTTTTCAATATTTCAGACAAACATGAAGCTTCTGATCATAGCAACGTTGATTGTAACTACAGCATCGCAACAAACGCCGAGAATTGAAAAAAAATGTACCGGAGTGTACTTTAGCAACCAATATTATGACTTGGAGGTCCTAAAAGATGGATTGAACAATGTACAACAACTTATACTGAACAGAAATGATAACATCCTGTATTTTATATACAGCCAAGCTTATGGTACTGCTGTTGGCTATTTAAAGGTACCATTTTTTAATATATTAGGTAGATATTTGATAGGTAGACACACACACACACACACACACACACACACACACACACACACACACAATACATATACTTGCAGCCGCAAAAATACGGTGTCGCTGTCACCACGTTTGACATACAGGGTGTAAAAAAATAGCTGCAAATATTTAAAGGGGTGAATCAATCAGCCCATGAAACTGAACACAATCCCTAAGGAACATAAGTCGTAATATCAGATATTTTTTCACCTCCTATACAAATCGACTTGATCGCTTGATAATTTTGTATGGGAGGTCCAACTTTTTTTTCATATTTCGATCTATGTTCCTTGGCGAAAGTTGTTTAGTTGCATGGGCTAGTTTACCCCTCAAAATATTTGCAGCAAGTTTTTTACACCCTGTATGTCAAACGCTTTTATTTTTTATTTTTTTACGACTGGGGTTCCACCCTTATGTTGTAGATATACCTCTGATCCGCACTAAGCGTTTCGCTTCAACTTTTATCATGCGTACGGCTAAAGAGTGGAATTCCTTGGGCCTTTTTAAGGCAAGAGTGAATAGGCATTATCTAGGCAAGCATGTACCATCGTCGTCTGCATCTCCACTTACCACCAGGTGAGATGGCAGACAAATGCGGGCCTATTACATATAAAAAAAAAACCCTGTTTATCATGCCTTTATCCTTGCGGGATAGGCAGAGAGCCAGCAGCCTCAACAATACCGTCGCTACCGCCACGTTTGCCAAATAAAGAGGGCAGATGATTCGTGTATCACCGTAGTGACAGGTTGCCAGCCTGTCGCCCAAAGTTGCAATACACATGAAACCCTTGAGTCCCTTAGTCGCCTCTTACGACACCCGCGGGAAAGAGATGGGTTGATGCTATTCTAAGTCGGCATCACACAGCAACCCTAAAGTTTTTAAAAACAGGCAAAGGTGTTCTTTATAAATAAAACACGTGTATCACTATAGTGACAGGTTGTCAGCCTGTCACCTAAAAATTGTAATACACCAACACCCTCGAGTCCCTTAGTCGCCTCTTGCGACACCTGCGGGAAGGATGTGTGATGCTAATATGCTATTCTAAGCCGAAAGTGAATTCAAGGAACACCTTCCTTGCACTGCGCTCCCCAATCTGCCTGTTAATAATGTTAATAATTAACTTTTTTTATTAGTTCAGCAATTAGGTAACTTATTTCAATTGTTTACAGGTCGAAACAAACGAAGTCGGAATCATAGAGGGCGTAAGGAACGCAACAAGCGTAGCCATAGATCAACAATACAACAAAATATACATCGGCGGACAAGACGGCATATACAAAATGAATAACTACAATAAAATACCAGACAGACTGCCTGTATATGATAGTATAAAAAGTATGTACTTTAAAGACGTACTTTTCTTCACAAATTCAAGAAATGAGGCATTCATTTTCGAAGATGGCCAGATCACGCCAGTTTTCGAACTACAAAGAACGCTGGCCGAGAAAATAATTTTGGATGACGACCATAATATATTTTTCACATCGGGAAAAGAATTGTTTCGAGTCAGATTGGGCACTAGAATTGTAAATAGTCACGAAATGTATAAAACTGATGTTTTGACCACCGATTCCGATCACAAACCTTATATTGTTACAAAAAACGGTACTTATACTTATAATAAGTATAAATATGCGTTCGATAAAGTAGCCGATATGAAAGGGCTAAAAGGACTCACTTTTAATAAGTTTGGAGACCCGTTTTATGCTGTTATTGATTTGATTATTAAGTTAAAGCCCAATCCAAACCGATGTTATGAGCCAGTAGTGTATAAATTCTAGTCAAGCACCTACTTTACAGCTGATATTATGTATTACTTATAATTATTGTTATCTTTACGAATTAAAAGAGTTCACACCCTAGAATTTAGGAACTTTTTTCGAGGCATTGAATTTTATGTAAAAGCGCCATCTCGTATGCAGAAGCAAAACTAATTTGTACTAGATCAAACTTAGTTCCGCCTCTCGATACGCGATGGCGCTATTAGTTCTTAAAATGTCAAAACTACGCTGAATAAATAAATTAGTAAAGAATGATATTTTATTTGGAGAAAAAAAGTAATAACTCAGAGGCAAAAGAAATTCAACTTTAAATTGGTTATCATTTCGTATTAGGTAGGTATACGGAGTGTTAGGAAATGTACTTACTTCCTTTCAAGGGATGAACCAGCCCATGAAACTGAACAACTTTCCCCAAGGAATGTAGGTCGTAAAATTAATCATACAAACTGTCTCAGACGGTTGGAAGGTACATTTTGTATGTGAGGTCCAAAATAATTAAATAGGTACCAAATAAAATAAAATATTTTGGGTATGTAACACTGAATACATACATACATATATCACGCCTTTATCCCTTATGGGGTAGGCAGAGCGCTAACGGCCGCAAAAATACGGTCGATGTCGCCACGTCTGACAAATATAGAGGGCCGCTTGAGATCATTTTGTGTATCACTATAGTGACAGGTTGTCAGCCAGCCTAAAATTTGTAATACACCTGAAACCCTAAAGGCCCTCAGTCGCTTCTTACGACACCCACGGGTAGGAAATTTGGTGATGCTATTCTAAGCCGGCATCACACTGAATACCCATAGTAATTGTGCAAAATCGGCAAGTTAAAGGAGCATGTCCAAACCATCACCGCCCATTTTAGAAACTGTGGAGCAAGATCTAAGATAAACGCGTGTTGAGATTTAAGATATGTTCAGAGATTGTGCTAAAGTAAATCGGTTATGTAAGACTGTTCTACATTGCGCGGGTCCATTGCTGCAGTGTCTTCTTGTTGACGAACGATCCGATGAATGTTCTATAGTCTGCAAGTTTAGGTACTTATCTTTTTGTAAACAAACTTTGTACGAAAGTGACACTTCTGAACTGTCAGTTTCATATAAAGTTTGTTTACAAAGAGATAAGTACCTAAACTTACAGACTATAGCAGTTTTTTTAACTTATTATTATACATATAAATTGTAAAAATATTAGCAAATACGAAAGTACGCGGTACTCTCGTAGGTGGCGCTTCAATTAGGGCCGCAACACCAGCTGTCATTTGTATGGGACAATATAAGGTGTAAAAATATTAGCTGCAAATATTTTAAGGGGTGAATCAGTCCATGAATCTTTCCCCAAGAAACATAGGTCGAAACATGAGATACGTTTTTTGAAACCTCTCATGCAAATTGACGTGGTCTGTTGGTAATTTTGTATGGAAGAGGTCCAATTTTTTTTCCATATTTTGACCTTACTTCTTGGGGAAAGTTGTTCAGTTCCATGGGCTGGTTCACCGCTCAAAATATTTGCACCCATTCAGGGTGTAAAAATACGGCTAGGCTACGTTCAAAAGTGCATACAGAGTGTAAAAGACGGTGTAACGAAAACTTTGCAGACGTGATCAGACCATGGAACTAAACAATTTTTTCTATGTAAGTATTTCCTAAACTTTGCAGGCGTGATCAGACCATGGAACTGAACAACTTTTTCTATGTATTTCCTAAATTATACTACTGTGTCACATCGGCCGTCGGTTGGACCTACGCGGTTGATCTGGAGACAAACCTATTACGGGTTTAGCGGGATTTTTTAGTTTATTTATGTAATTATGTACTAAAAAGTTAAATAAAAAAAAGAAAAAAAAGTGGGACACCGGATATAACCGCGGGTTGTGTCCAACAGTGGACACAAACAAAGATGCTAGTTTAATTAAACCACAAGTAATTGTATCTCTCACGGCAGTCTGTGGCAACCGGTAACACAACATTAGTACACACACGTCACGCCCACATCCCTTGCGGGGTAGGCAGAGCGCAAACGGTCGACATCATTACATAGGTACATACATACATATATCACGCCTTTATCCCTTGCAGGGTAAGCAGAGCGAAAGTTGCCGTAAGAATACAGCCACTATCGCCACGTCTGACATTTTTGAGGATTGTTTTCCAAGGTTGTTTCAGAAAACATGTGTATTACTAGTATAGTGACAGGTTATCAGCTTGTCGCCTAAAAAATGTAATACACCAATACTCTCGAGTCCCTTAGTCGCCTCTTACGACACCCACGGGAAGGATGTGGGGTGATGCTATTCTAAACCGGCATCACACGGCACCATTACATTTTGATAAAAATAAAAATTGAGAAAATCTGAGTGCCTATATAGATAAGTATACATACAGTTTTTAATATAACCTTTCCTGGACAATTCACACAGCGACATCTAGCTAAACTAAGCAAAGTTTGTTCTATGGAAACTAGATACCTAGAGGGGCTGAGTAGAGCTAAAAGCTACTTTTATAAGTGATTTTTACCCTAGATAAAATGCAGAAAAACTGACGAAAATAAAAGGTAATAATCTTCAGGATATTTGCTGTAGTGTTATTGATTCCAAAACATGATATTAGTAATTTAGCTTGATAGAAAAACATCGTAAAGTTACCTCTAAAAATCTATTAAGTATATCGCAAACTGTATGAACAAAACCCACGCAATAATTAAGTGTTTATTTTCAGAATGAGCGCCTTACAATACTCTATCGACATATTGTTTTTGATTTTCAAATTACTTATTTTTGACCGAGTTATCATCGAAAATACGAAAATATCATTGCATCGGCAAGATTCCGTCCCGTTCGCACGCGTGGGGCCGGTTTTTAGCTCGTGTCAGCCCCTTATGCGAATTCTCGAGGATTTCTGTGTTTTGAAAATTTTAAGGAACAAGCTCTCAATCCTTTGTCACATTTAATGCACCACGCAGCGCTAAAATAACGCATCCGTAACGCAGCGGTCTGTCAGATCCATACTACAAACATCAATTCCCATACTAAACCCGCTGAACCGCTGTTGTCGCTGCTTGTCAAAATAACGCATCCGTGAAAATAACGCAGCTGCGTTGACAGAGGTTAAGCAGATTTAGCATTGACTTCTGTGGGTTGTAATATGGGATTGACGTTAGTACTACTACGTTACTAATATCATGGATGCTAATATGGATCTGACAGACCGCTGCGTTACGGATGCGTTATTTTAACGCTCCGTTGTACGTTAAGTGTGTGAAAGGCCTGACAGCCGTGACGATAGACGTTTACGTTCGTTTACGCTCTGCCTACCCCGCAAGGGATAAACGCTTAAAATGCGTGTGTGTATATGGGTAAAGACCGTAATTTTACGATCTTACGCTCTGTCTACCCCGCAAGGGACAAAGGCGTGATTTATGTATGTATGTATGTGGGTACCAATCTGTAACTACTATAATAAAATAACACACCCACATATTCTATGATGAATGGATAAAAGTAAGGACTTACCTATAATCATTTTCACGGCCAAAATAATGTTTTTTTAGCAATGAGAGATTCTCTATGGCACGCTTTAAGTATTTTAAAGATTAAGCGCCGTAAGCATTTACAGAAGAGACATCTATTTGTAGAAAAGAAATATGGCACTTTATTATGGCACTAGTTACTTTGTGCCAATGTCAAGTAAAAAGCTAGGGAAACAAAACGCGTTTAAATTAAACGGAGAAATTATTTTTATAAGGATTGTCAGGTATAATATAATAGAAATAAGTACATATATTTTTTTATAAATATAGCACTTTCTATGTAGGCGTAGTATAAAAGTGAATAAAGTTGGCGCGGTTCAGCGAACTTTTTTGTTTACTGACGCTCCGATCAAAGAGATAACATTATAGTAAGTACCTAATACCCAGTTACCCGTTACGCGCCATCTATATATTCTTAAAATAACAAGGCATTTGACGTACACTTCAGAACAAATATATAAGTGATCTGCGGCCCTAGAAAAACTTTTTTATTTCAGGTTTATATGTATTGGTAAAGGTAAATTTTACAACTATAAAAACTTAATATCAATCTAAGTTCAGAGTGTTGACATGTGGTCCACAACGGGCAAATATTTTACAGGATGAATTTCAACCTACGAAACTGAAGAACTTTCCCCAAGGAACATAGGTTGAAAATTACAAAAATTGCCTTCCGATTCTGATGTAGTGTCACACTTTAAAAAAATTGCATAGCCCCCATACAAAAAGTTTTTCAGTTTTTTGGTCTAAGCACGCCTGCAAAGTTTTCGTTACACCGTCTCTTACACCCTGCATGCTTCGCCTGCATGCATACAATGAAAAAAAGCAATGCTCATTTTTAAACTAAAAACAAAAAGATCGCTCTTGCAGCTTCACGCTAAAATAAAAATAGTTCGAGAACGATGCATAAAAAAAAACTTGTTATAAGATAATTTTATCTCATTTAAAACTCAACTTTAATTAGGTCCTATCTAATAGTGCCTATCTATAGATAGATCCATCAGCGTTTTCACATAATACCGATAATCTTAGATTACGATAATCACTCGCTCAATACAATGCATCTTCTTCACTCGATGAATAGAATGATTGACACTTCTGCGCTGTCGATTCTTCACACAATGGTGTGGATGATCAAATATGAGATGGGATATATGGAGCAAGGTTATAGCAATTATAAACCGATTGTGCCCCGAGATCTACTTGGGGCGTGGTGCAAGTTACAAGCGCAAATATAAATGTTCACTGTACATCATGACAGTTTACAATACTAAGGCGGATCGCTCACTTAACGCACGACGGAGTGCTAAAACATTACAGCGGTTTGTCAGATCTATACTAGAAATGTCACTCCCCATACTACAACCGCACACGACGGACGACCCTGCGACAGCGCAGTGTCGACAGCGGTTGAGCGATTATAGTATGGGGATTGACATTTATAGTTTGGATCTGACAGAATGCTGCGATATTTTAGCAATCCGTCGTGCGTTAAGTGTGCGATCCGCCTAGCCGCGCAGGTCCATAAATCGCTTAAGTAGACTAAGGACGCGAGTATAGGCACAGGAGCTCTATTTCTGAAACGTACGCTTTTGTTTCATGTGAAAATCTGCCACTTTGAATGCTTGTATCACACTTTCTACTATACTTATCGATTTTCATATACCCTCGAAAATTCACTCATTTTTTTGTTGATAACAACGTCAAGTAAAAGATGTTTAAAAACGTATGGTTAGACCAGTCGTTTTAGACTTTGATGCATGAAACCGAAAACGTACAATCAGAAATGCGCTTGAATCAGAAATGATTTTTTAAATATTAATATTACTTAAAAGCTAACGGTTTATAGCTTGTACCACAAGCACAAGCATACTTCAATAACTTATTCGTGTTGTTTATTGTTTTTATGATACAGCGGAGATACGATTTGTCGGACAGAGAAGCAATTGTATTCTTATTTAGTCGAAGAAAGCAAGGTTGACTTTGTTTCGTCGGCGTACTGTGAAAACCTCGTAAGTACAAAAAACCCAAATATTTTTTTATCTACGTTATGGCTAGAAAACCTCGGAACGCGTCGTTTGACATTAGTCCAATTTTAAATACAACACTCCTAGCGCATCTATTGTGTTTTATGAAAACCTCGTGCGGATGACGAGACCGCCATTTTTTTGTGAGAAACTTGTATCCGCATTCGCAAGGTATTCAAATGAAAGATTTGCTTTGGAAAAGCTCGTTTATGCATATAAGCCAGGTTAAAAAGACTGCCATCTGAGCGGAATCGGATGCGGACTCCTTGGGAAACAGTATTTAGGACTTCTTTGACTACAACTGCAAAGTACAAGGCGAACAGTGGGCGCTAGAACACATCCTTGTTTCACCCCACAGGTGACGGGGAAGAAATCAGACTGTTCACCGTCTTTGAGGTGGTTCTGTAAGACTCTGGCAAATACTTTTCCAGGGACTGACAGCAATGAAATACCGCGATAAGAGTTACAGTCAGAACGGTCACCCTTGTTCTTTTACAGGGCACAAATGCGAGACACTTTGAAGTCCTCACCCTCTCCTCCTCCCACATTCGAACGAAAAGTTTCCTTACCGATGTGTGCAACTCCGTACCACCATATTTAAGTAGTTCACCCGGTATAAGGTCAATACCAACCGCCCGGTTATTATGCTGCTGTCTGATGGCAGTAACAACCTCGTCACATGACAGGGGCTCGTCCAACTCCGTGGCTAACGGGAGTTGAGGCAATAAACTGATATTATGCAGATCAGCTGATCGATCTACGTTGAACAAGTTGTGAAAATGCTCAGCCACACGTTTAAGTACATCCTCCTTGCTGGTCAGGAGGTGCATACCGTTTAAAGACCTTAAAGGTACTTTTGTACGGTAGGACGCACCAATCTGCTTACGCACTTCACTGTAAAACTCACCAAGCTGGTCTGTATCGGCGAGCCACTGCACTTGACAAGCCTTGTCCTGCCACGACTTGTCTTTTATTTGTCGAGACAGCCTGCGTAATTCTTGGTCACTCTCTTTGACCACCGCAACACTTCCACTTCTTCGATTATGCTGTCGCAGGAGCTGTCAATGTTTGTCGAATGCTGCTTTAAGAGCCTCGCTATTGTCATCAAACCAGTCTTCACTATGCCGGTCTTTAGTACCCAAAGTAGCAGAAGCGGCTTCTATGAGATGACATGACAAAGCTCCCCAAGCAGCACTGACATCACCTGTTTCAGTTATTGGCGACGGCTTTTCAGTTAAGGCTTCTGCATATTTCACCCTAACCTCGCGATCTTTCAGCCTATCCACGTTTAAACACGCAGGCTTCTTCACTGTGGATCTGCGAGGTCGACGGAGGCGGAGTCGTAGCTTAGTGACAATTAGTCGATGGTCAGTCCAACAGTGAGCGCCACGCATGACGCGGGTGACTTGCGTTTTATTCAATATTAAGCAACTTTAATATTAGTAGAATTCCTGGTTATGTGTTAATGGTTAAGTAAGAAAGGCTGATTGCTTTTGGCGTAATAAGTACCTACTTCCTTAATGTTCTGTTTTGATTTTGATCGTTAGATTTTGATCCTTAAATTACGTAAGAAGTCACATTTCAGACTGATTTGTGATTCGTTTCTCAGTATTATGCTTATTAATAACATACTCCAAAAAAATACAAGCCATTTTGTATTAACTTTATTTACATCGCCGATGACATTTACCTACATTGTTTTTCTGTATATTGCTGACAGATCATAAAGTAAATCACAATAATTTAATTATGTTCTGACTATAGGTTTAAGAACAATTAAAAAGGCTGATTACTTTGTAGTGAGTAAAGTCTAAATAAAAATGATAATTGTGATTAAAGGCATTGTTCTTTTATTGAAAACCTTGTAAACTTTTGCAAAAAGTACTATGTTTTTCGAGACAACCTCTCAAGTCACATTATGCACTTCTTGGACAGGAATATTTAAAAATAGTAAACACAATCAATGCTTATTGCACACATAAACATAATACAGTCAGGTGTTTAAAAAAGTTTAGTACAAAATTTTTCACCAGGAGGTTTTTTGCTTGTCCTGTAAAATTGTGCTTAAAGTACATACGTGGTTATCACAGTACGCCGACGTTATAGAGATGTTATAACAATGTAAGCTGTTGTTTTTGGATTCGTATGTTTTTTTTTTTTTTTTTTTTTTAATAAGTAATAGGCCCGCATTTGTCTGCCATCTCACCTGGTGGTAAGTGGAGATGCAGACGAAGATGGTACATGCTTGCCTAGATAATGCCTATTCACTCTTGCCTTAAAAAGGCCCAAGTTATATTGTTCCGGAAAAAGATCCGCCGGCAGGGAATTCCACTCTTTAGCCGTACGCATGATAAAAGTTGAAGCGAAACGCTTAGTGCGGATCAGAGGTATATCTACAACATAAGGGTGGAACCCCAGTCGGCGCCTCGATCCCCGGAGATGGAATGGGGAAGGGGGTATCAGGTCGTGGAGTGATTGAGCACACTCTCCGAAATGTATCCTGTAGAATACCGACATGCATGCTACTTTACGACGGTGTTCAAGGCTCTGCAACTTAGTCTCAACCAGTGCTTCGTCTGCTATGAGCTTCTTGGCGCGTTTTTCAATGGAGTCCAAGGCGGCCAGTTGGTATTTGGCAGATCCATCCCAAAGGTGGCAGCAATACTCCATGCAAGATCGAACTTGAGCTTGATATAGAAGCTGTTCTGGTGCAAAGTAGCGCCTAACCTTTGAGAGGATACCAAGCTTTTTTGCTGCAGTCGTGGCCAAAGATTCTATGTTGCGTCCAAAGTTCAGGTCTGACGTAAGAGTCATGCCAAGAAGATCAAGGTGGTCAGAAATCTGTATGGATACATCTCGGAAAGTCGGAGTAAGTGTGAAGGGAGTCCGTTTAGTCGAGAATAGACAAGCCTGTGTCTTTGTTGCATTAAACTTCACTAAATTGGCATCACCCCACTCGGATATTGCCGTGAGTGAAGAGTTCAGATGTTGGACTATGGACTCTCGACAAGATTGGGTGGTTTCACTGCTGGCCTTTGCACTGGACAGGTATCTGTCAACAACCGTGCTATCATCTGCGTACCATGTCAGCATGTCGTTGATATGCAGCAGAAATAGTGTTGCAGATAGAACTGATCCTTGAGGGACTCCAGCATCTATGGCCTGTTGGTCCGAGGAGCGGCCCTCTAGGACTGAATGTTGTATGTCGATTGGATGATTTAATTTATTTATTTTTATTTAATATTTAATTATGTGGGCTTCTACCATAACTAGGGTAATTCTGCCAGTGTCAGTGAGAAACGATTCTAGTGCAGCAGCTGCGCCGGACGGTGACTCCTGTAGGGTGATAGTGTCATCTACAGGATCTGAAGGGCTCCTCTTGATACTATCCGGAAATGTGGTGAAAAATCTTCTACTTCAATTCTTCATTCAATGTTTGCAATACGGGCACTTCATTGATAAAATTACTATCGAAAATAAGCACTGAAGACACAAGTATGTAAAACTTATGATTGATATACATGTTTTTTATGTAATACTAATGATACAAATACATACACATATCACGGCTTTATCCCTTTCGGGGTAGGCAGAGCGCTAACAACCCTGAAATCGCAATCACCACGTTTGACAGATATTGAGGGCTCTACCACCGTGGTCAGTACCACCGTAGTAACATGACGTCAGCCTGTCGCCTAAAGTTGTAATACACATAAAACCCTAGAGTCCCTTAGTCGCCTCTTACGACACCCACGGGAAGGAAATGGGGTGATGTTGTTCTAAGCCGACATCACACGGCAATAGTAATGCTATATCTATTTGTCTGATTTCGAACGTATGGAAAATATGCAGGCTTCAGATAAAATTCGAGTTCTTTGACTGGTAACTTTTTAGCAAAAATTAAACCTACTTTACAGTCTCCTTCTTTCTCCTCGTGTGGGACACCGAGTCGTCCAACAACCCAATTAATCCTAGTGTCAGAATGTTTCAACCGCCTTCTACAAGTAACAGGCTTCTGACGTCTACGAATATGTAATCATAGACAGCAACCAAGACCTAAGGCATAATGTGCCATCCGAAACACGGAACCATCTTTCTACCGGACAAACGGAAGTTTTAGCCCGCAATGTCATAACCAGACTGGGAACAAATTCACAAAGTGATGAATATGAACTTTGTGAGTGACCCACCGAGAATCGAACCCGGATCTCTGCAAAGGCAGTCGCACTACCACTGCGCCACATCGGTCGACAACTACAGTGGAGAAACAATTAATAGCCATAGTCTGTAGCTGTAGGTATTTAAAAAAAGTACTGAACCAATTTTGATGAAACTTATTGCGACTTAAAATTACTTAAGTGTTGAAATAAAATGCATTCGTTTTACACTTTAGTCAAGTTTATTTGAAATATTAAATTATAGCACAAAACTAAGTACGTTAGGCCATCTCACAAGATAGATAAAGAAAGAAAAATTAGCAAAAGTAGCAAATTCTATAACGATTAGAAATAAATGTATTTTTTACCTTTCTTGATATTCATAATAATGTTTTGTTGGTTTAGTTCCTACCTAATAGATGGCGCCCGGAGCGAACTCATCATCCTCCTTGCCTTATCCCGTTCTCTGTTGGGGTCGGCTACCTAACCTAGGGGATTTGACGTGGAACCAAGTTTTACACAGAGCGACTGCCATCTGATTTCGGAGCGAACTATATGATGCTATTTCCTATCCTATACAGATAGGTGTAATAAATATATCGAGTGCGATACTGAACCACGAAACACTTTTATACATACATATATCACGACTTTATCCCTTGCGGGGTAGGCAGAGCGTTGACAACCGCAAAAATACGGTCGCTATCGCCACGTCTGACAAATATTGAGGGCCGGTTAAGATAACTTGTGTATCACTGTAATGACAGGTTGTCACCTAAAATTTGTAGGTAATACCTACACGTAAAATCCTCGAGTCCCTTAGTCGCCTCTTACGATACCCACGGGGAAGAAATGGGGTGATGCTATATTAAGCCGGCATCACACGGCACAAACACTTTTATTATTACAATAAATAAAGCATTGAGCGAATTAAAAACCCCATTAAATAGGGGTAATAGTTTTTATTGGGCACAAAAATGAATTTGACATTCCTCAAACTGGAATAGCGCCACCTAGTTCGGACAAGTCTTGCCGCCCAAAAAATCCTCCTTACTGAGAAATATTTTCAATCACCTATTTGGTATTTACTACATACATACATATATTACGCCTTTATCCCTTACGGGGTAGGCAGAGCGCTAACGGCCGCAAAAATACGGTCGATATCACCACGTCTGACAAATATAGAGGGCCGTTTGAGATCATTTTCTGTATCACTATAGTGACAGGTTGTCAGCCTGTCGCCTTAAATTTGTAATACACCTAAAACCCTCAAGTCCCTCAGTCGCCTCTTACGACACCCACAGGTAGGAAATTGGGTGATGCTATTCTAAGCCGGCATCACACGGCAACTAACCACGGTATTTACTTATTACTATTTATTTATAGTATGATTCATAAAATTCTTAAAAATGTACTTATTCTCATTTCCCGCCATTGATCACAATAGAGATAGACAAACATGGCTACCAACATCATCAATCGTCTTTCCTCCAAGGCCCACTGGAACACGCCGCCGTTCTGATTTCGAACAATAATAAAAGCGCGCGAACACAAAATTTCGAAATAATTGAGTAATGGCCGGTTAAAAACTAGAGTTTTAATAGCGCCTTAAGGGGGATCCCTTTCGTTAGCATAATGTTTTTTCCACTAATATGTTTTAGCATAATTCTTTTTCTCCTTTGATATCTTTGTCATAAACATTTTTTCGTATAATATTTATCTTGGCATAATACAGTTTATTTATGTCTAACAATTTTTATAGACATTAGGTTAGGTAGGGTTAGTATTTTTATAGACATTAGGTTAGGTTAGGTTAAGTTAGGTTAGGTTAGGTTAATAAATTATGCTTAACGTGTTACGCCTACTATTTTTATGCGTAAGTATCTTTAGTTCAATGTACATTGTGCCAACCAATATTATGCCTAATATTTTTATGCAAATAGATAGGAAACCGCCTTAAGGCAGGACGTACGATATGGAGCGACCTTCAATTTGTACGGATTGTACAATTTTTGATTGAATTGTACAGTTTTGCGTGTAATTGATTTCCTTTGCGTTATTTTCTTTTAGGAGGAAATGCATTTAAGTGACTACCTGTACGGCGGATCGCACACTTAACGCACGACGGAGCGCTAAAATATCGCAGCGATCTGTCCGATCCATACTAGAAACGTCACTCCCTATATCAAAAGCGCACTCGACGGATGACGCTGCGATAGCGTTGCGCCGACAGCGGTAGTATGGGGATTGACCACAGGGATTGACATGTCTAGTATGGATCTGACAGACCTCTGCCACAGATAATATAATACTACTACAGTAGTACAGATACTTAACGTCATAGAGAGTGTTCGATTGCTTTAAGACGGCTATTGGCGGGCTATTTGATATGTCGAATCAGCGCGAGCGTTGCTAGCGACATCTAGGTTATTTATTGGATACTTCGTACTCACTTAATTTGTATTGAAAAATATTGCCAAAATGTGAATAATTTCGCGTGTTTTCCGTCTCAAAACATCTTGAATAATGTATTTATAATTTTCCAATACTTTGTTTTTGTAATTTATTTCAGATTCTTATGTAGTATTTGCTACCCGTGTCGCCATCTATTGATATTTTTTTGGACTAATTTCCTTTAGTAAGGAATGAGACCCCATGCCTCTGCGCTGTTTTAGCGCTCCTTCGTGCGTTAAGTGTGCGATCCGCTTATCCGCCACTCAGCAACATAATATACTTTTTTATTTTTTTACAATCTTGGCTCGAGTTTAGATCACAGATTACTTACGAGTAGAGCGATCATTTAAAAAATGAATTTTAAAATAAGACGACCTAATTGAAAACATCCTTTATGAAAAGGGCGGGCAAAGTTTAAAAGATAAAATAATATGTATGTACGACGTAACGTGACAATAGGGAATTAGAGAATCTCCACATGATCTAGTAACATAGTTCAACGCCATCTATTGAGTTCTTGGAATACTAGATTTTTTTAGATTCTCAAAAAGAAACCTTCTATTACTTGATAATTCTGGCCAGAAACTTTTGTAGGTAAGTAAAAAAGTTTTTCCATAGTGCAGTCTCTCAGCGTCACTCAAGAGTCAAGAACAATTCGAAAATTAAATGCAATGCAATTTTTTTGTTGAGATTTTTGCGTTTTTCAACAATAATTATTTCTTTTTTAGGTGCAGTAACATTTACTGAACATGCATCATCATTTTTATTTGCTTGTTGGTAACGATCACAAGAAATTCAGCACCTTAAAAACTGAATTTGTCATGAGTAATGTTCAGTGTTTCTTGGGTTGTCTGCTGTACCTAGGCCTTTGAACATCTGTCTACCCTGCGTGATATAAATATGATGAATGATATCCTCGAATGATAGCACCCCGGGCGGCTTTGAACAAACCTCTATAAGGATGGACGTACAGGCACATTGTACCAAATACATTACTATATACGGCCCACAAATCTACATTCGGCATCGTTGGGTCTTTTATAGTCAGAGGTTCCTTATAAGGGTAAACTATGTGTTTTGTTATACAGTCGCCATGTTTTCATCCTTGTAAAAACTGCCGTATTTTATTGCAGACGTGATCAGATCATGAAACTGAACAACTTGTTCTATGGCGGCTATGTTGGGAAACGAAAAATTTTTTTTTAGTTCCCATAATAAGTCACTCAACTGATCGGGAATTTTGTATGGAAGGTCGAAAAAAATTTTTCGTTTCCCAACATATAAAATTTTTTTCAGTTTCATGGTCCGAGCACGCCTGCAAACACTTCGTTACACCGCCCCTCCTGTATACAGGCTGTAAAAAAATTTGCTGTAAATATTTTAAAGTGTGAACCACTCCATGAAACTGAACAACTTTCCCCAAGAAACATAAGCCGATATATGAAAGAAATTTTTCGACCTCCCATACAAAATGTAGTAGCCGACCGAGCGAATCTTCTGTATGGGAGGTAAAAATTTTTTTACCACCTCTTAAAATATTTGCAGCTAATATCTTTACACCTTATATAAGTTTACGATCGTTACCGCTCTGCCTACCCCTATGTATGTATATCAAAAAAAAAAAAATCAAAAATCAAAAATATTTATTGTCTTTAACAAAGTAAATCTTTAATAGCTAGTTAATGGAGTCTCCTTTTAAGCATGAAGAATGCCTGTATCAGGAGGTTCCGCTCTTCTATGCTAGACAATAGACTTAATTACTATATAGCATTTATTTAAACAAGACATTTAAGAAATGTAAAAAAAAATTAAGAAGAAAATAAGGAAAGGAATGTGCATGTAAGGTATTTCTATAGATATATAAATAAATGTGTATATGTATATTTATATGAGTGTGTGTGTGTGTGTGTGTGTGTGAATGTGTGTGTGTGTGTGTGTGTGAGTGTGTGTGTGTGCGCGCGCGTGTGTGTGTGTGTGTGTGTGTGTGTGTGTGTGTATGTGTGACTTCTAAGTGTTAAGTAGTTGCTCACATGTGTCGTAACTTAGGTGCTTTAGCCAGGAGACAAGAGTAGATTTACACTCATGGTAAGATTTACAGTATATTTGTAGTTCTTTATTTATTTTGTTATAAAGGTATATTGATCTATGTTTAGTTTGATTTCTTGCAAAAGTAGTTCTGGTTTTGTACGTAGCTATTACACGATCTTTTCTTCTTTTATTTACCACATTCGGGTCGCACGGTGTAGTCTTGTGTGTTCTTAGGATTGTTTGAAGCAGGTAAAGTTTTCTTACTGATAGTAGATTACACATCCTATATAGATCTTCCGTTGGGTAGCGCATTTTTTTGAAGTACATAACCTTTAAGAGAGCTCTTTGTGCACGCTCGATAGTCAAGAAATTCGTTTTATAAGTTCCACCCCAAATAGAGATACAATATATTAGCACAGACTGTACAAGAGCAATGTAGATGTAATTTAAGAGGGAATTTTGTGTATTCTTGCTTTCAGATGGTTTGTTTGGAATTATATGTCTTAGTGTCTTAAACATCCAAATATACTTCCTTATTCTCCCACTTAAGTGTTCAATTTGAGGGTACCATGTCAGTCTATGGTCTATTAAGACACCAAGGTATTTGGTGTTTTTGACCTTGTTTATGCTTGGACAGATACAATTTGTGACTAGGTTTTTATTACTGCAACTATGTATTTTTATTTCAAAATTGTTGTTAGGTTGGGAGATGTTATGTATGCTAAAACAAATGTACATGATTTTATTTGTGTTTAACGTTAAGGTATTATATTTGAGCCAATTTGATATCTGAATAAGTCCCAATTCTGCATTTATCTTTACGTTTTCCCAAGTATTCCCTGAGAAGACTATGGCTGTGTCGTCGGCGTACGAGAATATATTTGCGTTTTTTATTTGCATATTAGACAGATCATTTAAATATATGAGAAACAAAGTTGGACCCAGAATACTCCCTTGGGGTACACCGTATGTCACACCCACATCTTCACTTGCGTGTTCTTCTATTGTCACCCTCTGTGTCCTTCCATTTAGGTAATCTTTAAAGATGTTAAGTTGACTATCTCTTATTCCGATCTTTTCGAGTTTCTGTATAAGGATGGAGACAGAGACAGTATCGAAGGCCTTTTTTAGGTCTAGAAAGACGCAGAGACTCTTTTTCCTCCTATCAAGTTGCTCTGTGATCAGAGTAGTCAGAGATGTTACTGCGTCTTCTGTGGAGATGCCCTGCTGAAAGCCGTACTGGGAGCGAGAAATTATATTGTAAGTTTTTAAGTAGCTTATCAGTCTTTTATTCAGTAGTTTTTCCAGGATTTTCGACAGTGCTGGTAGCACGGAAATCGGTCTGTAATTGTTAAGATCGTTTCTATCTCCACCCTTAAACACCGGAGTTATAAATGCTTTTTTTAATAGGGCAGGGAAGGAACCATACTTAAAGCAAAGATTCACAAGATGTACAATGATGGGCACTATTTCAAGTCGAATGTGCTTTAAGAATCTGGTTGAAATATTTTCCCACCCCGGAGCACTATCTGATTTTAGAGCTGTTAGCACCCTATCTACTTTTTCAGCGTCGGTCTCTAAGAGTACAAAGGACTGGGGGTGGCTCGGAAGGTTACTGAGATAGCGTACTTGTTCGTCAATGTTCAAATTTCGCATAATATCTTGGGATAAGGTTTTTCCAATATTACAAAAATAGGTGTTAATGTGATTAACAGATTCTTTTATACGAGGGGAGGTCAAAAAGTTCGCGGAATGGAGGGGTTGGCGGGGGTAGGGATGCTTGTCCAGGTACTCGCTAATTGAGTAACTCATTATTACTATAAATACCAAGTTTTAGCCTAATTGGGTCACTAGTCTTTGAGTTATCAACGATTAAACAAGTGAATCGGGAAGAAAGTTGGCAGTATGGAAAAAATTGAACATCGCGCCGTCATAAAGTTCCTCACCAAACAGGGAAAAACGCCGCAAACTGTTTTTCAAGATATGTTATCTGTTTACGGGGACTCTGCTCCTGGAAAAACTATGATTTACAAGTGGCATAATCTTTTCAAGCAAGGAAGGGAGTCAATTGAAGACGATCCCCGTTCTGGGCGGCCGATCGAGGCCACCACGCCGGAAATCATCGATAAAGTTGAGAAACTTGTATTGGAGGATGGCCGTTTGAAGAAGAAACAGCTTGCAGCATTAGTTGGTGTATCAGAAACTACCATTTTGAATATCCTTCATCAACATCTTGGTATGAGTAAAGTCTGCGCAAGATGGGTCCCGAGAATGCTCACGCCGTTTCAAAAGCGAGAGCGCGTCGACTGTTGCCGCGAGTTTTTGGACCGCTGTGGAGATCAAAAGGAAGAAATTATGTCCCGTATTGTGACTGGGGATGAAACTTGGGTTCATCATTATGAACCTGAGTCAAAGCAAGAGTCAATGCAATGGCAGAAAAGGGGCACTCCCCCTCCTAAGAAGTTTAAGGTGTCTCAATCGGCCGGAAAGATCATGGCGACAATATTTTGGGATTCTGAAGGCATTCTTCTGGTGGATTATAAAGATCGTGGCCTTTCCATAACGGGAGAGTACTACGCTTCCTTGTTAGATCGATTGAAGGAAGCGATTAAAGAAAAAAGGAGAGGAAAACTGACCAAAGGAGTGCTGCTTTTGCATGACAACGCGCCCGTGCACACCAGTCGTGTTGCGACCGCTGCCATTCACCGATGTGGTTTTGAACTACTGCGCCATCCACCCTACAGTCCAGACCTGGCCCCCAGCGACTATTATTTATTTCCAAAGATGAAAAAAGAGCTGCGTGGAAGAAAATTTAACGACGATGATGAGGTTAAGTCAGCGATTTCGGCTTATTTTGACGCACAAGATAAACAATTTTTTTTAGACGGTATTAATAAGTTATTTGATAGATCCCATAAATCTATTCGAGTTAAGGGAGAATATATTGAAAAGGAAAAATAATTTCATGTTTAATTTCACCCTTCTTCCTTGTCATTCCGCGAACTTTTTGACCTCCCCTCGTAGTAGGTTTAATAGATAATAATTCAGGGTTTGTTGTAGTCTGCTTATTAGTGTATGTAATATTTTTTATATTTTTCCAGAGTAGTTTATTGTCTTTTAAGGAATTTGTTAGCAGTTCTCTGTTGTACTTTCGCTTCAATTTTTTTATCAGATTATTGCAGTAGTTTCTGTATCTTGTAAATGTAACTTTTTAAATTTCATTATGGGGGTCATTTCGGGATTGCTTTTGTAGATAGTTTCGGTTTTTGATACACCGCAGGATGCCTTCAGTGATCCATGGTTTTATAATCCTTTTACTTTTAGGTATATTTTTAGTTATTGTACATATATTTATTGATTCAGATAGTTTTTTAATAAGGTATACAGTTACCTGGTTTGGATCATCTGAGTAGAGTATGTCGGACAAGTGTTGATCCTGTAGGTATTTTAAGGCTTTATCGAAATCGACTGTGGTGCTTATTTTTGGCGCAGTTGGTTTTGTCTTACTTTTAGACAATGAAGTAAAAATCGTAAAGTGATCGGTTATTGAAGTCTGCAGGATGGCTATAAAAACAGAAGTTTTTTTAGGGTTTATCTTCAGCATAACATGATCCAAACAAGTTACATTTCTAGTGGGTAATGTATGCCCAGGAGGTATATAAGATAGTATAAGCCGCTACCCCTAGACTAGACCATGGTATTCAATTCAATCATATTTTTAAAAAGCATCTACCTTATAAGTTTGTAGGTAAATTACTTACACACATATATATATATCACACCTTTATTCCTTGCCCCTTGCGGGGTAGGCAGAGCGTTAACGGCCGTAAGAATACGGTCGCTATCGCCACGTCTGTCATTTTTGAGGATTGTTTTCCAAGGTTGTTTCAGAAAACATGCGTATCACTATAGTGACAGGTCGTCAGCGTGTCACTATGGCTTAAAAATTTTAATACGCCAATACTCTCGAGTTCCTTAGTAGGGTAAAGTACTTACCCTATCTAAGTTAAAATTTCATAATCCAGATATACCATTGAGTAACATCAAATAAGAGTATAATGCCTATAATGTGAGTTAATTATGCTCCATGGCGGATCGCACACTTAACGCACGACGGAGCGCTAAAAGATCGCAACGGTCTGTCAGATCCATACTATAGTCTGTAAAATATCACAGGGATCTGTGACGATTGTGGTTGAAACAAAGGAAAATGGACCTAATGTCATAGCATTTCCTCCAAGGTCACAAACGTCACAGGGGTCATCTCATCCCAATCTCATCCTATATTTGACAGACTAAAGTATGGATCTGACAGATGTTTTAGCGCTCCGTCGAGCAGACTTGTAGAAAATGTCAATGCCCATACTAAAACCGCTCAACCGCTGTTGACGCAGCGTCGTCCGTCGAGAGCGGTTTTAGTATGGGAGACGTTTCTAGTATGGATTTGACAGACCGCTGCGATATTTTAGCGCTCAGTCGTGCGTTAAGTGTGCGATCCGATAAGTTGTTCATAATTTACAAAAGATAAATACTTTTGTATGAATAATTTCAAATCGAAGTGCATAAAACATTCTCTATTACAGATCATTTTGAATGTATTCATTGCCAATAATTTTCTGTAATAAAGAACACGAACTGCTTAATTATTTCTGATTCAAATTATTACGAAATTATCGCCTTGTAGACTTCAAAGAATAATGAAAGGAGATTCGTTATAGGTTTCCAATTTAATGTAAGGTTTTACTCATGATTTTTTTCTATTATGCAGTTCTTAGATGTAATTGTAGGGACTTTCTAGGGCCACAGATAACTTATATATTTTGTTCTGAAGAATAGGTCAAGTGTCACGTTATTTTAAGAAAATATAGATGGCGCGCAACGGGATACTGGGTATTACCATGATGTTATTTCTTTGATCGGAGCGTCAGTATGAACAAAAAAGTTCATACCTAGCTCCTAATCCGCGCCATCTATATTCACTTTTATACTAATCCTACATAGAAAGTGCCATATTGACAAATGTACCAAGAGTCCGCGCAGCAAAAGAAGACCCGCGAAAAAAGTTTAAATGACCCTTATATACGTCAAAATAAGGGTCATTGAAATGTTTTTCGCGGGACTTTTTTCGCGACGCGATTGGCGCGAACTCTATACTGTGATTTTCTATGAGAGATAGTAATTTGACGTCGTGGGTTGCCATATGTTTTGCAAATTTTAAATAGTGATGTGCAACTGTTGTTATCGAAATGGGAATTTTTTAATCTGTTTCTTTTAGTTCCCAGTAGATGACGCTCGTGCGAATGATGTAAAAGCTCAGCAGTAATTTTCCATAGATCGGTTTAATAATTATTTTTTATTATGCACTGAACTTGACAGATGATTGGCCCATAACTATTTAAGATTTGTAAAATAAATGGCAACCTCCGATGTCAGTTTACTATCTAAAAAAAACAGAGCATATGAAATCACTTTTTTGTAAAAAAAAAAACCGCCGGTTTAAAACGCAGCAACACTGGCAGTCAAAATTGCGAGTTAAATAATAAAAAGCGTTCTTATTTCAATAACATTGGCCAGTAGATTAAAACTAGCGTTTTAAATTTCGAAAATGGAGCGTCTTGTGGTTTTAAAATTTGCATTCGTTTTTACGCATTTCACGCATTGTTTTTGTAAATGACGACCACGTTTTTTTACACGCACATACATGCTAAGCCAGTAATTATGATATGAGCATGGGCAATTTAATCGTGATGATGTAAGAAATCAGTATGATGTATAGTAGATAAATTGTAACAAAATTGACATTATTGAATATAAGGGCTGAAAGACTTTTGGATAAAAAACATAAAAAACAACATTTGGACAATAATCATACTAATTAAAAAAGGACCTTGAGTTTGAGATACATAATTATAAAAATCAATTAAAATAAATTGTAACCCAAGATGTCAAAAAACTTAAATCATTCATTCAAAGTACATAGTAAATTTTACATTTATCCTTTAAGTAGATGGCCAAGTATTAGTCATTGTAAAAAGTTAAAAATAAGTACATTTTTCTATTTCTTACAACAATTTTATGAACCTAGTGTACACGCGGCTCAGGTGGACTGAGAACTTAAACCTAGCCCCTAATGCAATGTCAATTTACTATCTCTAAAAAAACACGCTTTAGGTAGGTAGGTACAGGAGATTCCGCCCCTCGTTTCGGCCTTACGTGGTTTCTCGCCAATCTCGTATTGGAGGCAAAGACTTACATTGGGTCGTCGAGCCGGCGAAGTAAGGTATAGGAGCTCAGGAGCCTACAATATTATATTCATACAAAACCGTCCCACGCTGCGCTTTCCGAGATCGCTCTCGTCCATTCCCCAGTGTTATGTGTTATCTCTTTTATCTTAAATACGGTTTTTCACAGCGAATTGCGTTAAAACACTATACCTTACAAAACACCATACGATATGCAAATCAAATAAGTATAGCTCATTCGCTTAGATTGTGTCGCGACCAGCGTAACTTGACCTCAATGCCCATACACGCACGTACGGGCGCGCACTGACAGTTACGCTGGTCGTGACACTATTAAGCGAATGAAGTATACATAGCGTCGCGACCAGCGTAACTTGACCTCAATGCCCATACACGCACGTATGGGCGCGTACTCACAGTTATGCTGGTCGTGATGAATGAAGTATAGATAGTGTCGCGACCAGCGTAACTTGACCTCAACGCCCATACACGCACGTACGGGCGCGTACTCACAGTTACGCTGGTCGTGACACTATGTAAGCGAATAAAGTTCTACTCTATGGTTGAAAGAATAGAATCTATGAACTTCAAGGCCCTTTCTCATTGCTATGTGGGAAAAAAGGTATAAGAAATTAAAAGCCAACAAATGTTAATTAACGAGGTTGAAAGGTCAGGTTGCCATGAGATGCCGGCTTCAATAGCATCACCCCACAGCCTTCCCGCGGGTGTCGTAAGAGGCGACTAAGGGACTCGAGAGTATTGGTGTATTACAATTTTTAGGCAACTTTCAGCCTGACAACCTGTCACTATAGTAATACACATGTTTTCTGAAACAACCTTGGAAAACAATCCTCAAAAATGTCAGAAGTGGCAATAGCGGCCGTATTTTAACGGCCGTTATTGCTCTGCCTACCCCGCAAGGGATAAAGGCGTGATATGTGTATGTATGTATGTATAAAATGAACTACTTTTTAACACGATCGAAAACGATATTTTGTATGATGACAACATCTTTTTTTTTACGATATTGAGACTAACGTCTGAAGTTCTATTTTTGATGACGTTAAAACCTTATAGGTAATTATTTTTCATATACTATATATTATATTTCATAATTTTCATATTTCGACCTATGTTTCTTAGGGAAAGTTGTTCAGTTTCATGGGCTGGACGACCGATGTGGCGCAGTGGTAGTGCGACTGCCTTAGACGCAGAAGGTTCCGGGTTCGATTCTCGGTGGGTCACTCACAAAGTTGATATTTATCACTTTGTGAATTTGTTCCCAGTCTGGTTAGGACATTGCGGACTGAACCACCCGATTGTCCGTAAGTAAGATGATTCCGTGTTTCGGATGACACGTTAAGCCGTAGGTCCCGGTTGCTGTCTATGATCACTTAGACGGCGGTCGTTACACAACCATGTCAGAAGCCTGCTACTTGTAGAAGGCGGTTGAAAAATTCTGACACTAGGGTTCATTGGGTCGTTGGACGGCTCGGTGTCCCACACGAAAAGAGAAGAGAGAGATGGGCTGGATCACATCACCCCTTGAAAGGAAGTTAGCACACCCTGTATATATTCCAATTGCTCTCGCTTATATCGAAACTAAGACTGAACAACTAATAGTTGGTTAGTTGGGCTCATGTACCAATTCCCATCATAAATCTAGATTTGACAGTTCATTCTGATTGCAACAATAGTATTGTACAGATAGTACAGCATTCTGTCTGACAGACTTCCAATGTGGTAAAGTATATACATACATACATACATAAATCACGCCTTTATCCCTTACGGGGTAGGCAGAGCGTCAACGGCAGTAAAAACACGATCGATGTCGCCGCGTCTGACAAATATAGAGGGCCGTTTGAGATAATTTGTGTATCATTAATCATTATAGTGACAGGTTGTCAGCCTGTCGCCTAAAAGTTGTAATACACCTGAAATCCTCAAGTCCCTCAGTCGCCTTCTACGACACCCACGGGTAGGAAATGGGGTGATGCTATTCTAAGCCGGCATCACACGGCAAAGTGTGGTAAAGTAAGTTTTTTTTTCGAGATATAGTAAATTGACATCTTGGGTCGCCATTTTTTTGATTTTTTATCTGTTTCTTTTAGTTCCTACTAGTAGATGACGCTCGTGCGAATGATATAAAAGCTCAGCAGTGATTTTTCATAGTTTGGCGTAATCTTTTTTTTATTTTGCACTGAACTTGACAGATGGTAGGCACATCACTAGGTATTTAAGTTTTGCAAAAAAATATGGCAGCCAAAAATGACAAATTACTATTTCTAATTTATTTATTTATTTAACCATTTATTGTACACAATAAAACACAAAGGACATAACATTAAGAACAATACACAACAGGTCAGCTTATTTCTAAAAAGAAATCTCTTCCAGCAGACCTAGGGTAGTGAGATGACATAAAGTGAGGCAGTTGACGTGTACAACATACAAAATAAGAAATAGGTAAATTAAACTATCTCTAAACTAAATCAAGTGGGATTTTGTCCAACGTGATAAAAAGTGGGATTAATATCATACCATTTACCCTACAATGACTGTACGTACAATACAATGAGTAAGTATCCTATATATATAAAATTAATAGGCCCACGCACCACGATTCTTGGGCAAAGTTTTCACATTATTAAATTAATTTTATTTGATAAAATAACTTTGGCCAACTATGTTAAAAAATTCAGTTCAGTTTTATATGTATGAAAAATTATATCCATTTAGATAATATTTACGAAACAAAGGAGTACACATTAACAAAACACATAAAAAGTCCTACTTACTTACTATAATTTTCCATGACCAACGTGCAAAAAATTGCCTAAACGTACGTATTTCTGTGGTCAAATGTGTATACGCAAAATAACCTTGCCCACTTACGTCCATATTAAACCCAACCATGTATTAACCAAGCTTCTGTCTGCACGAATTGAAGATGCATCCTACGTTTTACCCATATGACGAGGTATAAAACCTACTTGGCGCGAAACTATATCACAGTGCGTGACCGAAACTAGAGCAGTGCGTTTGCTTCTGAACGGACTTTTGCGCGGGAACATTTCAAACCGCAATTTTGAAAATAGAACATTGAAGTGTTTTGAATGAGTTTTTAGTTTTTTTCTGTGTAGTGACTGTGTCAGAGGAACTTATTAAAAAGTTAGTAAAAAGTGAATATTCTTTTTGGTTTATTTTGAAGAAAGTAGTGTAAACTTTTCCCGCTTTTTATTACGAGTATACGGGGAAAACAAGAATCTCAGAGACCGATTTCATAAAAAAGTTATTGATTGATTTGCCGGTGATAGATTAAAATGTAAAAAATATGTTAAGCTTCCAGTGAATGGAAAAGTGCTTAGCTATTCACAATGAAATCGAAAACTAAATAAGGCACTAATTGGCATATATAAGTCGAGTCGTTGGACTATTCGGTGTCCCAAACAGACAGATGTTATAAAGAAATATTTACGAATGTAAAAGCTCCCATTTAAATAAATAAATAGAAAATAGGACTATATATTTTTTTAAATGTTTTGGTTACATGACCGTCAGCATAAAAAGACAAACTTTATTTTGAAAATTTCACATGTCCTCAAACAACGTTAGCCGGGAAACAACACATGGTTCAAAATTCATTCAAAAACAAAATCTTACTTTCATTGATAAAGTGACCCATAAACTACGAGCTATATTCAACTTGAGAATCAAAAATAATATACATACGTTCATGAAAACTACATACGTACGTTAGGAATGTTCCAAAAGTCTAGGCTGAAGGCTAAGATTTATACAAATACATTAGGATATACCTAGGCTAATGATAAGGAACAACTTTCTTCAAGGAATAGAAAGACTTTGACAATCCGACAAGGATACCGATCAGTTGATTATATCGGTATCCTAGAAGTTGAATATCTCATAGTCTATGGGTCAGTTAATCAATGAAAGTTTGATTTTGTTTAAATTTCGAACCGTATAATGTTTACCGGACATGTGAAATTTTCACCCTATAATAAAGTCCATCTTTTTATGCTGATGGTCATGTAACTAAAACATTTATAAAAAAAAGGGTGTAAAAAATAGCTGCAAATATTTTAAGGGGTGAACTAGCCCATGAAACTGAACATAGGTCGAATTTAGAAAAAATATTTGGATCTCCCAAACAAAATGACCAACCGACCAAGACAATTTGTATGGGAAGTCCGTTTTTTTTTTAAATATTTCGACATATGTTTCTGGGGAAAGTTGTTCAGTTTCATGGGCTGATTCGTCCCTTAAAATATTTGCAGCTAATATTGTTTTTACCTTGTATAGTCCTACTTTCTATGTATTTATTTATTAATCTATGGGAATTTACACAAATATAAATTATTAGAGCTAGGTCTGTGACTGTGACTCATTTAAAGCATGATTTAATCTCAAATAACAATGTAATTACGTAATTTAGTCTGCACTCTGGCTAGGATAAAATCAGCTGTTTGTGGGAAAGGCGGGCCGCCATCTTGTACTATTCTTCTCAATAGAAGAAGATTAAATAACCTTTTTTTCTTCTTAAGTTTCTACTGCCTATTTATTTTATAGTTACGTGTAATATCAGGTGTAAAAATATTAGCTGCAAATATTTTAAGGGGTGAATCAGCCCTTGAAGCTTTTCCCTAGAAACATCTAGATCGAATTATAAGAGAATTTTTTTGACCTCCCATACTAATTGACTTGGTCGGTTGGTAGTTATGTATGGGAGGTCCAAAACGTTTTTCATATTTCGACCTATGTTCCTTGGGGAAAGTTGTTCAGTTTCATGAACTGGTTCAGCCCTTAAAATACTTGCAGATTTTTTTACATCCTGTATTTGACTGTTCATCCTTATAAAACATTTGAAATTGGCAATTTTCCTTCTGGCATTTCTTGCATTATAATATCAAATTCTCTAAATAACTAAATCAAAAAACATTTCCTTTAAAAAAACTTCTCAGTTTATCTCTTAAGCAACTATGTATACCTTTTTTACTTCTGAAGATTATTTAGGAAATTTCCCTATTTAAATTATCCATAGACGACTTTCTATTTGGCCAAAGTTATATTTTTTTTAATTCTTAGATCGTTTTATATTTCCTTAAAGTAATAAGCGGAAAGGAAACAAGCTTTTTTAGCTCCAACCAACATGTAAGCTTACTATAAAAAGTCTTATGCTGGGTACTTGACCTTAGAGAGAAAAACTAGTTGAGTAACTGTAATTTTGCTTTCCATCTGGTTACTTGGTGTCAGGTTGTATAACTAGTTATCGGACACTTAACGCACAACGGATCGCTAAAATATCGCAGCGGTCTGCCAGATCCATACTTGAAATGTCAATCCCCATACTAAAACCGCACTCGACGGAAGACGATGTGATAGCGCTGCATCGACAGCGGTTGAGCGGTTTTGGTATAGGGATTGATATTTCTTGTATGGATATGACAGACCGCTGCGATGTTTGAGCGCTCCGTCGTGCGTTAAGTATGCGCTCCGCCTAAGAGGGTGGTAGGATATTTTGATCGTGAACTGTGGTAGATAGATCAACTTCAACAACCGCAATAGTCCACTGCTGGACATGGGCCTCCCTCATACATACATACATATATCACGCCTTTATCCCTTGCAGGGTAGGCAGAGCGTTAACGGCCTCCCTCAGTTGGGGTTTTTTGCCATATTCACCGCAGTTGGTTTGGGCAAGCGCATTGCAGGGTGTTCTTTCTTTCTTCTCATGTAGGACACCAAGTCATCTAACGACCCGATGAACCCTGTAGTCAGGGTGATGTAATCACAGGAAATAATCCTGCCCATTCCTTTGAATTAACCCCTTAGCCGGTTTTTACGACACCCCACACGGGTAGAATAGGTTGATACCCATTTCTACCCGTTTTTTTATCCCACTCGAGCCGCGTTTCTAAGTACTAGGAACATAAAATTGTTATAAAAAAGGGAAAATGTGTCTGACTATTTTTTCAATTCAATTTTTTACAATGACTAATTCATTTATTCAGTGACAGTATTGTATTGTATTGTAACTATCTGATATTCTAAAAGCATTCATTGTGAATCTACTTGGAAATAAACGATTGAAACCTTCAAATCTTTTGAAAATGCCAAGCCGGTACCCATACTGCAAATAAATATGTAACTTTTTTATTTTATTTTTTCAGATATAAATTAAAATAGGTCAAACGTCTACGATGGTGCAGTTCAGGGTAAGTTATTTCTCACTAACATATTATTAACTACATAACTTCCTAAAATCAGCCTTAACACTAATTTTTGTCCCTTGTCTCGTATTTGAGTAACAAGTTATTTTATTTTCATGAAAATTCGTAGGTACATAGGGGAGTTTAGGGCGATATATCAATCTATTTACCTAACGTTTTATTTTGCAAAAATCACTTTGAACGGCAAAAAAATCCGAGCAGTGTTCGGTCAACCAGGTACCTGCTAGTTATTTTACTTATTCTAGTAATAAACCTGAGTAACTGTAAAAAATACCCATTTAATACATTACATACATAGTTACATACATACATACACCACGCCTTTATCAGTTGTGGCGTAGGCAGAGCGTTAAAGGCCGTAAGAATACGGTCGCTATCGCTACGTCTGACATTTTTGAGGATTGTTTTCCAAGGTTGTTTCAGAAAACATGTCTATCACTTTAGTGACAGGTTGTCAGACTGTCGTTTAAAAGTTGTAATACACCAATACTCTCGAGTCCCTTAGTCGCCTCTTACGACACCCGCGGGAAGGATGTGGGGTGATGCTATTCTAAGCCGGCCTCACAAGGCATAATACGTATACATTAACATGCAGATATTGTCCTTGCATGCAAAAACTATTAAGCGCACGCCATAGAAAATAGAAATATATCGAGAGCCGAACTAAAACCGTTTATAATAGGTAACTGTTATTTCGTAACTGTTACAATTTGTAGCCGAGGAGAATCGGATCATTACCCCGGCGTCGTGTACCTGTGATTACTATAATCACGATAATATGATCATCTCATAAGGTACAGTCAGATAGTAACTTAAGGTGAACGCAAGCTTATCCACATCGAACGAACCGAATTTTTTAAAATTCTTTATATTAAATTCTATGAAAGCTTGCACATTTGCCCGAATCGACCGACTCGACCGATTCGGTTCGGAAAAATGAGCGAGGTTTCACAGGCTTTCATATAAAAAAAATCTAAAATTCGGTTCGTTCGATGCGGATAAGTGTGCGTTAACTTTTACAATACATATTACAATCATTTTTAAAGAAAGGATCCTGAAAAGGTAACATTATTGTTGACATCCCGCTCATAGGTCATATATTTTGATAAGTATAACTTAAAAAATCTGGTTATTGTAAGCTGTTTCATTACAAAAAATTTAGTAGTTTGATATAGTTGTTAACCAAAAATTGAACTTTCTGAGTTTTCAAAATTACTGTTTTTTAGACAATCGCCATTTTCATAGCATAATTCTCGTAATCAGTACAAAAAGCCTTCTTTATAATTTATGTTTAAATATTTTCAAACAACTTTGGCCAGCATACGTACTGGTCAATGTTTACAGCTTTGCCCTCGTCTAGTAGATACATGAGTAATTTTTTTTAACAGACTGTACATTTCTATGGCAGGAGAGCACATAAAATCTCAAAATGGAGTATATATACCATGCAACCAAATGCATCAATCAAGATAAATTATCTATATTTTCCAAGAAAAAGCATACTACTAATATGTTTTTGATATTATGTTGGTAAATCTTCTGTCTTTGTAAAAAAAAGTTGTTTTAAAGTGTGGTATGACCCACAAAAGAAATTACCCATGAAACTGAACAACTTTCCACAAGAAACCGGTTTAAAAACTTAAAATACATACATACATACATATATCACGCCTTTATACCTTGCGGGGTAGGCAGAGCTATAACGGCCGTAAGAATACGGTCGCTATTGCCACGTCCGACATTTTTGAGGGTTGTTTTCCAAGGTTGAAAAACTTAAAATAGAATGTTTATTTTGTGTACCAGACGAACGAATCAATTTGTATGGGAGTTATATTATTTTACATTTAGACCTATATATTCCGTGGAGAAAGTTGTTTAGTTTCTTGGATCAGTTCACCCCGTAAAATATTTAGTTACCCCTGTAGTGGGCCTCATTCGCTAGGGCAGCATTTAACCCTACCAAAACGTCACCATTTTGTACATAGTACATACATGCATAAATCACGCCTTAATCCCTTTATCCTTCACTGTAGTGACAGGTTGTCAGCCTGTCGCCTAAAATTGTTATACACATGAAACCCTAGAGTCCCTTAGTTGCCTTTTACAACACCCACGGGAGGATATGGGGAGATGCTATTCCAAGCCGGCATCACACGGCAAATTTTGTAATATTGTGATATGCTGGAGGCATTTATTTACTATGACCGCGATTCACATTATTTTAACCATTAAATTGGCCACAGTTTAAAAATTTAACTGCGACATTGACCACATATATTCCGAAACACCGATTAGAATTGACCAAATTAATGTATTCACATACATACATACATAAATCACGCCTTAATCCCTTGCGGGGTAGGCAGAGCGTTAACGGCCGTAAAAATACGATCGCTATCGCCACGTCCGACAAATATAGAGGGCCTTTTGAGATAATTTGTGTATCACTATAGTGACAGGTTGTCAGCCTGTCGCCTAAAAGTTGTAATACACCTGAAACCCTCAAGTCCCTCAGTCGCCTCTTACGACACCCACGGGTAGGAAATGGGGTGATGCTATTCTAAGCCGGCATCACACGACATGTAATCTATTATTATAAATGTAATCTAATGCATTATTGTAATCTATTATTATGAATTGACAAATAAAAAATTACAGTCGCAGAAATTAAATGTCAAGAAGACAAAAAGTAAATGACAAGGGATGAAAATATTGTTGACAAGTGGCTAAGAAGACAGAATGATGATTTTTTTGGCTGATAGCAACAGTTGTCCGAACTAGGTGGCTCTATTTCAGATTGAGGGATCATCTGTCAAGTGTTTTTAGACAGAGCGACTGCCATCTGACCTCTGCAACCCGAAGGCTAACCTGGCCCGAATCCTAGGTTAAGTCACATTCAAATATCGCCCGAAATCCAATTTTATTTGAATGTGGGTTACATTATAATGTTTTTCCTTCACCGTAAGAGCAGTCGGTAAATGTACAAGAGTAAAAACACATTGCTACATGGCGGGGATCGAACTCGAGTCTCACGATTGTAAAATCGGTGTTCTAACCACTTGGCCTCTAACAAACTGTATCAACACAATATTTGACCTACTGTTACACATACAGAACAGTTCATACTGTTTACGACAAATTGTCAATTTCCTGTCATTTTCCGCTTTTAGTTTCGTCACTTGGTTACCAATAGCATTGAAATAAAATGGCCTATTCATACGTCTAAAATATATCACTTTTTACCACTTCGCATGATACGAGCGGTTTTGTGTGTTAAGTATTGTGGGAACTTGTAAAAAGATTTGTATGAGAGAAATATCCCAAGCTAAGTAATAAGCTTATTCCTGACAGGTCAAATGAGCTACTTTTTAAAACGATCTAAAACGGTATTTTGTTTGAATATCTATATCTATAAAATCAGAAGCTCAGGACTACATATTCTTTTTTTTTTTTTTTTTTTTTTTTTTTTTCATGTAATAGGCCCGCATTTGTCTGCCATCTCACCTGGTGGTAAGTGGAGATGCAGACGAAGATGGTACATGCTTGCCTAGATAATGCCTATTCACTCTTGCCTTAAAAAGGCCCAAGTTATATTGTCCCGGAAAAAGATTCTACAATAAATTTAAATCTTTCTTACTAACCAAATGCTATTATACAGTTGACGAATTTTTAAATGATAAAACGTAATTAAATACTTTTACATATCTCATGCTCTGAAAGTAGGTCATTACTGACAAAAAACACGACCTGTAAGTTCAACTTACAGGCGAGGTTTTAAAACTAAGCCTGTAAGTAATTTTAAATATGGAACTAGAAAAAGAACCAATAGAATCGCGGCAATTAAAAAGTTAAAATAAATTTCTTCTTATTTTTAATAGGAGTTGCATCCAATTAGTTGTATACGATTTTAAATTTCGAACTGGCCGCTACGAATTGTGTTGCTTGAACGCAGGAATTATGTTTTTAATCTGTATTTTTATAACCTCAATAAATGAGTTTGTCGAATTATTACTCAATATTACAATGACAAAAGTAAAAATTACTAATATCCCTACGATCAGAAAAATGTCTACTTTATGTTAGGATACTTTTCTTTCATAATAATTCAATATTTTTCCACCATAGAAAAAAAGTTTAGTGGTGCAATTTGAATAGCAGACGATACAATCATCATTTTTGGATCGTTTTCTTGTATTTATCGTTTTATTTTACTCTTTTTTCATTCGATATGTAAAGCAGTATACTTACCACGGATGTAACATCAATAACAACCTCGGAAAGGTACCGCCCTCGCTCCGCTCGGGCGTTAAAAAACCTCGGTTGTTATTAATAGCTTACATACCTCAGTACGTAATCTACTATAACATACAAATCCATTTGAAACTAGGTAATCAATTATTTTCTTCTATTATTATTATATTGTTATTCATAGTATTATATCCTGTTGTTGAATCAACCAATTTTCTGTGATATGTCTAATTATCGTTTTTACATATTATAATCAAATTATTGTTAACAATTATTTTTCTATTTTTATAATTATTTTGTAATGGCAATCGCATGCATGCCTCAATTATTGCAATGCCCTATCCGGGTGCATGTACCATGTAACATACCTTAATTAAGATCTTTTTTACTTGTACATGTAAGCAATAAATAAATGAAATGAAATGAAATGAAGAATTGTACGAGTAGTACGTTATGTTACTTTTATATTATTTTTCTGTTTATTAATTCAAACTTTGAATATTTCGAAAAATTATGAATGAAGTCCGTAGTATTTATGGACAATAGTTTTAAACGTACAACTTTTATATTTTTTTAATGACCCAGGAAACCAGCGAATTTAATATTTGTTTGTTAAAATCTGGAATGACACTGAAAAAATACCTACCTACTGTTAATATTTTAGAGGGTAAACTAACCCATAAAAGTACTTATTTTACTCAAAGAAGGAAATTGGGACTTATGTTTAAATGTTTATGATATGAATATACATAGAGGGTGTAAGAGACGGTGTAACGAAAACTTTGCAGGCGTGATCAGACCATGAAACTGAACAACTTTTTCTATGGGAGTTATGTTGGTAAACGTGAAACTTTAAAACCTTCCATACAATATTCCCGATCAGCTGAGTGACTTGGTATGGGAATTCAATTTATTTTTTTCATTTCCCAACGCCATAGTAAAAGTTGTTCAGTTTCATGGTCTGATCACGTCTGCAAAGTTTTCGTTACACCCTCCTTTACACCCTGTGTATGTATGTATAAAATGTTTGAGTCGAGTTTATCTTTAATTTTATATCAACCTGCTGCATAGGTAGTTAGACTAATCGGGTATCGGTATACCGACAGGTTGTAAGTTGTAATACATATGAAACCCTTCACACACATATAATATCACGCCTTTATCCCTTGCGGGGTAGGCAGAGCGTTAACAGCCGTAAGAATACGGTCGCTATCGCCACGTCTGACATTTTTGAGTATTGTTTTCTAAGGTTGTTTCGGAAAACATGTGTATCACTATAGTGACAGGTTGTCAGCCTGTCGCCTAAAAATTGTAATACACCAATACCCTCGAGTCCCTTAGTCGCCTCTTACGACACCCGCGGGAAGGATTTGGGGTGATGCTATTCTAAGCCGGCATCACACGGCAAATGAAACCCTTCAGACGCCTCTTACGACACCCACGTTAAAGAAATGGAGTGATGCTATTCTAAACTGACATCTCGATGCTTCCTGTTCTGTCCTGATTGCAAAACACTGTAACACATTAATGAACAGAATCTTTAACACATGTTTCTCATAAGAGATACCAAATGCATATTCAAATCGCCATACATATATCGCCATACAATTACATACAGACTAACATACACACGAACAATACAATAGTCAGTAGATTCTCATAGTCCATGTATAACTATAGAGTAAGGGACTTACGATTCCTTTGTCTATAGTTATAGTTGGATTACATGCGTGTTTAGTGCCAAAGTATAAAAAAAATTGCGGTAGTTAGCCGCTTTTCCCGTTGAGATATATATATATATATATATATATATATATATATATATATATAGATAGGGTGTAAAAATATTAGCTTCAAATATTTTAAGGGGTAAATCAGCCCATGAAACTGGACAACTTTTGAAAAAAAATGTGAACCTCTCATTCAAAATGTACCGTCACTTTGTATGGGGGCGCAATTATTTTTCATATTTCAACCTATGTTCCTGAGGAAAAGTTGATCACTTTCATGGGTTGATTCACCCCTTCAAATATTTGCAGCTAATATATTTAGGTACAACTTGTATAAAATTAATTAGGAAACAACAATTCAATTCAATTAATTTATTAAATACGAAACATATGGCTTACAGTGTGATGGTGCCGTGTGATGATGAAACATATGGTGCCGTGTGATGCCGGCTTAGAATAGCATCACCCCAAATCCTTCCCGCGGGTGTCGTAAGAGGCGACTAAGGGACTCGAGAGTATTGGTGTAGTACAATTTTTAGGCGACAGGCTGACAACTTGTCACTATAGTGATACACATGTTTTTCTGGAACAACCTTGGAAAACAATCCTCAAAAATGTCAGACGTGGCGATAGCGACCGTATTCTTGCGGCCGTTAACGCTCTGCCTACCCCGCAAGGGATAAAGGCGTGATATATGTATGTATGTATGTATGTATGGCTTACAGTTTAAAACCAAGTGCACACAATGTTGAGCCAATTAAGTTGATTTACATACAAAAGCTAAATAAATAAATAAATGCTAAATAAATAAATAATGTCCGCATGTAGTCGTGGCTTAATAGTTGGGTCGCTGCACCGTTGCACTGGGCACATATTAGTATGCACCCGTGCTCATATGCAGGGCTGTCAAATGCAGCTAAGCTACTGCAATAGAAGGTTTTCTTTTTGAGAATTAAAAAACAACAAGTATTTCAAGAACTCGATAGATGGCGTTGTACTGACTATGTTACTAGATTCCAGTGTAAATTCCAATTTGCAACACTCACTGACGGTCTGGCATGCACTGACACTTTCATTCCAAATGAGTCCGAGTCCAAGTATTAAAAAAAAAATATATATTACGTTCTGTCTTTTGCGGTAATATACCAAACACAGCGCCAGCTATCCAGCGTCTAGAATAATAATTTAAAAAAAAACAAAGGAAAATTCCCTATTCCGACCGTAAAAGATTTTTTGTTCCATGTAAAGTATGTTATTTCCAATTGGACCCCTTTTCACTAAAGGCACAGGACTATTATTAGTATTTATTATATAGCTATTCACAAAAACTATAATATATATATTTTTTAAATCTGTGATGGGCTTACTCTTGACCCCAATCTTACCCTAGTGCAGAGATGGGGTCTACGGTGGAGCGAGCTTGCCCAGAAGATGCCTATTCACTCTAGACTTACCGAATACCTAAAGAAAAAGCCATTAGGCGGATCGCATATTTAACGCACGACGGAGCGCTAAAACATCGCAGCGATCTATCAGATCCATACTAGAACTGTCAATCCCCATACTAAAACCGCTCAACCGCTATTGACGCAGTGTCGTCCGTCGAGTGCGGTTTTACTGGTAGTGTAGTGACGTTTCTAGTATGGATCTGACGGACCGCTGCGATGTTTTAGCGGTCCGTCGTGCGTTAGCCAACCCTATTGGCCATTCGCTAGGCGCTAAGTTGCAAAATCTAGAGCATCTGAGACGTGAAGGAAGGGACTAATGAATGAGTGGAGACCAACTACATAATATATACAGGATATAGAGATTTCAATTTGACTCTGTTTTATACATAATACCGTGTGATGCCGGCTTAGAATAGCACCATCCCACATCCTTCCCGCGGGTGTCGTAGGAGTCGACTAAGGGTTTTGAGAGTATTGGTGTATTACAACCTGCCACTATAGTGATACACATGTTTTCTGGAACAAACTTGAAAAACAATCCTCAAAAATGTCAGACGTGGCTACAGCGACCGTACTCTTACGGCCGTTAACGCTCTGCCTACCCCGCAAGGGATAAAGGCGTGATATCTGTATGTATGTATTTTTATACATAAAGTTATACCTAATGAGGATTTTATGGGCTGATAGCATCATCATCATTGGCCATACGTCTAGTGTCTGAAGTAAGACCACAGACACTGCGTTGCCTGGGACGCAATTATGGAAAACGCAGGGTTGTCCAAGACCTGCGCTACGATATGTATTCGTATGATATAATGACCAGGGTCGGCTGCAGGAGTCTTCCGCACGATATTTTTTTTTGTTGGACTCTACGTTTTTGGCGCCGGGGCCATCAAAACTACGCCAGTCGGCTTGGTGGGGAGCACGTGCTCACCCGGAAATATTTGATTGTTTGTTCAAACAACCAGCCCAATCACGCCCTTGGGGCGAGACTGGGCTTAGGAGTTGTTCTGGGAAGAACTGATCGGACTGAAACCGCACGATAGACCTCTGTCACACGCGCCTGACGGAGACCCTGTTCCGGTTTTAGTGTAGAGTTGTCCTTCTACGGGACCGATCTTTGGTCTGGTTAATCGCCTCTTACGATCCCCACGAGACGAGAGGAAATGGTTCTAATCTACTCTTCCAAGCAAGTGGCTGATAGTAACACTTATCTGAACCCGCTGTTGACATTTGCAGATTGAGAGACTATCTGTCATGTTCAGTGACTCTTCATCATTCTCCTTGCCTTATCTAATTCTCTGTCGGGGTCGGCTACCTAACCTAGGGGATTTGACGTAAAACATGGTTCTATGTCAGATTAGCAAGGCTATCGTTTGAAGCTAGTGCCACCTACTAGGAACTAAACGAACAGATAAAAAAAATCCCTGCAGGTGTCTTCACCAATAGGAAAAATGTGCAACATATTCACATGGCTGTTAACGCTTTGCCTACCCCGCAAGGGATAAAGGCGTGATATATGTATGTAATTTATTTTCGTTACTCACTAGGTACACACATACATACACAAATCACGCCTTTATCCCTTGCGGGGTAGGGGCATTAACGATCGTAAAATTACGATTGAACAACAAAAATAGATACTTTGGCCACAGATATTGCCCGTTTTGAGGCCATATGGCACCTCTTTATGGGATATGATAATGATATAATCATGATTTGTAATATTTTCATTGTGTATTGACACAAACAAACCTTAAACAAGCTTTATTCCTATGAGAACCTACACAATTTCAGAAAAATACTGTCACTCAAACAAAAGTCGTGCAAAATTCAAATATGGTCATCGTTTGATACCTTAGAGCATTCAACTTATGGAGATGGCAAAGGCTGGGCTTACCAGTGCAGTGCCCTATGCAACGAAAATATAGGCTACAATTCTACAGGTGAAATTCGATGCACATTGCGTAGCCAGCGTGACATCATAAAACCAGGAATTTTGATCCGCTACGCAATGTACATCGAATTTCACCTGTAGAATTGTAGCCTGTAGTTTCTAAAAACGAGGCACAGGTCTCCAAGTCTGGTATTTTTTCTTTGTAACGACATCGAAACTCAACTGTCATTCAATTGACATTGTGATTTTTCTATACTTTAAACTGTTAGCAGACTACGAAATGACCGAAATCATCCAACTGAGATCCAATCGACATCCAACTGAAACGATTTCATTTAGCAGACTTAGGGCCCAGAATGCACTGCCCATTTTCCCAGCATGTTAAATGAGACTGACAGTTGCAATTTAGCCGTGTGATGCCGGCTTAGAATAGCATCACCCCATTTCCTACCCGTGGGTGTCGTAAGAGGCGACTGAGGGACTTGAGGGTTTCAGGTGTATTACAACTTTTAGGCGACAGCCTGACAACCTGTCACTATAGTGATACACATATTATCTCAAACGGCCCTCTATATTTGTCAGACGTGGCGATAGCGACCGTATTTTTACGGCCGTTAACGCTCTGCCTACCGCGTAAGGGATAAAGGCGTGATATATGTATGTATGTATGTAGTTACTATTTTGTATGGTTGTCAAGTTGTTGTTAAATTATCGTTGTGTGCTGTACGTATTTAGCTCGCCATCCGCAAAAAGTGGCAAAAATTTGTTCGGTAATTTACTGTTTACCACCTCCATGGGTTGTATGCTCTAAGTTTGATACATGTGGAAATGGGCCCTTTAAAGTAGGTTAGGCGTGACGTAATTTCCCATTTTCAATCTATTGCATAATATTTTAATTCTTTTTGTGTAAAACAACAAAGCTATTTTAACAAAATAAAATCCTTTGTTCACGCTTACTCATTATTACTTTTGCAATAATTAGCGAAAGTAGGAACATAATTAAATTATTGTAATGATTGTCAACTAATTTAGAAATAAAATGAATGGTATTGCAATAAAATTGTGTTGTGATTCGGCGGTTGGACAAATAGGTCAAAATTTAAATTACGACATATCACTACATCGTACAAAGCAAAGTCGCTTTTCGCGTATGTATGTTCGCTTAAATCTTTAAAACTACACAACGGATTTCGATGCAGTTTTTAAATAGATAGAGTGATTCAAGAGGAAGGTTTTTATGTAGAATACTTGCCGGGAAAACATCTCATCCCCACGGGAAAATAAGCTACAGCGGGTCCAGCTGGGCAGGCCGCTAGTATTTGATAAAATAAATTATTTGCAATATATTACGATGGGATATCAAGAGAGTGACAGCGATGAAGACATTTCGATATATTGGACGCTGCGTCGGACTCGTGAGTTGCTTCCCGTAAAATCAAGAACATACATACATATATCACGACTTTATCCCTTGCGGGGTAGGCAGAGCGTTACTAGCCGTATGAATACGGTCGCTATCGCCACGTCTGACATTATTGAGGATTGTTTATGTATAATTCTTGCCGGAAAAACACCTTATTCCCACGGGAAAATGAGTTGCAGCGGCCGCAGCCGCTGGGCGGGCCTCTGGTTATACTTACAAAAAGCTTACCTACCTATGATGTAGATAATTTTTTTTTTTTTTTTACGTAGCCTGTTCGATGTCCCACTCCCATAAACATTGCGGAAAAAAAATCATAAGCGAAACAGAACGCCATTTTAAAATCAGTGCATAAGTTTATAGCGTGACTTTTAGCGTCGATAAACTGAAAAACTTTCCCCAAGGAAGTGATAAGTCGAAATATGAAAAAAATGGACCTCCCATACAAAAATGGGAAAACGGTGTCACTTGCGTGGGTGGTCCATTTTTTTATACTTCCATATGGAAATTCGTGATACTTTTTTTAACACGCTTTAAATATGTCGATTGTATGTAACTATGTAACGAAATCAAAGAAAACTAATTTAACCATCTTCTAAAGATCGTACCGTCATGAAAATTGGAAGTTGTATTTGATTTTGATGACGATACAATAATATTGTAGTACTGTCGAGCTGATCTGATGATAGAGCCGGAAGATATGAACTAGAACTTTATGATGGATGATCGTATCATAGCCGTGAATGAAGCGTGTTTTTTAGAGTTTTAAACTATTAATTTATATAAGGTGTAAAAATATTAGCTGCAAATATTTCAACGGGTTAATCAGACTATAAAACTGAACAACTTTCTCCAAGAAACATTTGTTCAGTTTCATGGGCTAGTTGAAAAAAAAAATTGGCTGGCCCTTAAAATATTTGCAGCTATTTTTTTTACACCCTGTATACATGTTTATTTATGTTTTAGATCGTCTGCCTAGCCGCCTTGGTAACAGTAGCATCATGCGAGCCCCCAGTCCAGGGTTACAACTACCGTAGACCAACCAGCGTCAGCGCACCCAGAAACCAGTACCTCCCACCTAGTTCAGGTATGTGTGTTTCGGAGGGCACGTTAAGCCTTAGGTCCCAGTCTCTCATTAATTAGTTAGACGGCGGTCGTTACATAACCATGTCAGAAGCCTGCTACTTGTAGTAGACGGTTGAAAAATTCTGACGCTAGGGTTCATTGGGTCTTTGGACGACTCGGTGTCCCACGCAAAAACAAAATTACTATTTAGTTTCAAAACTTATTAATCTCAACTTCTTTAATTTTAGTTCCTTAAAAGCTCTGTGTGAGTGAATAGCAATAGGATTGGAGCGCTCCAAGCGGCGAGTAGTGAAACTAATTGTATTCTAAAGGATGTATCCCTGATCTACAGAGGGCGCTGATTGTTTTTTCTTTCATTGTATGGCGATACTGAACAACTTTTTCTATGGCGGCTGTGATGGGAAACGAAAAAATTTTGTATGGAAGATCGAAAAAATATTCACGTTTCTCAACATTGCCCCCAGAGAAAAAGTTGTTCAGTTTCACGGTCTGAGCACGCCTTTAAAGTTTTCGTTACACCGTCCCTTACACCCTGTATATAGTATCGATTATCAGAGCGTATTTAAATTACACCTTACAATGTTCTTGAACTTAAAGGTCTTTCACGGAGTCATTTAAAAACTGATCCATACGTAACGGCTACTTTTAAGTCTCTGTTACAGGGCCCCACCCAAGTCTGCTATTTTTCTATCATTGTAACGCCATCGAAACTCAACTGTCATTCCATTGCCATTGTGACTTTCTATACTTGAAACTGTTAGCAGATTACGAAATTACCAAAATCACCAAACTGATATCCAATCGACATCCAAATGAAACAATTTCCATTTAGCAGACTTAGGGCCCATAGCAGCGAATTATCTTACATACATACATACATATATCACGCCTTTATCCCTTACGGGGTAGGCAGAGCGTTAACGGCCGTAAAAATACGGTCGCTATCGCCACGTCTGACATTTTTGAGGATTGTTTTCCAAGGTTATTTCTGAAAACATGTGTATCACTATAGTGACAGGTTGTCAGCCTGTTGCCTAAAAATTGTAATACACCAATACTCTCGAGTCCCTAAGTCGCCTCTTACGACACCCACGGGAATTGACGGGAAGGATGTGGGGTGATACTATTCTAAGCCAGCATCACACGGCATTATCTTGATTAAACATGACGCCATTTTTTTTTCAGACTACAGTGCCCCACCGGTCGACAGCTACCTACCGCCATCTTTCGGGCAGGCAGCACAATCAGCTGGTTATCATCAAGGTTCTCATGACAGCTATCACGATCATGAATCGTACGACAATGGGAATGACCATGGGCATGAAAACGAAGTCGTAAGTTATTTTCTCGATAGTTCTTATTTATCCATATTAAATACAAATGGCATTTATTGTCAATTCCTTATCCATATTACTCGTATACCATTCATTCCATGAGATCTATGATCCAGAAATGTATACGGTAAACTTTCGTAGGTAATATATCCAGCAATATCTACGAAAATAAAAAAATCTAGTGATAATAAAATACATTTATTCGTGAACAAAGGTCAAAACCAAAACAGTAATATATGTACGATTAATTGCAGACAATTTTTTTTTATTGCCTATTACCAAAATTAAGCGGCTTTCCATAATAATTGTATATAAGATACGAATTGACTGGTTTTAATCTAAATATATTATTTTCTACGGAATAGAAGATTTCTCCATAGTCTCCATATATAATACTGCTTGGAAAGAAATCTATTTTTGACAATTTTTTCGCGGTACCATTTTTACAATCGATATCATACATACCTTCTTCGTTAATACCAATAATTTTCTCATCATCTAAAATGAAATGGTCAACCATGTTTAAATCATTATTTTTAACAATTTCATGGTCATTAGAAAAACAGTAAACGCCACACAATGTAACATAATGTATATTATTGTGATAGTCTACTTCAAATCCCATCACAGTCCTCATATTACCAATTCTAACAACCGTCTTATAATTATTATAAACTTTATAAATCATGTGCGAGTTAGCATCTAAAACATACATTTCATTTTTTCTAATTACAATTCTATGAATATTTATGTTATATAAACCAATATTTTTAGCTTCTTTTTCGATTGGATCGTATTTATAAAGTCCATTTTCAGAACCAAAATATACGTCACCAGATTCAGAATCGACAGCTGTCGCTTTATTTTTCTCAATTCCTTTAATTTTCATTGCTTGTTTTGTAATAACATTTACAAAGGCTCTTCCTGAATTTTGTATCGTATCGTCCATGTACATGAAAAATAAGTTTCTGCTTGCCGAATCATACGCTAACTCTTTTGGGTCGGTAAATTTGTTAGTCAGCAATTCTTCTTTATATAATCTGCTCCCTAATTTGCGTAAAGGACTATCCGTGAATATATATTGCACCCGAACTGCAGTGCATGTTGTAAACAAGAATATTAATATCTTTATTACACTTGTCATAGTTGACTTGACATTAACTAAACGCGTGTATTGTAGCAAACCTTATGTCACATACTGAGATTTATTTATTTACAATGTTTAGGTTAAATGTTATCTTATAACATTATCAGTATTCCTACTAGTCTTTATATTTCTTATAAAATGACTCTTATATTAAAGAGTATAAGATCTACGTAATTCCAGTTACTGTTATTGTTTTGACCACTAATTATCGTGGAAAGGACGTTTGAGGACTATCTGAATAATGTTTTGGATTTATCAATGTCAACCAATCATAATATTATTATGTTGGGATGAGGGACAAGGGCCATGTGCCTGAAATTAGAGTTTTAGGTAGATTTAGACTGTTCAAATGTATGTAATAGAAGTCAGAAGATCTACTAGTTCCAAAATAGTAGCCCCTCTTCATTGACAATTTCTACAAACATTTACGTATAATGTATTTGAAAAAAATTGGTCAACGGCAAATTCTTGTCATAACACAAGAGGATCTTATCTAGTTTAGGAATTGAATGTTCAAACCATAAAAATAAAGTATCCGTAAATTTTCTTAGGAAAAGGAAATAAAAATCCAAATACCTGGTAATTTCTATGCTAATTTATTTTTCATTTAGCAAGACTTATTTCTATTTGGCTTTAACATCACCAGCTGAGTAGCATCAGCATAAATCATATTATTGCGACTGTCAAACGCTAAACCAAAAGCATCGTCTATATCAACCACTTTCTCTAATCCAGATTCGGCTTTTTTGACAAGATATATTCCGTCATTTACACACACATAAACCTTATCATTAACATCTGTAGTAATACCTCTAATACTCAAAGATTCTGATGATTTTATTAAAACAGACTTATAACTCTCTTTCTTTTGACTATATAAACCCGAATTATTTGTGTAAAACATATTGTCATTTTCATCAATTAAGAAATGATCCACTTTTGTATCTTCCAAGTCCTTAAATCTAACAGTTTCTCCATTTGACACTGTATAAAAAAATTGTGAGGGAAATTCAGAAAAATACAATACGTCTTTAAAAAACACCGTCCAAATATCTTTTCCTTCTTCAGCATATAATTCAGCTATCTTATTTCTATGGTCGTATTTGTATATTCCGTTACCTCCTCCAATGTATACATCGTGAGTTTTTGGGTCCACAGTGTGAGCGAAACCATCTTTTACTCCATTTATGTTTTCAAAATCTTTAGTATGAATATTCAAACGAGCGCTTTGAAATTCTTCATCGTTGAGGTTGTAGCTAAAGTATAAGTTATCCGACGCATGGTCCATGGCTAATAAGTAAGGTCTATCCAATCCTATCTTCAAAACTTCTTTTTCGTGGTAAACATCATTAATCATAACACCTTCGCAATCGGTTTCATTGGATTCAACACCGTTCTCCTTTAGGCTTTTTGCCTTGGTCACGACAAGTATCGATAATATTACTGTTGCTAGCTTCATTTTTGAGCCTGAAAAACAAAATCATTAATTACTCCACTTATCGTGTTTAGATATCTCATGTTATGTTATTTCAATAATCATTGATCACGTAAAATCAAAATATTATACCTACGTAATAATCCGACAGTCGCAAAAGCTAGCATTTGACAATAAATTAATGTTAATGAATAAATAGGCAATTATTAAATGATAATAGCATATTTACCTCGTCCTATCGAAGTTAGGAGTTAACTAAACCACTTGAACATAAGGCTAGAGATTTTCGAGTTACTGAACAGAGAAATATATGGAGAGGTTCGATTTCTGATAATGCTCAATATTGGATGAGTTTTCTCTTAATCTAGATTTAAATTTTATTTTTGTTGTCATTTTACTTGTGTTCTTGATACTATCAATGACTTATGCGTGAAATTATTTTAACAATAAACTCTAAGTTTGAAAAATATATTGTACTAATTCTCGTGAATCTTAAAACATTACATTGCTTCCCTTGCAATAGTATCAAATCAGACATACAAATAATAAAAAGAAATTAAATGCGACTCCACAATCTAAAGTAGTTTAACTTGTTATTGATTACAATAACAATATGTCAAAGTTTATCATAATGTTGGTGTTATATGATAGTTAGGTAATTATTTGCCATTCCATACCTAGTCAAATATTTTCAGGTCCTTAAATGCTTTTTTATAGTCGACTCCGACACAGAAACGGGATAAGGCAAGGAGAATGATGATATATTTTTTTAAGTCAATAATACGTATTGACTTAACAGTATACATCGCCTTCACTACTTTACAATCCCCATTTTAAATGCTGTGTAAAAATATGGTCGCCAACGCCACATCTGAGAGATTGATGGCTGTTACAGACGATTCGTATTATTATAGTGACAGGTTGCCAACTTGTCGCCTAAAATGCAATACATATGAAACCCAGTCTCTTAATCGCCCCTTACGAGACCCACGGGAAAGAAATAGGGTGATGCTATTCTAAGCCGGCATTACTCGCTGTAAGAGTGATCTATGATAGTGATGATATTTATTTACATTTCCTTTACAGCCTAAATCCTACGAATTCGGCTATTCAGTAAAGGACGCGCAGTCTGGCAACGACTACGACAGGCACGAGACTTCAGATGGCAACACAGTGAGAGGGGAATACCGAGTCGCTTTGCCAGATGGAAGAACACAGATCGGTGAGATATTTTACTTTTTATTTATTTTATTTAAGAAGTACTGAAAGTATAAACGCTGAACATGCCCAGTTACTTCGGAGACTATCAGACTATACGGACTGACGTTTAGATGCGTACGGATCGCGCTAGTACAAACCGGACTACAGTACAGACAGGGGACTGTCTGTGCTGTAGTCGGGTTGGAACATTAAATTATGCTACAAAGGCGACTACAACACAGACATCATCGATGCCAAGTTAACGATTGTAATTGTTATTAAACGATTACCTAATGATGTTTTAATGATAAATTAAAGTTTAATGATATTATAATTATGAATAACCAATCATAATGAACAGTTAATGAAATGATTAATGATAATTTTAATGATTAATCACACTTAAGTGATTAATGAAATTTTAATGAGAAATGATGTTTTTAATGATTAATGAAATTTTAATTATAAATTCAAAAGCCACTCAAGCTCAAACATAGGTTTGTTAGGTAAAACCTATCCTAACCTGGCGTCGTCGCCAGGTTAGGTTAGGTTAGGTTAGAACTGCGTCCACAACGCACGAGCCGAGCGAGCGGAGCGAGCGTGCCCCGGCAGGGGCCGGCGATGTGCCAGAACCGACACAGGGCATTTCAAAACTAATGTAATTGCGAAGAGGCTGGTATGAGTGCTCTGTGTTGTAGTCGGGTTTGTACGTCCGAACTCTGTACCAACCAGACTACAACACAGAGTATGGATGTCTGTGTTGTAGTCGGGTTTGTATTTACGCGTACGGATCAACAAGCTTGGCTCAGGGATTATATTGAATACCAGACGTCTGGATTTAAGATAAAATATTTAATTTGCCAAAATATTACCTACCTTCCCTTTAAACTAACACTTTTATCAAACAAGCGTTTTAATAAACCGTTGCTAATAATGTGTGTGTATGTTGCACGTTTCCACAACTTTTAAAAAGACTTGCTATTTTCACCGAATAAAACAATAATACAGGGTGTAAAAAAAATTGCTGCAAATATTTTAAGGGGTGAACCAGCCCATGAAACTGAACAACTTTTCCTAAGTAATATAGGCCGAAATAAGAAAAAAAATTGCATCTCCCATTAAAAATTACCGACCGATCAACCTTGGCCTATGTTTCTTAGGGAAAGTTGTTCAGTTTCATGGGCTTATTCACCCCGCAGCTAATATTTTTACACCTTATATTTCAACTCATGGTTAAGATTAGAAATCAAATCTGTTTTAGGTGTATTTATGCGTGTTTTTGTTTATCCGCTGTGAACACGACTTTTTACCTTTCAGTGACGTACCACGCGGACTGGAAGACTGGTTTCCACGCAGACGTGAGATACGAAGGCGAAGCTCATTACCCGGAAGCCACTCACAATGAATACAATCAACAACAACGAGGTTGGTAAACAATTTATAAAAAAAGACAAGAGAATAGGTACAGAGCTTAGGAAATATAGGGTGTAAAAATATTAGCTGCAAATATTTTTAGTTCATGAAACTGAACAACTTTACCCAAGAAACATGGGTCAAAATATGAAAAAAAAAATTTGGACCTCACATATGAACTGACTTGGTCAGTCGGTCTCTCTCTCTTTACGTGTGGGACATCGACTCGTCCAACAACACAATGAACCCTGGTGTCAGAATTTTTCAACCGCCTTCTACATGCTGCAGGCTTCTGACATGGTTGTGTAACGGTCAGTCGGTAATTTTGTATGGGAGGTCCAAAATATTTTGTCATATTTCAACCTATGTTCCTCGAGGAATGTTCTTTAGTTTCATGGGCTAATTCATCCCCTAAAATATTTGCAGCTAATATTATTACACCTCGTATAATTTGAGACGATTCGCCTTGACGTTTCATAGTCGAATCAGCTCAAATTAAGATGTTTAAGGGCAGCGTATGACAGATACTTATAATTAAAACGTTTTTCGTTGATACAGACACAGCTAAATAGAATTAAAAATTGACGTTGAAATCTTTTTATTGCTGCAACGCCATCTATATTTCATAGCAGAAATCTTTTCACTTCTTCCAATACGACATTCCATTTTTTACAGCTGGTTACAACTACAACGCCCCCTCAGACTTCAGTGGCTCCCTCACCGGTTTTGGCGCGAACAGAAATTCTTATAGAGCGCCATCTACCGCTTACGGACCTCCAGGATACCACTGATTGGCTACTCGCTTTATACATACAGGGTGTAAGCGACGGTGTAACGAAAACTTTGCAGGCGTGATCAGATCATGAAACTGAACAACTTTTTCTATGGGAGCTATGTTGGTAAACATAAAAAAAATTCGACCATACAAAGTTCCCGATCAACTGACAGACTTTGTATGGAAACACGAAAAAAATTTTTCGTTTCCCAACATAGCCCCCATAGAAAAAGTTGTTCAGTTTCATGGTCTGAGCACGCCTGCAAAGTTTTCGTTACACCGTCCCTTACACCCTGTATAGTGTAAAAATATGATAGGACGCCGATTCTGACGCAAGCATTCCTTAGCATTTTTTTTACTTTTTTATGTAAAGAAAAATACGACAGCTTACAGCAACTATGTTGTAAAATAATTACAGATTTATTAGCCGATTATTGTACATAAAGAAAAACTAAATTTTGTTATTAAATACAGTATTATTAGTAAATATAAGTCACCCACCATAGTTACCATTTTTAGTAGGTATTGGGACACCGGGCCGTTGGACGAATCGGTATCCCATACGGAAAGAGAGTAGGTATTAAGTAATAAAGCAATTTAATAGAGAACAGTTTTTCTGATAAAAGCCCACTATGTAACTAAAATGAACTATGAAAAAATATGTAATATTTTTTACCATAATGAGCAGTTTTAAGACAAAAAAAACCTTTGAAAGTACAAAAGTAGAAACCTACTAAAAACTAGAAGTAAGTTAATCGTTAAAAGATTTTGTACCATTAATGTTTTTTATAATGTAATGACAAATTAAATGATAATTTCTAAACTGATTTTTATTTTTCACCAATGATTCTATCTGAATAAAGAGAATTATGAAAATGAGAAAGAGAGATATGAAAATTATCAACCCACCAAGTCAATTTGTATGGGATGTCCAAAAAATTTTCCCATATTTCGACCTATGTTTCTTGGGGAAAGTTGTTCAGTTTCATGGGCTGATTCACCCCTTAAAATATTAGCAGCTAACATTTTTCCACCTTAAAATTGCTTTTTGCTATTGAATAATAATAATATCTATCGCCATGATAGACACAAGCCAAGCACAACATAGAGTCACGGTAATATTATCTATACAGTATTGTAACTCGGCCGTGTCCTTGAAATAAGTGCCTACAGCCGCGCGATACGTAAGCATGTGATAGGGCTGTCACTGTCACCGAGTGTCGCCTACCTACAGCGTTTTATTTGCATATCTGCCTAATTTGAGTTTTTATCTAGTTTTGAGATTGTAAATTTATAACTTTTTTTTAAATTAGCACTGATACATAGTAACAATATAAAATATAATTACAAACTTTGTCAAACAATGTCAACAATCAAACAATGTCATACGAGTAACTAGTATATTTTGAGTGAAAATTCGCGCGGTTAAAAACCAGCACACCGTCCTTTCGTCACCACGGTACACACGCGACTGTTAGCATGCCGAGCGCATGCCGAGATCCAAGCGCGTAGGTATAGCTCGCGCGCCGTCCGTTTGTATGGAGTTAGAATACTGTATAGATAATATTACCGTGTCACGTAGAGTACAGTCGACAAAGTTTGTGCCAGTTAGTTCAGCTACTGCATAAGCGATGGCGCTGTTTCTTTTCATTTGAATATTTTGTAAAGAACATTGTTGTACAAAACGTTCAATACTAAAATAGCCATCCGTTTTTACTCGGTATAATAGTTAAAACAGTAAAACCTTATAAATATTTAGCTATTTAGTTAGCGTACTATTCAGGGTAATTCTGTCAATCTCAGTGACAAGAGCTTCTAGCGCAGCAACTGACCTGAGGGTTTCAAGAAAACAATACCTATATGTTTTTTCTATTAGATTTTTTTTATTTTAAAAGTTTTAGGAGCACCAACGGCAAAAGTATTTTCTGTAACTGAATCCAAATCTTATTAAAGATAGGACAATATATTAGACAGCAGGGTCAGCAGGCATAGGTTGGGTGATTGGACGGGTTGGACGGATGATAAAAATATCCAAAAAAAATGTTAACTAAAGGCAAGGCAGTATAGCCACAAACCTTCACCTGTCCAGGTGTGCGTTCGAGATGTTCCACTTACTAGAAATATTATCGATTGACAGTTCATAAACCCCCGTTCAAGAGTGACTTTACCACTGACCTAAAATTAGCTGTGAACTGATTTTTGCTACAATGTTGGTAGCACTCATTAAAAAAATCAACATTTTTGCGCTGGCAGTCAAGGAAAGCAGTTACGAAAGTACGCGATAGGTGGCATGGCACCGTCAATTAGGGCCGCTAAACTAGCTGTTATTTGTATGGGACAACCTATCCAGTGCCTAGATAACTTCATATCAATGGACATTACTATGCGAAACTACTTTCACTCTCGAACGGGGGGAACTGTGAGTTGAGAAAATTTATAGTAAGTCTCGAACGCACCCCAATGGACAACTGTCAAATAAGAAAAAAAAATCAAAGGAGGCGTAATGTATAAAGAAGGGGGTATAATAGTATCTCGTGTTATTATCATCATAAGGTTTTTGTAACTAAAATATATTTTCTTCTGGCATAAGTATGTTTTACAAGGGTAATTTCTAGGCTTATTTAGTTTCTTTTCCTTGAAGCACAGTGGTTACGAGACAAGCGTGCAAATATTGTTGATTTTTCCTCCAGAAAACCAAGTGTTTTTGGTAATCTTATAAAGTAAGTTCCTAAATATTATTATTAATGTGTGGTAATTATATAAATTACTAGCGCCCTGCCCCAGCGGCTGCGCCCGCTGCAGCTCTTTTTCCCGTGGGTATAAGGATTTTTCCCGGCAAGTATTATACTTAAAAAACCTTCCTCTTGAATCTTTAAAGAAAAAACCTGCTGTAAAATCCGTTGTGAAGTTTAAAAGATTTAAGCAAACATACATACAGACAGACGCGAAAAGCGACTTTGCTTTATACTATGTAGTAATATAAAATAATTACGATTAGAGTTCTCTTTAACAGGCGATTATAGATTTGTTTCTGCATATAACTAACGCTGCCCTTTTTTAAATTCTTCTACCTAAAATCGTTTTTTCTATGTATAATATGTATTTATTAACACAAAAAAGTACATAAGTATTAGTATCAGCTATCCAGTTTCCATAGTACAAGCTATGCTTAATTTGGGCCGAGATAATGCTGTGTGAATTGTCCAGAAAATTTATTTAAAATCGTAAAATTTTAATGGAGTGTAAGTACCTTGCAATGCTCAGAATATTATTATTAGGGTTATTATCATCATCATTCTCTTTGCCTTTTCCATTCCTCTGTCGGGGTCGGCTACCTAACCTAGGGGATTTGATGTGGACCAAGTTTTTACATAGAGCGACTGCTATCTGACCTTTGCAACCCGAAGACTAACCTGGCCATTCTGTATTGTTTAAGATATGTACATACATACAGTCGCGAATAAGCAACTTTATACTAGTAGTGATATTTTAAGTGTATAAACTTTTATAAAAAAAAATGTTTCTGAAAACCTCTCATCAAAAAATCATAACTTTTATCATAGTTCAATATAATACCTATGAAAATTTTAATTGAATTTCAAACAATCACATTAGTAAACCTCATAATTAATTAATACTCACTATTATATGATTGGATATTTATCTACTATTATTTAGGAAGGATTATGTTTATATAGGGTGTTAAGGCTAACTTTTTAAGGGGTGAACCAGCCCATGGAACAGAACAACTTTCCCCGAGTAACATGAAAAAAAAATTTGACCTCCCAATCCTCCCATACAAAATTACCAACCTACTAAGTTATTTTGTATGGGAGATCCTCAGAATATTCTCCTATTTCTCCTATGTTTTTTGAAAAAACTTGTTCAGTTTCATGGGCTGATTCATCCCTTAAAATATTTGCAGCTAATATTTTTACTTCTATGTAGAAAAATTAAATAATTTATTTTCTCAAAAATAAGCACTCACAGAAGTTATAGTTATATAACAACAAACTACACTATAGTGAATTCAATGCCAATGTGCTCAATGACTGTAGTCCGGGGTTATTTGCCATTGACTCGAAAAGGAGAAGAAAAATGCTGTGTAATGCCGGCTTAAGATACCATCAGCCCATTCTTTGCCACAATAGATCTGCAAAGGTCGCAGTGGCTGTTGATCTTTTCTGGACCAACCCCTGTTCTATCAAATAATCACCCTATTTCTCTCATATGCATTACAACTATAGTCTGTAAAATATAGGATGATCCCTGTGACGTTTGTGACCTTGGAGCAACTAGGACAATGGACCTTATGTCATCGCATTTGCTCCAAGGTCACAAACGTCACAGGGATCATCCTATATTTTACAGACTTATAGGTACGCTGACAACCTGTCACTACAGTGACACACAACTTATCTGAGACCACTCTCAAACATGTGTCAGACATGGTGATAGCGACCGTATTTCATGGTTGTTAGCTAGAAATAAAGACGTGATTTGTGTAAGTCTATGAATTCATCCTAATTGAGATTTCTGTAATTTTTCAGATGGTGTACATGAAGCGGAAATGTTTTTCCTCAAGGAAACATCTCATACTACTGTTTTTAATGACGGTACTGGGTACTATTTACTACATTATATTCCATTTGCTGGCGGTGGAAAGAATTATCGACTTGGATTATACTAGGCAGTAAGTTTTAAAAATAACTATTTTAGAATGACCCAACATGCATGCTATGTGTTTTTTTTAGTCTTTGAATTACAGCATGAGGTACTTAGTGTTTGATTACATAGTAATCTATAGATTAGAAGCACCCGAAGTTTCTAATTTTCAGATCTAAAAGTTGCGATTCCTAGAATACCCAATTACCAAATTAAATTCCTAGAATATCCAATTCCAAACAGTCTAATTCCGAAAATGTCCAATTCCCAAAACGAAATGTCTCATTACCAAAATGTCCAATTCCCAAAATGACCAATCTCAAAAATGGCCAATCACTATAACTTCAGTTCATCAAACTGAACTACTTCTACTATGGATTTCTATGTCTTAAATTACAGTTTGGAAAATGAATTGAATACAATATATTTTTTTTAATTTTTTGTTATACATTTTACATAATAATATTTATAGCATTTGTGCTATAATGTGATTTTCTTGTAACAAACTCTCAACTATTTGATATCGGCTTTGTTATGATTATAAATGAATTTGTTACACATCAAGGACAATTGATATTATTCTTATTATACATATTAATCCATATAATAAGTACTATTGTAATTGTTACTTGTTGTACCATACAGGGTGTAAGAGATGGTGTAAATTTTTTTCAACCTTCCATACAAAATTCCCGATCAGCTGAGTGACTTTGCATGGAAAGTAAAAAAAATATTTTCGTTTCCCAACATAGCCCCCATAGAAAAAGTTGTTCAATTTCATGATCTAATAACGCCTGCAAAGTTTTCGTTACACCGTCTCTTACACCCTGGATGTATGTATGTATATACATAACATACTATTCTTCAATGTTTTACAGTTTTACACTATGTAAGAGAATGATTTACTATTATTCATTTGCATGGAATGTGATTAGGAAAATAATAATTGATATAGATATAACAATAGATATTTATAAAATATTAATATGACACAATAATAGGTATTTGTAATATTTATTTTATTTCTTAACAGCCAGACATCTGAAATAGCCTAATAAAAATCTACTACAGAATCCACAATAGTACACTCTTTCTCTTTTCGTGTGGAACACCGAGTCGTCCAACGACCCAATGTACCCTAGTGTCTGAATTTTTTAACCGCCTTCTACAAGTAGCAGGCTTTTGACATGATTGTGTAACGACCGCCGTCTAAGTAATCATAAACAGCAACCGGGACGCGTTAGTACAAACCGGACTACAGCACAGACAGGGGACTGTCTGTGCTGTAGTCGGGTTGGAACATTAAATTATGCTACAAAGGCGACTACAACACAGACATCATCGATAAATGATCAATGCCGAGTTAACGATTGTGATTGTTATTATTTTAGCGATTACCTAATGATGTTTTAATGATAAATTGTAGCTTAATGATATTTTAAATGATGAATAACCAATCATAATGAATAATTACTGAAACGATTAATGATAATTTTAATGATTAATCATACGTAAATGCTTAACGAAATTTTAATGAATAATGGCATTTTAATGAATAATGGCTTTGTAATGATTAATGATATTTTAATGATTAATGATATTTTAATGATTAATGATATTTTAATGTATAATGATATTTTAATGATTAATGATATTTTAATGATTAATGATAATTTTAATGATTAATCATACGTAAATGCTTAACGAAATTTTAATGAATAATGGCATTTTAATGATTAATGACATTTTAATGATTAATGGCTTTGTAATGATTAATGATATTTTAATGATTAATGATATTTTAATGGTTAATGATATTTCAATGATTAAGGATATTTTAATGATTAATGATATTTTAATGATTAATGATATTTTAATGATTACTGATATTTTAATGATTAATGATATTTTAATGATAAATACAAAAGCAACTCAAGCTCAAACATAGGTTTGTTAGGTTAGAACTGCGTCCACAACGCACGAGCCGAGCGAGCGGAGCGAGCGTGCCCCGGCAGGGGCCGGCGATGTGCCAGAACCGACACAGGGCATTTCAAAACTAATGTAATTGCGAAGAGGCTGGTATGAGTGCTCTGTGTTGTAGTCGGGTTTGTACGTCCGAACTCTGTACCAACCAGACTACAACACAGAGTATGGATGTCTGTGTTGTAGTCGGGTTTGTATTTACGCAACCGGGACCTAAGGCTTAATGTGCCATCCGAAACACGGAACCATCTTTCTTACGGACAATCTGGTGGTTCAGCCCGCAATGTCCTAACCATATTGGAAACAAATTCGCAAAGTGATGAATATGAATTTTGCGAGTAGAGAAAATATCTCAGGCGAGTGAGATAATAGTTAGACATGAGCAATCTAATTATATGCAATTGCATACACTATCTTGTCTACACTTGTTTCATATAGTTTTCTTGATTTTTCGCCGTGTGATGCCGGCTTAGAATAGCATCACCCCACATCCTTCCCGTGGGTGTCGTAAGAGGCGACTAAGGGACTCGAGAGTATTGGTGTATTACAATTTTTAAGCGACAGACTGACAACCTGTCACTATAGTGATACACATGTTTTCTGAAACAACCCTGGAAAACAATCCTCAATAATGTCAGACGTGGCGATAGCGACCGTATTCATACGGCTAGTAACGCTCTGCCTACCCTGCAAGGGATAAAGGCGTGATATATGTATGTATGTTCTTGATTTTACGGGAAGCAACTCACGAGTCCGACGCAGCGTCCAATATATCTAAATGTCTTCATCGCTGTCACTCTCTTGATATCCCATCGTAATATATTGCAAATAATTTACTTTATCAAATACTAGCAGGCCCGCCCAGCTGGACCCGCTGTAGCTTATTTTCCCGTGGGGATGAGATGTTTTCCCGGCAAGTATTCTACATAAAAACCTTTCTCTTGAATCACTCTATCTATTAAAAAACCTGCATCAAAATCCGTTGTGTATTTTTGAGGATTTAAGCAAACATACATACATACAGACGCGAAAAGCGACTTTGCTTTATACTATGTAAGTGATATACGTAATAAGTAACAGTAAACAAACTGTAATTTGTACAAAAGACACGACATAACACGGATGACAACTGTAGTGGAGTCGTTGGACGACTCGGTATCCCACACGAAAAAGAAGTAGAAGACTCGCCTGCGTCTCGTGTGATAAACAGCCTCTCACATTCTAATGCCCCCTATTATACGACAGTTGCATTGACTACTATTCATCAGAGACCTCATACGTCTATGACAGACGATTCAATCAGAGTCTGAAGCAAGACTACAGACACTGCGTTGCCTGGGACGCAATTATGGAAAACGCAGGGTTGGAAACCTGCGCCATACTCTCGGCCTCCCTGGCTGACTCCACAGGAACGACGAGTCGATACGTGCGGAGCCAGGTCGGCTGCAGGAGTCTACCGCACGTTAGACCTCTGTTACACGAGCCTGACGGAACCCCGTTCCAGGTTTAGTGTGGAGTTGTCCTTCTCCAGGACCAGTCTTGGGTCGGAATAATCCCTCGCCTCTTACGACCTCATGGGAAGAGAGGGGTGGTGCTATTCTACTCTGCCGACACCACACTGCACTCTTTTACATTAACGTAAAAACGCGATAAAACATCTCATATCGCTATTTCATTGGCTAGGTAGTTAATCAATGTTGTCTGAAACTTGCAATGCCGTAAAATTTATGAGAATTTTTCATCACAATTCGTGTGGAATCGACAGCATATAAACGGTTAATTTTTTTTATAGGTATTGTTTGTGTACGAAACTCTTGCATATTTAAAAACTGAAGAGCGTATAATCGCTCCGGGTTTTTTAGCCTTTTTAACAGACTTGATAAAAAGGAGGTTCTCAGTTTGACCTGTTTGTATGTATATTTGTCCGCGATTATCTCGCGTTTGGATGAACCGAATATGATGCGGTTTTCAGAAAAGTCCTTCGAATCTCTTTAAAAATAAATAAATTATTATACAAATGTATTACCCTGTTTTCTTTCTAAGTAATCCTAGAGCTATTATGCCCCTTGAGTTTGTAATGATACCCATACATACAGGGTGTAAGGGACGCTGTAACGATAACTTTGCAAACATGATCAGATCATGAAACTGAACAACTTTTACTATAGGGGCTATGGTGGGAAACAAAAACTTTTTTCCAAGTTTCCATACAAAGTATTTCGTATTCTTTGCTATTACTCGACACCTTTATTGGCACAAATTTATTATTTTACTTTACCAGCAATATTTACTTTTGTTTACTTTTTATTTAGATTAGCACTCGGGCTATCAACAATTGATAAAAACGAGAAAATAATACATCTCGAATTACCCAAGTACCAAGCTTTGTTCAAGTACTCACCAAAGAGCCAAAGTTTGCACCAGAATTCGCAAAAACAGGCAAATTTGCACCAGAATTTGCAAAAACAGGCAAATTTGCGCCAGAATTTGCAAAAACAGGCAAATTTGCACCAGAATTCGCAAAAACAGGCAAATTTGCACCAGAATTTGCAAAAACAGGCAAATTTGCACCAGAATTCGCAAAAACAGGCAAACTTCCACCAAGTTTTTCCAACGTTATCAACCTCATGGCAAGATTTATTGAAACAGGAAAAATGGCGCCAATATTCGCCAATGCGACTACATAAGCAAAACATTTTTTCACTGAGAACGTTAAAACAATTCCCAAAGCGTCCGAAATTTAAGATCCATTTCAGGTAAAGAGTCAAATATTTTTGGGCTTTAAAAGTTCATAACTATTATCAACAGTTGTATAAAGTCAACAACTGCATATAAGGAGGAGCCTTCCATTAATCACGTGATTTTCGAAAGGGGGGGTCTACCTACATACACACACACACAAATCACGCCTTTATTCCTTGCGGGGTAGGCAGAGCGTCAACGATCGTAAAATTACGGTCGTTAACGCCACGTCTGACAAGCATTGAGGGCCTTTGCAGATAATTAGTGCATCACTGTAGTGACAGGTTGTCAGCCTGTTGCCTAAAATTGTAATACACGTGAAACCCTCGAGTCCCTTAGTTGCCTTTTACAACACCCGCGGGAAGAAATGGGGTGATGCTATTCTAAGCCGGCATCACACGGCCAACATAGTATCACGAAATATCACACAGGGGAGGGGTTATTATTATGTATCACGTTATGTGTTGTTATCAGGCTAACAACCTGTCACTATAGTGATACACATGTTTTCTGAAACAACCTTCGAAAACAATCCTCGAAAATGTCAGACGTGGCGATAGCGACCCTATTCTTACGGCCGTTAACGCTCTGCCTACCCCGCAACGGATAAAGGCGGGATATATGTATGTATGTATGTATCACATTATGTAAGTTTTAATGACTTACGTTGTTGTTGATTTGGTAGAGGATTGGGCCTCTACGTTTCGGCTGTTTACGAATAGCCTTCTTCCGAAGGTCGACAGATCACACACGCCCGCTCGTCCCAGCCCGCGTCGTAAAAAAATCACGTGTATTAATTTGCCCTCTTTTTAACGTTACCAAACGTTTTATAACAATAAATGAAATTAGTTTGTTTTTTCACCACACGCCAATTTATAGTTGCCGTGCTATGGTGTGACTTTGCTTCGCTAAGATTTTTTTAAAATACTTTTTTTTGGTACTAAACAATACAAGTAATATAGGAGAAAGAGGAGGGGGGAGAATAGTCAAATATCACCTCGCATCACCAAGAGGAGGGGTAAAAAAAAACATCACGTGATTAATGGACGGTCCCTAAGCTTTTTAAAATAAATTGTTGTATAAAAACAAAAACAAGCATATCAGCTTCTTAAAACAAACAGTTGTATAAAAACAACATGCATTTAAGCTTTTTAAAACAAACAGTCGTATAAAAACAACATGCATTATAAGCTTTTTAAAAACAAACAGTTGTATAAAAAACACATGCATAGGTATAAGCTTTTTAAAACAAACAGTTGTATAAAAACAACATGCATCATAAGCTTTTTAAAACAAACAGTTGTATAAAAACAACATGCATAAGTATAAGGTTCTTAAAACAAACAGTTGTATAAAAACAACATGCATCATAAGGTTTTTAAAACAAACAGTTGTGTAAAGACAACATGCATCATAAGCTTTTAAACAGTTGTGTAAAGACAACATGCATCATAAGCTTTTAAACAGTTGTGTAAAGACAACATGGATCATAAGCTTTTTAAAACAAACAGTTGTATAAAGACAACATGCATTTAAGCTTTTTAAAACAAACAGTTGTGTAAAAACAACATGCAATAAAAGCTTTTTAAAATAAACAGTTGTATAAAGACAACAGCTGCATTCAGGGCTTGAAACCGGTTTAAAATGTATCGGTTTTAAAAGGGTTTTGGTTAAAAATCACTTGATGTATATTCGAAGAGTGAGCTGTTCAAAAACATAAATAAACCGATTTAAGATAAAACTGCAAATGTTATGTCACGGACAGCGCGGTGGACAATTGTTTATTTGTTCTATAAATGCGTATAAACCGGTTAAACCCTATATAAACCGGTAAATTGACGCGAAGCCTTTTAATTTTTCTCTATGAATAAAACCGGTTTTTAGGTTACGGTAGATCCAAACCGTAAAGAAACACTCTTTATGTACTTATGGTGATACCGGTTTTAAAACTAAACCGGCAAACAAGCTTCTTAAAACAAACAGTTGTATAAAGACAACAACTGCATATAAGGTATAAAAATATTAGCTGCAAATATTTTAAGGTGTGAATCTGCTCATGAAACTGAACAACTTTCCCCGAGGCACATAGGTCAATATATGAAAAAAAATTATGGACCTCCCATAAAGAACTGATTATTGATTACAAATTGATTTAGGCTGGTTTCAGAGCGGCGCGTCTCAGCAGCGCTGCTCGGGCGCGCGTCTGGGCAGCGAGCGCGTTCGCTGTGAAACGACATTCAGACGCGCGCGCTTCGTTGTGGTGTACGGTCGAGTGCAGAGAATCATTATGCCAGCAAACGTAATCACTATATTAGCTATATACGTTATATGGAAAAGAGTGCAACAACGACGTCTAAAAAGATTGCAAGTCGACGCTACTGGCAATCGAAGGAGATCCGACCGCGGCGCGGCCTAGACGCGGCCCAAGACGCGTCACTATGAAACGCTACATACAATCTAGTGTAATGCGAGGCGCGCGCGGCTGGGCAGCGCTGCCGAGACGCGTCGCTCTGAAACCAGCCTTAGTCGGTTGGTAATTTTGTATGGGAGGTCCATAATTTTTTTCATACCTCGACCTATGTTCCTTGCAGAAAGTTGTTTAGTTTCATGGGCTGGTTTACCCCTTAAAATATTAGCAACTAATATTTTTACACCGTTTTTTTTTCGTTGAAATACGTTTATTACGCGAATCTATTCACGTAATTGTGAGTGGACTTAATGTGTGTTCCCTGTGTACCCAATATCATTTCCCCATCACGGAGACAACGAGATATTATTAGGAGCTATTCCTAGTGTCGAGTTTTCATACAAACGTATTCTCCTGTTTTCTTTCCGAGTATTGCCGTGTGATGCCGGCTTAGAATGCATCACCCCACATCCTTCCCGCGGGTGTCGTAAGAGGCGACTAAGGGAATCGAGAGTATTGGTGTATGTATTACAATTTTTAGGCGACAGGCTAACAACCTGTAACTATAGTGATACACATGTTTTCTGAAACAACCTTGGAAAACAATCCTCAAAAATGTCAGACGTAGCGATAGCGACCGTATTCTTACGGCCGTTAATGCTCTGCCTACCCCGCAAGGGACAGAGGCGTGATATGTATGTATGTGATGCCTCTAGAATTATAATTCTTTTTTCATTACATAAAGGCCTACTAAGGCCATGCCTCTATTATTATTATTTTTTGAAAAATAATTATGCGAAGAATATCTGAACAATTTCTTATTCCATACAAAACGATAAATGCTTTTTTTTTTCAAAATCATAATTATTTTATGGAAAAATAAAATAATTGAGGCAATAGTAGGCCTTCATGTTTTAAAAAAAGAATTTTAACTCTAGAGACATTACTCAGAAATAAAACAGGGGAATACGTTTGTATGAAAACCCGACACTAAGGATAGCTCTTAAACAAAGTTAATTCTCGCTGTCTGTTTAGTCCAAGGATTGTTTACTATGTTGAGGCGCTGGTTTCGGTGTAGAGCATATCTAATTCAGCCAAGGTATTTTTTTTCTGTTTGAAGGCGCTACTTGCGCAAGCGTAACGAATTTTATAACATGCAATCAGGTCGTTTGTCGAGTATCTTGCTTTATTGCAAATATCTTCTAACTCTCTCTCTCTTTCTCTCTCTCTTTCCGATGGGACACAGAGTCGTCGAACGGCCCAGTGACTCCTAACTTTACGAATACCAATAAAAAAACTGGTTGGATTGTTTGGTTGTCCAAAATGTAGATTTGTTTTTGGACCTTTCAAAGGGAACCCCGTAGTTATAAAAGCTGGGAAGTAGCAAACTGCTGAAACGATTTTCGTCAAATTTGATAAGTAGATTTTTGGGTCATTAATCGTTGAAAATTAACAAATTGAAATATTTACAAAAAACTAACAATGCTCAGTTTACCTGGTACTAAAAATAAAGCTTGCAGTTTTTTTGGCATGTTATACGAATGAAAGTTTTAGATTTTCATTTTCAAGGAACAATCAAAAAATTTGGACTAACAAACGAAGTCAATTCGTATGGGAGGTCCAAATATTTTTCACATATTTTGTCCTATATTTCTTGGGGAAAGTTGCTCAGTTTCATCGACTGATTTATTTGCACCTTATATTTTTAAACCACCTAAGTAGGTATTACTTACTGTGTTTCTTTGAGAGATAGTAAATTTACATTTGGGGTTGCCATTTTTTAGCAAATCTTAAATAGTGATGTGCCAGTACCGGTAACTGTTGTTATCGAAATGGGATTTTTTAAATCTGTTTCTTTTAGGTCCTAGTAGATGACGCTCGGGCGAATGATGTAAAAGCTCAGCAGTGATTTTCTATAGTTTTTTTTATATGTAATAGGCCCGCATTTGTCTGCCATCTGTCTGATCGGCGTAATAGTTATTTTTGTTTATGCATTGAACTTGAGGGATGATTGGTTATGATTGATGATGATTGACTATTTATAATTTTCAAATAAATTTGCAACCCTAAGGGTGCGTCTCCACAGAAGCGGGGCTGCGCTAAGCTGAGCTGAGCGGGGCATGAATTGACCAATCAGGGTGCGTCTCCACTGAAGCGGGGCGGGGATTCGGGGATTTTGAGGCTCATGATTGGTCAATTCATGCCGCGCTTAGCTTAGCTTAGCGCAGCCCCTCTTCAAAGGAGACGCACCTTAACTGTTAAGTTACTATCTCCAAAAAAAACACAGTTTAAATAATGCTATGTTTACCTATCTGCACTTAGATTAATGGGAACTTTTCTATCTGTCTGTATCTGACAGATCTCGAACTAGTCATACTAGACGGCGTTGCGTTAGGTTGAAATTTTGACATTTGAGTTATACAGTGGTAAAAAAATTAGCTGCAAATATTTTAAGTGGTGAACCAGGCCATGAAACTGAACAACTATCCCCCAAGAAACATCGGTCGAAATATGAGGTTTTTTTTTTGGGTCTCCTTTGTATGGGAGGTCTAAAACTTATAATTCATGGGCTGATTCACCCGATAAAATATTGACAGCTAATTTTTTACACCCTGTACCCTTAGCATCCCTTACCTTTTTTGATACTAAACCAGACAAAATACATACATTTCATTTTTTCAGTTTAGCTTAGCGCCATCTATGTAGGAACATGAAAACGAATTAGAAAATTTCCCATTATAATTTCATTAACTAGTGTGTTTTTTTTTGCATTGAATTTAGTTTTTTTTTCGCAGGAAAACAGTGAATGAGTGAGTATTTTTTTTATTTGCATGTTTTTTTAACATAGTAGTAACCTTGTCATGGCATGTTTTTTTTTTATTCTATGGATGCAACATGATTATAAATATACTGAGCGTAAATAAATTGCTGCAAATATTTTAAGGGGGGAAACTGCCCATGAAACTGAACAACTTTCTCCAAAAATATAGGTCGAAATATGAAAAAAACGACCTCTCATACAAAATTAATTACCGATTGACCAAGTCATTGATTTGTATGGGAGGTACAAATTTTATTCTCATATTTCGACCTATAAAAATATTAGCTGCAAAAATTTTGAGGGGTGAATCAGCCCATGAAACTGAACAACTTTCCCCAAAGAACATGGGCCGAAATATGAAAAAATAATTTGGTACCCATACAAAAGTACCAACTGACCTAGTCAATTTGTCGTTGACATATGTTCCTAGGGGAAAGTTGTTCAGTTTCATGGTCCGCTTGCACCCTATCAGTGTTCGGGCCGCTGTCACTAACACCCTGCATTTCCGCCATATTGCAGTTTCATAGAAAACACCCTCCGGGAAGCGCTGAAAGAAGACAAGGGCACGGGATGTGAGATTCCCAAACTTGACCCGTTCGCGCCAGAGATCATGAAGTTTGATAAGAAAGCGAAGCCAATCCAGTGCGGCGTGCAAGACTGGGTCAAATGCTATGTAAGTATCATACATACATACATACATACATACATACATACATACATACATACACACATTCATACATATATCAAGCCTGTATCCGTCGTATCTGTATGGAGCGTCGGTGGCCAAGTGGATAGGACACCGGTCTTACAATCGTGAGACCAGAGTTCGATCCCCGCCATGTACCAATGTGTTTTTACTCACGTACATTTACCGACTGCTCTTACGGTGAAGGAAAAACATCGTGATGAAACCCACATTCAAATAAAATTTGAAATCAAATGATATTTGAATGTGACTTAATCTAGGATTCGGGCCAGGTTAGCCTTCGGGTTGCAGAGGTCAGATGGCAGTCGCTCTGTGTAAAAACTTGGTTCCACGTCAAATCCCCTAGGTTAGGTAGCCGACCCCGACAGAGAACGGGATAAGGCAAGGAGAATGATGAAATGATCAAGCCTGTATCCCTCGCGGGGTAGGCAGAGCGTTAACGACCGTAAAAATACGGTCGCTGTTGCCACGTCTGACAAATATAGAGGGCCGTTTGAGATCATTTTGTGTATCACTATAGTGACAGGTTGTTAGCCTGTCACCTAAAAGTTGTAACACACCAATACTCTCGAGTCCCTTAGTCGCCTCTTACGACACCCGCGGGAAGGTTGTGGGGTGATGCTATTCTAAGCCGGCATCACACGGCAGTGATGATGATCTCTCCGACCGATTTCGGCCATGGCGACCACTCCGACTCCTAATCAGATCGGCGCTGATGCGCCCGGAGATGGCTGTTGTAGCCAATTTTGGCAGTAAACTCCCGTGCACAGTGTGGACATAAGGTAAGCTATGACATAAGGTCCATTTTCCTAGTAAACAAAGGAAAATGGACCTTTTGTCATAGCTTTTGCTCCAAGGTCACAAACGCCACAGGGATCGTCCTATATTTTACAGACTATAGTGATATTTTCTTTTTCAGTTCTCAAAATGTAGAGTAAACGAAAAACTAATAAAACAAGTTGGAAATAGTATAGATTGCACCTATGAGGATATATTGTATAGAAGTGATGCGGTACATATATTTGGTCCACCTGTTTTTCTACGCGGCAATAAAGAATATATGTTAAAAGAAAGTGACCACGTTAGAATTAATTGCAAACTGGGGCCCAATGTGCCTAGGTAAGTCTACATACATACACAAATCACGCCTGTATCCCTGGCGGGGTAGGCAGAACGCTGTCATCATTTATTTAAGGGCATTACCCTTGTCGGTGGAGTATCCGCCAGCTTTCTCTGTCCTCCGCCTTCTCCTTGACTTCTCTGTACGACGTGACCATTATTTTCTGCTTTATCTGATCCAAATAACTCCTTCTTTGTCTTCCCCTACCTCTTCTTCCTTCAATCTTCTCCTAAGTCTGACAAATACTTTTCTGAAAACTGCATCAAAATCGGTTCATTCAAACGCGAGAAAATCGCGGACAAACATACATACATACATACAGGTCAAACAAATAACCTATTTTTTTAAAGTCGGTTAAAAAGCGACTTTGCTTTATAATATGTAGTGACTTATCTTTTTTATTAAGGCAACTATGTACTTTTATGGACCGTCAGCACAGATAATATAATACTACTAGAGTACAACAGATACGTAACGTCATAGAGGGAGTTCGATTGCCCTAAGATGGCTATTTGGGCAGGCTATTAGAAATGTCGACTGAGCGCGTGCGTTGCTAGCGACATCTAGGTTATTTATTGGATACTTCGTATTGACGTCATTTGTATTGAAAAATATTGCGAAAATGTGAATAATTTCGCGTGTTTTACGTCTCAAAACATCTTAAAGACTGTCGACTGTCCCGATGGCGTAGCGGATAGTATGCCTGCCTTCTACGCCGAGGGTCGTGGGTTCGATCCCCACCGGACACAAACATTTGTTAAGTCAATTTTTAAATATGCGTGTTGGGTGTGGGTATTTTCTTTAGATAATATGTATTTATTTACAAAAAAAAAGAAAGTATTTATGTATTAGTATCAACTATCTAGTTTCCATACAAGTTCCATTCCGTACAAGCTTTGCTTAGTCTGGGGCTAGATGGCGTTGTGTGAATTGTCCAGAATATTTATTTATTTATTTAAATAATGTATTTATAATTTTCCAGTACTTTGTTTTTGTAAATTTGCCTTTATTTCAGACTCTGTTACATTCGCTACCCGTATCGCCATCTATTGATTTTTTCTGGACTAATTTCCTTTAGTAAGGAATGAGACTCCATGCCGTCAGGTCTGAGACAAACTAATTTTTTTTCAGTATTGACGGCAAAAAACAGTGGAGAGGGTATGGCATAGGCTTCCGGCCACTCACGCCTCTAAAACCGCCCGCGGGTAGAGAGAAGACTTTCAACGTTCTCATATTCGGGTACGATTCTACGTCGAAGAACGGCTTCATCAGAAAAATGCCGGAGAGTTACAAGTATTTGACAAATGAGTTAGGTGCTGTCGTTTTGAATGGGTAAGTGTATTCTTTTTTTGACCGAATTTTTGAGTGACCGATGTGGCGCAGTGGTAGTGCGACTGCCTTTGACGCAGAAGGTTCCGGGTTCGATTCTCGGTGGGTCACTCACAAAGTTGATATTTATCACTTTGTGAATTTGTTCCCAGTCTGGTTAGGAAATTGCGGGCTGAACCACCCGATTGTCCGTAAGGTGGTTCCGTGTTTCGGATGGCACGTTAAGCCGTAGGTCCCGGTTGCTGTCTATGATCACTTAGACGGTGGTCGTTACACAACCATGTCAGAAGCCTGCTACATGTAGAAGGCGGTTGAAAAATTCTGACACTAAGGTTCATCGGGTCGCTGGATGACTCGGTGTCCCACACGAAAAGAAAAGAGAAGAGACCGACTTATAACCCGGCGTCGTTGACGTGGGTAATTTTTACCCGAGGTGATTTCAAAATGGTTTTTTTTATATCCTGTTTATTGTCGTACTTAATAGTTCACTATAGCTGTAGATGTGACAACCATCGATTTGAATCACTATTTTACTACAAAAACCTATACTTGTTCGACTAAAGATACAGGGTGTTAGGGTCAGCGTCCCGAATACTGATATGATGCAAGCAGACGATGAAACTGAACAACTTTCTCCTAGGAACATATTATGTCAGGAAACGACAAAAAAAAATCGATCCCCCACACAAAATCGCGATCAGCTGACTGCATTTACTATGGGAAACCAAATTTTTTCTGACGTTATGACATATGCTCCTAGGGGAAACTTGTTCAGTTTCATGGTCTGAGCACGCCTGCAAAGTTTTCGTTACACCGTCCCTTACACCCTGTATACATTACATTTCAGCTACAACATAGTAGGTGATGGTACCCCGGCAGCTTTATTCCCGTTACTAACGGGAAAGACCGAATTGGAATTGCCCGAGAGTCGAAAGTCCATCCCTAAAAGCGGGTACTTAGACAAAGCACCTTGGATATTCCGCAAGCTTCATAAAGATGGGTAAGTCATCATCATCATGCCACAGAATTATCATGACTTTGACAGCTGTCAATGCCGTGTGATGCCGGCTTAGAATAGCATCACCCCATTTCCTACTCGTGGGTGTCGTAAGGCGACTGAGGGGCTTGAGGGCTTCAGGTGTATTACAACTTTTAGGCGACAGGCTGACAACCTGTCACTATAGTGTTACACAAATTATCTCGAACGGCCCTCTTTATTTATCAGACGTGGCGATAGCGACCGTATTTTTACGGCCGTTGGCGCTCTGCCTACCCCGTAAGAGATAAAGGCGTAATATATGTATGTATATATGTCGTGTGATGCCGGCTTAGAATAGCATCACCCCATATCCTTCCCGCGGGTGTCGTAAGAGGCGACTGAGGGACTCGAGAGTATTGGTGTATTGCAATTTTTAGACGACAGGCTGACAACCTGCCACTATAGTCATACACATGTTTTCTGAAACACCCTTCGAAAACAATCCTCAAAAATGTGAGACGTGGCGATAGCGACCGTATTCTTACGGCTGTTAACGCTCTGCCTACCTCGCAAGGGATAAAGGCGTGATATATGTTTGTAAAACTTTCTTCTCAGATACCGCACAGCGTATTTTGAAGACCAACCAGACATAGGTACATTCCAATACAGATTCAATGGCTTCTTACATCAACCAGCGGACCATTATTTAAGAGCATTCTACTTAGAAACTGAAAAATATCAGTACAACGGACGGTACTGCGTTGGAGATACACCGAGATTTAAAGTCATGATGAATATTACTGATCAGGTGCGTATTATGGCTTCTATCTATACGCCACTTAAACTCTAAAATTAAGAGCACTTTATTTTTCAACAACCGTGATATGTTTATGTATTTGTATGTTATGTATTTAAGTATTAGGATTTTTATGTATGTAGATTAGGTAGGTATATTTATTTAAGTAGGTATGTACGTTTTATTATTTTATAGCATTAGTTATTTGTTTAGTTTTCATGTAACTTATTTTATTGCCTAATTGCCCCAAAATTTTAGATTCTCTCACCACACATGGGTTGGCTGGAAGAGATCTCTCATTAAGAGATAAGCTCGCCTTTGCGACAAATTTTGATGTATAAATTTTCTGTACGATTTATGCAATAAAGAATATATATATATAAGGAAGTAAAATTTGGGTCGCAGTGTTATAGAGTGCTAGTTATTTTTAAATGTTCTAGAGTAATAATAAGTACCTGGTTAACCGAGCCACAGATAATATTAATACTACCAGAGTAGTACAGATAGAACCTAACGTCATAGAGGGAGTCCGATTGCCCTAAGACGGCTATTGGCGGGCTATTTGATATGTCGACACAGCGCGTGCGTTGCTAGCGACATCTAGGTTATTTATTGGATACTTCGTATTGACCTCATTTGTATTGAAAAATATTGGTTGGCATTGACCTTATACCGGGTGAACTACTTAAATATGGTGGTACGGAGTTGCACACGTCGGTATGGAAACTTTTCGTTCGAATGTGGGAGGAGGAGAGGGTCCCTGAGGACTTCAAAGTGTCTCGCATTTGTGCCCTCTACAAGAACAAGGGTGACCGTTCTGACTGTAACTCATATCGCGGTATTTCATTGCTGTCAGTCCCTGGAAAAGTCTTTGCCAGAGTGTTACTGAACCGCCTCAAAGATTTGTCGGAAAAAATTCTGCCCGAAACCCAGTTCGGCTTCCGACCTGACCGAGGTACATGTGAAGCTATTTTCTCGGTGCGTCAACTACAAGAAAAAAGTAGAGAACAAGGTCGCCAGTTGTACCTCTGCTTTGTTGATTTAGAGAAAGCATTCGACAGTGTGCCTCGCGAAGCTCTCTGGATGGTGCTAGGAAAGTTAGGGTGCACAGAAAAGTATGTGCGACTCCTAAGACTCCTGCATGACGACATGCAGTGCTGCGTCTCTGTAGACGGTGAACAGTCTGATTTCTTCCCCGTCACCTGTGGGGTGAAACAAGGGTGTGTTCTAGCGCCCACACTGTTCGCCTTGTACTTTGCAGTTGTAGTCAAAGAAGTCCTAAATACTGTTTCCCAAGGAGTCCGCATCCGTTTCCGCACAGATGGCAGTCTTTTTAACCTGGCTAGACTTAAGGCGCGCACTAAAGTCTCGTATGCATTGATTACTGAGATCATGTATGCTGATGACTTGTGCTTTCTTGCAGAATCCCCAGACGGCCTGCAACAGCTAATGTCCGTTTTTCACCAAGCATGCTGTAAATTCGGCCTGAAGATCAGTGTCAAAAAGACGGAAGTGATGTCCTTAGACTCGCATGGTCGCGAGACACTGGCGATTATGCTTGGTGAGGATATGCTGAAACAGGTTGATAAGTTTCGTTATCTGGGGAACACTATAACATCTAAGTGTAACCTTGATGCTGAGATCAACAGCAGAATCAGTGCTGCAGCTGCAGCATTTGGGAAGTTGTGTTCCAAGGTTTTCTGCTCGCACGACCTAAAGCTAGCCACAAAAATCTCTGTATATATGGCGATTGTGCTGCCAAACCTTCTATACTCCTCCGAGACTTGGTGTGTGTATCGTCACCACATACGCACTCAGGATCGCTTCCACCTAAAATGCCTTCGCACCATCATGAAGATCAGATGGTCCGACCGAGTGCGCAATACCGAAGTTCTGAGACGAGCCAATGTTGGTGGCATTGAGGCCTATCTAATGCGTCGTCAGCTACGGTGGTGCGGTCATGTATCCCGGATGTCGGAGGAGAGAGTGGCGAAGCGCATCTTTTATTCTGAGCTAGAGGAGGGCAAGCGAAAGCATGGCGGACAACTCCTCAGATATAAAGATGTTCAGAAACGACACATGAAAAGATGCAACATTGAGCCCACTCAATGGGAGGGTCTGGCAGCACAGCGTCCCGAATGGCGCGGGATGGTTAAGAAGCAAGTCCGCGAGTTTGAGGAACAGCGTAAAGCAGACCTCGACGCTAAGCGCGATGAGCTGAAGGCCCGTCCACCCGTCGCCATTAACTATAATTATGTAAATGGCAAACTCACGTGTCCACTCTGTGCACGGGAGTTTACTGCCAAAATTGGCTACAATAGCCATCTCCGGGCGCATCAGCGCCGATCTGATTAGGAGTCAAAGTGGTCGCCATGGCCGAAATCGGTCGGAGAGATCATCATCATCATTGAAAAATATTGCAAAAATGTGAATAACTCGCGTGTTTTCCGTCTAAAAGCATCTTAAACAATGTATTTGTAATTTAACAATACTTTGTTTTTGTAAATTTTCCTTTACTTTAGACTTTTTAAGTTACGTTCGCTACCCGTATCGCCATCTATTGATTTTTTTCTGAACTAATTTCCTTAAGTTAGAAATGAGACCCCATGACCGAGCCTAGCTCGGATTAATCGCCCCAAACATGTGTTTTGTTTCTTACACTACCTATATAATATCCGCATATTCACCTAGTTATTATTCCGCGCGTAAAATTGAGCCATCTGTCGGAAAATGCGAATACCACTACAATACGGGCCATGTGTTGGATAACGTAGTTTGACCTTCTTTGTTCAGTTTGATTAGTAGAACACAAAAGAATAGAAATATATTTACAAAAATTGTATACTGTATAAAATAAAATATTAAAATATTATTTTAAAAATAAACGAGTAAAAATAAAAATGAAAAAGAGATGATGAGGTTCGGATTTGAACTCGAGCTCCATTGATTGATTTATAAATAAGCAAGCTGTCTAACCAACTGAGCTACGTTCGCTGACAGCTGAACGACGAAATAGCGGTTCTCTCTCCAGCTCCACACAAAAAGAAACGTGTTTTTATTGGGCTTATTTTGCCGTTCAGAGTGATTTTTGGATAATAAAACCTAACTAGATCGATTTATCACCCACGAATACCCCTAAATACGAATTTTTAAGAAAATCGTTGGAGCCGTTTCCGAGATCCCGAATATACAGGGTGACAGGAAAATTGATGCATTCCTTTCAAGGGATGAACCAGTTCATGAAACTGAACAACTTTCCCCATGAAAAAAATTTTGGTCCTCCCATACAAATTGACTTAGTCGGTCGGTAATTTCGTATGGGTAAGCCAAATTTTTTTTTAATTTTTCGATCTATGTTCCATGGGGAAAGTTGTTCAGTTTCATGAGCTGGTTCATCCCTTAAAAGGAATGCATCAATTTTCCAATCAACCTGTATATATACAATTCTTGCTCGTTCAAAGATGTTTGATGATAAGATAGATAGATTTTAAGGTCGGAAGGTTTTAGAGTGACACAATTTTATTCTTTCCAGTTTCTTAGGATGGACGGAAAGCGCTTTGCATTCACGTTTATCGCTGACATCACGCATAATGACTTTAATATGATATCAAACGCGGACCTACCATTTGTGGATTTCCTTAGTGGATTGAAGAAGAGTGGTGTTTTGAAAAACACCTTGCTAATTGTAATGGGCGACCATGGGCCTAGGTAAGTTATTTATACAGGGTGTAAGAGACATACATACATATATCACGCCTTTATCCCTTGCGGGGTAGGCAGAGCGTTAACAGCCGTAAGAATACGGTCGCTATCGCCACGTCTGACATTTTTGAGTATTGTTTTCTAAGGTTGTTTCGGAAAACATGTGTATCACTATAGTGACAGGTTGTCAGCCTGTCGCCTAAAAATTGTAATACACCAATACTCTCGAGTCCCTTAGTCGCCTCTTACGACACCCACGGGAAGGATGTAAGGTGTAAGAGACGGTGTAACGAAAACTTTTCAGGCGTGATCAGACCATGAAACTGAACTACTTTTTCTATGGGGACTATGATGGGAAACGTGAAATTTTTTCGACCTTCCATACAAAATTCCCGATCAGCTCAGTGACTTTGTATGGGAACTGAATATTTTTTTTCTTTTCCCAACATAGCCCCCATAGTAAAAGTTGTTTAATTACATGGTCTGATCACGTAAAGCTTTCGTTACACTGTATAGGGTGTAAAAAAATTGGGGCAAATATTTTAAGGGGCGAACCAACCCGTGAAACTGAACAACTTTCCCCAAGGAGCATAGGTCGAAATATGAAAAAAAATGAACCTCACATACAACCTGACTCAGTCGGCTGGTACATTTTATATTAGTCTATTTTTTTTTCATATTTCGACCTATAGGGGAATGTTGTTAAGTTTCGTGTCTTTTTCTTCGTATGCCGTGTGATGTTAGCTTAGAATAGCATCACCCCATTTCTTACCCATGGGTGTCGTAAGAGGCGACTGAGGGACTTGAGGGTTTCAGGTGTATTACAAATTTTAGGCGACAGGCTGACAACCTGTCACTATAGTGATACACGAATGATCTCAAACGGCCCTCAATACTTGTCAGACGTGGCGATAGCGACCGTATTTTTCGGCCGTTAACGCTCTGCCTACCCCGCAAGGGACAAAGGCGTGATATTTGTATGTATGTTTTTCATATTTCGACCTATAGAGGAATGTTGTTTCAAGTTTCACGGTCTTTTCTTACTATGGGACACCGAGTCGTCCAACGACCTGGTCTGATACACCCCGTTTTCAGGTACGCCGACGTCCGTCAAACCCTACAGGGCAAAATGGAAGAACGCCTACCCTTAATGGCCATCCGACTACCTGACAACCTAAAAAAAACGCGTCCGGACGCTTTTGACAACCTGTCGAACAATGTCGACACTCTGACAACCATACACGATGTGCACGCTATGATACTGGATGTTTTGGACATGCGCGAACATTGGAACGATTATAAAGTTCAGGGCGCCGATTTGACAAGGGGAATTAGTCTGTTGCAAACGGTGAGTCATAATGTCATTGATTTCTCTTTTCGCGTGGGACACCGAGTCGTCCAACGACCCGATGACCCCTAGTGTCAGAATTTTTCAACCGCCTTCTACAAGTAGCAGGCTTCTGACGTGGTTGAGTAACGACCGCCGGCTAACTTATATTTATCACTTTGTGAATTTGTTCCCAGTCTGGTTAGGACATTGCGGGCTGAACCACCAGATTGTCCGTAAGTAAGATGGTTCCGTGTTTCGGATGGCACGTTAAGCCGTAGGTCCCGGTTTCTATCTATGATCACTTAGACGGCGGTGGTTACACAACCATGTCAGAAGCCTGCTACTTGTAGAGGGCGGTTGAAAAATTCTGACACTAGGGGTCATTGGGACGCTGAACCACTCGGTGTCCCACACGAAAAAGAAAGAAGAAGAAAGAAGTGTTTTTTAAACTATATTAATTTATTTTTCCGTGTGGTGCCGGCTTAGAATAGCATCACCCCATTTCTTTCCCGTGGGTGTCGTAGAAGCCGACTAAGGGACTTGAGGGTTTCATGTGTATTGCAATTTTGCTGACAACCTGTCTTTAAAGTGATATACGTCTCATCTGAAACGACCCTCAAATATCTTACGGCCGTTATCGCTCTGCCTACCCCGCAAGGGATAAAGGCGTGATATTTGTATGTATTAATTTATTTTTCAGATAGATAAGAAGCGCTCATGCAGTGAGGCTGCGATCGAGCCGCACTGGTGCACTTGTTTGAAATGGGAGCCGGTACGACCCGATGAACCCATCTCGAAGAAGGTCGCCGAAGCTTTTTTGGACCACATCAACAATATTACCCAACTTCAGAGGTAAAGCATTTCAGCATATTAACTTTTTGTTAAAAAGTTACATGCATAAGGTGTAAAAATATAAGCTGCAAATATTTGAAGGGGTGATTCAGCACATGAAACTGAACAACGTTCCCCAAGGAACATAGGTCGAAATCTAAAAAAAAAAAATTTTGACGACCCATACTAATTGACTTGGTCCATGGGTTCATTTTGTACGGGAAGTCTAAAATTAATTTTCATATTTCGACCTATGTTCCTTAGGAAAAGTTGTTCAGTTTCATGGGCTGGCTCACCCCTTAAAATATTTGCAGCAAATTTTTTTACACCTTGTATATACAGCGTGTAACGGAAAGGGGGTATCAAGCCGAAGTGCACCAACTCTGGTATTGACTAAGAACAAAATAGCAAAATCTTAAACTTCTAAGTTGACGTTCTAATGAACAAAACCTTATTGAAATCCAGGTCCAGATGTTACAAAATTTGACTTTGCACAACACTAGTGAGCTATCAGCTGTTTTGGGGTCAACCACCTCAGACCACCTCTTTCGAAATAGTTCCCACCTCCTTTTCTTCGACCTGTGCTCCTGGTAATCTAATAAATCACATTTGGTTCCGGATACTAACTCGGCCTATTGTTTTATTGTTAAAATTACCATACATACACATACACATATCACGACCTTGCGGGGTAGTCAGAGCGTTTGCGGCCGTTGTATACGGTTAATATTAAATAGGTAAAAAAATATGTGAAATAAAATAGGTGAAAATGACAAACTATTTTTTTAAATCGTCTAGACCGTTCTGGCAACACCTAGGTCCTTAAGTTTCTTTAGTTCATCTGCTGCGGCGTAAACTAGTGTACCTAATTGTAAAGTTAAAATAATCTGTGTCGTGCGTGACGTCTTTGAGTAATGCAGAATATTATGAGATGATTCTGTGCGTCGGTGCCACTCACGGCAACTTGAGTGCAGCACGAGCTCTCTCGTGAGCGATTCTTTGAAGGAAGACGAGCTGCTGAAGCAAGGCATCATCTGCCTTTATTGCGGTGCTTCAGGCGCATGGTGAATCGTCTGTATTCGACGGGTTCGTTTCACGCGACAACTGCGTCTGGCCGCACTACGACCCGAGATCCGAATTTTGAAGAAGCCGTACTGGAGCACTTCGAAGAGAACCCGCGGACCAGCACGCAACGTGGTGCCGAGGTGTTGGGGGCTGCGAACCACATACAAGTGTCGAGAATGTTCCACGAATCTGGACAGCACCCTTATCACTTCGCAGGACCAGGACGCAGGAGCTGATTCCTGCTATCTGCCGCGTGTGACATAGCCACGCGCCGCCGCAGATCGCTTTGTGCGCCGCCGCCGCCGCCGCGCCGACACCTTTGAAGATGCCGCCGCGGCCCGCGCCCCGCGCTTCCCCGCGCCTCCCGCGCCTCCCGCGCAGTGCTATAGCGAATAAAGTGCGAGCGCCGCGTCAGGTACCAGGCGCCCAGGACGCGTAGAAAGTGTAATGGGCGGTGCTAGTGATAGTGCTATGGGAATGAAATAAAGATCAGTGACCTCAATAGTGTTGTGCCACATTTGTTTACATGCAAATACTTTAAAATCGTATGCTGGATTTTTTTTTCAATATGTTACAAAGTTGAGTATATTGGATTGAAATTTTGCATAACTGATCTACGAAAGGTATAGTTTATTTTCACTTCGGCTTGATACCCCCTTTCCGTTACACCCTGTATATATTCCTTATTGCATAAATAGTATGGAAAATTGATACAAAAAAAAATTGTCGCAAAGGCGAGCCTATCTCTAAATGAGAGATCTCTTCCAGCCAACCCATGGTAAAACATTTCAGAATTTTAACAATCTGACTGTCCCGATGGCGTAGCTGATTGTACTCCTGCCCTTTACGCCGAGGGTCGTGGGTTCGATCCCCACCGGACACAAATATTTGTTAAGTCAATTTTCAAATATTTGTGTCGAATCTGTGTGTTTTCTATGTATAACATGTATTTATTTACAAAAAATAATTATATAAGGTGTAAAAATTTTTGCTGCAAATATTTTAAGAGATGAACCAGCCAGTGAAACTGAACAAATTTTTCAAAGGAACATAGGTCGAAATATGAGAAGATTTTTGGACCTCCCATACAATTTGACTTGGTCGGTTGGTAATTTTGTATGGGAGGTACCTAAATTTACATACATACATACATATATCACGCCTTTATCCCTTGCGGGGTAGGCAGAGCGTTAACGGCCGTAAGAATACGGTCGCTATCGCCACGTCTGACATTTGTGAGGATTGTTTTCCAAGGTTGTTTCAGAAAACATGTGTATCACTATAGTGACAGGTTGTCAGCCTGTCGTCTAAAAATTGTAATACACCAATACCCTCGAGTCCCTTAGTCGCCTCTTACGACACCCGCGGGTAGGATATGGGGTAATGCTATTCTAAGCCGGCATCACACGGCATACCTAAATTTTGTTTTCATATTTAGACCTTGTCATATATTGTAAAGTTTTTCAGTTTCATAGGCTGGTTCACACCTTAAAATATTCGACCGATGTGGCGCAGTGGTAGTGCGACTGCCTTTGACGCAGAAGGTCCCGGGTTCGATTCTCGGTGGGTCACTCACAAAGTTGATATCTATCACTTTGTGAATTTGTTCCCAGTCTGGTTAGGACACTGCGGGCTGAACCACCCGATTGTCCGTAAGTAAGATGGTTCCGTGTTTCGGATGGTACGTTAAACCGTAGGTCCCGGTTGCTGTCTATGATCACTTAGACGGCGGTCGTTACACAACCATGTCAGAAGCCTACTACTTGTAGAAGGCGGTTGAAAAATTCTGACACTAGGGTTCATCGGGTCGTAGGACGACTCGGTGTCCCACACGAAAAGAAGAAGAAGAAGACCTTAAAATATTTGCAGATTATATTTTTACACCCTGCATATGTAATAATCAGCTATCTAGTTCCCATAGTACAAGCTTTGCACTATCCGCCATGACATCTTATTTTTATTTATCACTTATCTATAGCTTGACCAAAAAGAGTAGATAAAAAATGAGGGCGCCACTTTCTTCGCGATCTGTCAAATCTGACCGATAACGCTTAACTATGGCACAGATAATATAATACTACTAGAGTACAGATACCTAACGTCATAGAGGGAGTCCGATTGCCCTAGGACGGCTATTGGCGGGCTATTTGATATGTCGACACAGCGCGTGCGTTGCTAGCGACATCTAGGTTTTTTATTGGATACTTCGTATTGATGTCATCTGTATTGAAAAATATTACAAAAATGTGAATAATTCGCGTGTTTTCCGTCTCAAAACATCTTAAATAATGTATTTATAATTTTCCAATACTTTGTTTTTGTAAATTTGCTTTTATTTCAGTCTCTTAAGTTACATTCGCTACCCGTATCGCCATCTATTGATTTTTTTCTGGACTATTTTCCTTTAGTCAGGAATGAGACCCCATGACTATGGCAATAATTTTTCATACAAAATTTTTATTTCCATTTTATTTAGTTTTTACTCTTTCTGTTTTTCTTACAGATCAAAATGTGCCCTCAGAACTCTGACCTCCATAGACTGGGTGATGAAAAAGGGGACCAATAAGAAAGTTCTAGAGTTTCAGGGGGCCAAAGATAATGACGGGTATGTTGGCAAGTTCGGACCCGCCATTAAACTCGCCAAGGACGTTTATCAAGTCAAGGTGAGTTGACACACACACACACAAATTATGCCTATATCCCTGGCGGGGTAGACAGAGCGTTAACGGCCGTAAAATTACGGTCGTTATCGCCACGTCTGAGAAACATTTGAGGGTGTTAGGGACAGCGGCCCGAATACTCATAGGGTGCAAGCAGACCATGAAACTGAACAACTTTCCCCTAGGAACATGTGTCAAGAAGCGTCAAAAAAACTTTGGATTCCCATAGTAAATGTAGTCAGCTGATCGCGATTTTGTATGGGAGGTCGAAATTTTTTTGTCGTTTTCTGACACATGTTCCCATGGGAAAGTTGTTCAGTTTCATGGTCTGCTTGCACCCTATCAGTATTCGAGACGCTGTCCCTAACACCCTGTACAATGACAGGTTGTCAGCTTGTCGCCTAAAAAATGCAATACACATGAAACCCTCGAATCCCATAGTTGCCTCTTACAACACCCGCGGGAAGAAATGTGGTGATGCTATTCTAAGCCGGCATCACACGGCACATAACGCCTTTATAAAATGCACATATCACCTTATATGTGTATTTTATATTGTTTTCAGATAACTGTGGGTCCAGGCAGCGGCGTGTACGAAGGCGCGGTCACCCATCTCATCCAAGCAGACCAATTCACCATTAACACTAGGGAAATATCCAGGATTAATGCGTAAGTATATTCTCTTGCCGTGTGATGCCGGCTTAGAATAGCATCACCCCATTTTCTACCCGTGGGTGTCGTAAAAGCCGACTGAGGATCTTAGAGTTTCAGGTGTATTACAACTTTTAGGCGACAGGCTGACAACCTGTCTCTATAGTAATACACGAATTAAGTATCTCAAACAACCCTCAATATTTGTCAGACGTGGCGATAACGACCGTAATTTTACGGTCGTTGACGCTCTGGTTACCCCACCAGGGATATAGGCGTGATATGTGTATGTATGTATATATATTCTCTCTCTCGTTTCGTGTGGGACACCTAGTCGTCCAACGACCCGATGAAAGTGTCAGAATTTTTCAACCGCCTTCTACAAGTAGCAGGCTTCTGACATGGTTGTGTAACCACCGCCGTCTAGAGGGTCATAGACAGCAACCCGGACCTACGGCTTAACGTGCCATCCGAAACAAGGAACCATCTTACTTACGGACAATCGGGTGGTTCAGCCCGCAATGTCCTAACCAGACTGGGAACAAATTCACAAAGTGATAAATATCAACTTTGTGAGTGACCCACCGAGAATCGAACCCGGAACCTTCTGCGTCAAAGGCAGTCGCACTACCACTGCGCCACATCGGTCGTCAATTAATTAGTTAATTTTAATTTTCAGATACAACAAGGAACCAGAATGTATAAGTGATGTGTATCCACATTTAAATATGTACTGTTTTTGTAACGCGTGAAAATATATTGTACATAAAATACCCCGCAAGGGATAGAGGCGTGATTTGTGTGTGTGTGTGTGTGTGTGTGTGTGTGTGTGAGAGAGAGAGAGAGAGAGAGTAAATCAATAACTATCGGCCCGCCCAGCAACTGCGCCCGCTGCAACGCATTTTCCCGTGGGAATAAGATGTTTTTCCGGCAAGTATTATACATAAAAACCTTCCTCTTGAATCACTCTGTCTATTAAAAAAAACAGCATCAAAATCTGTTCGTCCAAACGCGAGATAATAGCGGACAAACATACAGGTCAAACTGAGAACCTCCTTTTTTAAGTCGATTAAAAAGTAAGTATTACTGACGCCATCCAAAATAGCAACATATGATGTCATACATTTCTATTTTCATACAAAATACCGTTTTAGATATTTTTATTTAAAAGTAGCTCATTTGACCTGCTAGTCCCTATTCGCTAGTCTCCTAGGTCATTAAAAAGATATAACAGTTGTACGCTTAAAACTATTGTCCAATACTACGGACTTCATTCATCATTTTTCGAAATATTCATATTTTGAATTACTGAACAGAAAAATAAAACAGGGTGTAAAGAAATTAGCTGCAAATATTTTAAGGGCTGAACTAACCCATGAAACTGAACAACTTTCCCCAAGGAACATAGGTCTATGGCCACCAACACAAAGTTACCGACCGACCAAGTCAAATTGTATGTGAGGTTTTTTTTTCATATTTCGACCTATGTTTCTTGGGGATAGTTGTTCAGTTTCATGGGCTGATTCTGCCCTTAAAATATTTGCTTCTAATATTTTTACACCTTATATAAAAGTAAGTGTTTTGACGCCATCCAAATACTTACGGCGTGACGTCATACTTGTAGTTCTTCAAACAAAATACCGTTTTAGATCGTTTTAAAAAGTAGCTCATTTGACCTTTCAGGAAACAAGCCTATTGTGTACAGTATGGACGCTTTTTATTTTAGGATTGATTCTCCCTATAACAGAAATACCAAAAAATATAGTCAACTAAGTAGTTTTTGTATATAAAATTATTCTCGATTCTACTGGGCTCAGTCTTAACTAAGACGTAGGTATTTTAAAATGTTTGGTATATTACTTTACTTATGCCCTTTTTGTAGATAATTTTGTTTGTTTTTATTTATTTCGTATTTAAATTAGGTTTTTAAAAAATGTTATCTTAAACTTTTTTAAAGCTTTATGTTTATTTTTCGCTTGTATTGTATTTATTATATTTTATAATAAAATAATACTGGGTGTTAGGGACAGCGTCCCGAATACTGATTGGGTGCAAGCAGACCATGAAACTGAACAACTTTCCCCTAGTAATATATGTCAGGAAACGTCATAAAATTTTCGACTGACTGCATTTACTATGGGATACCAAAAAATTTTTGGCGTTTCCTGACACATGTTCCTAGGGGAAAGTTGTTCAGTTTCATGGTCTGCTTGCACCCTATCAGTATTCGGGACGCTGTCCCTTACACCCCGTATATGTTAATGAAAAATTTTTCGAAAAAGGAAAAAATAAGCGCATGGTAGTCTGCCTTAATATTATAAACAGAGAATTATTATTATGGCTCATTCTGAGCCAGCGTAGTAAGTATTCACGAAGAAATCTCAATAAAAAAAACACTTTTACTACTATCTATCTACAATTACTGTACTTAGTTATATTTATCAGCCTTTTCATACAAATTCCCCAGTTTTCTTCCCGACGGTTTCATCACGATGTTTTTCCTTCACCGTAAGAGCAGTCGGTAAATGTACGTGAGTAAAACACATTGGTACATGGCGGGGATCGAACTCGGGTCTCACGATTGTAAGACCGGTGTCCTAACCACTTGGACACCGATACTCGTCATCATGTCAAATTAATTAGCTCTAGAGGCATTACTCGTGAAAAAAACTAGGGGATTATAATTATATGAAAATGGCAAACTATTCACTCTTTTATTAAGTAGGTAAGTTTGAATTAATTGCAAATATTTTTAGGGTGAGTTCATTCAAAACGAATCAAAAAACGTTGCACTTTTTATAGTGGGTACATTTTTTTTTCATTTTCTATTCCTTGAGGAAAGTTGTTCTTACTAAACTCACCTCAAAATTATTAGCATTGAATTAAAAATATTTATTTATATTCTACATTTCAACCAGTTTCTTGGGGAAAGTTGTTAATTTTTAAGCTCTGATTCACCGCTTAAAATATTTGCAGTTGATTTTTTTTACATTCTTTATGTAGATATTTACCTACCGTTTACTCATAATTCCACAATTAATTCATATTGTATTTTTTTTTTATTGTTTATAAATCTCATTTTGATAAGAGTAGGAATTTATTATAGTTTATCAAATATAGGACGATCCCTGTGACGTTTGTGACCTTGGAGCAAATGCTATGACATAGCATTTTCTTCAAGGTCACAAACGTCACAGGGATCGTCCTATATTTTACAGACTGTAGTAAGAAATGTATTAAACTTTTTGCACAGAATATACAGGGTGTAAGAGACGGTGTAACGAAAACTTTTCAGGCATGATCAGACCATGAAACTGAACAACTTTTTCTGTGGGGGCTTAGATGGTAAACATAAAAAATGTTTTGACCTTCCATACAAAATTCCCGATCAATTTTTTCAAATTCAAAATTTTTTTCCAATTCGCGACATAGCCCCCACAGAAAAAGTTGTTCAGTTACATGGTCTAATCACGCCTGAAAAGTTTTCGTTACACCGTCTCTTACACCCTGTATAATATAATAGGTATAGTACTAAAGTACTCTTTGTTCATTTCTTATTTTTTATAGGCTTATTATTCGAGTTTTAGTAATTGCTAAATATAAGTAGTTTAATGAACCTATGTTGGCCTAATTTTAATCCCAACAAAACATTGTGTAAAAAAACTAGCCAAGTCTCGATGGAGGTGTTTGTTTATCTCTAAAAAGTAATGTACGGCCAAACGGGGGAAGATGAGACTAGCGGGTAACTTGGGACACGGTCGACACCAGCATTTATGAACCAGCTATAACGTTGTAACTGGTTGAAAACTTTGGACTCTACATTTATCAACCAGTTATAACGTTATGGGCTTATAGCTGGTTCATAGAAGCTGGTGTCGACCATGTCCCAAGTTACCCGCTAGTTTCTATTTCCCCCATTTGTCTGTAATCACAGTTGACCAAGTCGGGCCAAGTCTGAGTTTCCTTACTGCGATCTCTTTATTATTATCGTTAATACTGTGAGACTTGGCCCGTTGAAGGGTACAAAATATTTTCTGCTTATACAGAGTGTAAGAAAAACTTGAACGAAACCTTTACAGGCGTGATCAGACCATGAAACTGAACAACTTTTTCTATGGGGCTATGTTGGTAAACATCGTTTTTTTTCCTTCCGTACTAAATTCCCGATCAGCTGACGGACTTTGTATGGAAACTCGAAACATTTTTTCGTTTCCCAACGTAGCCCCCATGAAAAAGTTGTTCAGTTTCATGGTCTGATCACGCCTGCAAAGTTTTCGTTACACCATCTCTCACACCCTGTATACATTATTGTTCTGTTTAAGTAGTCTAAAAACAAATCTAGATTACACCCTTATCTTCCAATCTGGGCCCTAAGTCTGCTAAATGAAAATCGTTTCAGTTGGATGTCGTTTGGATCTCAGTTGGATGGTTTTAGTAGTTTCGTAGTCTGCTAACAGTTTGAAGTATAGAAAACCACAATGGCAATGGAATGACAGTTGAGTTTCGATGGCGTTACAACAATAAACAAATAGCAGACTTGGGGCCCTGGGATATTGTGTTTTTTTATATTAAAACATTCCATACATAACTTCTTTTTAAGAGAGAACCGACTTCAACAGGCGTACATAAGGGCGAACCTCCATTTTTTGTCGTTTAATATGCTTGAAACTTTCTTCTAAATCTGACAATAAATTTTATGAAAAACTCATAAAAATCGATTCATCAAAACCTGAAATAACCGCGGACTAAAATACATACATACATACAGGTCAAACGAAGAACTCCTTTTTTGAGGTCGGTTAAAAATGCCCTAACAATCAGCATTTTTTGTATAGGATGTGCAATTTTTATTTCGAGCATTAAAAACAATATGCCCAATTGAAAGCTAAGGGTGTCCAGAATCTAGATTTTTTTCTTTAGACCATTTAAACAAGGTACGCCCTGTAGATACTAATTAAGGTCCGTATTTTTAAATTGCATTCAACTCTGAGATCGATCTCAAGAGCGATTTTGGCAAATGTCAGTACATACCAACAGAATCTCAAAGTCGTACTCAAGATCGATCTCAGAGTTGAGTGCAGAATATTAATACTGGCCTAAATCAGCGAAGGATTATAAGGTCAGAAACAAATAATAATTTCGTGATTAATATGAATCTAAGTCAGTTACCAAAAACCATTGTGAGATAAGATTAGAACACTTTAATGTGAACACAAACTTATCCGCACCGAACGAACCGATTGCCGTGTGATGCCGGCTTAGAATAGCATCACCCCACATCATTCCCGCGGGTGTCGTAAGAGGCGACTAAGGGACTCGAGAGTAATTGGTGTATTACAATTTTTAGGCGAGAGGCTGACAAGCTGTCACTATAGTGATACACATGTTTTCCGAAACAACCTTAGAAAACAATACTCAAAAATGTCAGACGTGGCGATAGCGACCGTATTCTTACGGCTGTGAACGCTCTGCCTACCCCGCAAGGGGTAAAGGCGTGATATATGTATGTAACGAACCGAATCCTCGCACATTTACCGAAATCGACCGATTCGGTTCGGACTGTGCGAGGTTTCTTAGGATTTCATACAGACTGGCAGATAATGCCATTGGCATTAAGTCCGCCCATGTACACATTTAGTGCATAAAGTTAATAAATAAATAAAATAAATGTAAAGAAATTAGCTGTAAATATCGTATCAACTTTCGACCTATGTTTCTTGGGGAAAGTTGTTCAGTTTCATGGACCGATTCACCTCTTCAAATATTTGAAGGTAATATTTTTACACCTTGTATAAAGAATTATAAAATTCGGTTCGTTCGATGCGGATAAGTGTGCGTTCACCTTTAGGTAGATATTTAATTTATAAGTAGGTAACTATTTTATTTATACAGGGTGTAAGGGACGGTGTAATGAAAACTCTGCAGGCGTGATCAGACCATGAAACTGAACAACTTTTTCTATGGGGGCTATGTTGGGAAACGTGAATTTTTTTTCGATTTCCCGTACAAAAATCCCGATCAGCTGACTGACTTGCTATGGGAACTCGAAAAAAGTTTTCGTTTCCCATCATAGTCCCCATAGTAAAAGTTGTTCAGTTTCATGGTCTGATCACGCCTGCGAAGTTTTCGTTACACCGTCTCTTACACCCTGTATGTAGTTTTAGAAAACGCACACATACAATGTGATCGATACAATAATATTAAAAAAAAGTTTGAAGCATATCTTTGTGTTTTATTTTATAGAAGTTTTAAAAGAACCTTGCCGTGTGATGCCTTAGAATAGCATCTACCATTTCTTTCCCGTGGGTGTCGTAGAAGCCGACTTAGGGACTCTAGGGTTTCATGTGTATTACAATTTTAGGTTGACAACCTGTCACTATGGTGATATACGACTTATCTAAAACGACCCTCAAACCATGGACCAATTAATCCCAAACATTTGTCAGATGTGGCGATAACGACCATAATCGGTCGTTAACGCTTTGTCTACCCCGCCAGGGAAATAGGCGTGATTTGTGAGTGTGTTTAAAAGGACGAAACAACTAATACCTACCTATAACTACTTATTCGATAAATGAAAGCGTATAAACAGTAAAAAAAACTACCATAAAAATACTCTCATAAAAAAATCGAGACTTTTTTTATGATTCGATAAAACACGAAACCTATAAAATACTATTTGAATTTGGGACATTTTCATTAGGATTTATAAACCTCATACTTATAACACGATATCAGAGATTTATTCCAAAATAAACGTACTTTTTAAATAGTGTGATTCGTATGAAACATAAGCTTGCAAGTAGTCCCGGTTTTTTAGGTATTGCTATGCCTACTGACCACGCTTTGCAGGCGGATTGGCGAGCGCAGTGCAAGGTGCAGATATTCACAGGGAACGTTGCTACCCATTCCCTGGATTCATCCCCTGGTCACCTTTTACTACACCCGTCACCGGGAGAAATGGGGTGGGGTTTTTGAAGCCGGCATCACGGGGCTAAGTACATTATACTTACTGAAAAGTTGCCCTTGCTTCTATTTTTTTATTAGCGCCATCTTTCATCGAATAGCAAAACTTAACCAATTAATGGCTTGTTGTCGCAGGGATGCGCTGGACTGGTATTAATCGTTTTTCTTACATTACAACATCGTTTAATTTATTTTGTTTTGAAATATTACGTTCTTACCCGTACAAAAGATTGGTATAACGGTATTAATTCATGAAAGGATCTGTAAATGGCGGCGCTTACCTATTTGATAGAACAGGGGTTGGTCCTTAGAGGACCAACAGCCACTGCGACCTTTTCAGATCTATTGTGGCAACGGCAGTATGAGGGAGAAAGCATGAACGCCTGGCATAAATGTCAGAGCCACAGTAGGAAAGCTAAAGCATGACGATCGGCCGCCACTTACAGATCCTTTCTTTAAAAAATCGTTTTTCTATATTTTGTGTGCTAAAGTGTGATCGATTGACATTGTTTCATTTTCGGACTACTAGCGCCATCCTGTATCGAGTAGCAAAACTATATAAGGGCGGAGCTAGCGGCACGCGGGGCCTTTGACGGCTGTCTTTTGTATAAAGTTATCTTCACTCTCAAAACTTATTTATATAATAGGCAAATGGATATTTTCAAAATGTTGATTATTCCAGCGATACATGGATAAACATGTAGTGCGATTATCTATTAAAGTAATATTAAAGATGGTCGTAACAAAAATTCCAAAGCATAAAGAACGTCTTTATTTTTAATGAGAATCGAACTAGATACCGTGCGGAGGCATTCACCACTACACATGGGCGGAGCTTAGGGTCTTTGAAAAAGCCGACAATCGTTTGCCGAAACTTGAAACTTTTTCACAGCGTTGCCAGACCGTCCCAAAACGGACGGTTTTCCGTCCCTTTTGGCATTGGACCGTCCCTTTTTTGTCCGTTCTACTAAACCGTCCCTTTTCGGACCACAGTAACTCCAGTAAGTCCACAGCAAATAATGCACGTTATTGACAGGTTTCCTTTCTTAAAGAAGTATCTTCACACGGAAAACCTCATGAAAGAATTAAGAGAATTGACATTGATGGATTTGAACTCTTGTGGAATAGATGAAAAGTTGCCCCCAGAAGAATTTTGGAAGAAAGTGTTTGCACTTCAAGACCTGGCAGGGCAACCGAAATTCAAGAACCTTAGCAAAGTGGTTGATCTTTTATTAATTTTACCTTTTTCGAACGCTAGCGTCGAGCGGGTGTTCAGCAAATTGAAAAATATCGAAACTGAACACCGCAACCGACTGACAACGGAACATTAATGGTCACGAGCACTGGTGTAAATTAGGCTGGAGGAGTTCTAAAATTTGAACCCAATAATACAATGATCAACAAAAAAATCGATTTTGAACAGTAAAAAACGATTAAAAATTGCTTTAGTCTTTGATTTTGTATAAAACTAAAAACCGTCCCTTTTCAGCTAAAACCGTCCGTTTTTAAATGGCAAGCCGTCCGAAAGCAATTGAGTGGACTGGCAACACTGCTTTTTCATTCGTGGCGAAAACTTACAGCGGAATAGACGTGAAACTCTTCTTATATATTTTTAGTTTGTGATTTTGTGCAGTGCTTTTTTTCAGTAGTAATGGTAAGTTTATTTTTAATAATTTTAAAACTGAGTTTCTTTTAGGTCAGGATTTTGTTTAAACTCACGCTGTAGGAATCAATTTATTTTCAGTTTGTATGTGGTTTTAAAAATAAAATAAAATATCACTTTCTAATGCTAGTACATACACTTCTAAATGATACATATTTATTTTTCTAAAGGATTGATATACAGAAAATTAAAAATGCCGCAAAATAATCCCCTTTGAAACTAAATAGGTCGCTTTCAAAATTATCAATCATTTCAAGATAAAACGTAGTTTGAAATTCACTAATTAATATTTTAGATTTATTACACGATTTTTATGAAATTAAAAATGGGAAAAATAACTCAATGATAAAATAAAACGATGTTTTGACATCCGCAAGAAATGGAGAAAAGTTCATGCGTGTGCGGCGAATTGGGTGCGATTTAGTTTCGAAGAATGAAAAATATCCAAAAATACAGCAAATAATGTCATTAAAAACTGTGTGAAATGGATTCCTTGTGATTATTACAGATAAAAATGTTTCCGTCGAAGAGTATGGTCGAATACATGACTGAGATGAACCGGCTTTTTCCAAGGCCTGAAAGTGGTAAGATTCAATTCACGTTTTTATAGACATTTTATGAATTGGAGGTCCTGTAGTGTAGGGTGTGGTATAGATGGTTTTCAGTGATAAAACTCTCGCTAACATCAATTTTTTGGCAACTTTATATACCTTTTATGTTGATCCCGTGGTCTATCCGCTGATTTTTCGTGATTCTGCATTAAAATAAGTACATAGAGTCAGACATAATCTTCCTTTTCGTAAGGGTTAAAACTGCGAAATTAGTGCATTATGTACCTAGGTAGAACTCTTTTCTACCACAAAACCAAAGTGAGTGAGTTTTGTAAAAGTTGTGTTCAAAAGTGTACAAACATAGTATAAAAAGTGCCTATAGTAGGCCATAATAAAAGCCTCATTTTGCTGATTTAAATTCCATAATTTATCATAAAGGTGTCACAATTAAAAATGACCTCTGCCTTAGCATTATCATGAATCTGATAGCTGTCAAATGAGGATTTTTTGGGCTGATAGCAACACTTGTCGAAACTAGGTGGCGCTATTTCAGATTGAGGGATCAACTGTCAACTTCAGTGTACTATTAAAACCTTCTCCTGCTTGTTAGGATTTCTGTGTTTTATGACAATAAAAAAAAAATAGGAAATTAAATTTGACCTATTACCCTACTTTTGAGAAGCAGAGATGGGAAATTGTTGCTGATCCACCTATTAGACACTAAACAAAGATTTCCCATTGGCTTGATATTAATCAAAAGAGAGCCATAGTACAAGCTTTCCTTAGGCTAGATGGCGCTGTGTGAATTGTCCAGGATATTTAGTATAATTATTTTTATTTATACTGTGTACAAAGTATTCTTCTTAACAAAGTAATAAATCTTTCCTTTAAAAAATTTCAGAAAATGCCTATAGCCTGGTGGCACAATCACCATATAGCTCGATCAACAATCGCTCATCAAGCTCAACTGACTCCACATCACCGGAATCATACCCTGAAACATCAACGTTCCAGCCAGATTTCCATCGTCACCTACCTGATACATCAAGACCTATGTACAACTCCACATTCAATTTTGAGTCCCAAGGGTCTACTTATGACACCCCAAAAGCCTCAGAGACTCCTTTCGTACTAAGACGTCAAAGACCTATCGTAGGAAGGAAGATTATACCGTCAGAAACACCAACTGAGAGAGTTCAAGCACCGAAAATACCTGAAGAAGAATTTTTAACCACCTTCTGGCAAGATGAACCGGTTTTCTTACAACACACACCACCAAATGTCCACAATGTCTACATAAACAACACAAACGTCTTCTACGAATTATTCCCGAACGAAAACAAGGGTTACGAGTTCAAAACTCCTGTCAAATCCTCACCAACGCTGTCAAACATATCTAATACGTCTCCAACTTTATCCAACATTTCACCGTCAAGATCTCCAATGGGTCCGATGCAAATGTTTCCGCAGCGGTCACCGTCCTATGCTTCGTCTTCGAAATTCATCTCGGAGGGTCAAAAGATGTGTACATTCTGCAGAAAGAATGGAGAAACTCCGATAGTATACATGAATCATACGGTGAAGGAGAAAGTCGATAACAAATATGTGGTCTCGTGTCCGATCTTAAGATCACATGTTTGCTCTACGTGCGGTGAGACGGGTGACAACGCTCATACCATGTAAGTTGTGTAATTTTTTCTACATACATAAATCACGCCTTTATCCCTTGCGGGTTAGGCAGAGCGTTAACGATCGTAAAATTACGGCAGCATTTTTTCCCAATAGTATTGTTAGAGGGACAAGACCCGTCATGATTATTACAATTTTAGGCGACATTCTGACAACGTGTCGCTATAGTGATTAACGAAAATCTGAAAAGACCTTCAAACATTTGTTAGATGTGATAATTTCATTTGTTTTTTATTTACGTAATTTTACGGTTATTAACGCTTTGCCTACCCCGTCCGGAATATAGGCGTGATTTGCGTATTCCTACCATCCCACTACTGAACCGATTTTAATGAGGTTTTTAGTCAAGTATTTGTAAGACATACAGGTTGACACTTTTACACATTGTTTGAAGGTGGTTATAGAAAAAGTTAATACTACAACTTACCTTCTACAGCCACAACAGACCACAGCTGGACACGGGCCTCCCCCAATTGGGGGGTATTGCCATACTCACCACGCTTGGTAGGCGGATTGGCGAGCTCAGTGAAAGATATTCACAAGAAACACTGCTGCCTGTTCCGTGAATTCATCCCTTAGTCGTCTTTTACGACACACACGGGCGAAAATGGGGTGATGCTATTCTTTCTTTTCGTGTGGGACACCAAGTCGTCCAACGACCCGACGAACCCTAATGTCAGAATTGTTCAACCCCTTTTACAAGTAGCAGGCTTCTGACATGGTTGTGTAACGATGCTATTCTAAGCCGGCACCATACACACATATATCACGCCTTTATCCCTTGCGGGGTAGGCAGAGCGGTAACGGCCGTAAGAATACGGTCGCTATCGCCACGTTTGTCATTTTTTGAGGATTGTTTTCCAAGGTTGTTTCAGAAAACATGTGTATTACTATAGTGACAGGTTGTCAGCCTGTCGCCTAAAAATAGTAATACAACAATACTCTCAAGTCCCTTAGTCGTCTTTTACAACACCCACGAACGGAAATGGGGTAATGCTATTTTTATCCGGCACAACACCGCCAAAAAAGTTATTTAAGTTTATTTCTTTTTCTTTTCTCAGCTCTTACTGCCCCGTGCTAAGGAGAAACAACAATGGCCAACCGCTTCAGTCCACCACCGTCACATTGAAAAATACTCGCATCAAAAGCAACGGTAGGAGACGGTACTAAATATACAGAGGTGCAGGTTCTAATAGTTTTACACCCTGTATGTTATATATGGGGTGTAAGAGATGGTGTAACGAAAACTTTGCAGGCGTGATGACACCATAAAACTAAACAACTTTTACTATGGGGGCTATAGTGGGAAACGAAACAATTTATACGAGTTCTCATAAAAAGTCAGTCAGCTGATTCAGAATTTTGTATTGGAGGTCGAAAAAATTTTTTCATTTCCCAACACAGCCCCCATATAAAAAGTTGTTCAGTTTCATGGTCTGAGCACGCCTGCAAAGTTTTCGTTACACCGTCTCTTACACCCTGTATGTGTATGTACAGGTGTAAAAAAATAGCTGCAAATATTTTAAGTGGTGAACCAGTCCATGATACTAAACCATTTTTCCCCAAGGAACATAGGTCGAAATAAAGAAGAAGAAAAAAAATTTAGACCTCCCAAACCAAATCCACCGACCAGCGCAATTATTTTTTGGATATTGCGACCTATGTTCCTTGGGGAAAATTGTTCAGTTTCATGGGCTGATTCACTCTTTAAAATATTTGCAGCTAATATTTTTACACCTTATATTTTATACAGAGGTGCAAGTTCTAATAGTTTAACACACTGTATGTTATGTATGTGTTTCTTTGAGTTAATGATTTTACATCTAAATTTACTGAAACTGGCATTCTAACACAATACATTTTGAGACTGTTTATACTGCTTTGGTATATGGAATTTATTTAAAATATAAATTCCCTGCAATTTTAATTATGTGATTTTTGTCGAAAGATATACAAGTAATTTTATTTTTTTATGATGTGGTAAGCATGTTCCTTTATTTGTTAGGTATAGTAAATACGTAGGTACAGACAGGGTTATTTTTTACCCAGTACATAAACTTTGTAGGGTGTTTCTAGTCATGATTCTGAACAGCTTTTACTATGCCACCCACAAGCGCAATCGAAAAAAATTGGTTTGGGCGTTCCATACATTATTGCCGAGTAGTTCTATGGAACACCCAAGCAATTTTTTTTTGCTATTTCGCAGGTGGTGGGGCCACCTGCGAAAGTAAAAGTTGTTTAGAATCATGAGTATAAACACCCTATAAAGTTCGTGCACCAACTGAATAAATAATAATCCTGTTTGTATACAGGATGTTATGATAAGTACTAAATTCCTTTCAAGGAATGAACCAGCCCATGAATCCGAACAACTTTCCCAAGAGAATGTAGGTCGAAATATTAAAAAAGAAAATGTATCTTCTATACAAAATATACCAGTCATCCTGGTCACATTGTATGTATGTATGTGAGGTCCAAAAATTAGTTTCATATTTCGACATAAATTCCTTTAGAAAAGTTGTTCACTTTCATGGGCTGGTTCATGCCTTGAACTTAGTAGTTTACCTAACATTCTGTATTTACTAACGAGAAAACTGACCCAAAGTGCCATTATGAATATGACTTGGTCATGATTATGATTTTGTAGTACAAAACTAGATTATAGTACAAACTGTTAGCAGACTACGAAATTACCGAAATAATCCAACTGAGATCCAATCAACATCCAACGGAAACGATTTTCCTCTATCAGACTTAGGGCCCTGAAACCCAAACTTGATCTTTTGTCTTGATTATAATTTTTATCCTCTGCTAGCAACTTCATTGCATTGACTATATTTTATTATTAATCATAAAATGATATGATACTGTTTTTTAATATTGGAAAGATAATTGTATGATTTCGGATCAATGTTTTGATTTGACATACTTAGATACTTTCTAAAATCATGATGATAAATCGTGAAAGATTGACTAAACTCATGATTTTACATTTTGATAATTTTTATTTGACAATCCTTTTTTCATAAAATCATGATAATTCTTAAAGATTGGAAAAATTCGTGATTTTACATTTTAATACTTTTTATGTTTGACTACCAATTTCGGACACGATTTTTCTTAGCGATTTTTACACTTTTCCTTTGTTTTATTATTCAAATTAATCATATTTCTTTGGACTTCTTTTAAATATAACTTATAAATTGACAACTGTATGCGATTTTAAACTTTTTATAAAAGTATACAGGGTGTGAGAGACGGTGTAACGAAAACTTTGCAAGCGTGATCAGACTATGAAACTGAACAACTTTTTCTATGGGGGCTATGTAGGGAAACGAAAAAAAATTTTCGATTTTCCATACACACTCCGTCAGCTGATCGGGAATTTTGTATGGAAAGTTGAAATTTTTTTTACGTGTTCAGTTTTATGGTCTGATCACGCCTGCAAAGTTTTCGTTACACCGTCTCTTACACCCTGAATTTCTGTACTAATAAATTTTTAACTTTTTGCTGTCTTGTTAGGACTACTTTGAGTCATGCATGATAACACCTGACTAATTAAAATTATTGATATCCATTCATTGATTGGTTTATATCTGACCAAATTAAATTCTAATTCTCATCAATGGTTTTGACAAAGAACTCTTTTTAAAACTTTTTTGATGTTCATGACAAATTGATTGAATCTTGTATATATAAGCTATGAATATAAATTTGACTAACAAAGATAAATTTTCGTTTATTATTGACTTTATAATAATGGATCTCAAGAAATAGATACGTACTTACTTAAATATTACACTATTCTGTGTGTTTGATTGTTTATTTAAGGGTTTTTATGTATAAAAAAAATACATAGACCAACTTTTAAGTTAATTCTATCTACTGCTAACACGAAATAATTCATAAAAATTGAAACTTGCGAAATACGTGTGCCTTAGATTTAATGAATTAATTTAGTAGGTAGTTTAAAAGGGTTATTTTATTAACAGTTATTTTATTACTGTGTACGTGTGTACATACGTTTTTATTGGATTTTGGGTTATATACTATACAGGGTGTAAAAAATATTAGCTGCAAACATTTTAAGGCGTGAAACAGCTCATATAACTGAACAACTTTCCCTAAGGAACATAGGTCGAAATATGATAAAAATTTTTGGACCTCCCATACAAATTGACTTGTTCAGTTAGTAATTTTTTATGAAACGTCCAAATTTTTTTTTCGTATTTCGACCTCTGTGTTTCTGAAAAGTTGTTCAGTTTCATAATCTGAGTCACCCTTAAAATATTTACAGATAATATTTTTACACCTTACACATATAGTTGAGTTATTACTTAAATCTCACTCAAAAAGACACTAAAACCCAATTAAAATTACGTTTTGCCTACAGAACCCTTTCAAAACATGTACAACACGATTCTAGCTTATTGTTGTATTTTGCCTGTTGATAAATGAGTCAAATGGGGGAAATGAGACTAGCGGGTAACTTGGGACATGGTCGACACCAGCTTCTATGAACCAGCTATAAATCTATAACGTTATATAACTGATTGATAAATGTAGAGTCCAAAGTTTTCAACCAGTTTCAACATTATAGCTGGTTCATAGATGCTGGTGTCGACCATGTCCCAAGTTACCCGCTAGTCGCATTTTCCCCCATTTCACATTACCTAAAAATAAATTGTACTAATTGTGTAAGTTCGGTTAAAAAAATGATGTTGTTTTTAGAAGATGTTTAAGTTTGGTTTTGTACCTTGCTTTATTTCATAAAAAAGTTTTATGTACTGATTGTACTTTTTATATTTTAATTTGTGTGTGGACACTGCATGTTTTTTATGACTAAAAACTAATGTTCTTGAATTTCTAATATATTTTATTTGATAATTACTGATTTTTATTTTCTTATACTACTATTACGTAAATTGTAAGGCGTGCGAATGAAGAAAGGATCGGTCAATGGCGGCCGATTTTCATGCTTTCTCTCTCCCACTGAGACTCTTGCATATACCAGGCGTTCATGCTTTCTCCCTCACACATGGGTAACCGCCGCCGCCATTTACAGATCGTTTCCTTATCTGTACGGGTTAAAAAACGTTGCAAAAAACATTGTACAGGGAGTAAAAAACATTGCTGCAAATATTTTAAGGGGTGAATCAGCCCATGAAACTGGATAACTTTCCCCAAGGAACATAGGTCGCAATATGAAAAATAAATTTGGACCGCCCATACAAAATTACCGACTGATCAAGTCAATTTGTATGGGAGGTCCACAAAAAATTCTCATATTTCGACCTATGTTTCTAGGGGAAAGTTGTTCAGTTTCATGGGCTGATTCACCTCGTAAAATATTTGCAGTAATTTTTTTTACACCTTAGGCTGGTTTCAGAGCGGCGCGTCTCAGCAGCGCGTTCGCTGTGAAACGACATTCAGACGCGCGCGCTTCGCTGTGGTGTACGGTCGATCATTATGCCAGCAAACGTAATCACAATATTAGCTATATACGTTATATGGAAAAGAGTGCAACAACGACGTCTTAAAAGATTGCAAGTCGACGCTACTGGCAATCGAAGGAGATCCGCCCGCGGCGCGGCCGAGACGCGGCCCAAGACGCGTCACTATGAAATGCTACATACAATCTAGTGTAATGCGAGGCGCGCGCGGCTGGGCAGCGCTGCCGAGACGCGTCGCTCTGAAACCAGCCCAATAGCAATTCGCGTCGTCGGTGTCGTTTTACTGCGTTTATTTATTTACTTTATTCTCGATTACCTATAAGATTATAACCAAGTGGTTAGAACACCGACACCGGTCTTAATCGTGAGACCCGAGTTCGATTCCCGCCATGTACCTACTATTGTTTTTACTCACGTACATTTACCGACTGCTCTTACGGTGAAGGAAAAACATAGTGGTGAAACCCAAATTCAAATAAAATTTGAATTCAGATGATATTTGAATGTGAATTAACCTAGGATTCGGGCCAGGCTAGCTCTACTCGGGTAGCAGAGGTGAGATGGCTGTCGTCGCTCTGTGTAAAAACTTGGTTCCACTTCCACGTCAAGTCCCTTAGGTTAGGTCAAAGAGAAAGCCTACAGAGAACGGGATAAGGCAAGAAGAATGATGATATCAAGATGTCAGACGATACAAATGATCCCGAGTTTATTGATACTAAGTTATATCATGTTACGAAAGGGGCAGGTTCGTAGCGTTTTTCATTTTTCTTAGGTTTCAAATTGCTTTTAAGATAGGCCTATTAGGTACCCATATGTATAATTTAAGAAAACTCAAACGCCAGGGTTCATCGGGTCGGTCGTCGATATGCTGTTTAGTATCCCACATGAGAAGAGAAGGTGGGTAGATCTAGAACCTGATTAAGACTAGGCTGTATGGCTCACGCGGTCATTGCCTAACCTTGAACCACAAATAAAAAAATACAAATGTTACAGGAATAGAATGCTAGCGAATTCGTGCGTTGCAACAAATAGTTTCTATGGCGTTATGTTGGCACCCTTGTCTGTCAACGGCGTCAAAACTTTGATTCGGGCTCGGAGGTTTTCTGCCAACTATTTGACTAATCTGTATGCCGGCAACCCGAACTTGTAACGGGATCATTGGAGCCTTATTGCGCTTTTCACGTTCACAAAAAAAGTGATTTGTCAATTTGTGTGAAAAATGACAATTTTGCTAATAGCGAAAGAGTTCACTGTTAGCAAAATTTGATCTTTCGCCACTTCGTTCTTGGCATGATTTTCACAATAATTTGTAATTAAATTGTAAAAAAATCTTTGAGCACGAATCTAAGTATCGACGATGTTGACAGACAGGTGTGCCAACATTACGCACTAGGTACTTTTCATTGAAACGCTCTCTATAGGATAGAATGTCAAAACTGTTTTGAAAATAGAATCAAAATCAATCAAACAAATCGTAATCCATTACCCAGCTCAAGATGAAATAACTCAAACACAGTGCAGTTTTCCATACCATCTAATATTCCGTACGATTTTTAATCCAGTAATTCGTGCTAAAGTGAACAGTCTAGTAAAACTATCTAAAAATGTCCAATAGTCCTAAAAAATCAAAGGGCGGAAAGAGTCCACCTCCCGAGGAAGTTGAAGCTATCCCAGATCCCGTAGAGGTCGGGGACGCTCCTGAGTTTATCTACGGAGGGCCATGGATTGTGAAGCCGCAAGCGGGCATGTGGCTGGAAACCGTCACTCCCTTAAACCTTAAACTTTCGGGAGTTTTCAAAAAGTATGTATTTTACAGCAGTGTGAAACAGGCTTAGGCATGATATGTGCATGTATGTTATTATAACTAGTTGACATCCCGCTCGTGTGTCATACAGAAAAAAAAAAATTAAATCATTTTTTTATATTATTGAGAAATATTGGATACCGGTTTTTCTCCTGTGACATTTGTTTAGAATAGCATCACCCCATTTATTTCCCCCGAGTGTCGTATGGTGACTAATGGACTCCAGGGTTTCATGAGTTGGCTAATGAAACTTTTATGGTAAGATAGGATTTTAAGGAGTATAATTACGAAGTTTCAAACTGCGGAGAAGAGTGATTTGTAATAAAAAAAATAAACAAGTCTACATAGTCTTGCACCATTTTGCTAAAAAACCAACTAACTTAAACTGTCAAAAAATTACGTAACTAAATGCATTTTGCTTTCAAGAGTGAATAAATCTAATGAAAGAGTGAATAAAATGATTGCAAGAGTGAATGATTTCGATGTCATCTGTACAAATTTCCTTTGACTGGGAAACAACTTCTCCTTAAAAAAGTACAGTATTGACAGAACTAAAAATGAGGATCGACTTTAGGGCACCCCGACTTGGTTAGAATAGAATAGAAATCTTCTGATTAAGTTAGATTAGGTTCCGAGGGCAGGAACGAAGCCAGTGGAGAGACCGGCTTAGCCTTCGGGGTGTTAAGTTCTTTTTTTGCCACCCAGAAAGACTAGTAAATGAGAATCAACTTCCAGGCACCCTGACTTGGCTAGGTTCTCGAAAAGGAGCATTTTTTCTCAAGGGGGGCATATTTTCTTTGGGGGGGGGGGGATGGTACTTAACCCTGGGGGAGTGCAGGGGAGGGATTTCAACCTTCCCCTCTTTTAATACATACGTAGTCGGTCCCAAAGTTCTGTCACTGGCATATTATTTTTGAATTTAGAACACGGATTTGGAAAAGTTTTATTGCATTCCGTTTTTGAATGTTTAACAATTATTTTAAAACAATAAATAATCATTTGGCGCGATTTTTCACGATGGAGTGGACTTTGAAAGAAAACCGAATAGCAGTTTTGGCGTTGCATCGCTGTGGGCACTCGCCGAGTACCATTTTCAAGTTGCTCAAAAAATTGAAAATAACGCTTAGGTTTGGGTATCGTACTATAACTAGGTACACTGAAGTCTCTAGTGTTGAGGACAAGAAAAGAACTGGCCGGCCTCGCTCCGCCAGAACACCAGCAGTGATCAAAGCGATCAAGGAGCGCATACGAAGAAATCCTGTCCGAAAACAGAAACTTATGGCTTTGCAGATGAAGGTTAGTAGAAAAACAGTCAAAAAGGTTTTAAACGAAGACCTTAAGCTGCGAGCATACAAAAAAAAGAGTGGGCACTTACTTAATGCCCGTTTAAAAGAAATTAGACTCAAAAGATCTCGGGTGTTGTTAAAACGGTACGCGAAAAACCGGCACCGCGATATACTTTTTACAGACGAAAAAATTTTTGATATAGAAGAAAAGTATAATAAACAAAACGATAGAGTGTACGCTACCAGCTCTGAAGAAGCAGGAAACAAAGTTCCGCGGGTGCAACATGGGCATCATCCCTCTTCAGTCATGGTCTGGTTAGGAGTCTCCTACTATGGGCCAACTGAGGTTCATTTTTGCGAAAAGGGGGTCAAAACCAGCGCAAAAGTGTACCAAGAGACGGTTTTGGATCGGTACGTCAAAGACCTGCCCAACACACTATTTTCAGGACATCACTTTGTATTCCAGCAGGATTCTGCGCCCGCTCACAAAGCCAGGACCACTCAAGCCTGGTTTGAACGTCAAAACATTGAGTTTATAAGACACGAAGATTGGCCTTCCTCCAGTCCGGACCTTAATCCTCTGGACTATAAAATTTGGCAGGTCTTAGAGAGCAAGGTCTGTGCTAAGCCCCATAAAAATTTGGAGAGTCTGAAGTCAGCCATAGTTAAAGCAGTCGCTGAAATCGACATGGATATGGTGCGTGCTGCGATAGACGACTGGCCGCCGCGGTTGAAGGCCGTTGTTAAAAGCAAGGGAGGTCATTTCGAATAGTTTTATGTTATTTTGATTCTTCGATGATTGTATTTTTAATTGATATATAAATTTTTAAAAACGGATTGGTACTTTTTATTTTATCAGTATTTTCATATATGACAGAACTTTGGGACCGACTACGTACATATATCACGCCTTTGTCCCTTGCAGGGTGGACAGAGCGTTAACGGCCGTAAGAATATGGTTGCTATCGCTACGTCTGACTTTTCGAGGATTGTTTTCCAAGGTAGTTACAGAAAACATGTGTATCACTCTAGTGACAGGTAGAGATGGGTAGCGGGTAAAAACCCATTCAACCCACCCGGGTAAAAACAGGGTTTTTACCCAAATCACCCGGTTTTAACCCATTATTACCCAAATTGATGGGTGAAAACAGCATAAGTAAAAAATAATTAAAAAATGGTTTTTATTCCAAGCAAATCTAAAAGAATACAATGAGTATTTCACAGCTTTCTAATTATTTCTTTCTTTATAGTAAAAATGGCTAATAACAATCATAATAATAATCACCCGCTTGATTAAATAAGCTTTAGGCGCTGGGTACGTGCGTGAAAAAGTAATTTTGGCTACTAAAAATTATTTTCATTTAGAACATGTTATATTTGCAGTCATTCAAACATACGTAAGTTTACTAGAGATGGGTCATTTTAGCTAAGGTACCACATAACCTAGTATCTGCTTTTTTATTATGACTTTATTTAATAGCGAGATTGCGACCATAGACCTTTCCAAAGCTCTCTGAGTGACATGTTTTATTGCTCGTTTCTCAACTCCGTATGTCATGACCACGATTGGTAGAACGCACTGCTCGAACAACATTGTCTTGAAACATAGTGGCAATGCTTTTTAAAGGTACCGCTTAAGTCAAAAATACAACAATACAAAAGCATATCAATTGTTAAAAGGCTTGCGCTGATGACTTTTACCTGGAAAACAATTGTAGGTTCTTCTTAGCGTGTCGATGGCAGACACTACACAGTCGCAGTCCAGAACTTGGCCGCATTGACAGCGCTGGCAGACGCTGTCATAAGATCGTCCTTTGTGCAGGTGTTGGGGCACGCTGGACACGATATTAGGTGGTGCATTGTTTGGACCGCACCACACAATTACCTTTCGTCGGCACCCTCCAAGAAGCTCCACTTGGCCATGTTTTCCTTGCTCCGGCCAGTTTGGGTCCGAACTCTATTCAGGGACTTCCAAACCGGCAAGCTTTCAGCGATAGGGACGAAAGGAGCTGGTAGGGTTACCTTTTCCTGATAAAGTTTGCACCTCGCTTGTTTGGGGTCGGTGCAAAGAGGAGACACGACTTTACAAAGTTATTGCGACTTTTCAACCAATGTGGCACTGGAATGTGGTCGTGTAAAGGGTGCCGTGCATCTGACTCCATCCTTGCTCTTTCAAGGGAGCTAGCCACAGTCCTGCGAACAGCTGGGGGCGCCATACCAGCCAGTGGGTATAGCTGGCTAACCGGGGTCGGTTTCAGGCAACCAGTTATGATCCGGCAAGTCTCATTTAAGGCTGTATCCACTAGCTTTGCATGGGCTGAACGACTCCACACTGGGCTTGCGTACTCACCTGCAGAAAAAGATAACGCCAGCCCAGTAGTTCGCAGAATATGAGGTGTTGCTCCCCATCCAGTAGAAGTAAGGCGCTGTAAAAGGTTATTCCGAGCGAACACCTTCTTTTTTATATTTTGGCAGTTCTTACTGAAGGTAAGTGACCTATCCAGAGTAATGCCCAGATATCTCGGATGTTTATTGTGAGCTACAGGCAAACCTTGCCACTCAATATTGAGCCTACGATCTGCTTGACTGTTGCGGAGATGGAAAACGCAGGACTCAGTTTTTGATGGGTTGGGTTTTAGTGAATTTTCTCTATAGTATTTGCTTAAGTCTTTCAAAGCGTCAGATAAGTTCACCTCAACCTCTTTAAAACTGGTCGCCTGGGAAGTCAGCGCAAGGTCGTCGGCGTATAGAAAGCGGCACGTGTTGGGACAGGATGGTTGGTCGTTAGTGTATATGTTGAAGAGCAACGGGGAAAGAACGGACTGCCTTAAGGCAGTCCGTTCTTTTGCGACCTCCAACGACTTTTGTCCTGAAGAAGATGCACCTAAAAACGGCGGTTATGGAGAAGTTCTCGAAGAATTGAGACGAAATTAAGATCGCTGGCATCGTCTCCACTTTCCATAACAGCCGCTTAAGATTTACTGTATCGTAGGCTGCGGACAGATCTACAAATACAGCACCGGTTACCTTCCTCAGTTCAAAACCATCCTCGATGTGTTGCGTCAGTTTCAGTGTCTGGCTGCTGCAAGACTTGGCCGGTCTGAAACCCGCTTGTTCTGGGATCATTTTGGGGTCAATGAAGCCTGTTAAGCGGGACAACAGTAGTCTCTCAAAAAGTTTATATGTGTGGCACAAGAGTGAGATAGGCCTGAAGTTTTTGGGACTGTCTGTTGGTTTTCCGGGATTTGGAATGTCTATGACCTTTGATTTCCTCCAGACACGGGGGATCGAAGCAATTGTAGGTGAAAAACACGTTTGCGAATCGTCAAAATCTCCCGATAAAACCAAATGCAAACAAAGCAAGTAATAAATCATCCGAATAATAAGAAATTGGACTTGTGCTAGGTACTATTTTTTATTATGTGCTTGTACATACCTATTTACGCCTTTCTTCGAGGCGTTAAAAACCTATTCTAAGAACATGTTGCATTTTAAAGAAGCATCTATAAATATTTTGATAAATATAAATGGTCAACAAGAAAGCAAAAAACAACCGATCACTTAATATTATTTTGGATACTACCCTATAACTGACTGTAACATCACTAGGCCTTAAAGGTTCACCGATGTGCCTAACATTTGAATGTCGGTTTTATATTAATTTTTAATTATAATGGCAGATTCCAAATCAATATTTTTATATTCTTGAAAAATTATTTCGACTAAAGTGTAGCAGTGGGACAAATTTATTCGAAGCAAACTCACCTTTTCACGTTTATTACATGTTTTATGTCATTAGGAATAATAAAAACAGGTATTGTGTTCTTATCATACTTAAACTATGATTATATTTAACATTTGCCCTTGCATCTTTTTATTTTTAATCTTATTTTGGTAATAAATCATTTAAAATTTTACGTCGGTTTTTACCCAGTCATCGGGTGCTTTGGGTGGATTGAAATGGGTAAAAACCGGGTTATTACCCAAGCGCGGGTTTTTACCCGGGTGGTTACCCATCTCTAGTGACAGGTTGTCAGCCTGTCGCCTTAACATTGTAATACACCAATACTCTCTTAATTACCTTCTTTTACTTATGACATATACTGTTGTACCACTTGTCCTCTTGAATCACTCATATCTATGAAAAAAGCTGCATCAAAATCCGTTAAGGCATAGGAACAGATGCGGTAATCTACTTAATAATATGTAGTACACACACACGTACACATATCGCGCCTTTATCCCTTGCGGGGTAATGATACGATTTAGTGATAATAAAAATGCTAAATGATACTTATATTTTGTCCTTAGTTATAATGTAGGAATCACGAAAAATTGGAAGCTTCAGCAACCTAAAAGAAAATAGTTAAAATTAGTTTAGTCAGCTGGTTGATGATTACGTCACCGCCCATCGGAAGTGATACGTAATTTCATCACACGTGATATAGCCCGGATAGCTCAGTCGGTAGAGCATTGGACTTTTAATCCAAGGGTCCAGGGTTCAAGTCCCTGTTCGGGCGGCTCTTTTTTAAATTTATTATTTCTCTTTTATGTTTTTTTTGAGTTATACTTTCTTTGAAATAAATCTGTTCTAAAAACCCTTTATTTTTCAAGAATATCGATCGTACAATGTGATCGTGCTATTATCGTAGTAGTACTACTAGCGCCATCTTTTGATAAACTTTATACATACATTATGCAAAAAGTAAAAAAAAATAAATGATTGCTTAGCTGAAAGTAATGCAAGTGGTTGAACAGCCTATGGAACTGAACAACTTTTTCCAGGGTAAAAAACTGAAGTAAGAAAAAATTGGCTAACTAATACTTTTTTATCTTCCCTTAAGAAAGTTGTTCAGTTTCAAAGTAAAAGATTAGTTAACCCCCTTCAAAACACTTCGAATTAACAACAGTCCACTGCTGGACCGATGCGGCGCAGTGGTAGTACGACTGCCTGGGACGCAGAAGGTTCCGGCGGGTTCGATTCTTGGGTCACTCACAATGTTGTGAATTTGTTCCCTGTCTGGTTAGGACATTGCGGGCTGAACCACCCGATTGTCCGTAATAAAGATAGTTCCGTGTTTCGGAAGGCACGTTAAGCCGTAGGTCCCGGTTGCTGTCTATGATTATTGATTACTTAGATAGCGGTCGTTACACAACCATGTCAGAGGCCTAAAACTAGTAGGAGGCGGTTGAAAAATGTCATCGTAAAATTTAATTTGCCGTGTGATACCGACTTAAAATAGCATCACCCCATTTCAGTCCTAAGATCTGTCGTAAGAGGCTACTAAGGGACCTGATGGTTTCATGTGTATTACAACTTAAGGCGACAGGCTGACAACTTGTCACTACAGTACAGTGATACACGAATCATCTGAAAGGGTCCTCAATATTTGTCAGACTTAACCATATTTCTACAGCCGTCACCGCGGTGCCTACACCGCAAGGGATTAAGGCGTGATATGTGTATGAATGTACTTAGGAGCGTCGGTGCCCTAGTGGTTAGAACACCGGTTTTAAAATCGTGAGACCCGAGTTCGATTCTCGTCATGTACCGATGCGATTTTACTCACACACATTTACCGACTGCTCTTGCGGTGATAGAAAAACATCGTGAAGAAACCCAAATAACTATGATATAAAACACACACACACACACAAATAACGCCTATATCCCTGGCGGGGTAGGCAGAGCGTCAACAACCGTAAAATTACGGTCGTTATCGCCACGTCTGACAAATGTTTGAGGGTCGTTTCAGATAAGCCGTGCATTACTATAGTGACAGGTTGTCAGCCTGTCGCCTAAAATTGCAATACACATGAACCCCTCTAATCCTTTAGTCGATTTCTACGACACCCACGGGAAAGAAATGGGGTGATGCTATTCTAAGCCGGCATCACACGGCATGTATAAAACAGAAATAATAATAATAACAATCTAGAATCCGGTCCAGGTTAGCCTTCGGGTTGCAGAGGTCAGATGGCAGTCGCTGTGCGTAAAAACTTGGTTGCAGGTCAAACCACCTAGGTTAGGTAGCCGACCTCGACAGGGAACGGGATAAGGCAAGGAGAATAATGATGTGTATGCCGTGTGATGCCGGCTTAGAATAGCATCACCGCACATCCTTCCCGTGGGTGTCGTAAGAGGCGACTAAGGGACTCGAGAGTATTGCATTACAATTTTTAGGCAACAGGCTGACAACCTGTCACTAGTGATACACATGTTTCCTGAAACAACCTTGGAAAACAATCCTCAAAAATTTCGTGGCGATAGCGACCGTATTCTTACGGCAGTTAACGCCCTGCCGACCCCGCAAGGGATAAAGGCGTGATATATGTATGTACGTATGGAAAATTTAAATTTGCAGTAGCTACGCATATAAGTCGTTAAGAGTAAGATTGCCGATGATTTTACAAAAAGTCGTCGATGAAGCGGATGAAATTTTTAATTTAGTTGACAAACCCGATGGATCGAAAAAGGATGGTGGTGGCACAGGCGTACGCGCAAGTCCTGGCCTTGTAAGATTTATTCCCAATTGCTCAGTATTTTTTGATACATAGCCTATGCCTAATTCGCTAGTTTCCTGGGTCATTAAAAAAATATTACAGTTGTACGCTTAAAACTATTGTCCAAAAATACTACGAAATTCATTTATCGTTTTTCGAAATATTCAAAGTTTGAATTAATAAACAGAAAAATAATATAAAAGTAAGTGTTTTGACGCCATCCAAATACTTGCGTCATACTTCTAGTTCTCCAAACAAAATACCGTTTTAGATGGTTTTAAAAAGTAGCTCATTCGACCTGTCAGGAAACAAGCCTATTAATATTAACTTATTTGAAAAATAACTGTAAATAGATTTACGTGTAGATAATTATGTAACTATGTTGGTACAACTGGTATTTTGTTATTTAGATACTTACGTAGTTGATACGCGTAACTTCATGAAAAGAAATCGGTTTCTACATCAAAATTTTACGGTACATTAGCATAACTGTTCAGCCATAGTACGGGGTCTTACATATCAGTAACTTTTTAGCTATTTTTAATTTGGGATTCTAGTTCCCGGGCATTCTAATACAAACGTATTCCCGTTTTCTTCCGGAGTGATTCATCTAGAGCTATAATTATTTTTTATTAGGTACATAAATGCCTACTATAGGCATGCCTCTATTATTTTCTTATTAATTATGAAATGAAAAAGAAAACGTTTTTATTTATTATGGAAAAAGAAAATTGCTCATATTTTCTTCTCATACCTGGGTGATTCTGCTCATGATTCTGAACAACTTTTCCTATAGGACCACCTGTGAAATCGTCGATTTCATTGACCTATGTTCCTTGGGGAAAGTTGTTCAGTTTCATGGGCTGGCTCATCCCTGGAAAAGAAGTTAGTACTTTTCACGCCCCTATTGCATTTCGATCCGCGGAAACACTTCGATACCGCGTTTTACGACTTGTATGTGGCCGACACAGTCCTTAAAATTAGTTATTATCATAATTGTTTTCACTCTTTGGCAATATCTTTTATTTAAAATTGTTTTCTTTGTAGGAGTTACGCATATTACTCTTTGAAAGAGCGTATACCGTCTATTTTAACGAAAGTCATAGACGTAGCGTCGAAACATCAATATGTAAGTAGTTGGTATTAGTATCAGGTAGTGATGTAACGAATATTCGCATTGGCATTCGCGAATATTCGCATGTTTTTTAACATTCGCATTCGCATCCTTATTCGCAAAATCCTTGCGAATATTTTGCGAATGTGAATATCCATAAAATCAGGTTTGTAGAGTTTTGTTTACCACCTGTAAGCGTAAATAACCGATCTTTCTTTTTCCTAAACCGAGTTCGTAAGTGTTCGTTCGGATTATCTCGATAATTTCCGGAATTAAATGCGATTGCATAGTAACAATCAACTCGTGCGGCAAATCAGCAATCATTTTTTTGCCACAGATATAAGGGACTCGAGAGAATTGGTGTATTACAATTTTTAGGCGACAGGCTGGCAACCTGTCACTATAGTAATACACATGTTTTCTGAAACAACCTTGGAAAACAATCCTCAAAAATGTCATACGTGGCGATAGTGGCTGTATTCTTACGGCAACTATCGCTCTTATTTTATACATGCCGTGTGATGCCGGCTTAGAGTAGCATCACCCCATATCCTTCCCGTGGTTTTCGTAAGAGGCGGCTAAGGAACTCGAGGGTATCGGTGTATTACAAATTTTAGGCGACAGGCTGGCAACCTGACACTATAGTAATACACATGTTTTCTGAAACAACCTTGGAAAACAATCCTCAAAAATGTCAGACGTGGCGATAGTGGCTGTATTCTTAAGGCAACTATCGCTCTGCCTACCCTGCAAGGGATAAAGGCGTGATGTAATATGTATGTATGTATGTATATACGGCGCTAAATTTAAAAAATAAACATTCGTATTCGCATTCGCGAATATGGGCCTTAGATATTCGGTATTCACATTCGCGAATGCTTAAAATTGAACATTTGTTACATCACTACTATCAAGGATTAGTTAGTGTGTGTAGTGTACGTAAAGAAAGGATCTATTAATTGTCGGTCATGCTTTCTCTTTCTCACTGAAGCACATATATAAGGTGTAAAATTATTAGCTGTAAATATTTTAAGGGGTGAATCATTTGGACCTCCCTTACAAAATGTGCCGGCAATTTGTATGGGGGCCCAAAATTTTTTTTCATCCTCAACCCATGATCCTAAGAGAAAGTTGTTCAGTTTCATGGGTTGATTCATCCCCTAAAATATTTGCATATTTTTACACCGTGTATAAGTATTAATATCAGCTATCTAATTCCCATAGTACAAAGCTTTGCTTAGTTTGACGCTAGATGGCGCTGTGTGAATTGTCCAGGATATTTATTTATTAACTTTGAAACAAAGGGTTAATAAGGTTTTTTTTTACTTTTTCAGCCGGCTTTTGTCAATTCCGTCGCGCAATTAAAACACAATTTAATTACCAACAAGGAGTACAACAAGTTCTACAGTAATATCTCTCTCTTTCTCTCTCTCTATCTCTCTCTTTCTTTGGGACACCGAGTCGTCCATCGGCCCAAAGAACTCTAGTGTCAGAACTTTTCAACCGCCTTCTACAAGAAGCTGGCTTCTGACATGGTTGTGTAACGACCGCCGCCTAAGTGATCATAGACAGCAACCGGGATCTTTGGATTACGTGCCATCCGAAACACGGAGCAATCTTCTTACGGACTATCGGGTGGTTCAGCCCACAATGTCCTAACCAGACTGGGAACACATTCACAAACTGATAAAAATCATCTTTGTGAGTGACCCACCGAGAATCGAACCCAGAACATAAGGTATGTTACACTGGCAGTCGCACTACTACAGCGCCACATCGGTCGTCATCGTCACAGGTAATAAAATAACAAACATTTGGGGTGTGATGCCGGCTTAGAATAGCATCACCCCACATTCCTTTCCCGCGGTGTTGCAGGAGGCGACTAGGGGACTCGAAATCGGGTTTGTGTATTTTTAGGCGCTAGGTTGACAACCTGTCACTATGATACAGGAATTATCTGAAACAGCCCTCAATTTTTGTCAGACATGTCGAAGGCAACCGTATTTTTACGATCATTGGCGTTCTCCCAACCCCACATGGGATAAAGGCGTGGTTTATGTATATATGTACGTGTAGAATAAATTTATTACTCTTTATCAATTAATTTAAGTTTTTAATGCTGTGTGATGCCGGCTTAGAATAGCATCAACACATTTCCTACCCTTGAGTGTCGTAAGAGGCAACTGAGGGACTTGAGGGTTTTAGGTGTATTACAACTTTTAGGCAACAGGCTGACAACCTGCCACTATAGTGATACACAAAATTATCTCAAACGGCCCTCTATATTTGTCAGACGTGGCGACATCGACCGTATTTTTGCAGTCGTTAACGCTCTGCCTACCCCGTAAGGGATAAAGCCGTGATATATGCATGTATGTATACAAATTAACTTGGTCGGTTCGTAATTTTGTATGGGAGGTCCAAAAATTTTTTTTCATATTTCGACCTATGTTCCTTGAGGAAAGTTGTTCAGTTTCATGAGCTGAATCGATGTATGTATTCATTTCAGTTGATACCGACGAAGAAACTGATCTTTGGAACGAATGGCTGAAAGAGCAGCCTGCGAGGACGTACTTTGGAAACGATTGGATGTTTTCAGAATGCTACGTCTATAGGAAGATACAGGAGGGAATCCTGATGCAGTAAGTGCATTCACAGGGAACGCTGATGCCTAAACCTAGACCCGAATATATTAGCCGCTCTCAACTTTGAGATGATGATTATTCTCCACCGTGTGATGCCGGCTTACCCCACATCTTCCCGTGGGTGTCGCAACAGGCGACTAAGGGATTCGAGAGTATTGGTGTATTACAATTTTTAGGCGACAGGCTGACAACCTGTCACTATAGTGATGCACATGTTTTCTGAAACAACATTGGAAAACAATCTATAAAAATGTCAGACGTGGCGATAGCGGCCGTATTCTTACGGCTGTTAACGTTCTGCCTACCCCGCAAGGGATAAAGGCGTGATATATGTATATATGTAACTTTGAGATCGATCTTAAGTGCGATTTTGAGATGCTGTCAGTATAGACTGTCAAAACCGCTCTTGAGATCGATCTCTGAGTTGAGTACCATTTATAAATACGGACCTTAGATTAGAATAGAATAGCGGGAACGCTGCTGTCTATTCCCTAAACCTAGACCCGTATATATAAACCGCTCTCAACTTTGAGATCGATCTTGAGTGCGACTTGGAGATGCTCTCAGTGTAGACAGACATGCGTCAAAACCGCTCTTGAGATCGATCTCTGAGTTGAGTACTATTTATAAATACTGACCTTAGAATTGAATAGAGAATAGAATATACGTTTATTCACTGTGAACATACGCAATCTTTCTTTCTTTCTTTTCGTGTGGGACACCGAGTCGTCCAACGACCCGATTAACTCTAGTGTCAGAATTTTTCAACCGCCTTCTACAAGTAGCAGGCTTCTGACGTGGTTGTGTAACGACCGCCGTCTAAGTGATCATAGACAGTAACCGGGATCTACAGCTTAACGTGCCATCCGAAACACGGAACCTTACTAAACACGGAAATAGTTTTGATGGCGTAACGCCAAAAACGTATAGACCATCACAATAAATAAAAAACCCTATATAGGGTGTTTGGAAGATTGATGCATTCCTTTCAAGGGATGAACCAGCTCATGAAACTGAACAACTTTCCCCATGGAACATAGGTCGAAATATGAAAAAAAAAATTGGTCCTGCCATATAAATTGACTTAGTCGGAAATTTTTTATGGGTGGGACGAATTTTTTTTTCATTTTTCGACTCATGTTCCTTGGGGAAAGTTGTTCAGTTTCATGAGCTGGTTTATCTCTTGCAAGGAATGCACCAATTTCCCAAACAACCTGTATATATTCTTTTTCCAGTTCCCTAGGCGATTTCGACCCTTTCAGGGAAATGAAGCGGGATCAATTTCACGCGAACATTGAACCAATGTGCGTTTTAGCTGAAAAAGTGATGGAGATTAGTGAATTCAAAGAGGATCGAGCTGCACAGAAATTAGAATGGGTTCTTTTATTGAAGGTGAGGATCTCTTGTGTGATGCCGGCTTAGAACAGCATCACACCATTTTTTCCCGTGTTGTATAAGGTAACTAAGGTACTCGAGGGTTTCATGTGTGTTACAATTTTAGGCGACAGGCTGACAACCTAAAAAAGGCCCTCAATACTTGTCAGACGTGGCGATAACGACCGTGATTTTACGATTGTTAACGCTCTGCCTATCCCAGAAGGGATAAAGGCGTGATTTGTGTATGTATATATGCATTAATAAACAGAAAAATCATATAAAAGTATTTTGACGCCATCCAAATACTTACGGCGTGACGTCATACTTCTAGTTCTTCAAACAAAATACCGTTTTAGATCGTTTTAAAAAGTGGCTCATTTGACCTGTCAGGAAACAAGCCTATTGTCCAGGCCCCAATCTGCTATTTTTTGTCATTGTAACGCCATCGAAACTCAACTGTCATTCAATTGCCATTGTGATTTTTCTATACTTCAAACTTAGCACACTACGAAATGACCGAAATCGTCTAACTGAGATCCAATCACTGTCACTATAGTGATACACATGTTTTCTGAAACAACCTTGGAAAACAATCCTCAAAAATGTCAGACGTGGCAGTAGTGACCGTATTCTTACGGCTATTGACGCTCTGCCTACCCCGCAAGGGATAAAGCCGTGATATATGTATGTATGTAAGTATGAGATCCAATCGACATCAAACTGAAACGATTTTCATTTAGCAGACTTAGGGCCGAATTTCAACGAAATATTGTCCACCCACAGGCGGCGTTATGGGCGAACTGCTGTGACTTAGCCCAATACGCTGGCAAGAAGTCACCCATGAGTCTGGTTTGCCCAAAACCGGTTTTAGCATTCCCGAAACCCACGGCGAAACCGAAACCCCTTAAAAAGGGGAAACTACCACCGGTCCCACCGCCTCTGACTGACCTAGGTTACGTGGACCCCCTACAAGTTACTCTGGATTTGAAATTCAATGTAAGTCAAATTTGAAGTTAGTTTTAATACACACACACACACACACACACACACACACACACACACACACACACACACACACACACACACACATACGCACAAACACACAGACCCACAGACACACACACACACACACACACACACACACACACAAACACATACACACTTCTTAATATTGTTTATTTAATACGTGTTATTTTTTCTACACATATTGTTATATACTATATTATTACTGCCGTGTGATGCCGGCCTAGAATAGCATCACCCTACATCCTTCCCGTGGGTGACGTAAGAGGCGACTAAGGGATTCGAGAGTATTGGTGTATTAAAATTTTTAGGCGACAGGCTGACAACCTGTCACTATAGTGATACACATGTTTTCTGAAAATACCTTGGAAAACAATCCTCAAAAATGTCAGACGTGGCGATTGCGACCGTATTTTAACGGCTGTTATTGCTCTGCCTAACCCGGAAGGGATAAAGGCGTGATGTGTATGTATGTATATTATTACTAATTTTACCGTGTCACCAATTTGTACCATAGTTTACCTGCGCACACCATGTCCTCTGGATTTCTCAAAGGTTGACTGGTAGAGATCCCTTAATGGGATAAGTCCGCCTTTGTGCCTACACATTCCATTAGTTTATTTAAGTAACCAACTACTACTTCTTGTTTGGTACAATAAAAGCTAGATAAAGTTATTACATACATACATACACACATACACACACAAACACACACTCACACACACAAAACGCCCTTAAATGATAAGGGCTATGTTGACCTGTCTTGAATCAATCAATCAGCTTGTTTTTATTTCCTATAGTCTTTAAGTTTAGGTACTTATATTTTTGCAAACAAACTTTGTACGAAAGTGACACTTCTGAACTGTCAGTTTCATACAAAGTTTGTTTACAAAAAGATAAGTACCTAAACTTACAGACTATAGTGGATTCACAAAAAATACTTTTAGAATGTCACAATACAATACTATCACTAGATAAATGGATTAGTCATAACAATTTTGCCGTGTGATGCCGGTTAAGAATAGCATCACCCCATGTCTTACCGCGGGTGTTGTAAAAGGCAACTATAGTCTGTGGTTATTATCACTAAAACTATAAGACATTATAACGGGTTTTAACTCACGGTAGGGATACATCGAGCACCCATCGATATATCTCGATGGGTGCTCGATATTATCCATACCGTGAGTTAAAATAAAACCCGTTCTAATGTCTTATAGTTTTAACTATAGTCTGTAAGTTTAGGTAAGTACTTATCTTTTTGTAAACAAACTTTGTATGAAAGTGACACTTCTGAACTGTCAGTTTCATACAGAATTTGTTTACAAAAAGATAAGTACCTAATCTTACAGTCTATAAGGGACTCGACGGTTTCATGTGTATTACAATTTTAGGCGACAGGCTGACCTGTCACTATAGTGATACACGAATCATCTTAAAGGGCCCTCAATACTTGTCAGACGTGGCGATAACGGCCGTAAGTTTACGATCGTTAACGCTCTGCCTACCCCACAAGGGATAAAGGCGTGATTTATGTATATATGTTCAAGTTTACGTAGTAGAAAACGAGGTTATTTTTATTGGGCACTGAACTGACTTCGACAATTGCCTCAATTTGAAATAGCGCTACTAGCGCCACCTACTTCAGACAAGTGTTGCAATCAGCCTAAAAAATACTCATTACAACAAATAAGTTTTTTAATAACTTTTTTATATGTTTTGAGATTTTAGCGGTTGTTCACAACACTTGTTAGTACTATAGTCTGTAAGTTTAGGTACTTATATTTTTGTAAACAAACTTTGTATGAAACTGACAGTTCAGAACTGTCACTTTCGTACAAAGTTTGTTTACAAAAGATAAGTACCTAAACTTACAGACTATAACGGGATTATCACCACGATCATGCGTCTAACCGCTTCGGAATATCGAGGTAAAAACAAACATTATCGTAGTGATAATCCCGTTAATACTAATAATTTAAGTTCTGTGCCGTGTGATGCCGGCTTGGAATAGCATCACCCCACATCGTTCCCGCGGGTGTCGTAAGAGGCGACTAAGGGACTTTGAGGGTATTGGTGTATTACAATTTTAAGGCGACAGGCTGACAACCTGTCACTGTAGTGATACACATGTTTTCCGAAACAACCTTAGAAAACAATTCTCAAAAATGTCAGACGTGGCGATAGCGACCGTATTCTTACGGCCGTTAAAGTTCTGCCTACCCCGCAAAGGTTAAAGGCGTGATATATGTATGTATGTTAAGTTCTTTTTGTTTTCTCTTTTAGCTACTCGTTGACGACTCTGCGAAATCTTTTGGGCCGCTGATAAAAAATTCAACCAAAATAAGAAAAAACATCGAGAAAACAAAAGCCAAGGTATGAACAAATCATATACAAGGTGTAAAAAAAAATCCTGCAAATATTTTAAGGGATGAAGCCCATAAAAGCGAACAACTTTCCCAAAAGAACATACGTCGAAATATGAAAATAATTTTCTTATGTTTCGACCAATTTTCTTGGGGAAAGTTGTTCAGTTTCACCCCTTAAAATATTTGCAGCTAATATTTTTACACCTTATGTAATAAAGGTACCTAGTTAAATAACAAAAATGTAAGGTGTAAACATTTTAGCTGCATATTATTATAATTTAAGGGGTGAATTATTAGCCCATGAAACTGATCAACTGTCCCCAAGAAACATTGTTTGTGATATGAGAAAATTTTTTGGACCGCCCATTTGCTAATTTTGTATGGGAGGTCCAATTTTTTTTTTCATATTTCGACTTATGTTTCTTGGAGAAAGCTGGTTCACCTCTTAAAATATTTGCAGCTAATATTTTATACCCCGTTTATGAAAGAAATAAGTGGTTCATAATTGCGCCGTTTAGGTCAGAGCCAACCGTGAAGTAGCGGTAAACACGTCTGACCCGGCATGAGAAAAGACGTGTGTTCGAATCCCGGCGGTGGCGTGATTTTTTTTCCACTTTTGATATTAACAATGTTTAAAAAGTTAATATCAACATCTAGTGTACGTAAATATATAAGGTGTAAAAATATTAACTGCAAATATTTTCAAGGGTGAATCAGCCCATAAAACTGAACAACTTTCCCGAAGAAACCTAGGTCGAAATATAAGAAATTTTTTTGGACCTCCCATACACATTGACTTGGTCGGTCGGTAATTTTGTATGGGGGGTCCAAAAAATTTTCTCATATTTCGACCTATGTTCCTTGGAGAAAGTTGTTCAGTTTCATGGACTAGTTCACCCCTTAAAATATTTGCAGCAAATATTTTTACACCCTGTATATTTTTTATTTTTAGTTAGTTTTACAAAAAAACTGCGATTTAATTTCAGAATGAGAAAGCGTTCAAACAGAAGTGCAGTTGCCATAGGTTGGCTAAAGTTGCTAACGTTCCGTTCCAATGGGTAAAAATAATATATGAAATAATACTATAATAATAGTTTCTATGTAACTGGTAAAAATGTAAATCTAGTAGTATAAGAGCAATCAGCGTCAGTGGTTAGGACATCGGTCTTACAATCGTGAGACCCGAGTTCGATCCCCGCCATGTACCAATGTGTTTTACTCACGTACATTTACCGACTTAGTGCCGTGTGATGCCGGCTTAGAATAGCATCACCCCACATCCTTTCCGCGGGTGTCGTAAGAGGCGACAAAGAGACTCGAGAGTATTGGTGTATTACATTTTTTTAGGCGACAGGCTGATAACCTGTCACTATAGTGGTACACATGTTTTCTGAAACAACCTTGGAAACAATCCTCAAAAATGTCAGACGTGGCGATAGCGGCCGTATTCTTACAGCCATTAACGCTCTGCCTACCCCGCAAGGGATAAAGGCGTGATATATGTATGTATGTAGTTTTAGAGCAATGAGCGTCCGTGGTTAGGACACCGGTCTTACAATCGTGAGACCCGAGTTCGATCCCCGCCATGTACCAATGTGTTTTTACTGACGTACATTTACCGACTGCTCTTACGGTGAAGGAAAAACATCGTGATGAAACACACATTCAAATAAAATTTGAATTAAGATGATATTTGAATGTGACGTAACCTAGGATTCGGGCCAGGTTAGCTTAGGTTAATTGGTTGTGTAGATTTAGAAAAGATTTAGAAAAATAAATATGAAAAGAATTAGTATAGTAGGCGTAAAATAATTAGATTTATAATTATGTAAGTATTAAGAAGGAAATGTAGCGTTAGTACATATACATATTAAATGAAATACATAAAAAAACGTCTTGAGGCGACTGAGGGACTTGAGGGTTTCAGGTGTATTACAAATTTTAGGCGACAGGCTGACAACCTGTCACTATAGTGATACACATGTTTTCTGAAACAACCTTGGAAACAATCCTCGAAAATGTCAGACGTGGCGATAGCGACCGTATTCTTACGGCCGTTAACGCTCTGCCTACCCCGCAAGGGACAAAGGCGTGATATATGTATGTATGTATGTAAAAAAACGTTTTTTTTATTTGAGTTTATTTGTGAATATAAGGTTACATATAATAGGATAGTGGACTGGCAGGTCAAATGAGATAAAACGGTATTTCGTATTAAAATATGAACCTATGACGTCATTCGGTGCTATTTAGTATCGTTTTAAAAAGTTGCTTATTTGATCTGCCAGTCTACTAACCTATTAAAAGTAACCTTATATTTACAAAGAAAATTTAATTAAAAAGATGTTCTTATTTAGTAGGTACTTAATTAAATATTTGTTTGTTTGTTACCCCTTTACGCTACAAATACTGGACCGATTTTCATGATTTTTGACACACAGATAGACGGTACCTTGGATTAATACATAGGATAGTTGTTATCCCTAAAAAAGCTTCCTATGGGATGCAAGGGAATTCTCTGTTTTTCGTGTGGGACACCGAATCGTTCAACAACCCAATGAACCCTAGTGTAGTGTTACAATTTTTCAACCGCCTTCTACAAGTAGCAGGCTTCTGACGTGGCTGTGTAACAACCGCCGTCTAAGTGATCATAGACAGCAACCGGGACCTGCGGCTTCACGTGCCATCCGTAACACGGAACCATCTTACTAACGGACAATAGGTTGGTTCAGTCCGCAATGTCCAAACCACACTGGGAACAAATTCACAAAGTGATAAATATTAACTTTGTGAGTGACCCACCGAGAATCGAACCCAAGGGAATTAAAACCGACTTCTATGCGGGCGAAGCCGCGGCCGCCCACTAGTAAGAAATAAATAAAAAAACGTATCATTTTTAATTTCAGTTTCTTAGTATATTTACTGCATTATAATTTTCAGGATCCTAGTAAACCTGAACCTAACTATTTGGAGATGTTCCCATCAGGAAAGAAGAAGAAAGGTAAGTGTTATTACCGCGTGATGCCGGCTTAGAATAGCATCACCCCGTTTCACCCGCGGGTGTCGTAAGAGGCGACTAAGGGACTCGAGGGTTTCATGTGTATTACAACTTTAGGCGACAGGCTGACAACCTGTTATTACAGTGATACATGAATCATCTGAAAGGGCCTTCAATATTTGTCATATATGACGATAGCAACCGTATTTTACGGCCGTTAACGCTCTGCCTACTCTGCAAGAGATAAAACCGTGATATATAGGGTGTAAAAATATTAGCAGCATATACTTTAAGGGGTGAATTAGCCCATGAAACTGAACATCTTTCCCCAAGAAACATAGGTTGAAATATGACAACTTTATATGGGAGGTCCAAAATTTTTCTTCATTTTTCGACCTATTTTTCTTGGGGAAAGTTGTTCGGTATCATGGGCTGATTCATCCCTTAAAGTATTTGCAGCTAATATTTTTACACCTTATGTGTGTGTATTTTTAGGTAATGTCGTGTGATGCCGGCTTAGAATAGCATCACCCTATTTCCTACCCGTGGGTGTCGTAAGAGGCGACTGAGGGACTTGACTTAGTTTCAGGTGTATTACAACTTTTAGGCGACAGGCTGACAACCTATCACCATAGTGATACACAAATTATCTCAAACGGCCCTCTACATTTTGTCAGACGTGGCGATAGCGACCGTATTTGACGGAATAACTGACTGACCCCAATGGCGTAGTGGATAGTGCCCCTGCCTTCTACGCTGAGGGTCGTGGGTTCGATCCCCACCGGACACAAATGTTTGTTAAGTTAATTTTCAAATATTTGTCTAGTCTGGGTGTTTTCTATGTATAAAATGTATTTATTTACAAAAAATAAGTATATAAGTATTACTATCAGCTATCTAGTTTCCATAGTTTTTTTTTATATGTGTTTGGGGCTTGTTGGCGCTATGTGAATTGTCCGGAATATTTATTATTTATTTATAAAGGCGTGATATATGTATGTATGTATGTATTGTCAGAAAAAAAGAAGAAAGGGGCAGACGACGGACCACCCGGTGAGAAACCACCGGAACTACCGAAGATACCCTGCCCCGCCAAGATGAACGCTCCGAACTTCGTGTTTGCGGGTAGGTCACAAGCCGGCAAACATTTAGAAAGAAGGAAAGAAAAATAATTTATTCATTAGGTAGTAATAATCGCACTCTCTCTTTCATCCCAAGGTTGCCTGGTAGAGAATGCTACCTAGCATTAAAGCCGCCTTTTTGTACTGTTTCCTTTGTTTGTGTTTTCTACATGTTGTTCCAATTTGTTCGATAAGAAAAAGTTTGTGTCTTTTGACGGCCCGATCCTTACCCAATCTTTCTAAGATACACTGCCCCGCCAAGATGAATGCTCCCAAATTCGTATTTATAGCTAGGTTACAAGCTGACAAACATTCACACATACGTGCTGTAAGGGACGACCGATGTGGCGCAGTGGTAGTGCGACTGCTGACGCAGAAGGTTCCGGATTCGATTCTGGGTGGGTCACTCACAAAGTTGATATCTATCACTTTGTGAATTTGTTCCCAGTCTGGTTAGGACATTGCGGGCTGAACCACCCGATTGTCCGTAAGATGGTTCCGTGTTTCGGATAGCACGTTAAGCCGTAGGTCCCGGTTGCTGTCTATGATCAATTAGACGGCGGTCGTTACACAACCATGTCAGAAGCCTGCTACTTGTAGAAGAATTCTGACACTGTTTTGACAAAAACAATATAAGATGTAAAAATATTAGCTGCAAATATTGCAAGGGCTGATTCAGTCAATGAAACTGAACAACTTTCTCCAAGGAACATAGGTCGAAATATGAGAAAATTTTTTGGACCTCCCATACAATAAATTAGCTTGGTCGGTTGGTAATTATGTATGGGAGGACCAAATTTTTTCATATTTCGACCTATGTTACTTGGGGAAAGTTGTTCAGTTTCATGGGCTGGTTCACCCCTTAAAATATATGCAGCAATTTTTTTTACAACCTGTATTTCCCCTTTTTTACAGACATAGTACTAAACAACGCCGGATATGAGTTATTTTGTGATCTCTGTATAGGCATGTGGCTTATATCGCAACAGATCGTCGATAAGGTATGTATCCGTGCTTCGGAAGGTACGCTGATTCGTATAATTCTCATAAATGAAAATAAGATATTGAAAAATATACAGCCGTGTGATGGCGGCTCAGATTAGCATCACCCCATTTCTTCCCGTGGGTGTTGTAAAAGGCAACTAAGGGACTCGAAGGTTTCATGTGTATCACAATTTTAGACGACGGGCTGACAACCTGTCACTACTTTGATACATGTATCATCGAAAAGGGCCCTCAATACTTGTCAGACGTGGCGATAACGACCGTAACTTTACGATTGTGAACGCTCTGCCTACCCCGGAAGGGATAAAGGCGTGATTTGTGTATGTGTATGAAAAATTTACAAAAGTCGTCACTTTCTTATTTTCATTTGTTAGTGCATTAAATCCTAATAAACGTATAATTTTCGCAATATTAGTTCTCATCAGTCCATGAATAAAAGTAATCAAGAGGTGATTTGCCGTGTGATGCCGGCTTAGAATAGCATCACCCCATTTCGTCCTGCAGGTGTCGTAAAGCGACAAAGGGACACGAGGGTTTCATGTGTATTGCAATATCAGGCGACAGGCTGACAACTTGTCACTATAGTGATACATGACTTATCTGAAACGACCCTCAAATGTTTGTCAGGTGTGGCGATAAAGACCGTAATTTTACAGTCGTTAACGCTCTGCCTACCACGCATGGTATAAAAGGCGTGATATGTGTAAACTATAGTGTGTAAAATTATTAGCTGTAAATATTTTAAGGGATGAAAGCCCATGAAACCGAACAACTTTCCCCAAGAAACATGTCGAAATCTGAAAAAAATATTTGGACCTCCCATACAAAATGTAACACAGTCGAGCGAGTGAACTGTATTGGAAGTGACTGCAATTTTTTTTTCATATTTCGACTTATGGTTCTTGGGGAAATTTGTTCAGTTTCATTGGCTGATTCCTCCTTAAAATATTTGCAGCTAATATTTTTACACCTTATATTTTACAGGTACTTTGCATTTTCAGGTTCGATTCCACGTGAAAAAGTATCCATGGTTTGTTTCTGACGTCACAAAGAAAGACTTCTAGTAAGTATAGATCATTGATCACGTGTGATGCCGGCTTAGAATAGCATTACCCCACATCCTTCCCGCGGGTGTCGTAAGAGGCGACTATAGGACTCGAGAGTATTGATGTATTACAATTTTTAGGGGACAGGCTGACAACCTGTCACTATAGTGATACACATTTTTTTTTTTTTTTTTTTTTACATGTAATAGGTGTTGGGTGGTTCCTTGAACACTCATTGAAAAACTAGTGGACTGTATTAGAATATTTTTATTACAATTATCACACAACGTGTACAATGCACAGAAACCGCAAGAAGAAGAAGTATATTTTACATATCTCATGCTCTGAAAGTAGGTCATTACTGACAAAAAACACGACCTGTAAGTTCAACTTACAGGCGAGGTTTTAAAACTAAGCCTGTAAGTAATTTTAAATATGGAACTAGAAAAAGAACCAATAGAATCGCAGCAATTAAAAAGTTAAAATCAATTTCTTCTTATTTTTATTAGGAGTTGCATCCAATTAGTTGTATACGATTTTAAATTTCGAACTGGCCGCTACGAATTGTGTTGCTTGAACGCAGGAATTATATTTTTAATCTGCATTTTTATAACCTCAATAAATGAGTTTGTCGAATTATTACTCAATATTACAATGACAAAAGTAAAAATTACTAATATCCCTACGATCAGAAAAATGTCTACTTTATGTTAGGATACTTTTCTTTCATATTAATTCAATATTTTTCAATCATAGAAAATAAAGTTTAGTAGTGCAATTTGTATAGCAGACGATACAATCATCATTTATGGATCGTTTTCTTGTATTTATCGCTTTATTTTACTCTTTTTTCATTCGATATGTAAAGCAGTATACGTACCACGGATGTAACATCAATAACAACCTCGGAAAGGTACCGCCCTCGCTCCGCTCGGGCGTTAAAAAACCTCGGTTGTTATTGATAGCTTACATACCTCAGTACGTAATCTACTATTACAATCAATTCGGCATTGCCAAAAAGGCACAAAAACGCCAGTGTAGAGCTCCCTACATGCTCCCGGCCGAAAGCTTGCTTACTTATGTAAATTACAATTTACTTATTACAAATGGATTACTTATTATTTATAGAAAGTAAACAAGCTTTAGTAACATTCACTGTTCGTTCTTCACAATCAGTTCTGTGACTCTAGACTTACTGGGTAAGTTTTGTAAGTTAGGGATGGTAGCACAATCTAAACGACCACCAGTCCTTAGCAAACCTATACCACAAATAAATGGATTGAGCGATTTTAAAGCGCCAGACACAGGTTTGTTTTGTTTAATCATTTTAATTTCGTCACAAAAGTGTTTTGCTGCTCGTGCCTAATTATCAATAATATAGATTCATTTAGCTCGGCACTAGTAACGTAATTAAGCTTGATTTTCATCGCAAGTGGAATCAAATTCTTGCAAAAACGACGGACATAAGCAAGTACTCGTTGCATTTCAGTAATGCTAGAAAATCTAAATTCAACCTATCGCTTTCCTCTGTACTAACCATAGAAGCTTCCTTGGAAAACAATTCTCAAAAATGTCAGACGTTGCGATAGTGGCCGTATTCTTACGGCCGTTAACGCTCTGCCTACCCCGCAAGGATAAAGGCGTGATATATGTATGTATGTATGTATTGATCACGTGGTGAGAAAGGGACCGATTGCTAACGAGGGTGTAGTTTGAGGCCCGAAGCGTAGCTAAGGGCATCAATACACACGAGTTTGCAATGTTATACTACACCTGCAAGAATAAAATAACAAAAATACTAATAAAAGAACAGTTCAATAAACCTAAAACAAATACATGAAAAGTCTAAAGCAAATTCGCGCGGTAGTGTTTTTTTTTAACAATACTGTATAAAGCAAAAGCAATTAAGTTCATTCAGCCAAGTCTTCCATTTTGCCTGCAAAAATACATTAGATTTACGTATCGTTTTACGTAACTTTGACAGTTGCATCTTTTCTCCCCTGGGGAGGAAAGTGTTTTGTATGGATTATTATCTCCCGCTAATTTGAAACGTGAACAATGACTCATGTTCCTCTCTACGTTTTATAAAGCTATAGAGCATTTTCTATGATGTAGGTGTAGTATAAACCAATTTGCTAGTTATCAAAAGCTTTCCTAAGGTCTCCTGATTTTCAGCCTTTTCATACAAACGTATTCCCTTACTTTCTTCCCGTGTAATGCCTCTAGAGTTATAATAATAATTCTTATTGAAATAAAGCCTAAAAAGCATGCAATATTATTGTACAATTTTAGGCGACAGGCTGACAACCTGTCACTACAGTGAATCGTGTATCATCGAAAAGGGCCCTCAACCCTTGTCAGACGTGGCGATAACGACCGTAATTTTACGATCGTTAACGCCCTGCCTACCCTGGAAGGGATAAAAGCGTGATTTGTGTATGAATGTATATACATACATACGTATTAGATGATTTCTCTGCAAGTATTATGCACAAAAACTTCTTGAATCATTCTATCTATTAAAAGAACTGCATCAAAATCCGTTGCGGAGTTTTAAAGACATATAGCAAACATATATACATACAGACGCGAAAAGCGACTTTGCTTTATATTATGTGTCAAATTCGCTAGTTTCCTGGGTCATTAAAAAATATTACAGTTATACGCTTATAACTATTGTCCAAAAATACTACGGACTTCATTCATAACTTTTCGAAACATTCAAAGTTTGAATTGATAAACAGAAAAATAAAATAAAAGTAAGTGTTTTGACGCCATCCAAATACTTCGGCGTGACGTCATACTTCTAGTTCTTCAAACAAAATACCGTTTTAGATCGTTTTAAACAGTAGCTCATTTGACTTGTCAGGAAACAAGCCTATTGTATTGCCTATAGACTGTCCCGATGATGGCGTAGCGGATAGTATCCCTGCTTTCTACGCCGAGAGTCGTGGGTTCGATCCCCACCGGACACAAATATTTGTTAAGTCAATTTTCAAATATTTGTGTCGAGTCAGGGTGTTTTCTATGTATAATATGTATTTATTTACAAAAAAAAAGTATTTAAGTATTAGTATCAGCTATCTAGTTCCCATAGTAGAAGCTTTGCTTAGTTTGGGGCTAGATGACGCTGTGTGAATTGTCCAGGATGTTTACCTATTTACCTATTGTCAAATTGTCACCTATCCCGTTTATTAAACTGGCCACTAAAGGTTTCTTTTTTTTTACAGTTGGCTTATTGATCAATGTAGACAGATAAAATACGTGAAGGATGCTAGAAGACCGCCACGTAAGTTATACAGGGTGCAAAAATATAAGCTGCAAATATTTTAAGGGGTGAATCAGCTTATTAAACTGAACCACTTTCCCCAAGAAACATAGTTCGAAATATGAAAAAAATTTTGGACCTCCCATACAAAATGACCAACCGACCAAGTCTATGTATGGGAGGTTTAAATTTTTTTTCATATTTCGACCTATGTTCCTTGGGGAAGGTTGTTCAGTTTCGTAGGTTTTGTACTTATTTAATATTATGTGACTTATCTTTGTAACGCTTTGGTTAACACTGTAATGTTATAAATTGATTAATTAATTAATAAACGAATTTGAATTCTGATTCACCTCTTAAGATATTTGCAGCTAATATGTTTACACCTTATATATGAGTTGAATGACACCAGGGTTCATCGGGTCGTAAGACGACCCGGTGTTCCACACAGAAAAAGAAAGAAGTGTAAAAAAAATGACTGCAAATATTTTTAGGGGTGAACAAGCGCCCTAAGTCTGCTAAATGAAAATCGTTTCAGTTGGATCTCAGTTAGATGATTTTGGTAGTTTCGTAGTCTGCTAACAGTTTTAAGTATAGAAAATCACAATGTGCAATTGAGTTGAGTTTCGATGGCGTTACAATGACAAAAAATAGCAGACTTGGGGCCCAGTTCTTGGATCTGAACAACTTTCCCTAAGAAACATAGGGCGTGAATAAAAGATTTAGGCCCTCCCATACAAAATGTCCCAGCCGTCAAAGTCAGTTTGTATGGGAATTTCGAATTTATTAGATTTTAAGTTGACATGTTTGTTTCTATATGGCATTTGTTTATTTAAAATAAACGAATACAGTATTTTTCATATTTCGAAATAATGTTTCACAAAAAAAATCTTCAATTTTATGAGAAGGCCGTGTGATGCCGGCTTAGAATAGCATTACCCCACATCCTTTCCGCGGGTGTCGTTAGAGGCGACTAAGGGACTCGAGAGTATTGGTGTATTACAATTTTTAGGCGAGAGGCTGACAACCTGTCACTATAGTCATACACATGTTTTTGAAACAACCTTGGAAAACAATCCTCAAAAATGTCTGACGTGGCGATAGCGACCGTATTCTTACGGCCGTTAACGCTCTGCCTACCCCGCAAGGGCGTGATTTATGTATGTAGTTTAAAAAAATGTTGTTTTCAGGACCCGAAAACGCTCCGCCGATAAAACCTAACAAAGATGGAACCATGCCCGGTAAGTTTGTTATTCTTGTAGCGACCTCTGGTGGCTACCACACGAAGCTCACTCAAGTGGTTCACTAGATTCAAATTTCAATCGTTTATTTCCAAGTAGATTCACAAAGAATGCTTTCAGAAAGTTATAATACAATACTGTCACAAAAACAATTGTCATTGTAAAAAAGAGAAAGTTGTGTCTGACAATTTTATGTTTCTAGTAGAAACGCAGCACGAGTGGGATAAAAAAATATATAAAGGCACTGCCTCGGGGCTGGCCAGGCTGTCCATACAGCATGTAACTTACGCCACCACCGTCAATGTATGAAGTCAACCAATTAAAGTGAATATTTAAAAATAGCACACTAGCAAGCAAGACGTGACAGAAGTTCTCAACATAACAGCTAGATGGCGCCACGTGACAGAACAATGGGCCTGAAACGCGGTATCGAAGTGTTCACCGCGCAACGCATATATGGAGTGTAAAAAAATTGCTGCAAATATTTTAAAGGGTGAATCAGACCATGAAACTGAACAACTTTCCTCAAGAAACATAGGTCGAAATATGAAAAAAAATCTGGACCTCCCATACATAAATCCTAACTGACCAAGTCAATTTGTATGGGAGGTCCAAAATATTTTTCTCATATTTCGACCTATGTTCCTTGGGTAAAGTTGTTCAGTTTCATGGGCTGGTTCACACCTTAAAATATTTGCAGCTAATATTTTTAAACCTTATATAACGCATGTAAAAAAAATGCTGTAAATATTTTAAAGGGTGAATGCACATGAAACTGATTTTTTTTTCCAAGGAACATAGGTCGAATTATGAGTTTTTTAGACCTCCCATACAAAACTTCCGACCAACCATGTCAATTTGTATGGGCGTTCCAAAAAATTTTCTCATATTTCGACCTATGTTCCTTGGGGAAAGTTGTGCAGTTTCATGGGCTGGTTCACCCCTTAAAATATTTGCAGCTAATATTTTTACATCCTGTATTTCCCATTGTTTAGGCTGGTTTCAGAGCGACGCGTCTCGGCAGCGCTGCCCAGCCGCGCGCGCCTCGCATTACACTAGATTGTATGTAGCGTTTCATAGTGACGCGTCTTGTGCCGCGTCTCGGCCGCGCCGCGGTCGGATCTCCTTCGATTGCCAGTAGCGTCGACTTGCAATCTTTTAAGACGTCGTTGTTGCACTCTTTTCCATATAACGTATATAGCTAATATAGTGATTACGTTTGCTGGCATAATGATTCTCTGCACTCGACCGTACACCACAACGAAGCGCGCGCGTCTGAATGTCGTTTCACAGCGAACGCGCTGCCCAGAGCCGCGCGCGCCTGGGCAGCGCTGCTGAGACGCGCCGCTCTGAAACCAGCCTTACGTTTCAGTGCAACCGCCGGACGTACGTCATATCAGTCAGAATGCAATCAATGCAATCGGCAACAAAGTGCGGAAATTAATAGAAGAAGATAAATTTCAAATATATGTAAGTACCATACCAATGCCGTGTGATGCCGGCTTAGAATAGCATCACCCCACATCCTTCCCGCGGGTGTCGTAAGAGGCGACTAAGGGACTCGAGGTGATTGGTGTATTACAATTTTTAGGCGACAGGCTGACAACCTGTCACTACAGTGATACACATGTTTTCTGAAACTACCTTGGAAAACAATCCTCAAAAATGTCAGACGTGGCGGTAGCGACCGTATTCTTACGGCCGTTAACGCTCTGCTTACCCTGCAAGGGATAAAGACGTGATATATGTATGTATGTATGTACCATACCCAGTGGTATGACGACCGATGTGGCGCAATAGTAGTGCGATTGCCTTTGACGCAGGAGGTTCCGGGTTCGATTCTAGGTGGGTCACTCACAAAGTTGATATTTATCACTTTGTGAATTTGTTCCCAGTCTGGTTAGGACATTGCGGGCTGAACCACCCGATTGTCCGTAATTAAGATGGTTGCGTGTTTCGGATGGCACGTTAGGCCGTAGGTCCCGTTTGCTGTCTATGATCACTTAGACGGCGGAAGTTACACAACCATGTCAGAAGCCTGCTACATGTAGAAGGCGGTTTAATTTGACACTAGGGTTCATCGAGTCGTTGGACGACTCGGTGTCCCACACGAAAAGAAGAAGAAGAAGAAGGGTGTAACAAAAACTTTGCAGGCGTGATCAGACCATGAAACTCAACAACTTTTTCTATGGGGGCTATGTTGGGAAACGAACAAATTTTTCAAGTTCCCTCACAAAGTCATTCAGCTGAACGGGAATTTTGTATGGAAGATCGAAAAGATTTTTTCGTTCGCCAACATAGAAATGGGGGCCATAGAAAAAGTTGTTCAGTTTCATAATCTGAGCACGCCTGCAAAGTTTTCGTTACACCGTCCCTTACACCCTGTATGTATGATTGCCGTGTGATGCCGGTTTACAATAGCATCACCCCGTTTCTTTCCCGTGGGAGTCGTAGGAGCCGTCTAAGGGACTCGAGGGTTTCATGTGTGTTGCAATTATAGACGACAGGCTGGCAACCTGTCACTATAGTGATACACGACTTATCTGAAACGACCCTCAAACAATTGTCAGACGTGGCGATAACGACCGTAATTTTACGTTCGTTAACGCTCTGCCTACCCTGCAAGGGATAAAGGCGTGATTCGTGTGTGTGTGCGTGTGTGTGTGTGTAAGTGCCACAAAGTACCCAATGTAAACACACACATCATTTATCCCTTTCGGGGTAGGCAGAGCGTCAACGGCCGCAAAAAGAGGGCCGTCGTCGCAACTTCTAACAAATATTGAGGGCCCTTTCAGATGTTTCGTGTGTCACTGTAGTGACAGGTTGTTAGCATGTCGCCTAAAGTTGTAATCACATGAAACCCTCGAGTCCATGTCGCCTCTTACGACACCCACGGGTAAGAAACGGGGTGATGTTATTAATATTATTAGCTCTTAATATAAGGTGTAAAAATATTAGCTGCAAATATTCTAAGGTGTGCATCATTCTATGAAACCGAACAACTTTCCCCAAGAAACATGTATCAAAATATGAAAAAAAAAATCGGACCTCATACAAATTGACTTTGTCGGTCGGTAATTTTGTATGGGAGGGCCAAAACTTTTTTCATATTTTGACCTATATTTCTTGGGAAAAGTTGTTCAGTTTCATGGGCTGGTTCACCCATTAAAATATTTGCTGTTAATATTTTTACATCTTATATTATTAGCTCTTATTATTATGTTTATCTTTTTTTCAGGACGAAGATTTCTGGACTTTCCCACATACATACGACAGGATGAAGAAAATAGACCCCGCCCTGTATAGGAGCTTTCAATATGCGGCTATAATTGTTTTCAAGGGAGACTTGAACTATAGGAAATTGGTTGGTGACGTGAATACCGTGCCTTACACTCCATTGATGTCCAATTTAAATGGTTAGTTCTTAAATAACTATAATTTTTAGAGACAGAAACTATTATGCCGTGTGATGCCGGCTTAGAATAGCATCACCCCTTTTCTTCCCGCGGGTGTTGTAAAAGGCAACTATGGGACTCGAGGATTTCATGTGTGTTACAATTTTAGGCGACAGGCTGACAACCTGTCACTACAGTGATACACGAATCATCTAAAAAGGCCCTCAATACTTGTCAGATGTGGCGATAACGACCGTAATTTTGCGATCGTTAACGCTCTGCCTACCCCGTTAGGGATAAAGGCGTGATTTGTGTGTGTGTGTGTGTGTGTGTGTGTGTGTAGAAACTATTAAAAAATAACAAAGATTCTACAATCAATGCACATATACACAAATCACGCCTTTATCCCTTGCGGGGTAGGAGTTAACGATCCCAAAATTACGGTCGCCATCGCCACGTCTGACAAATATTGAGAGTCGTTTGAGATAGTTTGTGTATCACTATAGCCAACCCCGACAGAGATCGGGATAAGGCAAGGAGAATGATGATATAGTGACAGGTTGTCAACTAAGTTTTCCATGCCTTTTCGTCAGGTTTCATGCCAGCGCCGTTCGTTGTGCTGCGCACGATCAAATCTGAGACCATATGCGGGCTGCCTAAGGGGCGGTTCGAACAACTCGTCAAGTTAGACCCCGATTGGATGCAGAAAGGGAATTTTGGGTGAGTATATCGTTTTCTCTCTCTAAAAGCATTCTCTCTCTCTTTTCGTGTGGGGACACCAAGTCGTTCGTCCGGCGGTCGTTACGCGACCATGTCAGAAGCCTGCTACTCGTAGAAGGCGGTTGGAAAATTCTGACACTAGGGTTCATCGGGTCGTTAAAAGCATTAAACCTTATTCATTCATCCATTCACATTCATTCAAATTAATTAATTCGCGTTCATTCATCCATTCATTCACATTCATTCATTCAGATTAATTTATTCATTCTCATTCATTCATTCACATTCATTCGTTCGTATTCATTCATTCACATTAATTTATTCACATTCATTCATTCATACTCATTCATTCATTCATTCACATTCATTTAGAATTTGAGTTCAGATGATATTTGAATGTGACTTAACCTAGGGCTGGGGCCAGGTTAGCCTTCGGGTTGCAGAGGTCAGACGGCAGTCGCTCTGTGTAAAAACTTGGTTCCAACGCCAAAATATTCGCTGCAAATATTTTAAGGGGTGAATCAGCCTATGAAACTGAACAACTTTTACCAAGAAAGAGAATTTTTTTTGGACCTTCCATACAAATTGACTCGATCGGTTGCTACATTTTGTATGGGAGGTCTAAATTTTCATATTACGACATGTCTTTCTTGGGGAAAGTTGTTCAGTTTCACGGGCTGGTTCATCGCTTAAAAATATTTGCAGCTAATATTTTTACACCTTATATAACCTCCTTTTGAGCCAGTCGGGTAAAAAGGTGAGACATGTTAACTTAATAAAGCTATTTTTTTTTACACCTTATATGTATGTATGTATGTATAATCTTTCTTTCTCAAATTTCAGAGTGATTATGATGTCCAAGAAGGGCGAGGCGTTCCCCAAACAACCGAACATGCCTTGTATCGACTACGGAGATGTTTGTTACGGAGAACTCTGCCCCATACACAAAGACTTTTAAACGCAATAGTGTGTTATTCAGGGTGTTAGGGACAGCGTCCCGAATACTGATGAAGCAGACCATAAAACTGAAGAACTTTCCCCTAAGAACATATGTCAGGAAACGACAAAAAATTTTCGGCCTCCCATACAAAATCGCGGTCAGCCGACTGCGTTTACTATGGGAATCCAAAAATTTTTTGACGTTTCCTGGCATTCCTAGGGGGAAGTTGTTCAGTTTCATGGTCTGCTTGCACTCAGTATCAGACGCTGTCTCTTACACCCCGTACACTCTACACATACGTATACAGGGTGTAAGGGACGGTGTAACGATAACTTTGCAGGCGCGATCAGACCATGAAACTGAACAACTTTCCCCATGGACCATAGATCGAAACATGAAAATTTTGACCTTCCATACAAATTGACTTGGTTCGTTGGTAATTTTGTATGGGAGGTATTTTTTTTTCATATTTCGACCTACGTTCTTAGGGAAAAGTTGTTCAGTTTCAAGGATGGGTTTACCCCTTTAAATATTTCCAGCAATTTTTTTTTACTAAAATTTAATCTGCATCAGTCAATGAAACAGTCAATTTAACATCCAATCAAACCCAATAATCAATAAATCAACCAACCAACAAAATTATTCAAAAATAAATCAACAAGTGTTCATGAAACTGAACAACTTTCTCCGGGGAACCCAGGTAGGGAAAAAAAAATTTTACCTTCCCATAGAAACTGAACCGACCGGCCAACTCATTTTTTATTTTATTTTATTACAGTATAAGCTTGCAGATAATCCAAAGCGCTTATAAGTTACACAAAGAAACATTATTTTGTAGGTTATTTTTTTCTTATTTTCAATTATGTTTCTTGAAGAAAGTTGTTTAGTTTCATGCACTGGCACATTTGCAGTTGATTTTTACACTAATTATTGTCCAATCAATCATCTACTACTATCAATCAATTGATTTAACATTGATCAACCCAATAATCAATAAATCAACCAACTAACAAATCAATCAATAAAAATAATGTAATCTCACATTAACGATCACAAAAGTCCAATGCTGGTTATAGGCTGTCGGCCATGCAAAGTCGCACTCAAGATCGATCTCAGACTTGAGTGCGGTTTATAAATACGGGCCATACTCATGATGACGATGATTATTAATGTACTAGCAGAATCAAGCCTATTATTCATGTATTACTTACTAATCTATATTATCAATGTCATTTGATAATTTTTTATGTAAATATATCATGCTTTGATCACTTTATCACGAATTTCTGGATTTTAATGTAAATTCTCATAAATTTAAATTTTAATAAATGTTTCAAAATTTGGTATTATCATCATAAATAAACAATAACTCACAATTTGTACAAATATTATAGTAGCTTATGCAACTGACGAATAATTGAGAGCATTAGAATGTGATTATTAGTTTGACACGAGCATTCTAATGTCTATTTATATAAACTTTTACTATGGGGCCACCTGCGAAATCGCAAAAAAGGGATGTTCCATAGAAAAATTAATATCATACATACATATTTCACGCCTTTATCCCTTCATATCAACTCGGCAAAAATGTATGGAACACCCTCTTTTTGTGCGATTTAGCAGGTGGCCCCATAGTAAAAGTTGTTCAAAATCATGATCCTTTCAATCCTAATTTCTTGTTTTGGTCATATTGTATATATTTTATATATATTTTTTTTATAAGTAGATACACCCTACAAAGTTTGTGACTAAAAAATAACCCTATACATACTCATTTCAAAGATTGTATAAAATTCTAGCACAATTATTACTGTTCTCATAAATTTATAAATGTTTTTATTTTCTTGAATTTTATTATGATTATTCATAGTTATAATTTTAACGTATTCTTACCGAAAAATTCTTTTTATTGAGGTCCCGATATTTCGACACAAATTGACAAACATATTATCTTCGTTTATGCGTTTATAATTTTAAGTTATAGTAGTACAATGTTAATAAAATTATAGTGGTAGTGTAAAATTATTTACATTGAACTTATGGCGCGCTGATAGGGTTGCCAACTTTTTTTCTAGCCATACAGTATAGTCAGGGTTGAAGCAAGAAAATAAACAGTATTATGAAAAAAACAGCAGTATATTTGAAGAAAAATACATTTTCTTAATTTTATTTTTAAATAGGTACATATATTTGCGAGGAGCTCGCAGTTTTAATTACTTTATTTTATTAATATTTTTTAATTCTTGATGAGAATTACCTAAAATATGTTGCCACTTATAGCCCGTAGCTAACCCTAGATAAATCTCATCTTTAATTTTTTTTGTGTACCTATATATTGTACCTAACTGTACTGTTTCTGAATATAAGTCATTTTAAGTCTGTCTCTAGTGACAAATGGTAAATTTTATTCCTGATTTTCACTAGCGATAGTGACAGATTTTGTAGGGACAAAGAGGTACGACTTACAACAGGTGTCACTACTGAGATTAACTGTCATGAGCGGTGGCGAGATTTAGCCTATAAGTAGCGGTCCGTATTTTCCATTCCTGTACTCTGTATGGCTAAGTGTGCTATCACTCTTGACAGTTACATTCCCTTTCAGGTATGGCAAATACCTGTCCTTCTCCAATAGGCTAGTGGTCTCGACAAATGAGCTACTTTTTAACGATCTAAAACGGTATTTTGTAGGAAAATAGGAACGTCTTACGTTGCTATTGTGGATGCCGTCAGAACACTTTTTTATATATATATTTTTCTGTTTATTAATTCAAACTTTGAATATTTCTAAAAATTATGAATAAAGTCCGTAGTATTTTTGGACAATAGTTTTAAGCGTACAACTTTTATATTTTATTAATGGCCCAATCAATCCACAAGCGATTTTTTTTGTTGATTTTTTTGTGAAACGAATGAACTAAATAAAATTTATTTGTCGGTAAGAACCCGTTAAAATTATAACTATGTATAGTGTAAACAAGTGCAATAGTTTAAAATTTAGCCTTTATTACGACTGTTACACTATTAAAATAATTTATAAATAAATAAAATATTGTAAATATTACCTAAAATTGTATTATTTATAAACTTGTTCCAAAGTAAATACCACTGTATTTTTTAATACTGTATCTTTTAATTAAGTTTTAAAAATGAAGGTAAAAAAAAACACTCATTACGGAGATACATTAAATTATTTTTATTATTCTTGTAGGTAATCGGATCACAGTCTTAAATTAATAAGTATTTTTTTATAGTATAGTAGGCGTAGAGAAAATAATAAGTTATTACAAAATTCATGCAACAATATAAAAATGGCAATTAAAAAACGGATATGCCTCGTGAAGCCGGTTTAGAATGGCATCACCCCGCATCTTTCACGCGGGTGTCGTAAGAGGCGACTAAGGGACTCGAGAGTGTTGGTGTATTGCAGTTTTTAGGCGACAGGCTGACAACTTGTCACTGTAGTGATACACATGTTTTACGGCTTGGAAAACAATCCTCAACAATGTCAGACGTGGCGATAGCTACCGTTTTCTTATGGCCTTTAACGCTCTGCCTGGCCCGCAAGGGATAGAGGCGTGATATACGTATGTAAAAAACGGATGCAGTAATTTAAAAGTGGCGGCCGGCCATCATGGTTTCTAGCTTACACAGAGGCTGGTTACTAGAACTTGAAGGGTGAAATTTTATTAGTAACCAATACAAAAATGTTAAGACGGGCGGGAAGTGAATTTCTGAAACGTCGTAATTCGATTCCGTGCACGGAAGTCAGCGTTTTTAAATTACTACTACTCGATGTTGTTTTTCTTATAGTAAAGAGTATGTGGGAATCGATAAGTAAAGCAAAACGTGTGATACACGCATTATATCACTTTCTATCTTCGGAGATTTGTTAATAGCATTGTAATATTTTATCCCCTTTTTTACGGCTAAAATTTGTCTGTAAATCTCCTAAATACAAATAAATAAAATATTATAGCAGATATTCGCATGAAACGAAAACGAATATTTCAGAAATTAAGATCATGATTTTGATCATATTTTGACCTATGTTCCTTGGGAACTAAGGAAAAGTACTATTATAGTAAAATTTCACTCCTGGCAGTTATTCTTTACCCTCACATTTAGATTACCGCCGCCATTTACAAGTTATGTAAGATGCATTCGAAAATGATTCTATTCAAGAGTAGGTATATTATTTTAAAACAGTTTATAAATACATGATTTTATAACAAATAGATATTGATTATTTTATCTTAGGAACCAGATTAAGTATCCTTGCGAAGTTTAGCTATGATTTTCAGCTGGTGTTTTTAGCCTGCCTGAAAAAAAAAAGTTATTGTAAGTCAAATAAACAAAAAACACATAGGCTTTTATACTAGTATCTTTTCTACATTGTGTATTACTAATACCAATAAAAAAGGCGTGAGACGTGAATGTAACTTAACAACTTTTTTAGTGGTCAATCTTTTTGGTAATTATATTTTTATGTGCTTTTGATTTTTTGAATCTTTATTTTACAGCGCCCTTTCGTATGCAGTAGCGGAACTAAAGTGCAAGTTAGTTCTGCCTCTTGTTACGCGATGGCGCTAGCGAAGTAAGTTTTGAAATGTTCTTTAGGACAGCGCCACGAAACAAAAATAATATGGAAAATAGATCTCACCTTAGCTGGATAGACGAAGGTGGTTATGTTTCGGCTGCCATAAGGGTTGGTGGCCACGCAGGTGTACTCTCCCATGTCGTTCCAACTGAGCGACGTGAATACCAGTTTGCCTGAACGTAGCACCTACAAAAAGACATACCTTTGAGGCGAATCATATAAATTTATTGGGATTTACCGCACTCACAGAGCTTATATTATTCTCATTCTTCTTTTCTTATATGAGAATAAAATAGCACTGTGTGTGAGTGCGGTAAATCCCAATAAATTGATATAAGCATAGATTTATCATATGGTTTGAACTCTTACTGTAATCTGGACTAACCAGTAGTGCTTCGTTATTCGAAACTACAGGCAACAATTCTACAGGTGTAATTCGATGTACATTGCGTAGCGGGTCAAAAATCCTGGTTTTATAATGTCCCACTGGCTACGCCATGTACATCGAATTTCACCTGTGGAATTGTACCCTGTAGTTTCGTTGCATAGGCCACAGGTAGTAAGTACTAAAGTACTAGCCGTGTTTGGACTTGTTAGAAAGGTCTTGTAATTGAAGAGCGTGTAATTTTTGTGTTTTTTAAACTACACATTTTAATTACGCACTTCTACGTGGAGAGCCTTACCTGCATCCGATCACCATTGTTGATGACCTCCCCCTTCTGATCCTTCCAGACGATACTCGGTCGCGGGTGTCCCCTGGCCTTGCACGGCAGTATAACTCTGTTTCCTATGGTGTCTATGTAGCTCTTGTATGAAGTTAGGATCTGTGGCTCGCGAATGTGGGTGGTGTACACTGAGTTGTCTGTGTCGGTGGCTGCTCCTGTAATTAAATGAAAAATTTAATGGTGCAAAGATTAATAAGAATATTTTTGGAAGAATATTTTATTTATTTTAAAGAAACTTACAGTTATATTAACAAAAAATGGTCTTGTAAACAATAGCACAGTACTAAGCCATTAACAAGATTTCGCCTAAAGAACCCTTCTTTCTTTTCGTGTCTTTTCGTTGAACGACTCGGCATCCCTCACTAAAAGCACCAATAACGTACCTTCACACTGCACAACAGTAGTAGCTCGTGCAGCCTTAGCTTTAGAAGATAAAACGCATGTATATTCGTCCTTATTTCTACAACGGGAAACTATCAGCGTGGACGTTATTCGAGCCAGGGAATTTGCATTCGAGTACATTATCTCACTGGATTCGTGGTCGAACTGTAACCAAAAAAGATTTCGTTATTAATAAAAAAGTCTTGGACGTTATTATAATATTTTTCAAATACAAAAAAAAAAAACAAAATTAACCACCTATAAATTTTTAATATTCCTTGTTATCGAAAAAATGAAGTTTTGGAAAATTGGATGGGACATTTCTGTAAACATTCTGAGAACGACCCGTCTTGAAAAAGTTTGTTGCTTTGCAGCGCCATCGCGAATCCAGTAGCAGAACTAAACGTCATGTCTACAACATTTTAGTACCGCTTCCCGATACACGATGGCGCTACATGTCATTAAAAGCTTCATTTGAAGCATAAAATCTTTGTAGTAAATATTTATTATATTTACCTCATAAACGGGTATGTTATTTTTGAACCAGTGTATATTTGGCGCTGGAAACCCTATGCCCTCACAGGTTAGGTTCAAACTGGCTCCAGGTTTGAGGACCACCTTCTCATCAGGTCGGCTGGTTAACGATACGAAGTTTCTATTGTGTTTTGCGCTTGATATTTCTGTAAAAATGGTAATATTAGTAGTAAATTGTTATTATTATCGTTAAAAATAATTATAAGCTAATTTATTTTGTTAATTTTATTTACAAGTTTTTTATCACTAAGATAGAAATTTTAATCGTAAAATAATTGTTATAATTAAGAATTTGTCCAGTTATGTTATGACTTGGTAAAATTGTTTTTAGTTTGGTTAGGATGTTGCAGGTTTAACCTTCTGATTTTCAGTAAAAAGGAGGTTTTTTTTCTTCTACGAGTAGCAAGGCTTCTGACGTGGTTGTGTAACGACCGCCGTCTAAGTCAGTATGTGCCACCCGAAACACGGAACCATCTTTTTTACGGACAATCGGGTGGTTCAATGTCGTAACCAAAACGTGATAAATATCAACTTTGTGAGTGACCCACCGAGAATCGTACCCGGAACCTAATCTTTTGTTAGTTACTAATTAAAAAACTAAAATCACTTACGTTCCGTTCCTATTTGATGGCTGATATCACTATATAAATTATTAACATTGTGTCTGTTTATGTTTGACGCTTGGCAGGAGGCAAGTGAAGCCACGGCAAGTAATATAGCTAGCTTCATCTTTTTCGGAGATTCTGTTTATCTGAAAAAAAAGAGAAAACTATTTTAATTATAAATTGGAGATTATAAAAAACCACAATTATAGAGCGTCGGTGGCCAAGCGGTTAGGACACCGGTCTTACAATCGTAAGACCCGCGTTCGATCCCCGCTATGTACTAATATGTTTTTACTCGCGTACATTTACCGACTGCTCTTACGGTGAAGGAAAAACATCGTGATGAAACCCCCATTCAATTAAAGTTTGAATTCAGATGATATTTGAATGTGACTTAACCTAGGATTCGGGCCAGATTAGCCTTCGGGTTGCAGAGGTCAGATGACAGTCGCTCTGTGTAAAAACTTGGTTCCACGTCAAATCTCCTAGGGTAGGTAGCCGACCCCGACAGAAAACAGGATAAGGTAAGGAGAATGATGAATTATAAAAAAGCCGCAATGGAAAGCAGTATTTCTTGTGAATGCAAAGGGAAATTTGAAATTTCTTTGCATCTGACAGACGTACCTTTAACGGATGGGCTATAGCGCTCCGTTGTGCGTTAAGTGCCACCTAATTTTTAGTTAGGTCTTTCTCAAACAAAGCGAAAAGAAAATTGAAATTGCGTGTGAAAATTCAAATTGAATTTGAGTGAATGAATTCACTTTGAATTTTCACACGTGGAAATAAATGATTACATTTAAATACATGGCCTTCGTAAATAATAATAAATGTTTTACCTTTATTCAAGGTAAAATAAGACGTAAGAGCAATCTTGAATTAAATATACATACCTATCTACCTACCTAGGATTTTCGTTTAATATTCAATGTGTAAGTTACTATTACTTCTTCTTCTTCTTCTTTTCGTGTGGGACACCGAATCGTCCAACGACCCGATGAACCCTAGTGTCAGAATTTTTCAACCGCCTTCTACATGTAGCAGGCTTCTGATATGGTTGTGTAACGACCGCCGTCTAAGTGATCATAGACAGCAACCGGGACCTACGGCTTAACGTGCCGTCCGAAACACGGAACCATCTTACTTACGGACAATCGGGTAGTTCAGCCCGCAATGTCCTAACCAGACTGGGAACAAATTCACAAAGAGATAAATATCAACTTTGTGAGTGACCCACCGAGAATCGAACCCGGGACCTTCTGCGTCAAAGGCAGTCGCACTACCACTGCGCCACATCGGTCGTCAACTCTTCCTAAGTACCTAGGTACATAATTTGAGAAAGATCAAATAAAAATACTGTTAAGGTTCAGTCTGTTCTTTTAAAAGTTTATAATATACAGGGTGTAAGGGGCAGCGTCCCGAATACTGATAGGGTGCAAGCAGACCATGAAACTAAAAACTTTCCCCTAGGATCATAATATGTCAGGATCAGGAAACGTAAAAAATTTTTGGTTTCCCATAGTAAATGCAGTCAGCCGGTCGCGATTTTGTATGGGAGGTCGAAATTTTATTGTCATTTCCTGACATGTGTTCCTAGGGGAAAGTTGTTCAGTTTCATGGTCTGCTTGCACCCTATCAGTATTCGGGACGCTGTCCCTAACACCCCGGATTATTACAAGCGGCCCGCGCAGCGGGTTCGCCCGCTGTAACGCATTTTCCCGTCGGAATCAAATGATTTTCCCGGCAATTATAATGTATAAAAACCTTCCGCATTAATCATTCTATCTATTTAAAAACTGCATCAAAATAAGTTGTGTAGTTTTAAAGATTTAAGCAATCATACCTACTCACATACAGACGCGAAAAGCCACTTTGCTTTATACTACGTAGTGATAGATATATACTGGGTTGAAAGATGAATAACTCGAAAACTATACAAAATCGCAAAACATACATGTAGGTTATTCATCATTCTCCTTGCCTTATCCCGTTCTCTGGCGGGGTCGGCCACCTAACCTAGGTGATTTTACGTGGAACCAAGTTATAACACAGAGCGACTGCCATCTCTGGCATTCACAAAGTTGATATCTATCGCTATATGAATTAAATTGCCAATCTGATTAGGACATTGTAGGCTGAACCACCTGATTGTCTAAAAGAAAAATAGCTTCGTGCTTCAAAGGGCACGTTAAGTTGCTGTCTATGATAAGATAAAGCAGACAGTGGTGGTTGCGCAACCATGTCAGAGGCCTACCATGTAGTAGGTGGTAAAAAAATCTGACAGGGTTCATAGGATCGCTTAACGACTCGCTGTCCCACATGAAAAAAAGAATTCAAACATCTGCCCAAATATCACGACACCCGCGGAAAAAGGGATGATGCTATTCTAAGCCAGCATCACACGGTAAAAACTCCACATCAGTCTAAAGTAAAAACACGTACTTAGATTTTTTAAACGCATCAGGATCGAACGCCTTAATCAATAGCGGTCTTAATTTTGACCCAAAACCCTACCTTAAAATTAAAATCCTTTCCGATAGCTGCTGCCACAAAAAAATCACTAAGAAACACAATAATCAAACACAATTTTTTTTGTATGGTTGAGACGTGTTAGTTGTATGGGAAGCCGGGAAGAAATGGCCGAGATGGGATAGGATTGTATTTTATATACAGTGATTTGTGTACCAAATCCCTCCCCCCTTCGGGAGCCCAATCTCTGAAGTGGTAGAAATTTACATGAACGAAATCCGTCGTCCACGATTTCATTTAGGTACGCTAACCTACATCCATAGTTGCGCAATTTTAAAATTAGTAGAAAGTTTGCCATTTATTTAAAATATTGTTACCTAACTTTTTCGTTTTACGCAGAAATATTGACACCTAAACGACAACCTTCTTTGATCTTTCTTCTTCTTCTTCTTCTTTTATTAGTTTTTAAAGTTCTTTGATAAAAAAACCAGTATTAAAAAAGTTAATGTTGTCTATGGTCGAATGTTTCGGGTTTGACAATTAGCTGTTTTGGCGAATAGTAGAAAATGAAAACGAAAGGTTAGAACACCAGTTTTCGATTTTCGTGGACGATTAAAGTAAAAAAATGCCGATTTTAGGGTTCCATTAACGAAATAGCGATTCCGTGTGAAAATCTGCTTTTAATCATGCTTGTATAATACGTTCTACTTTACCTATCGATTCATATATAGGTATATCCTAATAAATTCTCACATACCCTTGACTACAAAAACATCGAGTAGTAGCTAAATTTTATTACCATGTGGTTAGACAAATCTGCGACTTATTATGCTCTAACCAAACGTTTTTTTTTCTATTACTTGATGATTTTATAGCCAAGAGTATGTATGAATTTACTAGGGTATGTGGGAATCGATAAGTAAAGAGACATTTTGCACAAGGGACATTTTGTGAAAGAGAGTTTTGTGCGAAATAGACACTTTGCGACGTTGTCATTCTACGAAAGAGACGTTTTGCGAAAGGGACGTTGTGAGAAAGGGACATTTTGCGATGAGTAGACATTTTGCGAAAGGAACATTGTGCGAAAGGGGCGTTTAGCGTTGAGTAGGCATTCTGCGAAACGGGCATTTTGCGTTTGAAGGCTCCCATCGTTAACAAATCTCCGCAGATAGAAAGTGATATAATGCGTGTATCACACGTTTTGCTACACATTTCGATTACCACATACACATGATTATAAGAAAAACAATATCGAGTAGTAGCAATTTAAAAACGCTGACTTCCGTGCGCGGAATCGAAATACGACGTTTCAGAAATTGATCTCCTCGCATCTGAATTACAGTAGGATGTATTGAACGCGTGCGCAGCATTGCGCTATAGCGGAAAATCACGGCTTAGTCCCGTAAGAATACGTACGTTCATACATACATACATATATCACGCCTTTATCTCTTGCGGGGTAGGCAGAGCAATAACGGCCGTTAAAATACTGTCGCTACTGCCACGTCTGTCATTTTTGAGGATTGTTTTCCAAGGTTGTTTCAGAAAACGTGTATTACTATAGTAACAGGTTCTCAGACTGTCGCCTAGAAATTGTAATACACCAATACTCTCGAGTCCCTTAGTCGCCTCTTACGATACCGCGGGAAGGAGATGGGGTGATGCTATTCTAAGCCGGCATCACACGGCAGACATCAACTTGGGACATGGTCGACACAAAGCATCTATGAACCAGCTATGACGTTGTAACTGGTTGTAAACTTTGGACTCTACATTTATCAACCAGTTATAACGTTATAGGCTTAAAGCTGGTTCATAGATGCTGGTGTCGACCATGTCCCAAGTGACCCGCTAGTCTCATTTTTCCCCATTTGACAGTACGTCTTACGTCACAATTATTGACGTATGAAGCCCGCTTAGCATCACCCCAATCCTACGGGGTGTTGTAAAAAGCGGAATACTCATCAAAGATAATGGGCAGAAGCGTTTCCTGACAATGCAACATCTTGCACTGCGCTCACCAATCCGCCTGCTAAGCGTATGAGGCTAACCTGGCCCGAATCCTAGGTTAAGTCACATTCAAATATCTTAAATGTTACTAGTAGAAGCATATCTGCTCATCCATAAAAAAATTAACTAACTAACTAATTAACTAACTAATTAATTAATTTGGGGGTATTGCCACACTCACCACGCTTGGCGAGCGCAGTGCAAGATAATGTAGATATTCACAGGCAACGCTACAGCCCGTTCCAAGGATTCATCTCTTAGTCGCCTTTTACGGCACCCATGGGTAGAAATGTAAAGAAACCTAACCTAATGGTAAATACATTCTGTCAAAAACCCTTCTTATAAAGCTTTCAGTTCTACCTCTTTTCGTGTGGGACACCGAGTCCTCAAACGACCTAACGAACCCCTAGCATCAGAATTTTTCAACCGCCTTCTACAACTTGCAGGCCGACCGCCGTGTAAGTAATCTAGACGGAACACGGAATCATCTTTCGGACAATCGGGTGGTTCAGCCCGCAATGTCCTAACCAGACTGGTATCAAATTCACAAAGTGATAAATATCAACTTTGTGAGTGACCCACCGAGAATCGACCGCGGAACCTTCTGCGTCAAGGGCAGTCGCAGATTTGATTTGTCGCAGAAAAGTTATAAGATGGAGGTCCCCTTTTTCTTATAATCCGTAAGCCAAAATGCTTTTTCCGTAAGCCAAAATTATAAGCGGTAAACCATTGAAAATCTTGGAATTAAAGTCCTTTTTAACATCTCTAAGCTGAAAGTAGACTGACAGACAGCATTATTTTTATATTCAAGATGGTTCTTTAGAATTGATAACCTAAATTCTAAAGAATCCACTACCATTTTATCCTAAAAACCTAAGGTAGTTCTCACACTTAAGGCACGACGGAGAGCAAAAATATACGCGTCAATATAGCGCGTCAGATACGTACTAGAAAAGTAACTTCCCATACTAAATCGCACTCGACGGATGACACTGCGATAGCGCTGCGTCAACAGCTGTTGAGCGGTTTTAGTATGTGGATTGACGTTTCGAGTATGGATCTGACAGAACGCTGCGATGTTTTAGCGCTCCGTCGTGCGTCAAGTGAGTGATACGCCTTAGGTAGTTCTCACACTTAAGGCACAAACGTCTAGCGCATCCGTAACGCATGCGACTGTCAGATGCAAAAAAAATTCAAACGACGTTGACGCCTACGCATGAACCTGATTCAACGGATGCTTTTGTCAAACAACGCAAATTAATCCGTCGGTGCTGCGTCAACGCCACTTTTTGTGAAATTTGGAATTTCCCTGTGGAATTTCCTTAAGTTTCTGACAGGCGGATGCGCTAAAAATGCGCAGCGTCGAGCGTTAGATTATGGATTTGCCTAAGATGTTAAGGAAAGTAATATTCCACATTATTTTCTTATATTAAAATCTAGATCTTACTGGTTTCTAGGAAAAACATATCAGACCTAGATCTAGTCTTTCAGGATAATCCCACGGGATGGAAATGTTGTTTCTAAGTAAAGTAAAGATACTATTTTGCTTCTATAATACTTACTATAAGATTGGCGACCGATGTGGCGCAATGGTAGTGCGACTGCCTTTGACACAGAAGGTTCCGGGTTCGATTCTCGGTGGGTCACTCACAAAATTGATATTTATCACTTTGTGAATTTGTTCCCAGTCTGGTTAGGACATTGCGGGCTGAACCAACCGATTGTCCGTAAGTAAGATGGTTCCGCGTTTCGGATGGCACGTTAAGCCGCAGGTCCCGGTTGCTGTCTATGACCACTTAGACGGCGGTCGTTACACAACTATGTCAGAAGCCTGCTACTTGTAGAGGGCGGTTGAGAAATTCTGACACTAGGGTTCATCGGGTCGTTGGACGACTCGGTGTCCTACACGAAAAGAAAGAAGACTATAAGATTTATTCTTTACTTATGTACATTTACCCACTGCTCTTGCGGTGATGGAAAAACATCGTGATGAAACCCACATTCAAATAAAATTTGAATTCAGATGATATTTGAATGTGACTTAACCTAATATCCGGGCCAGGTTAGCCTTCAGGTTGCAGAGGTCAGATGGCAGTCGCTCTGTGTAAAAACTTGGTTCCACGTCAAATCCCCTAGGTTAGGTAGCCGACCCCGACAGAGAACGGGATAAGGCAAGGAGAATGATGAATGAATACTTACTATAAGTCTGTAAATATAGGATGATCCCTGTGATGTTTGAGACCTTGGAGCAAATGCTATGACATAAGGTACATTTTCCTTTGTTTACTAGGAAAACGTACTTTTTGAAGATGGGCATTTCTTTTTTAATTAAAATAGGGGCTACTAAAAGGCCTATTATTTTCTTTTGTCGAAAAGTAATTACGAAAATAAAAAGTAGGTAATATCTTTCATTAATTTTTTTCATTTTTCATTTCATAGTAACTATTTTTTGGAATAAAGAATATGAAACGGGCATGTCTTTAGTAGGCCTTATTTTAATAATAACGAATTAAAGGTCTACCTAGTTTTAGGCGACAGGCTGACAACCTGTCACTATAGTGATACACACGTTTTCTGAAACAACCTTGGAAAACAATCTTCAAAAATGTCAGACGTGGCGATAGTGACCGTATTCTTGCGGCCGTTAACGCTCTGCTTACCCCGCAAGGGATAAAGGCGTAATATATGTATGTATGTATTTATGTAGTTATAAAGGCATTACTTGGGAAGAAAACAAGGTACTACGTTTGTATGAAAATGTCAAACTAGGGTATCCTCTTAAGTGTGACATGTGACGCAGTTTGGGCCATCTGTGAAGAATGAAGAATGCCATCATTTTCTCTTAAAATGTTTCACATTTATCATCAATACATACATTTAAATAGATGAATATACGTGCCTACTGAAAATTATTTTACCTAGTAGAAAAGTATCTTCTTGTGATCTAGTATATGTATTTATTGGTAGATGTTATGATGTGGAGCAGTGGCTGTGTGCGGCTGTTTTTGAAGCAGAAGGTTTCGGGTTCGATTCTTGGTGGGTCAGAGAGTCACTTACTCACAGGGTATGTCACTCAAAAAGTTGATAATTATCACTTTGTGAATTTGTTCCCTGTCTAATTAGGACATTACGGGCTGAACCACCCGATCGTCGGTAAAAAGATGGTTCCGTGTTTTGGATGGCACGTTAAGCCGTAGGTCCCGGTTGCTGTCTATGACCATGTCAGAACCCTGCTACTTATCGAAAGCGATCGAAAAAATTTACTCTAGGACGGTCGTTGGACGACTCGGTGTCCCATACGAAAAGTGAAGTCTCGTGTCTATCACATACGTAATAGACAAATTAAAAAATAAGTTTTATCAACAGTTTTTTGCGAGTTTTATTTTTTAACACCGCCATCTATTGAGGCGTAAAAAAATGAAACAGCTGGTAATAGCTTATGTATGCAGCCAGCCAGACTTATTTGTTACATTTTTTACTCTGCACCGTCTCTACAATGGGTATAAATCGTATTATGAAATATATTCTGACTGAAAGAATAATGTCTTTTTTTTTGTTTTTTGGGGTTCGTTTTTTAGCCCCGGGGCCATAAAAACTACGCCTAATAGTTTGGTGGGGAGCTAGGGCTCACCCGGAAATATTTATATATTATAATATATTGAATGGTTGTTCAAATAACCACCACAATCACGCCCAATTTCTGAATTGTTCGTTTTTGATTGCGTGCTACGAAAGCGCTTTTTCGCAAGTGTAATCCTAAAATCGCCATTTTTGAACTAAAACCGTCGACAAAAATGAAAAAAAAAAGGTCAATCCACTCTTTTTCATTTTGTACTATTTGCCAAAACAGCTGATTGTCAAACTCAAAGTGACAAATGAGCATTAGACCAAAGACAACATTTACTTTTTAAATAAGATGCCCTTTCACTGTCGGAGATTACTGGTTTTTAAATCAATGAACTTTGTTACGAATGTCGGTGTGTGTGTAGGTGCTTTATATTTTTGCGTAAAACTTTCCGTTTTTTTACGATATTTTAATAACATTTCAACACAGCTTTCTACTATTTCAAAAATGCGCAAAAATAGGTGAAATCGTAGACGACAAATTATCGATCACAGAATTTCGCAAATTTTTTTTGATGTCGGTTAAATAATGGGCTAGTGTGTTCTAGTTCTTCGGGTCGTTTATCGACTCAGTGTCCGAATGATAATTTATTTGGTAAAGGGACAATATAGCATGGTTTTTTTAGAATGTACCGTTTTTGAACAACGTGACGCTTTGCTTCCTCCGGTCCTCAATACGATTAACCAAGAATTATCCCGTATATGTTAAAATTTTCCGTTCCATATAAATTATTTCCTTCATTTGGTATTCCCTTGGATTCAATTAAATGCGACATGTCATAGCCATTAGCCACGATTATTCATACTTATAAGTACTTATCACGACCGATGTGGTAGAGCGACTGCCTGTGACGCAGAAGGTTCCGGGTTCGATTCTCGGTGGGTCACTCACAAAGTTGATATTTATCACTTTGTGAATTTGTTGCCAACCTGGTTAGGACATTGCGGGCTGAACCACCCGATTGTCCGTAGGTCTGGCTAGGTCCTGACTGTCTATAAGAATATACTATGACCTGCGTCGAGAGCAGTTTTAGTATGGGGATTGATGTTTCTAGTATGTATCTGACAGGCGCATACGTTGGCGCAGCGTTTTTACGTTAAAGTTGTGAGAAAAGCCATCATCATTTCCCGTTCTCTATCGGGGTCGGTTACCTAACCTAGGGGTGTTGACATATGGGACCAAGTTTTTACACAGAGCGACTGCCATCTAACCTCTGCAACCCGAAGGCTAACATGGCCCGAATCCTAGGTAAGGTCACATTCAAATATCATCTAAATTCAAATATTATTTGAATGTGGGTTTCATCACGATGTTTTTCCTTCACCATAAGAGCGGTCGGTAAATGTACGTGAGTAAAACACATTGGTACATGGCGGGAGTCGAACTTGGGTCTCACGATTGTAAGACCGGTGTCCTATCCACTTGGCCACCGACGCTCCACGCAAGTTGTGGGAAAAGTCATTTCAGATAAATGGTCATTTTGGCTCCCAAGTTTTCATTATAGTGAAAAAATCTCGTGGTAGGTATTAGTGGGGAGGCAATTGATTTCCAAATTCTCTGAATCGATTTACCAACGGGCAGCTGTAGCGAATTGAAATTCAAATTTCAGATTTCAGTCGCGTTCGTTGGAATCCGCAAACGTCTGGGCCTTGGCGCCGTCGCGATAAATTTCGCGACGCAAAAGATTGTAAAGTAAAAAAGTCAAAGGCTGAAGTCGTGTGATCTCTCTTTTCGTATGGGACACCAAATCGTCCAACGACCCGATGAACCTTAGCGTCAGAATTATTCAACCGCCTTCTACAAGTAGCAGGCTTCTGACATGGTTGTGTAACGACCGCCGTCTAAGTGATCATAGACAGCAACCGGGACCTACGGCTTAACGTGCCGTCCGAAACACGGAACCATCTTACTTACGGACAATCGGGTAGTTTCAGCCCGCAATGCAACCGGGACCTACGGCTTAACGTGCTATCCGAAACACGGAACCACTCGAGAGTATTGGTGTATTACAATTTTAAGGCGACAGGCTGATAACTTGTCACTATAGTGATACACATGTTTTCTGAAACAATCTTTGAAAACAATCCTCAAAAAATTACAGACTTGGCGATAGCGACCGTATTCTTACGGCCGATACCGCTCTGCCTACGCCTCAAGGGATAAAGGCGTGATATATGTATGAATGTATGTAAAAAGACTAAATGATTCAACAGCCACACAATAATCTCAACTTTTGTTTTGTTAAATACTAAAAAATTAAGTGGAAAAAATTTACGCCGCCACCGATGGGATTTGAACCCACGTCTTCTGGCTTGCCGGGTCAGACGTGTTAAAACCGCTACACCACCACGGTTTGCTCTAGCCCAGGCGGTGTATGTGATCCACTTGTTTCGTTCATATATTTTCGGGCGGATCGCACACTTGACGCACGCCGGAGCGCAATAATATTGCAGCGGTCTGTCAGATCCATACTAGAAACGTCACTCCCCATACTAAAACCGCACAACCGCTGTCTGTTTTAGTATGGGGAGTGACGTTTCTAGTATGCCATTTTTCATTTTTTTATCCCACTCGTGCCGCGATTCTACTAGGAACATAAAATTGTTATTGTTTACAATGACTAATTCATTTATTCGGCGAAAGTATTGTATTGTAACTCTCGTGACATTCTAAAAGCATTCATTGTGAATCTACTTGGAAATAAACGATTGAATCTGAATCTGAATCTGAATTGAATTGCTGTGATATTTTTGCGCTCCGTCGTGCGTCAAGTGTGCGATCCGCCCTTGACTACGTACGAGTATCTTACACTACTACATACGAAATAAAACATGCTTCATTTTCCATTTTATAGTATCTTTAAAAAAAAAAGAATATAAATAGGATAGTGGCATGCTATATACATACATACATACATACATACATACATCACGCCTTTATCCCTTGCAGGGTAGGCAGAGCGTTAGCGGCCGTAAAAATAAGGCCTCTATCGCCACGTCTGACATTTTTGAGGATTGTTTTCCAAAGTTGTTTCAGAAAACATGTGTATCACTATAGTGACAGGTTGTCAGCCTGTCGCCTAAAATTTGTAATACACCAATACTCTCGAGTCCCTTAGTCGCCTCTTACGACACTCGCGGGAAGGATATGGGGTGATGCTATTCTAAGCCGGCATCACACGGCATAGCCGGCATCACACGGCATCTATATGCATGGCTTAAAGGCCTTATTTTAATAAATTAAGAATTACAGCTGTGTGATGCCAGCATAGAATAGTATACTTGTCAGACGTGGCGATAACGACCGTAATTTTACGATCGTTAACGCTCTGCCTAACCCGCAAGGGCGCAAAGGCGTGATTTTTGTATGTAAGATTTACATCTAGACACATTACTCGCGAAGAAAACAGGGAAATGCGTTTTTATGAAAATTCTGAAAACCCGGTGCACTCAGGAACGCTCTTAAGGAACCATATTGAAGCAAGATTTTCGAAAATCTGAATGAACTTATCTCTTTGAAACAGTAGGCGGTACCAAGAATACCTAATTATTAAAAAGCCAAAACCCGACCGCGGTAATTTCAAGATAATATTCTCCACTTTAAATCCATAAAATTTTAATATCGCTAAAATCCACGCGCTGTTAAGGCGATTGCCGTGTGATACCGGCTTAGAATAGCATCGCTCCATTTCTTTCCCGTGCGTGCGTGTCGTAGAAGCTGGCTAAGGGACTCGGACTCTATATAAAAATATTAGCTGCAAATATTTTAAGGGGCAAATCAGTCTATAAAACTAAGCAACTTGACGACCGATGAGCGCGACTGCCTTTGACGCAGAAGGTCCCGAGTTCGATTCTCGGTGGGTCACTCACAAAGTTGATATTTATCTCTTTGTGAATTCCCAGTCTGGTTAGGCCATTGCGGGCTGAACCACCCGATTGTCCGCAAGTAAAATGGTTCCGTGTTTCGGATGGCATGTTAAGCCGTAGGTCCCGGTTGCTGTCTATGATCGCTTAGGGGGCGGTCGTTACACAACCATGTCAGAAGCCTGCTACTTATAGAAGGCGGTTGAAAATTTCTGACACTAGGGTTCATCGGGTCGTTGGGCGATTCGGTGTCCCACACGAAAAGAGAGAGACTAAACAACTTTTCCCAAGGCACATAGGTCGCAATATGAAAAAGATTTCGGACTTCCTAACAAAATGGAGTACCAACCGCCCAAGCAAATTTTTAAGGGAGGTCTAAAAAGTTTTCTCATATTTCGACCTATGCTTCTTGGGAAAAGTTGTTTAGTTTCATGAGTTGATTCACCCCTTACAATATTTGCAGCAATTTTTTTTACACCCGTACATACTTTAGAGAAACATTACTCTTCTTTTAAAGCGGTCGGGAGAAAAGTGGTAGTTTTGGCAAAGAAAACCGGACAGGTAAACACTTAGTAAAAAATTGAGCTTCTGTTAAATATCTTAGCCTAATCACTACATAGTATAAAGAAAAGTCGCTTCCCACGTCTGTCCTTATTTATGTTAATATCTTTAAAACTACATTACGGATCTTGATGAAGTTTTTTTTAATAGATAGAGTGATTCAAGAGGAAGGTTTATGTGTATAATACATGCCGGGAAAACGTCTTATTCCCGTGGGAAAACGATTGCAACCGGTAGACGGGCTGATAGTTTGTTTCACCATCTTTCAACTCAAATGTTCTATTTTGTTATAGGATAAATAAACTTGTAACATCTGATAAATTGTTTAGACTGAACGTGGAAAATGCGGAGTCTGCGTTGAGCGATTTTATTTTGGGGGCGAAATTTATATAAAGGTGTGGGTTTGAAAGAGGTGAATGTACTCTTTTCGTGTGGGACACCGAGTCGTCCAACGACCTGATGAGCCCTAGTGTCAGAATCTTTCAACCGCCTTCAAGTAGCAGGCTTCTGACATGGTTGTGTAACGACTGCTGTCTAAGTGATCATAGACAGCAACCGGGACCTACGGCTTAACGTGACATACGAAACACGGAACCATCTTACTTACGGACAATCGGGTGGTTCAGCCCGCAATGTTCTAACCAGGCTGGGAACAAATTCACAAAGTGATAAATACTTTTTGAGCGACCCACCGAGAATAGAACCCGGAACCTTCTAAGGCAGTCGCACTACCACTGCGCTACATCGGTCGTCATACGGTGAACGGCGACTGCACTGACAAACATCTTTGAAACTCACACACACATATCACCGTGTGATGCCGGCTTAGAATAGCATCACCCCATTTCTTTCCCGCGGGTGTCGTAAGTGACGAGCACTGAGGACAGAAACCAGTTACTGTCCTCCGTGGTGGCGAGTAAATGACTCAAGGGTTTCATCTGTATTACAATTTTAGCCGACAGGCTGGCAACCTGTCACTATAGTGATACACGGCTATCTGAAGCGACTCTCAAACGTGGCGATAAAGACTGTAAGTCTACTAGCGTTTACGCTCTGCCTACCCCGCCAGGAATATAGGCGTGATTTTTGTGTGTGTTATTTGAAAAGGAAAGTGAATAAAGCTAGTGTAAGCTTTTACGCTTTTACTCACCATGAATTTCGTTATGAAATCACGCAATTATCGTGAAAGTACCTATTTTTGAACCCAGGAATGCCAAATCGCATTTCGAACGTGCGTATTTTTTTATAGGTGCTCTGGTATGTGGTTATTTTCAAAACATTTCGACTGATTCGTTCATTTCGCTCGAAATCGAATCTAGAATATTTTGATTGGGCTGCGTAGAATACAGCACATCGAGCTCATCACACTCAACGTCCAACGCAGCGCATTTCTGACGTCCGTTAAACGCGCGCTAAAGTAACGCTGAACCAACGCAGTGACAGCGCACGACGCACGATCAAAATGTCAGGCAAAATGACGGCATTTGCTTTGTCAAGCAACGCAGCGGTTGGGATATCCGTCGAGAGCGGTTTTTGTATGGGGAATGAAGTTTCTTGTATGGATTTGACAGCGTTAGCACAGCCTTATTTTTGCGCTGCGTTGGACGTTGAGTGTAGGCTCTTAAACCAGCCTAAACTGGTTATTCATACAGTTAGTACTATGTATACCAGTATAAGTTGGTCTCTTAAAATTCTGATGTACGTATATAGATGTGTGGTATGGTGTCAATTTACATGCTAAGTCTTTCAGTGGACGCAATTCTGCAGTACCTATATTATTTAATAAAATGGAATGGTTAAACCCAGAACCTAAATTGTGTTTAAGGGGCCTTAAGGAGAAACTGAGAGATACATTATTAGAATGCTAAGCATAACTAGTATAAGTAGTCTAATTAAACTATGTGACGACCGATGTGGCGCAGTGGTAGTGCGACTGCCTTAGACGCCGAAGGTTCCGGGTTCGATTCTCGGTGGGTCACTCACAAAAGTTGATATTTATCACTTTGTGAATTTGTTCCCAGTCTGGTTAGGACATTACGGGCTGAACCACCCGATTGTCCGTAAGTAAGATGGTTCCGTGTTTCGGATGGCACGTTAAGCCGTAGGTCCCGGTTGCTGTCTATAATCACTTAGACGGCGGTCGTTACACAACCGTGTCAGAAGCCTGCTACTTGTAAAATGGTTGAAAAATTCTGACACTAGGGTTCATCGGGTCGTTGGACGACTTGGTGTCCCACACGAAAAGAAGAAGAGTAAACTATAAACTAAACTGTAATGTAAATACGTAAGTACCTACAATAGGTGCACAATTCGCTTAATTCTGTTGACCAGTTTGGCGGGAATTTAGTTGTAAGTTAATGTACCTATTTATATGATACGAATTGAAAAAAAAAGTACGTTTTTCATGGCTAATTCTCAAGCGGTAACAATCATCTGGCCTGATAGACTGATAACTAGGCGAGGGTATAGGTATAGGTGAAAACGCGACATCGTGGCCTACGTCCAACAGTGGGCACTGGGCAGCAATAGGCTAATGTGATAAGAAATTCTTAGCAATCATCTGCCGTCAAGGTATGATAATAGTTTGAAATATGAATACCTCTGTATTATACACGAATACACGAACGCTCTGTCTAGCCCACAAGGGATAAATGCGAGATATTATATGTATGTATGTATAACCGTGCCGTGTGATGCCGGCTTAGAATAGCATCACCCCACATCCTTCCCGTGGGTGTCGTAAGAGGCGACTAAGGAACTCGAGAGTATTAGTGTATTACAATTTTTAGGCGACAGGCTGACAACCTGTCACTATAGTGATACACATGTTTTCTGAAACAACCTTGGAAAACAATGCTCAAAAATGACAGACGTGGCGATAGCGACCGTTTTCTTACGGCTGTTCACGCTCTGCCTACCCCGCAAGGGATAAAGGCGAGATATATGTATGTATGTATAACACGATACTTTGTAAGTTCCTATCCTACTAGTATTCTAGTAACGATATCAAAAAAATATGGTAGGTATGCAATGTGATCTTAATTTTTATGAACGTGACGATTACTTCGCCATCCAGGGGGGCAAGTCCCTGATCTCTCTGTCTCTCTTTTCGTGTGGGACACCGAGTCGTACAACGACCCAATGAACCCTGGTGTCAGAATTTTTCAACCACCATCTACAAGTAGCAGGCTTCTGACATTGTTGTGTAACGACCGCCGTCCAAGTGATCATAAACAGCAACCGGGACCTACGGCTTAACGTGCCATCCGAAACACGGAACCATCTTACTTACGGACAATCGGGTGGTTCAGCCCGCAATGGCCTAACCAGACTGGGAATTCACAAAGTGATAAATATCAACTTTGTGAGTGACCCACCGAGATTCGAACCCGAAACCTTCTGCGTCAGAGGCAGTCGCACTACCACTGCGCCACATCGGTCGTCTGTCTCTGATTAAACAATATTAAGAATGAGGGATGTGGACTGGCACTCCACTAGATACTTTTTAAAACGATCTAAAACAGTATTTTTATAGAAATAGGAATGTAAGACGTCATACATTGCTTTTTTTAAATGGCGTCAGAACACTTACATTTTCATATTTTTTCTGTTTATTAATTCACACTTTGAATATTTTAAAAAATTATGAATGCAGTCCGTAGTAATTTTGTACAATAGTTTGAAGCGTACAACTTTTATATTGATAATTAATGACCCAGTCCACAAGCGAATTAGCTAAGAAAATGTCCCTATAGAATCGATATCATTACTCATAATTAGGGGGTTTAAAATAGGCCACATCTTTGTTAAAGAGCTAATTCTGTTTGAGATGCAGAAATTCTGCGAAAAGTTACGCTAGCGTAAATACCGCTACTACAACAGCCAAAATAGTGACAATTGAGGGCCCCTTGAGATGGCTTGTAGTGTCGCTGTAATGACAGGTTGCCAGCCTGTCGGCTAAAATTCTACATAATGATGAAACGCCTCTTACGACACCAATTAAGCAGAATCAAGAGTAGAAACACCCTAAAAAGTGTGTACTGACCGAAAAATAGGTAGGATCGCACACTTGACGCACGATGGAGCTCTTAAATATCGCAGCGGTCTGTCAGATTCATACTAGAAATGTCAATCCCCATACTAAAACCGCTCAAGCGCTGTCGACGCAGCGCTATCGCACCGTCGAGTGCGATTTTAGTATAGTGATATTTCAAGTATGGTTCTGACAGACCGCTGCGATGTTTAGCGCTCCGTCGTGCGTCAAGTGTGCGATCCGCCATAACGCAGTAGGTAGCAACACAACTTACCACTGAAACTTCGTTACAAATTCTCAGATACTTCTAAGAAAAAAACTTATAAAACAAAAACTATCACAAAAACTTCACATAAATCACTTCCACTACTTTTTGCACTAATTTTTTTATACTAATTTTTATTATTATCAAAGATTATATGTAGTAATTATATTATATAATAGTTTTAATTTTAATTTAAAATCTCTTAAGACACTACAGCTTAGTAAAACGCTAAGCTAAGGTCTGTTTAGGGTCTTATAAAATTGACGGTCCGAATTTATTGAGGTCCGATTTTTAGAACTCGTTAGAATAAGCAATTCGATCTACACTCATTAAGTTTTATTTTCTATTACAGAAACATAAGTTTTATTTTCCTTTGTTAAATTTAGCGTTACCATTGTCATTACATACATAGTACATACATGGTACCAGTCAAATAGTTTACACATATCACGCCTTTATCCCTTGCGGGGTAGGCAGAGCGTTAACGACCGTAAGAATACGGCCGCTATCGCCAGGTCTGACATTTTTGAGCATTGTTTTCCGAGGTTGTTTCAGACAACATGTGTATTACTATATAGTGACAGGTTGTCAGCCTGTCGCCTAAAAATTGTAATACACCAATACTCTTGAGTCCCTTAGTCGCCTCTTACCACACCCACAGGAAGGATGTGGGGCGATGCTATTCTAATCTGACTTCACACGGCATACTTAAAAAAATCCTTTTAAACATCGAGCAGAACATACATACATATATCAAGCCTATATCCCTTGTGGGGTAGGATGAGCGTAAACGGCACTAAAAACGGTCATATACGTTACGCCAGGTCCGACAAAAGTTCGAGGGACTGTGCATTTGAATAGTGACAGGTTGTCAGCCTGTCGCCTAAAACTGCAATACACATCAAACCTCAATGTTGATCAATTGTCATTCAGTGACTTCCAAAAATCGGTGCCCGTGTCTCCAATGACTCATACGAACCGAGAGGCTGTCAAAATTCTGTAACTGGTTGTCGCTTGGTACAAGTTATTTCATTCGGAACATCAAGTCGATAAACGACCCAATGAAACCGGCTACTGGAGTTTTGCCTATAGTAGTCTTCTGACGCCTCTGACGTGGTTATGGCATACTAATGTTCATAATTACGATGTAAAAATATCAGACAAGGCGATAATAATTTTACGATCGTTAACGCTCTGCCTACCCCGCAAGGGATAAAGGCGTGATTTGTGTATGTATGTAAAAATATCAGCCCACGAAACTAAACGACTTTCCCCAAGGAACATAGGTCGAAATATGAGAAAAAAATTTGAACCTACTCATTATTCTTCTTGCCTTATCCCGTTCTCTGTCGGGGTCGGCTACCTAACCTGGGGGATTTGATGTGGACCAAGTTTTTACACAGAGCGACTGCCATCTGACCTCTGCAACCTGGCCCGAAGCTACTTTTTTTTACCTCCTCTCATTATAATTTGACTTCGTCGGGTGGTCATTTTATATGGGAGGTCAAAAACCTATGTTCCTCGGGAAAGTTGTTCAGTTTCATGTGTGACGACCGATGTGGCGCAGTGGTAGTGCGACTGCCTCTGACGCAGAAGGTTCCGGGTTCGATTCTCGGTGGGTCACTCACAAAGTTGATATTTATCACTTTGTGAATTTGTTCCCAGTCTGGTTAGGACATTGCGGGCTGAACCACCCGATTGTCCGTAAGTAAGATGGTTCCGTGTTTCGGATGACACGTTAAGCCGTAGGTCCCGGTTGCTGTCTATGATCACTTAGACGGCGGTCGTTACACAACCATGTCAGAAGCCTGCTACTTGTAGTAGGCGGTTGAAAAATTCTGACACTAGGGTTCATCGGGTCGTTGGACGACTCGGTGTCCCACACGAAAAAGAAGAAGAATGTGCAGGTTCAACCCTTTAAGAAGTTAGTAGTTTTCCTAACACCCTGTATTTTAGTATATTTATAACCTAATAAGGTCGGTATGTCATTATGTCATGTATGATGTATGATACAACTCACATACATTCTTAAATAAAAAAAACTACCTACCACTTATAAGTAGATTTGTTTAAATTGACCATGAAAGATTGTTTGCTAAGAGAAATTGACGACGCGTGTAGAAAGATGAAACAATGCGCCAGTGGCGCTCACAATCTTAGAAAAAAAGTGTAAATAAAATATAAATATCTTGGACAAACTAAACAAAGTGTGTACTATGGGAACTAGTAGATAGATGATATACTTATTTTGGTAAATAAATACATGTCATGCGTAGAAAAGCCCCCAAAAACTAAACATGAATATTTAAAAATTGACTTAACTAATATTGGTGTCCTAACCCACGACCCTCGGTGTAGAGAGCAGGGGTACTATGCGCTACGCCATAGGGACAGTCAAGTATAAAAGTTCTAGATGTAAAATATCCGAAAACAATTTGTAAGGGAACTAATACCTGGAACAAGTTCAAATTAATATCCCATGCCATTTTGCATGCCACTTTTAGGCAGGTTCAAATTTATATCCCATGGCATTTTTGATACTTACGATACAGGCTTCGATTTGTTTTTTTTTTTGTTAAAGGCGCCACTGGTTCAATGTTTCAACGTTCTTATTTTATACCCTTCAGGGTGGCCAGAGTTATAAAACTGCGAAATGATGAATGACATTTTCATTTCATAAAGTATTATGACTAATGAATGACAAACGTCATTGACATTTGACGCGTTTGACGTTTAATTAAAAAAAAGGTAGGTATGCAATACACGTGAAACCCTCGAGTCCCATAGTCACCTTCTACGATACCCACGGGAGAGAAATGGGATGACGCTTTTTTTTTTGAAATAGCAAAATAAAAATTAAACAGTTAAAATCTTTTAAAATGGCAACACTGTTCAACCTTGAACTTGAACTTCATATTAAATCGTAAATTACCAACTGTTTTTTTAAATTGCATAATCGCCCTCGTCCCTTTGGATAAACGAGCTCAATCAATGACTGATCATCTTTAGACCCTGCAATCATTTCGGTGAAAAATATCGCAGCGGTCTGTCAGATCCATACTAGAAACCACACTCGACGGACGACGCTGCGATGGCGCTGCGTCAACAGCGGTTGTGCAAGTAGTACGGGAATTGACATTTCATTGATTGACAGAACGCTGCGATATTTTACCAGTCCGTTGTGTGTCAAATGTGCAATGCGCCTTCTCCTTACATAACTACCAAAACGCAAAAGTCTTCTTCCATCGTAGTATGCCAAGTATGGATGGTGGATTATAAGAATAACATACATACATACATACATACATATATCACGCCTTTATCCCTTGCGGGGTAGGCAGAGCGTTAACGATCGTAAGAATACGGTCGCTATCGCCACGTCTGACATTGTTGAGGATTGTTTTCCAAGGTAGGTTCAGAAAACATGTGTATCACTATAGTGACAGGTTGTCAGCCTGTCGCCTAAAAATTGTGATACACCAATACTCTCGAGTCCCTTAGTCGCCTCTTACGACACCCGCGGGAAGGATGTGGGGTGATGCTATTCTAAGCCGGCATAACACGGCATATCCATACTAATATTATAAATTCGAAAGTAACTCTGTCTGTCTGCTACGCTTTCACGGCCAAACCACTGAACCGATCACCATGAAATTTCACACAGAGATTAGTAAGATACCGAGAACGGACATAGGCTACTTTTTTTCACCACTCGAGGGTCTGAAGTACCTTCAGTAGACCACCAGGTACACCACCAGGAGCCCGCCTAAACTATAGGAGATACAGACATGGCACCAAGCAAAAAATGTTTAACTTGATGGGTAGCTTCTGGTGGCATATAGACTTTGAAGGTTTGGAGTACCTGATGTAGACCACCAGGTGCACAACCAGGAGCCCACCTAAACTATACGAGATAAAGATATGGCACGAAAGCAAAAGTTGTTCTGCTTGATACTGCTGGCATATAGACTTATAAGGTTTGGTGTTCCTGACGTAGTCCACAAGGAGCACTAATAGGAGCCCAGATTAGCATGTATAATTTAGGACGTTAGTGAAGGAAACAAGGTTATTTTATCATCTAAAATACTAAGTCAGCGAAACGAAGTCGCGGGTACCAGCTAGTTATGCATAAAAACGTTTAAATATGGAAGCAAACACTCATACATATAGTATAGACGCGAAAAGCGTTTTTGCTATATACTATGCAGTGAAGACAATGTGCCGTGTGATGCCGGCTTAGAGTGCCGTGTGATGCCGGCTTAGAATAGCATCACCCCACATCCTTCCCACGGGTGTCGTAAGAGGCGACTAAGGGACTCGAGGGTATTGGTGTATTACAATTTTTAGGCGACAGGCTGACAACCTGTCACTATAGTGATACACATGTTTTCTGGAACAACCTTGGAAATCAATCCTCAAAAATGTCAGACGTGGCGATAGCGACCGTATTCTTATGGTCGTTAACGCACTGCCTACCCCGCAAGGGATAAAGGCGTGATATATGTATAAAAACGTTTAAATATGGAAGCAAACACTCATACATACAGACGCGAAAAGCGATTTTGCTATATACTATGCAGTGAAGACAATATTCGGCGACAGCACCGAATATTCGGTAAATCTGCCGAACTTGAACCGTATATTCGGCCCTTCTCTAGTACCTATTAACTCAGTACATTGTGATCACTGTAAATAAAAAAAAACGGCGGATCGCATACTTGACGTCGTGCACGGATCGCTAAAACACCGCAGCGGTCTGTCAGATCCATACTAGAAACGTCAATCTCCATACTAAAACTCCTCAACCGCTGTCGACGCAGCGCTATCGCAGCGTCGTCCATCGAGTGCGGTTTTAGTATGGGGAGTTACGTTTCTAGTAAGGATCTGACCGCTGCGTTATCCGTTTAAGTGTGCGATCCGCCTAAATAAAAAAATTACTCTACCTACTATTAAATTAAATCGTATTAAAAACTAACCAAGGCGGACATTGAGGTAATAAAACATGACTTATAATCTGTTAAAGTTATTTACGATCTCGATTTTGAATGAGTCCGCAATTATGAAGAAATATATTAATACAGGGTGTTACAAAAGGTCCCTAACTAAGGAACTAAATGTTCACCATGAAATTCGAGATAATTGTTTACTGATAAACATAATAACGAAACGTTTCTAGTAAAAAATACCTACTACAGTTGAAATTTTATTGAAAAAGGGTAAAAAATTTCAGCGCACCGTAAAAACAAAAGTATTTTGTGTAAATTTCGCAAATCACATACATACATACATACATATATCACGCCATTACACGGCATCGCAAATCACTCATCACTTAAAACCTCATCAAAATCAGACTACTCATTTTGAAGATAAATAAAATAGCAACAAAACAATTCAAAACAAAACCAAACAATTGTCAATCTCCATAATACAACCGCTCAACCGCTGTCAACGCAGCGCTATCGCAGCGTCGTCCGTCGATTGCGATTTTAGTATGAGGAGTGACGTTTCTAGTATAGATCTGACAGACCGCTGCGATATTTTAGCGCTCCGTCGTGCGTTAAGTGTGCGATTCGCCTTAGGGAGATGAAATATATTTTACGTTTCCAGCAGTAGATTTTGTCTACAAATCTTGAAGCCTTTATTACAATCTTGGTTTCAGCGTTTTCATACAAACATATTACAAACATTTTCCCCTGTTTTCTTCCTGATTAAGGGGCTGAGTAGAGCTAAAAACCGGTCCCTTTCTGACAAATGTCAAACTGCGCGCGTGCGAACGGGTCGGAATCTTGCCGATTCAATGATATTTTCGTATTTTCGATGATAACTCGGTCAAAAATAAGTTATTTGAAAATCGAAAACAATATGTCGATAGAGTATTGTAAGGCGCTCATTCTGATAATAAACACTTAATTATTGCGTGGGTTTTGTTCATGCAGTTTGCGATATAATAGATTTTTAGAGGTAACTTTACGATGTTTTTCTATCAAGCTAAATTACTAATATCATGTTTTGGAAACAATAACACTACAGAAAATATCCTGAAGATTATTACCTCTTTTTTTCGTCAGTTTTTCTGCATTTTATCTAGGGTAGAAATCACTTATAAAAGTAGCTTTTAGCTCTATTCAGCCCCTTAATGCTAATATATTTTTTTTTAAATACAAACTGACATTTTGTATAGATTAGGTAGCTAGCAAAGTGGGCCTAAAATTAGGTCCGACTTTCGGAAACACCCTGTTTAATTTATAGCTCAATTTCTTGCACAGGTAGAGTGATTTTAACAACTTAAATGTAGTTTGATTATAGGTAAGAGTTATTTATAGCCACATTGAGGAGTTTTTTGTTGGAACTTTAAATTTGAGATTTGTGATGAGATGTTGCTATGTACTTACCTGCCGGTTACTGCGAGTTACTTTATCCCTTAGGGGGTAACTTTGACCCAAATCGGGAATAAATATTCCATACATACATATATCACGCCATTATCCCTTACGGGGTAGGCAGAGCGCTAACGGCCGCAAAAATACGGTCGCTGTCGCCACGTCTGACAAATATAAGGGGCCGTTTGAGAATCATTTTGTGTATCACTATAGTGATAGGTTGTCAGCCTGTCGCCTAAAAGTTGTAATACACCTGAAACCCTCAAGTCCCTCAGTCGCCTCTTACGACACCCACAGGTAGGAAATGGGGTGATGCTATTCTAAGCCGGCATCACACGGCACAAATCGGGAATAAAGATTCGATTACCCATCAACCCTAATCCATCACTTATTCACTACCATCTAACATTTTCTGCTATTTTTTTTTTGTAACGTCATCGAAACTCAACTGTCATTCCATTGCCATTGTGATTTTCTATATTTCAGACCGTTAGCAGACTACGAAATGACCGAAATCATCCAACTGAAATCCAATCGACATCCAACTGAAACGATTTTCATTTAGCAGACTTAGGGCCCAGGTAAATAAAACTAATACCTACTTTCTGTGTTTAGGAATGGTGGGAAATCAAATCTTGGGCCAAATTTACCCCCTAGGGCTAAAATAACCCGCAATGTTGGATAGGGGAATATGGACTCTACGTTTTTGGCCCCGGGGTCATCAAAACTACGCCTGTCGGCTTGGTGGGGAGCTCGAGCTTACCCGGATAATTGTTTGGTTGTTCAAACAACCAGCCCAATCTCGCCCTTAGCCAAATACAATAGCAATTTCCGCATTCGACTCGAATCACGAATTTTCAAAAATTGAGCTTCTATACCTCCTTTTAAGGCTTAAAATAAAAGTTGAGAGTAATTTTAAGGGCCTTTCTCCACTTATCCAGCATCCGTCATTTGCCGGTCCATCAATTTCTGATCCCATTTTGAAATCTATTACACTACTTTTCCACTCTTCCGGCATCCGGCATTTAACGACCCGGAAATTTCCCAAACCGAAATTTGGATTCTGACGGTCCGAAGTGACAGACGTACAAAAAGTATACATATAAAAGGCACTCTTTGAAATCTACCTTGACGTCATTCTACTGTCCGTCTTTTACCGGATAGGTAGAAAAGCGTCATCCGGCATTCGAATATAGTCGGAAGGCTACTTCCGAAATCCGGCAGCCGGACCGGATAAGTGGAGAAACGCTGTATGTCTTAAAATTTGAGCATATTATACCTGTGCCCGGAGATTCTAAATAATAAAAGCATGAATCATCTTAGAATCATCAATCCCAAAACACCGACAATAAAAAAAACACGAAAAACTTGACGATTCAATGCACACGTCATTTTGAATTAAGAACAAATAAAAAACAGATGACTGAATTTGATAATAATTCTGATTACGTAATGTATGTATTGAAGTTTTTTTTACGTTAAGAAAGCTTAAATTGTATGGAAGTGACTCATATTGCGATGAATGTGCGGTTTTTTTATGACAAGTCAATGTCGTGCCAGTTGTAACAAAGGTTTTTAAGAGCGTTCCTTAGCGTTCCCTAGAGTTGGGTTTTCATACAAAGGCGCATCGCACACTTAACGCACGACGGACCGCTAAAATATCGCAGCGGTCTGTCAGATCCATACTAGAAATGTCACTGCCCATACTAAAACCGCACTCGACGGACGATAGTGCTATAGCGCTGCGATGATAGCGGTTGAGCGGTTTTAATAATAATAATAATAATCTGTGCTGTTGGCTTTGGCCCCACGCATGCCTCAAAAGGACCGGGTCCCTGTGGGGCCGAGATTCTATAAGATACCAACATAATAATAATAATTCGGTAGGATAGTAGGATAGTCCGGAAATTTTTGTAAAGTACAGACCAACCAACAGAGCCCCAAACAAACAATCGTAATAGCGCTCACTTGGCCTAGGCCCGTAGCGCTATAAAACCGGCTGAAATAAGCCGAGATGGTACAAAACCAAAACAAATAAAAATAATAATAAAAAATCCTTTTATTTCAGGCAACAAGGCCCATATAAAATAAAATAATACAATACAATATCACTTAAAACTAACACAAATACCATAGTATGGGTTTTCTTCCCTAGTACCTAATCTCTTTAGAGGTATAATTTTTATTTCCTTTTTCCCAAAAAGTATAATTATAAAATGAAAAACTAAAGCATTATTCGTTTTGCATGGGTTCATCGGGTCGTTGGACGGCTCGGTGTCCCACACGAAACTACTACCATGGGAAAAGAAATTGCTTTAAAATTTTCTTGTCGTAATTATTTAAAAAAAAAAAGAAAATAATAGAGGCTCATGCCTAAGTCTAGCCTGATTGTAATAAAAAAAGAATTATAATAGCCCTAGAAGCATTATTCGGGAAGAAAATGCCTCTTTCACACTCAACGTCCAACGCAGCGCAAATATAAAGTCAGTCCCCATACAAAAACCGCTCGGTATCGACGGATGTCCCAACGCATAAGCGCTGCGTTTCTTGACGACACATCCGTTAGCGCTGCGTCGTGCCAAACGTGCATCTTGCCTGATATTTTGATCGTGCGTCTTGCGCCGTCACTGCGTTGGTTCAGCGTTATTTAAGCGTCCGTTTGATGGACGTCAGAAATGCGCTGCGTTGGACGTTGAGTGTGAAAGAGACCAGACAGGGCAATACGTTTATATGAAAACCCATCCACTTCATAGGCAGCAAAATTAAGAACTTTTGCCTGCGGATCCCTAAAATCACGTGCCATTTGAGTTCAAAATAATATTCATCGCAAAAAAGGTAAAAAAAAACCATGACAGGCGGTTCTGCGATGACAGGTGAATTAAAGTGAGGATGAAAGTATTATTTAGTATTATTAATGAATCGGTATGTCGTCATAAATCATTCATTTATCCCTTGTGGGGTAGCCAGAGTGTAAACAGTCGTTATTGGCTTATTCCTATGTCTGTCAGGTATTTGGGGGGTCTCTTTTCGTATGGGATACCCATAGAGAAAAGATGTCATAAAACCGCACTCGACGGATGACTCTGCGGTAGCGCTGCGTCGACAGCGGTTGAGAGGTTTTAGTATGGGGATTCACACTTCTAGTATGGATCTGACAGACCGCTGCAATGTTTTAGCGCTCCGTCGTGCGTTAAGTATGCGATCCACCATAGTAGTGCACACTGACGGTCCGATCAAAGAGATAACATTATAGTAATACTTGCTGCCCGCCCAGCAGATTACAAATGCAAAAAAAAACTCGAATTCAGTCGAATGCAAATAAAAAAATGTTCCTTTAGACTAAGGCGGATCGCACATTTAACGCACGACGGAGCGCTAAAACATCGCAGCGGTCTATCAGATCCATACTAGAAATGTCAATATCCATACTAAAACCGCTCAACCGCTGTCGACGCAGCGCTATCAGCGTCGTCGTCAGCGATTTCAGTATGGGGAGAGACATTTCTAGTATGGATCTGACAGGCCGCTGCGATATTTTTGCGTGCGTTAAGTGTGCGATGTGACTCCATTTCCTACCCGTAGGTGTCGTTAGAGGCGACTGAGGGGTGTCAGGTGTATTACAACGTTTAGGCGACAGGCTGACAACCTGTCACTATAGTGATACACGAATTATCTCAAAAGACCCTCAATATTTGTCAGACGTGGCGATAGCGACCGTAATATTGCGGCCGTTAACGCTCTGCCTACCCCGCAAGTGATGTGTGAGTGTGTGTGTGTATATGTGTGTGTGTGTGTGTTAAGTGTGCGATCTGCCTAAAAGTTTGTTGTTTACTCTACTAAGCCCCAGGTGGTATTTTCGAGAATCCACCGAATAAAAATCACCGATTTACAAATTCTAATACATTCTAATAACGTGAAACATCATTGTTACAATTCAAGGTGAGATTTTTCTACGGTATTGTAACGGTACATCACATCACACATCACGCTTTTATCCTTTCGGGGTAAGCAGTGTCAAAATCGGTAAAGTATGGTCATTATCAACACGCCTGACAAATATTTCAGAAAATTCGTGTTTTACTATGAAATTGAACAACTTTTTCTATGGAGACTATGTTGGGAAACGAAAAAAAATTTTCGGGTTCCCATATAAAGTTACTCAGCTGATCGGGAATTTTGTATGGAACGCCGAAAAATTTTAACTGCTTACAGTTTGATGTATAGAAAATCACAATGGTATTGGAATGACAGTTGAGTTTCGATGGCGTTATAATGACAAAAATAGTAGACTTGGGGCCCTGGCCTCCACTCCAGAATGGTGATCAAGTAATGAATACTGATAAGGTGCAAGCAGACCATTAAACTGCACAACTTTCCCCTAGGAACATATGTGAGGAAACGACAAAAAAATTCGACCTCGTGTGGCTCCTATACAAATCTGCGATCAGCTGACTGCATTTACTATGGGAAGCCAAACATTTTTTATCGTTTCCTGACATATGTTCCCAGGAGAAAGTTGTTCAGTTTCATGCTCTGCTCGCACCCTATTAGTATTCAGGACGATGCCCCTAACACCCTGTATAGTAGGTAAGTCTAATAGAAGGTGGTATCCTGGGAATTTTAAATTCTAAAAGGTCGGATGCAAATTATTCTAATACAAATGGTCTTATTTTAAGTGCTTTTCAAAGGTCACATATGAATGCGTCTGAAAATAGTTTCTTCGTCTTCTACCTCAACTTCAGTCACCACGCTTTTTCTTTTCGTGTGGAACACCGAGTCGTCCAACTACCCGATGAACCCTAGTGTCAGAATTTATCAACCGTCTACAAGTAGCAGGCTTCCGACATGGTTGTGTTACGACCGCTGTCTAAGTGATCATAGACAGCAACCGGGACCTACGGCTTAACGTGCCATCCGAAACACGGAACCATCTTTCTTACGAACAGTCGGGTGGTTCAGTCCACAATGTTCTAACCAGACTGGGAACAAATTCACAAAGTGATAAATATTAACTTCACAGAACCTTCTGCGTCACAGGCAGTCGCAATACCACTGCGCCAAATCGGTCGTCACAGTCCACTGCTGGACAGACATAGGCCTCCCTGTAACTGGGGGTAGTTGCAAGCAAAGTGTGGTGTTCACAAGGAACGTTAACTGCCCGTTCCCTGGATTCACTCTGTCGCCTGGTAGAAATGGGGTGACATACATACATACAAATTTCACGCCTTTATCCCTTGCGGAGTAGGCAGAGCGTTCACAGCCGTAAGGGTACGGTCGCTATCGCCACGTCTGACATTTTTGAGAATTGTTTTCCAGGGTTGTCTCAGAAAACATGTGTATCACTTTATCACGTCTGACATTTTTGAGGTTGTTACAGAAAACACGTGTATCACTATAGCGACAGGTTATCAGAATGTCGCCTAAAAATTGTGATACACCAATACTCTCGAGTCCCTTAGTCGCCTCTTACGACTCGCCCGCGGAAAGGATGTGGGGTGATGCTATATTAAGCCGGCATCACACGGCAATGTAGTGTTCACCAGGGTCGTTAACTGCCCATACCCTGGATTCACTGTCGCCTGGTAGAAATAGGGTGAAGCTATTCTAAACCAGCTCCTCACTGAAAAATTCTGACACTAGGGTTCGTCGGGTCGTTGGATGACTTGGTGTCCCACACGAAAAGAGACAGAGGTGGATTGCACACTTAACGCACGACGGACGGCTAAAATATCGCAACGGTCTGTCAGATCCATACTAGAAATGTCAATCTCTATACTAAAACCCCTCAACCGCTGTTGACGCAGCGCTATCGCAGCGTCGTTCGTCGAGTGCGGTTTTAGTATGGGGAGTGACGTTTCTAGTAGGGATCTGACAGGCTGCTGCGATATTTTAGCGCTCCTTCGTGCGTCAAGTGTGCGACCCGCCTACCTATGAATATTCGTCGCTAATGGCTATGACATGTTGCATTTAATTGAATCCAAGGGAATACCAAATGAAGAAAATAATTTATATCGAACGGAAAATTTTAACATTTACGAGATACATACATACTTACACATACACATATCACGCCTTTATCCCATGCGGGGCATTGCGGGGTAGGCCGTGAAAATACGATCGCAATCGCCACTCCTGACAAATATTGAGGGCTTACTTAGAGGGATTGAATGACAGGTTGTCAGCCTGTCGCCTAAAATTGCAATACACATGAAACTCTTCAGTCCCTTAGTCGCCTCTTACGACGCCCACGGGAAAATGAAATGGGGTGATGCTATTCTAAGCCCACGGCGTAACGACGAGATAATTCTTAGTAAATCGTATTCCGGACCGGGGGAAACAAAATGTCACCATTTTCAAAAACGGTACATTGTAAAATATTTTAGCGCTGCGTCGTGCGTTAAGTGTGCGATCCGCCATAGACGGGGTTGTTTTTACCGGTTACATTGGTTAATAAACGCCCTATTATTTTGTGTAAAACAATATTTCTAATAAAACATCAAATTACTTCCAAACCGAGTACTTATTAGCATCACCCTGAGTAACCATTAAAGATTATCCCTTCTATAAGAATATGACATACATACATATATCACGCCTTTATTCCTTGCGGGGTATGCAGAGCGTTAACGGCCGTAAGAATACGGTCGCTATCGCCACGTCTGACGTTTTTGAGGATCGTTTTCCAAGGTTGTTTCAGAAAACATGTGTATAACTATAGGGACTATTAGGGACAGGTTATCAGCCTCTCGCCTAAAAATTGTAATACACCAATACTCTCGAATCCCTTAGTTGTCTCCTGCAATACCCGCGGTAAGAATTGGGGTGATGCTATTCTACGGCGTCATCACACGGCAGATTTACTATACATTGCGTCAAAAATCCTGGTTTTATAAAGTGCCACCGGCTACGCAATGTACATCGAATTCCTCCTATAGAATTGTAGCCTGTAGTTTCGTTGCATAGGCCACTGGGCAGCTTTGGGTGCTGCCTACAGTACAAGAGGCATCAGATTTCAGACCACAAAATTTTACAATAGCTAATTACGCTAACGATGATCGTTTGAATATACTAAATAATCTTAACTCTAGAAATAGACTAACAATGGAGCCTTTTGTTGGCTATTTTCGCTGAGTTATAATTAAACTGTAGTCATATTACGTTTTTGTTGATGATAAGGGCCTTTCTCCACTAATCCAGCATCCGTCATTTGCCGGTCGTCAATTTCCGATCCGATTTAGAAATCTATAATGCCGGATGCCGGAAGAGTGGAAAAGCATGTATAGAAGTGTCAGGCGAGGAAAACACTTGACGCACGACGGAGCGCAAAAATATCGTAGCGGTCTGTCAGATCTATACTAAGAACGTACGAAACACTCCCCAAACTAAAACCGCACTCGCCGGATGACACTGCGGTAGCGCTGCGTCAACAGCAGCGGTTGAGTTGATTAAGTATGGGGATTGGCATTTCTAGTATGGATCTGACAGATCGCTGCGATATTTTTGCGCTCCGTCGTGCGTCAAGTGTTTTCCTCGCCTGACACTTCTATACATGCTTTTCCACTCTTCCGGCATCCGGCATTTATCGATCCGGGAATTTTCCAAACTGAAAATTGGATTCTGACGGTCCGATGTGACAGACATGTACAAAAAGTATGCATATAAAAGGTACTCAAGGGACTCAACTAAGGGACTCGAGGGTATTGGTGTATTACAATTTTTAGGCGACAGGCTGACAACCTGTCACTATAGTGATACACATGTTTTCTGGGACAACTTTGGAAAACAATCCTCAAAGATGTCAGACGTGGCGATAGCGACCGTATTCTTACGGCCGTTAACGCTCTGCCTACCCCGCGTGGGATAAAGGCGTGATATATGTATGTATGTAAAAGGTACTCTTTGAACTTTTTTTTTTTTTTAAATTTAATAGGCCCGCATTTGTCTGCCATCTCACCTGGTGGTAAGTGGAGATGCAGACGAAGATGGTACATGTACCCAAGTTATATTGTTCCGGAAAAAGATCCGCCGGCAGGGAATTCCACTCTTTAGCCGTACGCATGATAAAAGTTGAAGCGAAACGCTTAGTGCGGATCAGAGGTATATCTACAACATAAGGGTGGAACCCCAGTCGGCGCCTCGATCCTCGGAGATGGAATGGGGAAGGGGGTATCAGGTCGTGGAGTGATTGAGCACACTCTCCGAAATGTATCCTATAGAATACCGACATGCATGCTACTTTACGACGGTGTTCAAGGCTCTGCAACTTAGTCTCAACCAGTGCTTTGTCTGCTATGAGCTTCTTGGCGCGTTTTTCAATGGAGTCTAAGGCGGCCAGTTGGTATTTGGCAGATCCATCCCAAAGGTGGCAGCAATACTCCATGCAAGATCGAACTTGAGCTTGATAGAGTTGTAGAAGCTGTTCAGGTGCAAAGTAGCGCCTAACCTTTGAGAGGATACCAAGCTTTTTTGCTGCAGTCGTGGCCAAAGATTCTATGCAGCGTCCAAAGTTCAGGTCTGACGTAAGAGTTGTAGCGACCTCTGGTGGCTACAACATGAAGCTCACTCAAGTGGTTCACATGCATACAAGACGCAACAGGAGTTCTCAACATATCGGAGAGATGGCGCCACGTGACAGAACAATGGGCCTAAAACGCGGTATCAAAGTGTTCACCGCGCAACGCATATATACAACTTCCAATCCAATCCAGGTGGACCCGTCGGTCCCCTGGCCACAACACCCGGCCAGGCGGGTAGCTACCCTTTTCCCGACACCACCTGGATTCCTCCTGTCACCCGCCATATTGGTGACCCCTACCATGGACTTCGCAGCCTTCAACCACGCATCAACCACTACAGCACGGAGCTGTCTTCTACGTCATCAGCAACTACCACAGTCACAGCACCGGCGGCTTCACTGGTCTTCCTCATCATCCCGACTCACCGTGGACATTGGAACCAGGACGGCAGCTTCATTGGTCTTCCATCCTCATCCCGACTCACCGTGGACATTTGGAACCTACACTGCCTCGCCAAGCCAGACTGCATCATCACGCTACAATGACGTCATCAGCTCCACTACGCTCGCTTACGGTATCGACCTCCGGTCTTGAGGGGGAGTACTGTAGCGACCTCTGGTGGCTACAACATGAAGCTCACTCAAGTGGTTCACATGCATACAAGACGCAACAGGAGTTCTCAACATATCGGAGAGATGGCGCCACGTGACAGAACAATGGGCCTAAAACGCGGTATCAAAGTGTTCACCGCGCAACGCATATATACAACTTCTAATCCAATCCAGGTGGACCCGTCGGTCCCCTGGCCACAACACCCGGCCAGGCGGGTAGCTACCCTTTTCCCGACACCACCTGGATTCTTCCTGTCACCCGCCATAGAGTCATGCCAAGAAGATCAAGGTGGTCAGAAATCGGTATGGATACATCTCGGAAAGTCGGAGTAAGTGTGAAGGGACTCCGTTTAGTCGAGAACAGACAAGCCTGTGTCTTTGATGCATTAAACTTCACTAAATTGGCATCACCCCACTCGGATATTGCCTTGAGTGAAGAGATCAGATGTTGGACAGTGGACTCTCGACAAGACTGGGTGGTTTCACTGCTGGCCTTTGCACTGGACAGGTATCTGTCAACAACCGTGCTATCATCTGCGTACCCAAAGGTGTCGGGCGTCAGCATGTCGTTGATATGCAGCAGAAATAGTGTTGCAGACAGAACTGATCCTTGAGGGACTCCAGCATCTATGGTCTGTTGGTCCGAGGAGCGGCCCTCTAGGACCACCCGTATCGATCGTCCTCTCAGGAAGTCAGAGATCCAGTTGCAAAGATCAGTAGGCGGGCAGCTTGCTAATAAGGCTTGCGTGCCAGACCCTGTCAAATGCTTTTGAGATATCTTGAGACACAGCGAGGGCTTCGCCATGTCTCTCGATAGCCTCGCTCCATAGGTGGGTGGCATGCACGAGGAGATCACCTGTGGATCGCCCAGGACGAAATCCGTATTGGCGATCGCTCAGAAGATCGTTGTCCTCGAGGTAGCCCAGGAGTCTGTTATTAAGTACACGTTCCATAGTCTTGCAGAGTATGGAGGTGACCGATATGGGCCTATAATTCGCAGGGTCAGCTCGGCTTCCTTTTTTGGGCACAGGTTGCACGTTTGCGAGCTTCCACGATTCGGGAACCACGCCAGTCTCTAGTGACAGTCGGAACAGACGTATTAATATCGGAGACAACTCAGGCGCACAGTTTCGCAGAACAATTGCAGGGATACCGTCAGGGCCGCTTGCTTTGTTAACATCTAGATTCCGCAGGATTTTAAGTACCTCTTTTTGGTGAATACAGACGGCCGGCATAGAGCAGTCTACTCGAGGTAAAGTTGGTGGAATAGTACCTGCGGCGTCAAGACGCGAGTTTTCTGCAAAGGGGTAGGCAAAGAGATTCGCTTTTTCCTCTGCAGTGTGGGCAAGTGAACCGTCAGGTTTCTGCAGCGGCGGTAAAGTAGGCTGACAGAAATTGGTCTCAACTGCCTTTGCAAGAGACCAGAATGCCTTACTTCCAGCTGGATATGAGGCAAGTTTAGCGCCTACGCTACTGATGTGCCTGAAGCGTGTTCTGCGTAACTCCTTCTTGCTTAATTTAGAGGCCTTGTTATAGGCTTTCTTCAGGTCTCGAGTATTCGGAGCTTTGCGCAGTCGAGCATCAGCCCAGGCTAGGAAAGCAGTCTGTTTAGACGCTTCTGCGCGTCCTCTCTATCATGTCAACTGAACCATGGTGAACTCTACCATGGCGTCATTCTACTGTCCGTCTTTTACCGGATAGGTAGAAAAGCGTCATCCGGCATTCGAATATTGCCGGAAGGATACTTCCGACATCCGGAAGCCGGAGCGGGTAAGTGGAGAAACGCTGCAAATGAGGCAAGTTATTTTTGTCACGTAATTTTATCATCCGTGCCGTGTTTAATGTCGCGTGATGCCGGCTTAGAATAGCATCACCCCATTTCCTACCCGTGGGTGTCGTAAGAAGCGGCTGAGGGTCTTGAGGGTTTATTGCAACTTTTAGGCGACAGGCTGACAACCTGTCACTATAGAGATAAGTACACAAATTATGTCAAACGGCCCTCTATATTTGTCAGGCGTGGCGATAGCGACCGTATTTTTTACGGCCGTTAACGCTCTGCCTACCCAGTAAGGGATAAAGGCGTGATAGATATATGCATTCGCCGTGTGATGCCGGCATAGATTAGCATCACCCCAATTCTTCTCGCGGGTGTTGTAAGAGGCAACTAAGGGACTCGAGGGTTTCACGTGTATTACAACTTTAGGCGACAGGCTGACAACCTGTCACTACATTGATGCACGAAACATCTGAAAGGGCCCTAAATACTTGTCAGACGTGGCGATAACGAGCCTAATTTTACGATCAATATTGCTCTATATGTATATGTATGTATGTATGTAATTTTATCATCATTCTCCCGTTCTCTGTCGGGGTCGGCTACCTCACCTAGGGGAGTTGACATGGAACCAAGTTTCTGCACAGAGCGACTGCCATCTGACCTCTGCAACCCGAAGGCTAACCTCGCCCTAGGTTAAGTCACATTCAAATATCATCTGAATTGAAATTTCATTTGGATGTGGGTTTCATCACGATGTTTTTCCTTCACCGTCACTCATTAAATGGCGTCACGGTCGGTATCGCCATGTCTGACATTTTTGAGAATTGTTTTCCAAGGATGTTTCAGAAAACATGTGTATCACTATAGTGACAGGTTGTCAGCCTGTCGCCTAAAAATTGTAATACACCAATACTCTCGACTCCTTTAGTCGCCTCTTTCGACACCCGCGGGAAGGATGTGGGGTGATGCTAGTCTAAGCCGGCATAACACGGCACTAGCGTCACCAAGTCACTAGCGTCACACATTAATTCCAATCCCATGTTCCAATCGGTATTCCTGGAATGAAACGCGTGTGTAGTGTCGCCAGGCAGTCTGTTATGGCAATTGATCTTTGCCATCCGTCATTTAATGGCATCTGTTATCATCCATGTGTTCTATTCAATTGAGTATATCGGCCGGCAATCCCACTTGGCGTCCGTCGCTGCGATTTTGTTGGAGCATGTGTTGTGAGACGCATCGATCAACGTAAATGTGTTGCTCATGCGTCAACCAAGTTCCTATTAGACATACATACACCTATCACGCCGTTATCGCTTGCGGGGTAGGCAGAGTAATAGCATAGAAAAATCACAATGGCAATTGAATGACAGTTGAGTTTCGATGGCGTTCTTGGGGCCTAGGACGTTGACATTCTGCCTACCCCGCATGGGATTGAAACGCTGTACAAATGTCGCCAGGCAGTCTGTTAGAGCTACTTAGAGCAAATTGATCTCTGCCATATATCATTTAATGGTATCCATTTGCTGCTACTCTTGAGTCACGAGGTTCAATTACAGGGTGTCTTAGTGTCATTTGATGCTGGATTAAATTAGCATCACCCTGCTTTTTTCTGCCGTGCAATCCTACATTTTTACAATGACTAGTATCTGACAATCAATAAGTTAAATGTAAAATTTACTACTTTGAATAAATGATTTGAGTTTGAGTTTGAGTTTGCCGTGTAATGCCGGCTTAGAATAATATCACCCCACATTCTTCCCGCGGGTGTCGTAAGAGGCGACTAAGGGACTCGAGAGTATTGGAGTATTACAATTTTTAGGCGACAGGCTGACGACCTGTTACTATGGTGCAGGGCCGTCTTAGCACTTTTGCCGCCTGTAGGCTATTCAAATTTTGCCGCCCCCTCAACCCATCCCATTCGGCTTCACCTCAGCCGTTTTTTTTTTACCTGGCCTGAGGGTATAGTATTAGGTGGTCCCACCCACACCTATGTTGCAAACAGTCTTACATCCGAACCTGTCGTCGGTTCTCGTCGGATGTCGCCAATTGTATGCGGTTGTCGTCGTTTCCCGTCGAACCGATGACTTGACGACAAGCTCGAGTACATAAAAATGTCGCAGACTGTTTTCCATTTCTTGCACTTTATCCGTTTCTATGTCGTTAGGATATGTTTGTTCTAACGAAAGTGCTTTTTCGTTGAGGGTGTGTATGTCTAACTCGTCTATTTTGGTAATAAATGCAAATTTTTCATTATAACTGGCACACGCCTCATGGCTTTTTGTTAATTCTGTTACTTGCCTATTTGCGAGGACGAGAAACATATTTACGCGGAATGCGTCACTCGCAGTCATTATATTTTGCTTTTCTTGTGTTTCGTCAAATTTTCTCTTCCTTTTCGGCTGTCTCTTTCCCATGTCTTTACCTTATTGTTCGCATACGCTTAAGTCTATTGCTTTATCTTCAAAATATTTGAAATTTTCGTTGTGATACAAAAAACTGACGCAGTGACTCAGTATTGATCAGCAACGTTTACCAAATCAACAGTGGAAGACTGAATTTGAACATTAACTTGATTTATTCTTTGCAAAAAATCATTCCACACTACAACCATTACCGCCGTTTCCGGTTTTTCTAAATTAGAAAGTATTCCTGCCGCTTCGTTTCGAGATACAGGTTTTTCAGTAGAATCGTCCTTAACGCCACACCTTTAAAAAGTTTCAAGAACTTTGTGCCAAGAATCTCTCAAACTTTTACACGCGTCCTCTCTAGCTGACTAACGTGTCAGATTCACTCTTTTCAGGGTATCGCGTTTCCCAATTGTAATCGTTAATTTTTGCCAGCGATGTGTCAAGCTTGCAAAAAAACCGTGAATTTCCTGTAGTAGCATGAAAAATCGACAAGCCTCTGTACCCGATTCAGCCTCTGTACATGCCGCTAAATTTAGAGAATGTGCAGAACAAGGCACGTAATCGGCAAAAGGGGCTTCGTTTTTAATCTTTGCCTGTAAGCCGTTGTATACGCCAGACATGTTCGCCGCGTTGTCATAGGACTGTCCACGACAATCTTCAATATTTATTCCTAGCGTTTTGAGTTCCGTAATAACGGCAGAAAACATTTCTTCAGCCTTATGCCCGACTGATGGCATAAATTTGAGAAATCTTTTACACGGTTCGCCTGTATTTAAAACATATCTAACGACAAGAGTAAGTTGATTCACGTGTGCTAGATCGGGTGTTGAATCAATGATCAGGGAAAAATATTAATTTAACTATTAATATTTTATATTAACTATTAATATTTTTTGGCGAATTTTGCCGCCCCCCAAAATCTGCTGCCCTAGGCTTAAGCCTACTCAGCCTAGTGGGTAAGCCAGGGCTGCTATGGTGATACACATGTTTTCTGAAACAACCTTAAAAACAAACCTCAAAAATTTCAGATGTGGCGATAGCGACCGAATTCTTAAGGCCGTTGGCGCTCTGCCTACCCCGCAAGGGATAAAGGCGTGATATATGTATGTATGCTTTTTTCTGGTGGTAGGTAATCAGCAGCACGCTGCTTTTTTCTGGTTGTAGGTAAGTTCGATTGGACTTATTAGAAAGGTCTTGTGATGAAGCGTGTTTTTATTGTTTTTTAAACTATTAATTTATTCTATATCTTGGCATATATTTGGGGAATGTTCTTGTTTCATTTTTTTTACATCCCGTATTCTGATAATCAATTAGGTCTGTCGCCAAGCGGTCTGATTGGTCGGCCATTGCACATTCATTGCAGTATAGAGATGCATGTGCAGTATGCAGAACTAGTATGATGCAATTGCCACTTTAATTCATTGAGAATGTGTTGGGAATTGTGAGCCAACCTCGTAAAGTCTACATACATACATATATCACGCCTTTATCCCTTGCGGGGTAGGCAGAGCGTTAACGGCCGTAAGAATACGGTGGCTATCGCCACTTTTGAAATTTTGGTTGTTTCAGAAAACATGTTTATCACTATAGTGACAGGTTGTCAGCCTATCGCCTTAAAATAAGCCTTCCCCTCCTCCTGTCACTTCCTTAAGTCAAGATGTTCGTTTTGCGGTTTTACGAGTTCATGGCTGTTAAAAAGATTGATGTTGTAGATAATTTACATACTTTTACCGACTGCTCTTACGTTGAAAGAAAAACGTCACGTAAAACCCACATTCAAATAAAATTTGAATTCAGATGATATTTGAATGTTACTTATCTAACATAGGATTCGGGCCAGGTTAGCCTTCGGGTTGCAGAGGTCAGATGGCAGTGGCTGTGTATAAAAACTTGGTTCCACGTAAAATTCCCTAGGTTAGGTAGCCGACCCCGACAGAGAACGGGATAAGGCGAGGAGAATGATGAATAAAGAACAAGTGTATTGATTCCTAAGTGACTCGAAGGTTTCATGGAATATTACAATTTTAAGCGAAAGGCTGACAACTAGTCACTATAGACAAATCATCTTAAAGGGCCCTCAATACTTGTCAGACGTAGCGATAACTACCGTTATTTTACGATCGTTGAAGCTCTGCCTAACCCGCAAGGGAAAAAAATCATGATTTATGTATGTATGTTGATTCCTTAAATGCGTAGGCTTAAACTAGTTTGTGCTAGTTTCATCAGGAATCAAACTTTTCCAGTTAAAACAGGATAGTTGAATCAATCTGATGAATTATTGATTCTTGAATGTTCCAGTCACAGTATCTGACAGGCTCAAACTGACAGAATCTGGTGGCAAGCAGCTTTTCGCGGGTTTTCATAGCTAAGGTGTAAAAATATTTTGAAATGGGTGCATCAGCCCGTGCAACTGAACAACTTACTCCAAAAAACATAGGTCGAAATACGTTTTATTTTCATACAAATTGTATTGATCGGTCGGTAATTTTGTATGGGAGGTCCAATATTCTGTCACATAGCAGTCGCTTTGTGTAAAAACTTGGTTCCACGTCAGATCCCCTAGTAGTAGCCGACCACGACAGAGAAACGGGATAAGGCAAGGAGAATTAAAAATATTATAAGAAGAAACACCACACTTTGATCCCAGGCGTATTGCACACTTGACGCAAGACGGAGCGCAAAAATATCGCAGCGGTCAGTCAGATCCATACTAGAAACGTCACTCCCCATCTCCATACTAAAACCGCACTCGACGGACGACACTGCAATAGCGCTGTGTCAACACCGGTTGAGCGGTTTTAGTATGGGCAGTGACGTTTCTAGCATGTATCTGACAGACCGCTGCGATATTTTTGCGCTCCGTCGTGCGTCAAGTGTGTTCCTCGCCTTATATGTTATGTTGCCAACCACATGCGAAGACCACCCTTTCCTGGGTGGTCCACAATTGGCTACAAAGTCCAGCATTCGATTCATGTCATTCAGTATTCAATGTTGTCACCACTCAAGCAGTTTTGCATCGTTGATCTTTGAACTTTCATTCAGTTTCTGCTGCTTGGCAACAGAGGGCAGGCTTGTCACTTTAATTAGGGTCTTTCTAGGGCCACAGATCACTTTATACAGGGTGTAAGAGACGGTGTGACGAAATCTTTGCAGGCGTGATCAGAACATGAAACTGAACAGTTTTTTCTATGGGGGCTATGTTGGGAAACGAAAAAAATTTTTCGAGTTCCCATACAAAGTGAGTCAGCTGATCGAGAATTTTGTATGGGAGGTCGAAAAAAATTTTTCGTTTCCCAACGTAGCCCCCATAGAAAAAGATGTACAGTTTCATGGTCTGATCACGGCTGCAAAGTTTTCGTAACACCGTCTCTTACACCCTGTATATGGATTTGTTCCGAGGAATATGTCAAGTGCCACGCTATTTAAAAAAAAATTTATACAGCAGCGGGATACTGGGTATTACTGTAATGTTATCTCTTTGATCGGAGCGTCAGTATGAACAAAAAAGTTCATACCTAGCTCCTAATCCACGCCATATTTTCTCTATTATACTACTCCTACATAGAAAGTGCCATATATTCGTTATTCAATTTATGCCAGCTGATGGCCCGAGCGCGCACGCATATTGTTTTTTTTGACCCTCAATAGATGGCGTTGGTAGTTTTAAAAGAGCTCAAAAAACGGGTAAAAATAGCCCCTAAAACAGCTATTTACCGAGCCCGATAATATTTCGTTCCCGCATACCCACATACATACTCTCGAAATATATAATCCTCTTTCTAAGGCGATCAGATAAACCAGTATATTATACATACATACATATATCATGCTGTTATCCCTTGCGGGGTAGGCAGAGCGTTAACGGCCGTAAGAATACGGTCGCTATCGCTATATGATGATAGTATGAACTTAACCTTCTCAATGCAAAATACCTCTGAATCAATACCGGCTGCGATTCGGGAAAGCACTTTTCTTAAAGTAACTTAAAGTTATACTGTCACTATCCCTCAAATAGGTTTAGAAAAACATAAGAGATATCTAAGACATGGCATGTCTTATATAGTTTTAATCAAAATGAGGGTTATATTTAAAACTAGCTGGTACCCGCGACTTCGTTTCGCTGACTTAGTATTTTAGATGATAAAATAACCTTGTTTCCTTCATTAACGTCCTAAATTATACATGCTAATCTGGACCCCTATTAGTGCTCCTTGTGGACTGTGTCAGGAACACCAAACCTTCGAAGTCTATATGCCAGCAGAAACTACCCATCAAGCAGAACAACTTTTGTTTTCGTGCCATATCTTTATCTCGTATAGTTTAGGTGGGATCCTGGTTGTGCACCTGGTGGTCTACATCAGGTACTCCAAACCTTCAAAGTCTATATGCCACCAGAAGCTACCCATCAAGTTAAACATTTTTTGCTTGGTGCCATGTCTGTATCTCCTATAGTTTAGGCGGGCTCCTGGTGGTGTACCTGGTGGTCTACTGAAGGTACTTCAGACCCTCGAGTGGTGAAAAAAAGTAGCCTATGTCCGTTCTCGGTATCTTACTAATCTCTGTATGAAATTTCATGATGATCGGTTTAGTGGTTTGGCCGTGAAAGCGTAGCAGACAGACAGAGTTACTTTCGAATTTATAATATTAGTATGGATAAGGCGACATTATAAGGTGTAAAAATATAAGCTGCAAATATTCTAAAGATGGAAACAGCCCATCAAACCGAACAACTTTCTTCAAGAAACATAGGTCGAAATATGTATGAGAACAATTTTGGACCTCCCATACAAATTGACTTGGTCATTTGGTAACTTTGTAAGGGAAGTTCAAATTTTTTTTTCATATTTCGACCTAAGTTCCTTGCGGAAAGTTGTTCAGTTTCATGGGCTGATTCATCACTTAAAATTACTACATCTTGTATAAGGTCTAAAAATATTAGCTGTAAATATTTTAAATATTGAATCAGCCTATGAAACTGAATAACTTGCCCCAAGAAACATAGGTCGAAATATGAAATAATAAAATGGATCCCACATACAAAATGTTCTTAGCCGTACGTTTTTCCGAATCGCGCCCACTGACTGGCGCGTGGCGTTCTATTGACTAACCAAACCATAAACAATTAACTGTTTAATTTATAACATTTCTACAAGCAAGCAGATAACTTAAATAATAATTTGCTATTCTACATTCTGGGTTTGAATTGTGGAGAACATACATACATACATACATATATCACGCCTTTATCCCTTGCGGGGTAGGCAGAGCGTTAACAGCCGTAAAGATACGGTCGCTATCGCCACGTCTGACAATTTTGAGGATTGTTTTCTAAGGTTGTTCCAGAAAACATGTGTATCACTATAGTGACAGATTGTCAGCCTGTCGCCTAAAAATTGTGATACACCAATACCCTCGAGTCCCTTAGTCGCCTCTTACGACACCCGCGGGAACGATGTGGGGTGATGCCATTCTAAGCCGGCATCACACGGCACTTAAAATCGTTACATACAAAATGTACCAGCTAACTTGAGTCAATTATTATTCATAAAGGGTGTAAAAATACTAGCTGCAAATACTTTAAGGGGTGAATCAGCTCATGAAACTGAACAACTTTCCTCAAGGAACATAGGTCGAAATATGAATAAATTTGGGCCTCCCATACAAAATTACAAACCGACCGACCAAGACCGTATGGGAGGTAATAATAATAGAAATAATAAAAAATAAAAATTGTTTTTATTTTTCTCCCAAATACAAAAAATACATTTCCCATTATGGTTAAAACATCGACAAGTTAATAAATCTGTGATTAGGAGACAGGAGCCTAAACTAGGATGAAACCTGTGTCATAGGTCTCCTTGGACCCCACCCTCGGATTTCAGAATATCACCTTAAAAACTTGGGAATACAATTTAAGAATTTAAGAATTTTTTTAAGATTACATGCCATGCAGAAAAAGAATAAAGAAAACACAATAAAAGTAAATATAGCCTTTTAAGTGTGTGTGTGTGTGTGTGTGTGTGTGTGTGTGTTAGTGTAAAAGTAAGGTAGGTAAGTATGAGTGTGTGTGAAAGTGTGTGTAGTGCTTCACCAATTTTTTTTTCATAATATGACCTATGTTTTTTGGGCAAATTTGTTCAGTTTCATGGGCTGATTCACCCCTGAAAGTATTTGCAACTAATATTTTTACACATTATATATTACATTATATATCTATTATACATATCATTATAGTGATATAAGTATTATTTGAAACGACTCTTAAACATTGTCAGACGTGGCGATAAAGACCGTAACGCTCTGCCAACCCCGCCAGTGATATATGCGTGATTTGTGTGTGTGTGTGTGTCAATTGTATGGGAGGGCCAAATTTTTTTTTCATTTTTTGACCTATGTTCCTTGGGAAAAGTTGTTCAGTTTCATGGGCTGGTTCACACCTTAAAATATTTGCAGCAATTATTTTACACCCCGTATATTCTGTGCTATGAATTCGGTTAAATTTTTCAAGGATGCAAAAGCCTCGTGTAAAACTTGGTTTCCGTTTGAAATTAAATATTTCTGCATTTAAATGAAGGTCCCTTGGCTTTTGTAAAATTAATTTCTTCCAGAACTTTCTTAATGCTTCCGGTTTCGGCGGTTCCCACATCTAACGCACAACGCTGCGCATTTTTAACGCATCCAAAACTTGTGTGTCTGTCAGATGCAAGGTAATTTCTAATGACACGTACTAAAATTCACTTTCTTCGGTTAGCTGGAAGAAATTTCTTCCAAATAAGCAGTGCCTGTTGTACCAGTGTTTTTCGTACCATTCTTATTGTTATTGTAATTTGTGTATTGTACACAATATTGTTAAAATCCAACGTTTACGTAAGGGTAACGCATAATCTTGCGTTGTTTGACAGTCGCATCCATCCAAGTTAAAGCATACCCTGCGTCAACTTTAGTTTATTTCCTTACATACATTTTACAGACGCGGGATCATAAAAATTGTCGTGGAAAAGAGAAAATTGTGTAAATTAAATTGTTTTAATGTTTTTGTTTGTTTTATTAAATTGTTTTGTTTAAAATGACTATTTGTGAATTGACAACTATTTGTAAATTTTAGACTATCAATAGGTGAAATGTAAATCTACGTTTAATAAATATTTTGAATTTGAATTTACACGAGTTACGGATGCGCTAAAAATGCGCAGCAACGGGCGTTGGGTGTGGGAACCGCCTTCCGGTTTCGCTGTTGCAAGGTTGCCCTTAATGAGTTTCATTCATAAATTCTAAAGTTTTTCACCCACATTGTACTTTAGAAATGTTAAAACCGAGTTCCATTTCTGAATTGTTCGTTTTCGGTTCCGTGCACGAAAGTCCAAAACGACTGGTCTAACCACACGTTTTTAAATTTCTTTTACTTCATATTTTTATAGTCAAACCAATCTGTCACTACAGTAATGCACGAATCATCTGAAAAGGCCCTCAATACTTTGTGAAACGTGGCGATAATGACCGTAATTTTACGATCGCTAACGCTCTGCCTACCCCGCGAGGGATAAAGGCGTGATTTGTGTGTGTGTGTGTGTGTTTTATAGTCAAAAATATGTGCGTATTTCTGAGGGTATGTTGGAATTCAAAAGTAAAGCAGAACGTGAGATACAAGCATAATATGTAGCGAAAACGAATGCCTCAGAAATTCACATCACGCTTATATCCCTTGTAGGGTAGGCAATGCGTTAACAGCCCTACGAAAAACGGTCGCTACGGCCACGTCTGACAAATATTGACGGCACTTTCAGATGATTCCTATATCACCATAGTTGGTTGTCAGTCTGTCGCCTTAAGTTGTAATACACATGAAACCCTCGAGTCTCTTAGTCGGATCCTTACGCGGGAGGATGGGGTGATGCTATTTGCCAGGCATTTATACACTTACATACATACATATATCACGCCTTTAATCCTTGCGGGGTAGGCAGAGCGTTAACAGCCGTAAGAATACGGTCGCTATCGCCACGTCTGACATTTTTGAGGATTATTTTCCAAGGTTGCTTCGGAAAACATGTGTATCACTATAGTGACAAGTTGTCAGCCAGTCGCCTAAAAATTGTAATACACCAATACTCTCGAGTCCCTTAGTCGCCTCTTACGACACCCACGGGAAGGATCTGGGGTGATGCTATTCTAAGCCGGCATCACACTGCATTTTTGTACAGTTACACTATAAATAAACGGTCCTTAAGAGTCCCGTTATTACTGTAAAAGTGAAAAACCCTAAAAAGGGACAGGGCCGGCGTAAGGAATGAGTTGACCTAAATAAATTTTCATGAATGCGAATGTGTGTGCTATGACGCACGTACACGCCTGACTCAACAAGTAGATGTAGGTAGGTATAGCTAATACCTATACAGAGTGTAAGAGACAGTGTAACGAAAACTTTGCAGGCGTGAGACCATGAAACTGAACAACATTTTCTATAGCAGCTATGTTGGGAAACGTACAACTCCCGTACAATGTTCCCGATCATCTGACTGACTTTTTTATGGGAACTCGAGAAAATTTTTTTGTTTCCCACCATAGTAGTATAGACCATATAGTAAAACTTGTTCAGTTGCATGGTCTGATCACGCCTGTAAAGTTTTCGTTCCACCGTCTCTTACACCCTGTATGGTGTATAAAAAACGGCTAATATTTTAAGGGGTGAATCAATCCACGAAACTGAAGAATTGGGGTGATGTAATTAACTAACACAAAGTAATAAAATAAAGCTCAAACTTCATAATTTTTGCCGAGAACAAAACGATACCGAGTTTTAAAAATACACTAACGCCATCTGTGGTCGGCGCGTCGTTATCAGATATGTTGATTTGTTTACAATATATACGTCGTCTACGAGAATTCAGTAATATTTGAATGTCACTTATACTAGGGCCAGGTTAGGCGGATCGCACACTTGACGCACGACGGAGCGCAATAATATCGCAGCCGTTTGTCCTAGAAACGTCACTCCCCACACTAAAACCGCACTGGAAGGACGAGACTGCGATGGCGGTTGGGTTTTAGTGTGGGGATTGACATTTCTAGTATGGATTTAACAGACCAAGTCAAGAGTGCGATCCGCTTTAGCCTTCGGGTTGCAGAGGTCAGATGGCAGTCGCTCTGTGTTAAAACATAAGGCAAGGTTCTTGAGATGATGACGTCGAGAAATACATGAAATAAAATGTCGACAAAGAAAAAAATTACGTTTCTGACACACATTCTGTTGTCAAGGAAATAAAATAATAGAACATCAATTGACACATTCATAAAAACGTCAGACTACTTCCTTTGCGATTACTTGAGGCCATGAAACGAGCGGGTTGGAGGCGGCTTCGTGTAACAATGCCAGTATTGCATTCAATATGAAGTAATTTATATTGTAGAGCAAGAGGATTGACTGACGTCAAGAACATGGTTATTATTATACTATAGTATAAGTCGAGTACTAAGATAAAGTTGAACGCAAACATGATTATAGGAAAGGTAAATAACATTTTACACCGGCTCTAAATGAAAAAGGATTTGTCTGATTAATTTTTGATCGGAGTGAAAATAACTCCCAAAAAGTTGTCTGCAGCTAAGTCAAGATTACAATACTGTCGGTGTTATAAAAAGTGTCTAGGGGATAAAAAGATCCAATGAATGAGCAGCATCGTTGCCTGCAAAGCGAATAGTTACAACAACTTGCACTGCGCTCGCCAAACCGCATTTTAAGCGTGGCGAATAAGACAGATGCCTCGAACAGGGGAGGTTCATGGCCAGCAGTGAACTGATGTACATGGTGGCGAATCGTCAGTCACCTCTGCTTCGGGGAGTGGGTCTCGTTAGGCAGCTCACAAATTCAGACCTAGATATAGATGTATTTGCCGACAGCTTGTTGCATCTTAGTAGAAAATGTTTAGAGTTCTGCGAGTCTTTAAAATAATGATCTCATTTAGTATCAAGTATAAGGTACTAATTTGTTTTTAAAATTGCGTATGTTTTATGCTTGCGTATGTTGTATTTTGTTTCTTTTGATTTTGAATATTGTTCCTGGTTCAGTATTTTAGGTGTTTACCTGTTCGGTGTTCATTGTATTATTAAATAAATAAAATTTAGCTTTTGAGTTGAAGAAGAAAGAGAAAATATTTCAGCGGTCACGGAGCAGCACCGTCTGCTTACAGTAAAGATGCTGGCTTAGAATAACATCACCCCATTTCATTCCCGCGGGTGTCGTAAGAGACGACTAAGGGACGAAGATTCCGTGTGTTTTACAGGCTGACAACTAGTCACTATAGTGAAACACAATTTCGCAGAAAGGGTCCTCAATTTGTGAGACGGATTACCTAAGCGACCGTAATCTTACGGCCGTCAAAGCTCCGCCTACCCCGCTAGGATAAAGGCGTGATATGAATGTGAATGTGAGTGTGTGTATGTCAATTCTGTAGGAATTTAAGGAACGCTTGTTTCATGGCCACACCATGGTAGTATGGGGTCAAATGGGGTGACATTAAATTTTCTGCTCTTCAGCAGATTAAAGACCGCTTGTTTCATGGCCACACGTGCTAGTATGGGCGTTACAATGTATTTAATGGCCACACGTGCAAGGTCTTTCTAACGGGATTAAGATTGACGGAAGGAGTAACGTTATGTATGAAGACTAAGAGAAAACAAGAGTTTTTCTTTTTCTACTATTGAGACAATGTTCAGAACAACTTTGTTCAGAATCACGAGCATAATCGATTTAATCACTTTTGTATCATCATTTATTTAAGGGCATTGCCCTTGTCGGTGGCGTTTGTACAAACTGAACAACTTTCCCTAAGAAACATATGTCGAAATATGAAAAAAATTAGCCCGATACAAAATGTACAACGGACTGAGTCAGTTTGTATGGGGACAAAATAGTTTGAAAGTTAGTAGAAAATTAACTGCAAATATTTTAAAGGGCTCACCCCTTTATCCCCAGTCCATGAAACTTAAAAACTTTCCCCAAGGAGCATAGATCAAAATGTGTATGAAAATGTATTTTGTACCTCTCATACAGAATATACCAGCCGTCCAAATGGGTCCAAATAAAAAAATACTGTCAACTAAGTACGCACGACAGAGCGCTAAAATATCGCAGCGGTCTGTCAGATCCATACTAGAAATGTCAATCCCCATACTAAAACCGCTCTACCGCTGTCCGTCGAGTACGGTTTTAGTATAAGGAGTGACGTTTTTAGTATGGATATGACAGACCGCTGCGATGCTTTAGCGCTCCGTCGTGCGTTATTTCTGCGATCCGCCTATCTGTATACCCAACTGGTCCCAACCACAAGACCCATACCCATAACTATAGCTCATTCGCTTAGATAGTGTCGCGACCAGCTTAACTTGACCTCAATGCTCCATACACACACGTACGGGCGCGCACTGACAGTTACGCTGGTCGTGAAACTATTAGGTGTTAAAGTATTAGCTGCAAATATTTTTAAGGGGCGGATAAGCCCATAAAACTGAACAATTTTCCCCAAGAAACATAGGTCGAAAAATATGAAAAAAAGATTTGGACCTCCCATACGAATGCCTTGGTCGGTCGGTAGATTTTTTTCATATTTCGACTTATGTTCCTTGGGAAAAGATGTCCAGTTTCATGGGCTGGTTCACCCCTTAAAATATTTGTAGCAATTTTTTTCACCCTGTATGTATAAGCGAATGAAGTAAGTATAGAGGTAACTATTCGCGATTTCGTGAAATGAGATAATGATTCGTAGAAAGTCCCGCACAACGCAGCAATTCTGCTAATTTCGCAGTAAAACGTTTGGAGGCTTATTTTTGAAACAATTTTGTATGCGAAAGTGTCAGCGGGTGATGCGTCCACTCGTATATAGTTTCTACTACTCGTATTTGTCTATGTTTGAAAGAATTACTGTAATTGAACGTTTGGAATGAGTTACGTTTAGAAAATCCATAGCAGTCTTTGGCATGAGAATTTTTAACAAGAATTCGACTCCGAATATCTGTAACGTCTTAATTCGATTACGTGCACGGAAGTCCGCAACTACTAGTCGAACTACGCGTATTTAAATTTCTACTACTCGATGTTTTTATAGTAAAGGGCATATATAAATATTATAAGAATTATAAAAGGGGGGAATCAGCCCATGAAACTGAACAACTTTCCCTAAGGAACATTTCGAAGTATAAAAAATAATTTGGCCGCTCCATACAAAAGTCCAGTGGGATGGGATCCCCAAAAATTTTTTCATATTTCAACCTATGTTCCTTGGGGAAAGTTGTTCTGTTTCATGGGCTGTTCACCCCTTAAAATATTTTCAGCTAATATTTTTACACCTTATATTCTGTAAAAAACTAGCCAAGTTTTAACGAAGCTGCTTGCTTATCTCTAAAAAGTATTGAAACGTCGGTACAGTCGAGACCATGTCAGGTTACACGTGTCGAGACCACTTAGACTTTGTACGGTGACGCAAGCGATAACATTACCCTACAATGGCGCATTGAGTGTAACCGGACGTGTGACCGGCTGTACCCGCTACTAGTTGGCTTGATAACTGGGGTCATTAAAAAAATTAAAATATTGCAAAATACAAATTAAAACTATTGTTCAAAATACTAAAGAATTCATTCATAGTTTTTCGGAATATTCAAAGTTTGAAGAAACAGAAATACGTATAATGTGAAACTAGGTGTTTTGACGCCATCCAAAGTAGTGCACTATGATGTCAGAGTTTTTCATAAAAATGTCGTTTTAGATATTTTAAAATAAAAGCCCATTTGACCTGTTAGATATTGAAATAGCATCACTCCATGTCTTTCCCGAGAGTATCGTAAGAGGCGACTAAGGGACTCGAGCGTTTCATGTGTATTACAATTTTAAGCGACAGACTGGCAACCTATCACTATAGTGATGTACACGGATTAATGAAACGGCCCTCAAACATTTGTCAGACGTGGCGATAGCGATCGTATTTTTAGGGCCGTTTTCGCTCTGCCTACCCCGCATGGGATAGGTATGTATGTTTTGTGTTAATTAGTAGAATAAGAGCCCAGTGCCATTCCCTTAAGCTAAAGTTCATGAGAACTCATGCTTTTAGAATGAGAAAACGAAAACTACATACATACTTACATACATCACGCCTTTATCCCTTGCGGGTTAGGCAAAGCGTTAACGGCCGTAAGAATACGCTTGGTATCGCCACGTTTCAGATGAGGCCGTTTTAAATAATTCGTGTATCACAGGTTAATAATGACAGGTTGTCGTTTAAAAGTTGTCATACACATGAAACTCTTGAAACCATCAGTTCTTACCTGCGGGAAAGAAATGTGGTGATGCTATTTTAAGTCGGCATCACGCAGCAAATTATCGAATATCAAAGACGGAATTGTTCGATACGATTTGTATTAGACAATGAAAATCATCAATCAATTCAGAATTCACTTTCTTATCACTAGGGATGCAATAAAATATCGATATATCCTCGTCCAAAAGTATTGATATACTTATCGAAGAGTAATGCATATCGATATCGACATAATTTTTTAAAATATGCATCAATTTGGAAAGTCACTGATCTATATTATCCACGTACTGGACTTGCTGATCCATACAAACGACAGTTAGTTTTGTAATTTGAAGCGCCATTTACTTAAGTTCTACGTGATCTCGTATTTGCTTTCCTTGCCTGCCAGCGCCAGAATGGCGATTTTTAATTACCCACAATAATACTGTAGCAGCTGTACATGTCCAGTGTGTAGATAATATAGGTCAGTATGGAAAGCCCATTGAATACACAAATGTAAAGTATGGCCCTTTGAATAGGCCATATTCGACAGCTGCCAAACCCATACTGAAAGATATGTCAAGAAAGATATATCCCCTCAAAAACATTAATATATAAAAAATTCCAAGTCTCGCTACTGAGCTGTTCAACCGTAAAAAGGTATGAGATCCATTTGAAACCAAGTCGGCTATCGATTTGTTCATTCCCCACTTAAGAGATCTATCTTAATTAATTACGTAATTAGTTAATAAGCATTATTTTATAGTGAGCATATCAATATTTTCAAGATATTTTAATGTTTACAATAAATTGAATGACTTGGCAATACAATAGACTAGTTTTTGAGGGGATCTCATTACTTTTTGTAGGTAGTCTTCCTTTTTTTCTTTTGCGGCTCTATTTCTTGAGCCTCAGCCACGGTTTTTCTCATAGCCCACTCTCTATCTTTATGTGGTTTTCTCGGAATCTTTGTAGTAATGATTTTTGTCAAGTCTGGACGGTAAATGCTTCTTAGTCTATTGTATTCACAAATTGCAGATTCTTGCGCTTTAATATTTCCAAAGTCTATGTTTATAAAATGTAAGCCGCCCAGACTTGTTACTCTTGATAGTGCTACATAAGCTTGACCAGATGTAAATACAGCTGAACCTATATCCATCAGCGCATTATTGAGACTGAGGCCTTGACTTTTATGTATAGTTATAGCAAAGGCTATACATATTGAAAACTGTTCGCGATGGACATTAAAATAGCGATAGCGTGTTTTAGAAACTAACAGCGACATCTGTGATTATTTTGCTGGACCAAAACAAAGTATTTTAGGAGCGACAGCAAAATATAACTTGGTAAACAGTACATTTCTATGGAATTACAAAGTTATTTCTGCTATCGGTTTATCTAGAAAACTGCATTGAAATTGCTAGATTTTTAAGTTTTTCCTTGATTTATACACTAATCCCAAATTATATTCCAAATTAGAAGTCTCTATGTCTGCTAGAAGTGCCTTAGAATTTTGATGATCGGTCAGTGAGTGAGTCAGTGACAAAATTAGAACTTTGACTAGCTATAATTCCTAAACCACTGGTTCAAAGTGAACGAAATTTGAAATATACCGTATCTACAGGGCTTTTGATTGATTCCTGAAGTTTCAAGTCTTTTGCTTTATCCACAAGAAAGTTATAAGGTGTTGAAAATGGCCCGAACCGCTTCGAGAAAAGGATGGTACGGCTGTGCCGCTTTCTAGCTCGACTTGGCGGGGGCACTGCCGTGCCCCCAGATAGACCTCTCTCTTTTCGTGTGGGACTGTGTGTCGTCCAACGACTCAATGTATTCTAGTGTCTGAATAAATAGACCTTATGTCATGGCATTAACATGACTTTGACAGGTGACAAGTATGACCTATTCGAACGGCCATAATTTAGGTAAAATTATATTGTTCTGTTTACAAGTTACAAAAGGCGTCACAGAATTTACAGTTATTAGAGTCATTGATCATAGAACAATTTTGTAGGTAGGTACATCAATATTTTTATTGGTGTCCTAGGTCAACACATCGATACTTGATTTCGATAACAATATCGATATATCGATAGTTGGATGAATTTCACATCCCTACTTATCATCCGTTAGTGGTCTGAGGATAAAACTCCGTAAGCTCATTCGCTTAGATAGTGTCGCGACCAGCGTAACTTGACCTCAATGCCCATACACGCACGTACGGGCGCGTACTGACAGTTACGCTGGTCGTGACACTATGTAAGCGAATGAAGGTATATCTCTAGTCCACTGCGTAGTATCGGAAGTCCACGTACATTTTTTTTATCTGTCACAGATAAGATAATGTGAAATAGCCGTTGGGTTGCATACTTGGTTTAGGATGAGCGCACATCTAAAGCCATTTGACGCGCGACGCGCGACTGAAAAAGTAGATTGTAATAGGTTAACTGAATGAACCGTATGATGCCGGCTTAAAATAGCTCCACCCCATGTCTATGGGTAAGTATCATAAAAAGCGACTATCCAGAGAATGGGCAGAACAGAGTTCTCATAGAAACATCTTACACTGCGCTTTCCATCCTGCAAAGCGTGGTGAGTATGGCAATACCCCACCGAAAGGGGGGGCCCATGTCCAGCAGTGGACTGCAGTGGCCGTTAAGGTAAGGAGGATCGCACACTTAACGCACAGCCGAGCGCTATAATGTCGCAGCTGTCTGTCAGATCCAGAAACGTCACTTCACCACTTAAAACCGCGCTCGACAGACGACACTGCGATAGCGCTTCGTCGACAGCGATTGAGCGGTATGGGGATTGATATTTCTAGTATGGATCTGACGGACCGCTGCGATGTTTTATCGCTTCGTCGTGCGTCAAGTGTGCGATCCGCCGTGATGAACCGGTAAATTTCATTTGAACTAGGTCCATTTTGTCGTAGGCCCATTTGGTCACTCATAAAAATTTACCCGATTTGTCATCGAGCTATTTAAGATGGTTCCGTGTTTTGGAAATAAGAATTAAGAAAGTATATATTGTCAATTTAGATTAAGAAAAAATATTGAAAGACTATAGAATTACCAGAATTACTTATGACTTACTAGAATTTAAAGACTATGAAACGTCAAGGCAAATTGGCTCGAAATATTGTTACTAAACTATAGATCTTATAATTTATGCCACTGAGATAGTAAAAACAAATAAAAACTCTTTATCATTATCGATTGCGACGAACCGAAACTTATTAAACTGATATAATTTTGATAATGAATTCGATTTTGACAAGTTACTGGGTCTTACATACCAAGACATGAGTTCGCCTTAAGTCGGATAGCTTTATCGAACTTAATATCTATGCCGTGTGATGCCGGCTTAGAATAGCATCACCCCACATCCTTCCCGCGGGAGTCGTTAGAGGCGACTAAGGCACTCGAGGATATTGGTGTATTACAATTTTTAGGCCACAGGCTGACAACCTGTCGCTATAGTGATACACATGTTTTCTGGAACAACCTTGGAAAACAATCCTCAAAAATGTCAGACGTGGCGATAGCGACCGTATTCTTACGGCCGTTAACCGCAAAGGATAAAGGCGTGATATATGTAATGTATGTATGTAGGTATGTATATCGACCCGCCTAGCGGTTGTACCTGCTTCTAATCGTTTTCCCGTGGGAATAAGGCATTTTACCGTTACACATACTGTTTATAAGCAGTTTATATTTAAAAATAACTTATTTTAAAAGAGAACAGCCTTCCAAGAACGTGTAAAAGTGCGATACTCCATTTATTTTGTCACTTAATATACCTAAAACCTTCTCCTAAGTCTGACAAACACTTTTCTGAAACCGTTTCAAATTCAGTTCAGCCAAACGCAAGATAATTGAGGACAAATATACACTTTTACATACAAGCCAAACTGAGATTCTCTGTTTTTTGAATTTGAAAAAGCCGCATGAAAATCCGTTGCGTGGTTTACAAGAGTCGGAAGTGGCCATGACAGACAGACAGAATTTAATTTTATTTTATGTACCAATTGCACTGAAATTGTATGTATTGTAGGTCACAGGATATAGATATACATTGATAGGAAACAACTATTCTAAGCCGGCATCACACGGCATTTGTATATTATAGGAAAGGATATTACGTTTATTGATAACAGGTTAAAACCGGTAACTAATCTGTAATTGAGTTAAATCATTTCATTCAATTGAATGAATGAACTGATGACACAAATTGCTTAGATTTCGCTTTTGGGGAGACATCTCTGGTTTAAGTAGGTTATACAGTTGATAAATTACCCGATGCATGTATAAAACGTCATAGAAGACCGATGTGGCTCAGTGACAGTGCGACTGTGTTTGATGTAGAAGGTTCCGGGTTCGATTCTCGGTGGGTCACTCACAAAGTTGATATTTATCACTTTGTGAGTTTCTTCCCAGTCTGGTTAACCGATTGTCTGTAAGGCAGGTTCCGTGTTTCGGATCGCACGTTAAGCCGTGGGTCCCGGTTGGAGTCTATGATTACTTAGACGGTGGTCCTTACACAACCATGTCAAAAGCCTGCTGCTTGTTGAAGGTGGTTGAAAAATTCTGACGCCAGGGTTGATTAGGCTGTTGGACGACTCGGTGTCCCACTCAAAAAAAAACACCATAAATTGTCTGTGGGATACCAAGACGACCCCAATCGCGTCTAAACTTGGAACATAAAATTGTTATATAGTCTTCTAAATGTCTTTTTTACTTTATTTAATAAATTTTTGTATAATATTGACAATCAATTTAATGAGTACAACGACATTTTCATACATTCAATACAGATATTTGATACGTGACGAACGAAATTTACCCATGTGCGCTTTTATGATCCATTTTTCAACATAAACGATATCAGTCTGACGCACGAAGGAGCGCTAAAACATCGCAGTGGTCTGTCAGACGCATACTAGAAATGTTAATCCCCATACAAAAATCGTTTAACCGCTGTCGACGCAGCGCTGTCGCAGTGTCATCCACTGAGTACGGTTTAAGTATGGGGAGTGACGTTTCTAGTATGGATCTGACAGATATTTTTATATTTTTGCGCTCCGTCGTGCGTCAAGTGTGCGATCCGCCGAACGAAATTTACCCATTTACGCTTTTAATGACTCGTTTTATATCATTCTAATTATTGCCTTTGATGAATACTAATTACTAAACAATCGTTGTATTAAACATATCTTTTATATATATATTGTTTAGCTCTTTTCTCTACAAAACAAGAAATAAAGCCGTCATAATCTATTTTGTAATTAAATTTGCGAAGAAAGTAAATCTCAAGTGGAACGCCATATTCATACACTACGTCTATCTATTATACTCGTATCTAGAATATTTTATTTAGAATTTAGGCAAAATATAACAATATTAGGACAGTGCGTAAATTTTAAAATATTATGTTATTTTATTACCTTTTCAATCCATTTCCAAAATGGCTATTAATAAGCTAGGTATAGAGTATAGGTACGAGTAAGTCCTATCAGAAACGTCTTACGTTATCTATTGAAAAGATCAATCAAAGATAAAGTTGGTTTTCTTTTAAAATTTATATAATGTGTAAAAATATTAGCTGCAAATATTTTAAGGGGTGAATGAGCCCATGAAACTTAACAACTTTCCTCTAGAAACATAGGTCGAAATATGAGAAAAATTTTATGGCCTCCCATACTAATTGACTTGGTCGGTTCGTAATTTTGTATGAGAGGTCCAATTTCTTTTTGATATTTCAGCCTATGTTTCTTGGGGAAAGTTTCTCAGTTTCATACTGGTTCACCTCTTAAAATATTTGTAGCAAATTTTTTTACACCCTGTATGTATTTTTTTTTTACCTTGTCACAGTACTTACTTTGATTTACTTCAATGATATAACTTATTAAGCACTTGCGATTACTTTCACGTACTTAATATCGTATCTTGAGTTGCTATGCCACCAATAGTACAGGTAAAGCTACAAAACACAATATTAGGTGTAAAAGAAATTAGCTGCAAATATGTTAAGAGGTGAACCAGCCCATGAAACTGAACAACTTTCCCCATGTAACATAGGTCGTAATATGAGAAAAGTTTATGAGCCTCCTATACAAAATGTACCCGCCGACCAAGTCAATTTGTATGGGGGGCCCAAAATTTTTTTGCATGTTTCGACCTATGTTCCTTAGGGAAAGTTGTTCAGTTTTATGGACTGATTCACCCAGTAAAATATTTGCAGCTAATATTTTTACACCTTATATACGCATGTAGCACATACATTATTAAGTATGAACATATACGTCTTAAATAGAAAGTAAAGAGAAAATTAAGTGGACTTACCAATTCGAAACCAATGCTGATGCAACTTCACCAAATACTTTTCTAAAAACAACAATTGTCCTTGAAACTGTTACTTTATAGCGAAATACAGGAAATACTGTAAACTATAATAAGCATTTAACATTTTTAACAAAGAAGTTTTTCCGTTAAACGTCCCACGTGGCCACGCACTACGGTCCAGCAACGCTATTGGTCACAAATTTAAATTTGGAATCGAATGCGTTCGAGAACACGCTAATAGTGATGCGCGCGATCCGGAAGCCGGTATCGATAATTGGGAAACAATCGGAAGAGGGAAATGGGAATGGTAATAGTGACGCGACGTCGCACGGCGCTTGCGCGGAACTGAATGGCGTTTCTATAACTGTGAGGTGCTTTATCAGGCATAAAAGTCGTATAGTAACAATGTTGGGACTAGTGTTGGGCTGTTTATCGATAAAGGATATCTATTTCCTTGTAAAGTTTAAATTACATAATAAAACATTGTTCAAATAAATGAAACATACACTAGTAAAGTAATATCTACCAACATAATTATATATACGTGCCTTATCGATTAAGTATGTAGAGAATTTTATCAGCAGATTTGTAACGCGTTATTTCCATTTCTGATGTTTTTAAAATACCTTAGTGTATAATACCAAAGATTCGACCTTAAACTTGTAAATAAAAATAACAGTCGGTTTAGAATAGCATCACCCCACATCCTTCCCGCGGGTGTCGTAAGAGGCGACTAAGGGACTGGAGAGTATTGACAAGTTGACAGCCAGTCTCCTAAAAATTACAATATTTAGGCCACATTGTATACAACCTTGGAAAACAATCCTGAAAGGTGTCAGACGTGGCGACAGTGACCGTATTCTTTCGGCCGTTACCGCTCTGCCTACCCCGCAAGGGATAAAGGCGTGATAAGTGTATGTATCTATGTATGTAATTAGATTGGATATAGCGTGATGACAGACTCGAGTCTCAGTAGTAAGGTTCCCATTTTGACCTTTGGGTATGGAACCGTAGAAATTAACTTAAATTGCGGTCATTTAATTTAAATACATATTTAATCAACTTTTCTACCTACTGAAAGTAATCTGCATTATCATTTTATTGCATTTTACGACTGTTTTCACTCTGGTTACGACCGCATAATTTTACGGTATTTTGCCGGATCTGGCAGATGCCGTCAAATTGCGGCTGCCACCGGTTGTATTTGACAGCTGTCAAAATTATGTTAATACTATGACATAATAGCTATTTTTCATTTGTTGACATGCCTTGTATGGGATTGAAAGTTGACAAAACTGGCATAATGGATGCGATAGTTGGCTGTTTGAAAACTTTGACAGCAAATTTCATTAGGTCGTCCGTCGACTCATTGTCCACTACAACACTATTCAGCATTTGTGGGTGTGTCGTGACTATCACGTCCTGATAAGAACTGATAACTACATACTATACTAGCTCGTCTTATCAGTCGTTCAGTCGAGTGGTTCCCGGTTCGAGCCAGTACCGGTCCGTCACACATAAAAAATCGAGTTTTAATTCGTCACAAGGCCATTCCATTTCGGGTCACCAGAAAAGTTAGCTAATTCGACACAAGATACAATACGCATACGTGCACGTTTCTCGTCTTTATCTCTTGTGAGTTAGACAGTGCGGCAACGGTCGAATACGATTGCTAGGGCCCTGACAAATAAGGGTATTTTCAGATAAATCGTGTTTTTACTACGTTTTACTAGTCGTTGTACAAATGTAAATCTTAAGTGCCTTAGTCGCCTATAACGACACCCATTGAAAAGGAATGGGCTATCCTTACGCGGATCGCACACTTGACGTACGACGGAGGCCAAAAATATCGCAGCGGTCTGTCCGATCTATACTTGATACGTCATTTTCCATACTAATACCGCACTAGACGGACGACACTGCGATAGCGCTGTGATGCCAGTGGTTGAGCGGTTATAGTTTGGGGATTTACATTTCTAGTATGGACCTGACACACCGCTGCGATATTTTTGCGCTCCGTCGTGCGTCATGTATGCGATTTACCCAAGCCGGCATCCCACGGAATAATTTGTATGTATTACATATAATAATTTAATGTGACCAACCAGGACACCTTGCATGGATGAAATTTTTAATGACGGAACGGTACCGTGGCAAAATGGACCTACTCACCACTCGTTAATAAGTACACTTATAAATCTTTGTGTACCACTGTAAAACAGAAATTAATGCCTTCACAGATTATTTTAGCTTAGGTACTAAATTGATAAGCAGTAAAATACGTATTTAAATTAGACTGTGTTCCGCAGAATCAGCTATCAGAAAAAAGTTAATCTAAAAATAGTATTGTCTTTTGGCAAAACAAGGAATTTTATTTTAGTATTGGCCAAGTGGCTAGGACACCGGTCATACAATCAAGAGACCCGAGTTCGATCCCCGCCATATACTAATATGTTTTTACTGACGTACATTTACCGACTGCTCATACGTTGAAGAAAAAACATCGTTATGAAACCCAATTTTGAATTCAGATGATTTTTGAATGTAACTTAATCTAGGATTCGGGTCAGGGTTGCAGAGGTCAGATAGCAGTCGCTCTATGTAGTATGTGGAAAAATTGGTTCCACGTCAAATCCCCTAGGTTAGGTATCTGATACCAGGTGATGCCGGCTTAGAACAGCATCACCCCACATCCTTCCCGCGGGTGTCGTAAGAGACGACTAAGGGACTCGAGAGTATTGGTGTATTACAATTATTAGGCGAAAGGCTGACAACCTGGCACTATAGTAATTCACATGTTTTCTGAAACAACCTTGGAAAACAATTCTCAAAAATGTCAGACGTGGCTGTATTCTTACGGCCACTATCGCTCTGCCTACCCCGCAAAATAAAGGATAAAGGCGTGATATATGTATGTTTGTATGTAGGTATCTGACCCCGACAGAGAACGGTATAACATACATACATACAGTATACACATATCACGCCACCATCCCTTAGGCTGCCCCCACATTGGGCGTTGGCCGAGCGTACGCGTTTCCTGAGCGTACTGCCGGCGTCGGCGCGGCGCGGACGTCGCGTCAGCGCACCGTCTGCGGGGCGCGGGATTCGCGTTGTCCAGCGCCGCGCGGGCGCTGCGTGAACGCCGCCGCGCTTACGTCGCGTTCCACGGGCGTTTTCGGCCGCAACTGGGATGCTAGCGGGCCCGGGGGGGAATGTATGCGGGGGACACGGGCGGCCGAACGCCCGTGGAACGCGACGTAAGCACAGCGTCTGCGCGGCGTTCACGCAGCGCCCGCGCGGCGCTGGACAACGCGAAGCCCGCGCCCCGCAGACGGTGCGCTGACGCGACGTCCGCGCCGCGCCGACGCCGGCAGTACGCTCAGGAAACGCGTACGCTCGGCCAACGCCCAATGTGGGGGCAGCCTTACAGAGAATGTAATAAAATCTACTGCAAATATTATAATAATAATAATAATATAATTCTTTATTGCACACAAAACAAAACAAAAATAACATAATAAAAAGAGAAATTTCGATGGTCCAATGAGGCGGCCTTAATGCTAAAGTAGCATTCTCTTCCAGGCAACCTCTAGGCGAAAAAGAAAGTAAAATGGTTAGCGGGATAGTGCAAACCTACATATACTACTTATACTATAATACACCTTAATACATAGATATGCACATAAGCAATATGATATATACTAAATACATAACAATTTAACGATAAACTAATACATATATAAGTGGTGAACCAGTCCATGAAACATACATACATTCATATATCACGCCTTTATCCCTTACGGGGTAGGCAGAGCGTTAACGGCTGAAAGAATACGGTCGCTATCGCCACGGCAAACATTTTTAGGATTGTTTTCCAAGGTTGTTTCAGAAAACATGTGTATCACTATAGTGATAGGTTGTCAGCCTGTCGCCTAAAAATTGTGATACACCAATGCCCTTTGAATTTCTTAATCGCCTCTTACGACACCCGCGGGAAGGATGTGGGGTGATGCTATTCTAAGCCGGCATCATACGGCAACATGAAACATGAATTTTGGACATCCCATACCGACTTGATCGGCTGGTAGATTTAGATTGATTGGCGAGCGCAGTACAAAGTATCAAATTCGCAGGAAACGCCGCTGTCTAGGGGCAGATTACAGGACTTTTATATCATTTTCAGGTTTGACCTATATTCTAGAACAAAGGAGTTTTTATAGTTGTTTTGGGAACACATGAAACCAAGGGTTTGCCAACAGTGTACTTGAATAGTGCGAATTCGCAATTAAATAGGTTTACGATTACATAAACCTTTGTTTATAGTGTTGTGTTCAGAAATAGCATCAAATCTCAAGTATTAATTTAGGGAATGGAAACCGGAATTATGGGATTTCGAAAACCGGAATTTCAGACCGATTTTTCCGCTATTTCTGGTTTTAGAGCTTTAATATCGAATTGGTTTTGTTATTACAAAGTTTTTGTTATTACAATGGTTTTCCTGTATTTTCTGTAGTTTTCGTGGTAATAAACATATCACGCCTTTATCCTTTCTGGGACAGCTAGGCAAATCGTCAAAGGCAGTAAAAATGCGATCATAAATACGGGTATAAACAGCCAATGTACAGAAAAATAGTAATAGGTATGTAATACATATTAATATTTTCATTTTAAAAAAAAGTAGGTAAATCAATATACCTACTTGCTTTATTTAATCAATTTGCTATGGAACTACCCTAACGTGAATTTTCCAAAATAAAAACAAGTTTGATATAAAATACATTCTTAGTACTACAGTGACGATGTGGCGCAATGGTAGTGCGACTGCCTTTGAAGCAGAAGGTCCCGGGTTCGATTCTCGGTGGGTCACTCACAAAGTTGATATTTATCACTTTGTGAGTTTGTTCCCAGTCTGGTTAGGACATTGCGGGCTGAACCACCCGATTGTCCGTAAGTAAGATGGTTCCGTGTTTCGGATGGCACGTTAAGCCGTAGGTCCCGGTTGCTGTCTATGATCACTTAGACGGCGGTCGTAACACAACCATGTCAGAAGCCTGCTACTTGTAGAAGGCGGTTGAAAAATTCTGACACTAGGGTCCATCGGGTCGTTGGACGACTCGGTGTCCCACACGAAAAGAAGAAGTACTACAGTGTTGATAAAAAGCGGTCGATCTAGGGAATGGGCAGCAGCGCTCCCTGTGACAACAACAGCTTGCATTGCGTTCGCCATTTCGTCCGCCAAGCGTGGTGAGTATGGCACATACATACCCCCAATAGGGTGACAGCCATGTCCAGCAGTGGACTCTCGTGACTGTTTGTTGATCTCTATTTTCGTGTCGAACTCGGTCAGAATTTTTAAACCGTCTTCTACAAGTAGCAGTCTTCTGACATGGGCCCTAAGTCTGTTAAATGAAAATCGTTTCAGTTGGATGTCGATTGGATCTCAGTTGTATGATTTCGGTTATTTCGTAGTCTGCTAACAGTTTAAAGTATCTATATAAAAATCACAATGGCAATTGAATGACAGTTGAGTTTTGACAGCATTACAATGACAAAAAATAGTAGAGTTGGGGCCATGGTTGTATAACGACCACCGATAAAAGTCCGATTTTCGGAAACGACCTCCAATATCGGAAACTGAAAACCGGTTTCCAATTTAACATGCCCTAGTAATATCAGACAAGGGTCAAGTATGGGGTCGAACCTATAAAAAATTAACATCCTTTTGTTTCTATAATGATTTTATGCTGTTTGATGTTGGCTTACACCTAACATCACCCCATTTCTTTACCGCGGGACATATGGGGACTCGAAGGGTTTCATGTGTATTTCAATTTTAGGCGACAGGCTGGCAACTTGTCACTACAGTAATAAATGAATCATCTGAAAGGGCCCTCAAGATTTGTCATACGTGGCGATAGCGACTGTACTTTTATAGCTGCTAACGCTCTGCCTACACCGCAAGGGATAAGGGCGTGATATATGTGTGTGTAACATAAGAGGCGATAGGTTTATGTGTACCTGTGGTAATTTTAGGCAACTTGCTGACAACTTGTCTCTTTAGTGATGCTGAGTATTTCTGAAACTCTAATTAATAATTATTATTACGGTCTTTGAAGTTGAGCCTACCCTGCAAGGGCTGTAAGCGTGATTCGTGTATTTACCTATGTGTTTATGTGTATCTACGAATTGAATAGCATCAACCCATTTCTTCCTGAGGGTGTTGTAAAAGGCAACTAGGGTACCTACTCGAGGGTTTCATGTGTATTAAAATTTTAGGCGACAGACTGACAACCTGTCACTACAGCGATACATGAATCATCTGAAAGGGCCCTCAATACAGACGTGGCGATAAAGACCGTAATTTTATTGTTGTTAACGCTCTGCCTACCCCGGAAGGGATAAAGGCGTTATTTGTGTATGTATGTATATATGAATTATGCCGTGTGATGCCGGCTTAGAATAGCATCTCCCCACATCCTTCCCGCGGGTGTCGTATGAGGCGACTAAGGGACTCGAGGGTAGTGGTGTATTACAATTTTTAGGCGACAGGCTGACAACCTGTCACTATAGTGATACACTTGTTTTCTGAAACTACCTTGGAAAGCAATCCTCAAAAATGTTAGATGTGGCGATAGCAACCGTATTCTTACGGCCGTTAACGCTCTGCCTACCCCGCATGGGATAAAGGCGTGATTTGTGTGTGTGTGTGTGTGTGTATATATGAATGGTATCTTTTGTTCTATTTTGGAAACGTCGTAATCCGATTCCGTGTTCGGAAGTTCGCAGACTAGTCGAACCACTCGTTTCGTTTCACTGTCGGAGATTGCCGGTTTTTTTAAATCTTTGAACTTTGAGGGACGTCGGTAGTGAGGTGTTACTATTTCTGCGTAGAACGAAAAAGTCAAATGGCAATAAAGCTTTCTAGAAATTAAAAAAACCAGTTGTCTGTAAAGTCGGTTTACTGACGATAGTTGAACGTGAGCGTCGGTGGCCAATTGGTTAGGACACCGGTCTTACAATTCTGAGCCCCGAGTTTGATCCCCGCCATATACCAATGTGTTTTTACTCACGTAATTTACCGACTGTTCTTAAGGTGAATGAAAAAACATCACCATGAAACACTCATTCAAATGAAATTTTAATTCAGATGCTATTTGAATGTGACTTAAACTAGGATGCACTTAAAAGTTCATAGCTACCCACCGTACCGCGCCATCTATATATTTTTTAAATTACTCCTACATAGAAACTGCCGTATTCCGATTACGGAATCAACGCAAACTAGCATTTCAGAAATAAGGAACTTTCTAGGGCCACAGATCACTTACGTAATATATTTGTTCTGAAGTATACGTCAAGTGTCACGTTATTTTAAGAAAATATAGGTGGCGCGCAACGGGATACTAGGTATTACTATAATGTTATCTCTTTGATCGGAGCGTCAGTATGAACAAAAAAGTTCATACCTAGCTCCTGAACCGCGTCATCTATATTCACTTTTAAGGTACTCCTACATAAAAACTTTTATGTTACTCCTACATAGAAAGTGTCATATTTCGACGCAACTTTCTACCGTTTCCGAAATCGAGCCCTCCTTTCAACGGATAAGTAACTTAATGCCTTCTTCGTGGAGATTGTCTAAACATAGTTAGTGATTAGACACGTACAGACAGACAGATCCGGTGATCATTATTATAGCTAATTATATAAATAACTGTTGCTTTTCTAATTAGTCTGTTGTTATGGCCAGCTTAGGGCTATAGTAGGGGAGCTTTGTGGGATAAAAGTGATCTCTCTCGAGCTCTAGGGCGAATCCCACATATATCGGAATATCACGCATTTTAAGCGCACCCGTAACGCATGCGTCTGTCAGGTGTAAGAAAATTTCAATTTCCTCATTCTGAAAACTGACGTAAACGCAGCACTAATGGATGAACTTGCGTTGTTTGACAGATGTATCCGCTGAGCTGACACAGATTCTTGCGTTGGACCTGCGTCAACGTCGATTTTTAGTATGGAAAATTAAAAAAAGCAGGTTTATGGTGAGAATACATCCTACCTACATCTATATACATACAGTATTCGGATTTAGCACCTATGTGGCGTAGTGGTAGTGCGACTACGACGACGTGGTAGGTTTCGGGTTCGATTCTCGGTGGGACACTCACTAAGTAGATATTTGTCGCTTTGTGAATTTGTTTCCAGTCTGGTTCGGAGATTGCAGGCATTGTTCGAAAGAAAGATGGTTCTGTGTTTCGGGTGACTTGTTAAGCAGTAGGTCCCGGTTGCTGTCTATGATTTCCGACTTAGACGGCGATCGTTACACAACCATGCCAGAAGCCTGCTACTTGTAGAAGGCGGTTGGAAAATTCTTACTCTAGGGTTTAGTTAGGTAGTTGGACGATTGGATGTCCGACACGAAAAGAGAGAGAAAGAGAGTATTCGAAGGCTCTCCCTTACAATCAGTACATAAGAGATATGATAATAACACCTTAAGTAAAACCAGACTGTTCGAATATTTTAAAACTTTTCCTATAATACTCCCCTACTAGTTGCTTGTTAATTACTCTATTGATCTGTTGGCATGGCAACAGACTGTTTCTTCCAATCACTTTCTAGCTCTGTAATAATGTCGCATCGAGTCGCCCAAGGACCCAATGAACCCTACTACAATAAAAGGTGTTAAAATATTAGCTGCAAATATTTTAAGGGGTGAACCAGCCCATGAAACTGAACAACTTTCCCCAAGGAACGTAATACATAGTATGAAAAAAAGTACCTCCCATACAAAATTACCAACCAACCAAGCCAATTTGTATGGGACTTCCAAAAAATCTTCATATTTCGACCTATGTTCCTTGGAGAAAGTTGTTCAGTTTTATAGTCTGTTTCGCCCCTTAAAATATTTGCAGCTAATATTTTTACACCTTATATTCATAAATGAGTTTAATGACGGCAGATTTATTTTTATTCTATATTTTTCTTATCACCAAAATTAAGATACCCAGGTCATCAGAGTGTTTCGTAACTAGCATCGCGTCGCATTGCGGTGTGAACTGACCCTTACAAGAATTCCTAAGTTTCGTTCATACTAGTGAAGTATCAACTGCAATCACACAAACTCATACAACTCTTGGACATTTTAACTTTGAGCAGAGACGAGTTTCAAAGGGATACCTTCAACAACCAAAGTTCGGACATTTAACAGTGTGAGTGGTGAAGATGAAATTCTCGATATTTTTTCTTCTAGCTTCAATGCGTTTAAGTTGTTTTTTTTTTAAATAAATTAACACCAAAAGCAGTGAAAGCAGTAAGTTTCTTAAATAGAAAATAAATAAAATTACGAAAAAATAAAGTGTTAATTATAAATGCTCTCTGGTTTTTTCTGTCTGTCTGTCTGTCTGGTATTTTAGTCAATTAAGTTGTTTTTTGTGTTTTTTTTATCCAAATGTGGATGCTTGTCATCATCATTTTCCTTGCCTTATCCCGTTCTCTGTCGGGGTCGGCTACCTAACCTAGGGGGGATTTGACGTGGAACCAAGTTTTTACACAGAGCGACTGCCATCTGACCTCTGCAACCCGAAAGCTAACCTGGCCCGAATCCTAGGTTAAGTCACATGTGGATGCTTATAATTAGCCTATTTATGACTAATGTCATTGTAAGATATGTGTCTTTAGTGCTGTTAGTTTCCCTCAAAAAATTAAAATAAATAAAACAAAGGGAAGCCTAGCAAACTCGGCGCTATCAGATTCTATTGATAAAAATATATTTCTACAGAGTGGACGCAGTGGCCATAAACCTGGTACTTAGGGACTAAGCTCATCAAGTTTTCGCGCGAACTTCAACGCCAAAACTCTACCAATTAATTACTTTCACTTCAAAACGGTTTGCTTTATATTTACTGAAGTGTAGGTAGGTAATTCAAAACTGCTTTGTTTTTTTCAGTCAAATGTAATTTAAATAGCGGGATACGGGTTCCGATCACAGCGAGTGTTTCATACTTTCATTTCGCTTTGATTATACGCCCTAGTCTCCTAAATGAATCGTTTCATTTGGATGTCGATTGGATCTCAGTTGGATGATTTTGATAGTTTCGTAGTCTGCTAACAGTTTGAAGGACTTATAAAAAATCACAATGGCAATTAAATGCCAGTTAAATAAAAAAAAAACATTTAAGTATTGTAAGGATCGAGATCAGTAGAAAAAAGGGAGGGAGGCCTTTGCCCAGCTGTGGGATCCCGATGGCTAGATAAGATAAGATAAGTATTGTAAACGAACAATGGCTAATAGACTAGATACATGAGTTAATTTGAACAAAACTGAGGCTAGGGTTGGTTGAAGGGCCATTGATAATAATTAGATACTATAGTCTGTAAGTTTAGGTACTTATCTTTTTGTAAACACACTTTGTATGAAAGTGACACTTCAGAACTGTCAGTTTAATACAAAGTTTGTTTACAAAAAGATAAGTACCTAAACTTACAGACTGTAGTGGAGTTTCAATAGCGTTACAATGACAAAAAAAACATTAGAGTTGTGGCCCAGTCCGTCTGAAAGAGACCCTTTCTCTGAGATTCGGACCCGTTATTTTAGGAACGGGGTCGGTCGCATCATTGTCGACCAAAGTTTGATTAAAACTGATCCTAACTGACTCTCATTCCCAGTTCCCCTTTGTAGAATGTACCTATAGTAACATATACATACATACATATATCACGCCTTTATCCCTTGCGGGGTAGGCAGAGCGTTAACGGCCGTAAGAATACGGTCGCTATAGCCACGTCTGACATTGTTGAGGATTGTTTTCCAAGGTTGTTTCAGAAAACATGTATATCACTATAGTGACAGGTTGTCAGCCTATCGCCTAAAAATTGTAATACACCAATACTCTCGAGTCCCTTAGTCGCCTCTTACGACACCTGCGAGAAGGATGTGGGGTGATGCTATTCTAAGCCAACATCACACGGCATAGTAACAAAAGGTACATTATATGCACAAATCCCACCTTTATCCTTCGCGAGGAAGGCAGAGTGTTAACTACCTCAATTACGGTCGTTATCGCCACGTCTGACAAATATTTGAGGGTCGTTTCAGATAAGTCGTGTATCACTATAGCGACAGGTTGTCAGCCTGTCGCCTAAAATTGTAATTTTTTTATTTTTATTTTATTTTATTTATTTTAGGGAATCTTACAGCTAAATTAACAAAAAATGGGCTTGTAAACAGTAGCACAGTACTAAGCCATTAACAAGGTTCCGCCTATAGAACGACAATAGCACGAAACGATGATTGACATTTACTGCTTTGCAAAGAAAGTAGAATATAAAATTTCAAAAGAAGCTAAAAAATTATTAATTTGCATGCCAGTAGCCGTAGGTCAGTCAGCCAGTGGGAAATAAGTAAAAGGTTTTTTTGTAGTAATATTATTTAAATTTGATAAAATGTAATTAAACTACCTAGTCTTTGTTTCGCATTTCATCGCCAAAAAAAGTGGAGTGTATTAGGGTCTTAATTGTTCTGGGTGATGTGTTAAATAGGTCTATATATTTTGAGAAATAATAATTAAACTGTTTACCCACTCGGCAGAAGTATAATACATATGAAACCCTCGAGTACCTTGGTCGGCACTTACGATACCCACGGGAAATAAATTTTAATTCAAATTCCATGCTTATTGACTCGGTCGGTCAGTAATTTTGTATGGGAGGTCCAAAATTATTTTTCATATTTCGATTTTTATGTTCCTTGGAGAAAGTTGTCAGTTTCATGGATTGGTTAACACCCTAAAATATTTGCAATTTTTTTACACCTTGTATTTGACAAATGTTGTTTTACTACCAAACCGTAGTGCTCTGTTTACCCTGCAAGGAATAAAGCCGTGATATTTGTATATATGTAAGAGACGGTGTAATGAAAACTTTGCAGGCGTGTTCAGACCATGAAACGGAATAACTTTTTTCTATGGGGCTATCTTGGTAAACGTGATTTTTTTACCTTCCATACAAAATTCCCGATTACCGAATGACTTTGTATAGAAACTCGAAAAAAAATTTTCGTTTCCACACACAGCCGTCATAGAAAAAGTGGCGACCGATGTGGCGCAGTGGTAGTGCGACTGCCTCTGACGCAGAAGGTTCCGGGTTCGATTCTCGGTGGGTCACTCACAAAGTTGATATTTATCACTTTGTGAATGTGTTTCCAGTCTGGTTAGGACATTGCGGGCTGAACCACCCGATTGTCCGTAAGTAAGATGGTTCCGTGTTTCGGATGACACGTTAAGCCGTAGGTCCCGGTTGCTGTCTATGATCACTTAGACGGCGGTCGTTACACAACCATGTCAGAAGCCTGCTACTTGTAGTAGGCGGTTGAAAAATTCTGACACTAGGGTTCATCGGGTCGTTGGATGACTCGGTGTCCCACACGAAAAGAAGAAGAAAGAAGAAGAAGATAGAAAAAGTTGTTCAGTTTCATGGTCTGAGCACGCCTGCGAAGTTTTCGTTACACCGTCCCTTTACACCCTGTATAAAAAAAGAAACGAAAAATACACTTAATTGATGTGTGGGTGTAAACTAACGAATGCTTAATTGCCAATAATATTGACATTGTCGATTGCTTGTAACTAATATCCTGCTGCGATTCGGAGAGCACGCAGCGTGTAGCTAAATGGTTTGTTAGCGCTTTTTAAGACAATAATTGAGGTTGATTTGGTGAAGACTTCAGTTACAGTAGCGCCATTCGAATGGGCTATATTTGACAGATGTCAAAATCATCTTAGTATTAAGCCTTTTTTTTTAACTGCTCAGTTTCTCGAAACCCAACTTTAGTCTTCTTCAAAGAATTCTAAGGCCTTTTTCACATTCAACGTCCAACGCAGCGCATTTCTGACGTCCGGATACGGATTACGGATAGCCAAAATAGTGCTGTAAAGCCGAAGACCGGGTTCAGTGGCGTGCTTTAGGAGAGGCCTATGTCCAGCAGTGGACTACAATAGGCTGTTAATGATGATGATGATGATGAAAATAGTGCTGAGCCAAAGCAACGCACGACACGACGCACGATCGAAATGTCTGGCAAAATTACGTCACTAGCTCTGCGCGTTGGGACATCCGTCGAGAGCAGTTTTTGTATGGGGAGTGACGTTACTAGTATGGATTTGGCAGACGGATCCGTTTGCCCAGCGTTATTTTTGCGCTGCGTTGGACGTTGAGTGTGAAAGAGGCCTAAGTAACATCTACCGTAAAGTAGCTAAAGTACTCGTATAATGCATGAAAAAAAAAAAACGCGAACGATTTAGAAATTTAGTTCCCCATACCGGTAAAATTTTGGTACACCCCTTAAACCCGATATTTTGTTTGAGGAAAAATTGATTCTAAGATAAAAAGATATGCCGTGTGAATAGCATCACCCCACATCCTTCCCGCGGGTGTCGTAAGAGGCGACTAAGACACTCGAGAGTGTTGGTGTATTACAATTTTTAGGCGACAGGCTGACAACCTGTCACTATAGTGATACACATGTTTTCTGAAACAACCTTGGAAAGCAATCCTCAAAAATGTCAGACGTGGCGATAGTAACCGTATTCTTACGGCCGTTAACGCTTTGCCTACCCCGCAAGGGATAACAAACATACATATATACATAAATCATGCCTTTATCCCTTAAGGGGTAGGCAGAGCGCTAACGGCCGTAAAAATACGATCGCTATCGCCACGTCTGACAAATATAGAGGGCCGTTTGAGATAACTTGTGTATCACTATAGTGACAGGTTGTCAGTCTGTCGCCTAAAAGTTGCAAGAGATAAAGGCGTGATATATGAATGAATGAATGAATGAATGAATGAATGAATGAAGTAATTCTAAGAAATCGACACGGCATACAGTTTATAGAGGCCTCATCATGAAAAATGCAGGTGGTATTAATCTCAAGGATATTCGTATGTATTTCATGAGATCAATGTCAAAGTGAATTCGATAGGAGGAATTTAGACGAAGAGCTGGCATTTTTGATAGACGTATGGATTCGATGGAAATGAGGACCAATTTTGCTGATAGCAACACTAGTCCTGGCGGATCGCACACTTGACGCACGATGGAGCGCTTAAATATCGCAGCGGTCTGTCAGAGGGTAGGCAGAGCGTTAGCGATCGCTAAATTACGGTATCGCCACGTCTGACAAGTATTGAGGATTGATTTTCAGATGATTTGTGTATCACTGTAGTGACAGGTTGTAAGCCTGTCGCCTAAAGTTGTAATACGTGGTAATACACATGAAACCCTCGTGTCCCATAGTTGCCTCTTACAACACCCGCGGGAAGAAATGGAGTGATTCTTTTTTCTGATTCTGATCTGATTTTTTTGAGGATTGTTTTCCAAGTTGTTTCAGAAAACATGTGTATCACTATAGTGACAGGTTGTCAGCCTGTCACCTAAAAATTGTAATATGTGTAAAAAAAATCCCTAAAAAAACCCTGAAACCCAAAAACCCGACGTATATAATGACGTTGTCAGCTCTCTGGCTAACTATTTGGTGGTTTTTCCTTCCTTCTTTTTATCGAATATTGACTGAAAAATCCTAAAATGAGGAGGAAAATAACTCCAAAATAATGTTTTTTTTTGCGCTATGGCAAAATCAGGATGTAAAAAAATAATGTATACAGGATGTAAAAAAAAGCAACTACAAGCATTTTAGGGCTGACCTAGTCCACGAAACTAAACAATTTACCCCAAGGATCATAGGTCGTAATATGTACAGCTTCACGTGCCCTTCGAAACAACGAACGGTGGCCCACACGAAAAGAGAAGATAGAAGACATTCGGTGGTTAAGCCTGCTTTTCCTTAACCAAACTGGAAACAATCTCACAAAGTGGTACATTGACAGAGAATTGAATCACAGACCATTCGACACAAAGACCAGGCTTAAAATATTTTTCATCTTTTCGTGTGGGACATAATCGTCTAAATGAGGATTTTTTGGGCTGATAGCAACACTGGTTCGAACTAGATGGCGCTAGTACAGATTGAGTTATTTGTCAAGTTCAGTTTAGTGTCCAATAAAATCTATAATTTAGTGGGATTTTGGCGTTCATTGCTTTATTATTCTCATACAAAAAACATGATTTTAAATACAATATTAAAAATAATTTATTACTCCTATGTATGGGGAATTGCACGGTACAAGTCACTCCGATCCGAGCGCCCTCTACTAGGAACTAAACAAAAAAAATCCATACAAAATTTGGAATATGTCTAACACAGACCACGTCTGATATAGACGCGACGCTACCAGAAAAAAATCAAAGACAGAGGATCTAGGTACATGGAACTCAATCGCCTAAACATACCTAGGCCTGATATGCTTTCACAACAGTCCACTGCTGAAAACTGCACCTCCCCCAATCGGGGGGTATTGCCATACTCATCTCGCTTGGCAGGCGGATTGGAGAGCGCATTGCAAGATATTGCATTAGCTACATGGGACGCTGCTGCCCATTCCCTGGATGATTTTCCCATGATCGCTTTTTACCACACCCACGGGTAAAGTTGGGGTGATGCTTTTCTAAGCCAATCACACGGCAATACGGCGCTATTAGTTACGGTATCAGTTTAAAATATTAGCACCCCATTTTTACGTGTGGGTATTTCCTCTAGCCGATTGAGTCACGGTGATTTGGATGGAGTTCCATATTGCCTGCTAACTGACGCATTATCAGCAGCGTTTGTAGCTTCTTATCTTATCTGTATCAAGCTTCCGCCATAACCAAAGCGTCGGCTGTTTGGGGTTCCTTAGCTAAAATAGGAAAATCAGAACCATTTTATTTAAAATGACTTCTTTATACGTTTGTCTGTTTATCTGACTATGAATTTCGTTAAAAATTCTAGAAAGTTCTAGACTGTTGTAAATTGTTGTGTAATTAAATTGTAAAAAAACACTCTGCTGTTATTGTAATTGAAAGATGAATGGATGTATGTGGTATGTTAATGCATCGTACATACATACATATATCACGCGTTTTTCCCTTACGGGATAGGGAGAGCGTTAACGGCCGTAAAAAATACGGTCGCTATCGCCACGTCTGACAAATATAGAGGGCCGTTCGAGATAATTTGTGTATCACTATAGTGACAGGATGTCAGCCCTCAGTCGCCTCTTTCGCCACACACGGGTAGAAAATGGGGAGAATGCATAGTAAAGACAATTTATTTCATAATAATATTTTACAAATATGACAGGCATGTTATATTATTATTAGCTTAATTTGTATGGAAACCTCTTTGCACCAGTCTAATTCACACTTTGTCTGATTGTTTTATATGTGTAGTCAGCGTCTAGCTGAGTGTTGGACTTTGGCCTATCTGCAGCTGAACTAACTGGAAGCGGAGTCTATGCTGTTATCTAGTCTGTGGTATTTGCTTTGAATCGTACGACCATCACGCCACTTTTATATCTATCTATACCCTTAAACGAGCAAAAGTTTTCAAATTCATTTATTTTTTAATGAAACTAAAAAACTTTCCCTAAGGAACATAGGTGAAAATAGAAGAAATTATTTTGGACGCATACAAAATGAGGTCCAGATTCGAATAAAATAAATTAAAATGTCCTATTATAAAACGCATTACTCGTATCTTTTCGAATGATTTGAATTTAGCATAACTTATCAGGCATAATGTTTTTCACTTGCATAAAGTATAAACAAATGAATAAAAATATGATTAAAATATTCATTATAAAATTCATGCCGTGTGATGCTGGCTTAGAATAGCATCACCCCATTTCTTTCCGCGGGTGTTGAAAAAGGCAACTCGAGCGTTTCATGTGGATTACAACTTTTAGGCGACAGGCTGAAAATCTGTCACTATAGTGATAAACGAATTATCTCCTCAATATTTGTCAGACGTGGCGATAGCGACCGTAATTTTGCGATCGTGAACGCTCTGCCTACCTCGCAAGGGATAGAGGCGTGATGTGTGTATAAAATACAAAGAAATTAATAAAAAATCAAAAAATATAGTATTTAAAAATACATTAATATAAGATTCATTTAATCCACTTCATCTTTCAAATCATACCTAGTGTAACTTGTCAGATAATGTAGTGTGTAGTAGGATTGACACGTGCGAATATTCTGACGTAAATACATATATCATGCCTTGATCCCTTGCGGAGTAGGCAGAGCGTTAACGGCCGTAAGGATACGGCCACTATCGCCACGGCAGACATTTTTGAGGATTGTTTTCTAAGGTAGTTTCAGAAAACACGTGTATCACTATAGTGACAGGTTGTCAGCCTGTCGCCTAAAAATTGTAATACACCAACACTCTCGAGTTCCTTAGTCGCCTCTTACGACATCCGCGGGAAGGATGTGGGGTGATGCTACTCTAAGCCGGCATCACACGGCACAAAACCTAACCTAGCATAACGAAAAAATGTGGTCAGATTTCGAAGAATAAATTCCGAATGGGGCGTAAATGAGGCGACAGACTATTTTTGATGACTAAGATTGTGGTGATGATAAATAATGTAATATTGTGTCATACTCATACATAATCATTATCTTGATGATGTGCGTCTTTAGGCCACTCACGTAAGGAGCAACGCACACTTAACGCACGACTGAGCGCTAAAAAATTGCAGCGGTCTATCAGATCCATACTAGAAACGTCACTCCCCATACTAAAACCGCATTCGACGGATGACACTGCGATAGCGCTGCGTCGACAGTGGTTGAGCGGTTTTACTATGGGGATTGTCATTTTTAGTATGGATCTGACAGACCGCTGCGATGTTTTAGCGCTCCATCGTGCGTTAAGTGTGATAATCGATAATAACTTGCTAAAAAAGATCGATTTTGACGAATCAATTATTTTATCACATCCCAATGATATCAATGATAAAACTAATTTTTTTCTCGCTCTTTCTGATCAATGTTGATTGATAATAACTTAACTATGTGCCACTATTAATACGGACAATTGGTCCATAGGGCGGCCCGCCCCCGTACAAAATACAGGGTCTTAAAACAAATTAAGCGGCAAAAAAAAAATTGCGGCCGGGACTTGAATCCGGGACCGCGGATTTGGAGGCGGATAGCACACTTACGGAGCGCTAAAACAACGCTGCGGTCTGTCAGATCTATACTAGAAATATCAATCCCATACTAAAACCGCTGAACCGCTTTCGTCCTTCGAGTGCGGTTTGTATGGAGAATGACGATAGTGTGGTTCTGACAGACTGCGATATTTTAGCGCTCCGTGGTGCGTTAACCGTGCCATCCACCTTATTAAGCCAGAAATAAATTATGACGGTCGGGACTTGAATCCGGAAACGTAGATGTGGAGGCTCTACTAATCTACCATCCACTAATGCCATCAAACTACTGAAAACTTTATTCTGCTTTTTTTTTTTAAATACAAAAAAAATAGGACCTCCCGTACATACGTGACTTTTGTATGGGTGGATCACATTTTTTTCATATTTTGTTTAAATGTTCTAAACGAACCGTTTACCATGTGATGTCGGTTTAAACTAGCATCACCCCATAACACCACTCGGGGGTATCATTAAGGCGTCTAAAGACTGGATCCAGGGATGGACAGCAGCGTTCCCTGTGAATACCACACTTTGTACTGCGCTCTCCAATCCGCCTGTTAAGCGTGGCGAGTATGGCATACATACATACATAAATCACGCCTTAATCCCTTGTGGGGTAGGCAGAGCGTTAACGATCGTAAACTTACGGCCGTTATCGCCACGTCTGACAAGTATTGAGGGCCCTTTCAGATGATTCGTGTATCACTACAGTGACAGGTTGTCAGCTTATCGCCTAAAATTGTAATACACATGAAACCCTCGAGTCCCTTAGTTGCCTTTTACAACACCCGCGGGAAGATATGGGGTGATGCTATTCTAAACCGGAATCACACGGCAATACCCCCAAAAAGGGGGAGGCTCATGTCCAACAGTGGACTATGGTAGTTTTATTACAAACAGACTAAAATTGTACATACCTACATACATATATCACGGCTTTATCCCCTGCGGGTAAGCCGAGCGTCAGCGGCTGTTAAAAATGCGGTCGCTATTGCCAAGTCTGACAAATATTGAGGGCCATTGTCGCCTATAAATTATATCACACATGAAACCCTCGAGTCCCTTAGTCGCCTCCTACGATACCCATAATATTATTTCGGATAGCACGTTCAGCCGTAGGTCCCGGTTGCTGTCTATGATCACGTAAACGGCGGTCGTTACACAACCATGTCAGAAGCTTGTAGAAGGCGGTATTTTTTGGTGGGTCACTTACAAAGGTGATATTTATCACTTTGTGAATTTGTTCCCAGTCTGGTTAGGACATTGCGGGCTAAACCACCCGACCCGATTGTTTGTAAGTAAGATGGTTCCGTATTTAGGATGACACATTAAGCCGTAGTTCCCGGTTGCTGTCTATGATCAATTGATAGCAGTAGTTACACTACCATGTCAGAGCCCTACTTGTAGAAAGCGGTTGTTAACGGGCACTAGGGTTCATCGGGTCGTTACACGACTCGGTGTCCCACACGAAAAGAGAGAGAGAGAGATGCAAAGCCGGGGTAACTAAAATTGTAACCCTGTATAAATTTTCTTCCCGCTATATAAGGACGTGTACCAACAACCGTCTTTATTCCGCACTCAATCCTAAATGAGACCAGTCGCATTATTAAGCTCCTCAGTGTGTATCGTGGTTTAGTTTTTTTGAGTTACTTTTGTGTTCAGTTTTAGTGAATTTAGTGTTCAGTTATTGTTTTATAAGGTAAGTTAGTTCTAAGGTGATCAAAATAGCGTTAACCTATTTTGGGTGGAAAAACTAGTTGGAATTTAGTAATACATAATTTATGAATAGAATGGCTGAATTTTGGGCACATAAAATCTAAATTTGCCATCGACACGATAAAAAAAAGCCTGAATATATTTCAAAAAGCCTAAAGATAGAATACACCCTGAAACTGAAAATATTTGTATTCAATTTCATTTAACTCTCTAAATTCCATTTCCTAATTTTCCACTCAAAAGTAGGTGAAGCTATTTTTAAAAACTAAACAACTTTTATCTAATTTAAACATTAAGTCACATATGAAAAAACACACCAATAATTTCATAAAGTAAATCGCTCGGCTGGTAGACGTTACGTTTTGTATGGAAAAGATTCACATTTTTTCTTCGTATTTTCTAAAAAATATGTTCTTAACAAACGTTGTTCAGTTTTATGAGTACAACTCACCCTTAAAATATATATAAGTACGAGTATTACTTAATTAAATCAACTCTATACAGGGTGTAAAAAAATTGCTGCAAATACTTTAGGAGGTGAACCAGCCCATGAAACTGAAAAAAAATCCCCAAGGAACATAGGTCGAAATATGATAAAATAATTTGGACCTCCCATACAATATACCTATGTCTCTTGGGGAAATTTGGTCAGTTTCGTTGGCTGATTCACCCCTAGGAATATTTGCAGTTAATATTTTTATTCCTCATATACTATGAAAATATTTTAACTGGGTATCAATAAAAGACTTGTACTATTCGAGCTTTAACAATCAAACATAGTTTAAAAATAATTTTGACAAACTTTTTCCCTGCTTCGGCAAAACAAATAAATAAAATTTATTTTCCGACCATACCATTACATACAAACACGTCACACACACACACACTCACACGCATACACATACACACGCACATATCACGCCTATGCCTTTTGCGGGGTAGGCAGAGTATTGACAGCCATATCTCCATGTTTGACAATTAAATTTTAAAGGGCCGCTTCAGATAATAGTGACTATAGTGACAGGTTGTCAGTCTGTTGCCACCGCTACCCAGGGGGAAGAAATGGGGTGTTGCCGCTGGGCATATCCTGTTTATAAGTCATTATAGCATTTTCCGTAATCTGACGCAATAACACACGTTATTTCTATCTCAGAGTTACACGTGGGAGTCAATTTCTGTAACGTCGTAATTCAATTCCGTGCACGGAGCGTCGATGGCCAAGTGGTTAGGACACCGGTCTTACAATCGTGAGACCCGAGTGCGGTCCCCGGGAAGAAAAAACACCGTGATAAAACCCGTGACTTAACCTCCCCGCCATGTACCAGTGTGTTTTTACTGACGTACATTTACCGACTGCTCTTACGTACAGTGAAGGAAAAACATCGTGATGAAACCCACATTCAAATAAAGTTTGAATTCAGATGAAATTTGAATGTGACTTAACCTAGGATTCGTGCCAGAATAGCCTTTGGGTTGCAGAGGTCAGATGGCAGTCGCTGTGTGTAAAAACTTGGTTCCACGTCGAATCCCCTAGGTTTGGTAGCCCACCCCGACAGAGAAGGAGAATGGTGATTGCACGGATCCGCAATTACTTCTCTATCCACTCGTCTTTAAATTTCTACTACGCGATGTTTCTGTGGTCAAGGGTAGTTTAGGTATGTGAGAAGTGTAGGAATCGGTAACTAGTAAAACGTGTGATACAGGCATTATTAATAGAAGATTATCGCTCTGAGACGACCGATGTGGCGCAGTGGTAGTGCAACTGCCTGTGACGCAGGAGGTTCCTGGGTCGATTCTCGGTGGGTCACTCACAAAGTTGATATTTATCACTTTGTGAATTTGTTCCCAGTCTGGTAAGGAAATTGCGGGCTGAACCACCCGATTGTCCGTAAGATGGTTCCGTGTTTCGGATGACACGTTGAGCCGTAGGTCCCGGTTGCTCTCTGTGATAACTTAGTCGACGGTCGTTACACAACCATGTAAGAAGCCTGCTACTTGCAAAGTAAGTTAAAGTACAATAAATAAAATACGGTACAATATAGGCGGCCTTATTGCTGAGGCATAAAAACATCGAGAAGTGTAAAATTTAAATACGTCCGGTTAGCCTAGTCGTATCGTACTTCCGTACACGGAATTGAGTTACGACGGTTCAGAAATTGACCCCTTCAGCAGTCCCAAGAGATATTCTTATTCATAAAGACATTGAATGGAAAAAAACACAGTATTGTATAAGAAAATCTGCATAGTAACAGTACAAATATATACAGGGTGTAAGGGACGGTGTAACGAAAACTTTGCTTGCGTGATCAGACCATGAAACTGAACAACTTTTTCTATGGGAGCTATGTTGAGAAAGGAAAAACCTTTTATCGAGTTGCCATACAAATTCACCACTCAGCTGATCGGGAATTTTGTATGGAGGTCGAAAAAAATTTTTCGTTTCTCAAAACAACCTCCATAGAAAAAGTTGTTTAGTTTCATGGTCTGATCACGCTTGCAAAGTTTTCGTTACACCGTATCTTACACCCTGTACTTATAGTTAGACTTATGAGCTCCAACTCTTCTTCTTCTTTTCGTGTGGGACACCGAGTCGTCCAACGACCCGACGAAACTGTGGTGTCAGAATTTCACATTCCTATAAACAAATGCCGTGCGATACCGGCTTGGAATAGCATCACCCCATGCCTTTCCTGTAGATGTCTTAGAAACCGACTAAGGGACTCGAGGGTTTCATGTGTATTGCAATTTTAGGCGACAGGCTGACAACCTGTCACTATAAGTGATACACGACTTATCTGAAACGACCTTTTAACATTAGTCAGACGCGGCGTTAGCGAAAGCTTTCCGTTTTATGAAAAAGAACAGAAAAGTTAAAAAAAATAATACTTTAAGTGTAAATACAATGCTATTTATAAATAGTATTAGTCACAATATTTTATTAGAATATAAAAGAACACTAAAATCAGTTCTAACTAAACTTTTAATTTTTAGATTCTCCATTTCATCCCTACTAGCGCCATCTACAATCAAACAATAGCACTATGTTGAACTTAATTCTGCTACTCGCCGCCGCAGCGCTGGTGTCGCTCCACACGGCTTCAGACGCCGCGATGATATCAAATGCAATGGAACCTGATAATACTTTACGAGCTAATGGTAAGATCAACAATTTTTTTTTACGATGTATTGAATATCACTGTCTTCCAGAAATTTTATTTCATTATGGACGCTATACAGAGTGGTGGAGTAAAAATATTCTTATTAGTTTCGCTACTCGACGCTACAAATAGTAGTGCTAGCATAGCCGTTCATCCTAACCAGTAATATTATGAGTATTTTTTTTTAAGTAGGTGGTACCTATAATCTGTAGTCCAAAAAGTTACTTTTGGTCCGAACATAAACTTTAATTTAAATATGTATCTCGTCAAACAATACTACAAAATCCCAGTGAAAAACGCCTGATTAAAATGTTGTAGCAAAGTAGTAGAGTAGGCAGAGAGGTCGCCACTATAGTTTGACGATGCTAAGATGCGAATAAAAGCCGAATATAACAATTATGCAGGGGGTGGCCCAAGCCGTGTGATGCCGGCTTAGAATAGCATCACCCCACATCCTTCCCGTGGGTGTCGTAAGAGGCGACTAAGGGACTCGAGAGTTTTGGTGTATTACAATTTTTAGGCGACGGGCTGACAACCTGTCACTATAGTGATGCACATGTTTTCTGAAACAACCTCGGAAAACAATTCTCAAAAATGCCAGACGTGGCGATAGCGACCGTATTCTTACGGCCGTTAACGCTCTGCCTACCTCGCAAGGGATAAAGGCGTGATATGTGTATGTATGTGTATGTGTATGTATGTGGCCCAAGAAATGGATTGTATTTATGATTTCAACTTAAGCGACTGGCAGGCATTTTTTTACTTCTGCAATAAGGTTTTTGAAACATTTTTTTTTGCATAATTCTACATGTAATGTGTACATAAAGTAAATAAATACAAACTACATAAATGTTAAATCATTGAAAATTTCTGACACTAGGGTTCATCGGGTAGTTGGACGACTCGGTGTGCCACACGAAAAGAAAGATCCTGTTGTTATATAAGAAATTTAAACAAAATAGCAATGGTTTTTGGCTCTCTTGAAAAATGACATTTTGTCCCTTACAGAAATTTCACAGTCGATATTTTCTTGCAATAGTTGCCGTGTGATACTGGCTTAGAATAGCATCACCCCACATCCTTCCCGCGGGTGTCGTAAGAGGCGACTAAGGGACTCGAGAGTATTGATGTATTACAATTTTTAGGCGACAGGCTGACAACTTTTCACTATAGTGATACACATGTTTTCTGAAACAACCATAGAAAACAATCCTCAAAATTGTCAGATGTGGCGATAGCGACCGTATTCTTACGGTCGTTAACGCTTTCCCTACCCCGCAAGGGATAAAAGCGTCATATATGTATGTATCTAATATTTTCTTTAGAAAACGGCGCAACGTCTTCGTAGCGTGGAGTCGTATTCAAATTTCTATCTTACCAGACGGGGGCTCCACTTAGGAGACAGAGAAATCATGATATTCAGGATAAATGCATACGAAATAGTATTCAGATTGCTGAATCGAAAACTAACTTATGCATACTTCCAAAAATAGGAATGATTCCATGGAATTCGGTGTAACCTATTTAGTGTCTCAGAGCTATAGAAAACTCGAGAGAAAACTCTACGAACAAATTGAAGTCATGAAAAAAAACTCATTGTGATCTGACTTTATCATCAATAGCCAAAAATTCCACAGCTGCACATGGACCTATATTCTATTAAGGCGTATTTGCCGTGTGATGCCGGCTTAGAATAGCATCACCCAATTTCTTATGCCGATGCTATTCTAAGCCGGCATCATACGGCAAATTTATATTTTATAAATTAATTAAATAAATTAGTTTATACTTTTTAAATATATACCTCTATCTTCTGTCAGTTTCGGGCAAATGCATAATGTCCATTTTTCTTTGTTTTCATTTTTCTTTCTTTTAGTTTGGATACATACATACATACATACATATATCACGCCTTTATCCCTTGCGGGGTAGGCAGAGCGTTAACGACCGTAAGAATACGGTTGCTATCATTGGACATTTTTGAGAATTGTTTTCTAAGGTTGTTTCAGAAAACATGTGTATCACTATAGTGACAGGTTATCAGCCTGTCGCCTAAAAATTGTAATACGCCAATACTGTCGAGTCCCTTAGGATGTGGGGTGATGCTATTCTAAGCCGGCATCAGACGGCATTTTAGTTTGGATCTATCAAACATATTAACTAATAAACTATAAACGTAACAAGCTATATTTTTAAAATCTATAGGTATCTCAAAGTCAATTTTTGCGACACCCACGGATGGAAACGGGGTGATCCTGTTCTAAGCCAGCATCATTGGTAAACCAGATTATTTATAATATTTTTATAAATTTTAAGCTTTAATTCTAATACAGTTAATTTGGTACTGAAAATGGAGGGCGCCGAGTAGTATTCGATATGCGTTGTCCTTTACTCATTGACTTTCAAATAAAAATGTATGCAACCCGATCACAATGTATAAGATATGAAAATGTATAATTTACAATTCTATATATTCAAGAACTGATATTACCATCTTAGGTCACTTTTAAGTATACATATATAGGTACCTAGGTTAGAGATTATTTCCATGAAAAATTAAGATTCGCCGTGTGATGCCGGCTTAGAATAGCATCACCCCATTTCCTACCCGTGGGTGTCGTAAGAAGCAAATGAGGGACTTGAGGGTTTCAGGCGTATTACAACTTTTAGGCGACAGGCTGACAACCTGTCAATAGTGATACACAAATTATCTCAAACGGCCCTCTATATTTGTCAGACGTGGCGATAGCGTTCGTATTTTTACGGCCGTTAACGCTCTGCCTACCCCTTAAGGGATAAAGGCTTGATTTATGTATGTATGAATGTAAAAATTAAGATGCTTAGTTGCGTATTCAATATTGTGATTTAAATAAAAACGTTCCACTTTTGTTACCGCTCATCGTCCACCTTTGTTATAAAATTGGTAACAAAAATGACATGACCAATTAGCAAGCTACAAAAAAAGACAACAGTCAAATAAACAATAAAAGTTGTCAAGTACAATATTGTCACTGGATCAATCATTGTAAAAATTGACACAATTGTCACTTTTTATTAGGTCATTTTATGTTCCTAATTTCAAGCTAAGTATTGCAATGGTAGTGCAAAATGTCTCAGTTTCGATTCCCAAAAGGGCTAATCTTTTGAAATAAAATATAACAAACAGGTAGTTTTTTTTTCACGCTATTTTAATTATTCATAATTTATTATTAAATCAGATGGACTTAATTAATTTCCGTGTGATGCCGGCTTAGAATAGCATCACCCCACATCCTTTCCGCGGGTGTTGTAAGAGGCGACTAAGGGATTCGAGAGTATTGGTGTATTACAATTTTTAGGCCACAGCCTGACAACTTGTCACTATAGTGATACACATGTTTTCTGAAACATCCTTGCAAAACGATCCCCAAAAATGTAAGACGTGGCGGTAGTGGCCATATTCTTGCGTCCGTTTAAGCTCTGCCGACCCCGCACGGGATAAAGGCGTGATATATGTATGTATATATGTATGCATAATTTATTATTAAATCATATGGATTTAACTAATTTAGTTACACTAACTATCAAGTATTTTTTTTTATAAAGTTTTCATTTTAATATATATTTTTGTAGTGTCACCAACCAAACCCCGCCGGGGCTTCCCAAAGTATGTGAAGATCACGCGCGCCCCCCCCACCACGATGACTGCCTACCCCGGGCAGCGGTTGCAGGTCGAATGTGAAGTCATGGGGTCACCGACTCCAGCTGTTAGCTGGCTGAAGAACGGCGTGCCTTTCGTCGATGTGAGTTTGCAGAAAACCTGATCTTCTTTCCATTGTGGGACACCGATGAGCCCTAGTGTCAGAATTTTTCAACCGTCTTCTACAAGTAGCAGGCTTCTGACATGGTTGTGTAACGACCGCCGCCTAAGTAATCATAGACCGGGACCTACGGCTTAACGTGCCATCCAAAACACGGAACCATCTTACTTGCGGACAACCGGGTGGTTCAGCCTGCAGTGTCCTAGCCAGACTGGGAACAAATTCACAAATTGATAAACATCAACTTTGTGAGTGACCCACCGAGAATTGACCCTGGAACCTTCTGCGTCAAAGGAAGTCGCACTACCACTGCGCTACATCGGTTGTCAAGCAGCGTTACACCGACAAAACATATCTTAGTCGCAACTGTTAGATTATGACCAGAGTATTCACTTAGACTCAATTTTTTTTTAATACTTTCATAAACCTACCAATTTTTTGTGTTCCTTGCAGTACGAAGAGGAAGCCAACGAGATAATGTCCATAGACCCAGTCTCCATGACTCGGGTGGTCTCCAAGTTGGTGCTGGATGGTGCTGCAGACGGAGATGTGTATACCTGCTTGGCCACCAACATCATAAACCAGCGAAGTGCTTCTACTACCGTCGTCAGTAATGATGAAGGTAATTTGTTTGTCTTAATTTTCGTTTTCATCAATTTCATTGCCGTGTGATGCCGGCGGGGAGCATCACCCCATTTCTTTCTCGTGGGTGTCGTAAGAGGCGACTAGGGGACTCGAGGGTTTCATGTGTATTACAACTTTAGACGATAGACTGACCACCTGTCACTACGGTGATAGGTACAAGAATCATTTGAATACTTAACAAGTAGTGTGGGCCACACTACTTGTTAAGTATGGCGATTACGATCGTTAACGCTCTAACTACCCCGCAAAGGACAAAGGCGTGTTTTGAGTGTGTGTGTTTATTTTATTTTGTTATATATATTTTTTATTTAATAACGTTCGATGGAGCAATAACAAAGGAAAACACATAAAGCGCCATAGCAAAAAGAAGAATAGAGAATTGACCGTCACATCTTCATCAGATTCACATCAACAGCCAAAACAGACTATCTGGACATGTACCTTCATTTGGCTTATTTGGTTGTGTTTTTCATAGCAGGTGAATTCGCTAGTTTCCTGGGTCATTAAAAAAATATAACAGTTGTACTTTTAAAACTATTGCCCAAAAATACTGCGAACTTCATTTATCATTTTGCGAAATATTTAAAGTTTAAATTAATAAACAGAAATATTGTACAAAAGTAAGTGTTTTGATGCCATCAAAATACTTCTAATTCTTCAAACAAAATACCGTTTTAGATCGTTTTAATAAGTAGCTCATTTGACCTGTCAGGAAACAAGCTTTATCACGAGGGCAAATAAAAGTGTTCTGTTTTACAGGGAACACTAAATTTCCCTCTTATTGACTGTGATGCTACCTATTTAATTAAGTAATTCTAATCTATCGTGAATCTATTCCTCCAAATTTTTCCTTTTTGTTACCATTGTAGTATCAAAATTTATTTTATAAAACTTTTTGACAGGAGTGGACGCTGACAGCCTCTTACTGAAACTACTAGCGCCACCTACCCCCATCATCACGTTGTACTACAACTACACTATGCAAGAAATGGGTACCAATGTGATTCTGCCTTGCCGCTCCGTTTGGAAGAATGATCTGTATTGGGTTCGCAACGAAAATGACCTGCTGTACGATAGCGCAAGAGTCAGGGTAAGTAATGGGGACTTTTATCATCATTCTCCTTGCCATATCCCGTTCACTGTTGGGGTTGGCTACCTAACCTAGGGGGTTTGACGTGGAACCGAGTTTTTACGCAGAGCGACTGCCATCTGACCTCTGCAGCTCGATGGCTAACCTGGTCTGAATCCTAGGTTATCACCTGAATACAAATATTATTTGAATGGGGGATTCATCACGATGTATTTCCTTCACCGTAAGAGCAGTCGGTAAATGTATGTGAGTTAACACATATTGGTACATTGCTGGGATCTGTAAGTACTAATATAGTGTTATCGGTGATTAGGCCGTTGTTACAGTATTGCCGTTTAAATGATGATGATGATGATGATATAGCCAATTTTCAAGTGTACACAGATGACGCTGAACTAAAGTGAAAAATTTAGATTTAGAGAAATAGATAGCCAACCCCGAAAGGGAACGGGATAAAGCAAGGAGAATATGAGTACTTACAGACATTTTCTTACCTCCTGGAGAAACGTTTGGTGTCTTTATCGGGTTTCTTTCGTGCAGATCCTTCCGTCAGGCGATCTGATGCTGAAGAGCATCACGTGGTCGGACATGGGCGAGTACCGGTGTGTGGTGAGCAACGACTTCGGGAAAGACGCAGCCACCACCTTCCTGTATCCTGTAAGGATCTAGTAAGATGTTTTTTTTTATTGAATCTAGACAATCGGCCGTGTGATGCCGGCATAGAATAGCATCAACATCCTTCCCGCGGGTGTCGTAAAAGGCGACTAAGGGATTCGAGAGTATTGGCGTATTACAATATTTAGGCCACAGGCTGACAACCTGTCACTAAAGTGATACACATGTTTTCTGAAACAACCTTGGAAAACAATCCTCAAAACTGTCAGACGTGGCGATAGTGGCCGTACGCTCTTCCTACCCCGCAAGGGATAAAGGCGTGATATATGTATGTATGTATCTAGACACATATACACGGTGTAGAGACGGTGTAAGCAACACTTTGCAGGCGCGATCAGACCATGAAATTGAACAACTTTTTGTAAGTATGAAGACTATATTGATAAACGAAAAAAATATTTCGAATTCCCATACAAAGTCAGTCAGCTGATCGGGAAATTTGTATGGGTTGTTCGAAAAATTATCACGTTTCCCAACATAGTTCTAGGCTTGATGTGTATTGCAATTTTAGGCGACAGGCTGACAACCTGTCTACCTGTCTATGGTAATACACAGTCTTCTGAAATGACCCTCAAATTTGTGTCGGACGTGGCTTAAATGACCGCTTTGCGGCTGATTACGCTCTGCCTACCCCGAAAGGGATATAGGCGTGATTTATGTATATGTATGTATGTATGTAAGTCAATCAGAAAGGTTCCCTTCTGGCGGGCACAGGTCGGAAGACGTAGTGTTGGACGCCTCCCACAAGGTGGACAGATGATCTGGTGAAGATCGCTGGACGCCAGTTGATGCAAGTTGCGCAGGATCGTTCACTTTGGAAATCTTTGAGGGAGGCCTATGTTCAGCAGTGGACGTCTTCCGGCTGAAATGATGATGCTAATGATGAAGAAATCAGTATTATTGTTTGTATTATTATTATTTTTTTTTATTTTAGTATTATTAAAATGTCTTTTATTCTGTTTCAGATAAAACCGAGCAAGAGATTCGGTTAACGTTTTCCCGCCAAAAAACGATTCTCGATGTTCCTATTAAATGACCGTTCACTGTAGGTATTTAACTTAAAAATAAATTATTATTAGAACTTAAGTTATCAACTTATCCTTTTGAACAAAAATTATCTCACGAATTTTACGTACTTACACTTAGTTTTAATACAGGGTGTAAAAAACCTAGCTGTAAATATTTCAAGGGCTGAACCAGCCTATGAAACTTAACAACTTTCCCCAGGGAACATAGATCGAAATACGAAAAAAAATTTTGACCTCCGATACAAAATTATCGATCAACGATCAAAGATTTTGTCAAATTTCGATCTATGTTTCTTGGGGAAAGTCGTTCAATTTCATGAGCTGATTCACCCCTTAAAATTTTCGCAGCTAATATTTTTACACCTTATATAATATGTATATTATTTTTATGTCTGACAAAGGTAGATTTTTTAGGTTATAATTTTGTTACCAATTACCTCACCACTGTAGTAACAAAGCTGAAAATTTTGGTAACAATAGATTGAAAGTAACTTACCTGGAAAAAGATTTATTGTACTTTATTTTGAGGTACATTATTTTTGATTTGTGATATGTTTAGTTTAAAGTTAGTTTTTAAATTTTGATGCATTTAGTGTAAACTTAGTTTGCGTATCTCCTAAGAATACTTAATTTTTTATGCATAATATTAGGTTTTATTTATTGTAAATCACTATTTTTCATCTAAGATTAACATTTTTAAATCAATATTCGATAGATTTTTGAGTAATATAACGTATTGGTCCCTTTTTGACCACCGTAAAATTGTCAAGTTCACCTGGGCGGACCGCGGAAACTTTTATCTTTCGATCGTCAATCTCAATTTATATTATTAGAATAAGTATTGCTTAAAAAGTTAAAATATTTTCAATGTATTCTCCTAATAGTTTTCACAGATTTTTAAAATGCGTAGTAATTAGGACTCATTTTAAACTTTTTGTTACCTAATTTATGTTACTAGTATTTTTGTGATACCAACAAAGAAATCGTGAGCATAATTTTTATACCTAAATAAGATTAATGTTTAAAAATGTTCATAATATGTATCATACTTAGTTATAAAATTATTAGTTCCCTGTGATTTTAAATACATACTTAAATAAATGTTTTATAATGCGAAATCATACCCACTGTCTTTTAATGTTTTTAACGTCATAATAATGCCTATTTATATACCATTTTTATGTCAAATTATTTCGGCTTCACTATATTCTATGCCTACTGTATATAATCATCTACCTATAACCTTTTTCAATTTCTTGCGACCTCAATTCCCTCACTCGACGCTCGTTTCTGCGAATTTTTAGCGCATCTGTAACTCATGCGTCTGTCAAACGCAAGGAAATTTCGAATTCGCAGACACACGCTAAAAAAAATTACACTACGCAACATCGTATACAGGCTGTAAGGGACAGTGTAACGAAAACTTTGCAGGCGTGATGAGACCATGAAACTGAACAACTTTTTCTATGGGGGCTTTGTTGGGAAACGAAAAATTTTTTCATATAAATTCCCGATCAGCTGAGTGACTTTGTATGGGAACGCAAAAAAATATTTTTCGTTTCCCAACATAGCCGCCACAGAAAAACTTGTTCAGATTCATGGTCTGATCACGCCTGCATAGTTTTCGTTACACCGTCCCTTACACCCTGTATATCTCTTTTGCACCAACGCACGTGAGGTGTGATGTGCACCTTAAATCAGTTGCTAGCTATTTACTCAATCAGACGTTGAAATGTAGCATCGCAAAGACCTTTACTTTGCCCCCATTTCTTGTGCTTCGAATTGGAACCTTCGCCTGAGTAACGTTACGATTGGTTTACATGAGGTAGCAAAGTGGAATATGTTTGTGTGACGAAAAAAGATTATTAAATAACACAAACTAATCCAATAATTTTATTACATTTTGGTTAAACTGAGAGATTTTTTAAGGCGTTTAAAAATGATACTTATACGCATACTGGACTTGAAGGAAGATGCCGTGTGATGCCGGCTTAGAATAGCATCACCCCACATCCTTCCCGTGGGTGTCGTAAGAGGCAACTACGGGACTCGAGTGTATTGCTGTATAAAAATTTTAGGCGACAGGCTGACAACCTGTCACTATAGTGTTTTTTGTTTTCTGTCACATGTTTTCTGTAACAACCTTGGAAAACAATCCTCAAAAGTGTCAGACGTGGCGATAGCGACCGTATTCTTACGGCCGTTAGCGCTCTATCTACCCCGCAAGGGATAAAGGCGTGATATATCTATGTATGTATGAAGGAAGATCTTAAACTGTCCGTGCATGTAAACCAACCCTTATTCCTTATAACACGATCTAAGAGAGCAGTTCCCACGTACTTGGCAAGAGCACTAAGACGGATAGCACACGCGACGGAAAATAATGCGGTTTTTGCCTGCCACCATACGAAAACACGATGTCGTGTGGTGCCAGCTTAGAATAACATCACCCCAATTTTACCCGTGGGTATCGCAAAATCTGACTTAGGGACATTTGGGACTCGCCAAGCAACGAGTGCTTTGGAAGGTGCGATGGTTTACATCGGTTCCGGTTGCTGCCTATGATAACTTAGACGGCAGTTGTTACACAACCATGTCAGAGACTTGCTAGTAGTTAATAGTATGGCTTATGTTTGAGACCCCCTAGTAGGGCTTTGTACACTTCATTCATACACACAAATCACGCGATTTGTGTGTATGAGCGTTAACGCCCGTAAAATTACGGTCGTTATTGCCACGTTTGACAAATGTTTGAGGGTCGTTTCAGATAAGCCGTGCATTACTATAGTGACAAGTTGTCAGCCTGTCACCTAAAATTGCAATACACATAAAACCCTCGAGACCCTTAGTCGGCTTCTACAATACCCAAGGGAAAGAAATGAGGTGATGGTATTCTAAGCCGGCATCACACGGCATAAGGCTTTGTAAGCGGTTGAAAATTTCTCACTTCCTCTTCTTTTCGTGTGGGACACCAAGTCGTCGAACGGCCTGATAAACCCTAGTGTCAGAATTTTTCAATCACCTTCTACGAGTAGCAGGCTTCTGACATGGTTGTGTAACGACCACCGTCTAAGTGATCATAGTCAGCAACCGGGACCTACGGCTTAACGTGCCATCCGAAACACGGAACCATCTTATTTACGGACAATCGGGTGGTTCAGCCCGCAATGTCTTAACCAAACTCTCACTAGGATCCCTAGGGCGACTGGGTATCCCACACGAAAGAATAAAAGCAAGTTGTTGTATGGGATTTCGTAAACGCCTTTCGTGAAAAAACACATATGACAACAAACCTCAAAACATACGGTGCATGTGTAAACCGCCAACATTTGGATCCTACTTTAACTTAGGATCCAAATCAAAGGTTTGTGTGACATTTCCACTAAACATCTTAAAGTTATTGCTAGTAATAACTCGAATGAAGGTAGGTAGCGAGTTTATCGTCATTTGGAATTGGTAAAAGTCAGAAGTGCCGTGTGATGCCGGCTTAGAATAGCATCACTCCACATCCTTCCTGCGGGTGTCGTAAGAGGCGACTAAGGGACTAAGTATTGGTGTATTTCGTCACTATAGTGATACACATGTTTTCTGAAACAACCTTGGAAAATAATCCTCAAAAATGTCAGACAAGGCGATAGCGACCGTACTCTTACGGCCGTTAACGCTCTGCCTACCCCGCAAGAGATAAAGGCGTGATATATGGTAGGTTAGTATCGTACCTTGAAAAATATAACCTACTTAGCACACAGCAATTTGGATTTAGAAGAGGAAGGTCTGCTGAGGATGCTGTACTTGGTCTCACTTCCGCGGTGCGCAAGTATTTGGATGGTGGTCAGAGATGTCTTGGTGTCTTTTTAGATCTGCAGAAGGCCTTTGACACGGTCTCAATTCCCATTCTTCTTTCCCGTCTGGTATCTGTTGGAGTTAGAGGAGTGCCGCTTGAATGGTTCAGAACATACTTGCTTGGTAGATCCCAGAAGGTCAGAATAGGGGGGAATCTCAGTGACACTTCCTCTTGCACCTTTGGCGTTCCGCAGGGAAGTACCCTGGGCCCCACTTTATTTATTGTATACATCAATAGTTTATGTGAGCTTCAACTCTCTAATGTGGATACATTTATGTTTGCCGATGACACGGTTCTATTATTCCACGGGCCATCATGGAGTTATGCTCGGACTATAGCGGAAAAAGGGATGAGCAAGGTCACAGCATGGCTTGAGGACAGCCTTCTTTCTTTAAATGCTTCTAAGACCAAGTATGTTTGCTTTAGTATTTCAGCTCGCACTCAGCCAAGTGAAAGTTTTAAACTTCAAATACATACAAATCCGTGTAACAGATTGGATATAGCACCAGCCTTTTTTCATTGTACCCATCTATCCCGAGCTGAGAGCATAAAATATTTAGGTATAGTTTTGGATGACAAATTCAACTGGGCATTTCTACAGAGACGCCGTTTTTTTTGTCCTGGTCCAGAAATCGTGTTAAACATATAAACTAAAATCTCAAAAAAATAACACATAATCCTTAATGTATGTATTATTTGGAGAGCATAATTATTATGACTAATTTAATAATACTTTCTTCTAAAAAAAATACTGAAATGAAAAAAAACACCAAATTTACCTGATTTAGGCCTGTCCCTTTGGCGGAATTGAATCTAAATTGGTCCATAATTCGAAAATTTCCGGAATTTATAATAATGTTCCTATGTTCACATGTATATAGATGTACGACAAAGGTTTATTTATTACCAAGATGGCTATAATGTTTTATTTTGTACCACTTATGTCACTTTAAATATTTGTCCCGAACTTATGACTTAATTCGGTATCACTCACAAACTCTTACGCACATCTGTAAATACGCGCGATTTGCACATCTTTATCCGATTCACATAAACTGCCAGTTGCGTCCGAGTAGGCGAGTGCAGTGAACCTGTGACATGCTGCCGGGATTTACCATTTTCAAAGATAAGAAATTTTACTTCGTCTTTGGTGCAGGGTAATTTCTCAACTCCGGATCATAAATATTTTTGAAACTATAAGAGCTAAAAGGTTGTTACTTTGTGTAATTTGTGCCTCGATAGTATACCAATACGTAGGTAAAATTGAATTTGCACAAAGTTATACTGTGAGAGAGAAATTTCAAAGAAACCAGCTTTTTCTCAACTCCGGGAATCTGAACTCCGTGTGCATTTGTTCACGGAGTTGAGAATTTTGTTCACGGAGTTGAGGTTTTTTATAAAACTGTGATTAGAATGATGTCGTGTGGTACCGGCGTAGAATAGCATCACTCCAATTCTACCTGTAGGTGTCGTAAGAGGCGACTAAGAAACTAGCTCGAGAGATGATTAACGACGATTAACTCTTGTAATTTCTAAACTCCGTGAACAGTCAAAATTCAAATTCGATTATTTCAGAATCTGCAAGAGGAAATGGGGAGAAATTTATCTTATTTTGTTTATTCATTTAAAAAACAATAAATCACTTTGAATGAGTGCATGAAAACCTTAAAACAAACGTGCACTCTCAACTCCGTGAACACTCGAAATTAAAATTGAATTATTTCAGAATCTACTGAAGCAAATGATGGCAAATAAAATTAAATATATTTCTATTTTTTTTTCCTATTTTTTCAGTATAATAAAGTCAATAAAATGTTAAGAGTAAAATTGCACACGGAGGTGAGAAAAATTTACTCCTGCCGTAGAAATGCTCAACTGGATCCCTCAAATAGCTGCAGTGGCCAACAGGGCACGAAAGCTGATTTATGTCTTTAAAAATCTAAGAGATGTAGCCACTCCAGAAGTGGTTAGAATGACTTATCAATCGTTATGCCAAAGTGTCATTATATATTGTATCTGTGCCTGGGGAGGTGCCGCTAAAACATATTTTATAAACGTAGAGCGTGCTCAGCGTACGATACTAAAAATTATGCATCGACTACCCTTCACACATTCAACTACTGATTTGTACAAACTGAGCAATGTACTTTCAGCCAGAAAACTGTTCATCTACAGTAGTTTGCGAAGGTACCATCGTCTAACCGTTCCCTCTCTTCCTGAGTGTACCAAGCGTGTAGTTCGCGTTCCATTGCCGAAATGTAGAACCGTGTTCGCAAATAGAAGTTTTGACTATTATGCCCCTTTATTATATAATAAACTTTTCAAGGATAACTTATGTAAGGTAAAAAATATCTCCAACTACCAATTTCGAAAAGTACTTCGTGATACACTTGATGAAATGGATTACGATGTCGTTGAGAAATTATTTCTTATACTTCAATAATCAAAGACGTACATACACACACACACACACACACACACACACACACACACACAATGCACAACCTTTCACACGCACACACATACTTATGCACTTTCTCACACACACACAAGCACTCACGCACTCATTTATACACATTTAAGTTTCTAACTTTTGCCCTCGATTTGTTTTAAGTATTTAAATTTTTGTTTGCCTGCTTTGCTTTGTTTAAATATTATTATTAGGTTTTTTGTTTTTCGTTGTTTTTGCGCCTACTTTTTCTATTTTAAGTTACTGTTTGTATTATTTTAAAGAAACTTTCATGTCTTTAATTTGGGAAGTCCGTGATAACTGTAGCACAGTGTAAACTAACACAGTTTTCAGTGTTCATTAACATGTACCCTGTAAAGTTTTAAATAAAGAAACATTATTATTATTATTATTATTATATGTAAAATTCAAAATGGAATCTATCTTACTTAAACGTGCAAGGATCTCGGAAACGGCTCCAATGATTTTCATGAAAATTTGTATGCAAGGGGATTCGGGGGCGATAAATCGATCTAGCTAGGTTTTATTTCTTAAATATCATTCATTATCATCATAACGAAAAAAACATCCAAATAAATGCGGTCCGTATGTACATCCGGGTGTGGCTATCGTAAAAAACGGGGGTGGAATCCATGGACTGGGCAACAGCGTTCCCTATGACTATTTATAATATCTTGCACTGCGCTCGCCAATTCATCTGCTAAGCGTGGTGAGTATGCCAATACCCCCCTATTTGGGACTATCTCCATTAGTGAAGTGTTGTACAAGTGGTACTAATTTGATTTTTAAAAGAAAGAAAACAAGTAAGTAGTTTATCCGTAAGTAAGTGGCACGTTAAGCCGTAGGTCCCGGTTGCTGTCTATGATCACTTAGACGGCGGTCGTTACACAACCATGTCAGAAGCCTGCTACTTGTAGTAGGCGGTTGAAAAATTCTGAGACTAGGGTTCATCGGGTCGTTGGACGACTCGGTGTCCAACACGAAAAGAGAGAGACCATTATTGTTCATACATCATACATCCCGCTCATAATGTCTGTCATATATTTTGACAGGGAGACAAACAATGCCGTGTCATGCCGGCACAGAATAGCATCACCCCCCAATTTTTCCCGCGGGTGTTGTAAGAGGCAACTAAGGGACTCGAGGGTTTCATAAGTATTACCACTTGTTACAACTTTAGACGACAGGCTGACAACTTGTTACTAGAGTGATACACGAATCATCTGAATATTTGTCAGACGTGGCGTTAACAACCGTAATTTTGCGATCGTTAACGTTTTGCCTACCCCGCAAGGAATAAAGGCGTGATTTGTGTATGTATGTAAAAATAATAATGTTACCAATTCGGGATCCTTTCTTTAAAAAAACAAGCTAATAGTAGATACATTGAGCTAAAACGTGCAAAACGCAATCTCGAAGATAAAGGCGTATCCACACCCTCGCGATAAAGGTCTATCCGCACCGGAGCGACGTATACATTTGCTACGATTAGCGCATTATCGCGTCGCGCGCGGTGTGCGGTTAAACTTAACCTTTTGTCAAATGTTAGCCGGTCACAGCATGCTTGGGGAACTGCCGAAACTGTGGAGTAGGATTGAATATTCAATTCAATTAAATTCATTTATTTCAGACTTAGTCCATACATTGTCATTAAAAATTACATAAAAAATTAAAAATAATAAAACAAATAAATAATTAAATTCAAATTTCAAATATACAAATTAGTTACAATTACAAATTAAATTTAATTTAATCCTTCAATTTAGTTACTTTAAATATAAAATGTCAACATAATAAATTGTGATTTAGTTTTTTTATTGTCTTACATCTTATCTCTGAGAATCACTTTTATGACATTTTGACAGGGTGCTGAGTTTTGACATCCCCTATTTTAATAGAAACCTCTTTTCGTGTGGTACATCAAGCACCAAGGCGGATCGCACACTTGACGCACGACGGATCGCTAAAATATCGCAGCGGTCTGTCTGTCGTACTAGAAAAGTCAATCTCCATATTAAAAACGCTCAACCGCTGTTGCCGCAGCGCTATCGCAGTGTCGTCCGTCAAGTGCTGTTTTAGCATGGGGAGTGACATTTCTAGTATGAATCTGACAGACCGCTGGGATGTTTTAGCGCTCCGTCGTGCGTTAAGTGTGCGACCCGTCTAAGTATTAAGTAATGAATGCGTCTCCACAGCGCCTCTGTTCTGATTTGTAGCATTGGGAAGAATGTGAGCGTCTCCTTGAGAAGGACCTTTCTTCCGTTCCACATCCGATACAAGCTGCTTCACACTTATACTGCGCTCGCCGACCCTGCATCGCCTTGAGGGAGTTTCTTTCGTTCCACATCCAATACCAGCTGCTTCACACTGTTATACTGCACTCGCCAACCCTGTGTATCCTAGAGCGGGACCTTTCTTCCGTTCCACATCCGATACCAGCTGCTTCACACTGTTGTACTGCGCTCGCCAATCCTGCATCTGCTTCAGCGGGACCTTCCCCTCCACCGATACCAGCTGCTTCACACTGTTGTACAGCGCTCGCCGATCCTGCGTCTGCTTCAGCGAGACCTTCCGCTCCACCGATACCAGCTGCTTCACACTGTTGTACAGCGCTCGCCGATCCAATGTATCTTTGAGCGGGACCTTTCTTCCGTTCCACCGATACCAGCTGCTTCACACTGTTGTACTGCGCTCGCCAATCCTGCGTCTGCTTCAGCGGGACCTTCCGTTCCACCGATACCAGCTGCTTCACACTGTTGTACTGCGCTCGCCAATCCTGCGTCTGCTTCAGCGGGACCTTCCGTTCCACCGATACCAGCTGCTTCACACTGTTGTACAGCGCTCGCCGATCCAATGTATCTTTGAGCGGGACCTTTCTTCCGTTCCTCCGATACCAGCTGCTTCACACTGTTGCACTGCGCTCGCCAATCCTGCGTCTGCTTCAACGGGACCTTTCTTCCGTTCTTCCCATACCAGCTGCTTCACACTGTTGTACTGCGCTCGCCAATCCTGCGTTCACCAAACGGCAGCTTTTTACCATAGGAAAATACTTCCACGGGAAAACTAGTAGCGATGGCGGAATCAATAGTGGTTGGTGGTATCGTTATACTCTTGTTTTTTTTTTCAGAGTAAATTTGACATTTTGGATTGCCAATTTTTTCGCAATATTTAATAGTGATGTGCCATCTGTCAAGTTTAGTGTATAATAAAAAATATGTTACTTTATCTATGAAAAATCACTGCTGAGCTTTTACATCGTTTGCACGAGCGCCATCTACTAGAAACTAAAAGAAACAGATTAAGAAATTACATTTTCGATAACAACAGTTGCCGGTACTAGCAAATAGTGATGTATTTAAGATTTGCAAAAAAAAAAATGGCAACCCAAACTATCAAATTAAAAAAACTGTATTATACTCACACCAAGTAAGGAGGATCGTACATTTAACGCACGACGGAGCGCTTAAACATCGTAGTTTGTCAGACCCATACTAGAAATGCCAATCCCCATACTAAAACCGCTCAACCGTTGTCGACGCAGCGTCGTCCGTCGAGTGCGGTTTTAGTATGGGGAGTGACGTTACGATGGATCAGACAGACCGCTGCGATATTTTAGCGCTCCGTCGTGCGTACAGTGCGGCTACATTAGAACCATATGTAGGTAAGAATTGCAAAATTTTCAAATCCCTGTACAATTATTTTAACATCAGACATTTTAGGGCATATCACATACAATGGCTATAGCTTTAGGCCCTAAGCTAAAACCTAGAATCTAGATGATACATGTCTCATTCAGGAGTTAGGTTTTAGCCTATAGCCTAGGGCTTTGAACGTGGGCTATGAATCTAGGCAATTAGTAGGTATTTCTAAGATAAACATCGTGTAGATACGAGGACTTTACAAAATAATTCGTTACTAGCGCTATATTACGACGACCGATGAGGCGTAGTGGTAATGCGACTGCCTTTGACGCAGAAGGTTCCGGGTTCGTTTCTCGGTGGGTCACTCACAAAGTCGATATTTGTCATTTTCTGAATTTGTTCCCAGCCTGGTTAGGACATTGCGGGCTGAACCACCCGATGGTTCCATGTTTCGGATGGCACGTTACGCTGCTTTGCGTTGCTGTCTTTAATTACCTAGACGGCGGTCGTTACACAACTATGTCAAAACTTGCCACTAGGGTTAATTGAGTCGTTGGACAACTCGGTGTCTCACACGAAAAGAGAGAAAGAGAGCGGCCCGCCCAGCGGTTATTCCCGTCATAAGTACGACTATCTTCCTGTCGGAATAAGTGATGTTCCCGGCAAGTATACGTATACATATGTAAAACTTCGCCTAGAGTCACTCTAAACATTGAAAAAAGGCCAGCATCAAAATCCGTTATGTAGTATTAAATATCTAACTACATAAGCATACGTACAGACATATTTACAGACTTTGCTTTACACTATGTAGTGATATAAAAACTATCAGTACACTAACTTGAGGTAAAAGGCCTAGTAGCCGACACCGTACCTTTCAATCAGGTAACCTTTACTCTTTACGACCATGTTCAACTACGAAAGTGAATCGCACACACACCACATGATATTGCGGTAGCTATTCTACAAATGACAAGCTGTGACAAACGCAATTCGATGCTGCGTTACTACTTTCTTCTTTACTATAAATGCGAAAGTGTCTTTGTTAGTCCTTTACGCTAAAACTAGTGAATCGATTTTAATGAAATTTAGCACGCAGATCGAGCGTAACTTGGATTAACACATAGGACAATTGTGATTCCAAAAAATGATCCTTTGGGATGCGACGGGATTTATATGTCATAGTATTAAAGGCCTTGTTCATACTAAATGCACAACGCAACTCACAACAAACGCGCAACGCTGAAAAAATATATAAAATATAAAATAACGCAGCTGCGTCGACAGCGGTTGAGTGGGTTTAGTTTGTAGTATGGATCTGACAGACCGCTGCGTTACGGATACGTTATATTGCGATGCGTTAGCCAAGTAACGACAAAGCAGGGTTGGGTAGCTCGTCTGATCGGGTGTAATGACCAGAGGTCTGACTGCTCCAACCGGACATATTTGGAGGTTGTATATATATAGCGATCGGCGAAAACACTTCGATACCGCGTTTCAGGACTCGTATGTGTAACATGACCATAGTATCGCCCGATATGTGTGCGATTTACTAGATTGTTAACGGATTTTAATTAAATCTAGTTATTTACGAGTATTTGAGCCTAGATTGTATTGCTTTGCTAAACGAGCTAGTAAAACTAGGCTCAAAACTATATATATCATTCGCTTACATAGTGTCACGACCAGTGTAACTGTCAGTACGCGCCCGTACGTGCGTGTATGGCCATTGAGTTCAAGTTACGCTGGTCGCGACACTATCTATGCGAATGAGCTATAACTAAGCCAAATTTAATGTCTTAGTTATATTAAACGACTATAGCAATAAAACTACTTGATTGGTTAGGTATACCTACTTATGTCACTACATAGTATAAAGCAAAGTCGCTTTTCGCGTCTGTCAGTATGTTTGCTTAAATCTTTAAAAATACACAACGGATTTGGATGCAGGCTTTTTTAATAGATACAGTGATTCAAGAGGAAGGTCTTTATGTATAATACTTTCCGGGAAAAATCCTTATTCCCACGGGAAAATGAGTTGCAGCGGGCGCAGCCGCTGGCAGGCCGCTAGTCTATTTATAAGTATAACGAAGGCAAAATAGCATCGCCCCATTCCTTTCACGCGGGTGTCGTATAGGGCGAGAAAGGGACTATAAGGTTTAATGATTAGGTTGTCTATCGGATGATGGTGGCTGTTGATTACAATATTAGGCGACAGGCTGAAAAACTTCTTAGACCATGGAACATCTCTTATCCTGCTCCGCGTGCCCCTATACCTGCACGCTTGATGACCTCATGAAGGCCACAGAAAATGCTGTCCGGCAGACAGCTATTGCAACCGTGCGTTGGACCCGCGTTAGCGCAGCATTATTTTTGCGCTGAAGTGTGGGGAAGGCCGGTGTTGCAAAACCACGCAGTGCAAAACTGTCTAATTGTCTATCGCGTCTGTCAGTATCCATCACCATTTTCTTTATTTAATTTTTAATTAAAATAAGCTAACAAAGGTACCTACATGTTTTGTTAATTTTTGTTAAGATGCTGTCTATATCATCATACGATAGACAATCAATTAGTTTTGACCTGTTTTGACCCCATAAGTGTAGGTTTTAAATACTTTAATTTAATAAAGTAATTGCAGTGTGATGCCGACTTAGATTACCCCATATCTTCCCGCGGGTGTTGTAAGAGGCAACTATGGGACTCGAGGGTTTCATGTATATTGCAACTTTAGGTGATCATCTGCCCATAATATTTGTCAAACATAATATTTTTCAAGTGTATTATAACTTAAGTCGACAGCCTGTCACTAAAATGATACACGAATTATCTCAAACGGCCCTCAATATTTATCAGACGTGGCTATAGCGACAGGGCCTAAGAGTTGTGATACAGCTGGAACCCTCAAGTCTCTCAGTCACTTTTTTCGACACCCACGGGTAAGAAATAAATAATAAATAATCGCTCCACTTATTCACACAAGTACTATTTACGACACTTACGAGTTGTACTTGAACTATGGCGTACTTATTATCTGCCTACTAAAAGATGATTGGATTATACATACGCAAGTTTATGGTGCGAGTTTTAGTGCACTTTTTTTTGAGTTGGCTTTAAAAACTATTCTCTGTAAAATATAACTGGATTATGATGCGCAACCGCGACTTCGATTTTCTCTACACTTGTAAAAAAAAAGAACGTTGCTCAGCACTATTGAAAACAGAAGGGGAAAGATGTTGGGGCACCTGATACGACATGACCAGCGATTCAAAACAATTATTGAAGGAAAGATCGAAGGAAAGAGAGGGAGAGGCAGGCCAAGAAGAAGTTATTTAGATCAAGTGAAGGAAAGAATAGCGGCCATGACGTATAGGGAGGTCAAGGAGAAGGCGGAGGATAGAAACATCTGGCGTGGCGGATGGTCCACCGACAAGAGCAATGAGCTCTTAAATATAAGAACAAGAAGAAGAAAAGAAGAAGAGCAGACAAAAATATTCACTTGTTTTAATAAAATCCATACGATTTGACACTTTGTGAAGTCTTCTCGCTCGTGAGATAAGTCTCTATACTGTGCGCATGTCGCCGTGTGGTGTCGGCAGAGTAGAATCTCACCACCCCAAATCTGCCCGTGGGTATCGTAAGAGGCGATAAAGGGCTTCCGGGAGGTGGGCAGCAGCGCCTCCCGTGTTGACAACATAGTCCACAAACGCACACTGCGGTCACCAACCCGCCTGCCCAGCGTGGTGACTATGGGCAAAACCCCCCATGGACAGGACAAGAAGAAACCGGCCCCTAGTTCCCGGCCACCTTACTACCCCGGGCTACGGCAGCGGCAGGGCAGGGCAGGGCAGGGGGTGCGAAGAATCCCCGGGCTACGGACTACGGCTGCCATAGACTGACCCTGGCGACGTACAACGGACGCAGTCTGCGGCTGGACGAAAGTCTCCAAATCCTTGAGGTAGAATTAGATAAGATACGGTGGCATGTTCTGGGATTGTCAGAAGTCCGAAGAGAGGGGGAGGACACGATAACCCTAGAATCAGGTCACCTATTCTACTTCAGGGAAGGGAGCGCACAATCCCAGGGTGGCGTAGGGTTCCTTGTCAATAAGGCTCTCTGTGACAACGTGATGGAGATCAGCAGCGTCTCGAACAGGGTAGCGTACCTCGTACTGAAGCTGACCGAGAGGTACTCTCTCAAGGTCGTACAGGTATATGCGCCGACTTCGAGCAGCTCAGATGAAGAGGTGGAGGCCCTATACGACGACGTGTCGAAAGCCATACACCAAACCACTAAGACCCACTTCACTGTTGTCATGGGGGACTTCAACGCTAAAGTGGGACAGGAGCGCGGTGAATCAAGCTTGGGACCACATGGCTACGGGAGCAGAAACCAGAGGGGCCAAATGCTAGTCAACTTCCTTAGCAGGCAAGGGCTGTTCTGTATGAACACCTTTTATCAGAAAAAGCCCCAACGGAAGTGGACCTGGAAGAGCCCTGACGGCAGGACGAAGAACGAGATCGACTTCATCATGACAGATAAACGGCATATATTTAGGGATGTCTCAGTGATCAATAGGTTCAATACCGGAAGTGATCACCGACTAGTAAGAGGCACCCTAAATATCAACTTCAAGCTAGAAAGAAACCGCATGGTGAAGCAAGTTCTCCGTCCCAATCTGCCCCAAGCCGGACATGAGGAGTTCCAACTTGAACTAAAAAATCGATTCGCTGCCCTGGAGACCCCGGCAAACGTTGACGAGGACCTAGAGAGCATAGTCGGGGCTATTCGCGAAGTGGGGACGAAGCATTTTCGTAAAAGGCGAACAGACAAGAAGTCCAAACTTTCAAGCGAGGCCCTGGAACTGATGCGAATTAGACGGGAAACACCAGAGGATGCATTGCCAGATCCCCAGTTACTTAACAAAAAGATCCGAAGTATGGTAAGACGCGACCTCCGAAGCTACAACACTCGACTCGTAAAGGAGGCGATTAAGAAAAACCGAGGGTCGAAAGTTTTTACCAAGACACTGGGAAGGAGTCATCTGGCAAAGCTAACTACCTCGAATGGTGTAACTGTCACATCGGTTCCAGAGATTCTCGCTGAAATTGAGGACTTCTATGGAAATCTGTATGCCTCGCATGCGAAAAAGCCTCCACCTGATGCGACCCCAGACCCAAGAGCTCCTCTCTCCCGCCACTTTACAGAAGATCTCCCGGACGTAGATATAGACGAAATCGCGGCGGCTCTCAGACAGCTCACACACAACACACTCCTTTCGTTTAACATGGACATTGCTGCAATATTATCACGAGGCAACTTGTAGTTTCACGTCACACATTGTTTTTTATAACCGAAATTTCTTCCTAATTCTATTACAATCAACCTTCATATCTAAAAGCAACCACAACAACATAACCTACAAATTGCAACTGTCACTGTCACTGCGAACTTCGCTCTGATTGACTGACAGACTTCCATTGCGTTTCGTTTTACGCTAATGCATTTTATTAATTTATTTTTCTTTTTAATGTGTTCCGTTTTGGCGTTAGTTAAACTTGGTTGCGTTCGAAAACTTATTCTATTTTATTATTTTTCTTTTATTTTTTGGAAGTGTACGCCGATCTGGTTGATGTAATAATTTATTAATGTTTGACTATTATGTATTTGTTGTTGTTTCTGTTGACACTGCGTGTTTCTGTTGCTCACTTGCTCAAATCTTTCATTTGTAATTCTGTAACAGCTGCCAGCGAGCAACCCCGAGGACAGATTGTAATAATTGAAGCAGTTTAAACTTTAGAATAATTAATTTATATTTATTTATTTCCATATTTTATTTAAGGGGGGTAAGGGGGCCCAAATTACATCTCTCGGGCCCCAAGCCAACCTCTCCTGCTCGCGGTGCACCCTGCTGGACTACTAACGAGGCTCTGGCAACCAAATCCCCACCAACCCGCACTGGGCCAGCGTGGTGGGTGACGGCCCGTACCCCCTTATGGATTCTACAAACAGAAATCGGCCCCAAGTGCCCGGCGGCCCCGGTGGCCGGGCAGATTCAGGCGAAAATCGACCCGGCTCCGAGACCAGGGGTGCTAAGAATCCCCGGGCGGCGTGGATCCCTCGCCGAACGACCTTGGCCCTGGCAACATATAACGCGTGCACACTGCGGACGGAAGAGAAGTTAGTGGAACTCGAGGAAGAACTGAGCAGGTTACGGTGGGACATAGTGGGACTGTCCGAAGTCCGAAGAGAGGGGGAGGACACGATAGCCCTGAAGTCAGGTAACCTGCTCTACTTCCGGGAGGGCGACCATCTGTCCCAAGGTGGTGTCGGGTTCATCGTCCACAAGTCCCTCGTGAACAACGTAGTACAGGTCGGGAGTATTTCAAATAGGGTGGCATTCCTTATACTCAGAATAACTAAACGTTATTCGCTGAAGGTCATACAGGCATACGCCCCAACTTCGAAGTACCCCGACGAGGACGTGGAGGCAATGTATGAGGACATATCCAAAGCCATACATACCTCCAGGACTCATTACACGGTGGTCATGGGGGATTTCAACGCTAAGCTGGGCAATCGTTGCGGTGACGAACTGAGAGTTGGGCCATTTGGTATTGGGGTGAGGAACAGCCGAGGTCAAATGCTGGTCGACTTCATGGAGAAGGAGGGACTCTTTATGATGAACTCGTTCTTCAGGAAACGGCCGCATCGAAAATGGACCTGGAAGAGCCCCGACGGTGTTACCAAAAATGAGATAGACTTCATCATGACAGACAAAAAACGGATATTCAACGATGTCTCTGTGATCAATTCGTTCAAAACGGGTAGCGATCACCGAATGGTAAGAGGCACGTTGAATCTTAATGTAAAAGCCGAGAGATCACGTCTGATGAAGTCTACGCTCCGACCAGCACCTGCCCAAATCCAAAACCCTGAGAGCTTTCAGCTCCACCTGCAAAACCGCTTCGATTGCCTGGGTGAGTGTATCGACGTGGACGACTATAACGACAGGGTCGTGGAAACTGTCCTTACGGTTGGCTCTAAGTTCTTCAAACCCAATCGTACGAACAGAACCAAAAAAATCTCAGACCTTACTTCGAGGCTCATGGAGGAACGACGCGAGATGATTCTGCAGTCGTCGGAGGATACTTCCCAATATCGGCAGCTCAATAGGCAGATCTCTAAGTCTTTGACCCGCGACATACGCCAATTTAATACTGACCGTATTAAAGAGGCAATTGAGCGCAACAAAGGCTCCAAGGTGTTTGCTAGAGATCTGTCGATAGGCCAGAGCCAACTAGCGAAGCTAAAGACCGACGATGGCAGAATCGTATCGTCCAAGCCCGAGCTATTGGAAGAGGTCGAGAAGTTCTACGGACAGTTATACGCGACAACATGCACACCTGTCAATAATCGGGTCGCAGATCCAAGAGCTCGATTAACCCGGCACTACACAGAAGATATCCCGGACGTCAGCTTGTACGAAATTAGTATGGCTCTGAAACAGCTAAAAAACAGCAAGGCGCCGGGTGATGATGGAGTTACGGCAGAGCTTCTGAAAGCCGGTGGTAAACCGATACTTAAAGCACTGCAGAAATTGTTTAACTCTGTCATACTCGAGGGCAAAACGCCACAGGCGTGGCACAGAGGCGTGGTGATGCTGTTCTTCAAAAAGGGCGATAAGTCTTTGCTGAAGAACTACAGACCCATCACGCTTCTGAGCCATGTCTACAAGCTGTTCTCAAGAGTCATAACGAATCGTCTCGCACGCAGGCTCGACGACTTCCAGCCTCCCGAACAAGCCGGCTTCCGAAAAGGCTTTAGCACCGTGGATCACATTCATACGCTGAGGCAAGTTATACAGAAGACTGAAGAGTATAACCAACCACTCTGCCTCGCGTTTGTGGACTACGAAAAAGCCTTCGATTCGATCGAAACATGGGCCGTACTTCAGTCTCTTCAGCGGTGCCAAGCTGACTATCGGTATATCGAAGTGTTGAAGTCCTTGTACGAAAGCGCCACCATGTCAGTTCGACTTCAGGACCAGGACTCGAAACCTATCCAGTTGCAGCGAGGAGTGAGACAGGGAGATGTAATATCACCGAAACTGTTCACAGCAGCACTGGAAGACGTCTTCAAGCTCTTGGACTGGAGAGGACTTGGCATCAACATCAACGGCGAGTATCTGACTCACCTTCGTTTTGCCGACGATATCGTGGTCATGGCGGAAACCCTGGAGGACCTCGGTACAATGCTCGATGACCTCAATAGAGCCTCCCAACAAGTGGGTCTAAAAATGAACATGGACAAGACCAAGGTTATGTCAAACTCTCTTGTTGCACCCATTACTCTGACAGTTGGGGGCTCTACTCTGGAAGTTGTCGACGAGTATGTCTACCTGGGACAAATAGTCCAGCTGGGTAGGTCCAACTTTCAGAAAGAGGTCAATCGTCGAATCCAACTCGGCTGGGCAGCGTTCGGGAAGCTACGTAACATCTTCTCTTCTCAACAACTACCGCAGTGCCTCAAGACAAAAGTCTGGGATCAGTGCGTGTTGCCAGTGATGACTTACGGAGTTGAGACGTGGCCGCTAACAATGGGCCTCATAAGAAGGCTCAAGGTCACTCAAAGGGCAATGGAAAGGGCTATGCTCGGAGTTTCTCTCCGCGATCGAATCAGAAATGAGGAAATCCGGAGAAGAACCAAAGTCACCGACATAGCTCGAAGGATTGCGCAACTTAAGTGGCAGTGGGCGGGGCATATTGCTCGTAGGACCGATGGCCGCTGGGGCCGGAAAGTTCTCGAGTGGCGGCCACGGACCGGTAGACGCAGCGTAGGTAGGCCTCCCACAAGGTGGACCGACGATCTGGTGAAGGTCGCGGGAAGCCGCTGGATGCGGGTGGCGCTGGACCGATCATCGTGGAGATCCTTGGGGGAGGCCTATGTCCTGCAGTGGACGTCTATCGGCTGAGACGACGACGACGATATTTTATTTTATTTATTATATTATAACATATAAAGCCCAAATAAAATGTCTGATGTATTAAGGTATGACTCAGATTCTGAATACTTTTCGCTTTCATCATCCTCATGTAGTTTTATTAGTGTTGATAGTGATGGATCTGGTAAGTCTGAATCGTCTGATGCGCCGCCGCCACCGTGCTTAAGGGATAGACTGAAGGCTGCTTTTTCTTCTTCTTTGGGCAGAAACTTTAATGTTGTCCACATTAATGCACAGAGTGTGCCGCGCCACCACGGTGACCTTCTGGCCACCTTTGAGGGTAACAATTACATTGACGCCATACTCATATCTGAATCTTTTCTTAAGCCCTCGCTTCCTTCGAACCTTTACCCGCTTCCCGGGTATCGGTTAATAAGAAACGATAGAAGGTACACTGTGGAGAGCGGTAGTCGGTCTTCAAGGGTGGTAGGGGGTGGGGGTGTGGCAATTTACCTACGAAGTGATTTGCCTTGTAAGATAATCGAGAAATCGTTATCTGTGGCAAATACTTCCGAACATCTGTTTGTAGAGGTTACCCTGCACCACACAAAGGTACTGCTGGGAGTGTTCTATAGTCCTAACATGCACATTAATTACTTTAACTCCCTGGAATCTTCCTTAGCAACCATACGTCCACTCTACGAGCACATAGTTTTGATGGGCGATTTCAACACATGCTTGATTAAGAATGATTATCGTTCCCAGAGACTCCATTCACTCGTTGAATCTCTCAATTTAAATATACTATCACCTATGATTGCCACGCATTTTCCTCATAATAGTCCACCATCGCTCCTGGATCTTGCTGTCAGTACGTCCCCTGAGCTAGTTGCTGCGTATGGTCAGTTCAATGCACCAGCCTTTTCTCTGCATGACCTTATATATGCCTCATTCAAAATCAGGCCACCGAAGCGTAGGCATAAGACCGTACTGATTCGGGACTATAGTAAAATTGATAAAGAGGCTTTTGAGCGCGACCTTGCTGCGGCTGATTGGGGGCCGGTATTTGGGACTGGTGATGTGGATGCGAAAGTGTGTGCTTTCCAATTTCTCCTCATTGCACTATATGATAAGCATGCTCCTCTCAAGGAAGTTCGTGTGAAACATTACCCCGCACCCTGGCTAACCCCTGATATAAAGAGGTTGATGGCTCGGCGGGATGCAGCACGCATTAGGGCACGTCATGACCCGAGTGAGGAAAACGTCAAGACCTACCATACACTTCGCAATCTCTGCAACAAGAAGTGCAGGAACGCTAAGCGGAGTCATATTCACTCGTCTATCCATGACTGTCCACCGCACAAGCTTTGGAAGTACCTGAAGTCTCTTGGAGTGGGTGACTCAAAGGCGGACTCCTCCATTACCTTGGATCTTGACGCCCTCAACAGGTTCTTCGGTTCCTCTCCGATTAGCATTCCGCCTGACGTCAAATCTCAAACGCTGTCAGAAATTGCGAACACCCCTTTATCTGCGCCCGTGTCGTTAGAGCTTAGGCAGCTTACAGTAGGTGAAGTGGTGAGGGTTCTGAAGTCCATCAAGTCGAGAGCAGTGGGTGAGGATGGACTTAGTCTGGATATGATTATGCCTTTTTGTACGTCATTGGCTCCTACCATTACCCATATTTTGAATTGCTCTTTGTCTAGTAGCACTTTTCCTAAGGCATGGAAATACGCACATGTAATTCCTCTCCCAAAAAAAAGTAACGCCGCCGTGTTTTCAGAATATCGACCTATATCCATCCTTCCTATTCTCTCGAAGGTGTTGGAGCATTGCGTCCATCAGCGCTTGACTGGGCATCTTAACCGCCACTTACTTTTCAACACATTTCAGTCCGGATTTCGTGCCGGGCACAGCACAGTTGCTGCGCTGGTTAATGTGACTGACGACATTCGGTCTAATATCCAGGAGGGAAGATTGACTGTTCTTGTGTTACTGGACTTCAGCAGTGCGTTTAATTCAGTGGATAGTGAAATCCTTCTTGCTGTGCTCCGCAAGCTTAATCTCGCTTCCGAAACTGCTGCTTGGTTTCAGTCTTATTTAACAGACAGGTATCAGCTGGTCAAAGCGAACGATAGGCGATCTGACTGGTGTAGGATTGAGTCTGGGGTGCCACAGGGGGGAGTACTCTCTCCGTTGCTGTTCTCGATATTTATCGATGGCATCACGTCGTCACTGACTTCCTCTTTCCATCTTTACGCTGATGACTTGCAGATATTTACAGCCGAAACCCCTGACAGACTTCATCTTGCAATTGAAAGAATTAACTCGGACCTGTCCTCGATAGCTGCTTGGGCAGCGAAACATGGGCTTCTGTTGAATGCTGCAAAGTCTCAGGCTATTATCATCGGTAGTCATCAGCGTATAGCAAAACTAAGTCTGGCCGATACTCCTCAGGTTATTCTTGATAATTCTCCTATTCCTTTCTCTCCTAAAGTTAAAAACCTAGGAATTTTTATCGACCAGACAATGTCATGGACGCATCAGCTAAACGAGGTAAGTCGTCGACTGTATGCATCACTCCATTCTTTGAAGAGACTGCAAAATTTTCTTCCCCTTAAAACGAAGGTTATGCTGGCTCAAGCTCTCCTCTTGCCTCTGCTGGACTATTGTGACGTGGCCTACCTTGACCTTACAGAGGAACTCCTAAATAAAATGGAGCGTCTCCAAAACCAAGCCATCCGGTTTATTTTTGGGTTAAGGAAGTTTGACCACGTTACGGAGTTCAGAGAGCGGCTGAAATGGCTGCCTATTCGTCAGCGCAGAGATCTACATACCTTGTCGCTTCTCTTCAATGTCCTTTTTAACCCCGCTGCACCTCAGTATCTTCGAGAGAGGTTTGAGTTTCACAATGTTGCCGATACTCGGTTGCGTTCCTGTGGTGATCTTTCCCTCCACACGCCGCCATGCAGAACTAAAACTTTCGCACAGTCCTTCACCATCCGTGCTGCGCGCTTGTGGAACAAGGTTCCTATAGACGTTCGGAAAAGTACAAACATCGTCGCTTTCAAGACTAATTTGAGAAAGCTCTGGGGTTTTGATGCAAATGGTAATTTATAGGGCTTGTATTTATTTAGGTATATTACATATATTTATGTTATATATGTTACGTATTTAATTATTTGTTTATGTATTATTAAATATTTATTATTGGTATTTACTCTTATTTTTGTTTTATTTATTTATTTATTTATTACAATAGGTCAGCCAACATAATACATATTTCACGTTTCTATTTAGTTGAGTAATACAGTTTTGAGCTAATACATATCACACTTAAAGGCTAACACAACATGCACATAAAATTATATTATAATTGTATTGTAAAAGTAATGGGATCGTTATACCTTAAATCAATTTTATAAATAATTAATAAACTTATTCTAGTCCAATTCCAGTCAACAGTCCGATAAAAATAGTCAATGTAGCAAATAAATTCATTAAAACTTAAAACTAAACAATTACCTACAAATTTAACAAAATAATTATTTGATTTTGAAAACGTGCTGTCAATGTTTTGTAAAAATACGATTTTTTATATTGTAAAAAGATAATGGGAAAGATCATATCATAATTCCTTTATAATTGCCTTTTTTTAAAATAAATTAGTATACCTATTCATTTTAGTATGTACAACAGTCAAAATAAAAAAAAATAAAAATCTATATAACAAATTCAACTAATCAAATTTATAACTACACAATTTAATACAAACTATAAAGATATTGATTTTAATTTAAAAAATATATATATATATATATCATTTTACCTATAACATGGCTTGCAGGAAGTAATCTTTAATTTTCTTTTTAAATTTTTCAAGGTTATCGTGAAAAATGTCTATTTCAAGTTCCTTCGAGATCTTGTTATATGATTTGACAATTCTATGAATGGGTGCTGAAACACCAGTGTTAGTTCTGGCTGGGAGGGCTTTAAATGGGACATAATGTTTTTGTCTAAGATTAGGCCTTGGTATGATTATTCTTAATTTTTGAAGTGTTTGTGGAGAATCTATTTGACCGTGGATAATCTTATAAAGAAAACATAAATCGAGCATTGTTCTACGGTTGGCAAGAGTGAGTAACTTGTACCGTAATAGTTGGTCATTGTATTTAGGATGATCTCTCAATGCCCCTTCGCTAAAGGCTATGTGTCGCAAAAACTTTTTTTGGACACGTTCAATGCGGTTCGAATGTACTTCGTAGTAAGGGTTCCATGCAATTGAGCAGTACTCCAAAATACTTCGTGAGAGAGAGTTGAAGATTGTTAATTTGGTTGATGGCTTCTTAAACCCTTTTGTAGTGCGTTTGATAAGACCTGAAGTTCTAAAGGCCTGAGTTGTGATTTTATCGATATGTGATATAAAACTCAGCTTATCATCCATCATGACACCCAAATCTCGAATATTAGTCTGTTTTTCTAAAATTTGTGCGTTAATTTTGTAATCATAATTTATGGCATTGATCTTTTTCGTGAAGGTTATTTGTTGACACTTGGCTATATTTAACTTCATTTTATTAGTATCGCACCATTTTTGTAATCGAGTCAAATCGTCCTGCAACTGCTGACAGTCCTCAACAGTCTTTATTTCTTTATATAGTTTAAGATCGTCAGCGTAAAGGAGAAATCTGCTGTGATGGAAACATTGTGCAATGTCATTTATGAAAATGTTGAAAAGGAGGGGACCTATATGCGATCCTTGGGGAACCCCAGTTCCAGACGTAAATTCCCGTGATTCAAAACCTCCAACAACAACCCTCAACTTCCTGTCACTTAAGTAAGATTTAAGCCATTCCAGAAAACTACCATCAAAACCGTAATCTTTTAATTTCGAAATAAGTACACAATGGTCCACCAAATCAAAGGCTTTGGAGAAATCTGTGTAAATCCCGTCTACTTGAATGTTTCTGTCAATACTTTCTGATAGATCGTTTACAAATGTTGCCAAATTAGACATTGTGGATTTATTTTTAAGGAAACCATGTTGATTTTCAATAAATAAGGTCTTCATGTGCCAGTTAATAACTGGGCAAACAATGGATTCCAAAGCTTTGGGGAACACTGATAATATACTGACTGGCCTATATTTGGTGATATCAGACCTGTCGCCGTCCTTGAAAATTGGAACTACTCGCGCTTCTTTCCACATAGTAGGAAAACACCCTGTCTTAAGTGATTTATTAAAAATAATGCACAGTGGTTCAGCAAGACTCGATGCACACTTTTTAGCGAAAATTGGAGGAATATTGTCAGGGCCAGCCCCTTTGTTCACGTCTAAACTCTTAAGTGTCTTTTCAACTTCATCTTCACGCACAACAATAGCAAGAGTTTCTAACTGGTTGTACGCGATGAAATCATTAGGATAACCTGAAAGTGGTGGTGAGCTTTTACCATAGACACTTGAAAAGTGACTAGCAAAACCGTTACAAATATCAACTCCGTCAGATAGTTTCGTATTATTTAGGTGCATCATTGCGGGGTAGTCAGATTTATCATCTCTTGCATGTTTAAGGTAAGACCAAAAGTACTTTGGATTTATGTGAATACTTTCCTCAATTCCTTTTATGTATTTATTATAACAAGTATCTATTAAAATATCACATTTGTCCCTAAGTAATTGGAACTTAACATCGTCCAGGGGATTCCCATATTTCTTATAACGAGATCTGTACTTGTACTTATCATTAAGATGTTTTATTAAGACTCGAGAGTACCATAAAGGATAGTGTCTAGGCTTATATTTTGATTTTGGAACATATTGTTCTATCACGTTTCGTATTTTAGAATACAATACCATTAGCATCTCATTGACATTACTACAATCCTTGAAGACATCATCCCAATCAATATCCTTTATGGCCGCATTTATCAAATCGTAATCCGCTTTAAAATAATTTAGCTTTGTAACTTTATTACAACTCAAATACTCATTGGCATCAAAATCAATAGCTATTTCCAGTGGTGGATGATATTTATCAATCATGCTTATCGGATTAATACACTCATTAACTTTTATATTATTCTGTTTATAGCTCAATATAAGATCGAGTATCTTACCATATCTATTCCGAAATCCATTGACTTGGTACAAACTGCACTCTGACATAAAGTCAGTTATACAGCTACGTATCTTGCCGTCATAACATATAGGGATTATGTAGTCCATAGGACCATTATTACGCCAGTTTACCGAAGTAATGTTGAAATCACCAAGTATAATTTTTTGGTGTGAGCTGTTAGCTAAATGTAAACTTGCGTTTTCAGTGAAAGCCTCTAGCATTTCGTATCTAAGAGGAGATGGGAGGTATACACCGCAAATTGTGACAACAGAACTGTTTTTGTTGTTTTTAGTTTTTCCAAGTTCTATATTTACCCATATGTCCTCACAGGAACTTTCATAGGTATTCAATCTGTAACAGTTATGTTTATGATGTACTGCAATAAGCACACCTCCTCCATCCTTTTTATTATATAATTTAGTATCGCGATCGCGCCGGAAAACATTGTATCGATCATCAATAAACTCTCTGTCTTTAATGCCTTCATTCAGCCATGTTTCAACCAGAACTAACACATCGTAGTTACTGTTTAAGATTTTCTTATATATATCCTGCGTTTTTGTCTTCATACCTCTAATGTTTTGGTAGTATATTTCTAAGTTCATCATAACAATCAATCGATATTTAAAAGTGGAGATAAATATGAAATAGTATTATTAAAATATATTATTATAATCTAATTTAATCACACTAGTGTAGAAAGAGTATCCTGGTTACGTATTAAGATAAATTCAGAGTTTTCGGTTTTACGCACATAAATTCTCCCGTTCTTCACCCACACGAAACTATAGTTGAGATCCTTAGCTTTTTTTCTTGTATCAGCATGCAATTTTTTTAGGCCTGGCGATAAATGATCTGTCACATAAATTGGAGAAGCGGCGCTGTTGATTCCCAAGTGCTTGGTGTTAAGTTTGTCTTTGTTACTTTTGTTTTTGTTGAATTTCAGCACTGATGCCATAAACGTATCCCGCACTCTTGGACTGGAGAACTTGACCACAATCGACCTGGGACGTTTACCGTCTTTGTTAATCTTTGCCACTCTAGTACACTGATGTATGTGTTCTTCTTTCAAGTTACATCCAGTTACTTTGCTTATTTGTAACACCGTCTTGACGGTATTTTCGGACTTATTTTCAGGAACACACTGAATTTCAACGTTAGAACACCGGGAGTGCTGCTCTGTTGCAGTCAGTCTGATATTCAGCTCTTCTAGTTTCTCGCTCAACACTTGCTTGTCAAGTTCAGTTTTCTTTAAACACTGTTTAGTTGCCTCAATCGTAAATCGTAGCCATTTGATAGAGGCTTCTCAGCACCTCCACATACCGCCAGTCGACTTGACAGCGCTGCAAGGACTCCAAAACAGCCCAGGTTTCGATAGAGTCGAAGGCTTTTTCGTAGTCCACAAAAGCCATACACAGTGGTTGGTTGTACTCCTCTGTCTTCTGTATAACCTGCCTTACAGTATGGATGTGGTCCACGGTACTGAAGCCCTTGCGAAACCCGGCCTGTTCCGGTGGCTGAAAGGCGTCAAATCTTGATGCCAAACGATTCGTGACGACTCTCGAGAACAGCTTATAGACGTGGCTCAGAAGTGTGATCGGCCTATAGTTTTTGAGAAGCGTTTTGTCTCCTTTTTTGAAAAACAATGCCACTACACCTCTGCTCCACGCCTTAGGGGTTGTCCCATTGGCTATTACAGAGTTAAAAAGCCTTTTTAGCTCCTCAAGGACAGGTTTTCCACCGGCCTTAAGTAGCTCAGAGGCCACTCCGTCTTCCCCGGGAGCCTTCCCATTCTTAAGCTGTATGTATGTATGTATGTAATAACTTTATTGTACCAAACAGGAAATAGTTACAAAAACACTTAAATAGATTAATATAATGTGTAGGCACAAAGGCGGACTTATCCCATTAAGGGATCTCTACCAGTCAACCTTTGAGAAATCCAGAGGACATGGTGTGCGCAGGTGAACTATGGTACAAATAGAAGACGCGGTAAAATTACTAATAATATATATAACACCTATATGTAGATAAAATAACACGTATTAAATAAACAATATACAATCCCCCCCCGCTCCGCTGCGCCTCGTCAAGACGTGTTTTTGTTTGCTCCGTGTATTTAAATCTATATCGTCGATAAAAGTTTTAAGTTTACTACAAATTATTATCCAGAACATTCCTATACCAGTGAACATCATTCTCAGAAAATATATCGTCTGAAAGTGCCATGTCCTCTGGATTTCTCAAAGGTTGACTGGTAGAGATCCCTTAATGGGATAAGTCCGCCTTTGTGCCTACACATTATATTAATCTATTTAAGTGTTTTTGTAACTATTTCCTGTTTGGTACAATAAAGTTATTACATACATACATACATACAGCTTAAGAATGGGAAGGCTCCCGGGGAAGACGGAGTGGCCTCTGAGCTACTTAAGGCCGGTGGAAAACCTGTCCTTGAGGAGCTAAAAAGGCTTTTTAACTCTGTAATAGCCAATGGGACAACCCCTAAGGCGTGGAGCAGAGGTGTAGTGGCATTGTTTTTCAAAAAAGGAGACAAAACGCTTCTCAAAAACTATAGGCCGATCACACTTCTGAGCCACGTCTATAAGCTGTTCTCGAGAGTCGTCACGAATCGTTTGGCATCAAGATTTGACGCCTTTCAGCCACCGGAACAGGCCGGGTTTCGCAAGGGCTTCAGTACCGTGGACCACATCCATACTGTAAGGCAGGTTATACAGAAGACAGAGGAGTACAACCAACCACTGTGTATGGCTTTTGTGGACTACGAAAAAGCCTTCGACTCTATCGAAACCTGGGCTGTTTTGGAGTCCTTGCAGCGCTGTCAAGTCGACTGGCGGTATGTGGAGGTGCTGAGAAGCCTCTATCAAATGGCTACGATGTCCGTTCAAGTACAAAACCATTATACAAGATCCATCCAACTGCTCCGTGGTGTAAGACAGGGTGACGTTATATCCCCGAAACTATTCACTAACGCATTGGAGGATGTCTTCAAAACTCTACAGTGGGATGGACTGGGCATCAACGTCAACGGCGAAAGTCTCACGCATCTCCGCTTTGCCGACGACATAGTCATAATGGCCGAATCGCTGCAGGACCTGCAAAAAATGCTATCTAGTCTTAACTCGGCCTCGAGACGTGTTGGACTTGGGATGAACTTGGATAAGACGAAGGTCATGTTCAATCAACACATAATCCCCGAGCCGGTCTCCGTCGAAGGTGTAGTCCTTGAAGTTGTCCAGAAATACGTGTACCTTGGGCAGACCTTGCAGATGGGAAGAGACAACTTTGAGGCTGAAATCACCAGAAGAGTGCAGCTTGGCTGGGTAGCATTTGGAAAGCTGCGTCACATCCTCGAATCATCTTTGCCACAATGCCTCAAGACCAAGGTGTTCGATCAATGCGTCCTACCAGTCATGACCTACGGAGCTGAGACGTGGAACTTGACAGTAAAACTGGCCCACCGGCTACATGTCACTCAGAGAGCTATGGAAAGGTCTATGCTTGGTATCTCTATAATGGATAAAGTCCGGAATGAGGCCATCCGAAAAAAGACCAAAGTGACGGACATAGTCTGGAAGTGTAGCAAGCTGAAGTGGCAGTGGGCTGGCCACATTTGTCGTAGAACCGACGGACGGTGGAGTAAGCGGGTTCTCGAGTGGAGACCACGCCTCGGCAAGCGTAGCGTTGGACGCCCTCCGGCCAGATGGACCGATGACTTGAAAAAGGCGGCTGGTAGCGACTGGATGGCAAAAACGGGAGATCGTGCCCTATGGCGTTCCTTGGGGGAGGCCTACGTCCAGCAGTGGACTGCAATAGGCTGAAATAGAAATAGAACTGTGCGCATTATAAAGGGGCTAGTAAACAAAGGAAAAAGGACCTTATGTTGTAGCATTTGCGCCAAGGTCACAAACGTCACAGGGATCATCCTTTATTTTACAGACTATACACCTGTCGGCTTGGTGGGGAGCGAGGGCTCACTCGGAAATATCTGAATGGTTGTTCAAATAACCAGCCCAATTACGCCCTTGGGGCGAAAGTGGGCTTAGGAGTTGTTCTGGAAAGATCTGATCGGACTGCTTTTGGTGAGCTACACACGGACCGGAGTAATTTTAACCTTTCCAGCCAATTTTCATACAATACAATACTCCAACTACAACAGCAATAAATAATCCATTTATTTCCACATAATAAAGTATATGGATATATATACAGATGGCGCTGAGCTAAACTGAAAAAGTTTATTTCCAAGGAAATGTATTTTAGATTATGTACATTATGGGTCTTTATTTACTTAGTTTAAAAGTTTTAATGATGCGTGTTTTTAGTGGTTTTTAAACTAATAATTTATTTTAAACCAAAAACTTTATCGCAACATAATTTATCGATCGAGTAATACAAGTATTTCACATAGTTCTGTTCTGATTTTAACGGACCAACGCTTCTTATGGCCAAGGTCTGACCTATCACGACATACATTCCTTCTAGATGATGCCGGCTTAGATTAGCATCACTCCTTTTTTAAAAAACTTTTTCAGTCGCGGGCACGATTTGAACCTGAAACTTTCGCTATTAGTTACTGGCGACGCTTCTTGGATCTGGGCTGCCGCGGCTCAATCGTTACCTACGAAATTTTGCAAGTAGATAGTAGAGGCGTTGCCAGAGCTAGTGTTTATTTATCTATAAAATGGACAGATGCATTCCAAGCATTCCCTGTGAATGCAACATCTTGCACTGCGCTCGCCGACCCGCTGGATTAGACTCCTTATTTGATGTACGGTCAAGGTCTGCCCTATCACGAGATACATTCCTACGAGGTGATGCCGGCTTAGATTAGCATCACCCCATTTCTAGCCAATTCATCTGATTAGGCTCGTTATGTGATCTATGGTTACATGGTTCCTACGATGTATGCTGGCTTAGATTAGCATCATCCCATTTCTACCATTAGTATCCTAAAAGAATGAGTTTAGGGAATAAATAGCAACAATAACTTGCACTGCGCTCGTCAACTCGCCATAGGTCTGTCCTAACATGACCTAGAGCGTTCTTACTACGTGATGCTAGGTTGGATTAGCATCACCCCATTCCTACATATGGGTCTCGTAAGAGACGACTAAGGGACACATATGTATAGGGAATTAGCTGCTGTATTCTGTTTGAATCGGCAAAACCTTGCACTGCGCTTGCCTACCCACCTGATGATACTTATTTGATGTATGGTCAAGGTCCGCCCTATCACGACACGATGCGTTCCAACAAAGTTATACTAACTATAGCTCATTCGCTTAGATAGTGTCGCGACCAGCGTAACTTGACCCCAATGCCCATACACGCACGTACGGGCGCGTACTGACAGTTACGCTGGTCGTGACACTATATAAGCGAATCAAGTAAGCATACAAACTAATGCCTACTATTTGATCTAATTACACTGAATTTACATGTTCTACTGACCGAGCGTCAGCGGATAAGTGGTTAGGACACCGGTCTTACAATCGTGAGACCCGAGTTCGATCCCCGCCATGTACAAATGTGTTTTTACTCACGTACATTTACCGACTGCTCTAACGGTGAAGGAAAAGCATCGTGATGAAATCCACATTCAAATAATACTTGAATTCAGATGATATTTGAATGTGACACCTAGGATTCGGGACAGGTTAGCCTTCGGGTTGCAGAGGTTAGATGGCAGTCGCTCTGTGTAGAAACTTGGTTCCATGTCAAATGCCCTAGGTTAGGTAGCCGACCCCGACAGAGAACGGGATGAGGCAAGGAGAACAATTTAAAAAATGCATGTTCTGTAACTTGAATGTCTGTTGCCTACCGAGACCTACGGCTTAACGTGCCATCCGAAACACGGAACCATCTTACTTACGGACAATCGGGTGGTTCAGCCCGCAATGTCCTAACCAGACTGGCAAGAAATTCATTAAGTCATATAAATATCAACTTTGTGAGTGATCCACAGAGAACCCGGAACCTTCTGCGTCACAGACAATCGCACTACCAATGCGCCACAACGGTCGTCACAAAGTGAGAAATATCAACTTTGGGAATCAAATCTGAGACCTGTAGATCCTCAGGCAAACGCTCACACTACTATACCGTGGAGGCATGAAGATATACCCTTGTACAAGTAATCAAGCTATGTAATTAGAGTAGATGGATGCTACCATGTAATTTGGACAACTTAAGGTCATTACTAGTGATGGGCCGAAACCGATTTTTCGGCCGAATATTCGGCAAAATTTAAGTGATATTAATAACTAGCGGCCTGCCACAGCGGCTGCGCCCGCTGCAACTCATTTTCTTGTGGGAACAAGGAATTTTCCCGGCAAGTATTATGCATAAAAAACCTTCCTCTTGAATCACTCTATCTATTAAAAAAACCTGCATCAGAATCCGTTGTGTAGTTTTAATGATTTAAGCATACAAACGCGGAAAGCGACTTTGCTTTATACTATGCAGTGATTAATTTAAGAGTAGTGAGGCGCCGAACATAAGCTTCAACAAAACCTGAATATTTCGGCAGGAAAACATGTCCATATAAAAAGAATTAAAAACCTTACTTGATTTAATAAATACATGGATTCACTCAGGACTTCTCCGCACGCTACCCCTCTAACTATATTAAACATTTCATTAGTAGTAACATACCTATTATTTAAAAAAAACTGCTTTACTAACTTTTTTCTTATTTTACCTCTTTTTTTTTGTTAAAACCATTTACAAAAAATAATACAGGTTGTAGGGAACGATGTAACGAAAACTTTGCAGGCGTGATCAGACCATGAAACTTGATTTTTTTTTTCGATTTGCCATACAAAAATCCCGATTAGCTGACTGACTTTGTATGGGAACTCGAAAAAATGTTTACGTTTACCATCATAGCCGCCATAGAAAAAGTTGTTCAGTTTCATGGTCTGATCACGCCTTCAAAGTATTCTTTACACCGTCCCTTAAAGCCTGTATAAAAAAAATACATTATTGTTCGGTCATATATTCGGCAATTTCACCGAAAACCGAACATAAATCGAATGTTCGGCCCATCTCTACATTACTATGTAACCAAGTACGTTTTTCTAATAGGTCACGGACCAGTTAATATTGTATAGTGGGAAAATCGTCTTCCGAAATACCATTGCTATGTGATGCTGGCTTAGAAAAGCACCACCCCATTCCTTTCCCGCAGGTGTCGTAAAAGGCGACTAAGAGACTCGAGAGTTTCAAAGTGCATTAAAATTTTATCCTATCACTAAACTGATCTTTGAAACAACCCTAAAATATTTGTCACACAGCGCCCGTATTTTTATGGTCATTAACACTGCCTACCCCGCAAGGGAGAAAGGCGTGATATGTGTTATGTATTTATTAAGATTTATCGCACCCACAGTCCTATATTATTCTCATAACTGAAAATAAAAATTCGAAAAATTTACAAGCGTTGACCGGGAATCGAACCCAGGCCGCGTGGGGTACAGGCCCACTGCTCTACCACTGAGCTAGCTATCTATGACTTATTTTCATTTATGTGGTATGTATGTAGTGACTATAATTATTAACTAATTATGTAAATGGCAAACTCACGTGTCCACACTGTGCACGGGAGTTTACTGCCAAAATTGGCTACAATAGCCATCTCCGGGCGCATCAGCGCCGATCTGATTAGGAGTCGAAGTGGTCGCCATGGCCGAAATCGGTCGGAGAGATCATCATCATCATCATGTAGTTCATTATTCTCCTTGCCTTACCCTGTTCTCTGTCGGGGTCGGGTACCTAACATAGGGGATTTAACGTGGAACCAAGTTTTTACACAGAGCGACTGCCATCATCATCATGTAGTAACGTATCAATTTAATCGCTTTTTGTAAGATGTTGTATCTCATATTTAATCGTAAGCCAGTAATGACGTTCTTACTCACTATTTGCATATCTAATTATTTACTACATTAAGTGCGTTCCTCAGTGCTATGGATTTAGCCTTTTCATACAAACGTACACTCGAATAAAATTTGAAATCATATGATATTTGAATGTGACAACCTAGGATTTGGGCCAGGTTAGCCTTCGGGTTGCAGAGGTCAGATGGCAGTCGCTCTGCGTAAAGCCTGGTTCCACGTCAAATCCCCTTGGTAAGGTAGCCGACCCCGACAGAGAACGGGATAAGGCGACGAGAATGGTGATGATACAAACGTTTTACACAACGTTCCGTTACGTGGTACAAAAGCTCCCTTGTTTTCTTACGGGTAATGCCTCTAGAGCTATAATTTCTTTTTTGTTAAATACCCCTATTATTATTTTCCCAAAAAAATCAATGAAATGGAAAAAGCCTTTTTTATTTTTCTACAGAAAAATTACATCACCCTCTCTTCTCTTTTCCTGTGGGTCACCAAGTCGTCTAACGACCCGATGAACCCTAGTGAGCCCTAGTGTGTAATCGCTCTTATTTACTACATATGTACACATGTCACGCCTTCATCCCTTACGTGTTAGGCAGAGCTTTCATGGTAGTAAAAATATAGGCGCCATTGCCACGTCTGACAAATATTTGAGGTACCTATGATTCAGAAAAAAATATGAAATGTGACAGGTTTTCTTATATTCTTCTCGTAATTATTTTTCGAAAATAGAAAATGATAGGGACATGCCCAGATCGCACACTTGAAGCACGACGGAGCGCTAAAACATCGTAGCAATCCATACTAGAATTGTCAATCCCCATACTAAAACCGCTCAGCCGCTGTCGTCCGTCGAGTGCGGTTTTAGTATGGGGAGTGACGTATCTAGCGGTCAGAAATGTCTACGTCAAACTGTCAGATCCATCTGACAGACCGCTGCGATATTTTTGCGGTCTGTCGTGCATCAAGTGTGCGATCCGCCTATTAAAAAATATTTTTTTATGTATACTATGTCAAATAAAAATAAAAAATACAGAATACGTTTGTATGCAACTCTTACACTAGGGAAACCTCTTAACTACTACACAAACTGATAGGTTTCAATTTATATCTGCGATAATGCTAATAATACTAGTGATATTTATTGTTAATGAACATAGGCCTAACATAATGTACTTATGTATACTTAGGTACATATAAACCAGGGATGTTACAGATATGGCATTTCGGATACAGATTCGAATGCGGATAATGAAAATATATAATTTTGCATTCGGATCCGAATACGGATATGAAATTATTTCGTATTATCCGTAAGTTTTAGATAGTTTCAGTTACGGATATTGCATAGAAACAATAGTTTTCTTATTTATTGCACCAAGTGTCGGTAAATGTAAAGTTGTTAAGTGTTATGACTTAACGCTAGAATAAACCAAATAATGAACAAGCATACAGGGTGTAAAATAATTAGCTGCAAATACAAAATGTAGCAGCCACGCGAGTCAACTGTATGGGAGGTCCAAAATTTTTTTCATATTTAGACCTATGTTTCATGGGGAAAGTTGTTCAGTTTCTTGGACTGGTTCACACCTTAGGCTGGTTTCAGAGCGACGCGTCTCGGCAGCGCTGCCCAGCAGCGCGCGGTTCGGGCGCGCGCCTGGGCAGCGCGTTCGCTGTGAAACGACATTCAGACGCGCGCGCTTCGTTGTGGTGTACGGTCGAGTGCAGAGAATCATTATGCCAGCAAACGTAATCACTATATTAGCTATATACGTTATATGGAAAAGAGTGCAACAACGACGTCTTAAAAGATTGCAAGTCGATCCTTTTAATGCTACAAGGTTGTTGAGAGGAGCCTTTGTAACATCGTTTTCTGATTTACGAGAAGATGGTTACAGATTTTATAAACATTTTCGACTTTCGCCACCAACGTTTGACGAATTACTGTGTAAACTACAAGCAACTTTATTATCTTAAGTTTCGTATTTTTTTCTAAATATTGTATTATACTATGTATCTACTTACTTCTTACACAAAAATAAGAAGGAGAATATTTAATTCTTTCTCAAAAATGATTGTAATGTTTAAATAATTACTTAATAAATGTTTTTCTACCAACCTTTCTGTGTAGTGAAATTTTCTCCGAACAATTCTATCCCGAATTCTCCCCAAGCTTTATTTTTCGCGTCCCTATTTTTATAATTCGCATCAGATGCATTCCACAAACATTCTCGATGACGAACTTCATCAATCAGTCGCCCCGTGTCGATAAAGTCATCCATTTTCAGTCACGTAGAGGAGTACATAAATTACAGTGTGTTGGACTGTACGCAGCCGCGCGTCCGCACCGTGTCGCTCTGAAACGCTACTGGCAATCGAAAGAGATCCGACCGCGGCGCGTGGCGGCGCGGCCGAGACGCGGCTCAAAACGCGTCACTATGAAACGCTACATACAATCTAGTGTAATGCGAGGCGCGCGCGGCTGAGCAGCGCTGCCGAGACGCGTCGCTCTGAAACCAGCCTTAAAATATTTGTCGTTAAAATTTTTACACCTTATATTTCAAAAATTACCAAGCATAATGGGGTGAGTGAGGGATCACCACCCTTAACCGAAATTTTCCGAAACTATTATATCTACCGCGAGATGCTGGCTAAGAATAGCATCACCTCACATCCTTCCCGCGGGTGTCGTAAATGGCGACTAAGGGACTCGAGAGTATTGGTGTATTACAATTTTTAGGCGACTGCCTGATAACCTGTTACTATAGTAATACACATGTTTTCTGAAACAACCTCGGGAAACAATCCTCAAATATGTCAGACGTGGCGATAGCGACCGTATTCTTACGGTCGTTTACGCTCTGCCTACCCCGCAAGGGATCAAGGCGTGATATATGTATGTATGTATGTGCCTGAGACGTGCCTTATAAATAAGTATGTAGGTACGTATGTATATTATACCATAGATATGTTATGGAATGTGCGTTAGGTCACGTAGACGCATTGATAACTTGTTTCTAAATAACATTCATTACGCGGATCGCACACTCAACGCACGACGGAGCGCTAAAACATCGCAGCTGTCTGTCAGATCCATACTAGAAATGTGAATCTCCTTACAACCGCTCCACCGCTGTCGACGCAGCGCTAGTGCAGAGTCGTACGTCGAGTGCGGTTTTAGTATGCGGAGTGACGTTTCTAGTATGACAGACCGCACAGAGGGTCATTTATGTGATCTAGCTGGACAAAATTAAATATGCCTTTTAACTTATTGTATGGGTTGTTATTGTTGGTATTTTATATAAATACGTTCATTTTGTGTATTAATTAGGCTTTAAAACATATCCAGTCTAAGTTGACCTCTATATGCAAGTAACTGGTACGTAAACAGAGGTCACGCTATACTGGTTCTTGATATAGCCCACTTTTTTTAAAGTATTTTATATTGACTTATTATGGATGATAAATTTTATAATAATAAGAAAATAAAACAGCAAAGTATATAATAAACCTGTTAATTATTTTAAAAAATATCACTCCGACTGTTCATCACCGTCATCAAAACTCGGCAGACTATCATTTTGAAAACTCCGTATAAATATTCCGTATGGAATCAGCAGTAGCTTGATCTAAATCAATTCTGTTCGAAAGGTATTTAAAACATTTGGAATTTCATTATTTATTTTATTTTATTTTATTTGGGTAGCTTACAGCCTTAAAAAACATTATTAACTTAATGTATAAACAAATGCCAATTACAAGCTTCCACATATACATAGAAAAAAAAGTTTTCGAACTAAGATTTAAACGATTTAATAAGATTTAATTTCTTTCAGATTTAGGGTACTTTATCCACTGATCAAAAAGTTGCTTCCTAGTGATAGACACTTCACGTTTTCTGAAGAAAAAAAAATGATGAACAGCACTCCGCTGTCAAATCTTTACAAAAAATTTATCTATATAAACACAGCTCGTATATATAAAAGTTACAGCCCGGGTACAAAAGGGGAGAGATAACTTTTGTTCCATGAAACATAAAAACTAACGAAAAAGTGAGTACCGATCATGATCGATGACGATTTTCTATTACACTGGATAGTTGTATTCAATGTAAAGAACGGAATAAATAAGTACTTAACATGCACTTTAGGATCCATACCGAAAATAATGTTTATAACTTTCGCACTCACTTTAACAAGTTGGGCACCGAAGAGAAAGACGCGATTAATTTCATTGCAAAGTGAGGTATTTACTCTACTAATAAAATCATAGTTATTTATAGGAGAGTAGTTGGACAAAATGATCACTGGGGTCGTGACTTCTAGACTACTGGTCGTCTGTTTTGCTAATTGAGCAGAAGAAATGAAGTGACCCTTTTTGTCCACCTAGATCGCAAAAATGACCCTTTGTGGACCGCTGCGATATTTTAGTTGCGTTAAGTGTTCAATCCGCCCAACGTAATTTTTTTATTTATTTATCAAAGTTTTAATCACGTAGAGTTTTAAATTTTTCCTAAACTAAAGGCTGCGGAAGCCATGAAGGTTTATTTGCAGCCAGTGAGTCCGACTACTTAATACTTATTACAAATTATAAACTAAACTAAACACAAAATGTTTCATATTATAGTACATATTCAAAATTACAACATGCTAGAAAATATTTTTTCATTCTATTGTGCGGTTTCTTCGTGTGTAGGTATACATCTTGAATGTCTTTGGGCACAGATAATATAGTACTACTAAAGTAGTACAGATGCCTAACGTCATCGAGGGAGTTCGACTGCCCTAGGACGGCTATTGGCGGGCTATTTAATATGTCGACTCAGCGCGTGCGTTGCTAGCGACATCTAGCTTATTTATTGGATACTTCGTATTGACGACATTAGATTGAAAAATATTGCAAAAATGTGAATAATTCGCGTGTTTTCCGTCACAAAACATCTTAAATAATGTATTTATAATTTTCCAATACTTTGTTTTTGTAAATTTTCTTTTATTCCAGCCTCTTAAGTTACATTCGCGACCCGTATCGCCATCTATTGATTTATTTTTGGACTAATTTCTTTTAGTAGGGAATGAGACCCCATGCTTTGGGTAGGCTGTTTATTATTTTAGGTAGGTAGCAGTGTTGGGCACAATCAATTACTTTTGTAATTTGATTAATAATTTAACTACTTTTAATTCAATTTCATTCAATCCAAATTACATGTAATTGAAATTACCAGTAATCGCGATTATTTTTCCAATTATGTAATTATGTAATTATAATACGTAATTCAATTACTCAATTACATTTTGTACTATGATAGAATGGATCTTTGCTTTGATCTTTATAGTAATACGGAATGCATGGAACAGCCTTCCACATATTCATAGGGGACAACTTTTCCCTAGGAACATATTATTATGTCAGGCAACAACAGAAAATATTCAATCTCCCATACAAAATGAAATATATTAAGTAGGTACTAGGGGAAATTTGTTCAGTTCATGGTCTGAATGCACCCTATCAATATTCAGAGGACTGGCCTGATGGCGTAGTGGACTGGATAGAAGCCCTGCCTGCTACGCCGAGGGTCGTGGGTTCGATTATTTATATGGCCCTTGTTCATATGTAATTGAGTAATTTAGTAATTTTAATTACAATTACATCAAAATAATTGTTAATCTAAATTACTTTCAAGATTTATAATCAGTAATTCGTAATTTTAATTACATACAATAATTGTAATTTTGTAATTAGTAGTTAATTACAATTTGCCCAACACTGGTAGGTAGTAACTGATAGTTCTCATGCCATATACATTATTACATTTAGGTAGGTTAAATTTCTTATAGTAGGCGAGTGTACGTAGATCGCTACGCCTTTTGTTTACACTTAGATTAGGTATATTGCTATATTCTTCTTTAAGAGTTAATTTTAAAAATCGATATAAATAAATAAGATCCAGTATTGTTGAAAACAATAGCATCTCAACAGCTTGTAACAAATGTCTTCCATTGTTGAATTGCATTTCGAAAAGAACAAACAAAGACCCTTTCTCTTCTTATTTCACGCGACCTTGTCCTCATTTGCCTTGTGATGCCGGCTTAGAATAGCATCGCCCCATTTCTTCCCGCGGGTGTTGTAAAAGGCAACTAAGGGTCTCGAGGGTTTCATGTGTATTACAATTTTAGGCGACAGGCAACCTGTCACTATAGTGATGCACGAATCTTCTGAAAGGGCTCTCAATACTTGTTAGATGTGGCGATAGAGACTGTATTTTTAAGATCGGTAACGCTCTGTCTACCCCGCAAGGGACAAAGGCGTGATTTATGTATGTATGTATGTATGTAGGTGGATCGCACACTTAACACAACTTTCATGAGTCGTCCAACGACCCGATGAACCCTAGTGTCAGAATTTTTCAACCGCCTTCTACAAGTAGCAGGCTCCCGGCATGGTTGTGTAACGACCGCTGTCTAAGTGATCTGATCATAGACAGCAACCGGGACCTACGGCTTAACGTGACATTCAAAATACGTAACCATCTTCTCACAGATAATCGGGTGGTTCAGCCCGCAATGTCCTTACCACACTGGGATCAAATTCACAAAGTGTTATATTAACTTTGTGAGTGACCCACCGAGAATCAAACCTGGAACCTTCTGGGTCAAAGGCAGTCGCACTACCACTGCGCCACATAGGAAGTAATTTTTATCGATGTATTTGGCGAATCGCACACTTGACGCACGACGAAGCGCTAAAACATCGCAACGGTCTGTCAGATCCATACTAGAAATGTCAATCCCAATACAACCGCTCACCCACAGTCGACGCAGCGCTATTCGCAGTGTCGCCCGTCGAGTGCGGTTTTAGTACGGGAAGTGACGTTTCTGGGATTGATCTGACAGACCACTGCTATATTTTAGCGCTCCGTCGTGCGTCAAATGTGCGATCCGGCTTCAGTGTATTCTACGGCTTGTTTCTTTCAACAGTTACGTTACAAAAACGTATTGAAACAATGGTTGGAAGACATTCGTTACACATTCTCAATGTATTATTCTACTCTGGATCTGTTGAGCAACTAGTTTGACAGATCTTCTGCACTTTTGTTTGGTCAGGGTCTTTCTGTACAAAGATGTTAAAAACCCTTTTCCAATTTCTTCCTAGTTATAGTCTGCTAATGTCAACTGTAAATAAAAAAATAAAAAAAAATGGAGCGCTGAAGAAATTCAACATAATAAGGTGTAAAAATATTAGCTGCAAATATTTTAAGGGTTGAATCAGCCCATGAAACTGAACAACTTTCCCCAAGAAACACAGGTCGAAATAAAAAATTTTTGGACCTCTCATACAAATTGACTTAGTAAGTTGGTAACTTTGTATGGGAGATCCAATTGTTTTTTCACATTTCGACTTATGTTCCTTGGGGAAAGTTGTTCAGTTTCATAGGCCGGTTCGTCTCTTAAAATATTTAGCAAGTTTTTTTACACCCATACAGTAGCTGATTTCGTGCTATATCATTCATTTGCTAAGTCATTAAAATCTATTATTTTCGCCAAATAAATTAGGACAAAAGCGCATTGAACTTTGGCTCCTACTGCTTGACAAAACTGCCGCGTTAGGCGGATCGCACACTTGACGCACGACGGAGTGCTTAAACATCGCAGCGGTCTGTCAGATCCATACTAGAAATGTCAATCCCATACTAAAACCGCTCAACCGCTGTCGACGTAGCGCTATCACAGTGTCGTCCGTCGAGTGCGGTTTTAGTATTGGGAGCGACGTTTCTAGTATGGACCTGACAGATGGCTGCGATATTTTAGCGCTCCGTCGTGCGTTAGTGTGCGATCCGCCTTGCTGGGTCGTGCGTCTAGAGCGGTTTAGTATTGGGATTGACGTTTCTAGGATGGATCAGATAGGCGTATGTTAGCGCAGCGTTATTTTTGCGCTGAAGTGTGAGAAAGGCTTTAGGCACATAAATAAATATCACATGCGATAAGGTCAAAGAACTTTTATCCATACTCTGAGTCAAACTCGCACTGTGGCTTTTCCCCACAAGTTCCCCAAGTTTTGACATTTCAATGACAACTGACAGGTTTAGCATTAAAAAGAAACATTTGATAGATACGTTAGCATTTTTCTGGATCAGTTGTGCAACTAGTTTGACATTCGTCTGTGAATCTGTGAAGGGTGATGAGATCAAGGATAGATATAAAGCATTCTTTTAAAGTATCACCGCTTGAATAGGCGATATTTGATAGGTGTCAAATCCATACTAGAATACATCTCAACAAAGAAAACTAGCCCAATATGTCATAGCATTAACATGATTTTGAGATCTGTCAAATACGTCCTATTCGGGCGGCGATACTTTAGTGTGAAAATCAATGCTTTTTATGCTTGAGTGCTTATTTGATCTAATTTGAAACCAAAATCAAAAAAAGCCCTGTGATGTCGGCTTAGAATAGCATCACCCCACATCCTTCCCGTGGGTGTCGTAAGAGGCAACTAAGGGACTCGAGAGTATTGGTGTATTACAATTTTTAGGCGACAGGCTGACAACCTGTCACTAAAGTCATACACATGTTTTCTGAAACAACCTTGGAAAACAATCTTCAAAAATGTCAGACGTGGCGATAGCGACCGTATTCTTACGGCTGTTAACGCTCTGCCTACCCCGCAAGGGATAAAGGCGTGATATATGTATGATATGATATGTTCAAAAAAAGCCGTGTGATACCGGCTTAGAATAGCATCACCCCATTTCTTCCCGCGGTTGTTGTAAAAGGCAACTAAGGGAGTCGAGGGTTCAAGTGTACCTATTACAATTTTAGGCGACAGGCTGACAACGTATCACTACAGTGATACACGAATCATCTGAAAGGGCCCTCAAAGAATTGTCAGACGCTCTGCCTACTCCGAAAAGGATAAAGGCGTGATTTGTTTATGTAACTTTGCGCCATAAAATTGGTTCAAATTGTCATTTTTTATGGGAGATCTTCAAAAATATTTTGGAACTGAGGCTTACAAGCACATTAGAGTCGGTGGTCTGGCCAATAATAACCTAACCAAACTGAGAACAAATAGACAAAGTGATATAGATTTAGCTTACCAATGTTAATTTTATGCAATTTGATAGACTTGTTAGTTCTGTAATGGATAATTATTACCTATTTAATAATAATATATTTAATAATAATAAATAATTAAATTAATTATTATTCCGAGAAGAATACAAAGTTTCAATAACATGCGATAAGTAATTTACTTCAAGACATGTAATCTCATACGATAAAATTAATTTGCTGTGTGATGCCAGCTTAGAATAGCATCACCCCATTTCCTACCAGTGGGTGTCGTAAGAGGCGACTGAGGGTTTCAGGTGTATTACAACTTTTAGGCGACAGGCTGACAACCTGTCACTATAGTGACACACAAATTATCTCAAACGGCCCTCTATATTTGTCAGACGTGGCGATAACAACCGAAAAATGGTAACCCAAAATGTCAATTTCCTATGTTCTTAAAATACATACATACATACATAAATCACGCCTTTGTCCCTTACGGGGTAGGCAGAGCGTTAACGATCGTAAAATTACGGTCTGCATCGCCACGTCTGACAAGTATTGAGGGCCCTTTTAGATGATTCATGTATCACTGTAGTGACAGGTTGTCAGCCTGTCGCCTAAAATTGTAACACACATGAAACCCTCGAGTCCCATAGTTGCCTTTTACAACACCCGCGGGAAGAAAAGGGGTGATGCTATTCTAAGCCGGCATCACACGGCATTCTTAAAATAAAACAGTTGAATACCTAACAAACATTGTGAGTACATATATGTAAAAATATTAGCTGCAAATATTTTAAGGGCTGAACTGAACAACTTTCCTCAAGAACCATGGGTCGAAATACGAAAAAAATAGACCTCCCATACAAAATTACCAACGGACAAGTATATTTGTATGGGAGGTCCAAAAATTATTTTCATATTTCGACCTTTGTTTCTTGGGAAAAGTTGTTCAGTTTCATGAGCTGATTTACCCCTTAAAATATTTTCAGCTAACATTATTACACCTTATATTAATAAATAATAAATAAATATCTTGGACAATTCACACAGCACCACCTAGTCCCAAACTAAGCAAAGCTTGTACTATGGGAACTAGATAGCTGATACTAATACTTATATACTTTTTTTTTGTAAATAAATACATATTATACATAGAAAACACCCAGACTCGACACAAATATTTGAAAATTGACTTAACAAATATTTGTGTCCGGTGGGGATCGAACCCACGACCCTCGGCGTAGAAGGCAGGTGTACTATCCGCTACGCCATCGGGACAGTCAAAATAAAATAATTATATTATACATAGGTATAACTATATTATACATAGGTAATTAATTAAAGGTATAGTAGGCATGTTAAATCACAACTTGTGGTATTTATAAATATTAATACAGGCCTATATGGAATGAAGGTAAATGTTAATAAAGGATGCTATTAACCACAGAGTACGAATATGGTTAATTTATTAGCGTAGCCATACAGTATGTCGTCGCGTCGGTGGCTAAGCGGTTAGGTCACCGGCGTTACAATCGTGAGACCCGAGTTCGATCCCCGCCATGTACCAATGTCTTACGTACATTTACCGACTGCTTTTACGGTGAAGGAGAAACATCGTGATGAAACCCACATTCAAATACAATTTGAATTCAGATGATATTTGAATGTCACTTATCCTAAAATTTAGGCCAAGTTAGTCAGGGTTGCAGATGTCAGGTGGCAGTCGCTCTGTGTTAAAACTTCCACATCAAATCCCCTAGGTTAGGTAGCCGACTCCGGCAGAGAACGGGATGACAGACTTATCCAATTAACCCAGGATTCAGAGTTAATGACGTGACAAAGTCTTATAATTCGATGGAGCTGGCTGCACTCATGCGGCGTTACCTTGCCTACCTATGAGGCGTTCCATTTAAAGTTTGATTAAAATATGCTACAATTTCATCAGTATTTTCCTATTTACGTTCAACTATCGGCAGTAAACGGACTCTACAGACAAGCGTCGCAACCATCTGTTTGTATCAGTCCGATCAGTTCTTCCCAGAACAACTCCTAAGCCCAGTCTCGCCCCAAGGGCGTGATTGGGCTGGTTGTTTGAACAACCAGATATTTCCGGGTGAGTTCGTGCTCCCCACCAAGCCGACCAGCGTAGATTTGATAGCCCCGGGGCTAAAATTAAAGTGTCCAACAAAAAAAAACCATCTGTTTTTTTCGGAGAATCAGGTGGTTCAGGTTAGGTACATTTTACGTTTAAAAACAATAAAAGCTGGGTGACACTCTGTATTCGATTTTTTAAAAGTAAAGTCGAATTATAAGTATACTACAAACGTACACATACATATATCACGGCTTTAACCCTTGCGGGGTGAGTAAAGTTCTAACGGCAGTAAGATCGCAATTGTTACGTCTGACAAATATTGAGGGCTCTTTCAGATGATTCTCGTGTATTACCGTAGTGGCAGGTTGTCAGCTTATCGTATTAAAGTAGTACACTCATGTGTAACCCTCGAGTCTCTTAGTCGCCTCTTACGGCACCAACGGGAATGGATTGTGGTGATGCTAAATAAAACAGGAATAAAAGTAAACTTATCTTAAATTGATGATGTACATTAAATACTTGTCAAAGGTGTAATTAAGTCTTGTAATTAATTATACGTTAATGATCTTAGAAGCTCACTTGAAGGTGATTAGATGGATTTATCTTCAAAACATTAATTACTGAAGTTAACTAGAGTGCATACATGATATAATAATTCATTTAATCAATTAATTTTCAATTCTTAGCCTTTTTGGTACTTTTAAAGTTTATTTTAGACCCAATGTGCTTTATAAAGTACAACGAATATGATGTATAAATGCTGACACTCACTGCTAAGCCAGATCGCACACTTGACGCACGACGAAGCGCTAAAATATCGCAGCGGTCTGTCAGATCCATACTAGAAACGCACTCTCCATACTAAAACAGCACTCGACGGATGACACTGCGATAGCGCTTCGTCGACAGCGGTTTACCGGTTTAGCATGGGGATTGACATTTCTAGTATCGATCTGACAACGCTGCGATATTTTAGCAGTCTGTCATGCTTTAAGTTTCCGATCCTCCTTAAATCCAGCAGAGGACTGTTAAAAATAACATTCTGTATAGCCAAATGATATGAGAAATAAACAAAATTGCAATTTAAGAGCATCACGATGCTACTGGTTGCCCGTCAAATAAAGAAGATGCCAATTAAATATAACCCTCGATGGGGCCTTGCAATCAAATATATTTAAACTAGTGTGTAATACTTTATTGGTACCTACATACATACATACATACATACATACATACATATATCACGCCTTTATCCCTTGCGGGTTAGGCAGAGCGTTAACGGCCGTAAGAAAGCGGTCGCTATAGCCACGTCTGACATTGTTGAGGATTGTTTTCCAAGGTTGTTTCAGAAAAATGTGTATCACTTTAGTGACAGGTTGTCAGCCTGTCGCCTAAAAATTGTAATACACCAATACTCTCGAGTCACTTAGTCGCCTCTTACGACACCCGCGGGAAGGATTTGGGGTGATGCTATTCTAAGCCGGCATCACACGGCACTCAGGTATAATATACGCTACAATAATGCGTATTTTTAACCGACTCCAAAAAAACAAAGATGCCGTGTGATGCTGATTTAGATGATGGATCTTTCAGAACTCTGTGTTTTTTTTTTTCGTCTGGGACACCGAGTCGTCCAACGACCCGATGAACCCTAGTGTCAGAATTTTTCAACCGCCTTCTACAAGTAGCAGGCTTCTGACATGGTTGTGTAACGACCGCCGTCTAATTGGTCATAGACAGCAACCGGGACCTACGGCTTAACGTGCCATCCGAAACACGGAACCATCTTACTTACGGACAATCGGGTGGACTCTGTGTTATGGATGCGTTATTTTACCGCTGCGTGGAGGCATTAGAAGTTGTCGAACTGACTCTGGTTTCATTCGGAAGTTCAAGTTGTGGCTAACCCGGAAGGCATACTATTCAGTTGACGAGTTTTTAAATGATGAGGATCAGTCATGATTATGAATTTATTTTATTATGATAATTATAAGTAGGTATGATATAAGATAATTGTTTCATGCTAGCTTGACATCTTATTTATTATTATTTTTTTTTATTTGTAATTTACTTTTAAGTAACTACCTTTATTTTTGTGACGGTGTATGTTTAATACTAAATAAATGATATGATATGATATGATATGATATGATATGATATGATATGATATGATATGATATGATATGGAGCGTTAAGTGTTAAAAAGGCCTAAGTCTGCAATAAACCAAAAGGTTTTCAATATAAGTTTAACTGGGTCTTAAACATCTACTGCATGTGGATTGTGGATTAAGGCGGAGTACATTTCTAACGTCCGTTGCTGCGTATTTTTCTGGCAGACGCAAATAAATTTTGAGTTTCCCATACATACATGTAAGGACCGACGTTGACGCAGGAGCAACGCAAAAACTTGCATTGGCATCTGCCTTTGTTACGGTTATTAAAGACATACACACATATCACGCCTTTATCCCTTGCGGTGTAGGCAGAGCGTTGACGGCCGCAAGAATACGGTCGCTATCGCCACGTCTGAAATTTTAAAGGATTGTTTTGCAAGGTTGTTTCAGAAAACATGTGTATCACTATAGTGACAGGTTGTCAGCCTGTTGCCTAAAGTTGTAATACGCATAAAGCCCTCGAGTCCCTTAGTTGCCTCTTACTACACCCGCGGGAAGGCCTTATTCACACTTTACGCGCAATGCGACGCTAAAATAATGCAGCGGTCTGTCAAATACATACCAGAAATGTCAACGACCTTATTAAAACCAATTTAAGTTTTAGTATGGGGATAGATGTTTCTAGTATGGGTCTAACAGACCACTGCGTTATTTTAGCGCTGCGTTAACAATCCATAGAAACTTCACTGCCCATACTAAAACCGCACTCGACGGACGACGCTGCGATAGCGCTGCGTCAACAGCGGTTGAGCGGTTTTAGTATGGGGATTGACATTTCTAGTATGGGTCTGAAAGACCGCTGCGCTATTTTAGCGCTGCGTCGTGCGTTAAGTGTGCGATCCGCATAAGGTTTACGCTCTTAGTTAACTGGTCTAGTAAACATTTTACGATGATCCTATTCGTAAAGGTTAAAGAGAAAATTGCAATAGTATAAATTTACAATCTTAGGGCCGTATTAATAAACCGCACTCAACTCTGAGACTGATTTTAAGAGCGATATTGCTAAATGTCAGGCAGTACTTTACTAACGACAAACGACAAAATCGCACTCGAGATCGATCTTGAGAGTTGAGTGTGGTTTATTAATACGGGCCTTAGTGTGTAATCTAATCCATTTTGCAATTTTATGTGCTATACTAAATTGATTTACCAAACTATCGATATACCTATGCCGTGTGATTCCGGCTTAGAATAGCATCACCCCACTCCCTTCCCGCGGGTGTCGTAAGGGGCGACTAAGGGACTCGAGTGTATATTTCAATTTTTAGGCGACAGGCTGACAACCTGTCACTAAAGTGATACACATGTCTTCTGCAACTACTTTGGAAAACAATCCTCAAAAATATCAGACATGGCGATAGCGACCGTATTCTTACGGCCGTTAATGATCTGCCTACCCCGCAAGGGATAAAGGCGTGATATATTGAGGAATTCGATAGATTTTAGTCAGTACAGGTACAAAATTTGTAGGGTGTTTCTGCTCATGACTCTGAAAAACTTTTACTTTGGGGCCACCTGCAAAATCGCATTTTTTTTAGAAAATGCATACCTACAAAAGAAAAGTAAGTATATGAATCTTCTTCTTTTCGTGTGGGACACCGAGTCGTCCTACGACCCGATGAACCCTAGTGTCAGAATTTTTCAACCGCCTTCTACAAGTAGTAGGCTTCTGACATGGTTGTGTAACGACCGCCGTCTAAGTGATCATAGACAGCAACCGGGACCTACGGCTTAACGTGCCATCCGAAACACGGAACCATCTTACTTACGGACAATCGGGTGGTTCAGCCCGCAATGTCCTAACCAGACTGGGAACAAATTCACAAAGTGATAGATATCAACTTTGTGAGTGACCCACCGAGAATCGAACCCGGGACCTTCTGTGTCAAAGGCAGTCGCACTACCACTGCGCCACATCGGTCGTCAATATATGAATATATGAATATATGAATAAAAAATATTGAATCCTCGACTTCCAGATTGTATGCCCAGGGTCCACTCCGTACACAAGGACCTCTCAAATTGACCAGGATTTGACTTCATACATACATACTTACATCACGCCTTTATCGAATGAGGGTAGGACGAGCGTTAACGATCGTAAACATACGGCCAATATTGCTACTTCTGACAAGTATTGAGGGCCCCTTGAGATGATATTTGTGTATCACTGTAGTAAGAGTTGTCAGCCTGTCGCCTAAAATTGTAATACACATGAAACCCTCGAATCCCTTAGTTCCTGCGGGTGCAGGAAGAAATGGGGTGATGCTATTCTAAGCCAGCATCACACGGCAATACGGATTTAACTTAAATTTTAGCAAAATCCCAAAAAAATTGTGGGTGCTCCATAGAAAAATCATTCCTACATATTGAATGCTGGACTTCCGAATCGTATGCCCAGGGTCTACTCCCTACACGACCGATGTGGCGCAGTGGTGGTGCAACTGCCTTTGACGCAGAAGGTTCCGGGTTCGATGTGAATTTGATCCCAGTCTGGTTAGGACATTGCGGGCTGAACCACCCGATTGTCCGTTAGTAAGATGGTTCCGTGTTTCGGATGGCACGTTAAGCCGTAGGTCCCGGTTGCTGTCTATGATCACTTAGACAGCGGTCGTTACACAACCATGTCAGAAGCCTGCTACTTGTAGAAGGCGGTGGAAAAATTCTGGCGCTAGGGTTTACTGGGTCGTTGGACGACTCGGTGTCCCACACGAAAATGAAGAAGACTCTGTACCTCTCAAATTGACCAGGATTTGACTTCAATTATAGCAAATGGTCCAGATTACCTATAAACAGAGGTCCAAGGTTTTAGATTGTACCATCACTGCGTGAATTGATTTAATGGTACAACTTCCACGCATAAAATTAGGCGGTTTTCACATTTGTCAAATTATGCTGCGTTTTTTAAAATATCCTGGAAAATTCACACAGCGCCATCTAGCCCCAAACTAAGCCAAATTAGGCTGTTTCCACATTTATCGGATTATGATGCGGTTTTCTAAATATCCTGGAAAATTCACACAGCGTCAGCGTTGCAAATTAAGCAGAGCTTGTACTATGGGAACTAGATAGCTGATACTATAAGTTATAAACTTTTTTCTAAATAAATAGATAGAAAATACCATACTAGTATAGGAAGTGGCATTTCTAGTATGGATCTGACAGACTGCTGCGATACTTTAGCAGTCCGTTGTGTGTTAAGTGTGCGATCCTCCTCAACGTGCACGGAACGATCTTTCTCACGGCAAATGGGGTGGTTCAACCCGCAATGTCCTAACCAAACTGGGAATAAATTCACAAAGTGATACTACCAACTTCGTGAATGACCCCACCGGGAATCGAACCCGGAAATCCGTTGTGTAGTTTTAAAGGAACGCGGGAAGCGACTTTGCTTACTATGTAGTGATTCGCTCTCATTTTGACACCGGACCAGCAAAAACCGCTACGTAGTCTGGCAAATGTGTAAACCCCGTAATGGTTCTACACAACCAGATAATATTATACCACTAAAGTTACGCATAACGATAGTGTCGTCTATTATCGATAATTGACTATCGATAGTTAAAATTTTATCGTCACGTAAAGATGAGTACCTCGTTGCCTACGCGGTAACTTAAGATGTTCATCGTACGTACATACTTACATATATCACGCCTTTATCCCTTGAGGGGTAGGCAGAGCGGTAATGGCCGTAAGAATAAGGTTTGACATTTTTTGAAGGTTGTTTTGCAAAGTTGTTTCAGAAAACATTTGTATCACTAGTTTATCAGTGACAGTTTTTTAGCCTGTTGCCTAAAATTATTAATACACATGAAACCCTCGAGTCCCTTACTTGCCTTTTACAACACCTGCGGGAAGAAATAGGGTGATGCTATTCTAAGCCGGCATCACACGGAACTTTCAAAAATTTTATTTCCTAGTAGATTCACAATGAATACTTTTAGAATGACAATTACATTTTTTTCACATAAACTTTACATTTTTATGTCCACAATTCACACAACGCCATCTAGCCTCAAACTAAGCAAAGCTTTTACTTTGGGAACTAAATAGCTGATATTATTACTTGTATACTTTTTTTGTGGATAAATACATGTTATTCATAGAAAACACCCAGACTCAACACTAATATTTGAAAATGTTACTTAACAAATATTTGTGTCCGGTGGGGATCGAACCCACGACCCTCGGCGTAGAAGGCAGGGTTACTATCCGCTGCGCCATCGGGACAGTCATTCTGCTGGGCATGATTTTCCCTCTAACTGTATTCCTTCTCATTGTGAGGAACACCGAATCGTCTAACGACCCAATGTACCCTAGTGTCACAATTTTTCAACCGCCTTCTACAAGTAGCAGGTTTCTGACATGGTTGTGTAACGACCGCCGCCGTCTAAGGCGAGGAACACACTTGACGCACGACGATCATACTAGAAATGTCAATCCCCATACTAAAACCGCTCAACTGCTCTTGACGCAGCGCTATCGCAGTGTCATCCGTCGAGTGCGGTTTTAGTATGGGGAGTGACGTTTCCAGTATGGATCTGACAGAACACTGCGATATGTTTGCGCTCCGTCGCGCGTCAAGTGTGTTCCTCGCCTCATAAGCAGATCTTCGCATGAAATGAACTTTTTTTAAAATTTACTCTCGGGACCCTGTATTAATTGCCTGTCACATCACATAGGCTGGTACAGTGAACTAAATTAACAGATGACCTCTTGACCGTAACGTATGACGCAAAATGAGCACATACGTTGCCGCAAAAACTAATTTTGGCATGTGTGTAAGCATACATATATCACGCCTTTATCCCTTGCGGGGTAGGCAGAGCGTTAACGTCCGTAAGCATACGGTTGCAATCCCCACCTCTGACAAATATTGAGGGCAGCTTGAGATAGTTTGTGTATCACTATAGTGACAGGTTGTTAGCCTGTCGCCTAAAAGTTGTAATACACCTCAAGTCCCTCAGTCGCCTCTTACGACACCAACTAGTAGGAAATGGGGTGATGCTATTCTAAGCCGGCATCACACGGCATAAATAAACAGTTATGTTTTAAAGTTCTAAAGATACAGTTAAGTTTTAAGGTGACTAGCACACGCATGCCGTGTGATGTCGGCTTAGAATAGCATCACCCCATCTCTGTCCAGGGGTGTCGTACAAGGCGACTAAGGGATGCATATAAACGGGCAGCACAGTTCCCTGTGAATACAGGATGTAAAAAAAGTTGCTGCAAATATTTTAAAAAGTGAACCCGCCCATTAAATTGATAACCTTTGCCCAAGAAACATAGGTAGAAATATATAAAAAACTTTGGACCACCCGTATGAAACTAGCGACCAACCAAATGAAGTTTGTGTGGGAAGTCCAAAAATTTTTCTCGTATTTCTTTGTTTCATGGGAAAAGTTGTTTAGTTTCACGGACGGGTTCACCCCAAAAAATATTCGCGGTAATTTTTTTACACCCTATATTTACTTACCTAAAAAGAGATATTTAATGAACTCTTCTTAAAAATTGCTTACTTCCGTACGTCGAAAGTCAGAGAATTGCCAGTAACAGTTCTCTCTCTTCATTTCTATTATCACGAAAACATCTCGATAGCGCGTTTTAAGAACTAACAGCGCCATCTATTTATTGGTATCAAAAACATCATGGTTAAAATTGTGTAAGCAAAAATACGTACCGTCATTCTTTCATTAGTTTTTCATACAAAAAAATAATTATTGTAACCATTAGAAATTGACCCTGTAGTAAGCTGATCGTGATATTGTGTGGGAGATCGAAAAAAATCCTGTTTCTAGAGAAAAAAAAAAGGAAGTTGTTCAGTTTCGAGGTTTGAATGCATCACGTATAATTTTGTCAACCGCACTGGCAAAATACCGCAGAACCGTGCGGTATTTTGCGATCGTTAACGCTCTGCCTACCCCGTAAGGGATAAAGGCGTGATATATAAATGTTTGTACAGGGTGTAAAAAAATTAGTTGCAAATATTTTAAAGGGTGAACCAGCCCATGAAATTGAACAACTTTCCCCAAGGAACATAGGTCTAATTATGATAAAAAAATTTGGACCTCCTATACAGTTGATTCGCCCGGCTGCTGCTACTTTTTATATGGCAGGTCCAAATATTTTCTTTATAATTCGATCTATGTTCCTTGGGGAAAGTTGTTCAGTTTCATGGGCTGGTTCACCTCTCAAAATATTTGCAGCTAATATTTTTACACCTTATATATTATGAAATCCGTGTATGCCGTGTGATGTCGGAGAAGAGAAACCTGTCACTACAGTGAAACACGAACTGGCGTGTGTTTTTTACGGCCTGCCTACCCTGCAAGGGATATAGGCGTGAGATATACGTGCGTGATGCGCAAAATTACAGTAGAATATTCAATAGATCATCACGAATGCATAAATTCGTACTAGGGTGTCGAGTGGGTTTAGGACGAAGGGGTTTTAATGTACTACGGAACAACTTCTAAGGTAAGTACTAAACAAAGAAAAATTGTCAGAATATGGTTATAAAAGAAAAACTGATCGCGGTGTCGTATCACGAGGTAAAACATGAGCAAGAAATACAAATGAAAGGAAATTGTTCTAAATAACCAGCCCAAGGGCGTGATTGGGCTGGTTGTTTGAACAACCATTCAATTATTTCCGGGTGAGTCTGTGCTCCCACCAAGCCAGGAGTAGTTTTGATGGCCCTGGGGCCAAAAACGAATCCCCAACAAAAAAAAAGTCCTACCGGCTGGCACATAATTATGCCAAAATTTTCAGTTGATGCCCCAAATGATAGTTCAGTAAATAAAATATTTCACCAACTTTAATCCCCCCCCCTTTCTCTCCACCACACGATTTCTTGATGACTCCTAATCCAACTATACCAAACAGACGGTAGACAACGGTACCTATACAGGGTGTAAGGGACGGTGTAACGAAAACTTTGCAGGCGTGCTCAGACCATGCATCTGAACAACTTTTTTAAGGGGACAATTTTGGGAAACAAAAATATTTTTTCGGCTTTCCATACAAAATTCCCGATGAGCTGCAAAGTTTTCATTACACAGTCCCTTACACCCCGTATAGCCGGGTGTCACACGAAACTCAAGATCTAGGAGACTTTTACGGAATTTAAGCTGCACTATAAAATACGTACGTAGTACATAAACAGCCCTTAGTATTTTCCTTTTATTTTCCCTTAGTTCTTGCTATAATGACTAAGCACTTTAGGGCTTGAAGTATGTCCTAGAACTAAGTATCTACCTACTCACTTGTCAGCTTCTGAATTATATCTACTTAGGTAGATAGGTAAGTCCTGGGGCACAGTTATACACGGTGTAACGAAAACTTTGCAGGCGTGATTCAGACCATGAAACTGAACAGCTTTTTCTATGGGGCTATGTTGGCAAACATTAAAAAAATTTCGACCTTCCATTGACTGACTTTCTATGGGAACTCGAAAAATTTTTCTCTTTTCACAACATAGCCGCCATAGAAAAAATTTTCGGTCTATTCTGGCTTGATTTTGGCATAATCGGAACCAAATCGTATACTGCATCTTTTTAAGTTTTTATGACACCGGTAAAAACAGAAAAAAATATGCCTAATATCGTTCATGATCATGGTTCTTTCCATTAATTCAAATTCCTGTCCTAAATTTTCTTCTGTCACTTTCAGCTTTGTTTACTTTGCAATTAATGGTATTGTGTATGTGAAGATTTAAAATAGGCATCACATAAATAAAAAATAATCATCCCCGAACGCCGTGTTTCTCTCCTCTACCGACTCACGCTCTCCCGACTGCAGCGGCTGAGGCCATTGCAGACTTTGGCGGATCTGTCTGCAATCTGTGGTCTGTCAGATCCATACTAGAAACATCACCCCCATATTAAAATCGAACTCGACGGACGACACTGCGATATCGCTGCGTCAACAGCGGTTGAGCGGTTTTAGTATGGGGATTGACATTTCTAGTATGGATCTGACAGACCGCTGCGATATTTTAGCACTTCGTCGAGCGCCAAGTGTGCGATCCGCCAAAGCCTGCAATGGCCTCAGAGAGCGTGAGTCGGTAGAGAAGAGAAACACGGCGCTCGGGGATGATTATTTTTTATTTATGTGATGCCTATTTTAAATCTTCACATACACAATACAATAAATTGCAAAGTAAACAAAGCTGAAAGTGACAGAAGAAAATTTAGATCAGATCTACCTTTACCGCATCATTTTGTTTAAGTAACACCTACAATATCTTCAGAAATGTCGAGTGTACCTGTGCATGTAATTGAGTGCACTTCAAGTGCATCAGGCCCTATCTTGTTATGGTCAGATTCTACCATAGACATGTTGCCTCCATGGTCTTCCTCGGTAAACCGTTGGTCTCAGATCTGGAGGTCACAGGTTCGATTCCCGAAGAGAGCACACATACTGTTGATCATTCATTTATTTTTGTGAATTTGTTCCCAGTTTGGTTTTTGATTTGTGAATTTGTTTATCAGTTTAGATAGGACTTTTCCGTTCTAGTTAGGACGATTCCGTAAGAAAGATGGTTCCGTGTTTTGGATGGTACGTTAAGCCGTAGGTCCCAGTTGCAGCCTATGATTATTTAGACGGCGGCTATTACTTGTAATAATATTGACTGAAGAACTCTGACACTAGGGTTCATCGGGTCGTTGGACGACTCGCTGTCTCGCACGAAAAGATACACACACAAACAAATCACGCCTGTATCCCTAGCGGGGTAGGCAGAGCGTTAACGGCTGTAAAATACGATCGCTATCGCCACGTCTGACAAATATTGAGGGCCATTACAGATAATTTTTGTATCACTATACTGACAGGTTGTCAGCCTGACGCCTATAATTGCAATACACATGAACCCTCGAGTCCCATAGTCGCCTCTTACGACACCCGCCGCGGAAAGGATGTGGGGCGATGCTATTCTAAGCCGGCATCACACGAAAAGATGATGATGTTTTATTTCAATTAATCGTTTAGTATGAAGCACGATCACAGTGGGTGTTATTATTTAAGGGCCTATCTGTACCTTAGTCGGATATCTTTCATCTTTGACCCTGACCTCAAGAAGCCACAGTAAAAAAATATAACAGTAGTACAAGAGAAGACTTTGTTTTATCATATTTTGCCGTGTGATGCCGGCAAAGAATAGCTACACCCCAATTCTTCCCGCGGGTGTAGTAAGAGGCAACTAAGGGACTCGAGGGTATTATGTGTATTACCACGTATTACAACTTTAGGCAACAGGCTGACAACCTGTCACTACAGTGATACACGAATCATCTGAAGGGGCCCTCAATACTTGTCAGGCTTGTCAAATGCAGTGGCTCGCCGATACAAACCAGCTTGGTGAGTTTTACTGTGAAGTGCGTAAGCTGATTGGTGCTTCCTACCGTGCAAAAGTACCTTTAAGGTCTTTAGACGGTATGCACCTCCTGACCAGCAAGGAGGATGTACTTAAACGTTGGGCTGAGCATTTTCACAACTTGCTCAACGTAGATCGATCAGCTGATCTGCATCATATCAGTTTAATGCCTCAACTCCCGTTAGCCACGGAGCTGGACGAGCCCCTGTCATGCGACGAGGTTGTTACTGCCATCAGACAGCAGCATAATAACCGGGCGGTTGGCATTGACCTTATACCGGGTGAACTACTTAAATATGGTGGTACGGAGTTGCACACGTCGGTATGGAAACTTTTCGTTCGAATGTGGGAGGAGGAGAGGGTCCCTGAGGACTTCAAAGTGTCTCGCATTTGTGCCCTCTACAAGAACAAGGGTGACCGTTCTGACTGTAACTCATATCGCGGTATTTCATTGCTGTCAGTCCCTGGAAAAGTCTTTGCCAGAGTTTTACTGAACCGCCTCAAAGATTTGTCGGAAAAAATTCTGCCCGAAACCCAGTTCGGCTTCCGACCTGACCGAGGTACATGTGAAGCTATTTTCTCGGTGCGTCAACTACAAGAAAAAAGTAGAGAACAAGGTCGCCAGTTGTACCTCTGCTTTGTTGATTTAGAGAAAGCATTCGACAGTGTGCCTCGCGAAGCTCTCTTGATGGTGCTAGGAAAGTTAGGGTGCACAGAAAAGTATGTGCGACTCCTAAGACTCCTGCATGACGACATGCAGTGCTGCGTCTCTGTAGACGGTGAACAGTCTGATTTCTTCCCCGTCACCTGTGGGGTGAAACAAGGGTGTGTTCTAGCGCCCACACTGTTCGCCTTGTACTTTGCAGTTGTAGTCAAAGAAGTCCTAAATACTGTTTCCCAAGGAGTTCGCATCCGTTTTCGCACAGATGGCAGTCTTTTTAACCTGGCTAGACTTAAGGCGCGCACTAAAGTCTCGTATGCATTGATTACTGAGATCATGTATGCTGATGACTTGTGCTTTCTTGCAGAATCCCCAGACGGCCTGCAACAGCTAATGTCCGTTTTTCACCAAGCATGCTGTAAATTCGGCCTGAAGATCAGTGTCAAAAAGACGGAAGTGATGTCCTTAGACTCGCATGGTCGCGAGACACTGGCGATTATGCTTGGTGAGGATATGCTGAAACAGGTTGATAAGTTTCGTTATCTGGGGAACACTATAACATCTAAGTGTAACCTTGATGCTGAGATCAACAGCAGAATCAGTGCTGCAGCTGCAGCATTTGGGAAGTTGTGTTCCAAGGTTTTCTGCTCGCACGACCTAAAGCTAGCCACAAAAATCTCTGTATATATGGCGATTGTGCTGCCAAACCTTCTATACTCCTCCGAGACTTGGTGTGTGTATCGTCACCACATACGCACTCTGGATCGCTTCCACCTAAAATGCCTTCGCACCATCATGAAGATCAGATGGTCCGACCGAGTGCGCAATACCGAAGTTCTGAGACGAGCCAATGTTGGTGGCATTGAGGCCTATCTAATGCGTCGTCAGCTACGGTGGTGCGGTCATGTATCCCGGATGTCGGAGGAGAGAGTGGCGAAGCGCATCTTTTATTCTGAGCTAGAGGAGGGCAAGCGAAAGCATGGCGGACAACTCCTCAGATATAAAGATGTTCAGAAACGACACATGAAAAGATGCAACATTGAGCCCACTCAATGGGAGGGTCTGGCAGCACAGCGTCCCGAATGGCGCGGGATGGTTAAGAAGCAAGTCCGCGAGTTTGAGGAACAGCGTAAAGCAGACCTCGACGCTAAGCGCGATGAGCTGAAGGCCCGTCCACCCGTCGCCATTAACTATAATTATGTAAATGGCAAACTCACGTGTCCACTCTGTGCACGGGAGTTTACTGCCAAAATTGGCTACAATAGCCATCTCCGGGCGCATCAGCGCCGATCTGATTAGGAGTCAAAGTGGTCGCCATGGCCGAAATCGGTCGGAGAGATCATCATCATCACTTGTCAGACGTGGCGTTAACGACCGTAATTTTACGATCGTTAACACTCTGCCGACAAAGGCTTAAGGCGTTATATGTGTATGTAAAATACACACGTACACAAATCACGCCTGTATCCCTTGCGGGGTAGGTAGAGCGTTAGCCCTTTAGATGATTATCCTATTTTATTAGGCTCCCATTTGTAACTCTTAAAAATAATCAGCAAATTTTAACAGATTTTTGTCTTTTAAGTTCACCTTTTTACCTTTGGTTTTAAAAATAAAATTTTTACATGAAACTAATTGCGACTTTTCATATGAGCTCCGGAAGATACAATTAGTTTAAACAAGCCTACTCGACTAGTCTGTTTATCCTACTGCTAATTTCCTATACTGTGGCATAACCCTCGTTATATAGTATAAGTAAGTCAGTATGTAGGTTGTCTACAATCTCCAAATAACATTAGACCGTAGGTAGCGTCACCTACACAACAAAATAAACATATTTAATCTCTCTCTCTTTTCAAGTGGGACACCAAGTCGCCCAACGACCCAATGAGCCCTGTTGTCAGAATTTTTCGACCGCCTACTACAAGTAGCAGGCTTCTGACACGGTGGTTGTGTAACGACCGCCGTCCTAAGTAGTCATAGACATCAACCGTGACTTACGGCCGAAACACGGAACCATCTTTCTTACGGACAATCGGGTGGTTCAGCCAGACTGGGAACAAATTCACAAAGTGATAAATATCAACTTTGTGAGTGACCCACCGAGAATCGAACCCGGAACCTTCTGCGTCAAAGGCAGTCGCACTGCCACTGCGTTGTGGGGTTCAAAATATTTGTCATATTTTATGTCCAATGGGGAGAGTTATGCAGTTTCAGTAATTGGTTGAAACCTTAAAAAATTACCTTTACATATCTCATGCTCTGAAAGTAGGTCATTACTGACAAAAAACACGACCTGTAAGTTCAACTTACAGGCGAGGTTTTGAAACTAAGCCTGTAAGTAATTTTAAATATGGAACTAGAAAAAGAACCAATAGATTCGCGGCAATTAAAAAGTTAAAATAAATTCCTTCTTATTTTTAATAGGAGTTGCATCCAATTAGTTGTATACGATTTTAAATTTCGAACTGGCCGCTACGAATTGTGTTGCTTGAACGCAGGAATTATATTTTTAATCTGTATTTTTATAACCTCAATAAATGAGTTTGTCGAATTATTACTCAATATTACAATAACAAAAGTAAAAATAACTAATATCTCTACGATCAGAAAAATGTCTACTTTATGTTAGGATACTTTTCTCTCATATTAATTCAATATTTTTCAATCATAGAATAAAAAGTTTTGTGGTGCAATTTGAATACCAGACGATACAATTATAATTTATGGATCGTTTTTTGTATTTATCGCTTTTTTTTACTCACTTTTTATTCGATATGTAAAGCAGTATACGTACCACGGATGTAACATCAATAACAACCTCGGAAAGGTACCGCCCTCGCTCCGCTCGGGCGTTAAAAAACCTCGGTTGTTATTGATAGCTTACATACCTCAGTACGTAATCTACTATTTTATTTACGGACACACTGTATGCAATCCGAACACGGCAGAACATGCTTTCCGAAACACACACTTATTGGTGCAGAGAACTTTAACACATGTCAGAGTTTCAAAATCCATTCAACGGTTTATAGACTTTGACAGGTAGACCATGGTCTAATTATACATGCACGATTAATTACATAACAAGAGCGTAGGTGGCCAAGTGGTTAGGACACCGGTCTTACAATCGAGACACCCGAGTTCGATCCCCGCCATGTACCAATGTGTCTTTACTTACGTACATTTACTGACTGCTCACGGTGAAGGAAAAACATCGTGATGAAACCCACATTCAAATAAAATTTGAATTCAGATGATATTTGGATGTGACTTAAACTAGGATTCGGGCCAGGTTAGCTCAGGTCAAATGGCCGTCGCTCTGTGTAGAAACTTGGTTCCACGTCAAATCCTCTAGGTTAGGTAGCCGACCCCGACAGAGACGGGATAAGGCAAGGAGAGAAGAGTGATGATGATTAACTACATAACACATATCTTATTTTATCTTACGAATTAATCCTGAAGCATCCAATTTCCCGCAGGAAATTTTTTTCGTGATTTCAACTGTCTTATATATGCTAATCCAAGTCATTCTCTATCTGTGTGCCAAATTTCATGAAAATCGGTTCAGCAATTTTAGCGTGAAGGAGTAACAAACATACAAACTTTCGCATTCATAATATGAGTAGGACGTGAAAGTTTGTACATACATACATACATACATAAATCACGCCTATATCCCTGGCGGGGTAGGCAGAGCGTTAACGACCGTAAAATTACGGCTGTTATCGCCACGTCTGACAAATTTTTGAGGGATTTTTCAGATAAGTCGTGTATCACTATAGTGACAGGTTGTCAGCCTGTCGCCTAAAATTGCAATACACATGAAACCCTCGAGTCCCTTAGTCGGCTTCTACGACACCCACGGGAACGAAATGGGGTGATGCTATTCGAAACCGGCATCACACGGAAAGTTTGTACCTTTGTTTATTTGTTTGTTACTCCTTCTTTTGTTATTAAATACTTACTTTTGATACCAGTTTCTGAGTAACTGAAGTGAAACATAATATCTGTGAACATAGGTCATTACAAAGGGTGTTAGGAAAAGTACTGTGTTCCTTTTAAGGGATGAACCAGCCTATGAAACTAAACAACTTTCCCGTAGGAACATAGGTCAAAAAAAGGTAAGGGAAAAAACTTCGGACCTCCCATCCAAAATGTACAGAGCCGACCGAGTCGGGTTGTATGTGAGGTACAATTTTTTTTCCCAAAGATGATCAGTTTCATGGGCTGGTTCATTCCTTGAAAGGAACTTAGTACTTTTCCTAACATCATAATCATTTCAGCCGGAAGACGTCCACTGCTGAACATAGGCCTCCCCAAAGATTTCCAAAGTGAACGATTCTGCGCAACTTGCATCCACTGGCGTCCAGCGATCTTCACCAGGTCATCTGTCCACCTTGTGGCAGGCTGACCAACACTACGTCTTCCGACCCGTGGCCGCCAGAAGAGAACCTTTCTTCCCCATCGGTTATCGGTTCGTCGAGCTATGTGACTTACCAATTGCCATTTTAACTTGCTTATCCTGAGAGATGTCAGTTACTTTCGTTCTTCTACGGATTTCCTCATTTTTTAACACCCTGTATCGAATAGTTAATCGATTTGAACCTGTTCTTTTTTTGTAGTCGAGTAAAAAAGTACCGTGATACCTTAATAAAGTGATTAACGCGGAATGATTCGTGAGGTAAAAGTTATGCAAAGTAACCTTCGGCCTTTCGATATATTGTTCTTTCGAAATTATGCAGGCTGATTACTTATATGATGCAAGTTGTAAGTAGAGCAAAAGCAATAATGTGTATCATCTAAAACAAAGAAAAAAAGCAGTTTGCTTTAGATATTTCTTAAGCAAAGTAATGGTAAGGTAGGTCATATGGCTTATTCTTAAGAGTACACACACACAAATCACGCCTTTATCCCTTGCAGGGTAAGCAGAGCGCTAACGATCGTAAAATTACGGTGGTTATCGCCACGTCTGACAAGTATTGTGGGCCTTTTCAGATGATGATGTTCTTAAGAGTATTTTGTGTTACTACCTATTCGAATCATGTTTCCGTGCTTTGGAAGGCACGAAGCTGTCATTGCTTTCTGTACTACTTAACTTTGAAGCTGTTGATTACACAACCATGTCAGAGAGCTACTCTACGTAGTAGTCGGTGGTTGAAGTGCTCTGACACTGGGGTTCATCGGGTCGTTCGTCGTCTTGGTGTCCCACGTAGATGAAGGATAGTTTCCGGCATCCTTCACGATACAGTTTTTTTGACATATTCTCATATAAAAAACCGTGTATATCTGCCGTAGCATACGTCGCACAACGCGACGCATCAATTTGCGCATATTATAGGTTGTCATTTTGTTAAGTAGTGTCACTGAAATGAACCGCAAAATACAGGGTGTAAAAATATTACCTGCCAGTACTTTAAGAGGTGAACCAGTCCATGAAATTGAACAACTTTCCCAAAGTGTAAAAATACATACTTATATCTGGCCTTTATCCATTGCGGGGTAGGCAGACCGTGTTTACACGGCCGCTATCGCCGCGTGGACAAATATTAAGGGATTTTTTAGATGATTCATGTATCGCTGTAGTGACAGGTTGTCGCCTAACGTTGTACACGTGAAATCTTCAATGTTCTTACGACACTCGCGAGAAAGAATGGGGTGATGCTATTCTAAGATCATCACAGGGTAGATTTATATAAGATTACATAATATTAAGTACAAGTATTTTCAGAGTTTATTCTCACCATTAAACTGAACTTTAGGGACGTAAAAAATGATGCAATTCCGTTAATATTAACACAGTAACATTTCCTTGACTTCCTTGTTCACAAAATTACATCCGTTAAATTTGTTCCGAAAGGCTAGAAAAGACCAATCACAATTACTCTCAAAATTGCCGTGCTAAGGCCGGTGCGAATTGGGAACTATCAATTACTTTGTATTGTGCGTTTTATAATGTAAATAATCGTTACGCTCCTTTATTCAGTTGACCTTCTTCAATTTATTATTTAACCGTAGGATGAGTCACACATGCCTATTATATGCTATTATGTTTTTTTATTATACTTTCCGTATTGCCGATAATCGGTATTGACCTAACGGACTTTACTATGATCGAATTAAAATTGCCGTGTGATGCCGGCTGAGAATGGCATCACCCCATTTGTTTCAAATGGGTGTCGAGAGCTGACTAAGGGGCTCGAGGGTTTCATTGTGTATTGCAATTTTAGGCGACAGGCTGACAACCTGTCACTATAGTGATACACAAATTATATCAAACGGTCCTCTACATTTGTCAGACGTGGCGATAGCGACCGTATTTTCACTACGTATATATATATATATATATATGTAGGTATATTTCCGTATTTTCACGGCCGTTAACGCTCTGCCTACCCCGTAAGGCGTGATGGATATATATATATGTATGTATACGATAATTATTCATTAAAATATAAACTTAATTAGAACATACTACAAGATAATACGAAAAAAGCTATGACGGCAAACTTTTCCCTAAATTCCTGTATCTTATTAGATAACATACAAACGCCATCACCACTTCTGACAAATATTGAGGGCCGTCGCTTCAGAAAAAATGTGTACCACTATAGTAACAGGTTGTCAGCCGGGCGACTTTTTTGTAATACATATGAAACCTTCGAGTCACTTCGTCACCTTTTAGGACACAAGCGGGAAAGAAATGTGGTGATGCTATTCCAAGCCGGCTTCACACGGCAATAAATAAATGCCGAATGCGGGGTAGGCAGAGCGTTAACGGCCGTAAGAATACGGTCGCTATCGCCACGTCTGACATTTTTTAAGAATCATTTTCCAAGGTTGTTTCAGAAAACATGTGTATCACTGTAGTGACAGGTTGTCAGCCGGTCGCCTAAAAATTATAATACACTAATACTCTCGAGTCCCTTAGTGGCCTCTCACGACACCCTCGGGAAGGATGTGGGGTGATGCTATTCTAAGCCGGCATCACACGGCACAAAAAAAACTACACGCATATTATTATCTACACTCATATTAGAGTTATCATTGATCATCAACATTCGTGCAATTACAACAAATTTATATGTAAATTAGAAGTATTTTCATTATTTTTTTTTGGTCTGCAATTAGTAGTATGATATTACGATGTTGTAGACCTTAGGCAGAGGTCAGGATTAAATTTTTGACCTAGACAAGCCTAGTCAGACACCTACAGCTATCTACTTATAGATACCTGATTTATGTACCTACCTACCTAGAGATAAAAAAATACTGATCATGTTTCAAAAATTAATACCTATCATTATCAACTAGGTACTATGACAAGTGATGCCGGCTTAGAATAGAATCACCACATTTCTTTCCCGTCGGTGTCGTAGAAGCCGACTAAGGGATTTGAGAGTTTCATGTGTATTGCAATTTTAGGCGACAGGCTAACAACCTGTCACTAGCACTGTAGTGATAAGTTATCAGCCTGTCGCCTAAAGTTGAAAAAGGCATACACGAAACCTTCGAGTCGGAAGAAAGGAATGCGGTGATGCTATTCTAATCTAGCAACACAGGGCAATACAGGATGTAAATAAAATAGCTGCAAATATTTTAAGGGGTCAACCAGGCCATGAAACTGAACAACTCTCCCAAAGAAACATAGGTCGAAATATGAAAAAAAAAAATTTTGATCCTCCCATACAAAATTACCGCATGACCAATACAATTTGTATGGGTGATCCAAAATTCTTTTCATATTTCGACCTATGTTTTTTGGGAAAGTTTATCAGTTTCATGAGCTGGTTCAACCCTTAAAATCCCGACCTTAAACCCGACCGATGTGGCGCAGTGGTAGTGCGACTGCCTTAGACGCAGAAGGTTCCGAGTTCGATTCTCGGTGGGTCACTCACAAAGTATTTATCACTTTGTGAATTTGTTCCCAGTCTGGTTAGGACATTGCGGGCTGAACCACCCGATTGTCCGTAAGTAAGATGGTTCCGTGTTTCGGATGGCACGTTAAGCCGTAGGTCCCGGTTGCTGTCTATGATCACTTAGACGGCGGTCGTTACACAACCATGTCAGAAGCCTGCTACTTGTAGAAGGCGGTTGAAAAATTCTGACACTAGGGTACATCAGGTCGTTGGACGACTCGGTGTCCCACACGAAAAAAAAAAAAAAAAAAAAAAAAAAAAAAAAAAAAACCCTTAAAATATTTGCAGCAATTTTTTTTACACCTTATATATCGGTAGTTTTTACGACTTTGTACTTATATGCCGTGTGATGCCGGCTTAGAATAGCATCACCCCACCTCCTTCCCGCGGGTGTCGTATGAGGCGACTAAGGGACTCGAGAGTATTGGTGTATTACAATTTTTAGGCGACAGGCTGACAACCTGTCACTATAGTGATACACATGTTTTCTGAAACAACCTTGGAAAACAATCCTCAAAAATGTCAGACGTGGCAATAGCGACCGTATTTTAACGGTCGTTATTGCTCTGCCTACCCCGCAAGGCATAAAGGCGTGATATGTGTATGTATGTATGTATGTATGTTGTACTTAAAGCGATACGCCTTCTAACGAAAAGGCAACAATAGTTAACAATTATTGTAACCTACACATAATTTGTTATGAGACGTTTAGGTCAAGGTGGTCCAAATAGATTTTTACTAATATACAAGGTGATATAAAAACGATGAATTTTTGAAAACTGAGGCGGTCAGTCAGATCCATACTAGTAATGTCAATCCCCATACTAAAACCGGTCATCCGCTCTCAACGCAGCGCTATCGCAGTGTCGTCCGTCGAGTGCGGTTTTAGTATGGGGAGTGACGTTTTTAGTATGAATCTGACAGACCGCTGCGATATTTTAGCGTGCTTGACGCGTGTGCGATACGCCTTAAGTTACTAAAATATCAGTAACATAGAACATTTGAATATGAAATGGAAGGTATTCCGTGAAAGTTGTCATATCTTAGGCTTTTGCCCTGCAGTGGGACGCATCTGGCTGATAATAATAAAATAATAAAAATAATTATTTTATCCATTTTTATCATCATTGGCCTCTTACGTCTGTGACAGACGATTTATACAGTGTCTGAGGCAAGACTTTTTATCTGCATAACGAGGATGATTTTTTCTCGCCACAGACACTGCGTTGCCTGGGACTCAATCTATCTATATCTATAATATAAAATATCAAACAAACAAATACAGGGGAAAAAAAAATTAACTGCAAATATTTTAAGGGGTGAACCAGCCCATGAAACTAAACAACTTTCCCCAACGAACATAGATCGGAATATGAAAAAAAATGCAGGTAATATTTTTACACCTTATATATCAAACAAACACCTCGTATGACCGGAAGATGTAAAAAAACGAACTCATCAAGTGGCAAATGCCGTAGGGCACATTTTGACCCCAAGGTCGATGGTAATATCCGCCAAGTGCGATTTATAGTGCGTCTGCGCAATGTGGCCTTTTCTAATTAAAAAAAATCAGTTTTGAAGTTTCGCGGTCACAAAAAACCTTCTTAACTAACAACTCCATCTATTCTTCTTCTCATCGTGTCGATGGCAAATTTAGATTGTATGTGCCCAAAATTCAGCCACAGCATTTTCTGTGGCCTTCATGAGGTCATCAAGCGTACAGGTATTGGGGCACGCGGAGCAGGACAGGAGATGTTCCATGGTCTGTGGAGTTACACCGCAGTTACATCTATTGAGGGGTTAAAACCAAAGAAAAATATAGTAAGCTCGGTCCACCAGGTATAACTTTACTATTACTACATAGTATAAAGCAAAGTCGCTTTTCGCGTCTCTCTGTATGTATAATCGCTTAATATCTTTGAAACTACACAACGGATTTTGATGCAGGTTTTTTAAATAGGTAGGTAGAGTAATACAAAAAGAAGGTTTTTATGCATAAAACTTGCCGCGAAAATCCTTGTTCCCACGGGAAAATGAGTTGCAGCGGGCGCAGCCGCTGGAGCAGGCCGCTAGTACTTTATAAAATTTAGCTTGATACCTGTGATGTCTGTCAAATGCTATGACATAAGGCCCATTTTCCTTTGTTTCCTCTTTTAGAACAGATCTGTCAAACGTCATAGATATCAAGTTATATTTTATAAACTACTGGCGGCCCGTCCACTAATGGCTGGCACTGTAGCGCATTTTTCCGAAGGATTTAGGCGGATCGCACACTTGACGCACGACGGAGCGCAAAAATTTATGTAACCCCCATCACCATACTATAACCGCTCAACCGCTGTTGACGCAGTGCTATTGCAGTTTTATCTGTTGAGTGCGGTTTTAGTATGGGGAGTGACGTTTCTAGTATGGATCTGACAGACCGCTGCGATATTTTTGCGCTCCGTCGTGCGTCAAGTGCGCGATCAACCTTAGATGATTTTGCGGAAATTGTTATGCATAAAAGCCTTCTTCTTGAATCATTATATCTATTTAAAAAAACTGCATCAAAATCCGTTGTGCAGTTTTAATAATTTAAGCAAAGATACATACATGCAGACGCGAAAACCGACTTTGCTTTATACTATATAGTGATAGTAGGAATTTAAAACGTCCGGTACTTCAATCAGTTAAAAAAAAACTTGTTAAGATTAAGACGAATCACGTAGTTACCCGTAGTTACCATGGCAACGAAAAAAATGCAGTTCCTATAAAACAACATTTAATTCATGGTCACACTTCAGGAAGTTATTAAAAAAGAATACTATTCTCCCTTATAGGTTAAAAGAAATAATAATGGGGTTTAAAACTAAAAAAAAACTATTTATTAATCGGAAATTGATAAGGTTCAAGAAAGTTCAACGCGTCAGGTGTTTTAGGGTTCCGCATTGTAAAAAGCCATATTATAAGCTTGAGTTAAAAAACGTATGAAATTAAATTTGGTACTGGACAAGTTTACAGGGCGGATCGCCCACTTAATGCACAACGGACCGCTAAAATATCGCAGTGGTCTGTCAGATTCATTCTAGAAATGTCAATCCCCATACTAAAACTGCTCCACCGCACTCGACGCAGCGCTATTGCAACGTCGTCCGTGGAGTGCAGTTCGGAGTGACATTTCTAGTATGAATCTGACCGCTGCGATATTTAAGCGGTCCGTTGTGCGTTAATTGTGCGATCCGCCGTAATTAATAAACTACGAAAGTTATATTAGAAAGACAATAGTCTGAAAAATACTCCTAACCTCATTCTTCGTTCTTTAAGATATTGATGATTAGAAGTTTCAAACAGGAAATCAAAATAAGTTATTCTTTTGACATACATACATACACACATATATCACGCCTTTATCCCTTGCGGGGTAGGCAGAGCGATAGTGGCCGTAAGAATACAGCCACTATCGCCACGTCTGACATTTTTGAGGTTTGTTTTCCAAGGTTGTTTCAGAAAACATGTGTATCGCTATAGTGACCGGTTGTCAGCCTGTCGCCTAAAAATTGTAATACACTAATACTCTCGAGTTCGTTAGTCGCCTCTTACGACACCCGCGGGAAGGATGTGGGGTGATGCTATTCTAAGCCGGCATCACACGGCATATTCTTTTGACGTCATTCAAAATAAAAGATGTAACATCATATTATTAAAATGACGTTGTCGTGAGATGCGGGCTTAGAATAGCATCACCCCATTTCTACCCGCGGGTGTTGTAAAAGGCAACTAAGGCACTCGAGGGTTTCATGTGTACGTAGTCGGTCCCAAAGTTCTGTCATATATGAATATACTGATAAAATAAAAAGTACCAATCCGTTTTTAAAAATTTATATATCAATTAAAAATACAATTATCGAAGAATCAAGAAGTCCGCCTTTTCGCAAAAATGAACCTCAGTTGGCCCATAATAGGAGACTCCTAACCAGACCATGACTGAAGAGGGATGATGCCCATGTTGCACCCGCGGAACTTTGTTTCCTGCTTCTTCAGAGCTGGTAGCGTACACTCTATCGTTTTGTTTATTATACTTTTCTTCTATATCAAAAATTTTTTCGTCTGTAAAAAGTATATCGCGGTGCCGGTTTTTCGCGTACCGTTTTAACAACACCCGGGATCTTTTGAGTCTAATTTCTTTTAAACGGGCATTAAGTAAGTGCCCACTTTTTTTTTGTATGCTCGCAGCTTAAGGTCTTCGTTTAAAACCTTTTTGACTGTTTTTCTACTAACCTTCATCTGCAAAGCCATAAGTTTCTGTTTTCAGACAGGATTTCTTCGTATGCGCTCCTTGATTGCTTTGATCACTGCTGGTGTTCTTGCGGAGCGAGGCCGGCCAGTTCTTTTCTTGTCCTCAACACTAGAGACTTCAGTGTACCTACTTATAGTACGATACACAAACCTAAGCGTTATTTTCAATTTTTTGAGCAACTTGAAAATGGTACTCGGCGAGTGCCCACAGCGATGCAACGCCAAAACTGCTATTCGGTTTTCTTTCAAAGTCCACTCCATCGTGAAAAATCGCGCCAAATGATTATTTATTGTTTTATAATAATTGTCAAACATTCAAAAACGTAATGCAATAAAACTTTTCCAAATTCGTGTTCTAAATTCAAAAATAATATGCCAGTGACAGAACTTTGGGACCGACTACGTATTACAATTTTAGGAGACAAGCCACCTTTCACTATAGTGAGACACGGATCACCTGAAAAGGCCCTCAATTACTTGTCAGACGTGGCTATAACGCCCGTAAGTTTACGATCGTTAACACTCTGCCTACCCCACATGGAATAAAGGCGTGATTTATATATGTATGTAAAATGACGTTGTGGTCATCTTAATTTAAAAGTAGCACATCTGACTTGTCATCCAAATACCCAGTTGATGATCTCTTTCGCTTTTTCATACACAAAAAAGTCCTTTTGTATCTTAGTTATGTAATTTCTATGACCTTAATAAAAGGATCATTATGTTATTATTGCTTAAAAACCACGTACCTGATTTGTATTTTGATTGTCAAAAAAGATAAAACGCTGCCAGATCCAAATTTGCAATTACTTTGTGCAGATATGGTGTGTTTGATGTTTTATTAAATTTTTTGGGTATGATTCCCTTTTGAAACATGCTTTTGCTTTGCGTGCTGTGTGATGCCGGCTATGCCGTGTGATGCCGGCTTAGAATAGCATCACCCCGCATCGTTCCCGCGGGTGTCGTAAGAAGCGGCTAAGGGACTCGTGAGTATTGGTGTATTACAGTTTTTAGGCGACAGGCTGACAACCTGTCACTATAGTGATACACATGTTTTCTGAAACACCCTTTGAAAACAGTACTCAAAAATGTCAGACGTGGCGATAGCGACCATATTCTTATGGCTGTTAACGCTCTGCCTACCCCGCAAGGGATAAAGGCGTGATATATGAATGTATGTATGTATGTAATTTCCTTTAGAAACATGCTTTTGCTTTGCTTTTGCGACATGGTTATCTAACGACCACCACTGTCCTGAAATAGTAAATACAAAAACCAAATAGGTTCAGAACCCTTTTATTTATTGTTTAATTTACTCTTTACCGCTTTTTTCGTTGAGGTCATAACTTGATCCTATAAATCCGATGTCAACTGACATCTGAATACAGAATGATCAATGTATAAGGACTGTAGATAGCACCTCAATCTACCCATTTAAGGCGCATCGTACACTTAACGCAGGACGGACCGCTAAAATATCGCAGCGGTCTGTCAGATCCATACTACAAACGTCAGTCCCCGTACTAAAACCGCACTAGACGGACGACGCTGCGATAGCGCTGCGTCCATAGCCATAAAATGAAGTTTATTAACCATTTAAATGAATTTTTTTTTTTTTTTTTTTTTTTTTTTAAATAGCGGTTGAGCGGTTTTAGTATGGGGATAGACATTTCTAGTATGGATCTGACAGGACGCTGCGATATTTTTGCGGTCCGTCGTGCGTTAAGTGTGCGATCCACCTAAGGGTTCGACTAATACTGGTTGTTCTTACTAGATATATGAAGAGTCAGAAAAAGCTGGTCCCTTACCTTCTTATCTTAATTAGCCTGCATCATCCCACTTAGATAAAGTTTTAAGTGATGAAACTGAACAACTTTTCCCTAGAAACATAGATCGAAATATGAGACAATTTTTTGGACATCTCATACAACTTGACTTGGTCGGTCGGTAATTTGTATCACTTATACATATATTCGTTCTGAAGAGTACTTCAAGTGTCTCGTTATTTTAAGAAAATATAGATGGCGCTCAACGAGATACTTGGTATCACTATGGTGTTAAAAAAGTTCCTGCCTAGCTAAAACAATTGAGTTTATTGTTTACAAAAAGAGAACGTTTAGGAGTCATCAAAAAATTACAAAATTAACTCAAAAACTGCTCAGTATAGTCACGACTTGTGAAGCAAGCGCCTCTGCAGTCATTTAGGCGGTTTACACACGCGCCTGACGCTTCGCACGATTTTGCGACTTTTACCGTATTCGTAGACGAACCAAGGTAACCGAAATACCTAGATTATCAATGTACCCTAGCCTAAGTTTTGTTCAAACTCATGTATCTAGTATATAAGCCATTGTTCGTTTACAATAAATGATTTTATTATTATTATTATGTTGGTATTCTTTTCGAATCGCGGGCCCACAGGGACCCGCTCCTTTATTATTATTATTAGGTATTATTACCTAGCTGAGAGTCAGTCAGTAAGCTGAAGTGGCAATGGGCAGGCCACATTGCTCGAAGGACTGATAGCCGGTGGAGCGGGAGAGTTCTCAGGTGGAAACCACTTACAGGTGCAGCATAAGACGGCCTCCGAGATGGACAGACGATCTGGGCCCTAAGTCTGCTAAATGGAAATCGTTTCAATTTGATGTCGATTGGATCTTAGTTGGATGATTTCGGTCAGTTCGTAGTCTGCTAGCAGTTTGAAGTACAGAAAAATCACCATGGAAATTGAATGACAGTTGAGTTTCGATGGCGTTACAATGACAAAAATAGCAGACTTGGGGCCCTGGTCAAGTCCGCGGGGAAATGCTGGATGCAGGCCGCTTCTAATCGAACAAGGTGGAAATCTTTAAGCATATTTGGCAGTGGACGTCCTATGGTTGATACAGTATGTGGCTTGTGATGAAAGCAGTTCACAATATTAGGTTGTAGAAAAACTCTTACAACAAGATTCATCAGGTCGTTGGGCGTCTCGGTATCTACACGAAAGAAGAAGACTCATCGCATCAAATTGTTACTAACTGTCATCTATATCTGTAGCTGTCAATAATTCGTGAAACGTTTGTCAGAAACTGCAATGTCATGAGGCACGTCTGTGATCCGCCTTAAGCAACCAACTAATGAAGCTTTAGTCATTTGCCTTAGATGTTGCAGTGCAAGTGTGCATTCGGGTGTTTTGTGAAACGTCCGGTGTTGAGAAATAATGCATTAGCTTTTTTGGCCTTTGGCGCATCGCACTCTGAACGCACGACGAACCACTAAAATATCGCAGCGGTCTATCCATATCCATACTAGTCACTCCCCAATACTCCCCATACTAAAACCGCACTCGACGGACGACGCTGCGATAGCGCTGCGTGAGCAGCGGTAGAGCGGTTTTAGTATGGGGATTGACATTTCTAGTATGGATCTGATAGAACGCTGCGATATTTTAGCGGGCCGTCGTGCGTTAAATGTGTGACCCACCATACTGTGCGCATCATAAAAGGGTTGATATGTGTATTTATGTATGTATTGGATCTAGTAGCAAAGTTTTCAGTACTCCGTCCTACCTTAAACCCAGCATCATCATCATCATTGGCCTCATACGTCTGTGACAGAACGACTTCAGTCTCAGTGAGGCATGTTTTGTATCCGCATTGCGCGGATGAAGTCAAACAATATCATTTACCTAGTGAAGACATTGATATTATAATAAAATACCTCAAAAAAATTATATATATGAAGTTCCGCATATTATGAAGTCAAACAAACCCAGCAAAGTCAAATTTTGCCTAAAATTTTCACTTCACCTGCAACACAACTGTAATTTTCCCATTGGCTTCCGTAAACCGCATTATTGCAACTATGTAGTTATTATTTATTACGATAGTGAGAAATGATCTTTATTTACCACCTGAGACAAGAAGACGAGTAAAGTGTGCAAGGACCTTTTCGTATAAGGTCACATTTTAATTAACTACAAAATACAGGGTGTAAAAAAATTTGCAAATATTATAAGGGGTGAACCAGCCCATGAAACTGGAAAACTTTCCCCAAGAATCATAGGTCGAAATATGAAAGAAATTGAATAATATTTTTACACCTTATATTTTAGAGTGTGTTCTACTCATTGCCATTTGATGCCGGCTTTGAATAGCATCACCCCATTTCTTCCCGCGAGTGTTGTAAACGGCGACTAAGGGAGTCGAGGGTTTGTGTGTGTTACAATTTTAGGCGACAGGCTGACAGCCTGTCACTACAGTGATACATGAATCATCTGAAAGCATCTGAGATAGAATTGGAGTGATGCTACTCTACGCTGGCACCGTACAAACGGTATTCATTCGGACTACTTGAAGTTTGCGTTAACATAGGGCGGATCGCACACTTAACGTACGACGGAGCGCTAACACATCGCAGCGGTCTGTCGGATCCATACTAGAAAATGTCAATCCCCATACTAAAATCGCTCAACCACTATAGACGCTATCGCAGCGTCGTCCGTCGAGTGCGGTTTTGGTATGGGGAGTGACGTTTCGACTATGAATCTGACAGACCGCTACGATGTTTTAGCGCGCCGTCGTGCGTTAAGTGTGTGATCCGCCTCGTGAAGAATCATCAGAATGTGAGAATAGGTGATTAGGAGTGAAGTTATTTGTTATACATACATACATATATCACGCCTTTATCCCTTGCGGGGTAGGCAGAGCGTTAACAGCCGTAAGAATACGGTCGCTATCGCCACGTCTGACATTTTTCAGTATTGTTTTCTAAGGTTGTTTCGGAAAACATGTGTATCACTATAGTGACAGGTTGTCAGCCTGTCGCCTAAAAATTGTAATACACCAATACTCTCGAGTCCCTTAGTCGCCTCTTACGACACCCACGGGAAGGATGTGGGGTGATGCTATTCTAAGCCGGCATCACACGGCATATATTTATTATAACGATGTGATAAACAGTACCTTAAGGACTTTTTTTTATTGAATACATTTGCTTACATTCCATTCCCTTAGAATCCTTAGAATTACTTAATGACAGATGACTTAAAGGTGAATCGCACACATACCGGACCTATTGGGGTTTTATATAAGGTGTAAAAATATTAGCTGCAAATATTTTAAGGGGTGAACCAGCCCATGAAACCGAACAACTTTCCCCAAGAAACATAGGTCGAAATATGAAAAAAATATTTTTGACCTCCCATACAGTCGACTCGGCCGGCTGCTACTTTTTATCGCAGGTCCTTTTTTGTTTTTCATAATTCGACCTATGTTCTTTGGGAAAAAATGTTCAGTTTCATGGGCTGGTTCACCCCATAAAATATTTGCAACTAATATTTTTACACCTAATTCATGTGACAATAATGACAGCCGTAATCTGATCCGGCTACGGTTGCCGGACATCCGGTTGTTTTTATTGGGTTCACATTATCACATCACATCAGCCTATAGCAGTCCACTGCTGGACATAGGCCTCCCCCAGGGTACGCCACAATGAACGATCTCCCGCTTTCGCCATCCAGTCGCTACCAGCCACTCTCTGTAAGTCATCGGTCCATCTGGCCGGAAGGCGTCCAACGTTACGTGAACATTTTCGTCGAAAAAAGCAATGCATAGGCCTCTTTTACACTCAACGTCCAACGCAGCGCAAAAATAACTCGGCGCTAACGGATCCGTCTGTCAAACCCATATTAGAAACGTCACTCCCCATACAAAAACCGCTCTCGACGGATGTCCCAACGCACAACCGCTGCTTTGCTTGTCGTGCCAAACGACGACATTTTGCATGACATTTTGATCGTGCGTCGTTCCCTGTCACTGAGTTGGTTCAGCATTTATCGTCCGTTTGACGGACATCTGAAATGAGCTGCGTTGGACGTTGAAATGGGCCCGGATTCTGGATTACCGAAAAGTTTGCCTGTGCGTGTGGAAACTGCCTGAGGAATCTTTGACTGATGACTTAAATGGACAGCATGACGATCGAGGATTACATTAGCATCCATTTTTAGCAGTTCGGTAGATAATTACTTAGTGAACGTTTTTTATCCTTAAACTTTGAGGGACGTCGTTAGTGAGATGATAATATTTCTGTGTAGAACGAAAAATTATAATGGCAATAAAACTCTATACTTTAAAAAACGGTTGTCTGTAAAATCGGTCTATTGACGATATTTGAACGTGAGTGTCGGTGGCCAAGTGGTTAGGACACCGGTCTTACAATCGTCAGATCCGAGTTCAATCCCCGTTATGTACCAATCTGTTTTTACTCACGTAGGTACCGACTGCTCGTACGGTGAAGGAAGAACATCGTGATGAGACCCACATTCAAATAAAATTTGAATTCAGATGATATTTGAATGTGACTTAACCTAGGATTCGGTTCAGGTTGCAGAGGTCAGATGGCAGTCGCTCTGTGTACAACTTGGTTCCACGTCAAATCCCCTAGGTTAGGTAGCCGACTTCGACAGAGAAACAGGATGGAATGAATCAAGATTTATTTACCTAAGATATTACTTGCCAGCCAACATTGGTAGGTCTATCCTTTATATGCCATAATAAATATATTTTATTTATAATAGTTTATCATCTTTTATATATTAGTCTAGTAGGTATTGGTCATATATATGTATGTATTGTTATGTAGAAAGGTATAAGTAGTTAATGCATGTTTAGTAATGCACTATCCCGCTCTTTTTAACGCACTATCTTAACACCCAAAGGCTGCCTGGCAGAGATTGCTACAATAGCAATAAGGCCGCCTTATTGTACTTTGTTCTCCTTTTTTGTTACTACTGTTACGCATTTTTTTTAAATGTGCAATAAAGAATTTATTATTATTATTTTTAGATCTTAACTACCTGATATAATAACTACGTATATATTACTTAACATCAGCACCAACTGTTTAATTATTTCCCATAAGGATGCATGATTAATTACTGCTTCATCATAAACAGGTGTTATAATAAATGCGTACAATGTCGACCATGTGTAGTATTTTCCTGTCTTATAATAAACCGTGTGATGCCGGCTTAGAATAGCATCACCACATTTTTTTACTTTTTGCATCGTAAGAGGCGAAAGGGAAAGGGACCTAGAATGATGCGCTATTATTGATTATACTATAGTATCTATCAACCTGCAAGGTTAAACTTATGGCAATCTTATTTTTAGTCTTTCATTTTTTAGATTAATAAATACATATATCACGCCATTATCCCTTGCGGGGTAGGCAGAGCGTTAACGATCGTAAGAATACGGTCGCTATCGCCACGTCTGACATTTTTGAGGATTGTTTTCCAAGTTGTTTTAGAAAACATGTGTATCACTGTAGTGACAGGTTGACAGACTGTCGCCTAAAAATTGTAATACACCAATACTCTCGAATCCCTTAGTTGCCTCTTACGACACCCACGGGAAGGATGTGGGGTGATGCTATTCTAAGCCGGCATCACACGGCACCGTGTGTAGTATTGTGTAGTATTTTCCTGTCTTATAATAAACCGTTTGAGGCTGAGAATAGCATCGCCTCATATATTTCTCGCGAAGAGACGACTGAGGGACTTGAGAGTTTTATGTGTATTACAACTTTAGGCGACAGGCTGACCACCTGTCACTACAGCGAATGAATCATCTGAAATGAGCCTCAATACTTATGTGTCAGACGTGGTGCTAGCGAACGTATTTTTTATAAGTTAGCACTCTGGCTACCCCGCAAGGGATAAAGCGTGATAATGTGATTGCGTGCATATGTATGTAGCGACCTTTTTAGGCGCTAAACTTTTTACTATAATATTAGTTAGAAAACTATATAAATTATTTTTTGGAGATACCAGAAGCTGGGCTTCTTTTGTTGCATCCGTCAATGAAAGACGTAATTTTCAATTGCAAATTTTTATTTTATATTTTCTCGAGTCTTCAGTGCTTATTTTTGATAGTAATTTAATCAATGAAGTGCCCGTATTGCAAACATTGAATGAAGAATTGAAGTTGAAGATTTTTCACCACATTTCCGGATGGTATCAAGAGGAGCCCTTCAGATCCTGTAGATGACACTATCACCCTACAGGAGTCACCGTCCAGCGCTGGAATCTTTTCTCACTGACACTGGCAGAATTACCCTAGATAGGGTAGAAGTCCATATAATTAAATAATAAATAAATACCAGAAGCGGTATCGATATTTATTTCTGTCGTTTCGCGCGCATCGACCGAACAGAGTTGCACCGATCGTTGACGTACCGACCCGGTATCGTCGATAAATAGTTTTGGGAATGCCGAATACCGTAATGTCGGTATTGCACCAATACATTAGGTATCTAAAACTATTTACGGTTTATAACGCCTACCTCTCGTTCACGCTATATTGGTGACACCGACGTGATTTTCGTCGAGTTTAAGGATATATTGTTGGATTTTTATGTAAAAACTTGGTTCCACGTCAAATCCCCTAGCTTAAATGTACCTACCTATAATAAACAGCATATCTTAGTATAAAACCAAGCAGCGGATTTAGATGCGTATTATTATAGATAGTACACTATCCATACTCTATAAGGTGTAAAAATATTAGCTGCAAATATTTTAAGGGGTGAATCGGTCCATGAAACTGAACAACTTTCCCCATGAAACATGGGTCGAAATGTGAGAATTTTTTTTGGTCTTTTCATTGACTTGGTTCTTCTTCTTCGTGTCAATGGCCGAACTATATGTTATCCTGCCAGTACTTTGTCGGTAGAAAATTTTGTATGGGAGGTCCAATCTTCTTTTCATATTTCGACATGTTCCTTGGGGAAAGTTTTTCAGCCTCATGGGCTGGTTCGCCCTTTAAAATATTTGCAGTTTTTTTTTAAACCATGTATAAAATGTAAGTACCTATCATCGAGGTAATATGTACTAAAGTACTGGAGTAGCTATTCCCAATGAAAGCATTGCGCGCGACCTTGCGGCGGGTTACAAAAAGTGAAGTTGCGGTGCCTCCTCTAGTACGCTAGTACATATTACCTCGATGGTACCTATATTTACTTACACCATTTTAACGTAAGTTTTATCGTGTATACCTAATGATAAATGCGTTGATGAAAACACCATACAAATAGTAATTTACCTAGTTTCCAATACTCTCTTGCTCAAGTGAAAATAACATACCATCAATAACAAGTGTTTCAAAAAAGGTTATGGTGTAAAAGCTCATTCGCTTGGATAGTCTCGCGACCAGCGTAACTTGTCCTCATTGCTCTATAGAAGCACGTACGAACGCGTGGTGACAGTTACGCTGGTCGTGACACTATGTAAGCGAATGAAGTACATCTTTATTGCAATTGGTACATACAGGTTAAGTGTTAAGACTTATTGTCTACCTATCACGTTTTTTTTTATTCATACAGACACTCACGTATCACGCCTTGTTGGTAAAAAAATGGGGTGATGCTATGCCGGCTTTACGGAATTCTAAGCATAACACGGCAATCTAAGTCGGCATCACAAAGAATTCTAAGCCGGCCTTAAACGGCATCCAAACCGGCATCACACAGCATCTAAACCGGCATCACACGGCATCTATTAATAACAAAACACAAAATGCCACAATATGTCCGTTTACTACTACCACACTACTACAGCAGCCACAACAGTCCACTGCTGGACATGGGCCTCCCCCATTTGGGGGGTATATGCCTTACTCACCACGCTTAACAGACGGATTGGCGAGCGCAGTTCACTATGTGGTATTCCCAGGAAACTACTCCCAGGATTCATCCCTTAAAGTATGATTATAGGCCATATTTGACAGCTGTCAAACCTATACTTAAGGACCTGTCAACAAACGAAAATAGACTTTATGTCATAGCATTAACATGCTTTTGACATCTGTCAAATATAGCATATTCCAACGGTCATGCTTTAGTGGCATTTTACGACAACCACGGGAATAAATAGGGTGATGCTATTCTAAGCTGGCACAACATGGCATGTTTACTATAATGTCATTGAATCTGACATGTCTGATTTAAGTCAATCACTATTGCAAAAAAACGCCATTGTTGTGTCAAGTGTAAAAAATAAAATAGAGTTCTCCGTAAATGTTGTTGTAAATGTCAAAATCGAATTCGAACCGATTCCCACCGCACGGTGAATCGGTGGATCGCACACACGTCTCAATCCGATCCGTTCTTTCCAGAACAACTCCAGAGCCTAGTCTTGCTAAGTTTTATATCAACATTTTATACTACTCTATGGTTGTATGGTTGTACTCAAATGGACTTCGCAATAAAACATGCGTATTGAGGAGTTTTCAGTTTAATTTCTGTAGTTTTGGACACATTTCGACAACAGCGGCTATAATATTCATTTACCCTACAGTCCACCGTTCTCCACCTGGCATCGAAACAGGCTGGTTGTTTGAAAAAACTCAATTACGTAATTTACGGGTGTGCCCGCGACAGGCGTAGTTTTGATGGGCCTGGGGCCAAAACGTAGAATCCAACACAAAAAAAAAACGCACGTTGTAATATATTGCGTTGGAATATATTGTGGATTCTGAGAGCCATTCGGTCGTTGGACGACTCAGTGTTCCACACGAAAAAGAAAGAAGTGAACGCTACTAAAATTGGTTTCTAAAACTATCACTCTCTTTTAGTATGGAACACTGAATCGTCCAACGACCCAATTAACGAATATATAATCGGTGCTTACGTCACTCGAGGGGGTAAGAATAGAATTGGGCTAGCAAAATCACACGACCTTTATGTATGAGGTTTCACATATCCCTTTCGTTAATACCAGGTCTGTAAAACGCCGGAAAACGACGCGGCGCGTGTGGGAGCCACGTTTGCCCTTCGAACAGAAATTCCGAAAATGCCTCGCGATGAGAATCAAACCTGTGACCTCTATGTGAGCTGCCTATTACTCATCAGCTATTGTTAACTTGTAGAGAATGTGGGTTCTATCTAAGTGGGTGGATATTTAGTACGTACTTATTGATATTTGTACAAATTATTCATCTCTAGTAAGCCGTGTGATGCCGGCTTAGAATAGCATCACCGCACATCCTTCCCGCGGGTGTCGTAAGAGGCAACTGAGGAGGCAACTGAGGGACTCGAGAGTATTGGTGTATTACAAGTTTAGGCGACAGGCTTACAACCTGTCACTATAGTAATACACATGTTTTCTGAAACAACCTTGGAAAACCATCCTCAAAAATGTCAGACGTGGCGATAGCGACCGTATTCCTAGTACGGCCGTTATTGCTTTGCCTACCCCGCAAGGGATAAAGCGTGATTTATGTATGTATGTATGTATAAAGTGACTAATGACAATACATACTACATACATATATACATATTTTCGCGATTGGCGTTTCTTTTGCGACTGCTTCAATAACCCCTTTTCACACTAACGCACAACGCAGCGCTAAAATAACGCATCCGTAACGCAGCGGTCCGTCAGATCCATACTAAAAGCGTCAATAGGTACTATTTAGGTTTTAGTATGGGAATTGACGTTTCTAGTATGGAACTGACAGTCCACTGCGTTATTTTAGCGCTTCGTTATGTGTTAAGTATGAAAGAGGTCTTATTGTGGTTATTTGTCAAAATTATCGTTAGCGTTGATGGAAGCTTGAATATTAAGATGAAATATAGAGTTCTTAAAATGATAGACGGTTTTAGGGTACCTTTGGCAATGACCTATCACGGAAAATAAATAGGCTAAAACCACCACCACCTGATTGTCCGTAAGTAAGATGGTTCCGTGTTTCGGATGGCACGCCAATCAAAATCAATAAAAATGCAATCAATGCATCGCTATCGCAGCGTCGTCCGTCAAGTACAGTTTTAGTATGGGGAGTGACGTTTCTAGTATGGATCTGACAAACCGCTGCGATATTTTAGCGGTCCGTTGTGCGTTAAGTGTGCGATGCGCCTACCTAGTACCTATGTTTTTTTCTATATTATGTGCGTATAAGTATCACTCTTCAACATTAAACCGATAAAAAAATCCACAAGTTTTATACATAAATCACGCCAATATCCCTGGCGGGGTAGGCAGAGTTCAAACACAAGTTAAATAACCTTAACATAACAAAAAACATAAAATTCTTTATTGCACAAAATTGAACAACATGTAGAAAACACAAACAAAGGAAACAGTACAACAAGGGGGCCTTAATGCTAGGTAGCATTCTCTACCAGGCAACCTTAGGGTGAAAGAGAGAGTGCGATTAAATTACCTTATCAGCCACAACAGTCCACTGCTGGACATACGCCTCCCCCTATTGGGGGGGCATTGCCATACTCACCACGCTTGGCAGGCGGATTGACGAGCGCAGTGTTAGTTGTTGCATTCGCAGGGAACGCTGCTGCCACGGGCAGATTTGGGGTGATGCTATTCTAAGCCGGCATCACACGGCATAGCCAAGTTACATAACAACAGGGAATGATCACCTCTGGAAAACAGGTAGCATCCGTCAAAACCATCACTAGCAAAGTCGCTTTTCGCCTTGTATGTATGTATGTTTGCTTAAATCTTAAAAATTACACAACGGATTTTGATGCAGTTTTTTTTAATAAATAGAATGGTTCAATAAGAAGGTTTTTATGCATAACTAGTGGGCGCCCGCGGCTCCACCCGCGTGGCAGTCAGGTTTAATCCCGTAGTATCCCACAGGAATATTTTACAGAATAAAAACTGTCCTTTATGATTATTAAATCACTATCTGTGTGCCAAATTTCATGAAAGTCTGTTAAGTAGTTTTAGCGTGAAAGAGTTACAAACAAATAAACAAACATACAAACTTTCGCATTTATAACATTAGTAGGATAATTGCCAGGAAAACATGTTATTCCCACGGGAAAGTGAGTTGCAGCGGGCGCAGCCGCTGGGCGCGCCGCTAGTTTACCGTAAAAACTTCACAGTTTACCATGGGAATTCCCAATCTCGTGTCTGACAGCCGTAAATGGTTTGACCCATATCTAAAGCCCGTATGTCATACTTATCTGTAATGATGGCATATAAATGACCATAGAGCTTAAGTATAGGTAAAGGCAATAGCTATAGTTGGATTTTGAGTGTGAAAGAAACCTTAGAGAATTGTTTTCTGAATCGCAGCTGATACATGGTGTAAAAAAAATTGCTGCTAATATTTTAAGGGGTGAATCAGTCCATGAAACTAAATAACTTTCCCCAAGAAACATAGGTCGAAATATGAAAAAAATTGCCCCCCCCCCCCCTTCCATATAAACTGACCCGGCCGGCGAACACATTTCGTATGGGAGGTCAAAATTTTTATTTATATTTCGACCTATGTTTCTTGGGAAAGTTGCTCAGTTTCATGAACTGATTCACCCCTTAAAATATTTGCAGCTAATATTTTTACACCTTATATAGCTAATCCATTCGATATAAATCGATACTTTAAATTGTTCATCAAAGTAGCATCTTAAATTACTCAAATGATCTCCAATTTTCCGCTAAATGACAGCTGTCACGATTTGGGTCGGTCTTGTAGCGTCTTGGATGAGTCATATAATTATATGATTATTATAATATAACATTAACTAAACATTTTATAAATATATACAGGGTGTAAGGGACGGTGCAACGAAAACTTTGCAGGCGTGCTCAGACCATGAAAGTGAACAACTTTATAAGTTTAACTTTTCCAAACATAACCCCATAGAGAAAGTTGTTCAGTTTCATAAGCTGACTCACCTCGTAAATTATTTGCAGCTAATATTTTAACAACTTATAGTGTGAATTGTCCATAGCGTGTATAGTATGGGTCGATGTTGGTCGACTATGATAAACGATGAACCATTGTTTTGTAAGCAAGTGTTACAAACGTTGGCATGCGAGAGAAAACCAACGTATATTGCTTAAAAACTCCAATTAGTACAATATAATACACAAATCACGCATGTATCCCCTGTGGGGTAGGCAGAGTCTTAACAACCGTACGTAAATACAGTCGCTATCGCCACGTCTGACAAATATACAAGGCCGTTTAAGATGATTTGTGTATCACTATAGTGACAGGTTGTCAGCCTGTCGCTTAAAAGTTGTAATTTACCTGAAACCCTGAAGTCCCTCAGTCGCCTCTTACAACACCCATGGGAAGAAATGGAGTGGTGCTAATTTAAACCGGCATCACACGAAATTCCAATTTGTTTGAAACAATAAACCTTGTACAGTGTGTTTACGGACTTTTCAGAATATGCTAAGCCCAGAACACCTTTATGTCAGAAAAAAGAGGTCACCTTGGCCACGACCACAGCTGGACAAGACTCAGGGCCCTAAGTCTGCTAAATGAAAATCGTTTCAATTGGATGTCGATTGGATCTCAGTTGGATGATTCCGGTCATTTCGTAGTCTGTGAAGTATAGAAAATCACAATGGCAATGGAATGGCAGTTGAGTTTCGATGGCGTTACAATGACAAAAAATTTGCAGACCTGGGGCTCTGATTTATTGTTTCAAACTATAGTGTATAAAATATAGCTTGATACCTGTGACGTTTGTAACCTGTGGAACAAAATGCAAAGACATAAAGGTCCGTTTTCCTAGTAAACAAGGTAAAATGGACCTTAAGCCATAGCATTTGCTCCAAGGTCACAAACGTCACAGGGATCAAGCTAAATTTTACAAAGTACAAGGTGATGAGTATTGAGTAGGAGTTGGTAGGCGCATCGCACACTTGACGTACGTATGGGGAGTGACGTTTCTAGTATGGATCTGACAGACCGCTGCGATAGTTTAGCGGTCCGTCGTGCGTTAAGTGCGCGATGCACCTAAGGTGATGTGTAGGCAAGTGGAATTGGCACAGCAGCGGTTGGAATGACAAGTGGGTAGCTGTAGCTTCGAGAGTAGAATCTAGTGTTCAAGATATACAGGGTGTAAAAATATTAGCTGCAAATATTTTAAGGGGTGATTCAGCCCATGAAACTAAACAACGTTCCCCAAGAAACATAGGTCCAAATGTGAAAAAATTTTGGTCCTCACATACAAATTGACTTGGTCGGCTGGTAATGTTGTATGGTAATTTTCATATTTCGACCTATGTTTCTTAGGGAAAGTTGTTCAGTTTCATGGACTGGTTCACCACTTAAAATATTTGCAGCTAACATTTTTACACCCTGTACATACATACATGCATACATACACAAATACTGCGCATTATCTAGAATCTTACGACTCATTTGAGTTGAGAAATTCTAGTAAGTACTGTTTAAACATATTAGTAAATTGTTAAGCATTATCTAAACTCATTTAGCACTAGCTGGTACCCGCGACTTCGTTACGCTGACTTAGTATTTTAGATGATAAAATAACCTTGTTTCCTTCACTAACGTCCTAAATTATACATGCTAATCTGGGCCCCTATTAGTGCTCCTTGTGGACTACGTCAGGAACACCAAACCTTCGAAGTCTATATGCCAGCAGAAACTACCCATCAAGCAGAACAACTTTTGCTTTCGTGCCATATCTTTATCTCGTATAGTTTAGGTGGGCTCCTGGTTGTGCACCTGGTGGTCTACATCAGGTACTCCAAACCTTCAAAGTCTATATGCCACCAGAAGCTACCCATCAAGTTAAACATTTTTTGCTTGGTGCCATGTCTGTATCTCCTATAGTTTAGGCGGGCTCCTGGTGGTGTACCTGGTGGTCTACTGAAGGTACTTCAGACCCTCGAGTGGTGAAAAAAAGTAGCCTATGTCCGTTCTCGGTATCTTACTAATCTCTGTGTGAAATTTCATGATGATCGGTTTAGTGGTTTGGCCGTGAAAGCGTAGCAGACAGACAGAGTTACTTTCGAATTTATAATATTAGTATGGATTTATAGCTTGTAAAATTTACCTTGATACCAGTGACGTTTGGGACCTTGGAGTATATGCTACGACATAAGGTCCATTTTCCTTTGTCCCAAGCATAGCATTTGTACCAAGGTCACAAGCGTCACAGGTATCAAGCTAAAATTTACCAACTATAGTTTCGTTGCGGAGTGTTATATTATGCTATGAGAAATCTTTCAAAAGAACTACCTACGTACATACATACAAACAAATCACGCCTTTATCCCTCGCGGAGTAGGTAGAACATTAACGATCGTAAAGTTACAGTCGTTGTCGCCACGTCTGACATGTGTTGAGGGCCCTATCATATGATTAGTGTATCACTATAGTGAAAGGTTGTCGGCATGTCGCCTAAAGTTGTAATATACATGAAACCCTCGAGTCCTTTAGTTGCCTTTTACAACACCCACGGGAAGAAATGGTGTGATGCTATTCTAAGCTGGCATCACACGGCAACTCAAACGAACTCCACTTCAAAAGAACTTTTCTAAATAAAAAATTTTTCGGCGTTATACTTAAAAGCCCTATTTCTACTATTGTCGACACGGCACGTTTTTTTGTTTTTATGTAACACAATTTTACCAAGTTATTTTGCGCATTTGTAAACAAATATCAATTTTAATTACTGTTTTGCATAACACCGTCCACCGTCTATGATGGATCGCACACTTAACGCACGACGGACGGCTAAAATATCGCAGCGTTCTGTCAGATCTATACTAAAGACGTCACTCTTCATACTAAAACCGCTCAAGCGCTCTTGACGCAGCACTATCGCAGTGTCATCCGTCAAGTGCGGTTTTAGTATGGAGAGAGACGTTTTTAGTATGGATCTGACAGACCGCTGCGATATTTTACCGGTCCGTCGTGCGTCAAGTGTGCGATCCGCCTATCTCTCACGCAAATGACACAATATTGAAATTAAATACCGATTAGTTAAATAAGTGCCGTTAATGAGGTATTTAATACATACATACATACATATATCACGCCTTCATCCCTTGCGGGGTAGGCAGAGCGTTAACGGCCGTAAGAATACGGTCGCTATCGCCACGTCTGACATTTTCGAGGACCGTTTTCCAAGGTTGTTGCACAAAACATGTGTATCACTATAGTGACAGGTTGTCAGCCTGTCGCCTAAAAATTGTAATACACCAATACCCTCGAGTCCCTTAGTCGCGTCTTACGACACCCGCGGGAAGGATGTGGGGTGATGCTATTCTAAGCCGGCACGACACGGCAGGTATTTAATAACTTTGTATAATCTAATAATAAATAACCACATGTGGCGTCTGTCTGTCTGTCTTGTTAGCAGTTGACAAGATACTAATATTATAAATGCGAAAGTTTGTATGTTTGTTTGTTTGTTACTCCTTCACACTTCTTCTTCTTCTTCTTCTTCTTCTTTTCGTGTGGGATACCAAGTCGTTCAACGACCCGATGAACCCTAGTGTCAGAATTTTCCAACCGCCTTCTACAACTAGCAGGCTTCTGACATGGTTGTGTAACGATCGCCGTCTAAGTGATCATAGACAGCAACCGGGACCTACGGCTTAACGTGCCATCCGAAACACGGAACCATCTTACTTACGGACAATCGGGTGGTTCAGCCCGCAATGTCCTAACCAGACTGGGAACAAATTCACAAAGTGATAAATATCAACTTTGTGAGTGACCCACCGAGAATCGAACCCGGGACCGTCTGCGTCAAAGGCAGTCGCACTACCACTGCGCCACATCGGTCCTCACACTAAAACTATTGAACCGATTATCATGAAATTTGGCACACAGTTAGAGGGTACCTTGGATTAACAGATAGAGCAGTTGTTATCCCGAAAAAATGATTTTTTGCTCCATAAATGCAGTCATCCAATGGATACAAGTGGCCAGGGTCATCCAATGGATCCAAGGGGGGTCATCCAATGAATCCAAGGGGGGTCATCCAATGGATCCAAGTGGCTGGGTCATCCAATGGATCCAAGGGGGGTCATCCAATGGATCCAAGTGGCTGGGTAATCCAATGGATCCAAGGGGGGTCATCCAATGGATCCAAGTGGCTGGGTCATCCAATGGATCCAAGGTGGGTCATTCCATGGATCCAAGGGGGGTCATCCAATGGATCCAAGTGGCTGGGTCATCCAATGGATCCAAGGGGGGTCATCCAATGGATCCAAGTGGCTGGGTCATCCAATGGATCCAAGGGGGGTCATCTAATGGATCCAAGGGTGGGAGGGAATAAGAGAGTTTGCTGCTGTCCCACACGGAAAGAAGGCGTCACATTTTTATAGATAAATGACAACTTGTACCAAAAATCTTTGATGTCACATTTCAACAAAACGGAATCGCGAATTTGTAATAGAATAGTACTGAAGTCAAAATGTCAAAACAAAAGCAAACCTTTTATTCAAAACCGAAAGCTTAGAATAGCATCACACGATTTCTTTTCCGTGGGTGTCGTAGAAGCCGACTAAGGGATTTGAGGGTTTCATGTGTGTTGCAGTTTGGGCGACGGGCTGACAACCTGTCACTATAGTGATGCACGACTTGTCTGAAACGACCCTCAAACATTTGTCAGACGCGGCACGGACGACCGTGATTTTACCCCGTCAGGGATATAGGCGTGATTTGTGTATGTATTCGATGTACTAGAATTCGGCGAATAGAACTTTCGGAAAACAGTGATATCGTTGAAAGGTTTTTTGGCGAACCGTTCTGAGTTCACTCTAACAAGGTCATTGCAAAACATATTTCCAAAAACATTGCCTCCATAATCAGAATACCCAATACATTGTTACTGTTAATAGTATAAAAAAAACAGCACGACCTTGGCGGCTTTCCACAAAGCCCCAATAAAAAGAAACATGTCTGTTTGTCCAATAGTTTGCCAAAGAAACAAGAAACATTCGCTAATTAAGTGATCCGTTGTGCAACTTACATTCAATGGTCGTTTACACATGTGCCGCGTGAGACTGCGGAGTTTTCCGGTCCGGTGACGGTGCTGCTAATATGATGAATGAGAGGAGTAGTGTGATACAACATGTAGAAGCGCAAACGACGTGGCATGGTAATGCGGCTGTCATTTGCAAGATATACCGTATGAACTGTTAACTAGCACATTACATACGGTGTGACGTTAGCAAAATCACGTGTTGTAAGAGTATTTCATGGGATAGGAAGTTTCATATGTATTTATATCTACAATTTTATTCTGAAAACTGTCACCATCAGATAAACACTTTTTTCTGAAATAACAGTCACATATTTTTTACTTCATATGATAGCCGTTGCGTAAATACTGCAATTTCTGCTCTCTCTATTTTCGTCACGAATCATCTGAAGGTGCCCTCAATACTTGTCAGACGTGGCGATAACAACCGTAATTTTACGATCTTTAACGCTCTGCCTACCCCGCAAGGGATAAAGGCGTGATTTGTGTGTATTTGTGTGTCTATTTTCGTGTGGGATACCAAGTCGTCTAACAACCCAATGAACCCTAGTGGGTATGTTGTCTGAAAAGCATGATATTGTAAATACCGCAACACGGTCAGGCGCGTGTGTAAGCTACATTCAAACAGACAGAATTCCCTGCATTGTTATTGTTTGCCCGATGATCTATACACATTGTTCTATGGACACCTTAGGACCCAGTATACTGTGGACTTGGGACAAAAATCTTACTTAATACATACATACATACGTACATATATCACGCCTTTATCCCTTGCGGGGTAGGCAGAGCGTTAACAGCCGTAAGAATACGGTCGCTTTCGCCACGTCTGACATTTTTGAGTATTGTTTTCTAAGGTTGTTTCAGAAAACATGTGTATCACTATAGTGACAGGTTGTCAGCCTGTCACCTAAAAATTGTAATACACCAATACTCTAGAGTCCCTTAGTCGCCTCTTACGACACCCACGGGAAGGATGTGGGGTGATGCTATTCTAAACCGGCATCACACGGCAATCTTACTTAATTCAGATGTAAAACTAAGTATACAAAATAACATAGACACACAAGTAAGTAAGCATACACATATCACGCCTTTATCCCTTGCGGGGTAGGCGGAGCGCTAACGGCCGTTGTTAAAATATGATCGCCAACGCCACGTCTGACAAATTGAGGGCTGTTTCAGACGATTCGTGTATCACTGTAGTGACAGGTTGTCAGCCTGTCGCCTTAAAAATTGCAATACAGGGTGTAAGAGACGGTGTAACGAAAACTTTGCAGGCGTGATCAGACCATGAAACTGAACAACTTTCTCTATGGGGGCCATGTTGGTAAAAGTGAAATTTTTTTCGACCTTCCATACAAAATTCCCGATCAGCTGAGTGACTTTGTATGTGAAGTAAAAAAAAAATTTCGTTTCCCAACATAGCCCCATATAAAAAGTTGTTCAGTTTCATGGTCTTGGCACGCCTGCAAAGTTTTCGTTACACCGTCTCTTATACCCTATACTCGTATATGAAACCCTCGAGTCCCTTAGTCGCTTCAAAATAACTATGTACCTATTAACTTGAATGAACTTTCTGCAATAAACTAATACACTACCTCCTTACTTTTTACACTGGCTCATCATTCTCCTTGCCTTATCCCGTTCTCTGTCGGGGTCGGCTACCTAACCTAGGGGTTTTGACGTGGAACCAAGTTTTTACACAGAGCGACTGCCATCTGACCTCTGCAACCCGAAGGCTAACCTGGCCCGAATCCTAGGTTAAGTCACATTCAAATATCATCTGAATTCAAATTTTATTTGAATGTGGGTTTCATCACGATGTTTTCCTTCACCGTAAGAGCAGTCGGTAAACGTACGTGAGTAAAAACACATTGGTACATGGCGGGGATCGAACTCGGGTCTCCCGATTGTAAGACCGGTGTCCTAACCACTTGGCCACCGACGCTCTCTGGTTCCACTTTTTACACTGGTTATTACGGATTATTCACGCTTAATATAACTACCCACTGCACTCTAGTCACCTATTGCTACAAAGGACCGATTATAATTGTGAAACATACATACATACATATATCACGCCTTTATCCCTTGCGGGGTAGGCAGAGCACTAACAGCCGTAAGAATACGGTCGCTATCGCCACGTTTGACATTTTTGAGTATTGTTTTCTAAGGTTGTTTCGGAAAACATGTGTATCACTATAGTGACAGGTTGTCAGCCTGTCGCCTAAAAAATTGTAATACACCAATACTCTCGAGTCCCTTAGTCGCCTCTTACGACACCCACGGGAAGGATGTGGGGTGATGCTATTCTAAGCCGGCACCACACGGCAATTGTGAAATCTGTTAAATAATGAGCCAAATGCAGAAACAGTGTAAGATGCAACGTCTAATTACTTTCGTTTGAGTCTATTAATTGGCATGCTATATTGTAATTCATTTCTTGGCTATGTTAGCTAATTCAATTTTTTTTTCGTACTTTGACATAATGTTTCTTGGGGAAAGTTGTTCAGTTTCATGGGCTGATTCATTCCTTAAAATATTTGCAGCTAATATTTTTACACCTTATATTTAATTCAACGTAAAATTTGGAAATTTTTTATGACGTTAGAGATTTTTCGTGAATATATTTAGAATTTTAAAATTCCTCGACTGAACTACAAAGGGCTTAGGCTGATCGTACACTTAACGCACGACGGAGCGCTAAAATATCGCAGTGGTCTGTCAGGTCCATACTAAAAATGTCAATCCCCTTACTAAAACCGCTCAACCGCTGTTGACGCAGCGCTATCGCAGCGTCTTCCGTTGAGTGTGCGATCCGCCTTATATTATCTGTGGTAGATTTACTAGACAAAGAAACTACAAAAATGCGAAAATATGCAAAAAATATCACGTTATCAAAAGAGTCTTCTATATAGTTATGTAACTCACATAGTTAAGTATAATTCAGTATTTTAATGAATGATATAGCTTTTTTTTTAAGGAAAAGACTACCTTAGGCTTCTTTCACGCTCAACTTCCAACGTAGCGCATTTCTGAAGTCCGTCAAACGGACGCTAAAATAACGCTGAACCAACGCAGTGACAGCGCACGACGCACGATCAAAATGTCAGGCAAAATGACGTCGTTTGGACATCCGTCGAGAGCGGTTTTTGCATGGGGAGTGACGTTTCTAGTATGGATTTGACAGACGGTTCCGTTAGCGCAGCGTTATTTTTGCGCTGCGTTGGACGTTGAGTGTGAAAGAGGTCGAAGTTTTCGTGGTCTAACCGAAGTGCGAAAATAGTCGAGCACATTCATATCTCAAAGGTATTTTTTTACGTTTCCATACACGAGTAACAGTTACATACAACTTACAAACAATTGATATACCGGGTCTTAAATGATAAATAAAGGTATGTTTCAAAAAAATCTTACAATATAATGTGTAAGCCCTTTAATAACTTATTATTGCTTTCTTTTAACTACGAATAAATAATTATACAGGTGTATATTGACAATAAAAAATTTAAAACTTGTCATACTTTCGTTCTTTTTTTTCCGTCGTTTTGGTGGCAATCTGTTCTTTTGTTGTACTTGTTTATTATTTTTTTGTGTAATAAAGTATATTTGATTTAGGTTAGGTAGCCGACCCCGACAGAGAACGGTATAAAGGAAGGAGAATGATGATGAAAAAATAATTTGATTTGATTTGCTTCTTATTTCCATCACATTTAATTTTGTCCTTTTTCATTATCGATCATAGAGAGTTGTTCAGTTTTATCCCAAATGAATTGGGATAAGAGCAGGCAGATGATGATAAAGTTGTTCAGTTTTATTAGACTGATTGCCATTTCAAAATTTATAATATTTTCCTTACAATATTTTTTTTCTAATTCAGTACTAGCTGACCTTCTATATTAAATTTTTAAACTAAGCTAAACAAAAATTAATATTAAAGGCAAAAAAATATATCAAATTAAAACACCTTGTATAGTAACAAAAATAATAAAAATCACTTCTCAACAAGGATGATAATGTAACATTATTAACAAAGATAACCATAGTCGTAAATTAACATAAACAGTCACGCCTCTTTTTTGAAATTGGGTAATTAGTTTATGAGAGAACACAAAGAACATGAATTATATTGTTCCAAAGTATAAGTATGAAATATGTTATTGTATGAATTTAGAAATACTTGAAGTACGATGCTGGCAGAATAGCATCAAGCCTTTTATACTCGTAGGTCAATATTTGCGGATAAATTCATTCAAATGCCAGCTTAGCATAGCATCACCCTGCTCCTTTCCCGTGGGTGTCATAAGGGACTCGAGGCTTACATCATTATGTATTAAACCTTAGCAGTGAAACAATTTAATGAAATACTAATGTTACTTTTTATTATTTATACAGGGTGACCGGTAGGACCAAATTTTTTTTTCATATTTCGACCTATGTTCCATGGGGAAAGTTGTTCAGTTTCATGAGCTGGTTCATCCCTTGAAAGGAATGCATCAATTTACCGGTCACCCTATATATCACTCCTCAACTAGTTGGGCCTTTCCCAGACTTCAGCGCAAAAATAACGCTGCGCTAACGTATGCGCAAGTCAGATTCATACTAAAGGCGTCGACCTAGAGCTAGCACAGCGTCGTGTACGTCGAGTGCGGTTTTAGTATGGGGAGTGACGTTTCGTTTCTTTCGTTTCCTGTCACTATAGTGATACACATGTTTACTGAAACAACCTTGGAAAACAATCCTCAAAAATATCAGACGTGGCGATAGCAACCGTATTCTTACGGCCGTTAACGCTCTACCCCGCAAGGGATAAAGGCGTGTTATATGTATGTATGTAGTGACGTTTCAAGTATGTATCTGACAGGCGCGTACGTTAGCGCTGAAAAAAACAATGATTTTAACGCAAAGCTGAACTTAAGTTTAAGTTGAAGGTCGCCCAGCGACAGATGGATGCAGATGACAAAAGGTGAACGTCCTCATGCATTTTAATGAGTCTCGAGATGTGCAGGGAATGTGAATGGCAGAAAATGTTCCAATTATTGAGGTTTAATTTGCTTTAAGTACATACATACATGAAAGTCCGTGTGACGCCGGCTTAGAATAGCATCCCAACATTTCTTCCCGTGCGTGTCGTACGATAAGAGGCGACTAAGGGAATTGAGGGTTTCATGTGTATTACAATTTTAGGCGACAGGCTGACAACCTTTCACTACAGTGATACACGAATCATCTAAAAGGGCCCTCAATACTTGTCAGTCGTGGCGATATCGATCGTTTTTTTACGACCGTTAACGCTCTGCCTACCCTGCAAGGGATAAGGGCGTGATATATGTATGTGTGCATACATTAATCACGCCTTTATTCCTTGCCTCTGCTGCCGCAACTGCCTTAAAATAGGATTGCTATCGCCACTTCTGACGAATATTGAAGGCCGTTTGAGATAATTTGTGTATCACTATAGTGACAGGTTGTCAGTCTGTAGCCTAAAAATTGTAATACACATGAAATCCTCAAGTTCCTAAGAAGCCTCTTACGACACCCGTGGGAAAGAAATGGGGTGATGCTATTCTAAGCCGGCATCACTCGACAAGAAACCATAGGTCGAAATACGAGAAAATTTTTTGGACTTCCGATCCCGGTAAGTACCTAAATTTGTATAGTAATTATTTCATTAAATATGTTCCTTGGGAAAGTTGTTCAGTTTCGAGGGTTAGGTCACCCCTTAAAATATTTGCAGCAAATTTATTTACACCCTGTATAGTAGGCACCTGAATCGTTTGTGTAACGACCGCCATCTAAAGAAATACTTTTTTTAAGGATAGAAGTATACCGGGACTGTATACTTAACGTGCCTTCCAAAGCACGTGACAATCTGACAGTAAAAAAACCCCAACAGACAATAAAAAAATTAGGGTAATAAGGCCTCTTTCACAATTAACGCACAATGCAGCGCTCACATAACGCAGCGGTGTGTCAGATCCATACTAGAAACGTCAAGATTGACATTGAAAGACCGCTACGTTATTTGAGCCCTGTGTTGTACGTTAAGTGTGAAAAACGCTTAAAGGAGACAAACCTTTCGGAAAACATGAAAGTAAAAAATTTACGTTACTTAAAAAGCTTTTGTTAATATAAATAAAAAATAAAATAAAAGGACATTTTACTCAGTTGTCAACAACTACAGACAGTTTAAAAAAAAAACTTTTTTAACCCGGAAATTCCCCACCACAATCTTAGAATTAAGATCAAGTATATAAACTCAGAGCGCATCCATGTATCCTCAGTAATACTCCGTAGTTACCAGTGGTTACGTAGTGTAACTTATTTTATACTTAGCTTCAACTTAGAACGTTCAAGACGTACGGCAGTGCGTGAAGTGAAGTGTTGTGTGGATAAAGTGTGAAAAAAGGTTGGATTTTCAGCTTATTTTTGTAAGGATAAGTTAGAGTTAAGTTGAAAAGAGTTTGGTTTTTTAAATTTGGATTTTAAGTTAGGAGTTTTGGTGACAGCCTAGTGAAAAAGACAAAATTAGTTCATCGTTTTTTATTAAAGACTGCAAATTTGACAAAGACAAAAAGGAATGATAATGATAAAATGATGTATTTATTTAATTTTTATTTGACATTTTGAGTTATGTCTTTAGTATTTTTTAATTTGACATTTAATGAATTGATTATATTATAATAAAAAAAAAACGAATTTTATAAAAAGTCGGTAAGCAACATCTAGTGTGCAATTGATATAATTAAAATTAAATATATTAACATTGAAAAATTCAGGAGTAAGAGGATACGAAGGATTAAAAATTTAAGGTGTAAAAATATTAGCTGCAATTTTTTTAAGGGGCGAATCAGCCCATGAAACTGAACAACATTCCCCAAGAAACATAGGTCGAAATATGAGAAATATTTTTTTACATCGTATACAAATTGATTTGGTTGGATGGTAATTTTGTATGGGTGGTCCTAATTTTTTTTTCTTATTTCGTCCTATGTTCCTTGAGGAAAGTTGTTCAGTTTTCTGTATATTGCGATTGAACTGATATGTTCATAGAATCACGTCTTATGGTTCTTTAAAATTGTTACAAAAAACTTCTCGGTTTACCAAAAACCAAGAAACACAACAAAAAAAAGCTCCTCGTTAAGGATTTATTATTTATGAAAAGCTTTGTGCTATTTAAATATTTTTTTTCTTCTATCGGGTCGTTGGATAACTTGGTGATGCACACGATAAAAAAAAAGAATAAGAAAACGTTGAAAAATTACAATTTAAACTTATATGTGGTGACTGGAAAATTGATGCATTCCTTTCAAGGGATGAACCAGCTCATGAAGCTGAACAACTTTCCCCATGGAGCATAGGTCGAAATATGAAAAAAAATTTTGGTCCTCCCATACAAATTGACTTTGACGGTCGGTAATTTTGTATGGGTGGGCCAAATTTTTTTATTTATTTATTTTACCATTTATTGTACACAAGAAATTTTACAGGAAAAAAAACATAAATAAAATGGACACAACAGGCACTGCTTATCTCTAAAAAAGAAATTTCTTACAGCAGACCTACAGGAGAGAAATGGCATTTGGCGAAAGGCGGATGAGACGTTTTTTTTATTGTATATGAAATAGAAATTTTACTTTGAAAATATTCATGAAAGTATTTTTAAGCAGATCATTCATATTAATGGAGGCGGAATTAAGAGCGTTATGTGTAAAAATATGAATAAATACTATGTTTTTCAACATAATACTAATAAGTAGGTACATTGAAATCCAAAGAAAAACTAAATATCTACGGTTAATATTAGCTTGTACTGTAGATAGTTAATAAAATTAGAAACTTATTAAGTAGTTTCTCAAATAGGTAGTCTTAAAGACGCATAAAACGAATATTACTGACAAATTGTTTGAATTTATTTTACTACTTCTCATGAATACCTAGATAAATATCACGTCGTAGGTAATATTGTAACTGAACATCGTAAAATTATTGTTAGTACTCTTATGTCATGATTTCTCTTACTAGAACTGCCACAAATGTCCACTGCTGGACATGGGCCTACTTTTACTTGCCATACTCACCACGCTTGGCAGGCGGGTTGGCGAGCGCATGGTGTTGTAGATTTATTCAGGGAACGCTGCTGTCCATTCCCTGGATTCATCCGTTAGTTGCCTTTTACAATACTCACGGCCAGAAATGTGTTGATGCTATTCTAAACCAACATCGCAAGGTATATTTTTTCTAGATAGTTATAATACCTATCGGTTGAAAAGTATACCATGTAAAACGCATAAAATTTTAAGAAGAATTTTATTATTATTATTATTATCAGCCTACACTGTCCCACTGCTGGGCAAAGGCCTCCCCACACTTCTTCCACTTATCTCGATCCCTACCAACCTCCCACCAGTTTTTGTCGTAAGCATCCAGATTAAGAAGAATTTAAACTTTTTAATTATTAACAGCCCCTTTACGATGCGCACAGTATAGAGACTGATCTCGCGTGCGAAAAGACTTCACAAGTGTCAAATCGTATGGATTATAATAAGAATAATTTTGTCTACAAGTAATAGAAAAAATCGAAGACTCAGTTGCGCATTATAGGTGAGGAGCACACTGAACGCACGACAGAGCGCAAAAATATCGCAGCAGTCTGTCAGATCCATACTAGAAGCGTCGAGCGTGAAGTGTGTTCCTCGTCTTAACTGGGATAGTATCCTATCGTATTAAATATAATGCACGCACACCCTATGACACACATTATAATGATCATCAAAAAGATCACCCACGCAAAATAATGAAATTAAAAATTCCGCGAAAATAATTCTTGCTGTCATATTGGAATTATCCGTAGACCGCGAATGACATTTTCTTCCGCAGACTATGATCTTTGATCCAATGGTCAGATGGTCACAAACCGGAAATTAGTACCCATGTACTTACTACCGTTAAAATATAAGGTGTAAAAATATTATCTGCAGATATTTTAGGAGGTGAATCAGCCCATTAAACTGAACAACTTTCCTCAAGGAACTAGGTCGATATATGAAAAAAAATTTGGACCTGCCAAACAAAATTACCAGCCGACTAAGTCAATTTGTATGAGAGATGAAATTTTTTATTCATATTTCGACCTATGTTTCTTGGAGAAAGTTGTTCAGCTTCATGGGCTGGTTCGCCCCTTAAATTATTTGCAGATAATTTTTTTACACCCTGTATATAAACTATGGAACCGGTGATTCTACTCCAGCCAGGTTTTACGCAAACTTACTTTGAAACCTTATGGCCTGTTTCACACTCAACGTCCAACGCAGCGCTTTTCTGACGTCCGCCAAACGGACGCTGAAATAACGCTAAACCTACGCAGCACGACGCACAATTGTCGTTTGGCGTCGCTAGCGCTGCATTAACGGATGCGTCGTCAAGCAACGCAGCAGTTGTGCGTTGAGATATCCGTCGAGAGCGGTTTTTGTATGGGGAGTGAAGTTTCTACTGTGGATTTAACAGACAGATTCATTAGCACAGAGTTATTTTTGCGCTGCGTTGGACGTCGAGTGTGAAAGAGGTCTAAGCCTCAAGAATTAATAAGTTACTAAATAATAATTATAATATAAGCCATCCAGTCTCGTACATAAATAACAATAATTATAATTTATTTGATTAAATACCATCCATACTGTCATTTTATTGATTATGAAAAAAAACTTATTCAATTTAGCGACTCTCTCTTTTCGTGTGGGACACCGAGTCGTCCAATGACACAATCCGTTTGAGATAATTTGTGTATCATTTAGTGATAGGTTGTCAGCTTGTCGCCTAAAAGTTGTTATACACCTAAAACCCTCAAGTCCCTCAGTCGCCTCTTACGACACCCACGGGTAGGAAATGGGGTGATGCTATTCTAAGCCGCCATCACACGGCATACGACACAATAACATAGAATCGTGGGACGATTTCGAAACCTAGGTTCGCTATGTTAGCACTATGTAACCTAGGCGAGCTAAGTTGAAGGTCACACCTAAGTTAGGTTCAGTGAATGCTAAGCTTAGATCCGGAGGGTTAGGCGTATCGTATACTTGACGCACGACGGAGCGCTAAAATATCGCAGCGGTCTGTCATATCCATACTAGAAACGTTACTCCCCATACTTAAACCGCTCAACCGATGTCGACGCATCGCTATCGCAGCGTTGTCCGTCAAGTGCGGTTTTAGTATAGACAGTGACGTTTCTAGCACAAAATAAATACTGGCTTATCTAGTATGGATCTGATAGAACGCTGCGATATTTTAACGGTCCGTCGTACGTTAAGTGTGCGATCCACCTTATTTCAAGTACAAAATTTGAACAGATAATTTGAACAGTCAGTGAAATGTCAAATTAAATGCTCATCTAAAAATAAAATTTATGAAGGTAAGTAAGTATATTAATGCCGTGTGATGCCGGATGCCGTGTGATGCCGGCTTAGAATAGCATCACCCCACCTCCTTCCCGCGGGTGTCGTATGAGGCGACTAAGGGACTCGAGAGTATTGGTGTATTACAATTTTTAGGCGACAGGCTGACAACCTGTCACTATAGTGATACACATGTTTTCTGAAACAACCTTGGAAAACAATCCTCAAAAATGTCAGACGTGGCAATAGCGACCGTATTTTAACGGCCGTTATTGCTCTGCCTACCCCGCAAGGGATAAAGGCGTGATATGTGTATGTGTATGTAAGTATATTAAAAAAACGTGCCTTTAAAATATCTTTTATACTTACTCGTACCCCCAAAAACAAACTCTGATATTTTAAAACAATTATCTACAAACGACTCCACATAGGATAATCGTATACGATTAGTTACAAGCTAACATCTCAACAAGTTAAATCTTAATCTTTTACGTGTAACTTAAACTTAACTTTAACCTTAACGCTTAAACTTATAGTAGTAGGAACTTGGTATACAGGGTTATAAAAAAAAAGAAATAATAAATAATAATAAATTTGACGTGTGATGCCGGCTTAGAATAGCATCACCCCATTTCTTCGCGCGGGTGTTGTAAAAAGCACTTAAAGGACTCGAAGGTTTCATGTGTATTACAATTTTAGGCGACAGGCTGACAAACTGTCAGTACAGTGATACACGAATCATCCGAAAGGGCCCTCAAATATTGTCAGACGTGGCGAAAACGACTGTAATTTTAACATCGTTAACGCTCTGCCTACCGCGCAAGGGATAAAGGCATGATTGGTGTATGTATGTATGTAATAATAATAAAATATAATGTATACTGGGTAAATACGGGACGAGGTAGTGATAAGTAAATAAATATCCTGGACAATTCACACAGCGCCATCTAGCCCCAAACTAAGCAAAGCTTGTACTATGGGAACTAGATAGCTGATACTAATAAATATACACTTTTCTTTTGTAAATAAATACATATTATACATAGAAAACACCCAGACTCAACGAAAATATTTGTGTCCGGTGGGGATCGAACCCACGACCCTCGGCGTAGAAGGCAGGCATACTATCCGCTACGCCATCGGGACAGTCAATCGGGATAAGCAACAACATTTCTTAGTATTATTCATACTTAGGCCATGAATTTTGTAAATTCACACACACACACAAATCACGCCTATATCACTGGCGTGCTAGGCACAGCGTTAACGGCTGTAAAATTATCTGCGTTGTCAACATTATTAGGCAGACCCCAGATCTTTCTTTTCTTTTCGTGTGGGATACCAAGTCGTTCAACCCGATGAACCCTAGTGTCAGAATTTTTCAACCGCCTTCTACAAGTAGCAGGCTTCTGACATGGTTGTGTAACGACCGCCATCTAAGTGATCATAGACAGCAACCGGGACCTACGGCTTAACGTGCTATCCGAAACACGGAACCATTTTACTTACGGACAATCAGGTGGTTCAGCCCGCAATGTCCTAACCAGACTGGGAACAAATTCACAAAGTGATAAATATCAACTTTGTGAGTGACCCACCGAGAATCGAACCCGGGACCGTCTGCGTCAAAAGCAGTCGCACTACCACTGCGCCACATCGGTCGTCAGATACCCCAGATAAAAACCCTGTATGTGAGTAAACTTGTGTGTTACCGTCTCGGCACGATTATGGCATATCGCTTTACATTACTCTCAACAATGTCGGCTTTAGTTGGCTTGCTTCGTCATTAACCGCAAACATTGAAATTCCTTAGGAAATCACATACATATACCACGCCTGACGACCGATGTGGCACAGTGGTAGTGCGTCTGCCTTAGACGCCGAAGGTTCCGGGTTCGATTCTCGGTGGGTCACCAACAAAGTTAATGTTTATCACTTTGTGAATTTGTTCCAAGTCTGGTTAGGACATTGCGGGCTGAACCACCCGAATGTCTGTAAGTAAGATGGTTCCGTGTTTCGGATGGCACGTTAAGCCGTATGTCCCGGTTGCTGTCTATGACCACTTAGATGGCGGTCGTTACACAACCATGTCAGAAGCCTGCTACTTGTGGAAGGCGGTTGAAAAATTCTGACACTAGGGTTCACCGGGTCGTTGGATGACACGAAAAGAGAGAGAGAGAAGGGACGACGCTTTTGTCCCTTGCGGGTTAGGTAGAATGTTCACGGTCATGAAAATGCTTTCGTAAAGGCTACGTCTGACAAATATTTTAGTTTATAATAAAATGGTAGTCTGTCGCCTAATATTGTACATACATACATATATCACGCCTTTATCCCTTGCGGGGTAGGCAGAGCGTTAACAGCCGTGAGAATACGGTCGCTATCGCCACGTCTGACATTTTTGAGGATTGTTTTCCAAGGATGTTTCAGAAAACATGTGTATCACTATAGTGACAGGTTGTCAGCCTGTCGTCTAAAAATTGTAATACACTAATACCCTCGAGTCCCTTAGTCGCCTCTTACGACACCCACGGGAAGGATGTGGGGTGATGCTATTCTAAGCCGGCATCACACGGTATAATATTGTAATACACATTTTTCGCCTTCCATACAAAATTCCCCATCAGCTGAGTCACTGTCTATGGGAAGTCGAAACAATTTTTACGATCCCCAACATAGCCCCCATAGTAAAAGTTGTTCAGTTTCATGGTCTAATCACGCCTGCAAAGTTTTCGTTACACCGTCCCTTACACCCTGTATGCTAACTTTATTAAATTTTGATTTCTGCGGTGTTATGCTGGCTTAGAATAGCATCACCCCACATCCTTCCCGCGGGTGTCGTAAGAGGCGACTAAGGGACTCGAGAGTATTGGTGTATTACAATTTTAAGGCGACAGTCTGACAACCTGTCGCTGTAGTGATACACATGTTTTCTGAAGCTACCATGGAATACAATCCTCATAAATGTCAAACGTGGCGATAGCAACTGTTTTTTTACGGCCGTTAACGCTCTGCCTACCCCGCAAGGGATAAAGGCGTGATATATGTATGTAAATAAATTTTTATGTTATTGTTTCAGATTTTAAATAAAATGCAGTCTTCATTCAAAAAGGTACGCATATTATGTAATATATTTAATGTATTTAAAACATTCGTTTTTGAATGTGTTGTAAATATGTACCTAATGTTAAATTTAATTCAGTTTTTACAAACATTTTAAATGCGCGTTCAACTTATTTTGATCTCGATATTATTCATTTTCAATTCGTTACCAAGTAACACTGGCACAGCGGTCTGTCAGATCCATACTAGAAACGTCAATCCACATTAAAACCGCTCAACCGCTGTCGAAGCAGCTGCGTTATTTTGATGCATCTGCGATAATTTGACACAGCTGCGTTGACAGCAGTTGCGCAGTTTTATGGAAAATTACGATTTTATGGATCTGACAGACGCATGCGTTATTTTAGCGCTGCGTTGCGCGTTAAGTGTGAGAACAGCAAACAATGTACAACTAAGAAATACTTAATCAATGGCTTGTCTAATAAATAACCCGTTTTTGTCCAAACCTTTTAAGCACAATGCTGCGTGCGAACAATTGTCTAACTTGTGTTCGACTAATGTATCAATTAACGGATTATCAATGGAAAATAGATAGATGACGACCGATGTGGCGCAGTGGTAGTGCGACTGCCTTTGACGCAGAAGGTTCCGGGTTCGATTCTAGGTGGGCCACTCACAAAGTTGATATTTATCACTTTGTGAATTTGTTCCCAGTCTGGTTAGGACATTTCGAGCTGATCCACACGATTATCTGTAAATAAGATGGTTATGTGTTTCGGATGGCACGTATTTTTTTTTATTATGCCGTAATATCCTATTTTTTTAATATTTGTAAGTTTTTTGCCTAAATTCATGTACTGGTTTAATTGTTAACATGTTACATTTTAAAACTATAAGACATTATTACGGGTTTAACTCACGGTAGGGATATATCGAGCACCCAATATTTCGGCGATATTTAAAACATCCCGTTTACCCGTGTTTACCCGTGATCATGGCGATTGCAACATCGCCGAAATATTGGGTGCTCGATATATCCCTACCGTGAGTTAAAACCCGTAATAATGTCTTATAGTTTTAGTGTTAATAACCACGGAACCTTAAAATCAAATGTTACATTTTCAAATGTGTTTTTTCCCAATCATTCGAAAACATCGTGATGAAACCCACATTCAAATAAGATTTGAATTCAGATGACATTTGAATGTGACTTAACCCAGGATTCGGGCCAGGTTAGCCTTCGGGTTGCAGAGGTCAGATGGCAGTCGCTCTGTGTTAAAACTTGGTTCCACGTCAAATCCCCTAGGTTAGGTAGCCGACCCCGACAGAGAACGGGACAAGGCAAGGAGGATGATGATGTTACATTTTCAACTCGATTCTCGCGATATTTCTCAAAAAATAATGCAGTCCTTATTACCATTATCGTTCTGTATGTGTGTTGCAAGTTCCAACTCAGTATGACGCTAGTTTGTGTACAATTTTCGTGATTGCTGTTACACACGGTGAATTGCAACCTTATCTTAAGAGTACAGTTGGACACAGATTATCTTCATAAAAAAAAATAAGATTAATTCAAGTGTAAAATAAAATACACATACACATACACAAATCACGCCTTTATCCCTTGCGGGGTAGCAATCGTAAAATTACGGTCGTTATCGCCACGTCTGACAAGTATTGAGGGCCTCTTCAAATGATTCGTGTATCACGATTGTTGTCAGCCTGTCGACTAAAGTTGTAATACGTAGTAATACACATAAAACCCTCTAGTTCCTTAGCTGCCTCTTACACCCGCGGGTAGTATTGGAGTGATGCTATTCTATGCCGGCATCACAGGGCAAAAATAAAATAACTTTTAATAACTTTTAATTTATTTACACTTAATCTTATAATCCACTGAAATAAATGATCATTTTGCCACTTCTTGAACCACTTAAGTCAGGTAACCTATTAGTTACATGTAATTTTAAATACTAGATATAACTACACTACTTAACTACGATATAAGACACTACTGAGCATTCTGAAGAAAAAAATATTCCTTAGGTCGTTGTAAGACTTGGTGTCCTAGAGTAGAAGAAAAAGAAGGATTGCACCCTATCAGTATTCGGGACGCTGTCCCTAACATCTTGTATTTAATGTAAAAAGACTTTATAAAAAACACTCTTTAAACAACCTGACTGTACACCAATTTGCAGCGCCTCATGCGAGATAACAGATGATTTCCCCAGCTCTCCTCACTTGGATCTCACACTTAACGCACGACGGAGCGCTAAAATATCGCAGCGGTCTGTCAGATCCATACTAGAAACGTCACTCCCCATACTAAAACCACTTAATCGCTGTCGACACAGCGCTATCGCACTACACTAGGTTCATAAAATTTTAGTAAGAAATAGAGAAATGTTACTTATCCATTTTTTTTTCTTTTTCACAATTACTAATATTTGACCATTAAAAAGATGAAATTTCAAATTTCAAATTTCAATCGTTTATTTCCAAGTAGATTCACAACGAATTCTTTCAGAAAGTCAAAAATTTACAATACAATACTGTCGCTAAAAACAAATTAGTCATTGTAAAAAAGAGAAAATTGTCAGACACAATTTTCTTTTTTTTATAACAATTTTATGTTCCTAGTAGAAACGCGGCACGAGTGGGATAAAAAAGGCACTGCCTCGGGGCCGGCCAGGCTGACCACACAGCATGTAACTTACTAGCATGTAGCTATTAAAGTAAATATTTCAAAAAATATATTTACATGTGTCATGTAAATCAGCCGGACCCCCTGAACAGGAAAACCACCCAAAAACCTGCTCAAAAGTGCTCCTATTCTCAATTAACAATTTGTACCAGAGGACCTAAGCTACCCTAGCTAAGATTTAAAATATATTAATAGCCCAAAAGACGGCTACGCTAAAATAAAATAAAAGTACTACAGTAGATAATTCTATCTGTTTCGTCTTAATTAAGTCTTCCTTTCTATTTATGTCAATTTTAAGTTCCATGCACGTCCCGATTTGGTATTAAAAATGACTGCATGTTTCTTGTGCTGCGCTGGAAAATCAGAGGACCATGCCTCTTTGTCATTAACGTAATCATCTAACTTATAATAGGCTTTATAACATAATGTTTTCTTAATAATAGATTTAAATTTACTCTCAGACAAACTTAATATATCTTCCGGTATTTTGTTATAGTATCGTATACTTAAACCTTCAAATGAAGTCCTAACTTTAGCTAGTCTATGCTTAGGTTGATCTAATTTATTTTTACTCCTTATATTACGATTATGTCTTTCATGATTTCTTGTGAAAGTATGAATATTCTTTCTTACATACATGATATTTTCATAAATATATTGACATGGCACAGTCATAATATTAATTTCCTTAAACAGTTCTTTTAGAGAATCACGACTGCCAAGTTTATAAATAGCTCTAATGGCCCTTTTCTGAAGAATAAATATTGTTTCAATATCAGCTGCGCGACCCCACAGCAAAATTCCATAGGACATAATGCTGTGAAAATAACTGAAGTAAACAAGTCGTGCAGTTGCAATATCTGTAATTTCTCTAATTTGAATGAATGATGCCGTGTGATGCCGGCTTAGAATAGCATCACCCCACATCCTTCCCGCGGGTGTCGTAAGAGGCGACTAAGGGACTCGAGGGTATTGGTGTATTACAATTTTTAGGCGACAGGCTGACAACCTGTCACTATAGCGATACACATGTTTTCTGGTACAACCTTGGAAAACAATCCTTAAAAATGTCAGACGTGGCGATAGCGACCGTGTGCTTACGGCTGTTAACGCTTTGCTTACCCCGCATGGGATAAAGACGTGATATGTAAAAAGATAAATGTAAAATTTACTATTGAGTTTGAGCGTCGTCCGTCGAGTGCAATTTTAGTATGGGGAGTGACGTTTCTAGTGTGTATCGGACAGACCGCTGCGATATTTTAGCGCTCCGTCGTGCGTTAAGTGTGCGATCCGCCTACGGGAGACGCTACCAGCCTCGTTACATGATATGTCATGCGTGGAACTATAATACACTTCCAAACGCATAATGATAAGATAATAGAATATATCGAGCTTGTGGAAAATATACACGGTGTAAAATTTGCTGCAAATTAATTTAAGGGGTGGACCAGCCCATGAAACTGAACAACCTTCCCCAAGGAACATAGGTCGAAATATGAAAAAAAAATTGGACCTCCCATACAGTAACTGTATTCAATAGTCAAGTGTTGACTCGCCCGGCTGCTACATTTTGTATAGGAGGTCCAAAATATTTTTTCCTGTTACGACCTATAAACCTTATAGGTATTATATAAACCATTACGGTATCCTTACGGTTCCCTATTTAAACAAGTCATTATGATTTTACACCAGATGGCGTTGTGTAAATTTAATACTTTGACATTTGAGTTATATTGATTAGGTGTTCAACTCGATAAAATATACTTTTACGCAAAAGAAACTATTTTCTTTTTACACAATAGTACACTCGAAGATTGGCTAGAAACTGTTCTATTATGGACTGGTTTCAGATACTTGATAATATGGTTCTAACTAAAAAATATATCTGTGTACTTTAGCACCTAATCAGTCAATTTTCGAACAAGCCTACTCCACACTAACATAGATTTACCAGCACAAACATTAGAAAAGTGCCTCCACACTAACCTAGCTTCCCGCGCATGCGCATACTGACAAAGCAATTTGTTGTCATAAATTTCAAAATGGACGCGACGATTTCGCGACCTTACGTTCCCAATGATCTATGTGGACATGGGAAAACCTCGGATAATGGTTGTGGCTGCAATTATGTTTTAGTCAGGGGCTCTTGATGTAGAGGTGTTAGGTTTGAGTTCGGGTAGCGACCGGCATAATTACGTTTGAGAAAAAAAATCTTTATCATTATCATGTTTGAGATTTATCATTATCATTCGTAAAATAAATTTAAAGTAAGAAATGCATTTAATAATATTTTAAAACATATTTTTATTAAAATATAAGTTTTATTCATTTTATGATCTTAATGAAATTGTGAATACCCTTTGTGGACAACCTGTATAAAAAAAGTATAAAAAGTTATTGAACAAAAGAGGAATAAAATTATCTTAAATCAATATTTTGCGTAAACGTAGATACACGAGCAATCTATTTATCAAACTATTGGTTATTCTGTGGCATGATTCAAAGATTCAAAAAGATTTTTCAAATAAATTCTCAATTAATACTTCGAGAACACATAGTACAATACTTCCACTGGATAAATAGATTAGTCATTGTAAAAAGAAATTGTATGACACGATTTTCTACTTTTCTGACATATTTATGCATGCGAATACAAATATCTTTATCTGTTATATGTTCCCTGTATAAACGCCGCTGGGGTAAGATAAAAAAAAAAACAAAAATAGAGGCACTGCCTCGAGGCTAGCCGACCGATGTGGCGCAGTGGTAGTCCGACTGCCTTTGATGCAGAAGATTCCGGGTTCGATTCTCGGTTGGTCACTCACAAAAGTTGATATTTTACTTTGTGAATTTATTCCCAGTCTGGTTAGGACATTGCGGGCTGAACCACCTGATTGTCCGTAAGTAAGATAATTCCGTGTTTCGGATGGCACGTAAAGCCGTAGCTCCCGGTTGCTGTCCATGATTACTTAGACGGTGGTGGTCGTTACTCAACTATGTCAAAAGCAGGCTAGTTGTAGAAGGCGGTTGAAAAATTCTGACACTAGGGTTCATCTGTTCGTTGGACGACTCGGTGTCCCACACGAAAAGAGACAGAGGGGCTGGCCAGTCTTACTACACAACATGTATTTCTACCGAGCAACATTGTTTATTACAGGTTTATTTAACACTTAGTATAATTGGGGACAATAAACCACACTTACCCACATAATCACTTCAAACACGCCAATTCGTAGGCCAAGTACAAAACCGCGAAGGGTACAGAGTTAAGACGGATCGCACTCTTGACGCACGACGGAGGGCTAAAATATCGCAGCGGTCTGTCAGATCCATACTAGAATCGTCACTCCTCATACTAAAACCGTACTCGACGGGCGACACTCGTCACTCCGATAGCGCTACGTCGACAGCGATTGAGCGGTTTTAGTAAGGGGAGTGACGTTTCCAGTATGGATCTGATAGACCGCTGCGATATTTTGGCGCTCCGTCGTGCGTCAAGTGTGCGATCCGCGGAAGGGTACAGAGTGCGACCTTCATGCGACCCCAATGATCTATAGCTATGGGAAAAACCAACTATGTGAAATAAAATGCCATTGGAAACCATTGTCGTTGCATTTACTAGAATGTATAGATCCGCGTAAAGCCCAAGGGACAAATTGAAGCTAGAATAATCAGAAGTGATTTATGATATTTGTCTATCTACCTATAAATACAAGGTGTAACTTTAAATGCGCAAAACCTCAGACACCACCTATCAGCCCATGAAACTGAACAACTTTCCTCAAGAAACATAGGTTGAAACGTGAGATAAATATTTCTACCTCAACAAATTGCCATGGTAATTTTGTATGGGAGGTCCAAATTTTTTTTTCATATTTCGAACCATGCTCCTGGGGGAAAGTTGTTCAGTTTCATGGGCTGATTGACGGTGTCTAAGGTTTTGCGCATTTAAAGTTACACCTTGTATATGAGCCGTATTTATAAACCGCACTCAATTCTGAGATCGTTCTTGAGTGCGACTTTGAGATGCTGTTAGTATTGACTGACAGCTCTTGAGATCGATCTCCGAGTTGAGTACGATTTATAAATACTGACTTAAGATAGTAACGCGTCGGGGTTCAGTGACTTTTGCAAAAGAACATTTCGATAGCGTGTTTTAGAATACCTGCAGCGACATCTATGAACAACTATTGTCCTAAACATCTTTGATATTTCGTTTTTTTACGCCTCAATGGCGGATCGCACACTTAACGCACGATAGAGCGCAAAAAAAACCATACTATTAATGTCAATATAGCAGCGGTCAGATCTATCCTATTAATGTCAAACCCCATACTAAAACCGCTCAACCGCTGTCGACGCAGCGGTATCGCAGTGTCGTCTGTCGAGTGCAGTTTTAGTATAGGGACTAACGTTTTTAGTATGGATCTGATCTCCGTCGTGCGTCAAGTGTGCGACCCGCCATAGCCACGCGAAATACTATGAAAATTTCAAAATTTTTCAACAAAAACCTTTTAACCTAGTGTGACTGACCGCGACCTATTTCTATATGAAGTTATTGGTTGCAAGAAGTCTCCAAACGAACGGTTCGAATAAGTAGTCATTATTACATTGCATTAGCCAAAAAGACCGACAGTCATTAAGGCCACGTGTACAGTGCAAATGTATTTTTTGCACTAGCTTCTCGGAAGTCCATTCAGTCGGTCTGATCGCACACTTAACGCACGACGGAGCGCTAAAATATCGCAGCGGTCTATCAGATACATATTAGAAACGTTACTCCCCATGCTAAAACATCTCAGCCGCTGATGACGCATCGCCATAGTTGCGTCGTCCGTCGAGTGTAGTTTTAGTATCGGAAGTGACGTTTCTAGTATGGATTTGACAGAACGATGCGATTTACTAGTGCACCGTAGTGCGTTAAGTGTGCGATCCGCCTGATTCTAAGACCGTTCTCACATGTGCCAGCATGAATTTGCGGCGGTTTGCCGGATGAGGTTTTTTGACGAAAGTAGTTTACGATATCTCAAAAAAAAATAGACTTCATGGACCACGTCGCCGCTACAAATTGCGGCTGTCAATCGTTGTCATTTGTATGGTTGTCACAAACCGCAAAACATTTCCGTATCCGATTTACCTTACTTCTAGGAAGTCAATCTAATAGTCTAATTGTATAAAAGTCCTTAGTGACCGGCACTCGACTAAGAGGTCACAGGTTTGATGACTACAAAAAAAACACAATGTGACCTTAATATACTTAAGTTTTCGCTTTTGCCGTGTGATGCCGTCTTTGAATAACGTCACCCCATTTTTAGGCACTACGGCTCTTTGTGACATTTATCGGCCGATCGCATACTTGACGCACGACGACGGAGCGCAAAAATATCGCAGCAGTCTCTCAGAACTGTAAAAGCTACACACATATAAAAAATATTACATAGACACAAGAAATATATAGTTGATAAAATCAAATTCAAAAACCTGTCACTTTTTGGGACAGCCTGTATAAAAGTCAATAAAATTGGGTAGTCTATATAAAATCTGTGACTATAGATTTTCGTGACGTGGATTCGAACTTACGACCTCACAAATAGAGCCTAAGGCACTCACTTTACATAAGGAGTAATTTAAGCTGTTACTGTTTTCAGTATTACCGCATCGTAATTTACTGTAATCTATTACAATTTACATTTGCCTTATGTTTGTGTATCTAGTACATACATAGCGCTAGGCATAGAGCGCCAACGGCCGTAAGAATGCGGTCGCTATCGCCGCGTCTGACATTTTTGAGGATTGTTTTTCAAGATTTTTTGAGAAACATGTGTATCACTTTAAAGACAGGTTGTCAGCCTGTTGCCTAAAGTTGTAATACACCAATACTCTCGAGTCCTTTAGTCGCTTCTACGACATCCGCGGGAAGGACGTGGGGTGATGCTATTTCAAGCCGGCATCAAATAGCATAATTTTACATTACATACTGTATCAATAAGTTTGATCTAAAGGATAATGTAAGTCTGAGACAAAACGCTCTAAAATCAAAGCAAGACTTCTAAACGAAAACGAAATTGAATTTACCAAAGACGGTCAGAGTTCAACCAGTTATTTAACTGTCCGACCCATCAGAGTTAACTACTATTGCAGCTTAGGTTAAACTTAACCGTAACTTGCAATTATTTTTCACTTACTCCGATGTTACCAGTGCTTATGTAATGTAAGTAGGACAACTGTTAAACCATACAGGTTTTAAGAGACGGTGTAACGAAAATTTTTTAGGCGTGATCTGACCATGAAATTGAACGACTTTTTCTATGGGGGCTATGTTGGTAAAAGTAAAAAAAAAATCGACCTTCCATACAAAGTTCCCGATCAGCTGACTGACTTTGAACTCGAAAAATTTTTTTCATTTCCCATCATAGCCCCCAAAGAAAAAGTTGTTCAGTTTCATGGTCTGATCACGCCTGCAAAGTTTTTGTTACATCCTGTATAGCTTTGTTCTATTTATGTTGTACCCGCTGCTAATCGTTTTTCTGGGGGAATAAGACATTTTTGGAATTCATTATACAACTGTAAAAAAAAAAAACTGCATTTTTTTTAAGGGGTGAATCAGCCCATAAAACTGAACAGCTTTCCCCAAGGAACATAGGTCGAAATATGTCAGGAATCAACAAAAAAAATTTTACCTCCCATACAAAATCGTGATCAGCTGACTGCATTTACTATAGGAAACTATATTTTTTTTTTTTTGTAAAAACTGCACCAAGATCTTTTACTTAGTTTTGAAGTTCACACACACACATACAGACGGACGGGGAAAGCGACTCTGCTTTATACTATGTAGCAATAATGTCTTCTTTCATACCTATCTAATTAAAAAGTTTCTGAGCTTGTAGAAAAATGTCTCCCATACATATATAATCAAATTGACAACTAGATTGAGGGAGTTGCCAAAGGCTACACTTCACGCACAACGGAGCGCAAAAATAACGCAGCAGATTTAGTATGGGGATTGACATTTCTGGTATGGATCTGACAGTGTGCGATCCTCTGAGTTTGTGTCAAAATGTCTGCCATAGTAATCAAATTGACAACTAGATTGAGGTAGTTGCTAAAGATGAAAAATACAAAATGTCGTAAATTGGCAACAACAATTCGAATTTCACAGCATCAAACCTTGGCAAATAAAAAAACCGTTATTTTCTATTGCGTATAATAAAATTACAGGTTACATAAGACAAAAACCGATGATTTGATTATATTGCATATTGTTTCTAGGTAGTTCGTTATTATTGTATTGATAACTATTTTTATTTATATCGTAATAATTCATAGCATTTGATTGTAAGTGATGTGAGATCGTGATCTTTCAATTGGTGAAATATGAAATAACTATTATTGAAAGTGTGAATTGTAGTTTGCAAAATATATGGTTAGTGTTTATACGTACATACATACATATATCACGCCTTTATCCCTTGCAGGGTAGGCAGACCGTTAACGGCAGTAAGCATACGGTCGCTATCGCCACGTCTGACATTTTTGAGGAATGTTTTCCAAGGATTTTTCAGAAAACGTGTGTGTCACTATAGTGACAGGATGAAAACCTTTAGCCTAAAAATTGTAATACACCAATACTCTCGAGTCCCTTAGTCTCCTCTTACAACACCCACGGGAAGGATGTAGCGTGATGCTATTCTAAGCCGGCATCACACGCATGTATAAAATAACCACAACAATAAACCGATAATATAATAAGATGATGAAGTGACATAATATTTTGTTAACAATACACAGTTAGTTCAAAAGACAACTATAACGAATCGTATACAAAATGTCTTAATGTTTACTGTCGTGTCTGTTTGACAATAGAAAAACTTTCCACTTATGCTGTTATACTATTGACCCCTTGTCAAAATGACAAGCGCGTTTAGTGACATCAAATGTCAATGCGTGAAAATTGACTCGGCGGTACAGCTGGAAAGATTAGGATGATCCAGAGGTAGGAAGTTTGATTACCGATGGGGTTATGTTTATTATTGATGAAGACATCTTGGTATGAAATCATGTCATGTCAGAAGTTAATCATGAGGTTTTGCAGATCGTTTTACAGATAAGACGTTTTGATTGTTTTGAATATAATAGCAAATTATGATCGTGTATATATGGAGAATGGTCATTATAGAGTTACTATTAAAAAAGTAAACAATCCATATTAGTTCAATAAAAAACATATTAACATTATAAGTACAAAAAGTTTGCGAACAGCTACATAGATTAGGATGAAATTCATAACCTTAAAACATATAAGCTACTTTTTACTATGAACATATGTCATTCCAACGGGAAAACAGAAAAAAAATTGCGGGTGAAACCGCGAGTAAGGAAAGGTAGTAAAATATAGAAACCTTAAGTTTTATTTTCTTCAAAATGAACGTCAAACTCAGCTACAATAAGGGCCTTTCTCGCCTGACATCCGTCATTTGCCGGTCTGATTTAGAAATCTTGGTTTATATATACATGCTTTCACACTCTTCCGGCATCCGGCATTTATTGATCCGGGAATTTCCCAAACCGAAATTTGGATTCTGACGGTCCGAAGTGACAGACGTACAAAAAGTACGCATATAAAAGGTACTCTTTGAACTCTACCATGACGTCATTCTACTGTCCGTCTTTTACCGGATAGGTGGAAAAGCGTCATCCAGCATTCGAATGTTGTCGGAAGGCTACTTCCGACATCCGGCAGCCGGACTGGATAAGTGGAGAAACGCTGTAATAATTATACATACATACATACACAAATCACGCCTATATCCCTAGTGGGGTAGGCAGAGCGTTAACGGCCGTAAAATAAGGTAAAATTACAGTCGTTATCGCCACGTCTGACCAATGTTTGAGGGTCGTTTCAGATAAGTCGTGTATCACTATAGTGACAGGTTGTCAGCCTGTTGCCTAAATTGTAATACACATGAAACCCTCGAGTCCCTTAGTCGGCTTCTACGACACCCACAGAAAAGAAATGGGGTGATGCTATTCTAAGCCGGCATCACACGGTAATAATTATATCTATTAAATATTTTACCAATGCCAGATCTTTATTAACATAACACCTTTAAAACGATTACATATAACAGCTAGTATAAAATTAAATGGCTCTTCACAAGTCACAGGAAATAATAAAATATTATACACCTAGAGTAGTAATCAATAGGTACTACTGATTTTATGAACGGCAATATTTATTAGCATATTATACGTTCTTGAAATCAATCAATATCATTTAGTGAAGACATTGATATTATAATAAAATACATCTAAAATTAGATACATACATATATCACGCCTTTATCCCTTGCGGGGTAGGCAGAGCGATAGTGGCCGTAAGAATACAGCCACTATCGCCACGTCTGACTTTTTTGAGGATTGTTTTCCAAGGTTGGTTCAGAAAACATGTGTATTACTATAGTGACAGGTTGTCAGCCTGTCTCCTAAAAATTGTAATACACCAATACTCTTGAGTCTCTTAGTCGTCTCTTACGACACCCGCGGCAAGGATGTGGGGTGATGCTATTCTAAGCCGGCATCACACGGCATTACACACCTCTAAAATTAATACACGTATAAAGTTCCGCCTAGTCAATTATTTGCTCTGAAATGTTTTTTTTTCTTAGCATCCTGAGCCTTAGGTGGATGAGTGGATCGCACACTTAACGCACGACGGACCGCTAAAATACCGCAGCGTTCTATCAGATTCATACTAGAAATGTCAATCCCCATAGTAAGACCGCTCAACCTCTGTTGACGTAGCGCTATCGCAGCGTCGTCCGTCGAGTGCGGTTTCTAGTATGGATCTGACAGCTGCGATATTTTAACGGTCCGTCGTGCGTAAATTTTACAAGACGCCTAAGAGAATATAACAATATTTCCATTTGATACATAAAATCCTAAATTACTAGTTCCTCAACCAATTAGTTATTTTTTAATTTGTAGATTGTTCTAGTTTTTTTTTTGTTATCTTTTAAAAGTGGAACTTGAAATTCTGATGATTATGATGAGTAATGTGGCCCCACAAGAAGAAATTAGCCATTATAACCTTTTGACACGGAATCCTAAAAAGGTCACATGTGAATGAAGGTAGTTAATCCAAATAAAGTGTTGTATTCTTTGAGGTGTTATGTTATATCATACAACATAATCATTGCTCTATTCATATGTTAAATAATATGACTACATTAATATGGACTGCAGAATCTATTGTGTGCTTCAAAGAGCTGAGTTATGAACAATATTTTTATTAATATTTATATATTAATTTATATATAAATATCTGTTTATATAAGAATAAAAAAAAATATTCTTATAAACAGAACGTAAGGCGGATCGCATACTTGACAAACGAGGGAGCGCAAAAATATCGCAGCGCTCTGTCAGATCCATAGTAGAAATGTCAATCCTTTAATTGGCAAGGGATAAAGGCGTGATTTGTGTTGTATATGTATGCTATTCGATATAGGTATTAAGTGAAGATGACAAAAAACCTTTTCATATCTACTTTTACATCTTTTTCACTAGCTCATATTTTGGTACAATTTACATCAAATTAAAAAAGAATTAAAAAAAATTGTACGATTGTCCCACACTAAGAACAATAACAATAATTTGTAAATTGACATTATGCTCAAAATAGGTCGATTTAAATAGTAAAATATTATCCCACGTTTCTATAAAATATCGAGCTCTCTCTTTTTGTGTGGGACACTGATTCGTCTAACGATTCAGTGAACCCTAGTGTCTGAATTTTTCAACCGCCTTCTACAAATAGCAGGCTTCTGACATGGTTGTGTAACGACCGCCGTCTAAGTAATCATAGACAGCAACCAGGACCTAAAGCTTAACGTGCCATCCACACGGAACCACCTTTCTTACGGACAATCGGGTGGTTCAGCCCGCAATGTCGCAACCAGACTGGGAACAATTCAAAAAGTGATAAATATCAACTTTGATGATCTGCCTACTCTTTCGCTATCTAAAGCGTGACTTGAAAAAAAATGCATGTAATACCTCCAAACTGATGATACGAATCAAAGTGGCAATTAAGTACATCAAACTATAATTAAGCCTGACCTTAGTATGAGAGCGGTCAGGTTACAAAGAATAAGATTATGACATAGGCGGATCGCACACTTAACGCACGACGTAGCGCTAAAATATCGCAGCGGCCTGTCATACTAGAAATGTTAATGCCCTTACTAAAACCGCTCAACCGCTGTCGACGCAGCGCTATAGCAGGGTCGTCCGTCGAGTGCGGTTTTAGTATGGACGGATCTGACAGACAGCTGCGATATTTACGTGCGTCAAGTGTGCGATCCGCCGTACAGTCGCTTCTCACGGTAAAAAACTATATATTTAAAAACAATAGTATTTTAATCAGGTCACCCGGCTTCGTATGATATTTGAAAAAATTAAGATTTATATCTATTTAGTTTCGGATTATTAAGTTATTTTGACTATATATGTAATTTTAGACAGTTTTGGATTGTTCTTTTAGCAACGTAATTTATTATACAGGGTGTAAGAGACAGTGTAACGAAAACTTTGCAAGCGCGATCAGACCATGAAACTGAACAACTTTTTTTATGGGGCCTATGTTGGGAAACGAAAAAATTTTTTCGACAGTTCCCGATCAGTTGAGTGACTTTGTAGGAGAGTTAAAAAAATTTTTTTCGTTTCCCAACATAGCCGCCATAGAAAAAGTTGTTCAGTTTCATGGTCTGATCACGCCGGCAAAGTTTTCGTTACATCAACGTCGCTTACACCCTGGATTTCTGGAATAACCCCAATTTCGGTTTTGCCCCAATAGACCTTAAAATCTGTTTTGTATATTTTACTTTGTATATTATAGAGTCTAAATTCTAGATGAATTCTAAATTCTAGAATGGCCGTGTGATGCCGGCTTAGAATAGCATCACCCCATATCCTTCCCGTGGGTGTCGTAAGAGGCGACTAAGGGACTCAAGAGTATTGGTGTATTACAATTTTTAGGCGACAGGCTGACAACCTGTCACTATAGTGATACACATGTTTTCCGAAACAACCTTAGAAAACAATACTCAAAAATGTCAGACGTGGCGATAGCGACCGTATTCTTACGGCTGTTAACGCTCTGCCTACCCCGCAAGGGATAAAGGCGTGATATATGTATGTATGTAAACTCTAGACATACCGAACGGCCACACTATTCAATAATTATACACGATATCTCAGACTACCTATTAGATACCAATAAAATTATGTAGATGCGTTCAGAACTTGTACCACTTAACGATGCATGTGCAATTTATGTAGTTATGCACTCAAAATGCATTTGAAATACACTATGACTAGATAACTTTATAATAAATGCAGCAGTAATTTTGTCTGTCTGTCTGTCTGCGGTCTGTCTATTTGTAAACGTTTATTGATATATACGTGATTTGACAATATATAGGGTGTTAAATTAAATTCGTGCCATAGCATGGGCAGGTTCAGTATAGATGAAAAATTCCGTAAATTACTTGTATTTTTAAAAGTATCTTGGAGATAAGGCATTTGAGTTAACACCTTGTATTTATTGGTGTATTAGAATTTTTAAGCGACAGGCTGACAACCTGTCACTATAGTCTTCTTTTCGTGTGGGACACCGAGTTGTCCAATGACCGATGAACTATAGTAATACACATGTTTTCTAAAACTACCTTGGACAACAATCCTCAAAAATGACAGACGTGGCGATAGCAACCGTATTCTTACGGCGGCTCTGACTACCCCGCAAGGGATAAAGGCGTGATAGATGTATGTATGTTTCCTGTGAAAAGTTCGCCAACAAGCCTACCAAGCGTGATGGTGAGTCCAGACTATTGTGGCTGTAGAAGTAGGCAAACTGTAGGCAAAAAGATTCCCTTTCCAAATCAGAAAGTGCTTCATGGTTCACACCGCCTACTCAATTGCCGATTGCACTCCGTCGTGACACCGGCAGCTCGCAGTGACGGGACTCAGCATACAGGGTCTAATATGCCAAGTTGTGAATGGCATCACCCCATTTTATCCACAGAATTGATGACCGATATGGCGCAGTGGTAGTGCGACTGCCTTTGACGAAGACGGTTCCGGGAGTGTCACTCACAAAGTTGATATTTATCACTCTGGGAATTTGTTCACAGTCTGGTTAGGACATTGCGGGCTGAACCACCCGATTGTCAGTAAGAAAGATGGTTTTGCGTTTCGGATGGCACGTTAAGCCATAGTTCCCGGTTGCTATGTATAATCACTTAGACGGCGGTCGTTACACAACCATGTCAGAAGCCTGCTACTTGTAGAAGGTGATCGAAAAATTCTGACACTAGGGTTCATCGAGTATATATATCATTTCATATATATATATACATATGATATATATATGTGCCTAAAAATCAAGTTTTTGATGTTCAAATAATAACGTTTTAGAAAATCGAAAAAAAATATATATATATATATCATTATCTAAAAATCAAATTTCTCATTTTCAAATAACAAATTTTTTTATATCGAAAATTCTGCGTCTACCTTTCACAATTCCGTCAACTCAGTCAAAATACGGATTGATGACTCTCATCCGTTCATTAACGCCCTGTATAACAGTGATGGTGCGCATTCAATGCTAGGTTTTGAAATCCATAACCTATTTCGGATGCATTTGGATCGCACGATTCGAAAGGAATGTGCTGATGCTAATGTCGCATCTATCGGTACTTAGTAATTATTGAATCGGAGTTCGATGTCGTAAGTGTCGATCGGAAACTACATTTACCTGTAATGTATTCAAGCAATATAGGTTAGGACCTTTAAGATGATTCCGTACAATGAATGAAAATATGAAATCTAAAACATTTCGGATGTGGCCGGAATACTATTATATTTGGTTTTTCATTAATCTTATTATACATTTAACTACTTTTTTATTACAAGTAAAATTACTTAAAGGATTTTAAATCAATTTCACAATTATATTTTCGTATACATTATAAGTATGCAATATGAAAAAAATAATATACATATAAATAAGAAAGCCAACAAAATATACATTTTATTAAACATCCATATAACTTAACCCTTTTATAAACTGCCAGCGAAAAAATTTGTAATTTTTCTTCTTTTCGTTTTAAATAGTTAACCCTAGATCAGGCTTTATGCTTTTTGGGCTGCTATTTGACGGGAAACACCCTAATACATGAAAATACATTGAGTGCTTTTCTCCCAGTAGGTGTTAAAATGGACATTAGATTAAATAAGAATAAATAAATAAAATAAATAAATAAACGCGGCCGTAAACGCTCTGCCTACCCCGCAAGGGATAAAGGCATGATATATATTAGATGTATGTTTAATTAATCAAATTATTTAAATCCTTTTTGGACACCCTGTATTAACATGCTTACTAGGCCTATATCGTGCCTATCGCAACCGACACAGCTACTTACTTTAATTTATAATCTACAGAGTCGTGCATCAAATCATTGAGCAAAATCTTAACTAATGTATTTCAAACAACGAACTCTGTTACAAAATTTTCGTGAGAAGATGAGAATTGAATGCGTTTGCGGCGAAAACCGCAGCGTTGCAATGCTGGCTACAAGTCTGTTTTTTTTTTTCTATTGTCTATTTTTTTCATATTTTTCTTTTTTTTTTTTCATTGTGGCGCCATCGAATAAGAATAATAACTTTATTTGCCAGAATACAGTAATGAATTAAAGATGTTACAGTATACATAATGTCCGTGTACTCTACCTGCATGCAGTAGGTGCGCAAATTTTAAATTATAAATTAAAATCCTATTCTTCTTCGTTTCAATGGCCGAACTATATCTTATCCTGCCAGTACTAGACGACGGCTATGGCATTATCAGACGCGAAGTTCAGCTAATGTGAGAAGAAGAATTAAAATATTTAATATCATATTTTAATTTATAATGTAATGTCAAGTATGAAACTCAACTCATTCATTGCCATTGCAATTCTATACTTCAAACTGTTAGCAGACTACGAAGTTACCAAAATCATGCAACTGAAATCTGATCGACATCCATCTGAAACGATTGTCATTTAGCAGACTTAGGGCCCTGGTATGCTGTAGTGTGGTCATAGCTTCGATTTTCTATAGAAAGGTGTAGTTTTATAAAAAAAATTGTCGTAATAAAAAATATATTCTCATATTTCGACAACAAACTATACTTTTTAATAAAAAAGACCTGAATATTCCGAATACTTTATATTCGTTAAGTAAATTGTTGTTATTTTTCAAAAATACTACCTAGTTACCTAATATTATAATAAAGTTGTTAAAATTAATGACTTAGATAATGGTCACAGTGTTACTGCCTAATTTTTATACGTTAGTAAACAATTAAATCCTTGAAACCGAAATTAGTTTCTAGATTGCACTACAAAACCCATTGTTAGTAAAATCTATTTATTTGATATAACCTTGAACTTAATGTTGTTCGTCTTTCCAACCAATTAGCTTTGAGAAAGGTTAATCTTTGGCGGATCGCACACTTAACGCACGTCGGACCGCTAAAATATCGCAGCGCTCTGTCAGATCCATACTAGAATCGTCACTCCCTATACTAAAACCGCGTTCGACGGATGACACGGCGATAGCGGTGTTTCAACAGCGGTTGAGCGGTTTTCGTATGAGGAGTGACTTTTCTAGTATAGATCTGACAGACCTCTGCGATATTTTAGCGGTCCGTCGTGCGTTAAGTGTGCGATCCGCCTTTGAGCTAATCTTAGAATCAGGTATTATCAAGTACGAGTGCAACTTGGCTTACAGTCCAACACAATTCGACTTTTGTGCTTTATTTGAAAGATCTGTTCATATTTATGTACGGTCTAATGGGAGAAAATGAGACTAGCGGGTAACTTGGGACACGGTCGACACCAGCATCTATGAACCAGCTATAACGTTGTAACTGGTTGAAAACTTTGGATTCTACTTTTATCAACCAGTTATAACGTTATAGGCTTATAGATGGTTCATAGAAGCCGGTGTCGACCATGTCCCAAGTTACCCGCTACTCTCATTTTCTCCCCTTCGACTGTACATTACATAGGTATTATTGTATTTCTTTTTTTCTAAATTTAACAAAAGTTTCCTAAACGAAGCTTTTAATTTTGCTATTAATTCAAATAACAAATATCCCAATTTCATAAATTTTTGCGTCGTAATTATAATATTGTTTTATTGATTTAAAATACAGCGGTACTTTTCGGGACATACTCGTACCTACAGTTAACATTACAAAACACCTTCATATTATACTTTTCTTGGGAAATATTATGTAGCATAGCAAATTAAATAAACACAATAATAAAAAGGAAACAATTTAATTAAATAAGTATTTTACATTCTAAATAAGTTCGGTGGACCGCACACGATGCGATATTTTAGCAGTCCGTTGTGCTTTAAGTGTGCGATGCGCCTTCAATTTCATAAGCGAATATACTCCATAAATAAGTTACATAGTAGTACTCATGTCATTTTCGAACTTTTTGAAGGGTTAACTTTTTCGAGTTTGACTGTACTCAAACAAGTACAATAGTTAAGTTTAAGTTTAGAAAATGTCACATTTTAGTTTTATCGATAAAAGGTGATGAGGTTAGGTCGTTGTCGTGAACCGGATACCTATACAATACTTGTAATTACATTCCTATACAATACAGAGCCTTATTATATATATTTTAAGTTGATATAAGTATATTATTATATTTTAAGTTTCAGTTGATATATAAGGTGTAAAAATATAAGTTGCAAATACTTTATGGGATGCATCAGCCCATGAAAATGAACAACTTTCCCAAAGAAGCATCATAGCTCTAAATATGAAAACGTTTTTTGGTGATCCTATACAAATTGACTTGGTTGGTTGGTAATTTTGTATGGGATATTTGATCTGTCAGATCCATACTAGAAACGTCACTTTACATACTAAAACCGCACTCGACGGATGACACTGCGATAGCGCTGCGTCGACAGCGGTTGAGCGGTGTGAGTACGGGGATTGACATTTCTAGTATGGATCTGAGAAACCGCTGCGATCTTTTAGCGCTCCGTCGTGCGTCAAGTGTGCAATCCGCCAAAGAAATGGGGCGATGCTATTCCAGCCGCTGCAGGCCTACGACATATAAGAGCATAAAAGTACCTAAAGGTTTTAGTTATGATTTTTTTCTATTGTGATTACGATGTAGGTACCTTGTTATTCACAAATTCTATTGGTCGAAAACATGACCAACCTAAAATTGGTAAGGGATAATACTAAACCTCAGAAAACAAAGTCACTAATCTTTGACCTAGTTAGAATTGCTTAACATCTGTAACCAAACTGAGAACAAGCACTCGAGCTTAAAAACAATAGTCTTAATAATAAATTCTGTGATGCTTTTGATAATTTTTGTTTGTACCTCATTTTCCCGTGGGAATAAGTGGATTTTCCTTTTCCGGCAATTATTGTACATACAAACCTTCGGCAGATCGCACACTTGACGCACGACGCAACGCTGAAATATCGCAGCAGCGGTCTGTCAGATCCATACTAGAAATGTCAATCCCCATACTAAAACCGCTCAACCGCTGTTGTTCGGTTGTTGTTGTTGCTCTAGTATGGATCTGACAGACTGCTGCGTTATTTTAACGCTGACTTGTGCGTTAAGTGTGAAAAAGACCTAGGTAGGTACATGATCCTATTACGTAGCGCTATCGCAGCGTCGGCCGTCGAGTGCGGTTTTAGTATGGGGAGTGACGTTTCTAGTATGCATCTGACAGACGGCTGCGATATTTTAGCGCGTCGTCGTGCGTTAAGTGTGCGATCCGCCTACCACTGCGCTACATCGGTCGCTACAAAGCTATCTATGTAAGACATCATCTAGTTAGATTGTCAATTGTGTAATACTTTTGTTATTTGATTAAAGAGATCAGTCGTTATTCATAATCATAACCTAGATGTACGTAACATAGAATTAAGTAATAGTAGATCATGTGCCTACCTAGGCTATTTTCACACTTAACGCACAGCGCTAAAATAACGCAGCAGTCTGTCAGATCCATACTAGAAATGTCAATCCCCATTCTAAAACCACTCAGCCGCTGTCGACGGAGCTGTGTTAAAATAACGCATATGCGTCAAAATACCGTAGCTGCGTCGACAGCGGTTAAGCTGTTTTAGTATGGTGACTGACGTTTTTATAGTTTGTAAAATTTAGCTTGATACCTGTGACGTTTGTGAACTTGGAGCAAATGCTATGACATAAGATCCATTTTCCTTTGAGTCTGACATCATATGGATCTGACAGAACGCTTTGTTACGAGTTATTTTAATAAGTGCGTTAAGTGTGCGATCCGCCTATCTTCACTCGACCGAGAATCGAACCTGCGACCGCCGCCGCAGTGTCAGGTGCATTTTTGTATGCGGCGAGAGGGGTGGCCTTGCACTATCGGGATACGACATGGCGCAAGCCATTCGAATGTGTACCGATAGCAAAAAAAATCTTAAAAATATGGCCGTTCGAGTAGGTCAAATATGACAGCTGTCAAATTGGAAAGTACTGAAAACATGACGATTGTGCTATTTTGGATGGCGTCAAACCACTTCCTTGTATATTATTATTCTTTGTACCTTTATTTTGAAAAACTATGAATGAAGTCTACCGTATTTTTAGACATTAGTTTTTAGCGTACAGCTTTTGTATATTATTATTAACCAGTCCACTAGCGAATCACAAACGTGACTTAAGTTACTTGCTGTGTGGTCGGCTTGGCCAGCCCCGAGGCAGTGCCTTTATTATTATTATTTTTTTATCCCACTCGTGCCGCGTTTTTACTGAGAATATTACATACATACATATATCACACCTTAATCCCTTGCGGGGTAGGCAGAGCGTCAACGGCCGCAAGAATACGGTCGCTATCGCCACATCTGACATTTTCGGTGATTGTTATCCAAGGTTGTTTCAGAAAACATGTGTATCACTATAGTGACAGGTTATCAGCTTGTCGCCTAAAAATTATAATACACCAATACTCTCGAGTCCCTTAGTCTGGGAATATTAAATTGTTAAAAAAAAAGTGTCTGACAATTTTCTCTTTTTTACAATGACTTCATTTATTCAGTGACAGGATTGTATTGTAACTATCTGACATTATAAAAGCATTCATTGTGAATCTACATACATACATACATATATCACGCCTTTATTCCTTGCGGGTAGGCAGAGCGTTAACTACCGTAAGAACACGGTCGCTATTGTCACGTCTGACATTTTTGAGTATTTTTTTCCAAGCTTGTTTCAGAAAACATGTGTATCACTCACTATAGTGACAGGTTGTCAGCATTTTGAATCTACTTGAAAATAAACGATTGAAATCTTGAAATCAAAACAAATCTAAATTTTTTTTTGCTACCACTACGCTCTATAAAGTGCATTGTATGCAAAGATGTACTCGCATATTGTATGTATACGAGGGGAGGTCAAAAAGTTCGCGGAATGACAAGGAAGAAGGGTGAAATTAAACATGAAATTATTTTTCCTTTTCAATATATTCTCCCTTAACTCGAATAGATTTATGGGATCTATCAAATAACTTATTAATACCGTCTAAAAAAAATTGTTTATCTTGTGCGTCAAAATAAGCCGAAATCGCTGACTTAACCTCATCATCGTCGTTAAATTTTCTTCCACGCAGCTCTTTTTTCATCTTTGGAAATAAATAATAGTCGCTGGGGGCCAGGTCTGGACTGTAGGATGGATGGCGCAGTAGTTCAAAACCACATCGGTGAATGGCAGCGGTCGCAACACGACTGGTGTGCACGGGCGCGTTGTCATGCAAAAGCAGCACTCCTTTGGTCAGTTTTCCTCTCCTTTTTTCTTTAATCGCTTCCTTCAATCGATCTAACAAGGAAGCGTAGTACTCTCCCGTTATGGAAAGGCCACGATCTTTATAATCCACCAGAAGAATGCCTTCAGAATCCCAAAATATTGTCGCCATGATCTTTCCGGCCGATTGAGACACCTTAAACTTCTTAGGAGGGGGAGTGCCCTTTTTCTGCCATTGCATTGACTCTTGCTTTGACTCAGGTTCATAATGATGAACCCAAGTTTCATCCCCAGTCACAATACGGGACATAATTTCTTCCTTTTGATCTCCACAGCGGTCCAAAAACTCGCGGCAACAGTCGACGCGCTCTCGCTTTTGAAACGGCGTGAGCATTCTCGGGACCCATCTTGCGCAGACTTTACTCATACCAAGATGTTGATGAAGGATATTCAAAATGGTAGTTTCTGATACACCAACTAATGCTGCAAGCTGTTTCTTCTTCAAACGGCCATCCTCCAATACAAGTTTCTCAACTTTATCGATGATTTCCGGCGTGGTGGCCTCGATCGGCCGCCCAGAACGGGGATCGTCTTCAATTGACTCCCTTCCTTGCTTGAAAAGATTATGCCACTTGTAAATCATAGTTTTTCCAGGAGCAGAGTCCCCGTAAACAGATAACATATCTTGAAAAACAGTTTGCGGCGTTTTTCCCTGTTTGGTGAGGAACTTTATGACGGCGCGATGTTCAATTTTTTCCATACTGCCAACTTTCTTCCCGATTCACTTGTTTAATCGTTGATAACTCAAAGACTAGTGACCCAATCAGGCTAAAACTTGGTATTTATAGTAATAATGAGTTACTCAATTAGCGAGTACCTGGACAAGCATCCCTACCCCCGCCAACCCCTCCATTCCGCGAACTTTTTGACCTCCCCTCGTATATGTATACTTACGTTTGTTTTACTCTATCAATGAACGTTTAATTTATAAAGGTATTTGCCGTGTGATGCCGGCTTAGAATAGCATCACCCCATATCCTACCCGCGGGTGTCGTAAGAGGCGATTAAGGGACTCGAGGGTATTGGTGTATTACAATTTTTAGGCGACAGGCTGACAACCTGTCACTATAGTGATACACATGTTTTCTGAAACAACCTTGGAAAACAATCCTCACAAATGTCAGACGTGGCGATAGCGACCGTATTCTTACGGCCGTTACCGCTCTGCCTACCCCGCAAGGGATAAAGGCGTGATATATGTATGTATGTATGAACGTTTAAGTTATAAAGGTATTCGCGAACTATACAATGAATTACGACGAAAAAAAAATGATGAATGAATAGGAAGTATAGTGGGTGTTACATACATACACAAATCACGCCTATATCCCTGGCGGGGTAGGCAGAGCGTTAACGACCGTAAAATTACGGCCGTTATCGCCACGTCTGACAAAATGTTTGAGGGTCGCTACAGACAAGTCGTGTATCACTGTAGTGACAGGATGTCAGTCTGTCGCCTAAATATGTAATACACGAAACCCTCGAGTCCCTTAGTCGCCTCATACGATACCCACAGGAAAGAAATGGGATGATGCTATTCTAAGCCGGCATCATACTAACATAGTGGGTGTTAAAGGTTGTAAAAGTGGGTGTTACAACGAGGACATTGAAAATACGAATCTTGAAAGCTCAATAGAAATAATGGGTTCGATTCTCGGTGGGTCCCTCACAAAGTGATAAATGTCAACTTTGTGAATTTGTTTCCAGTATGGTTAGGACATTGCGGGCTGAACCACCCAATTGTCCGTAAGAAAGATGGTTCCGTGTTTCGGATGCCACGTTAAGCCGTAGGTCCCGGTTGCTGTCTATGATCACTTAGACGGCGGTCGTTACACAACTATGTCAGAAGCCTGCTACTTGTAGAAGGCGGTTGAAAAATTCAGACACTAGGGTTGACCGGCTCGTTGGATGACTCGATGTGCCACATGAAAAGAGAGAGAGAGATTCGAGGCTTATTGAAGCGCAAAATATGTCTATACTCCATCAATTCCTCTGCCAGATTATGCCATTGACTTTCAATATTTATATAGGGTGTAAAAGACGGTGTAACGAAAACTTTGCAGCTGTGATCAGACCATGAAACTGAACCACTTTCACCATAAGGGTTACGGTGGGAAACGAATATTTTTTTTGAGATTTGTACATACAGAGTCAGTCAGCTGATCGGGAATTTTGTATGGAAGGTTGAAAAAAAATTCACGTTTCCCAACATATCCCCCATAGAAAAAGTTGTTCAGTTTCCTGGTCTGATCACGCCTGCAAAGTTTTCGTTACACCGTCTCTTACACCGTAGTATACAGGTATACTACGCCTCCTACACATTTTGCCGTAGGACATACTTAAACACATTGGTGATGTCGATGACTCAGAGGCAAATCACACACTTAACGCACGACGGAGCGCTAAAATATCGCAGCGGTCTGTCAAATCCACATACTAGAAACGTCACTCCCCATAACAAAAACCGCACTCGACGAAAGACGCTACTATAGCGCTGCGTCGATAGAGGTTGAACGGTTTTAGTAGGTATAGGGATTGACATTTCTAGTATAGATCTGACAGACCGCTGCGATGTTTTAGCGCTCCGTCGTGCGTTAAGTTTGCGATCCGCTAGACACTCTTATTATGTTTATAAGATATCTATCATAAATTAACCTTCAAATGTTTGCATACACACAAACACACATATCACGCCTTTAACCCTGGCGAGGTAGGCAGAGCGTTGACGGCCATAAAAATAAAGCTGCAACGTCTGACAATAATTGGGGCGACAGGCTGACAACCTGTCACTATAGTGATACACATGTTTTCTGGAACAACCTTGGAAAACAATCCTCAAAAATGTCAGACGTGGCGATAGCGACCGTATTGTTACGGCCGTTAAGGCTCTGCCTACCCTGCAAGGGATAAACGCGTGATATATGTGTATATGTATATTTTTCTTTTCCAATATATATTAATATTTCACCTTCTCTTCTTTGCAGATGTGGATCTCCTTTCTAGTAGCCTCATCAGTCGTTGCCATGGCAACCGCGGCGAACGACTACCTCCCCCCACCAAACAAGGGATACAACTACCCCCCACCCTCCGTGCCCTTCCCTACCGACCAACGTCCTACTAAAGTGAGTTTCTCTTTTTAAATTTCGCACGTTTCATCACAAACTTTAGTTCACGTAAATGGCGATAGATGTCGCTATGAGTTCCCTTTTTAAATTTTATTTATTTATTTATTACTTAATATTATGGACTTCTACACCATCTAAGGTAATTCTGTCAGTGTCAGTGAAAAGAGATCCCAGCGCAGCAGCTGCTACGTTTCATAATAAACTTTAGTTCACGTAAATGGCGATAGATGTCGCTAATTCTGACACTTTCTTTGATGAAATAGGTATTGGCAAATAACCCATATTATGAAGGGATTCGACAATATCTATTGCAAAAGAAGGTGTAGGTACCTACTATAGTTAAGATAAAGGTTCTAAATATAATAAGATTCTTCACTCAAGTACCTACAATAATACTTCTCTAACATTTCGAAACTCTTACAAACAATCTACCACGGTAATTAAAATGATACCTATTCTAAAGACCACAGATAACTATCGTAGTAAAACTTAAATCTGCGAATCTAACGATAGCTACAGTACAATATGCTATTAACCTTGTTTAAGTTGTAAAATTCACTGTAAAATTAAATGACATAGACAAGACAACTAAAGACTAGGCTGTATGGTCTTAAAACCTTTGCCTGTTCAATGGACAAACACAAAAAAGGAATTTGGAGAATAATAATATTTAATTAAAATTGATTAGTCTCTAAGATTAGGTCCTAAAATTCCGTAAAAGGTTTTGTAATAAAATTGTAAATTTAATATATTATACTGTATAATAATCATCTTATAATACGAAATAAATGAATTGAAAAACGGCTATTAATTAGATTTTACACATTTTAAGTTTAAACTTTATACGTCTACATATTTGTGTCTTCAGAGCTATCTCTTAAAACTATTTATACTACGGAAGCCAGATTCAAGCAATACCCGGAAATGAATGAGATCGTTTTTTACTTATCGGCCTTTACCAATGTTTGTGACAGCTGTCAAAGACTTTTTCGAACGTTTTCTGCTATAAATTTGTCATTTTACTATCACCCTACTGTGGCCTATGCAAGGAAACTACAGGCTACAATTCTACAGGTGAAATTGGATGGTCATTGCGTAGCCGGTGGGACATTAAAAAATCAGGATTTTTGACCCGCTACGCAATGTACATCGAATTTCACCTGTAGAATTGTAACCTGTTGTTTCGAAAAACTAAGCACAGGAGACACTACCCGGCGCAGCTGCGCTGAGATCTCTTCCCATTGACACTGGCATAATTACCCGCGATGGCTAGAAGTCCTTATTAACTTCTCAACTGCGGCAACGAGTCAAGTGGCCGCCATCCGCCGCGCGCCCCGCAGATGCGTCACTTATCGCTCAAGGGCGTCCCCAGGAGAGCGGTTAAACAATAATTTCTCTGTTTCCAGCTGCCTCAACCGCAACCAGGTCCGCGACCTTCGCCACCTCCGAAACCATACCTGCCTCCCAGCGGACCCGGTGGCGACCATGATGTAAGTACCTCATCATCACATTGAAGTATAATGTATTAAAGTACTTGAACAGAGAGAGCAAACAAAAGCCAGAGCACCAAACGGTCATAGCGAAGTTGAGGCCATTTGGCTTGAAACGAATACAACACCTATGTGATGGATTGTTTATACTTAAGTAAGCGAACGAACATCAATGGAGCACGAGTTCGAATCCAAACTTCAACATCTGTTTTACATTTTTATTTTTGCTTATTTATTTATACAGTAATATTTTTTTTTATGAAATATATATTTTTATTCTTCATATTGTATATGTTACAGTAAAAACCCGTTTTTAGTTAATACGCGTTTTCACGAGTTAAAACTAGTTTTTACTAACTGCCTTTGTAAAAACTAGAATCTCCTAGTAAAAACTAGAATTTACTGATTTATACGGTTGAGTTTTAGGTAAAACTAGTTTTAACTTTGAACGATAGACAAAACTAGTTTTAAGTAGAAATTTTTGTTTGTAATTTGCCTTGACTAAAAATGAAACATTAAAATATATTTTTTATTACAATATTTATTGAGAATATTTGTGAATTGTAACATTTCAATAATTCAGTAACATTCATATTTATTATCAATATAAAAATTATATAAAAAAAAAATTCTCCTTAGGAAGATCAAATAACTAAATTGGCAATTTTACTTAAAGTTTAAATCAAGTCTTACACATTTAACAAAAGTATTTTTTAAATCTTCATACAGGACAAAAACTAGTATTCTACTTAGTGAGTACTATCAATATAAAAATTATTAAAAAAAAAACATTTCTTCTTATGGAGATCAAACAACTGAATTGGCAATTTTAATTAAAGTTATCAAGTCTTACACATTTAACAAAAGTATTTTTTAAATCGTTTGTGTTTGTGGAATCAGTTTTAACTGATTGGTTTCGTTAAAACTAGTTTTAACTCGTGAAAACGCGTTTTAACTAAAAACGGGTTTTTACTGTAACATATATATATATTATATATACTGTAAATATATTTTAATATATGTATTTCTATTTTTTGTATTTTACACGTCAAACTAAACAAATAAGATTCACAACGTTATCCAAGACCCGGCCCGACTGTAGTAGTCATCATTTTCCAACAGATGGCGTAATACATAATTATTGCATTATGGCTTTATCGGGTATACGTGCGGAATAATAACTAGGTGAACATGCGGATATTAGATAGGTAGTACACAAAATACGTTTTTGGGGGCGAAACATCCGAGCTAGGCTCGGTTAACGAGGTACTAAGGTTTAAATAACATACATATATCACGCCTTTATCCCTTGAGGGGTAGGCAGAGCGATAACGGCCGTAAGAATGCGGTCGCTATCGCCACGTCTGACATTTTTTGAGAATTCATTTTTCAAGGTTGCTTCAGTAAACATGTGTATCACTATAGTGACAGGTTGTAAGCCTGTCGCCTAAAGTTGTAATACACAATTAGCCCTCGAGTCCCTCAGTCGCCTCTTACGACACCCACGGGATGGCAATGGGGTGATGCTATTCTAAGCCGGCATCACACGGCAAAGGTTTAAATAAGAGACCCGATTATTACTCAGTTTGTTTAATCGTCATCTATGAAATGGTTGGGCTCCTCTCCACTCTCGACAAATGCGTACCCTTTCGTCGGCAAATCAGTTCCATTCCCTTTGCCCGTCAGTTGCCCATTTTTCTTCTTGTCTTCTTCTGAAATACAAAAAAAAAGTACGGCTGAGACCATTGGATTCGATTCGTCAAACAAAACGATAAAAAAATAATTCTGCTCTAGATTTTGTACATTCATACGGGGTAGGACGGTGTAAAGAAATTTTGCAGGCGTGATCAGACCATCAAACTGAACAACTTTTTTTATGGCAGCTATGTTGAGAAACGAAAAAATTTTTCGAGTTCCCATACAAAGTCAGTCAGCTGATCGGGAATTTCGTATGGGAGGTCGAAAAGAATTTCACGCTTCCCAACATAGCCTCCATAGAAAACGTTGTTCAGTTTCATGGTCTGATTACACCTGCAAAGGTTGACAGCCAGGTTGTCAGCCTGTCTCCTAAAATTGCAATACACATGAAACCCTCGAGTCCCTTAGTCGGTTTCTACGACACCCACGGGAAACAAATGAGGTGATGCTATTCTAAGCAGGCATCAGACAGCTCTAGATTTTGCCATAAAATAACCCAATGAGGTGGTAAACTGGGGAACTAATGGCGCCACTCTCGACTGTGCCTTTTGTCTGTGATTGGTCGAAAATGTGTCAATGTCAAAGATCAGTCGCTTCTTATTGGTGCGTTTAGGCACAGTGGCGCCCGCTGCCACCTATAAAAAGCTTTGACTTTTTCTCGCAAAACGCAAATAGATAAGCTCTCTTTAAAAATTAAGAATGTTGTGTTAGGAAAAGTAAGTAAATATTTCAAAACTTACCACTGCTAGCTATAATGTCAAAAAGTATATTTTAGACGCAAAATTAATGGGTACCTGAATGACTATATACACCTACCTGCATAATAGAGAATTTTCTTTTAATTTTTTTATTATTATTATTCTAGTCGCTGGATAGATGGCGCTGTGCTTGGTATGTTACCGCAACGAACGGAACGTTACTGTTTTTGTTTTTTGAAACTTGGACTCGGACTTATTTGAAACGAAAGTGTCAATGCATACCAGACTGTCAATCAGTGTTGCAATGTTTTTTTTAGTCTTTTGGCTTTGGAATGTAAACAAAAATCAAGTAACATAGTCGGTTCAACGCCGTCTATCGAGTTCTTGGGATACTAGTTTTTTTTTATTCTCAAAAAGAAAACCTCCTATTATGAAGTTTATTTTATAGTGTGGTACAAATCACCCGTTCCCATCTGTTACATTAAGTTGTTCCATGGTGGAATAAATAGGACTTTTTTTGCCCAGTTGCTCTATCATGGAACAATTTTAAGAACAGATGGAAACAGGCGTACAAAATCAATCAATAAATTTCAAAGTACAAAAAGATACAATAAATTAAAGCACCTTAGAACAAACTTAGCTTATATGGCAAAAACGAGCCATTTTCCCAAAAACGTTCCTACTATTGAAACTTAGAGCATCGCACACGTAACGCACGACGGACCGCTAAAATATCGCAGCGATCTGTCAGATGAGTCAGATCCATACCACAGAATTGTCAATCCCCATATTAAAACCGCTCAACCGCTGTTGACGCAGCGCTATAGCAGCGTCGTCCGACGAGTGCGGTTTTAGTATGGGGAGAAACGTTTGTAGTGTGGATCTGAGAGACGACTGCGATATTTTAGCGGTCCGTCGTGCGTTAAGAGTGCGATGCGCCTAACTCGAGGAAAGCCGGTCGTTTAATTTTCAATACTTACATGGATTAAAATTAGGGTCGACTGGAAACATAAAATAAAAAATATCAATTAAATTTGCTAAAGTTGTTCAGTTTTATGGGTTGGTTCACCCCTCACTTTAAATATTTCACGTATTGAATCTATTATTATATTTGATAAGGTGTAACAATCTTAGCTGCAAATATTTTAATGGGTGAATCCCATGAAACTGAACAACTTTCCCAAGAAGCATAGGTCGAAATGTGAGACAATTTTGTGGACCTCCCGTACAACTTGACTTGATCGATCGGTAATTTTGCATGAGAATTCCAATTATGTATTTTTTTTTCAAATTTTAACCAATATTCCTCGAGGAAAGTTGTTCAGTTTTATGGGCTTGTTTACATTTTTTTTACATCCTGTATTGTAAATTTCATGACTGACGCATGGCATGCGTTAGGGAAGCGCTAAAATCCAGAACAGCGGACAAATTCACATTTCGAAAAAATGTTCGTCACGAAAGTTGTTCAGTTTTATGAGTAGGTAGACCACACCCTTAATATTGGTATTTAATTAAACGTAATGTTATATTACTGATAGATATACCAGTAATTCTCACTCTTTTTATTAAAGTTGATCAAAACAGATCAAACAGTTGACAGTTTTGTATGGACAGTATTGTATTGTACATCTCTGACATTCTAAAAGCATTCATTGTGAATCTACTTGGAAATAGACGATTGAATCTTGAAGAATCTTGAATCTGGAATTCATAACTCCGGAACTGAAAAATTGACGGATACCAAAACCGGTTTTGAGCACTTACTCGTTATTGGCTCGTTGGTAGTACAACGTGTGGTTTTCTTCCTCGGTTGTTGTGTTGTTTCATTTTTGTTTTGAAGCTCTTCTGGATTCTGTAAAATGAGGATTTTTTGGTCTGATAGCAACACCAGTCTAAACAAAAGGACTAGTATCCAGGCTAGAAAACCTTACAAAAAAAATACTAAGTGGCGCTATTTCAGATTGAGGATTTGATCAAATTTATTTTAGTGCCTAATAAATGATTTTAATGCTTTCAGCGCTTTATTATTCTCATAAATACAAATATCAAATATAATATCCTGTTGTGTATTGTTCTCAATGTTATGTCCTTTGTGTTCTATTGTGTACAATAAACGGTTAAATAAATATAATTTTATAAAATTTCATAAGGTAATTTATTACTCCTATCTATGGGAAATTGTACCGTATAGTTCGCTCCGAGCGCAATCTACTTATTAGAAACTAAACGAACAAAAAAAAGATTCCATTAATTAAAATAAAGGTAATGTACACATGCATATCACGTCTATCCCTTGCGGGGTAGGCAGAGCGTTAACAGCCGTTAAATACAGTCGCTATCACCACGTCTGACAAATACTTGAGGGCCGTTTTAGAAAAATCGTCTACCTATAACAGCGTTTCTCCACTTATCCAATCCGGCTGCCGGATGTCGGAAATAGCCTTCCGTCAAAATTCGAATGCCGGATGACGCTTTTCCACCTATCCGGTAAAAGACGGACAGTAGAATGACGTCATGGTAGAGTTAAAAGAGTACCTCTTATATGCGTACTTTTTGTACGTCTGTCACTTCGGACCGTTAGAATCCAAATTTCGGCTTGGAAAATTCCCGGATCGATAAATGCTGGATGCCGGAAGAGTGAAAAAGCATGTATAGTAGTCTAATAGATTTCTAAATCGGATCGGAAATTGATGGAACGGTAAATGGCTAATATTTTGACGAGAATATTGAATTCAATAGTTGTTTTACCTCAGGATCAGCTGTGGAGTCACTTTGCTCTTGACCTAAACCCTTTTCCGAGTTTTGTTTATATTCTTCTGCTTCGTTGTTTAGTTTTTGTATTGTTTCTTCATTGTTTATTTCTTCTTTAGACATCGAACCTTCTCTCTGTACGTCTTTGTGATCTTCGTTGTTTAATTCTGGTTTATTTTCCTCGTTATTTGTTTCTTCTGGAGAATTAAAACCTTCTTTCGAGGTTTTCTCTTCTTTTGGATTATCTGCAACATCTTCTTGGGTTTTAACCGGTTTTGGTTCACTCTCTCCGACAAAATTTTCCAGTTTTATTATAGTTTTGTATGAGTCTTTTGGATTGCGAACTGAGAAATTTGAAAATAAAGATTAAAATAAAAACAAAAATACTTTCGAAATTCAATATGTTATATATATATATATGAGTTATAGGTATTATAGGCAAAATTATGGAGGATTCCTAAAAAAAACTTATTGTAGTTAGGTATTTATAATTATTTTGCTACATTTGGGTGTACTTATAGAAAGTTTACACTTACCAAGATCATTATCTAAAAAAGTTAAGTATATATAAAAATAAGTATATAAAAAAGTTAAGTATCTTTATCATTAAAATAGGTAGGTCAAGCTTTTTCAAATAAATATTGGTTGCCTGTAAAGAATGTTTACTGACGATAGTTGAACGTGACGTCATAACAAAATACTAATGGAATGGTTGCTTTTTTCAAACTCTGGCGTTCCCCGCTCGCGCTTGCACTTCAAGCCTTAAATACAACGCCTCAGAGCGAGGTAACGCCACATGAGTCATATTGTTCTGGCTCTATCCAATTATAAGGCGAGGAACACACACTTGACGCACGACGGAGCGCAAAAAAATCGCAGCGTTCGGTCAGATCCATACTAGTAATGTCCATCCCCATACTAAATCCGCTCAACCGCTGTTGACGCAGCGCTATCGCAGTGTCATCCGTCGAGTGAGGTTTTAGTATGGGGAGTGACGCTATTTTTGCGCTCCGTCGTGCATCAAGTGTGCTCCTCACCCAAGACTCATTGTCACGTCATAAATAATGCTTATTTTATGAACCTGCTTACCTACACTACATTACATTATTTACCTGTAGGTGGTGCCCATATAGCAGTTCGTGCTGACTTAAAAAATAAAATCTGAAAACGGTTACGAAACTTAAAAAAGATACATCAAAGTTGATTATCTATTTAAGATAAGTATTTTTTTTATTTTTTTCACGTCTATCACTACATAGTATAAAGCAAAGCCGCTTTTCGCATCTATCTGCATGTTTGCTTAAATCTTTAAAATCACACAACGGATTTTGATGCAGGCTTTGTTAATAGATAGAATGATTCAAGAGAAAGGTTTTTATGTGTAATACTTGCCGGGAAAAATCCTTATTCCCACGGGAAAATGAGCTGCAGTGGGCACAGTCGCTGGGGCAGACCGCTAGTACTTTATATCAGTAAAATAAAAAATTTACAAACCGTAAAAATTAAGAATTTTGGAATAATTTTAGCTCTTTTTTCCATTTTCTTTACCTACAACTAAAATATCTAACTCATTTCAGATATACGTATAATGTCGAAATAGTTTTGCGTACCTATATAGTATTTGATAGCATTTTACTTTATTATATTTTTTACGACATCGAAATATTTTGTTTTGCCTTCATATTATAGAGTAAAATAAATTAAAATTGTGTCTTGGTTATAGGCAGAAATACGGCAAAGATTTAAAAATTGGTTAAATTTATATTAGGTTAGAATGTCTTTAATAAGTAATATAAAATTTATTTACAATCATAAGTAAAAAATTCCCTTTTATTAGTGGAGAATCAGCCTATTAAACTGAACAACTTTCCCCTAAAAACATAGGTCGAAATATGTGAAAATTTGTTGGACTTCCCATACAAATTGACTTGGTCGGTCGGTAACTGTGTATGGGAGGTCCATAATTCAAATTCCGACTAATGTTCCTTTAGAAAAGTTATTCAATTCCATTTACAGAACTCGCCCTTAACGGTTCCACCACTAATAAAATTACATACATATATCACACCTTTATCCCTTGCGGGGTAGGCAGAGCGTTAACGACCGCAAAAGTAGGGTCGTTATCGCCACGTCTGACAAATATTGAGGACTGATTGAGCTAGTTTGTGTATTACTACAGAGACAGGTTGGCAGCCTAAAAGTTGTAATACACATGAAACCCTCGAGTCCCTTAGTCGCCTCTTACGACACCCACGGGAAAGAAATGGGGTGATGCTATTCGAAGCCGGCATTACATAGAGCTAATACAATTACACCTAATATTTTCATATTCTGTCATTTTTATCAGACTCTAATTGACTCTATGTTGCTTTCCCAGCATTCTCATGATGACCATCATCACGAGCCCGGCATGCCCTTCGACTTCGCCTACCAAGTCAACGAAGACGGCAACGACTACAGCCACAACGCTGTTTCTGACGGTATTTAAGTATTTCAATATTATTATTGTCATCATCACCATTATCATTTTGATACCTAACCTATATTGGTGAACTGCTAGACACTGGGTCCTTCATTATGAGTCCGGCATGCCTATTGACTTAGTCTACCAAGTTATCGAGGATGGCAACGATTACAGCCACAACGCTGTTTCTGGCGATATTTTTGAAAATTGAAACTTTTTCATCATTATCTTGATTGTCATTATCGTTGGCATCGATGGTACACGGCGGGGATCGAACTCGGGTCTCACAATTGTAAGATCTGAGTTCTATCCACTTGGCCACAGACGCTCTACATAAAATCTAAATTTGCCATCGATAAGAAGAACAGATGAAAGAAGTTACAAGAGTGACGTTTCCTGTTTTTTATTAATGCACTCACGTTTTTCAGGTGACGTCACCCGTGGAGAATACCGCGTGGCCCTGCCTGATGGACGCACACAGATCGTGAAATACACAGCTGACTGGAAAAACGGTTTCAACGCTGAGGTAACGCTCCTGCTTCTTTATCCTTGTTTCTTTTACCCACTTCATTTTAATATAAGGCGTAAAAATATTAGCTACAAATATTTAAGGGGTGCATCAGCCCATGAAGCCGAACGACTTTCCCCAAGAAACATAGATCGAGTAAGGGACTGGAGAGCTTCATGTGTATTAAAACTTTAGGCGCCAGGCTGACAAGCTGTCACTACGATGATAGACGAATCATCTGCAAGGACCCTCAGTGTTTTAATGGTTGTTAGCTCTGCCTGCCCCGCAAGAGATAAAGGCGTGATACAATAATATGGTACTGTCGAGCTGATCTGATGATGGAGCCGGAAGTATTTATTCATCGTTAACAAAACAATTTGTGTTCGACATTTAAAAATAACATAACAAAAGGAAGATATGAACTGGAACTTCATGATGGATGATCGTATCATAGCCGTGTTTGGACTTGTTAGAAAGGTCTTGTAGCGTGTTTTTAGAGTTTTTAATTTATTTATCCACAGGTAACATACGAAGGTGAAGCGCGATACCCTGACCAGCCAGCCGGCGGATACGGCAGGGGCCCTCAATCATCAGGACCTGGTCAGCAATACGTGCCTCCGAGCCAAGGAGGTGGCTACCAGTACTAGAAAACGAGACTACAGCGCCACCAAGGCTTCTCAGGCGGTGAAAAGCGGAACTAAACATCTGAGCATTTGCTAAGTGGCGAATAGTGGAACTAAATTTATGCTGGGTATTTTGTTAGTGGAAAAGTTGCGCTAAAATTATGCTGAGTAATTTTTCGTGTAAAAATTGCGCTAAAAATTATGCTGAGTAGTTTTGTGGTAAGAAATGAAGCTAAAATTATGCTCAGTATTATAGTTCTTGCTTGGTATTTAAAATAATGCTCAAATTTTCACAACTGAAAAGATTTGTTGGTCAATAACAAAATGGACTGTACAGTGTGCTAGTTTAAGTTATATATTTGTGTGTTTATTGAAAATCTAATCTGATGTGAACAGTATTAAGAAGAACAAAGGGAATTTGTGATTGAATCACATTTTTTTTTAAGATTGGGGACATTCTTCAATTCAAACTTTATAAATTACAATAAATATTTTGATAATATGACTGAAAACATCAAAATCTCCAATGTAGTAACCATTTTAGCTAAATATTTAACGATCAGTTACCGACAAAGTTACCATTAGAATTTAAGCTACCTACTAAAATAGGCATCTTCTCTCTTAATTGTAAAAATAGGTATCTTTTATAATAAATCTGGGGGCACGGCAGTGCCCCCGCCAAGTCGAGCTAGAAAGCGGCACAGCCGTACCATCCTTTTCTCGAAGCGGTTCAGGCCATTTTCAACACCTTATAATTTATAATATCATATAAGATCGTTCAATTCAATTTTACAATCATAATATTTATATTGCTATTATTGTACCTATTAGTTATCATCTATTATCTTACCTATCAAGTACTTTACCTATTATGCTCTCTACCTACAATAAATGTGTTCAAAATGTCAAAAAACTAAATCCTACCTATGTATAAGTCATTTACTAACATTTTCTTATAATAACTTTTGTAATACTCATCCATCACTGCCGATCGTATTTATTTTTAGAAAATGTTAATACGTAAACTAAGCGTCCTTTTGTACCTTATTTTTTGTAAAATAAACAATGATTTAAACTAATAATGTCATGTTTCATTTTCTTTCATTCCGCAAACATTTAACTTTGAAATAAATTATTAATGATGCCATGGACCATGATGCTAATATTCATCCTTGAGAAAGACCCTTAGAAGACGGACGATGTACATACCTACTTTGTTCATTCCTAAATCTATTACGGTCGTCTAATTTTGAGAAATTGGAAACCAGACCACTTTTTCATACTTGATACTCCTGAAAAATCTTTTAAGTTAGAACTATTAGCAGTATACTTAAAGTGTGCACTGCCATCTAGCATTGAATAGTAAACAAGTTTTAGTTAGTCAAGACGCTGTTAGATGGCGTTACATACGTTAAAAAACCACCCATGCACAACCTTTTTCACACGGAAATCATTCAATATTCGTACATTCGTTCGTTCAACTTCTTTCAGTCATTCATGATGTGTCAGATAAGAAGTCTTGTTTAGCTTAGCTGTGCAAATTTCATGATTTTATCAATTATATACCTATCGTTTTCCCACTGAGAAAACAAGTAATAAAAGTAAGGTATTTCTTTACCTCGTTATATGTGCTGATTAGCAGTGTTTTTCTAAATAAACATAACCTACAAATCTTACCATGGATATAGCAAATCCAAAAACTAAGCTTTGGAAAGAAAATATAGAAAAGCTTCTATATAAAAGCAATGTTTGCGGTATATGCCTATCGGTAGATGAAGAATTGGTCAGTGTGGACACTGCTTATTACACTGAAGGCGGTAAAAATGAGCGAACATTGAAGGATATTCTAGGGTTCACTTTTGGTGGTCAAGTAAGTTTACTACAATGTTCTACTATTAAAAATGATTAATAGCCATACTGTTTATTCGCGTACCTAGCATTTGGGGGTGTCTTAATGTCCAGGCTGCCTTATAAAGTCAAATAATTTCTTACAGGCAGCACACCCTTATTAGGTGCATTAAGTGACTAAACCTAGTTTTATACTTCACAGAAACTCGGAAATCTCATAATAAATTATTTGAAAAAACTAGTTTGCTTTCCTATAAGTTTAATCTTTTTCTTATAAAGCTTATTCTTGGTAGATAACTTTCTATGTATGCATAATATGCCTCTATGATTACAAATTCCTATTTTAAAAGTCATTTACGACAAACTCAAATTGTTTGGCATTTAATTTCTATGTTCTCTGCGTTTTCAGATATCCAGCCAGCAACTACCAACACATTATGTCTGCGAATCCTGCATTACAACCATACTACAGTCCTACTTCATGATAAAAAAGATCAGATCCAACCATAGCATTCTCCAGAAATACATCAACATACTAACTCAACAAGCAAAAATTAGCTCTACAACAGAACATACAGTAGAAAAACAGTTATTGTTAACTATTGACAATGTCAAAGGCTTGAACGTCCCTGGCACGGTTACAAAGAAAGACAAAGAAAATAAATTCACTCAGATATTTCTGTGCGAAGTTGATGACTCAGATGCCATAGAATCAAAAATTGAATCTAGTAACAGTCACCAAAAGTATGAATGCCCGTATTGTGGAAAGCAGTACCAAGAGTACTTCATATTCAAAGACCACTACAGTCTTCATAATGAAGCTTACTTCCGTTGTTACAAATGTTCGAAACGGTATAAATATTTTGATGAATTCATTGGACACAGGAATCAGAAACATCTTGATGGATTGACCGGCTGCAGCGTTTGTCAAATAATTTTGCTAAATCCAGACAGCAAGGAACATGAATTACAGCATACAGAGTTGTATACTTGCGTTATTTGCGAAGTAAACTTTGAAAATCAAGATGATTTTGAGACGCACAATGTAGAAAACCATTTGTATGTCTCATGTGACAAATGCTCAAAATCGTTCAGCGATGTTATTAAGCTGGAACACCATAGATGCCCCTACAAGTGCTCCGAATGTCAAGACGAGTGCATACACGAAAAATATTTGGAGTCTTATAAGGGAATGCATATGGCTAAGGCTAGTGTTTTCAAATGTCCTGATTGTGATTTTATTTATACAGCAAAATGTCACATCATTTCCCATGCCAACGAAATGCATTTAAACCATTATCCTTTTCTATGCGACTCTTGTGGAGTCTGTTTCCCAGCCCGTCAACTTTTGACCGCACACATTTATAAAAAACACCCTAATGTTTCTCAGGTACTTGCTGAAAAGGCTATCAAAGTAGAAGTACCGATTACATCTAAAGTAAAAAGTCAATATGAATGTGATATCTGTAAGTGTAGCTTAAATTCTGAAGAAAGTTATATGCAACATAGGAAAAATCACTTGACCAATGAAACTCAATGCCGAATCTGTGAGAGAATATTCATGAATATAGGACAGTTGAATGTCCATGTGAAGAATACACACCCAGACGAAAATCCTGTTAGAAATATTACATACCGCTGCACTATGTGTTCATTAGACTTCAAACTGAGAACAGAATTATTGAAGCATATCCAAACACACCCGAAAGATACCCCTCATACTTGCAGGCAATGTAACGAGTCTTGCTTTTCAAAGAAAGCGTATATTTCACATGTACGTAAGCACAGAATTAAGTATGACAAAACTTGCCCCATCTGTTTTAAAAACTATACTAAACACACAATTTCGAGGCATTTGAGATCACATTATCGTAATCCAAATGATATGCCTGAGTCAGATATTGTATGTGATGTCTGCAATAGCGTTTTACCGTCGGAGAAAGATCTTATAAAACATGCCAACTCACATAAAGATCAACGTCAATGTCCTCATTGCATGAAACCAGTAAACTCTGTCTTATTTGAAAAACATGTCACAACTCATATGAAAATAAAAAATCAAATTCATAACTGTTCGAACTGCAACTATACTACCAGATTCCCTGTATGTTTAGAAGCTCATGTTAACCGCTATCATCTCCAAATCCGTCCTTACGTTTGCGATCTATGTAACAAGACTTTCTACTCGGACTACACCTTAAAAGGCCACAAAGCTACACACAAGGAGGAACGCCCTGAGCATCACTGTAAAATTTGCGATAAGAAATTCATAAGTTTAAAAGCTGTAACGTTACACACTAGAATACACACAGGAGAGCAGCCGTATCCGTGTGATTTGTGTGAATTGAGCTTTATATCCGCAAGCCGTAGACAGCAGCATAAAATAAGAAAGCATTTTGAGCCTCAGTTCGAGTGCCAGATATGTTTCAAAAAGTTGTTCACCCAGAGTGATTTGAAAAGGCATATTGGCGATTCCCATGATGGCGAAAGCAAACGGAAAAAGTCGAAACGGGAGATTGAGCAGGATTTTAAAATGTAACAGCTTGCCTGTCATGTGGGGCACTTAGTACACAAACGACCTGCCTGGCTAACATGCGTGCCACGACATATTTTGTAGTTTCATATGCGCGCAATGTCACTATGGAAGAATGAGTAACTTATTTTCAGTGAAGTTAGCCGCAGAAGACATATTGCGGTGACAACATTTTATCGTGGCATGCATGTTAGCCATGCTGGGCCCCAAGTCTGCTATTTCCTGTCATTGTAACGCCCCATGGAAACTCAACTGTCATTCAATTGACATTGTGATTTTTTTATACTTCAAACTGTTAGCATAGCAAGCAGACTACGAAATTATCCAACTGAGATTCAATCGACATCCAACTGAAACGATTTTCATTTAGCAGACTTAAGGCCCTGGTGAACTCTACGGCCAGTCTCAACTATTTTTTCAAATAATTATATATATAGATTATTTTAAACTAATAAAATTAACAGTAATTGGTATCCATGAGTTATGTGTTTTGTGTATTCAGGCAGTAATTTTTATTCAATTAAGCGTTAGTTTCGCTGATATTGTAAGAAATTCACAACAAATACTTTCAGAAAGTCAAGAATTTACAATACAATACTGTCACTAAAAAATAAATTGATGATGATGATGATGATCTCTCCGACCGATTTCGGCCATGGCGACCACTTTGACTCCTAATCAGATCGGCGCTGATGCGCCCGGAGATGGCTATTGTAGCCAATTTTGGCAGTAAACTCCCGTGCACAGAGTGGACACGTGAGTTTGCCATTTACATAATTATAGTTAATGGCGACGGATGGACGGGCCTTCAGCTCATCGCGCTTAGCGTCGAGGTCTGCTTTACGCTGTTCCTCAAACTCGCGGACTTGCCTCTTAACCATCCCGCGCCATTCGGGACGCTGTGCTGCCAGACCCTCCCATTGAGTGGGCTCAATGTTGCATCTTTTCATGTGTCGTTTCTGAACATCTTTATATCTGAGGAGTTGTCCGCCATGCTTTCGCTTGCCCTCCTCTAGCTCAGAATAAAAGATGCGCTTCGCCACTCTCTCCTCCGACATCCGGGATACATGACCGCACCACCGTAGCTGGCGACGCATTAGATAGGCCTCAATGCCACCAACATTGGCTCGTCTCAGAACTTCGGTATTGCGCACTCGGTCGGACCATCTGATCTTCATGATGGTGCGAAGGCATTTTAGGTGGAAGCGATCCAGAGTGCGTATGTGGTGACGATACACACACCAAGTCTCGGAGGAGTATAGAAGGTTTGGCAGCACAATCGCCATATATACAGAGATTTTTGTGGCTAGCTTTAGGTCGTGCGAGCAGAAAACCTTGGAACACAACTTCCCAAATGCTGCAGCTGCAGCACTGATTCTGCTGTTGATTTCAGCATCAAGGTTACACTTAGATGTTATAGTGTTCCCCAGATAACGAAACTTATCAACCTGTTTCAGCATATCCTCACCAAGCATAATCGCCAGTGTCTCGCGACCATGCGAGTCTAAGGACATCACTTCCGTCTTTTTGACACTGATCTTCAGGCCGAATTTACAGCATGCTTGGTGAAAAACGGACATTAGCTGTTGCAGGCCGTCTGGGGATTCTGCAAGAAAGCACAAGTCATCAGCATACATGATCTCAGTAATCAATGCATACGAGACTTTAGTGCGCGCCTTAAGTCTAGCCAGGTTAAAAAGACTGCCATCTGTGCGGAAACGGATGCGGACTCCTTGGGAAACAGTATTTAGGACTTCTTTGACTACAACTGCAAAGTACAAGGCGAACAGTGTGGGCGCTAGAACACACCCTTGTTTCACCCCACAGGTGACGGGGAAGAAATCAGACTGTTCACCGTCTACAGAGACGCAGCACTGCATGTCGTCATGCAGGAGTCTTAGGAGACGCACATACTTTTCTGTGCACCCTAACTTTTCTAGCACCATCCAGAGAGCTTCGCGAGGCACACTGTCGAATGCTTTCTCTAAATCAACAAAGCAGAGGTACAACTGGCGACCTTGTTCTCTACTTTTTTCTTGTAGTCATTGTAAAAAAGAGATCTCTTTTTTATAACAATTTTTGTGTTCCTAGTAGAAACACGGCACGAGTGGGATAAAAAAAGGCACTGCCTCGGGGCCGGCCAGGCTGACCACACAGCATGTAACTTACACCACCACCATCAATGTACGAAGTCAACCGATTAAAGTGAATATTTAAAAAAATATATGTGACATGTAAATAAGCCAGACCTGTATGTAGCCGGATATGTATGTAGGTAAGCTATAATTTTATTTTACAGAGTTAGTTGATAGTTGATACCACCAACAAGGTTCTGTTAACTTGGAGGTCAAATAAAAAGTTGAATAAAACAACTCTGTTTTAATTTCTTTTTATTTTACGCTTCACAAAATATATTTTAATTTCATAATTTACATAATTAAAGCTAAACTTATAATCTAACATGTACTTATTTTAATAAGTGATTTTGTAAAGGGTAAACTAAATACATATTTTATTAGTAGGTATTTAATAGAAAATAATCTAAGAATACCAAAACCAAACATAAATTGAACAAATTTTTTATAGTATTTCATCAATTATTACTACAATACAAATAGTGTAATAAAAATGCAATAACATAATTTTTCTAACAAAAAAACATTAGAAATAAGTATGTCGTACAGCCGGCAAGTAAAGTTCCTACCCGTTTATAGTCAGAGAGCTGGCTACGTTAGAAGGCGTACGATTTGACCAGAAAAAAAATCGTAGGCAAGGTTTGTAATTGATAGATTAAGAGCTTAGCGATTTTTAGGCGTGAGAATAAGTTTTTAGCCCGTGTGGTGCCGGCTTAGAATAGCATCGCCCCACGTCCTTCCCGTGGGTGTCGTAAGAGGCGACTAAGGGACTCGAGAGTATTGGTGTATTACAATTTTTAGGCGACAGGCTGACAACCTGTCACTATAGTGTTACACATGTTTTCTGAAACAACCCTGGAAAACAATCCTCAAAAATGTCAGACGTGGCGATGGCGGCCGTATTCTTGCGGCCGTTAACGCTCTGCCTACCCCGCAAGGGATAAAGGCGTGATATATGTATGTATGTATGAATAAGTTTATAGCAAGAAATCACCAATTTAAATTGGTATAAGAAAGAAATTAAAAATTAAATACTTAATAATCGTTTATATAGACAGCCTCTGACGTAGCCTGTTCTCCAACCACTTAAATAAAAGCATTTAAAAATTCTGTAGACAGCAATTAATGCTAAAAAATACTATGTGCTCCGTTTACATGATCTTTCAATCCCCTTTTATTTACAAATACCTTTTTACAGAGTTTGCAGAAAAAGCTACCTCCATGCCATTTATTCATATGCTTCTTTGCACTTCTTTCTGAATAGAATGTCTCTGGGCAAATAGAGCAGTGAAATGGTTTCAAACCAATATGCTTCCTAATATGAATGACTAAATTTTTACGACATTTAAAAAGTTTGGAGCAAAATTCACATTTTTGTATGCGGAACATTGAGTGGATTTGCTTGTGTTTTTGAAGATTTTGATCCGTGTAAAACTGTTTTTCACACATATCACAGCTGTAAGGTCTAATCTGTAAATGGACTTTGTTTACGTGAACCGAAAGTTCGTTATCATTTCGATACTCTTTCTCGCAAAAGCTACAGTTCTGTATATTTCTTTGCCTTGAAATGTTGAATTTGGAAGCATGCCGTTGCATGTGGCTGTCGTAGTGTCTTTGTTGAACAAAAGTTTTTAAACAAAGATCACACTGTTTAGTTTTATGGCATTTTTCGTGAACAGATTTTTTGTTTTCGTTCTTGAATGTCCTACCACAAATTTTGCAAGAGCTGTAGCTATTTATTTTCAAAATATGAACCATTTTCACATGTTCACGCAAATAGAATTTCGATTTAAAACACGTATCACAATACTTGCACTCCACTTTTTGATTTACATGTTTCAAAATGTGTTTCTTTAGGAAATAATCAGATATAAACATTTTATTGCAAACTGGACACGAGTACCTATATTTTTGTTTTTTAGGTTTTAGTTCTTTCTTTTTGAAAGTCAAAAACTCACGTATGTCTGATTGAATTTTGTAACCATTTACTAATTTACCCGGTTCTGTTTTAACGTTTACATCTCCGTTCATTACACCAGGTTTTACATCTCTTTCATCGCCACTACTTTCATCTTCATCTATTCTAAATTCGTCTTCTAATACATCCACTTTCAATTTAGTCTCATCTACTTCATCATCTTCTAGAAGTAAATTTTCATCATACGTTTCTGCTATAGGCATGATGCAATTTTGAGTAATTTCTATAAACACTTTTTTCTCTGGTTGTGCGGTTTTTAAACTTTCTATCATATTAGTGATACAGGTATCTAACCGATTTCTGATATAATGTGTTTTGTTGATGAAAACATAGGAAGTGATGGCATGATCTAAACAATTTTCACAAATTTTAGATCCGGTGTGATTGTGTAGGGTGTTCATCTGCAAACAATAAGGGAAATAGGTTAAAAATAAAAAAAGCAGGACTTAAAATGTATATTACTTAGATAAAGATAAGGCATGATGGAAAATTGTAGAAGGAAGTGATAAAATTCATAAAATATGGCTCAATAAATTACGTAATTGTTGTATTTTTAGTTACTCTATACATTTATCTTATTTATACCTTAACATACACATTTAGGTTTAATAATCGTATATTTATGTATAATTATTTTCTAAACTATTTGCGCATAGATTTAAACTTCTTCACAGATCTCCTGACGTTTTTAATGTTGTTCAACTTTTTTCCTTAAGCACTGATCCATTACTTTATACATTTATCTCATTTATACGTTAATATACACGTTTATGTTTAATAATCGTATACTTATGTATTATTATTTTCTAAATTTGCAGAATGAATAGGTATCAATACTGAACTATTTGCGAATAGATTTAATCTTCTTCACAGATTTCCTGACGTTTTTAATGTTGTTCAACTTATTTTCCTTAAGCATGGATCCAATGGTAAACTGGAAATCGCTTTGACCAAGGGAATGAATAGGAAAAGCGCCAAAAGAAAACGGATTAGGATATGAGGTTATAGAGCCTTGTATAAAGGGAGAAGTAGGCCAAATAGATGGACTGGTGATTGGTGTATCATTTTTTGCCATTGTGTCAGGTGAAGGTTCTTCAATTTTAGGAGGAAACGTTGAGAAGCTATCATTATCCTCAACAGCCATTTCCAAATTTTCTTGAATTACTGAATTGTCATTATCTGTTTTAATAGGATCTGAATTGGAAGATTCCATCATTTCAATTGAGTTTTCTATAATTTTAGTTAGATTTTCATTTTTCAATTCAGGCTTAACCAAATCTTCATGAGATTGTGTTTCAGATTTTTGTTCGACGTCATTTTGATTTATATCAAAATTGCCCTTAGATTCTGCGGTTCCCATAAATTCAAAGAATTTATAATTCATTTTGACTTTCACAGTTTCATCGTAAGCTTGTTCTGATTGACAACACTGGCAAGTTTCTCTGTTACTATTGTTTGTAGTTAAACAGATCTTGCATTGCCATTTAGCTTTCTTTGGCGTTACAACATCTACAGAATATAATTTACGTTTTTCTGCTTTCTTGATGCTCAGTCGACTATCAATGTTCGTCTCAAAAGCATAAGTGTCAGTTGCTTTATTCTGTTTTATATCTATTTTTGGCATCTTAACAAGTTTTTTGCAATGACCGCATTTGCCAACAAGGTTGAAAATCCAACAATATTGGCATGGTATCTTCTTCTGAGAAGTATTTACGCTCGACTCATTATTAAAACATTTTTCACATGAAGGTTTCTTAAAAATCCAACATTTCACACATAGCTCTTCAGTGAGTTCAATATTTTCTGCAGTCTTATTTGAAGTTCCTTCCTTAAGGTTAATGACATACTCTGGCTCAGAAAAAGTGAATGTAGGTTTACTATTAATTTTATCGTCATTATAATTTTCGTCAGCATTATTAAGAATTCGAACATTACTATTTATTGGACCACTAATATAATTCTCTTCAAAATCATCAAGACCTATTTCAACAGCATTCTGTTTTAGAGGATCATAAATATGATTTGATTCCTGTTCACGGTGTCTCATTGGAACTTTATTATAAATGTCTTCAATGCAATCAACAAGATCATTTGAATCGGTAGTATTCGAACTTTCACTGTCATTTTCCTCTTCAAAGTTTTTTTCACCCTCTAGCAAACATTGATTTGTCTTAAGTACATCTATTGGTTCAGTAAATTTGAAAACATAAGTGTTAGATTCACTCGGATTATTCAATGATATAATTTTAGGTCGTGAAAACATAAAAACGGTCTGTGTTGTTGCAGAATTAACTCTTGTTTTCTTAGTTATGGTCATAATTATTGACTTTTGTGGAACAATCAATTCTTGATATTTAAAGTTTGGCTACAAAATTAAAACTATGATATGGATAACAGTTAACATAAATTTACAATAAAAATGATAGCCAATTACCTACCTATACAAACCTAAAAGCCTAGCAAAAAAAAAATTCAAACAGAACATTTAGAATTAAAGTGAATATGACCATTTTCGATTACTCATATTACCAAAGTAAAATTAGATTGATTATTAAGCAAAGTAGTAGTAGTGTATTTATTATTTTTATCATATTATTTTCAATATTACACAACAGAAATATTCACTTTCATTCTAAATAGTTTCGTAGCTATTATAATTCGCAAAAGCAAACAACGCACAACAAATAGAAAACTGGGTATACAAACCTCAGGGATCGTCGCTCCAAGAATATTATACAGGCTTCTGTCACCTGTCAACTCTGGATATCCACCGTGGAGGCAAACCATTTTGTCCATTTCAACCATTTTGCCTTTACTGCTCAAGCAAATGGAACATAGCTTGTCCATCTTTCTTTCAACTAAATGCTCAAGGACTGTTCGGAATTTGTGCTTTTCAATGTGCTGCAAGTGCACATTGTAATCATCAGTTGAGTGTCCACATTGTTTGCAAACAAATTTACTCTCTTTTTCATCTCTGGAAGCAACATTGCCTTTGGCATGTATCTTCAAATGGCGTTTGATGTGGATCTTTTTAGCGAAAGCTTTCCCACAGATGCGGCAGTTAAACCACATAGATTTTGGGTGTATTTTCTCATGGTTCGCCAACGATTCAATATTAGGTAGCACCTGCCAACATTTCTTGCATTCTAGATCATGCATGAACGGTTCATTTGTAAAGGAAACAGAGCTGATGTTTATTAGATTGCGTATAGGCTCAGCATAGTCAATGACATTACGGTTTTCCGCATAAAGAATGTTATGATTTGGATGCAGCTTTTGTCTTCCTCTTTTTTTGACTCTTTCTAAGGGATCCAGTTTTTCAAGTTTCTCATACATATCTTCGAAGCAGTTTCGTAAAGCCCTTCCAGATTGTTCACATTTTTGTGCAAAAAGATATGACTGGAGAGCTTTGTTGATGCATTTTTCACAAATTTTGTTCGGAAAATTAGAGTCATCAGGTACCTGTAATAATACAATTAAAATAAACATACCCAATTAAAACTTTGCAAGATAAAATTATTTATAGATATATATTTAGCATTAGAATCTAGCAGGTGGTCAAAATTTTAATAGGCTCATGATAAGAAAAGCAATGTTATTCATTGATAAATTAAGGTGAAAAACTGTGTGCTATCTCTTAGTCTATAAACCTACATACACTTATCAAGGTAGGACAGGACGGCTAGTAAAAAAAAATGCATCCTCACCAATAGTAAATAAAGCTATGGGAAGTAACGGTAAAAAAATAATAATACTCCGGTGATTTGAAATAAATATCTACCCGAGTTCTATTAAGTAAAAAAAAAGACTAACCTTAAAAGGGTGTACACTGGCTACTATATCCCTAATCGTGACTTTATACAGCGTTCCTTTACCAGCAATCTGCATGATTTGATCCATTTCGGACAGCGGTGAAGTGATAAATAAGCAAAACCGACAAGCTTTGCTTTTTAAAGTGCCACTGAGCAATAGTTCTACTGCCTTCTTAGTGGTTAATGCTTGTCTTTTGATCACTATCACGTTTTTCCTAGGTTTAAGCTTATTTAGGCTGGTTTCCTTTGGTGGTACAGGTTCTGGGGTATCCATGTTTGAATTGGAGGTTAGAATTTCTACAACTGCAACAATTTCGCAATGATTTTAAGTGGAAATGTGATAAATTACAGTATATTAAAGGTGTTATCCTTTACGCTGCAACTGTAAATAGATAAATACGAGAAATGCGCTAAGTGGATGATATTTTAGGATGACAAGAAACAACGTCAAAATTCTAAAATGGCCGGCGAACGAAAGGATGGTTTAAAAGTGAAACGGAACGTTGGGTAGCTAAAGCAACAATCTTAAGAGTTAAAGATTGTTGCTTTGGATTTATTTTTTTATTTCGATCACAAACATAATGACAATAAATTTGAAAATCTTGATAATTTAAAAATTGGTTAAACTTGTCTTGCTTGCCACTAAATATGTCTACCTAGAATTTTCAAATACTTGAAATGAAACGTATCAGGAATAATCGTTTCATGCTAAATCTTATGCGTTATCACTCCGATTAAGGGTTCCGTAGGGTTTTGTAAAATTGTTTTGTTCCGTAAATGGTACCTACGTAAAATAACACTTTGATCTTACATAATAATAAATCTTCATGCACCGGTGGTTCAGATGTCAGATTGGCCGGTGTATCTTTATGTCCTATTATCGTAATAATAGCTATTAAGAAAGTTATTCAATAAAGTATCCCGAAAGGTACAAAAATTACAGCTTGAAATACTGGCACCGCGTCCTCACTACGTGCAATAATATCTACAACGGGGCAGTGCAGTGCAACACTGCAACCGCAGCTAAACGTGCGGAACATGAGTACTTACTAAGGTTGAACATTGTACAAGCAATAAAAAGTTTTTGTAAGTTTATTTCTATAATTTTTAAGACACGCAAAACCAGGACCAGGACTGTTGGTTTACAGGAACACAGTAGGTACTTTTCCTAACACTCTGTAAACTTCTGAATAATGGTATGGAACTTTAGCGGTTTGTGACTGTAGTAGTAGACAGTAAAACTGCTAATTCAGGAGCGAATATTGATGTGTTATTTACAAAAAGTGCCTAATTATATTTACAAAAGTAGGTTCTCATTTAGCTATTTACATACAGAGCTTATCAACTAATTAAATCTACAAACACATGAAATCATGCGCGCACACATACGCGAAACCGCGGGACGCGAGGGGCGGAGCGTGGCGTTTCGCGGGTCGCGAAATCTGTCGATTCTATAAATAGAGCGATCGCGGCCGCGCTCTTTCTATTCGCTCGCCGCTCGCCGTGGAAGATGGACGTCTGCGCAGTTCCGTCGCGTCTCGCGTCGCACCAAGCCAGTCGAGATGAAGATGCTGTGATGATGATCTTCGTGTTGCTGCCGTGCGTTGGTGCACTAGAACAGCTCTTTTCAGAGCTAAATTCTAAGTTTCAAACAGCTCTTTTCAGGGCTCCATCTCAGCTGTTCCTCGTGGAATGGCGCGAAGTTTCAATGGTCTATCTATCGTGATGAATGCGTAGTGCTTGCTTGTAGATAGTAGCTGTAGTAATGCTTCATGATGATAGTGCGCAGTACTGTGTATAGGTGTAGCAGATCGATCGTCGCTTGCTTGCTCGCACGCCCAGTAGGTATACTCGCTGCTTGAATGTGACGTCACACGCGTAGGTTCTGACTTAGGTATGTGTACAGCGAAATGCTTGTAGGTAGCGCTTCTATCGCCTTGCCTTTTCGCTCACGTAGTTATTCGCGCTTGCAGTCGATGTACATGTAGGTATGTATGTTGTAGCGTGACGTAGGCACCTACAGTGCACCCCCTCAAGCGAAGCGTACTGGCAGATTGATGGTGCGGCCGGAACGTGTTTTTTTCGTAGGGTCGTCGGCGCTCTGCAGTGCGGGCTTTGCGGTAGGAGTAGGAGGGACTAGCGAACTTGTAGGTACAGCTGGCGTAGTAGGTACTGTGGTCGGCGTAGGTACGACGGTTGTCGTCGGCGGCGTGTTGCGATCGTGATCTGCGAGTAGGTATGCAGGCTTCAGTCTGTCGATCGAGATAGTAGCTTGACGGTCTGGTAGCTGTAGTGTGAAGAACTTGTCAGTACGTTTCAGCACACGGTAGGGTCCGTCGTATGGCGGTGAGAGAGGTCTCTTCACGGCGTCGATTCTGACAAACACGTAGTTGCAGTTTTGTAGATCTCGATGGATGAAAATCGGTCGACTGTTGCTATGCGGTTCTGTAGGTACTGGCTTGAGCTTGTCTATCGCTTCTCGAAGTTGGTCGACGTAGGCGTGGTCCATGGTGACGTCATGAGGTGTTGGTATGAAAAAATCACCGGGTAGTCGGATAGTACAGCCGTAGGTAAGTTCGGCTGCACTGACACCGGTATCGCTGCGCGATGCAGTGCGAAGACCCAACATGACTGTAGGTAGCTCAGTCACCCAGTTTTCGGTAGTGAGTCGAGCTGTGAGTGCTGTCTTCATGGATCGGTGCCATCGTTCGATGATTCCGTTCGACTGCGGATGGTAGGCTGTAGTTTGGATTTTTTCAATACCCATTAGGCGAGTGAGACACGTGAATAGGGCGCTCTGGAACTGTCGTCCTTGGTCGCTAGTTAGCCTGTGTGGACATCCGAATCGTGTTATCCAACCTTCGTAGACGATTTTTGCGACTGTCTCAGCTGTGATATCTCGTACTGGGTAAGCTTCTGGCCAACGTGTCGTTCGGTCGATCATTGTCACGACGTAGCGGTATCCGTCAGCAGTGGTAGGTAGAGGTCCGACTATGTCGATGTGTAGGTGAGTAAACCTTGGTGATGCCGGGAACGTTGATATGGCGCTTTGTGTATGCCTGTTTATCTTCGCTCGCTGACATTGTAGACACGTCTTAGTCCATTTGCTGACATCTGCGTTCATTGATGGCCAAAAGTATCGAGTTTGAAGTAGCTTGCGTGTTGTTCTCGTACCAGGCAGGATGACTGAGACCGTGAATTGCTTTGAATGCGATTTCACGATACTCAAGCGGTAGGTATGGACGAATGTTGCTCGTAGATACTTCGCAGTAGATCGGTTGACTTGTAGTAGGTAGCGTGACTTTCTTCAGTTTGATGTTGTCTTGTTGCAACAAGGTAGGTATGTTGCTGTCTCGCTCTTGCGCGCTAGCTTTTTTTTTTTTTTTTTTTATCTATGATGGGCTTACTCTTGACCCCAATCTTACCCTAGAGCAGAGATGGGATCTACGGTGGAGCGAGCTTGCCCAGAAGATGCCTATTCACTCCTAGCTAGTTCGGCGTAGTCGATAGGTGTCGGGCAGCTGATTTCTTCGACACGTGATAAGGCATCCGCGACGACGTTTTCTTGTCCGCTGACGTGGCGAATATCAGTGGTGAATTCGCTGATGAAAAGTAGCTGTCGCGTGCGTCTCGGTGTCTCGCTGTCTGAACCAACCTTCTTGTATGCGTAGGTAAGAGGTTTGTGATCGGTGAACACGATAACTTCTCGGCCTTCAAACATTTTACGAAAGTGTTTTATCGCCATGAAGATTGCAAGTAGCTCTCTGTCGTAGGTAGAGTACTTTTGTTGGGCTTCAGTGAATTTCTTTGAGAAATATCCGAGTGGTTGCCATCTGTTGTTTACGCGTTGCTGTAGAACGGCGCCGGCCGATGTGCTGCTCGCGTCACACATGAGTGCGAGAGGGACAGAGTGATGCGGGTGAGAGAGTAGAGCAGCTTTTTCGATGCTTTGTTTGCAGTTCGTAAAAGCTTGCGTTGCGTCATCGGTCCATTCAATCTCTGTCTTGTCGCGTTTCTTAGAATTGTGTAGGTATTTACACAGTGGCGCTTGTAGAGTGGCGGCGTTCGGGATATTTGCTCGGTAGAAGTTTATCATGCCGAGAAATCTTCTTAGTTCTTCGACTGTCTTCGGCTTGGGGTACTCTACTATGGCGTTGACTTTCTCTTGAGGAGGTTTGATGCCTTCAGTGTTCACGGTGAATCCGAGGAATGTGACTTCGCTCTTCCCTAGTACGCATTTCGACGGGTTGATAGTGATTCCATATTCATCGAGTCGTGATAACACGGTACGTAGGTGTTCTCGGTGCTCGGTTTCATTGTTCGACGCGATGAGTAGGTCGTCGATGAATGGAAACACGAAGTCTAGGCCTCGTAGTACTTCATGAATGAAACGTTGAAACGTTTGGCCTGCGTTTTTCAATCCGGGACACATTCGAGGAAATTCGAATAAGCCAAATGGTGTGATTATGGCTGTCTTCTCTATGTCTTGCGGTGCTACCGGTAGCTGTTGGTAGGCTCTGTTGAGATCGAGTGTAGAGAAAATCTTCTTATCGGCGAGTCGGTAGGTAAAGTCTTTGATGCGAGGTATCGGGTAGCGATCGGCTTTTGTTATAGAGTTCAGCCTTCGGTAGTCGCCACACACGCGTAGATCTCCATTTTTCTTCGGTACGACATGTAGAGGGTTAGCCCAAGGGCTTTTGCTTGGACGGCATAGGCCCTGAGCTATCATATTTTCGAACTCCTTCTTGACTTGTTCGTAGCGGTGAGGTGGGAGGGGTCTCGCTCGACAGTGTAGTGGCTGGCCGGTAGTTTCGATCACGTGCTCGACGCTGTGCTTCGGACTGAGTTTCATTGATGTTAATCTTGTAATACCGGGGAATTGAGCGAGAATATCGTGGTAGCTTTGCTGTTCATCGATGCTCATGATTCTGGGCTCGTCCGACTTGCAGATAGGTAGATTCACGGCGAGTAGGGTTCGGCCGTCAATCAGTCGGCGGTTCTTGACATCGACAAGTAGGTTATGGTGATGTAGAAAGTCAGCTCTGATTATTGGTTTATTGACTTTCGCGATGATAAACTTCCAGCGATATGGTCTTCGTAAGTTGAGATTGAGCTCCATTGTTTTCTCTCCGTAGGTAGGTATAACGGTGTTGTTTGCGGCGTACAGGTTGAAAGATAGCGGCGGTGCATTGCATCCTTTTCTTTTTGGTATTACGGATATGTTTGCTCCCGAGTCAACCAAAAAGGTAAGTTTTGAGTTCTTGTCCGTGATAAGTAGGCGGTATTCTTTATCTTGAACGCCGGTGTCCGCCGCTGCCAGCGTTCGGTCTAGTTTTCCGGCTGCTGGTTTTCGTAGGTACTTGTCTTCTTGTAGGTACACGGTGCGTTGCAACGGCGGGCATGTTGTTTGAATTTGTAGTGATAGTAGCACACGCCATCGGTATGCGGACGGTAGTAGGTATTTCCTCTCGAGCGGGAACGGGGACGCGCGGGGTGCGGGGTGTGCGGGGACTTCTCTCGGTAGCGGTATTGTGAACGTGAATGATGTTCGCGTTTAAGTTCGGCGACTTCTAGTGATAGTTTTCTTATTTCGTCGACTAGGGCTTGCGTTTCAGACGGCTTCGCTGGACTCGATTCAGACGGGCTTGCGATTGACGAAATTTGCTGATGCTGTTGTTGCTCCATCATTTTGTCCGCGATGAGTGCGAGGTCGTCTAGTGCAGTGGATTTGCTGATGTTATCGCTTACGACGAGGACTGAGCGTACGTGGGATGGTAAGTGGTTCATCCACATCATACGTAGGGTTGCGTCCGAGATTTTCCCTCTTGCTAGACTCTTCATACGGCGAAGTAGCTGTGTAGGCTTCTGGTCACCGAGTTCCATTTCGGATAGTAGCTTCTGTAGTTGCCGTTCTTCTGACTCCTCGTAGACGGAAATGAGGCGCTCCTTAAGTTCGGTGTATGGTTTCGTATCGGATGGAGTGTAGAGAAGGTCTGCGATCTGCTCGACGTCTTGCTTTTCTAGTTGTGCGATGACCATCTGCGCGAGTTCTTTCTCTCCTCTCTTGCTGTCGGCTGTGACGGCTTCGAATGTGATGAACCAGAGCCTGACGCGGTCGCGCCAGAATTTAGGGATACGCATGGAGAGTGCGATGCCGGCGAGTTCGGTGCGAGGTTGTGGCTTCGGAGTTTCTTTTTCTCCATTGTTTCCCGCGTCGCCTTCGATTACTGGGTTTCCAGGATTTTCGTTGCTGGCCATCTTGACTGTTCAGGTTGCAGAATCTTGAGGTTGCAGGTTGCAGAATTCTTCTGAAGGGTGTCACCACTTTAGCGGTTTGTGACTGTAGTAGTAGACAGTAAAACTGCTAATTCAGGAGCGAATATTGATGTGTTATTTACAAAAAGTGCCTAATTATATTTACAAAAGTAGGTTCTCATTTAGCTATTTACATACAGAGCTTATCAACTAATTAAATCTACAAACACATGAAATCATGCGCGCACACATACGCGAAACCGCGGGACGCGAGTGGCGGAGCGTGGCGTTTCGCGGGTCGCGAAATCTGTCGATTCTATAAATAGAGCGATCGCGGCCGCGCTCTTTCTATTCGCTCGCCCACGCTCGCCGCTCGCCGTGGAAGATGGACGTCTGCGCAGTTCCGTCGCGTCTCGCGTCGCACCAAGCCAGTCGAGATGAAGATGCTGTGATGATGATCTTCGTGTTGCTGCCGTGCGTTGGTGCACTAGAACAGCTCTTTTCAGAGCTAAATTCTAAGTTTCAAACAGCTCTTTTCAGGGCTCCATCTCAGCTGTTCCTCGTGGAATGGCGCGAAGTTTCAATGGTCTATCTATCGTGATGAATGCGTAGTGCTTGCTTGTAGATAGTAGCTGTAGTAATGCTTCATGATGATAGTGCGCAGTACTGTGTATAGGTGTAGCAGATCGATCGTCGCTTGCTTGCTCGCACGCCCAGTAGGTATACTCGCTGCTTGAATGTGACGTCACACGCGTAGGTTCTGACTTAGGTATGTGTACAGCGAAATGCTTGTAGGTAGCGCTTCTATCGCCTTGCCTTTTCGCTCACGTAGTTATTCGCGCTTGCAGTCGATGTACATGTAGGTATGTATGTTGTAGCGTGACGTAGGCACCTACAGAACCTTACGTGCTACTTGCACTTGGCCAGATTTTTTTCTTCGCTTAAAAGATGAGGTATTTTCATAGACCTAGCAAGTTTAGCAACATTATTTCCATGGAAAAAAACATTTTACCACTTAGCTCATTATTTGACTTAGCCCAGCGCCATCTATGTATGATTTTTTTAGATTGGAGAAAAATTCCTACTTTAATAAAACTGAAACGAACATACCCTGGAACTGTCAAATTGCCTCTGTTTTGCCAACTGGACAATGTCTGTCACTGTTGCAAAATAATGCAATTTGTTCATTGTTTACATCCTTTCCCCGGAAGTATTTCATTCGCAAATCTTTAGCAGTGATATGTTCCTCTAAATTGTCTCGTAAAAAATGTCGTGGCTGAATCTGAATCAAAGTTTGAACAGTCTAAAAGGTCAGATCACAAATTTCGCTTCTGAAGTGCTATCCGAGGGTGTTGCTGAGGATCCTGGCGATGAGGCTGCAAGGACAAGCGTGCCAGCAAAGGAACTCGAGGAGAAATGCCATAACCAAGAGCTGGAGGTAAGTTTTATGGCTATATTACATACAATATGTATAGTACGATTTGACAGTTGTTTTGAGGTTATGTTATGATCTGTGTTGTATTACATGGAATAATCAGTAGAATTTCCATCTCCCACGCACTGGTAATACCGTTTCTAACACTTAATAAGCTATAAATAGATGTTATATAGCCAGGGAGTGCCTTTGGCCATATGTATTTGGCCTTGCACTTTAGGAAATCAATTTTTCACAAATTGATTAATATCTTATTGCAACAACAACTCGCCAATTGGATTTTAGTCAAGGTCGTGTGCTACTAAAACTACATAAACTGTAGGTACTTCTTTATAAGCAAAAGGATTTTAGACTGCCTGATTCTTTAGTAGTGATTATACTTTTATTATCGAAAGTCTTTTTTCGTATTTTTCTCTGTCTGTTAGCCTGTCGCGGTTATCGTTAACTCTTCCAAAACCACTCAATGGTTTGCACTGCGCTCTCCAATCTGCCTGGCAAGCATAGTAAATATGACAAATAGCCCCAATAAGGGTACTCCCATGTCCAACTGTGGACTTTTGTAGCTGTTGTTTTTGTAATGAATATCAAAATACTTATCTATTATTGTAGAGGATTCTTATTAGAAATATGTAGTTATACATATTAATATTTAGTTATTGTATTACCAATTTCAAATTCAAACATTTATTGCAATATCACAGGTACACTTTATGTTGTCTTAAGAGTATTCGTCGTCGTCTCAGCCGATAGACGTCCACTGCAGGACATAGGCCTCCCCCAAGGATCTCCACGATGATCGGTCCAGCGCCACCCGCATCCAGCGGCTTCCCGCGACCTTCACCAGATCGTCGGTCCACCTTGTGGGAGGCCTACCTACGCTGCGTCTACCGGTCCGTGGCCGCCACTCGAGAACTTTCCGGCCCCAGCGGCCATCGGTCCTACGAGCAATATGCCCCGCCCACTGCCACTTGAGTTGCGCAATCCTTCGAGCTATGTCGGTGGCTTTGGTTCTTCTCCGGATTTCCTCATTTCTGATTCGATCGCGGAGAGAAACTCCGAGCATAGCCCTTTCCATTGCCCTTTGAGTGACCTTGAGCCTTCTTATGAGGCCCATTGTTAGCGGCCACGTCTCAACTCCGTAAGTCATCACTGGCAACACGCACTGATCCCAGACTTTTGTCTTGAGGCACTGCGGTAGTTGTTGAGAAGAGAAGATGTTACGTAGCTTCCCGAACGCTGCCCAGCCGAGTTGGATTCGACGATTGACCTCTTTTTGAAAGTTGGACCTACCCAGCTGGACTATTTGTCCCAGGTAGACATACTCGTCGACAACTTCCAGAGTAGAGCCCCCAACTGTCAGAGTAATGGGTGCAACAAGAGAGTTTGACATAACCTTGGTCTTGTCCATGTTCATTTTTAGACCCACTTGTTGGGAGGCTCTATTGAGGTCATCGAGCATTGTACCGAGGTCCTCCAGGGTTTCCGCCATGACCACGATATCGTCGGCAAAACGAAGGTGAGTCAGATACTCGCCGTTGATGTTGATGCCAAGTCCTCTCCAGTCCAAAAGCTTGAAGACGTCTTCCAGTGCTGCTGTGAACAGTTTCGGTGATATTACATCTCCCTGTCTCACTCCTCGCTGCAACTGGATAGGTTTCGAGTCCTGGTCCTGAAGCTTAAGAGTATTATATGAACCTTATTATAAAGAAATAGTATTATTGTAACCTAACTCATACTACTAATCAGGGTCAGTTACATACAATAATTCTTATTAGTCATCATCATCAATATGGCAATTTCTATGTAGGAGTAGTATAAAAGTGAATATAGATGGCGCGGTTTAGGAGCTAGGTATGAACTTTTTTGTTCATACTAAGTCAGTATTACTGACACTCCAATCAAAGGAATAACATCATAGTAATACCCAGTATCCCGTTGCGCACCATCTATATTTTCTTAAAATAATGTAACACTTGATGACAAATATATAAGTGATCTGTGGCCCTAGAAAGTCTCTAATTATAATATCTTTGACAAAACTAACTTGTGAAGTTTTTTAACATTGACTTGGTACAAATATCTAGTCTAATTTCAAGATAATTAGCTAGATTCCTGGGTCATTAATAAAAATAAAAATGTGAAAAGTATAAGTAAGATACTATAGCATCACCCCATTTCTTTCCTGTGGGTGTTGTAAAAACTGACGAAGTATCTCGAGGGTTTCATGTGTATTGCAATTTTTGGCGACAGGCTGACAACCTATCGCTATAGTGATACACGACTCATCTGAAACGACCTTTAAATATTTGTAAAACGTGGCGATATCAACTGTAATTTAAAGGTCGTAAACACTCTGCCTATCTCGCGAGGGATAAAGTCGTGATTTGTGTATGTATGTAGGTATGTAAATATCGCCCCAACGGCGTTATTGGGCTGGTTGTTTAAAAAACCATACAAAAAATTTCGGATGAGCAGTTCCCCTCTACCAAGCTGACCGGCAGCATAGTTTTGATGGCCCCGGGGCCAAAAATGCATCTCCATCCGACGGCATAGCGGATAGTACCCCTGCCTTCTACGCCGAGAGTTGTAGGTTAAATCCCCAGTGGACACAAATATTTGTTAGTCAATTTTTAAATATTTGTGTCGAGTCTGGGTGTTTTCTATTTCTATGTATAATACTAGCGGCCTGGCCCAGCGGCTGCGCCCGCTGCAAGTCATTTTCCCCTGGCAATAAGGATTTTTCCCAGCAAGTATTATTGATACATTAAAACCTTACCCTTGAATCACTCTATGCATTAAAAAAACCTGCATCAAAATCGGTTGTGTAGTTTTAAAGATTTAAACATACATACATACAGACACGAAAAGCTACTTTGCTTTATACTATGTAGTGATATATTTATTTACAAAAAATATCATATAAGTATATATCAGCTATCTAGTTCCCATAGTACAAGCTTTGCTTAGTTTGGGGCTAGATGGCGCTGTGTGAACTGTCCAGGATATTTATTATTATTATTTAAGAATGAATTAAGCCCTTAGTCGGTTTAGTTTTTTGCGGTATCTATATCTGGAAATGGGGTGATGCTATTCTAAGCTAGCACTACACAGGTGTACCTATAAATAACCAGTATTGATCGACCTGCATATGACCGGTTCGGTCCATTGAAGCTCTGCCTTCCCCGGAACATTTAGTTACCTTGTGTACCTGATCATAACTAGCCAGTACTAGTAAGTAGCTATTCATTGATCCGCATAAGGCTGCGCTTCATTTTGACGACCGATGTGGCGCAATATGGTAGTGCGACTGCCTTTGACGCAGAAGGTTCCAGGTTCGATTCTCGGTGGGTCACTCACAAAGTTGATATTTATCACTTTGTGAATTTGTTACCAGTCTAGTTAGGATATTGCAGGCTGGACCACCCAATTGTCCGTAAGTAAGATAGTTCCGTGTTTCGGATGGCACGTTAAGCCGTAGGTCCCGGTAGCTGTTTATGATTACTTAGTTACACAACCATGTCAGAAGCCTGCTACTTGTAGAAGGCGGTTGAAAAATTCTGACACTAGGGTTCATCGGGTCGTCGGACGACTTGGTGTCCCACACGAAAAGAGAAGCTTAATTTTCCTAGCCTCGCTAAGCTCAGCTCTGGTGGAAAAGCAGCCTTATACGGGTTAATGAATAGCTACTAGTGGCTAGATATCATCAGGTACACAAGGTAACTAAATGTTGCGGGGAAGGCAGAGCGTCAATGGACCGAACCGGTCATATGCGGGTCGATCATACATACATACATATATCACGCCTTTATCCCTTGCGGGGTAGGCAGAGCGTAAACAGCCGTAAGAATACGGTCGCTATCGCCACGTCTGCCATTTTTGAAGATTGTTTTCCAAGGCTATTTCAGAAAACATGTGTATCACTATAGTGACAGGTTGTCAGTCTGTCGCCTAAAAATTGTAATACACTAATACTCTCGAGTCCCTTAGTTGCCTCTTACGACACCCACGGGAAGGATATGGAGTGATGCTATTCTAAGCCGGCATCACACGGCAGGTCGATCAATACTGGTTATACGTACACCCGTCGTTCTGTGTACAGCCTAAGCTGGCAGTTGACGCTCTGCCTACCCCCTAAGTAACCCTTTCTTTAGTAACTGATAATACACTAGCTAGTATTGATCGACCCGCATATAATCGCTTAGCATGACTGAGAACGACCGTTGAAGCAGAGGTCGGCAACCTTATTAATATGACTTACTCGAGGGTTTCATTGTATTGCAATTTTAGGCGACAGGCTGACAACCTGTCGTTATAGTCATGCACGAATCATCTGAAAGCGCCCTCAATACTTGTCAGACGTGGCGATAACGGTCGTAAGTTTACGATCGTTAGCGTTTTGCCTACCCCACAAGGGATAAAGGCGTAATTTATGTATGTATGTATGTACTAGTGGCCTGCCCCAGCGGCTGCGCCCGCTGCAACTCATTTTCCCGCGTTTATAAAGATTTTTCCCGGCAAGTATTATACATAAAAACCTTCCTCTTGAATCACTCTATCTATTAAAAAAATCTGCATCAAAATCCGTTGTGTACATACATACATACATACATACATATATCACGCCTTTATCCCTTGTGGGGTAGGCAGAGCGTTAACGGCCGTAAAAATACGGCCACTATCGCCACGTCTGACATTTTTGAGGATTGTTTACCAAGGTTGTTTCAGAAAACATGTGTATCACTATAGTGACAGGTTGTCAGCTTGTCGCCTAAAAATTGTAATACACCAATACTCTCGAGTCCCTTAGTCGCCTCTTACGACACCCGTGGGAAGGATATGGGATGATGCTATTCTAAGCCGGCATCACACGGCATTGTGTAGTTTTAAAGATTTAAGCATACATACAGACAGACGCGAGAAGCGGCTTTGCTTTAAATTATATAGTGATTTGAAGTACTCTGTGTGATGCAGGCTTAGAATAGCATCACCCCACATCCTTCCCGCGGGTGTCGTAAGAAGCGACTAAGGGACTCGAGATTATTGGTGTATTACAATTTTTAGGCGACAAGCTGACAACCTGTCACTATAGTGATACACATGTTTTCTGAAACAACCTTGGAAAACAATCCTCAAAAATGTCAGACGTGCCGATAGCGACCGTATCCTTGCGGCCGTTAACGCCTACTGCCTACCCCGCAAGGGATAAAGGCGTGATATATGTATGTATTCTTCATTCAATAAGTTTACAAATAGGTTTATTATATAGGTTTTACACTTATATGAAACATACTTCTCATCGTAGAAATCGAGATACTTTCGTTTTTATGATTTGATATAACAGGAAACCTAGCTACATAATATTATAAACTATTTGGAATTTAGGACATTTTAATTAAGATTTTTAAACCTCATTTTGTTCACTATTACACGATATCAGACTTATATTTCAAAATATATATATTTTAAATAATTTGATTTGTACGAAACATAAACTTGCAAGGTGTCCCGTATTTTTGATGTGAAGTGTAGTTGGGCTTGACCATTTCCTAAACTAAGAATTATAGTCTGTAAAATATAGGATGATCACTGTGACGTTTATGTCATACATAAGGTCCATATGTCATAGCGTTTGCTTCAAGGTCACAAACCTTACAGGGATCTGTCTTAGACTATAGAATTCGCTAGTTTCGTAAGTCATTAAAAAATAGTTGTACGCTTAAAATTATTGTCCAAAAATACTACGGACTTCAGTCATAATTTTTTGTAATATTCAAAGCTAGAATTAATAAACAGAAAAATAATATAAAAGTAAGTGTTTTGACGCCATCCAAATACTTACGGCGTGACGTCATACTTCTAGTTCTTCAAACAAAATACCGTTTTAGATCGTTTTAAAAAGTGGCTCATTTGACCTGTCAGGAAATAAGCCTATTCCTGTATCTAATACCTGTGTATGACAAAAAGGTGACAAAGCCCTGCCCTTTAGGGTAGATAGCCAACTAGTCTATTTGCTGACATTATCTTCTGATAAGATATAGCACAGCTTTTGGGTAACCTGTGTGCTTTCTGAGTGTTTTTTTTTATTTTATTTTATGCCATAGTGACAACAGTTAACGATCATTATTTAACAAGTTATTAGTAAGTAGAAATAAGTATTTGTGAAAAACTATGTATCGTTATAGTGACAGGTTGTCAGTCTGTGGCCTAATATTTTTAAACATGCTATCATGTCTCTTAGTTGCCTCTTACGACACCCGCGGGAAAGAAATAGGGTGATGCTATTTGAAGCCGGCATCGAATCTATCGCCTAATACTTATTGTAATGCTCACGATCAGAACTCTCTTAGTCGTCTTTTACAACAAGAAATGGGGTGATTTTGAATTTCGAAGCCGGAATCATATCTTTCGCCTAATATTGTAATAGGTACACTCGATCAAGTCTCTTGGTCGTCTTTTACGAAACGCTCTGAAAAAAAATGCGGTGATGCTATTCGAAATCGGCATCGTATCTAGCGCCTAATATTGTAATACACAAAAGATGGTGATATAATTCTATAAAAGATTATAATTCTATTCGATCTAAATTTGCCCTTATCGCCTAAAATTACACCAAATCGCTTTTTGCGAAAAATGGGGTGATGCTAATTGAATATGGCATAACACGGCGACTGTAACATTTCTAAAAATCTATTCAGCCACTCACACTTTCTACCTAAACGATTACAGGAAAAGCGTCACAAAACCCAGCACAATACAATTTAACGTCTACCCTAGAGCGGGGAATAAGTCTAGACGGAGTATTGTAAACGGTGCCCGTACAACTTCTTTTTCTTTTTCGTGTGGGGCACCGAGTCGTCCAACGACCTAGTGTCAGAATTTTTCAACCGCCTTCTACAAGTAGCAGGCTTCTGACATGGTTGTGTAACGACCGCCGTCTAAGTAATCGTAAACAGCAACCGGGACCTACGGCTTTACGTGCCATCCGAAACACGGAACCATCTTACTTACGGACAATCGGGTGGTTCTACCCGAAATGTCCCAACCAGACTGGGAACAAATTCACCAAGTGATAAATATCAACTTTGTGAGTGACCCACCGAGAATCGAACCCGGAACCTTCTGCATCAAAGGCAGTCGCACTACCACTGCGCCACATCGGTCGTCGTGTAACTACTACTTCTACAGTCCAAGACTACCGCCTGAGCCCCAAGTTTGCTATTTTTTGTCATTGTAACGCCATCTCAACTGTCATTGCATTGCCATTGTGATTTTTCTATACTTCAAACTGTTAGCGGACTACGAAATGGCCGAAATCATCCAACTGAGATCCAATCGACATCCAACTGAAACGATTTTCATTTACCAGACTTATGGCCCAGATCACAACTACCGCCCTTCCTTGGTCTATTTAGAAGGCGCTGAATAGGTTCCGGTCGGGTGTCGGCAGATGTAAAGAGCTCAGAAAGAAGTGGGGTTCCACTTCGATGTGGCGCAGTGGTAGTGCGACTGCCATTGACGCAGAAGGTTCCGGCTTCGATTCTCGGTGGGTCACTCACAAAGTTGATGTTTATCACTTTGTGAATTTGTTCCCAGTCTGTTCTGGACATTGCGGGCTGAACCACCCGATTGTCCGTAAGTAAGATGGTTCCGTGCTTTGGATGGCACGTTAAGCCGTAGGTCGGTTACTATCTATGATTACTAAGGCGGCGGTCGTTACACAACCGTGTCAGAAGCCTGCTACTTGTAGAAGGCGGTTGAAAAATTCTGACACTAGGGTTCACTGGGTCGTTGGACGACTCGGTGTCTCACACGAAGAGAGAGAGTACAAAACTGCCGCCAGGTTTCACCCTTCCTTGATCTATTTGGAGGGCGCTGAATAGGATCTGGTCGGGTGTCGGCAGATGTAAGAAACTGTCAAGAATAACAAAAAAGATGTCACATACTTTACCTGTGCTAAGCCATGCTAACTTTTTGAGCTTCACTTTTTTCGCAGCTACTTCTATCCTATTCTAATTCCTATATCTGTGTCCATCTCATCTACATACATAAATAAAACCTACATCGATCTACTTATAATGCGAATATCCATCTGACCTATTGGCTGCGCGCATTTCAATGTTCCAAATTTGAAATTCAAAATGCAAGCACTGGATTGGTCGTTGTTTTTTTCTTTTTTCACCACCGATGACTATGGTTTTTATATCTATACATACACATATCACGCCTTTTTGACTTGCAGGGGTAGGCGGTGCGTTAACGGCCGAAAAATATCTATCGCCACGTCTGACAAAATGTTTGAGGGACGAAAAAAACGTGTATTATTCACTATAGTGATAGGTTGTCGTTGTCAGCCTGTCGCCTAAAGTTGTAATACACATGAAAGCCTCGAGTCCCTTAATCGTCTCTTGCGACAATCGCGAGAAAGAAATGGGGTGATGCTATTTTAAGTCGACATTACACAGTTCAGTAGACTAAAATTAGGCTTTGTGCACATATAACTATATTTAGGGTGCAGTTTTCAGCGCTACTGTAAATAAAACGGCGCTACATAGTGCTAGATCTAAGTTGGTTCTTATTTTTACACTTATCTTCTTACCTAGCGCTTTGACGACCGATGTGGCGCAGTGGTAGTGCGACTGCCTTTGGTTAAGAAGGTTCCGGGTTCGATTCTCGGTTACTCACAAAGTTGATATTTATCACTTTGTGCATTTGTTCCCAGTCTGGTTAGGACATTGCGGGCTGCCCTTCTTACGATGGTTCCGTGTTTAGGATGGCACGTTAAACCGTAGGTCCCGGTTGCTGTCCATGATCGCTTAGACGGCGGTCGTTACTCAACCATGTCAGAAGCCTGCTACTTGTAGAAGGCGGTTGAAAAATTTGGACACTAGGGTTCATCGGGTCGTTGGACGATCCGGTGTCCCACACGAAAAGAAAGAAGAAAGAAAGAGCAGGCAACAATCTTCTCAGTGCGTTCCTCCTCTTACTCATGATCACATCAGCCTATAGCAGTCCACTGCTGGATGTAGGCCTCCCCCAGGGTACGCCACAATGAACGATCTCTCGCTTTCGCCATCCAATCACTACCAGTCGTCCATCTGGCCGGAGGGCGTCCAAACAAATACTACGAAGAATAATGTAATCTATTTTTAAATCTATCCATCTTAAACTATCAATCTACCTTGCAAATTAATTTATCTATTGTCTGATGCATGGATGCGTTTGACGTGCCTTCCACCATTTTTTTCACTGTTTTTTTAATATAACCAATTTGTTAGGGATACCTATCAACCAATAGTTGATATTGATTACTTTGTGAATTTGTTCCCAGTCTGGTTAGGCCATTGAAAGAAGAAAAAAAGAAAATAAATTAAACATTGATGATGATCTCTCCGACCGATTTCGGCCATGGCGACCACTTTGACTCCTAATCAGATCGGCGCTGATGCGCCCGGAGATGGCTATTGTAGCCAATTTTGGCAGTAAACTCCCGTGCACAGAGTGGACACGTGAGTTTGCCATTTACATAATTATAGTTAATGGCGACGGGTGGACGGGCCTTCAGCTCATCGCGCTTAGCGTCGAGGTCTGCTTTACGCTGTTCCTCAAACTCGCGGACTTGCTTCTTAACCATCCCGCGCCATTCGGGACGCTGTGCTGCCAGACCCTCCCATTGAGTGGGCTCAATGTTGCATCTTTTCATGTGTCGTTTCTGAACATCTTTATATCTGAGGAGTTGTCCGCCATGCTTTCGCTTGCCCTCCTCTAGCTCAGAATAAAAGATGCGCTTCGCCACTCTCTCCTCCGACATCCGGGATACATGACCGCACCACCGTAGCTGACGACGCATTAGATAGGCCTCAATGCCACCAACATTGGCTCGTCTCAGAACTTCGGTATTGCGCACTCGGTCGGACCATCTGATCTTCATGATGGTGCGAAGGCATTTTAGGTGGAAGCGATCCAGAGTGCGTATGTGGTGACGATACACACACCAAGTCTCGGAGGAGTATAGAAGGTTTGGCAGCACAATCGCCATATATACAGAGATTTTTGTGGCTAGCTTTAGGTCGTGCGAGCAGAAAACCTTGGAACACAACTTCCCAAATGCTGCAGCTGCAGCACTGATTCTGCTGTTGATCTCAGCATCAAGGTTACACTTAGATGTTATAGTGTTCCCCAGATAACGAAACTTATCAACCTGTTTCAGCATATCCTCACCAAGCATAATCGCCAGTGTCTCGCGACCATGCGAGTCTAAGGACATCACTTCCGTCTTTTTGACACTGATCTTCAGGCCGAATTTACAGCATGCTTGGTGAAAAACGGAGATTAGCTGTTGCAGGCCGTCTGGGGATTCTGCAAGAAAGCACAAGTCATCAGCATACATGATCTCAGTAATCAATGCATACGAGACTTTAGTGCGCGCCTTAAGTCTAGCCAGGTTAAAAAGTCTTTTTAACCTTTTTTTAATTAAACATTACAGGCTGAACCACATGATAGGCGCACGAAAGACGGTTCCTTGCTTCGGAGAACACGTTATATGATCACTTAGACGGCGGTCGTTACAAAGCCATGTCAAAGACCCAGCTTAGTACTTATTAGTAGGTTGAAAACTATGACACCGGGGTTCATCGAGTCGTTGGACGATACGATGTCCCACACGAAAAGAAGGAAATCCACAGATTAATGATATTTTGATACAATAAGTATGTAACGGAACGAATATGTATCACATACGAGACATATTGAAAAACTACATACATACATACATCACGCATTTATCCCTTGCGGGGTAGGCAAAGCGTTAACGGCCTTAAGAATACGATCGCTATCGCCACGTCGAACATTTTTGAGGATTGTTTTCCAAGGTTGTTTCAGAAAACATGTGTATCACTATAGTGACAGATTGTAAGCCTGTCGCCTAAAAATTGTAATACACATTGGTATTATAGAGTATTGGTATTCGAGAGTATTGACTCTCGAGTCCCTTAGTCGCCTCTTACGGCACCCGCGGGAAGGATGAGTGATTGAAAGACTACATCGCTTTGTTGAAAATAATTGTGAATCGAATCCACGTCCTACAACGCAGGTCCCTAAGTTCACACCACTACACCACCAAAACCTCGCCTGCTATATTCGAATTCCCCTGGATTTGGGACAATCGGCATTAGAATCACAGATCATACATTTCGATACCGTCCATTGACAAATTCATAGATTATTCCTTGTTTTGAATTTGTGTCGAAATTCGAGAAAAAAAACACATTTTCATAGTACCAAAAAAAATGTGCCGTGTGATTCCGGCTTAGAATACCAACACCCCACATCCTTCCCGCGGGTGTCGTAAGTCGTAAGAGGCGACTAAGGGACTGGAGGGTATTGGTGAATTACAATTTTTAGGCGACAGGCGGACAAGCTGTCACTATAGTGATAAACCATGTTTTCCGGAACAACCTTGGAAAACAATCCTCAAAAATGTCAGACGTGGCGATAGCGACCGTATTCTTACGGCCGTTAACGCTCTGCCTACCCCGCAAGGGATAAAGGCGTGATATATGTATGTATAAAAAAAAATGGAAACAAGAATGCGACAAGTAAATAAATATCAAACAGTTTTGACAATGCCGTGTGATGCCGGCTTAGAATAGCATCACCCTATTTCTTTCTCGAGGGTGTCGTAAGAGGCGAAAGGGACTCGAATATTTCCAGAGTATTATATGAATTACAACAGGCTGACAGATTGTCATCTCAAAGGGTCCTCAATATTTGTCAGATGTGGCGACAGTGATCGTTTTTTACGGCCGTTAACGCTCTACCTACCCCGATAGGTACGTATGTGTAGTTTTGATTACCTGGAATTTAGATATTTCGAAACTTTCAGCATTTGTGGCTGCAATTTTGTAGGTTTGATAATTTTGCATTCGGATGGTTCGTGTATCACTGTAGTGACAGGTTGTCAGCCTGTCGCCTGAAATTGTAATACACATGAAACTCTCGAGTCCCTTAGTTGCCTTTTACAACACCCGCGGGAAGAAATGGGGTGATGCTATTCTTATTCGGCATCACACGATAAACTTAAAAAAAATACTTATTTGTTGTAAATAAATGCCGTGTGATGCCGGCTTAGGATAGCATCACCCCACATCCTTCCCGCGGGTGTCGTAAGAGGCGACTAAGGGACTCGAGAGTATTGGTGCATTGCAATTTTTAGGCGACAGGCTGACAATCTGTCACTATAGTGATAATAAACAAATGTTTTCTGAAAAACCTTCGAAAACAATCCTCGAAAATGTCAGACGTGGCGATAGCGACCGTATTCTTACGGGCGTTAACGCTCTGCCTACCCCGCAAGGGATAAACGCGTGATGTATGTATGTATGTTGTAAATAAAATAAACTTTTGTTTCAGATTGCAGCTCTGAAAAAGCTGACCAGCGAACTGGAAGCTTCACTACAGGCGGAGGTAAGAACTATAGTAACTAGGTAGACACACACACACACATATCACGCCTTAATCCCTTGCGGGGTAGGCAGAGCAATAACGGCCGTTAAAATACGGTCGCTATTGCCACGTCTGACATTTTTGAGGATTGTTTTCCAAGGTTGTTTCAGAAAACATGTGTATTACTATAGTGACAGGTTGTCAGCCTGTGGCCTAAAAATTGTAATACACCAATACTCTCGAGTCCCTTAACTAGGTAGGCCCGGTTTATACCCCCCAATAGGGGGAGGTCCATGTCAAGCTGTGGACTTTTTTAGCTGTTGTAGTTGTAGGCCCAGTTTGCCACTAACCCGGTTCGTCGCACATAAAAAAATTAAATTATTTTTGTCTTTGACCCAGTTTGCCACGATTTACCTAAGGCTACAGATTTATTAATGTAAAGGTCCTAAATTAAACTTAACTACGGGGCTTTATATATATTTAAAAAGCGGATAAATAGATTAATAATTAAAAAATTGATAATAAATGCTGCAATACTGCTTTAATAAATGGATTTGTATTTATTATTTTTTTGTATATACATAATATAATATTACATAATTTTATGTATATATACAAAAACTACAAAATCACCACGATAAAATTTGTTTTTTAAACTATTTTGTATTTTTTTACGAATCTAAACATGACACTCTGGTTCTCATTATTAAAACAAAAAATAAATAAAGTGTTTTAAACAAAATAGTCAAATTAAAATAAAAAATCACTACTACTAGGAAGTACTAAATATTAATGTGATACGGAAAGAATGAATGGTTCCAATATTGACTAAAGGAAACAGTCTAACCTAAAGATGGTTATCAAAGGTATCGTGAACTTTGCTACCTGCTTTTTGTAGTAAGTGTAAAATATGTTGATTATTGTGTATGCATTATTGATTTTGTTGTAAAGGTAGTGCATAATTCTTCTTGTTGTGTGGCATATACAGGGTGTAAGAGACGGTGTAACGAAAACTGTGGACGGACTATGAAACTGAACAACTTTTTCTATGGGTGCTGTGTGGGATACAAAGTCTTTTTTCGAGATTTCATACAAAGTCAGTCAGTTGATCGGGAATTTTGTATGGAAGGGCGTTTTTTTATTATTTTTACTAACATAGTCCCCATAGAAACAGTTGTTCAGTTTCATGGTCTGATCATGCCTGCGTAGTTCTCGTTACACCGTCTCTTTACACCCTGTAGAATCAACGAGCGATCCGATGAATCCTAGTAGCTGAGTGCATTAGAAAAAAAAAGACAATTATGAACATTTTAAAGTATTTGAGTTTGGCTTTTGTTTACTACCAAACCAACCATAACAGTCCACTGCTGAACATGAGTTTCCCCCTACCGGGGGTATTGCTATACTCACCACGCTTAGCAGGATTGGCGAGCGCAGTGCAAGATGTTGCATTTACTACAGGGTACGCTGCTGCCCATTCCCTGGATAATCCTTTAACAGACACCTACGATCTTTAATCGATCTTCGAGACGATCTTTTTACGACACGGGTAGAATTGGGGTGATGCTATTCTAAGCCGGCACACAGCATTTGCTTTTGTTTGATGAATGATTAAAAAAATCTATTTCGCTATGCATGTCAAATAATCTTGTGATCCTGAATTCACTCGCGGTCAATAGTAGATTACGTACTGAGGTATGTAAGTTATCAATAACAACCGAGGTTTTTTAACGCCCGAGCGGAGCGAGGGCGGTACCTTTCCGAGGTTGTTATTGATGTTACATCCGTGGTACGTATACTGCTTTACATATCGAATGAAAAAAGAGTAAAATAAAGCGATAAATACAAGAAAACGATCCATAAATGATGATTGTATCGTCTGCTATACAAATTGCACTACTAAACTTTTTTTTCTATGATTGAAAAATATTGAATTAATATGAAAGAAAAGTATCCTAACATAAAGTAGACATTTTTCTGATCGTAGGGATATTAGTAATTTTTACTTTTGTCATTGTAATATTGAGTAATAATTCGACAAACTCATTTATTGAGGTTATAAAAATGCAGATTAAAAATATAATTCCTGCGTTCAAGCAACACAATTCGTAGCGGCCAGTTCGAAATTTAAAATCGTATACAACTAATTGGATGCAACTCCTAATAAAAATAAGAAGAAATTTATTTTAACTTTTTAATTGCTGCGATTCTATTGGTTCTTTTTCTAGTTCCATATTTAAAATTACTTACAGGCTTAGTTTTAAAACCTAGCCTGTAAGTAGAACTTACAGGTCGTGTTTTTTGTCAGTAATGACCTACTTTCAGAGCATGAGATATGTAAAATAATTTTACATTTCGACCAGTACTTAAAGTTATTTCCTATCAAAGGTACTACCAAAAACCAACCCTCAGTTCTCTGTATCACTAGTAAAATTTCATAGAAAACACACCAGTTACATTTGATTATAGTAACAAGAGCATAGAACAAATAGATAAAAGTATTGATCGTATAAAAAGGGTGCCTGATAACACCTCGTATATAAATGCAAGTGATAAGATATTAGGGCTTTGTTTGGTGCGGGAATCGAACTTTGATACTGCTGACGACAGTTTGGTGAGTAGTAACTGTTATTCTATTACCGATATAAAAGTTTTCCCTAAAAACGTATCGAAAATATTAAACAACTAGCGGCCTGTCTCAGCAACTGCAACTCATTTTCCCGTGGGAATAAGGATTTTTCCCGGCAAGTATTATACATAAAAACCTTTCTCTTGAATCACTCTATCTACTAAAAAACCTTGCATCAAAATCCGCTGTGTAGTTTTAAAGATTTAAGCATACAAACAGAGAGACGCGAAAAGCGACTTTGCTTTATACTATGTAGTGATGTGCCAGTTCTCGGTCCAGTAAATTCTGCTGAACCTTAATTCCATTTCTAGTAGCTTTTTCACTACACAAAGGGTCAGAACTACTCTATTAGACTATTACTGAGACATCTTTGTCTGCCTGTTTGTCTATAGATGATGATTTATTACATGTCAGAACTGTCCGGAACCTTTCGCCATTCGTACGCGAGTCAGTACTTTGCTGGTTTTTTGAACTCCAGTTGCAGTACCTTTGCGATAAGTGTTTTAAAAATTACATTACGATGTTTTTCTTTTGAGAGACAGTTTGTCAGAAACTGTCCTCATAAAGTCAGACGTGTCGATAGCGACCGTATTCTTATGGCTGTTAACGCTCTGCCTACCTATAAAGGCGTGATATATGTATGTAAGTGTGTTTTAAGTCATGGCAAAAATACCTGTTTATTTCTTACTGAAGACTACAACATTGTTACTTAACAATCAAATGCATATAATTAAATTACCGATAATACACAGGATGCATTCTATATGCAAGAAATTTACATTTCACTGCCAGGCTGATTATGTTAACCTGTACGAACTTTGTTTAGAATTTAACTTCTATTTTAAGTTACATATATGCATACATTTATCACGCCTGTATCCCTTGTAAAAATACGGTCGCTATCGCCACGTCTGACAAATAAAGAGGGTCGTTTGAGAAAATTTGTGTATCACTTTAGTGACAGGTTGTCAGCTTGACGCCTAAAAGTTGTAATACACCTGAAACCCTCAACCTTCAGTCGCCTCCTACGACACCCACGGGTAGGAAATGGGGTGATGCTATTCTAAGCCGGCATCACGCGGCATAGGTTTAAGCTAAAATTATACAAATACATCACGCCTTTATCCTTAGCTGGGTAAGCAGAGCGTTCTTCTTCGTTTTGTGTGGGGCTCGTGTAACGACCTGATGAACCCTGGAAGAGCGTTAGCGACCGTAAAATTACTGGCGTTATCGCCACGTCTGACAAATGTCGTATAAAGTGAGTGACACGTTGTCAGCCTGTCGCCTAAAATTGCAATACACATGAAACTCTCAAGACTCAAGTCCCTTAGCCAGCTACCACGACTAAAGAACAGTAATGGTAAAGAACTGGGGTCAGTAAATAACTTTTTTGAAAAATACAGGTGTAAAAAAAATTTGCAGTAAATATTTTAACATAAAGGAAACAGGCGTGATTTGTGTGTGTGTGTATTTCCTGGCTATTAATAAAATAACTCATACATAACAATCCATCAAAACTTCAGCGAACCCCACTCTACATTTCGGCCAATATATTCTTCATCTTTTAAAAAATCATACCAAATCAGTAAAACTGCAAATAACATTCTCCTTGCTCTACATTTCAACAAAAGATACTCGCTAGCTTTCATAAACACGTACATATTCAACAAAACTTCAGTCTGAATCGAATCGCTATGTCGCATACGAAACGAACGCCCTCACGCTGAAAGTCATTACGATGGTTATCACCCTCATTACGGATTCGATTTTCAAACGGCGCGCCGTCATTCGTCCGCCAGTTTCACGGAGGCTCTCGCCATTGGCCGTCCCGCTCGCACGCATAAGTTAACGAAACGTGTGCGCCTGAGTTGATGGCATGCTCAGTCGCTCTCAGGACACCGTCGCGTGCGGACGTCCTGTCGAATTTTCGAAGCGCAAGTCAAACAAACTTATCGTTGAGTGTAGGATATCCACGGACGTATACGGGTGAGTTTGCCCAATGTTTGATCTTTTTATTTATTCAATCTCTTTTTTACTGTAATATTTGCCTTTCGTTTATCATTGGGTTTTATTTTCGGTAACTTTTCAAAGTCGCAGTGATGTCACTTAGTGTGGACAATTACATTTTGTCAATGAATTGTAATCGTTGGGTATCTTTTGGTTAAAAGATAATACATTATGATGTTTAATGAATCATTTTGTAATATTTACACACATGTAGTATATCATGTCAGGTATAAAAGGAAGGTTGATAAAATTGTGCTCTGTATTGTTTCCACATGAACAAAGCTGGCCTGAAACATCTTTAATAATATTACAATATTTTTGTTACACATATCTTGAATGGAATTTGGTTCCTATTGCCTTTTTTATACTATAGCTATAAGTAACAAAACATATCTTGCTGAAAAAAACACATTTTATACATTTTTTTACAGAAATTATTAAACAACCCTATCAGCTGTCGTTACTACATTCATACATTCTAATGCTAAATATACAAACATAAATTTATTATAAACTAAAAAAACTAGCAAGAACTTAGCACATGAAAACTATTAAAAATATACAGCCATCGTGTCGCATATTGAAAATATTTATCTGCTACAACACTACAACAGCCAGAGCAGTCCACTGCTGGACATGGGCCTCCCCCATTTCGAGAGTATATGCCATACTCAACACGCTTGGCAGGCGGATTGGATTGATCCAAATATTTGTAGGTATTCACACTGCTGCCCGTCCAAGCATTCATCCCTTACCTTAGTCGGCTTCTATAACACCCACGGGTAGAAATAGGGTGATGCTATTCTCAGCCGGCAACACACGGCATAAAAACTTAAAGCACATAAAAACTATAAAAAAAACTGCAGTCATCTGGGCGCATCTTGTCTTTATCTGCTAATAAACTTATAATTATTACTAAGACCTAAAGGTGTCAAGGTGGCATGTTAGGCAGCCATTTAAATACTGTGTACGGTCACCAGTGAAGATTGGCTAGACAGAGTTAATGCCGACTGCCGGTATGCCACGGTACGGTTCGCCACATATAAGGTGTGAAAATATTAGCCGCAAATATTTTAAGGGGTGAATCAGCCCGTCAAACTGAATAACTTTCCGTAAGGAACATAGGCCGAAATATGAAAAAATATTTGGACCTCCCATACAAAACTACCGACGCGACCAACCAAGTCAATTTGTATGGGAGGTCAAAAAAAATCTCTTATTTCGACCTATGTTCTTTGGGGAAAGTTATCAGTTTCATGGGCTGAGTCATACATTATATACATACATACACATATCACGGCTATATCCCTGGCGGGGTAGGCAGAGCGTCAACAACCGTAAAATTACGGTCCTTATCGCCACGTCTGACAAATGTTTGAGGGTCGTTTCAGATAAGCCGTGCATTACTATAGTGACAGGTTGTCAGCCTGTCGCCTACAATTGCAACGCACTTGAAACCCTCTAGTCCCTTAGTCGGTTTCTACGACACCCACGGGAAAGAAATGGGGTGATGCTATTCTAAGCCGGCATCACACGGCAATTATATAAGGTGTAAAACTATTAGCTGCAAATATTTTAAGGGGTGAATCAGCCCATGAAACTGAAGAACTTTCTCCAAGAAACGTAGGTCAAAATATGAAAAAAAATTTGGACCGCCCATCCAAAATGTAGCAGCCGAGCCGGCGAGTCAACTTGTATTGGAAGGACATTTTTTTCTCATATTTCGACCTACTCGTATGTTCGCAGGCGTAGGTTATATTTATTTATTATTAGGACGTGACGAACAGGACCCGTGGCGAATCAGGCTAACTCGCAATGAAGACTTGCTAGACAATAGCTTGTTTCAATGTCAAATGCATCTTTTTGCCACAGCTCAGTCGTGTGTGAAGGGCAAATGTGGCAGAAAAGCGAAATTGCCGGCACTTTGCATGAGGCTTGCCTTTATTTCAACTACTAATATCTCTTTCTGAAACAACCTTGGAGAACAGTCCTCAAATATGTCAGACGTGGCGATAGCGACCGTATCCTAACGGCCGCTAACGCTCTGCCTACTCCGCAAGGGATAAAGGCGTGATATATGTATGCATGGTATGTACTAATATCTCCGTTTCCGTGTGATGCCGGCTTAGAATAGCATCACCCCATCTCTTTCCCGTGGGTGTCGTAGAACCCGACTAAGGGACTCGGTTTCATGTGTATTGAACTTTTAGGCGACAGGCGGGAAACCTGTCGCTATAGTGTTATACGACTTATCTGAAACGACCCTCAAATATTTGTCAGAAGTGGCGATAACGACCGTAATTTTACGGTCGTTAAAGCTCTGCCTTTCCCGCCAGGGACATAGGCGTGATTTGTGTGTGTGTAAGTGTACTAATATCGCTCCCTCTTTTTTCGTGTGGGACACTAAGTCGTCTAACACCCCAATGAACCCTAATGTCTGAATTACTATTCTTCTTTTTCGTCTGGGACACCGATCGTCCAAATTACGAAATATAAAAAGTAGTAGTATACATACAGGTGTAAAATAAAAGAGTGCAAACCTACATTTACTTAACTTTACACATACGTAAATCACGCCTTTATCCCTCGCGGGGTAGACAGAACGATAACGATCGCAAAATTACGGTCGTTATCGCCACGTCTAACAATATTTGAGGGTCGTTGCAGATTAGTCGTGTATCACTATAGTGACTGGTTGCCAGCCTGTCGCCTAAAATTGCAATGCACTTAAAACCGAGTCCCTGAGTCGCCTCTTACGACACCCACGGGAAAGAAATGGGGTGATGCTATTCTAAGCCGGAATCACACGGCGAACATCACTTAACTTTACCTATAACATAATTTATGTACATACTATGCGGTAATCCTAAACGTTTCTGTAGATTTCGCAAAATCGTTGTCACGCTCAAAATGGTTACGTTTGCGTACTGTATGTATGTATGTACACATACGTTTGTATGTATGTACATTGTGTTGGGTTATTTACTTGTAGGGTTTTGTAAGCCCTTCATGCTTTTACTTGCATATTATATAAGTTTTAAGAGTCAATAAAAAATTGGAAACTTACTTACCTATTTGGAAAATTATGTATGTCCATTCTGTCTTCTCTTACCTTTTGTGTGTGGAACATCGAGTTGTTTAACGACCCAATGAACCCTAGTGTCAGAATTTTTAACCGCCTTCTACAAGTAGCAGGCTTCATATGTATAGACTTTTCTTATGTCCATTTTGCGTTTGTACGAGTAATTTTTTACCAGGCTATTTTCAACAAAAAGTATGTTAGGTACCTACAAATAAAAGAAGGTACCTATTATTCATATCAATTTTTTTAGATCATGCGGAAAAGTTAAGTTTCATAGCATATAAAAGAAAGTGGATAAAATAAAAAAAATCAGCAATTTTTACACCATATTAAACTAATCTTTTTCATCCATACGTACATATTATGAAACTAGCTGGTGCCCGCGAACTTCGTTTCGCCATATATCATCCATCATATAAGCTATATAAAGGAAGCTCACTGATAAACATGGGCCTCCCCCATAGACTCTAAGAACCATAAAATAATATATTATAAGCTTATATTAAATTGTTGGTAGATAGGTACCCAAAAACTTGGTTTCGCCGACTATACAGTGTGTAAAAATATTAGCTGCAAATATTTAAATGGGTGAATCAGTCCATGAAACTGTACAACTTTCCCCAAGCAACATAGGTCGAAATATGGAAAAAAATTTTGGACCTCCCATACAAAATGTAGCAGCCGAGCAAGTCAACTGTATGGGAGGCCCAAATGTTTTTTTCATAGGTCGAAATATGGAAAAAAATTTTGGACCTCCCATACAAAATGTAGCAGCCGAGCAAGTCAACTGTATGGGAGGCCCAAATGTTTTTTTCATATTTCGACCTATGTATTCCTTGGGGAAAGTTGTTCAGATTCATGGGCTGATTCACCCCTCAAAATATTTGCAGCTAATTTTTTTACACTTTATATGTAATTTAAAAAAACTGTTAAATCCTAAATTTACAATTTCCACATGCAAAAAAGAGTAAGAAAACGGTGATTCTTTTATATATGTTTGGTCTTTTGGATTCCTGTAGGTTGAATTTGCTGAATCAGGTTACAGATTAGTCACTCCCTGTTCCAAATCCTCGCTTTCCAGTTCATTTTAGCATTTTTTTTTAAATCGTGCGTTTACTTCCAAAGGTATCAATTCCGTGAAGTAGACTGATGCCACATTTCTTAACATTGTGATGGATGAATAAAGACCGAGTTCATGAGTGTGAATAAATAAAACATAAGCTTATTAAAAACCAAGTAATCCCACTACAAATCCTATCCTATCCCTATATGATAGGTATCCCTTCACACAAACTTTTGCTTTGTAGCTATTGCAATTTTCCCGCGGTAAATAGTAGATTACGCACCAAGAAAACGATCCATAAATAAAGATTGTATCGTCTGGTACGCAACTTGCACGTCTTGTACCACGGAACTTTTGTTTTCGAGTGTAAAAAATATTGAATTATTAAAAGTTAAAATTATTCCAATATTAAAGAGATATTTTTGTAGTCGTAGACATATTCGTAGATTTTACTTTTCTCATTTATTGAGGTTATAAAAATATAGACTAAAAATAATAAATACGGCCTCTTGTTATTTTTCTTTCCGCGCGCTTATTCAAAGTGACACAGTTCGTGCTGGCCAGTTCGAAATTTGAAATCAATCTCGGGTCCAATAAGCCCATACACATCTTTTTACTACGCGGCACTATGAAATTTACGTGATCTACAAACTTATTTTATGCGTAGCAGCCAACCCCCCTTTTAGGGGTATGTTTTTTTTTAGCCTATAACCTGGTCGGTGATTTACTTGACATTTTGGTACAAATTGCATCAAAATCCGCTCGGTCGTTTTCGCGTGATGCTTCCGCACATCCACAAACAAACACACAAACATCTAAACATCTAAACATCCAAACAGACAAAAATTAAAAAAATTGCAGAAACGTGTTTTGTTATCAATATTAAGTATCACGAAACAATTTTTTTTTGGATATCTTGTATGTACAGACTTTCGGTCCTCTTGAACTTTATTATATGTATAGATGAAGTATCTTTTTCCATTTCTATGTCTTCTTCTTCTTCTTTTCGTGTGGGACACCGAGTCGTTCTATGTCTATCTATCATCGATACCGCTAACTCCTAAACCACGCAACCGATTTTCATGTGTTTTTTTTAATAGATAGAATAATTCAAAGGTATGGGAGGTCCCATACAAATTGACTTGGTCGGTCCAGTAATTTTACATGGGAGAGCCAAATTTTTTTTTTTCATATTTTGACCTATGTTCCTTGAGGAAAGTTGTTCAGTTTCATGGGCTGGTTCACCCCTTAAAATATTTGCACCTAATATTTTTACACCTTATGTATCCTTATCCTTACCCGTATTTATTGTTGTTATTGGAAAAGTATATATATCTATGGTTCTCCTATCTATATATCTATGGTTCTAAAACTGCACAATTTTAAAAATCTCATAAGTATTATTTTTGATGTAAAAATGCTAAAAACTACATAACAATCTTTTCACGTCCTTCGTACACCAACACGACATAAAAATGTATTTACGTGTAAGTAATTAAAAATATGTATTTTTTACTAAGTACCTACATTCTCATCGACCATGAAGCGTCATTTAGCGGATTTTTACTTTGTTTCTCATACATTACTGAGTCTTAGTACAGCTTGTGACAAGTTGTCGAACGAAAGCAGAAATGAAAGATGGACAATGTTGAAAGAACACAAGTCAACATAGAGCCATAATTGTGTAATTTTCATTCTTAGACTACTGGTTTACTGAAATACTGAGAAATGTGCATGGCGGTTAGACTTCAATGTCATACAAGTATTATCTAAGAAGTCTCTATAGTTTAGAATTAGAACCTAAGGCCCGTATTTATAAACCGCACTCAACTCTGAGATCGGTCTTAAGTGCGACTTCGAGATGCTGTTAGTTTTGACTGACTTTGACAGAATCGCTCTTGAGATCGATCTCAGAGTTCAGTGCGATTTATAAATTCGGACCTTAGTTCTTTTTCAATTAACATTTCCTGGAACTACAACCTGTCACTACAGTGGTATACAAGTCCACACTGTGCACGGCAGTTTACTGCCAAAATTGGCTACAATAGCCATCTCCGGCCGCATCAGCGCCGATCTGATTAGGAGTCAAAGTGGTCGCCATGGCCGAAATCGGTCGGAGAGATCATCATCATCATTATCATCATACAAGTCATCTGAAAGAGCCCTCAATATTTGCCAGAAGTGGCGATAGCTACCGTGTTTTTACAGTCGTTGGCGCTCTGCCTACTCCTCACGGGATAAAGGCGTGATATGTGTATGTGAACGTACCTTCTAAATATATTTTTGCTCCTTATTTTTGCTCCTAAGGAAAGTTGTGTAGTCTTATTTGGTTCGGATGTTCAACATACATACATACATACATACATATATCACGCCTTTATCCCTTACGGGGTAGGCAGAGCGTTAACGACCGTAATAATACGGTCGCTGTCGCCACGTCTGACAAATATAGAGGGCCGGTTGAGATAATTTGTGTATAACTGTAGTGACAGGTTGTCAGCCTGTCGCCTAAAAGTCGTAATACACCTGAAACCCTCGAGTCCCTCAGTCGCCTCTTACGACACCCACGGGTAGGAAATGGGGTGATGCTTTCCTAAGCCGGCATCACACGGCAAGGATGTTCAATGTTCGAAATATTTTTTCCAATAGGTATAATTTACAGGCTTCGAAAATAAAACAAAGTCACTTACTTGTTATCGAAAACAACGAAAACAGACATTTAAATGAACGTGAATATGTATGAATTTGAGTTTAAAGGTGACCCAATATAAATAAGCAAATGTATACGTAAGTAACTTTTACGGTATGATACCTACTTACCGTTGTGTTAATTTACTTAAGCCAGCCAATCAACAAGTTAAAGTTAAATTGATTAAAGAGCGAAATTAGCATTAGTTTTTTTTTTTTGAAAACTATAGTAACTCAAAAATACGTTTGCTTAATATGTGATGTTTTGAATAAATTTTAAAACCACTCTTAATAAACATAGACGGGAATCGAACACGGGACCACGTCCTGCGTAGAAGACACTAAGCCTAGTATTTATAAAATGGCCTCAAATCTGAGATCGATCTTGAGTGCGGATCAGATCAGATTCCAGAGTTGAGTGCGATTTTTAAATACGGACCTAACACCGCGAAACTAAGGTTCGTATTTATGAATCTCACTCAACTCTGAGATCGATCTCAAGAGCGATTTTGACAAATGTCAGCCAATACTAACAACATCTCAAAGTCCCACTCAAGATCGATCTCAGAGTTGAGTGCGGTTTATAAATACGGGCCTTTTTCGTCGTGAAGTTGTAAATGCAATAGTACCAAAAAAACCATTCAACTTCAGAATAGGGTTAAAATATACGTAGTCGGTCCCAAAGTTCTGTCATATATGAAAATACTGATAAAATAAAAAGTACCAATCCGTTTTTAAAAATTTATATATCAATTGAAAATACAATTATCGAAGAATCAAAATAACATAAAACTATTCGAAATGACCTCCCTTGCTTTTAATAACGGCCTTCAACCGCGGCGGCCAGTCGTCTATCGCAGCACGCACCATATCCATGTCGATTTCAGCGACTGCTTTAACTATGGCTGACTTCAGGCTCTCCAAATTTTTATGGGGCTTAGCACAGACCTTGCTTTCTAAGACCTGCCAAATTTTATAGTCCAGAGGATTAAGGTCCGGACTGGAGGAAGGCCAATCTTCGTGTCTTATAAACTCAATGTTTTGACGTTCAAACCAGGCTTGAGTGGTCTTGGCTTTGTGAGCGGGCGCAGAATCCTGCTGGAACACAAAGTGATGTCCTGAAAATAGTGTGTTGGGCAGGTCTTTGACGTACCGATCCAAAACCGTCTTTTGGTACACTTTTGCACTGACTTTGACCCCCTTTTCGCAAAAATGAACCTCAGTTGGCCCATAGTAGGAGACTCCTAAACAGACCATGACTGAAGAGGGATGATGCCCATGTTGCACCCGCGGAACTTTGTTTCCTGCTTCTTCAGAGCTGGTAGCGTACACTCTATCGTTTTGTTTATTATACTTTTCTTCTATATCAAAAATTTTTTGTTCTGTAAAAAGTATATCGCGGTGCCGGTTTTTCGCGTACCGTTTTAACAACACCCGGGATCTTTTGAGTCTAATTTCTTTTAAACGGGCATTAAGTAAGTGCCCACTCTTTTTTTTGTATGCTCGCAGCTTAAGATCTTCGTTTAAAACCTTTTTGAGTGTTTTTCTACTAACCTTCATCTGCAAAGCCATAAGTTTCTGTTTTCGGACAGGATTTCTTCGTAAGCGCGCCTCGATCGCTTTGATCACTGCTGGTGTTCTTGCGGAGCGAGGCCGTTCTTTTTTTGTCCTCAACACTAGAGACTTCAGTGTACCTACTCATAGTACGATACACAAACCTAAGCGTTATTTTCAATTTTTTGAGCAACTTGAAAATGGTACTCGGCGAGTGCCCACAGCGATGCAACGCCAAAACTGCTATTCGGTTTTCTTTCAAAGTCCACTCCATCGTGAAAAATCGCGCCAAATGATCATTTATTGTTTTAAAATAATTGTCAAACATTCAAAAACGGAATGCAATAAAACTTTTCCGAATTCGTGTTCTAAATTCAAAAATAATATGCCAGTGACAGAACTTTGGGACCGACTACGTACAAAATGTAGTATACAAGGCAGTAACATATGTTTTATTATTGTTTTTACATATACATACATACACACACACAATTATCACGCCTATATCCCTGGACAGGTAGGCAGAGCATCAACGATCGTAAAATTACTGTCGTTATCGCCACGTCTGACAAATATTGAGGGATGTTTGAGATAATTCGTGTATCACTTGTTGTCAGCCTGTCGCCTAAAAGTTGTAATACACATGAAACCCTCAAATCCCTCAGTCGCGTCTTACGACACCCACGGGTATGAATTGGGGTGATGCTATTCCTTAAGCATGACACTTAAATTTATCGTGACTATGGTCGTGTAACGCAAAGTGTGTTAAAGCTACAATTATCACCGTTTTATCATTTACTTACAACTAACGCAGATAATGCGTGCGATAAGAAGTGTGGTAAGTCGGTTTAGTAGTCATTGTGGGCAAGGTTTTACCTATGACTTGTACATACATACATAAATCACGCCTCTTTCCCTTTGGGGTCGGCAGAGACTATTTTTTAGAAAGAGCAGAAAATTATGAAAAAGAATATGTACTTTACCTACAAACTAGCGGTCCGCCCAGCGGCTGCACCCGCTGTAACTCATTTCTGTGAAAACAAAATGTTTTTCTAGCAATTATTAAACAGACAAATCTCCCTTTTGAACCAATCTATCTATCAATAAAAACTGCGTCAAAATCCGTTGTGCAGTTTTAAAGATTTACCTATAGACACGGAAAGCTACTTTGCTTTAATACTATGTAGTGATTGACTCGGTTGAACACACACACAAATCACGCTTTTATCCCCTACGGGGTACGCAGAACGCTAACGGCCTCAAAAATACGGTCGATGTCGCTACGTTTGACAAATAGAGGGCCGTTTGAGATAATTTTGTGTATCACTGAAGTGAAAGGTTGTCAGCCTGTCGCCTAAAGTTCTAATACTTTGGGGTGATGCTATTCTAAGCCGGCATCAGATGGCAACATTTTGTATAACAGGTTTCATATTTATTTTCAAATTTAGACCAATGTTTCCTGGGGAAAGTTGTTTCGTTTCCCCTTTTCAAATATTTTCAGTATTTTTTTACATCTTCTAAAACATAATCATGCCATCGTCACTACATAGTATAAAGCAAAGTCGCTTTTCGCGTCTGTCTGTATGTATGCTTAAATCTTCCAAACTACACAACGGATTTTGATGCAAGTTTTTTTAATAGATAGTGATTTAAGAGGAAGGTTTTTATGTAGAATACTTGCCAGGGGAAAATGAGTTGCAGCGGACGCAGCCGCTGGGCGGGCCGCTAGTCTATAATATAAAAGTGAATCGCAAAATGTGTTGGTAAGCGCATAACTCAACAACGCCTCGACCAATTTGGCCAAATCTTTTTTTTTATGTTCGTTGAAGTTCAAGGATGGTTTTTACGGCGAGAAAAATTAGAATTATTGCTGGAAAACCCTAAAAATAGCCCTTTTCTTTTTCCCATTTTTAACTAAAACGTAGTCAATTTGAGCTTTATTGCTATGGTATACAGTTCATATTACACTACAAGCACTCACTGTTGTCTAAGCAATGTAGGTGTGTTCCTAACGTCAAAGATCTTATCTATCAAAATAATGTGCGTGTGTGCGTTGGAGCACAGAATACATAGTTGGAGGAGTTTAATGTCGCGTTCCGAAACTCGCGTTTTTTTGTATTAGTTTCGGCACGCGAGATAAAATGCATCAGTTTCCACGTCATTACATCAGTCAAACAAAAATCGCGTTACCAACAGTGTTTTAAAGCGATTACTTACTTTTAAATCCTTATATATGTTTTATTTAATTATTTTTTATTAACAACGCCCTATCACCAGGGTGAGGGTTCTGTTCAGGAGATTTTTTTTAAATACGTAGGCAAAAAAACTGCCACATTACAAATATTTTTGACAGGACGAAGTCTGTCGGGTCAGCTAGTTAAGTATAAAAAGAATGCGTTTAGTATCCACAAGACAATAGGTTATTTTTGTTTGTTACGTATTATGGTATTATATGGATGACAAGTTTTACTGAGAAACGCCGCGGTATCTTTGACAGCAAAACGCTGAGTTACGAATGCGGTTTTACTACATGCCTTAAGAATACGCTAGTTCGCTGGGTTATAAATAAAATAATTGAAAAAAAAAGAAAAATAATCGAAATCAAAAACTTTCGCACTATTCTCTGACATTCGATCGCATTATTCTCTGACATTTTTATTTAGTTTTAGCACTGTAACTATGATTAGATTAGATTAGGTTCATTTATTTCACATTATCAAATTCATAGTTACAGTGCGATCGTCAAAAAATAAACAATTTCGAGTATATAACAATGTCAAAGTTCGACAATAGTAGAATAAAAAGTTAGAATGAGTGCGATTTATAAAGCACGTGTTATAGTTGCCGTGTGATGCCGGCTTAGAATAGCATCACCCCATATCCTACCCGAGGGTGTCGTAAGAGGCGACTAAGGGACTCGAGGGTATTGGCGTATTACAGTTTTTAGGCGACAGGCTGACAACCTGTCACTATAGTAATACACATGTTTTCTGGAACAACCTTGGAAAACAATCCTCAAAAATGTCGGACGTGGCAATAGCGACCGTATTCTTACGGCCGTTATAGCTCTGCCTACCCCGCAAGGGATAAAGGCGTGATATATGTATGTATGTATGTAAGAATGCGCTAGTTGACTGGGTTATTATTAAAATAATAGAAAGAAAGAAAAATAATCGAAATCAAAAACTTTCGCACTATTCTCTGACATTCGATGGCATTATTCTCTGACATTTTTATTTAGTTTTAGCACTGTAACTATGATTAGATTAGGTTCATTTATTTCACATTATCAAATTCATAGTTACAGTGCTAAAACTAAATAAAAATGTCAGAGAATAATGCGATCGTCAAAAAATAAACAAGTTCAAGTATACAACAATGTCAAAGTTCTACAATAGTAGAATAAAAAGTTAGATTAAAATGGTGAGTGCGATTTATAAATCACGTGTTATAGTTGTCAAAATTACATAATAATAAGTGAAACTCGTGGTTTATTGACGTACCTACTAACAACTTGCCGTGTGATGCCGGCTTAGAATAGCATCACCCCTTTTCTTCTCGCGGGTGTTGTAAGAGGCAACTATGGGACTCGAGGGTTTTATGTGTGTTACAATTTTAGGCGACAGGCTGACAACCTGTCACTAACAGTGATACATGAATAATCTAAAAGGGCCCTCAATACTTGTCAGACGTGGCGATGAAGACCGTAATTTTACGATCGTTAACGCTCTGCCTACCCCGTAAGGGACAAAGGCGTGATTTATGTATGTATGTATGTATGTACAAACAACTTACTACCTTCGACAGCGTTTTGATGAGAACCTTATGACGATATAGTACACCTTAATCAGCGTTTTGCTGTCAACGAACGCGACCTGAACGCACGTGTTTAACCTTTATGTCTCTCTTTTCGTGTGGGAAACCGAGTCGTCCAGCGACCCGATGAACCCTAGTGTCAGAATTTTTCAACCGCCTTCTACAAGTAGCATACTTCTCACATGGTTGTGTGACGACCGCCGTCTAAGTGATCATAGACAGCAGCCGGTAGCTTATTCTAAATACTGCGTAGGTAATAATAAAGTGACAGGTTGTCAGCCTGTCGCCTAAAACTATAACACACATGAAACACTCGAGTCCCCTACTCTTACGACACCCGCGGAAAAGAAATGGGGTGATGCTATTCTAAGCTCGCATTATACGGCTATTTACCACCAGTCGACACCAGCATCTATGAACCAGCTATAAGCCTATAACGTTATAACTGGTTGATAAATGTAGAGTCCAAAGTTTTCAACCAGTTACAACGTTATAGCTGGTTCATAGATGCTGGTGTCGACCGTGTCCCAAGTTACCCGCTAGTCTCATTTTCCCCCATTATTTGACCGTACAAAAAATCCCTTTGCACACATTGCAATCAACGGTGATCTCAATATCTTGCGCAAGCGCAAACACGACTAATACGCGCCGGACCTTCTGTGACGACACTCTTTGATAAGATTCTAGAGTGGACGACCGATGTGGCGCAGTCTTCTTCTTTTCGTGTGGGACACCGAGTCGTCCAACGACCCGATGAACCGTAGTGTCATAATTTTTCAACCGCCTTTTACAAGTAGCAGGCTTCTGATATGGTTGTGTAACGACCGCCGTCTAAGTGATCATAGCCAGCTACCGGGACCTACGGCTTAACGTGCCATCCAGAAAACACGGAACTTACTTACGGACAATCGGGTGGTTCAGTCCGCAATGTCCTACTCTACACTTTGTGAATTTGTTCCCAGTCTGGTTAGGACATGGCGGGCTGAACCACCCAAATTGTCCGTAAGATGGTTCCGTGTTCCGAAGAGTACGTAAAGCCGCCGGTCCTCGCTTAGGCGGCGGTCGATACAAAACCTTGTCAGAGGCGTGTTAATAATTAGTAGGTGGTTGAAACTTTGACACCCGGATTCATGGGGTCGTTGTACGACTTGGTGTCCCACACGAAAAAAAGTGCACAAACACGCCTAATGTAAACTGGACCATCTGTGACGAAACTCTTTGATAAAGATCTAGAGTGGACAATAAAATGTTACGATTATTGTTCTTTGTACCCAGAAACTGGTAAAAATAAATCTCAATCCAGTTTTAGACATACATACATACATATATCACGCCTTTATCCCTTGCGGGGTAGGCAGAGCGTTAGCGGCCGTAAGAATACGGTCGGTATCACCACGTCTGACATTTTTGAAGATTGTTTTCAAAGTTATTCCAGAAAATATGTGTATCACTATACGTAGTCGGTCCCAAAGTTCTGTCATATATGAAAATACTGATAAAATAAAAAGTACCAATCCGTTTTTAAAAATTTATATATCAATTAAAAATACAATTATCGAAGAATCAAAATAACATAAAACTATTCGAAATGACCTCCCTTGCTTTTAATAACGGCCATCAACCGCGGCGGCCAGTCGTCTATCGCAGCACGCACCATATCCATGTCGATTTCAGCGACTGCTTTAACTATGGCTGACTTCAGGCTCTCCAAATTTTTATGGGGCTTAGCACAGACCTTGCTTTCTAAGACCTGCCAAATTTTATAGTCCAGAGGATTAAGGTCCGGACTGGAGGAAGGCCAATCTTCGTGTCTTATAAACTCAATGTTTTGACGTTCAAACCAGGCTTGAGTGGTCTTGGCTTTGTGAGCGGGCGCAGAATCCTGCTGGAACACAAAGTGATGTCCTGAAAATAGTGTGTTGGGCAGGTCTTTGACGTACCGATCCAAAACCGTCTCTTGGTACACTTTTGCACTGGTTTTGACCCCCTTTTCGCAAAAATGAACCTCAGTTGGCCCATAGTAGGAGACTCCTAAACAGACCATGACTGAAGAGGGATGATGCCCATGTTGCACCCGCGGAACTTTGTTTCCTGCTTCTTCAGAGCTGGTAGCGTACACTCTATCGTTTTGTTTATTATACTTTTCTTCTATATCAAAAATTTTTTGTTCTGTAAAAAGTATATCGCGGTGCCGGTTTTTCGCGTACCGTTTTAACAACACCCGGGATCTTTTGAGTCTAATTTCTTTTAAACGGGCATTAAGTAAGTGCCCACTCTTTTTTTTGTATGCTCGCAGCTTAAGGTCTTCGTTTAAAACCTTTTTGACTGTTTATCTACTAACCTTCATCTGCAAAGCCATAAGTTTCTGTTTTCGGACAGGATTTCTTCGTAAGCGCGGCTCGATCGCTTTGATCACTGCTGGTGTTCTTGCGGAGCGAGGCCGGCCAGTCCTTTTCTTGTCTTCAACACTAGAGACTTCAGTGTACCTACTCATAGTACGATACACAAACCTAAGCGTTATTTTCAATTTTTTGAGCAACTTGAAAATGGTACTCGGCGAGTGCCCACAGCGATGCAACGTCAAAACTGCTATTCGGTTTTCTTTCAAAGTCCACTCCATCGTGAAAAATCGCGCCAAATGATCATTTATTGTTTTAAAATAATTGTCAAACATTCAAAAACGGAATGCAATAAAACTTTTCCAAATTCGTGTTCTAAATTCAAAAATAATATGCCAGTGACAGAACTTTGGGACCGACTACGTAGTGACAGGTTGTCAGCCTGTCGCCTAAAAATTGTGATACACTTGTAACCCTCAATTCCCTCAGTCGCCTCTTACGACACCCATGAGTAGGAAATGGGGTGATGCTATTCTAAGCCGGCATCACACGGCATACACGGCACGGCAGTTTTAGACGTTTCGCGTTATTGGCCAAGATACACTTGCATAATTTCGCGGGTAAGGATTGAGCAGCGGTAGTACAAATGGAAGAGGCGTCGCAAGATTAGTGCCGAAAGTAACAGGTTCAATAAAATCTTACTTGATGCAGAAAGCTTGCCATTCTCATCAAGCCTCAAATCCCTAAGACGACACCCACGGGAAAGATATGGGGTGATGTTATTCTAAACCGGCATCACACGGCTTATTTGCACCTTACAATGACCAAGTAATTGGCTAAATGGCTGGGTCATTAATAAAATACAAACTATTCAAAAATACTTCATTTATAGTATTTCGATATAGGTATTCATAGTTTTAATTAATATATGAAAAATAATATAAAAGTAATTGACGCCATCCAAACTAGAGAGAAATGACGTCATCTCTTGGTATTTTCATACAAAATATCTTTTTAAAAAGTAGCTCAATTGACCTGCCAGTCATCATGCCTAATAATAAGTGAATAATAATAAATAAATATCCTGGACAATTCACACAGCGCCATCTAGCCCCAAACTAAGCAAAGCTTGTACTATGGGAACTAGATAGCTGATACTAATACATAATATACTTTTTTTTTGTAAATAAATACATATTATACATAGAAAACACCTAGACTCAACACAAATATTTGAAAATTGGCTTAACAAATATTTGTGTCCGGTGGGGATCGAAACCACGACCCTCGGCGTAGAAGGCAGGCATACTATCCGCTACGCCTTATTAGTAATAATAAGGTGAAAAAATATAAGCTGCAAATATTTTAAGGGTTGAATCAGCCTATGAAACTGAACAACTTTCCCCAAGAAACATAGGTCGAAATATGAGAATTTTTTTTGGACCTCCCATACAAATTGACTTGGTCGTGGTCGGCCGATAATTTTGTATGGCAGGTCCATGTTCCTTGGGGAAAGTTGTTCAGTTTCATGGACTGGTTTACCCCTTAAATATTTTTACACATTACAATACACTTACTTGGTAACATCACCAAGTTGAAGTCTGGATAAATTATTTATGTATCCATTTTGTTTTTACCTCCCATCGATAGTTACGTTGGTAATTAACCAATTTCCATATCAGTTTCCGGTTCCGATAGAGGTTAGTGATGGGAAAACGGTACCTGTTATTGAAAATAAAATAACTGTTACTTAGTAGCTACACGGTAGCAAGTACGCACTCTTTTTGTGCAATTCTGACAGGTATAGGCTTTGGTGTAATACAATTTTAGGCGATAGGCTGACAACTTGTCACATGTCATAGTGATACACATTTTTTCAGAAACAACCTTGGAAAATAATCCTCAAGAATGTCAGACGTGGCGATAGTGACCGTATTCTTACGGCCGTTAACGCTCTGCCTACCCCGCAAGGGATAAAGGCGTGATATATTTGTACGTATGTATGTATAGGCAAAATTATGGAAATCAAGAAATAATGAGGATTTTTGGGGCTGAAGCTAGTCCAAACTAGGGGGCGCTTTTTCAGATTGAGATTGTAAACTATTACTCCTGACTACGGAAAATCGCTTCTAAGCTTTCCCATAATAGTTGTTCAGTTTCATGAACTAATCATCATCGTTCTCCTTGCCTTCTACCTAGCCTAGGGGATTTGACGTCGAACCAAGTTTTTACACAGCGACTGCCATCTGACCTCTAACCCGAAGGCTAACCTGGCCTGAATCCTAGGTTAAGTTACATTCAGATATCATCTGAATCAAAATGTTATTTGAATATGGGTTTCATCAAGATGCTTTTCCTTCACCGTAAGAGCAGTCGGTAAATGACGTAAGTAAAAACGCATTGATTCATGGCGGGGATCAAACTCGGGCCTCTCGATTGTAAGACCGGTGTCCTAACCACTTGGCCACCGAGATTCATGAACTAATACTCATTTCTATTTTTCACGACCTCTCTTGTCCTTTACCTTTCTTTTTTCTTGGTATCTTGCTATGTAAATTAATACTAGGTATTAAAATGTAACAGATATAGCAAAGCTACTAACATTCATATTTAAACCATTTATTTTACCACACAGACATACAAAATAGATATATGTGTACAGTAAAATACATATCGTTCGGTTCGTCAACCCGTGACAAAATAATACACCTTTCTGACCCGTATTTAAATTTCCAAATCGGTATATAAATACAAAAATCAAAATTTCAAAGTACAACTTGTTAAAACTTTGACCAAGTTTTTTCGACTTTCGTAAGAATATAGTTTCCATGTTTTGGTATTATAATGGCTGACGAATCTGGAATAATCTGGATAGGTTTTCTTTGTGTCCAAAATAGATGGTGTTTTCTTTACATACATACATAAAATCACGCGTCGGTAGGTTTGCGAGGTAGGTAGAGCATCATATCTGAAGTGTAAGTAAATGTCCATACGTCAATTGGCTACATTCCTGACGGGTCAAATCAGCTACTTTTTAAAACGATCTAAAATTTTATTTTGTATAAAATTAGGAATGTATTACGTAGATTGCTATTTTAGATGGCGTCAAAACATTTACTTATTATTATAAGGTTTACAATATACCATAATTTCACTAAACTTAATTTAGTGATATAATTATGTCACTAAACTTGGACGGTTTATAACTATATTCCTAGTAAGATAGGTATGAATTTCTTTCGTATAACTATGTTACGGCATATAATTATATCCCTAGAGATATAATATATCACAGCTAGATATCTTACTGCGACAGACAGTAGTGATGGTAATATGTGATCGCGAAACTATAAAAACTGCCAGTAAGGGTTATATTAAGGTGTAAAAATATGAGCTGCAAATATTTTGAGGTGTTAACCAGCCCAAGAAACTGAACAACTTTCCTCAAGGAACATAGGTCGAAAAATAAAAAATTTGGACCATACAAAATGTAGCAGCCGAGCAAGTCAACTGTATGGGAAGCCCTAATTTTCTTTTTTCATATCTCTACCTATACTTCTAAGGGAAAGTTGTTAAGTTTCAAGGGCTGATTCACCCCTTAAAATATTTGCAGTTAATATTTTTACACCTTATATTAGTTCATATTCTCTCCGGTTGGCGGCGCGGTCCGTACACAATGTTTAAACAGTTTGGTTCGTGTTTACTCTTCAGAAAGGATGTGCCTGGCTTTAAAGGTTAAAGAGGTCATTGACATGTCCTTTGAATTTGGAACGAAAAGATAAGGTTCGTTACATTTTTGACGAATGATTTTACTCAAGTTAATATAGTTTTATGAGTAATATGTCAAACATTTCGTAATTTTTTGGAATGAGATTGATGAAAATAGTTTGAATTGGGAACTAATCCAAAAGACAATGACTTTTCCTCTAGGTTTAACATTATATTTAAGAATACGTAATTAATATAAAGTTATTTTTCAGTGCAAATATTTTAAGGTTGGTCTCGTTCATAAAACTGAACAACTCACCTCAAAATATAAAGTCGTAGGTCAATATGTTCAAAAATTGTCTTTGTATGGGAGGTACCAATTTTTTTCACATTTCGTCCTATATTTTTTGATGAATGTTGTTCAGTTGCACATGTAGAGCTCCCTAAGATAGTTGTACTGAATTCAAGTGACCTTATTTAAAAAAAAAACTTTCCCTTTTTATTTGTCATAATCTACATCTAAATGATACCAGCAACATAACAGATGACGACTTGAACCAAATTATTTTCTTTTAAAACCAACATCTGCCTTCACTCTACTCACGTTTACACAATTTCGGACTCGTGCCGAAATACCAATTTAAGTAGACACGTCAAACTGCTATAGTTGTTATGAAATTTGTGTACTTCAACGGGTCTGTGAAAATTGGTCCAGTAATACTGCCAGTACGTGCTAGGAATGTGTAGGCTCTATGATGGTTTTAAAAAGAGAATGCGGGTTTCGCGCCCAAACAGCTGTCAGGTCGAGTGACGTCTTTTTCTTTTTTTCTTACCAGCCAGTTATATTAGTACAACATGGCAGTAGCCAAAAGTAAACCAATTGGTCGAGTAATATTGGAAGGACGAGATCAGAAATTAGCATTTAGCTGAGGCTAGTGTAATAATGCTTTTCTTCCATTTGTGAGGAAACATCACAAATCCACAATTTAATGAGGAATAACTCGGGAAGCAAACAGGGGAATACGTTTGTACGAAAATCCTAACCTAGTTGATCCTCTTAACGGTCTTCCTACCCCGCAAGGGATAATGGTGTGATATATGCATGTGATGATGCCGTGTGATGCCGGCTTAGAATAGCATCACCCCATTTCCTACCCGTGGATGTCGTAAGAGGCGACTGAGTGACTTGAGGGTATTAGGTGTATTACAAAATATTAGGCGACAGGCTGATAACCTGTCACTATAGTGTCACAAATTGTCTCAAACGGCCCTCTATATTTGTCAGACGTGGCGATAGCGACCGTATTTTGACGGCCGTCAACGCTCTGCCTACCCCGTAAGGGAGAAAGGCGTGATATATGTATGTATGTATATATTTCGTAAGTAACCTCGTCGGTTATATGGAAAATGGAAACGTTTACTGTGTAAATAGCTGAGCTATTGTAATTCTAATAGATTTAAATTAGCCACCGCGCTCTGGCGCAAGATGGACCGAATATTCTTAGAGTTGGGCTCAGAGTGAAAAATTATGGTTAGAACGAGCTGTTAAAGCGTCCGTGGCCAAGTGGCTGACCTGTCATACGAAATCGCGATCAGCTGACTGCATTTACTTTGGAAAACCAAAAAAAAAAAATGACATTTCCTGACATAATGTTCCTAGGGGATTTTTTTTCAGTTTTATATTCAGCATGCATCCTATTAGTATTCGAAAGGCTGTCCTAACACCCAGTATTTGATCGAGAAGCTTTCAAAGTTTGCAATAAAATGAACTGAACAGAACTGAGCTACAGTTCCTTCCAAAAATTATCTGTATTAATTTTTAGGAGTTTGACGTAACCTTTAAGGTCCATAATTATAAATCGCACTCAACTCTGAGATCGATCTCAAGAGCGATTTTGACAAATGACAGTCAATACTAAAAGCGTCTCAAAGTCGTACTCAAGATCGATCTCAAGAGTTGAGTGCGGTTTATAAATACGGGCCAAAATTTTTTTTTGTGTCTTATCCGAGTGTGAGTGTTACTTGCACAGCGCATCTATACTACTTGAGACAAGTTTTTCTTTTGCTTCACTTAAGTACGAAGGGCGCTTACTATTCATGTAATGTCTGATTCATTTCTTTTTCGCCTAGAGGTTGCCTGGAAGAGAATGCTACTTTAGCATTAAGGCCGCCTCATTGGACCATCGAAATTTCTCTTTTTATTATGTTATTTTTGTTTTGTTTTGTGTGCAATAAAGAATATATTATTATTATTATTATTCTGTGACGTAATCAGTACATTTTCTTTTGTGTTATATTCGAGATCCAAGTGTTACACATCCGAGTGAGACGAGATTTTCATTGCTTCACTCTAGCCGTCCGAAGGGTTCCTGCATTTCTTCTTATGTCTAAAATTCTGTGACGTAATTTTCACGTTTTCTTTTGTGTCTTATCCAAGATCGTAGGGTTGTCTACACTGAGTGTGTATTGTATCTTTGACATTTGACACCAACTTTTATAGTTTGTAAAATATAGGATGATCCCTGTGACGTTTGTGACCTTGGAGCAAGACATTGACATAAGGTATTTTTTTTCTTCGTTTACTAGGAAAATGGACCTTATAGCATAGTCATAGCATTTGCTCCAAGGTCACAAATGTCACAAGAGATCATCCTATATTTTACATACTATAGGTTATGTTTCCCTGTTATATATAAAGATTTTTTAATTAAATTTGCTAGTTAGAAGTAGCTGTTTATCTAAGTTTTGGGCCAAGTTAGCCTTCGGGTTGCAGAGGTCAGATGGCAGTCGCTCTATAAACTTGGTTCCACGTCAAATCCCCTAGGTTAGGTAGCTGACCCCGACAGAGAACGGGATAAGGCAAGGGGAATGATGATGATGTACTAAGGTGCGTCGCTGGCGCATAAGGCAAACTTAAGTCTTTGAAAATGCTGATCTGATTTTGATGAAATTTTGTTGCGGTCAAAAGCGGGCAACTTTGTGAGTTTACTCAACCGTATTGCGGTAGGTCTGGTCAAAGTCGGTATTTCGCACCACCTTACGAATTAGCATACTCTTGTTATGTTAGTGACGCTTATAAAAACATCACGTGGGCAGGTAAAGAGGTGAGATACGCAAAATCGTGCCTTCATACCTCACGGGGTTGGCAAATGTTAACGGACTTCCATTCTGATGTGTTAAGGGGCATTTTATTTTATTTTATATCTTAAATCAAATATCATTTTGTGTACGAAAGAAATCCCACAGACGCGAATACGTCTGTCGCATAAAAAAATATTCTAGGTATCTTTTTAAAGTCGGTTCAACAAATTTCACTTTCATTAAAAAAAAGACACCAAGCTTTAACCGACTTTGCACAAAAACAAATAAACACTAATAATTAAATTACCTCACAAAACAATTCACAACCACCGACCGACAGCCAAAAGCCAAAAAAGAAAAAAAAAACTGCAAAAGGGTTTTAGGGACAGCCCACCCAGAAGAATCTCACTTTTGAACGCGCCTCGTCAACATTCTAATACAAATACCTTCTTTCTTTCTTTTCGTGTGTGACATCGAGTCGTCCAACGACCCAATGAAACCCGTGTCTTTTACTTGACACAAAGTAAACTAGTGTCATAAACAAAAAAACCCTATAGTGTGCAAAATATGGGATGATCCCTGTGACGTTTGTGACCTGCTATGACATTGCTCCAAGGTCACCAAAATCACAGTGATCATTCTTAAATTTACAGACTATAGTTTCAGAATTTTTCAACTACCTTTTAGAAATTATTACAAAGTTGGATTTGTCAGCAGTCAATTTCTTGTTAGAATGACAATACTTACAGAAAATGGACCATAAGTTCAATTTGACATCGTATGGTTTACTTGTGCAAATAAAGCATATGATGTCAAATTGAATTCACCAAAATAGCCTTACTGTAACTTTCATACCTGCAGACACGACTTTATCTATTGCGGGGTAGGCAGAGCATTAATTTCCTTAAAAACTGCAATGGACAGTCAAACCATATTGCGCTATTTTTGAAAGCTTCAAAATTAGCCTTCTTAGGCTTAGATGACGTCATGTCTTTCGTCAAAACACTTACTTTTATATTATTTTTCTGTTTATTAATTCAAACTTTGAATATTTCGGAAAAAACTAGCAATGGAGTCTGTAATATTTTTCGACAATAGTTTTAAGCGTACAACTTTAGTATTTTATTAATGATCCAGTCGTCTAGCGAATTATGCTTGTTTGTAATAAAACCTTTCAAATCCACCGTGAACTATGCGTTTGCGCGCCTTTATCGGACAACCAACCCTATATACAGTCGTCTCTTTCACTCATACGTGAAATGCGTGTGTTTGTCCCGCTCGCACGGCGGCCATTGCTGTGGTTGCTAGGCAACGCTTTTGTTTACTTTACGCTCCCGGACTGAGTTGCCAGTATGTAGCCTAGACGTCTTGATAAAACTCATACTATACATACATAGGTACATATATCACGCCTTTATCCCTTGCGGGGTAGGCAGAGCGTTAACGGCCGTAAGAGCGTTAACGGCCGTATACGGTCCCTATCGCCACGTCCGACATTTTTTGAGGATTGTTTTCAAGGTTGTTTCAGAAAACATGTGTATCACTATAGTGACCAGTTGTCAGCCTGTCGCCTAAAAATTGTAATACACCAATGCTCTCGAGTCCCTTAGTCGCCTCTTACGACACCCGCGGGAAGGATGTGGGGTGATGCTATTCTAAGCCGGCATCACACGGCAACTCCAGCTATAAAGAGAAAAAAAAAGTGCTGCAAATATTTTAAGGGGTGAATCAGCACATGAAACTGAACAGCTTTTCTCAAGGAACATAGGTCCAAATATGAGAAATTTTAGACCTCCGATACAAATTGACTTGGTCGATCGATAATTTTGTATGGGAGGTCCAAATTTTTAAAATATTTTTACCTTTGGTCCTAAGAGAAAGTTGATGATTGATTTTGGTAGCTATATAGTCTGCTAACAGTTTGAAGTATAGAAAATCACAATGGCTATTGAATGACAGTTGAGTTTCGATGGCGTTACAATGACAAAAAAATTGCAGACTTGGGGCCCAGGTTAACCACACGGAATTTAAGTTTGAAAATTGCTAGGAACCTTACAATTTTTGTTCTTGGCAACACTTTTTAGCAAAGGCTGTACCAGGGTTGAACGCTCGCGCCGCTTGTGAATCTGAAACATTCCATTTTACGCGTTTGATTGACGTTTCGTTTTATGCGTTTGATCGATTGAAACAATTGTAACGTGAGTGGCTGAAAGGTTAATAGCGTTGAACTCTAGAATTGTATTTAGATTTATACAAGGTTTAAAAAAATCACTGCAAATATATTAAGGGGTGAACCGGCCCATGAAACTGAAAAACATAGGTCAAAATAAGAAAACATTTTTGGACCTCCCATAAAAAATTACCAACCGACTAATTCAATTTGTATTGGAAGTCCAAAAATTTTCTCATAATTCGACCTGTGTCTTGGGAAAAGTAGTTCAGTTTCATTGGCTGATTCACCCCTTAAAATATTTGCAGCTAATATTTTTACACCTTATACAGGGTGTTAAAGTAAATGCGTGCCATAGCTTCTGGGCAGTTCTAGTATCGATAAAGGAACCCAAAAAAAACATTTAAAAAATTCTTAAAAAGAAAAAATAATAATTTATGGCACGCATTTATTTTAACACCCTCTATATTTACATACATATATCACGCCTTTATCTCTTGCGGAGTAGGCAGAGCGTTAACAGCCTTAAGAATACGGTCGCTATTGCCACGTCTGACATTTTTGAGAATTGTTTTCCAAGGTTGTTGTTTTAAAAATTTTTTTAAAGAGTTTTTTAAATTTTTTTTTGGGTTCCTTTATCGATACTGGAACTGCCCTGAAGCTATGGCACGCATTTACTTTAACACCCTGTATATTTAGAATCCAGTAGTTTCTAATGTTGCGAATTATTCAAGCTTTACCAGAGGTAAAAGGATATCTATAAAAAATTGGGATGACATTTTACCTAGAATGCCGGGAAAATGTCTTATTCCCACGGGAAAACAGCGGAGTACTTAGTCATAACCACTCCCGTACTCCAAATATCCCTAAAAAAAATTGTGAATACCTACATTTTTTTTTTCTTGTAGTATGTATGGTACTGTAAATATTTTAAAGGTTGTACCAGTCCATGAAACTGAACAGATTTCTCCAAGGAACGTACACATAGGACGAAATAAGGAAAAAGAATTAGGACCTCCCGTACAAAATGTTTCAGCCGACAAAGTCAATCTGTGAGGGGGTAATTTTTATCATATTTCGACCAATGTTTCGTGGGGAAAGTTGTTCAGTTTTATGTGTAGAACACACCATGAAAATATTTTTACTTAATGTATACATACATACATACATAAATAAACATATCACGCCTTTATCCCTTGCGGGGTAGGCCGAGCGTTAACAGCCGTAAGAGTACGGTCGCTATCGCCACGTCTGATTTCCAAGATTGTTTCAGAAAACATGTGTATATCTATAGTGACAGGTTGTCAGCCCGTCGCCTTAACATTGTAATACATCAATACTCTCGAGTCCCTTAGTCGCCTCTTACGACACCCGCGGGAAGGATGTGGGGTGAAGCTATTCTTAGCCGCCATCACTCGGCGTACTTATTTACTTTATTACTTAATTAAATGTAACTTAATATAATGCTCTTGTAGAACCACTTACATTTTTACTAGCTTTTATTAGCTAAGCTCTAGCTAATGGTAAAAGACAGTTGAGACCTCAAAGCTTCAAATTACAAGTATAGCCTAGCCGACTATTACTTAAGTTACATGAATTTCTGACCTCAACGAGTTGAGCTAATACGACAGGGTGACCACGCGTTCGTGCTTTCTGGGGAATATCTGGAGTTTGTAGGCTTCTAAGGGTGACATGAATTAACACATAGGATAGTTTTTCATTTCATTCTCCTTGCCTTATCCCGTTCTCTGTCGGGGTCGGCTACCTATCCTAGGGGATTTGACGGGGTGATACTATTCTGATACAGTACCGCACGGTAACTGTTTTCTACTGTTTACTTTAGTAACTCTGTAAAATATCGTGGTATGACGTCATCGATCAGTATGTTAATACAAAATATCGTTTTAAAAAGAAGCTCATTTGACCAGTCATCATACTTATTATGAAAACTTTGCTTGGCAACAGCCTCCCAGAAGTCAGCAATAAAACATTGGCAAGTAACTGACATAAAAATACATTGTAAAACGGGGTACAGGCCGAAGCACCCAAGTTATTGACAATAAAGATGACAAGCCTTAAGCGGGCCAAGGTGATCCATACAAATAGCGGTTAGAAGAACGAGAGGTTAGGAAATACTAAATACATAAGTTAGATTACTGTCCCGATGGCGTAGCGAATAGTATGCCTGCCTTCTACGCCGAGGGTCGTGGGTTCGATCCCCACCGGACACAAATATTTGTTAAGTCAATTTTGAAATATTTGTGTTTAGTCTGGGTGTTTTCTATGTATAATATATATTTATTAAAAAAAAAAAGTATATATGTATTCGTATCAGCTATCTAGTTCCCATAGTACAAGCTTTGCTTAGTTTGGGGCTAGATGGCGCTGTGTGAATTGTCTAGGATAAAAAAAAAACACGCTAATACGCTCTTACAATGTAGGAAGAGGGACAGAGAACGGGATAAGGCAAGGATAATGATGAAGTCGTACCTAGGTTACGTCTAAAGCTAGGCAAAAAACCAGGGCCCTAAGTCTGCTAAATGAAAATCGTTTCAGTTGGATGTCCATTGAATCTCAGTTGGATGATTTCGGTAGTTTCGTAGTCTGCTAACAGTTTAAATTATAGAAAAATCACAATGGCAATTGAATGACAGTTGAGTTTCATTGGCGTTAAAATGACAAAAAATAGCAGACTTGGGGCCCTGGACAGAGAACGGGATAAGGCAAGGATAATGATGACGTCGTAGCTAAGTTAGGTCTAAAACTAGGCACAAAACCATCTACACTACAACCTACGTACCTATTTCTAGGTCGTATAACATAATTTGTGTTGGACACGAAACACCATGACCGAGTTACTGCTGAACAATAGAAGTGCCGATAAAAAAAAACTGGACTCATCACGCAGTTAGACGCACGGCCCATAGACTAGTAATAGATGGATAAACGTAGAAATTATTTTTTTATTTGTTTTGGTTTCTTTTTTTACATACATACACATACATATATCACGCCTTTATCCCTTGCAGGGTAGGCAGAGCGTTAACGGCCGTAAAAGTACGGTTGCTATCGCCACGTCTAACATTTTTGAGGATTGTTTTCCAAGGCTGTTTCAGAAAACATGTGTACCACTATTGTGACAGGTTGTCAGCCGGTCGCCTAAAAATTGTAATACACCAATACTCTCAAGTCCCTTAGTCGCCTCGTACGACACCGCGGGAAGGATGTGGGGTGATGCTACTCTAAGCCGGCATCACACGGCACCTCTCTTTTTTTATATTACGATAAAATGTAAATAATAAAAATTAATAGTTAAAAAAACACTTAAAACGCGCTTCATTACAAGACCTTTCTAACAAGTCCAAACACGGCTATGATACGATCGTCCATCATGAAGTTACAAGTCATATCTTCCGGCTCCATCATCAGATCAGCTCGACAGTACCATAGATTTGTTTTTTTTTTATTATATAAAAATAACGGCGCTCCATATATTAGTCTAGAGTATTATACTTTACTCCTTTCACTTGAACTTTGTATTGTTATTTATCTAGATAGTGTTGGTAATGGATAAAATGTTGACTTTTTAAATATTTATTTCGTTTACACGTACATACACAAAAAATTACGGTCGTTATCGCCACGCCTGACAAGTATTGAGGACCCTTTCAGATGATTCGTGTGTCACTGTAGTGACAGGTTGTCAGCCTGTCGCCTAAAACTGTAATACACATGAAACCCTCGAGTCCCTTAGTTGCCTTTTACAACACCCGTGGGAAGAAATGGGGTGATGCTATTCTAAGCCAGCATCACACGGCGTATTTATTTCGTTTAAATTATAAAATATGGACCCATATTGCAGTGTCGATTTCCCATTAGACTACGAAAATGAAACAAACAAACTAAGTTTACTTTTTTTATTTTTATAATATTAAAAAAACTAGCATCATCACGCAGAGACGTGATTTGACGATGCACATACAGGGTGTAAGAGACGGTGTAACGAAAACTTTGCAGGCGTGATCAGACCATGAACTGAACAACTTTTTCTATGGGGGCTATGTTGGGAAACGAAAAAATATCTACGACTTTCCACACAAAATTCCCAATCAGCTGACTGACTTTGTATGGACACTCGAAATTTTTTTTCGTTTCCCAACATAGCCCCCGTACAAAAAGTAGTTCAGTTTCATGGTCTGGGCACGCCTGCAAAGTTTTCGTTACATCGTCCCTTACTCCCTGTATACTGGGGTAACCATAGACCAGTGTAAAATTTGGACAACCGTAAATTGTAGAGTAGATGGTAGATTTTGTCGTCTTAAAAAGTAAGCTCATTTGATCTATCATTTGAGTAGCCAATAGTAACCTTACATGCGGGAACGCGATTCTCACTTGGTAATTTTTTTTAACCTCTAATCGAGCCAGACTGACATATCACAAGAAGCTACAAAATTCTTTCAACTCAGTTTCGTCATTATACTCTAAGAGATAAAGTCAATATTTGTTTGTGAAATTATTGAGGACGAAAAAAGGCAGACGTGTCATTTGTAAGTTTTTGTCTCAATGGGAAAACGGTTAACAATGAACTGTAGTTATACTAATCGCTTGTTAAGTCCACTGTTGGGCAAGGCTTCACAGCTATGTGATGTTTTTTTAACAGTAGTTCTCTTGACATTCGACATTGAACAATTTAAAGGGTTAAGTTAGTCTGGTTTATGATACAGCTGCTAAGTTAAACCATTACGAATTGATCTATAATGTGATTGTAAGGCCCGTATTAATAAACCGCACTCAACTCAACTCAGATTGTCCTCGTGAGCGGTATTGGCACATGTAGTACTAATGACATCTCAAAATAGCACTCAAGATCGATGCCAGAGTTGAGTCCGGTTTATTGATACGGGCCTAAGATGTAACGAAATCCATATCAAGAATTTTACGTAAGTGGTTTTTTCTCATGATGATGCTAATCTAAGTACCTACTTCTACTTCATTCGCTTACATAGTGTCACGACCAGCGTAACTGTCAGTACGCGCCCGTACGTGCGTGTATGGAGCATTGAGGTCAAGTAACGCTGGTCGCGACACTATCTAGGCATGCGAATGAGCTATACTTAGTAGAGGTCAAAAATTACAGACAGTCACGATTATAGATTACATAAATACAGTTTGATATGTCTTTAATGCAAATATTTTAACAGGTGCACCAGTCCATGAAACTGAACAACTTTCCCCAATACGTTTTATGGTCTCTATAGGTCGGAATATGAAGAAAAATTTTGGACCCCCATCGGCTGGTACGGTAAATTTTGTATGGGAAAAGAGGTGGCCCATTTTTTCATTTTTCGATCTAAATGTCCCTTGGGAAAACTTGTTCAGTTAGGGACTGAATTAACCCTAAAATTTGATTTACTACCTTATTTGTAGAGTTAATCGAAATCTTATTCGATAGTTTTTTTCGTTGCAGTTTAATAACACACACATATATCACGCCTATATCCCTGGGTGGTGTAGGCAGAGCGACAACGACAGTAAAATTACGTTCACTATTGCCACGTGTGACAAATTTTTGAGGGTCGTTTCAGATAAGCTGTGCATCACTATAGTGACAAGTTGTCAGCCTGTCGCCTAAAATTGCAATACAAATTAAGCCCTATCCCTTGGTCGGTTTCTACGACACCCACGGGAAAGAAATGGGGTGATGCTATTCTAGCCCGGCATCACACGGCAAATACATACGAAGTTATTTGTTCTTCGGCCGTGTAATGTTGGCTTAGAATAGCATCACCCCATTTCTTACCCTTGGGTGTCGTAAGAGGCGACTAAGGGACATGAAGGTTTCAGGTGTATTACAACTTTTAGGCGACAGGCTGGCAACCTGTCACTAAAGTGATATACGAATTATCTAAAAAGGCCCTCAATATTTGTCAGACGTGGTGATAGCGACCGTAATGTTGCGGCCGTTAACGCTCTGCCTACCCCGCAAGGGATAGAGGCGTGATGTTTATCTGTGTGTTATTTGTTCTTACATGGTTTGAAATGCGTACGTAATACATAGGTGGCAAGGTTAGTCTACGCCTAAGCCTCGTTTGAAAAGAGTCAGTTACTGTGTCATTTGACTATCCGAAGGAAGGTCCCACATAAAAAGAAAGAGAGTTTGATGTCGATTGGATCTCAGCTGGATGATTTTAGTAGTTTTATTTATTATTTAATAAAATGAGAGCGTCGGTGGCCAAGTGTTTTGGACACCGGTCTTTCAGTCGTGAGGTCCGCCCGCCATGTACCAATGTGTTTTTACTCACGTACATTTACCAACTGCTCTTACGGTGAAGGAAAACACCGTGATGAAACCCAGATTCAAATTAAATTTGAATTAGGATGATATTTGAATGTGTCTTAACCTAAGATTCGGGCCAGGTTAGCCTTCGAGTTGCAGAGGTCAGATGGCAGTCGCTCCGTTTAAAAACTTGGTTCCATGTCAAATCCGCTAGGTTAGGAAGCCGACCCCGACAGAAAAACGGGATAAGGCAAGGAGAATGATGATGATGAATATAGACTTCTACTCATTAAGGGTAATTCTGCCATTGTCAGTAGGTAGGGATTCCAGCGCAGCTGCGCCGGGTGGTGGTTCCTGTAGAGGATGATAGTGGCATCTACAGGATCCGAGGACCTCCTCTTGATGCCTTCCGGAAATGTGAAGAAAACTCTTCAATTCTTGACTTAATATTAGCAATAAGGGCACTTCACTGATTAAAATACTATCCAAAATAATCACTGAGTGTTGTAATAGATATAAAATAAAATAAAAAAACAATTTGGAGAGACGTCTATCATTGACGGATGAAACAAAAGAAGTCCTTTTAGTAGTTTCGCAGTCTGCTAACAGTTTGTAGTATAGAAAATTACAATGGCAATTGAATAATAGTTGAGTTTCGATGGCGTTACAATGACAAAAAATAGCAGACTTGGGGCCCAGATTGTATGAAGATTTGCCGTGTGATGCCGGCTTAGAATAGCATCATCCCATATCCTTCCCGTGAGTGACGTAAGAGGCGATTTGAGGCTTGATGTGTTTTGCAATTTTGACTATGGTAATACACAGTATTCTAAAATTACCCTCAAACTTTTGTCGGACGTGGTTTAAATGACCGTTTTTATGGTTGCTTCTCTGCCGCTCTGCCTACCCCGAAAGGGAAATAGACGTGAATTATGTATGTATGTATGAAGGTAGATTGTTTGACGCTCAGGCTTATAAAGGGCTTATAAATCAGACGGACCTATACCTAGGAACCTTACAATTTTTGTTCTTGGCAACACTTTTTTACAAAGGCTGCACCAGGTTTGAACGTTCGCGCCGCTTGCGAATCTGAAACGTTCCATTTTACGCGTTTGATTGACGTTTCGTTTTATGGGACTCAGATCAGAACAGACCTATCAGCCGGACTGTCCACTGGCGTAATTACACCTACTACTGCTTGATTACTTGCCCATTTACTGTCCCATTGTAAACGAGCGCGTTCGAACACGCGACTCGTTCCGCTCAACGCCATCTGTTGAAGGACGAACGGTATTTGAATCTAGTATTAGGTGCCGTGTGATGCCGGCTTAGAATAGCATCACCCCATTTTCTACCCGCGGGTGTCGTAAGAGGCAACTAAGGGACTCGAGAGTTTTGGTGTATTACAATTTTTAGCTGCAAATATTTTAAGAGACACGTATATATCAGCCCATGAAACTAAATATCTTTACCCAAGAAATATAGATCGAAATATGAAAAAAAAATTTTCAACTCCCCCGTACAAATTGACTTGGTCGGTAGGTCATTTTGTAAGGGAGTTCCAATTTTTTTTCATATTTTGACTTATGTTCCTTTGGGAAAGTTGTTCAGTTTCAAACTTGCGTTCTTCAGTTCATTATTCCGATTGTACCAACAGTGCCATTAAGTCATCTGATGTAACAGTAGGTACTAGAAGATAGATCTATCTCAAAGATGCATTAAAATTACAATGTTATAACACCTATTGTGAACATATTTTCGGCATGCAACATAAATTCCATTGTCTTATAACGAAAATAGTCCTCGAACAATGAAAATGGTACTATGGTCTAGTCACAACATGAAACTTGGCTCTACACGTAGAATTGTTTTCAAAACCTTTGCCTCAGTCTGAACTCAGGTTTTAAAAAGTTAAGCGAGCTACGGGCGCTATTGTTCTAAACTTCTTTATTTGAAAAATAAAACGCGCGCGTTTTCTCTCAGTGCGTCGGGTAGTCGGGTTTCAAAGAAGTTGGTTGCGTTCTGTTTTTAAATTATAATAGTAACTTTAGTGTGAATATGAATATTAATTTTAGTGTAAAATTAGTAATTTTAGTGTAACAATAGTAATGATAGTGCAAATTTAAATAAGAATTTTAGTGTAAATTTAGATAGTATTTCTAGTGTAAATTTCAGTATAATTTTAGTCTTCATATAAATAGTGATTGCAGTGTAATCTCGGCTTAGAATAGCAAAACCCTATTCTACCCGTAAGCGTCGTAAAAGTTCCAGGGAATGTGCGGCAGCGTTCCCTGTGAATATATATGTGGTGAGCATGGCAATACTCCCAATTAGTAAAGGCCTGTCCAGCAGTGGACTGTTGTGGCTCTAGTTTTTTTTTACATTATTTTAGTTTTTATCATACCTACATAGATTTCGAGATACGCGTTTTACGTCAGTGATTTTATTATTGTTCATTTTATATTATATCTGAACATAATTTTGATATTCGTTTTCAACAAAAGCCATGCCTCATTGAAAACTAAACACCGTATAGTGAACGAAATATAATATACAGAGCGTAATAATTACTGGACGACAAGTGCAGCCAGGTGTAAAAACTATATTCTACACTTGAACCAATTTTTTGAGCCAGATTTGGCAGCTGGATCTAGTAGAGAAATGAATCCGTAAAATCAAGCTCCTAATTAAAAAAATTTAACCCTTAAATACATACCTACATGTTTTTTTTATATATGTATAAAAGTCATATCATTGGAAAAAGGTAAATAATCTTATTACCTTACTCTGACACCAAGGTTCATCGGGTTGTTGGATGACTCGTCGTCCCACACGAACCTTATATTTTATAAGTATAAATATAAGAAGGTAACTACCTTATATAGTTCAATTTTGTCTCTAATGTTAAAAAAAAAAAACGTTTAATTGGCGATTTAACATATTTTTTGTAATCTAATATATAAAGTTACATAATATTTACTAAGAAGTTGGTCAAAAATAGTCAAAATATACAATATATTAATATAAAAATAGTAAACATATTTTTTGTAATCTAATATATAAAGTTACATAATATTTACTAAGAAGTTGGTCAAAAATAGTCAAAATATATGATTACATATTATATAGGTACCAAAAAATAAAAAAGTAAATTTTTAATACTATCTGTAGGTAATTTAAGGGTTAAGTTCGTCGTAAAAGTCAAGGACAAAAAAGAAAAAAACGCAAGCCATAACATTTTTTATCAGTCATTCAAGAGTTTCCCGCACCTATTGTACATGTTTAGTGATTAAATTTTTGAAAATATCCTTCGAAATATCATTTCAAAAATCTTGACTAAAATTCGCTAAAAAAAACTAATTCAGTGGCTTAAATCATGACTAAAATTCACCACAAAATACGTAGCTAAAAACTAACTCAGTTATATAAATAACAAAAAAAACTTTAGTGATATATAAGGTGTAAAAATATTAGCTGCCAATATTTCGAGGGGTGAATCAACCCATGAAACTGAACAACTTTCCCTAAGGAACATAAGTCGAAATATGAAAAAAGTTTTGGGCCCATACAAATTGACACGTTCGGCCAGTAAATTTTGTATGGAGAGCCCAATTTTTTTTCATATTTCGACCTGCGTTCCTTGGGGAAAGTTGTTCAGTTTCATGGGCTGGTTCACCTCTTAAAATATTTGCAGCTATTTTTTTACATCCTTTATAACCTACAGGTGCTATAAATTTATATTATTGTTTTTAACAATATTTTCTATGTAAGCTGTAAGTTTCCCAAAGAAACCTAAAAAAAATAATTAATCAATTGAAATAATAATGATGACTAAAATAAAATGGGAGTAATATTAGTGTTTTTTATAAAAACGCTAACCGACTTCGCATGGTGCTATGATCAGTTGCCAAACCCCTCTGTTCAAGTAGCTGATAACATACAAGTTTCGGATAACACTCCAGTTGCGGACAACATCGCTGTAATTCCGGTAAGTTACGCCGTGTGATGCCGGCTTAGAATAGCATCACCCCATTTCCTTCCTGCGGGTGTCATAAAGAAATGGGGTGATGCAGTTCTAAGGGTTTGTAATAGTACATTATGGCAGTAGCCAACAATGGACCAATTTCTAGTCGAGTAATATTGGAAGGGACGCCTTAATGAGGTCGATTTGACATCTGTCTGTATGGCAACGGCACAGATACTGTTTGATCTTTTTGGGGTGTTTCATACAATAAGAATTGACGGGTGTCAAATCAGGTTAGTTATATTATTATGGTCTAACTATATAGAATGGTCTAACTACATATATATGGCCGTGTGATGCCGGCTTAGAACAGCATCACCCCATTGAGGTGTGTGTCTATACGTTGATAATGTCGAGAGTATTGGTGTATTACAATTTTTAGACGAGAGGCTGACAACCTGTCACTACAGTAATATACGAATCGTCTAAAAGAGCCCTCAATTTGTCAGACGTGCCTTTGGTGACCGTATTTTTACAGCCGTTAGCGCTCTGCCTGTCCCGCAAGGGATAAAGGTATGTATTGACGTGATATATGTATATATTAAAAATTAATCTTTATACAAGCAAATATAGAAGAAAATATTATTCAGGTCTAAAATGAAACAGTGCATGAGTTTTTACGCTCTCTACCCATCTTTACATACATACTTGTTTTCCGCACAAGTCACAACACCTTGACCGGATTCCCAAACGTCAATAACTGACAGTTACGCGGTTTTGCCATCATTATATAACGTTAAGGTTAGCACACATTTGTCTATTCGATACCGATTAGATTAGAATAGCATCACCCCATTTTTTTCCATGGGTGTCGTAAAAGGCGACTAAGAGACTGGAGGGTTTCATGTGTATTGCATTTTAGGTGACAGGCTGACAACCTGTCACTATAATACACATGTTTTCTGAAACAACCTTGGAAATCGATCCTCAAAAATGTCAGACGTGGCAATAGCGACCGTATTTTAACGGCCGTTTTAGCTCTACCTACCCCGCAATGGATAAAGGCGTGATATGTGTGTGTGGGTTAGCGCACATCTTGTCTATTCGATACCGATTAGGTTAGAATAGCATCACCCCATTTCTTTTCCATGGGTGTCGTAAAAGGCGACTAAGGGACTAGAGGGTTTCATGTGTATTGCAATATTAGGCGACAGGCTGACAACCTACATGACTTATCTCAAGGACCCTCAAACATTTGTCAGACGTGGCGATTACGACCGTAATAATACGATCGCTAGCGCTCTGCCTACCCCCAGGGACAAAGGCGAGATTTGTGTGTGTATGTGTGTATTGCCGTGTGATGCCGGCTTAGAATAGCATCACCCCACATCCTTCCCGCGGGTGTCGTAAGAGGCGACTAAGGGACTCGAGAGTATTGGTGTATTACAATTTTTAGGCGACAGGCTGACAACCTGTCACTATAGTGATACACATGTTTTCTGAAACAACCTTAGAAAACAATCCTCAAAAATGTCAGACGTGGCGATAGTGGCCGTATTGTTACGGCCGTTAACGCTCTGCCTACCCCGCAAGGGATAAAGGCGTGATATATGTATGTATGTGTGTACCTACAGTGTCCGCTTATCTTTACGCAATAATTACGCACGTTTTGTCGTACAAAACCGTAAAATAGTTTTAGGTAAGGTTTTTGTTTGTCTTTAGAAATACGAAAGTGAGATTTTGGAATATGTTAAGTTGAAAACCGTACAATATGTATGTAGGTCACTTGTTCATATTGTTTTAGCGTGAAGAGTTGTGTTACCGTGTTTTCTGTGTTGGGTGTCTTTGGGTGTCATAAAAGGCAATAATTTTGCTCCTTTCTATAAGGTGTAAAAATGCTAACCTCAACAACTTTCCTCAAAGGAACATAGGTAGAAATATGAAAAAAAATTTGAACCCACTACAAATTCACTAAGTCGACTGATACATTTTGTATGGGAGATAAAAAAAAACGTTTTTCAACCTTTGTTCTTAGGGAAAAGTTTTTCAGTTTTATGGACTGGTTCATTCACCCCTTGAAATATTTGCAGCTAATATTTTTACTCTTATATTTGTCGACTTTTACATAAGTTAAGGATAATAGGAGTTACAGTTACTATTTATTGGTAATAGTAAGGTGATGCTATTCTAACCCAGCATCACAAGCCGTGTTTTAATGCTTGAAATTCTTAGTTTAATGAAGTTCTCTCAAGAGCAAGGACCTCGATACAATAGCACATAAAATTGTGTATTCACTGGTATATGGCGCTTAGTCTGATTAGCCTATGGGTTTATAGCCTACTAGGTACAAGACCACTTGGCCTTTTTTATACAGGGTGTAAGAGACGGTGTAACGAAAACTTTGCAGGCGTGATCGGACCATGAAACTGAACAACTTTTACTATGGGGGCTATTATGGTGGGAATTCGAGTTCCCGTACAAAGTCAGTCAGATGATCGGGAATTTTGTATGGGAGATTGAAAAAGTTATTTCGTTTCCCAACATAGCCTCCATAGGAAATGTTGTTAAGTTTCATAGTATAATCACGCTTTTTTTTCGTTACACCGTCTCTTACACCCTGTATATCAGGTGTAAAAATGTTAGCTGCAAATAAATAAGGGGAAAAAGCCCATGAAACTGAACAAATTTCCCTAAGGAACATAGACCGAAATATGATAAAAAAGGTTCTGTGCTATGTTAAAATTAAACATCTTTTTAGCGATTTATAATCTCATGTTACGTGATGATAATTTTTACAGTTTTTTAATTATAATATATAAAACGCCGTGTGATGCCGGATTAGAATAGCATCACTCCATTTCTTGACGCGTGATACACGAATCATCTGAAAGGGCCCTCAATACTTGTCGGACGTGGCGATAAGACCGCAATTTTACGATCGTTAACGCTCTGCCTCCCCCGCAGGGACAAAGGCGTGATTAATGTATGTAAAATTGTTGATTAATGTATAAAATAAATAGTAGAAAAACAAAACATCCTGTATAAAAAACATAACCTAACATAAAACACGGACCGAACGTGCGAAAACAATAGTTCGTAAACTGACCCTAGGTCTCAAGTTCAAACCTAAGAGCCTAAGCTAGGTCCAGCTTAGTAAGCTGAAGTTGTGGGGTTTTTACTGTAACATATATATTAGTATGCCGCGTGATGCCGGCTTAGAATAGCATCACCCCGCATCCTTCCCGTGGGTGTCGTAAGAGGCGACTAAGGGATTCGAGAGTATTGGTGTATTACAATTTTTAGGCGACAGGCTGACAACCTGTCACTATAGTCATACACATGTTTTCTGAAACAACCTTAGAAAACAATACTCAAAAATGTCAGACGTGGCGATAGCGACCGTATTCTTACGGCTGTTAACGCTCTGCCTACCCCGCAAGGGATGAAGGCGTGATATATGTATGTATGTATATATTAGTACCTGGTTTACCGAGCCTAGGTCGGATATATCGCTCCCAAAAATGTATTGTTTTATACGTTACCTATCTAATATCCGCATATTTACCTATCTATTATTCCTACTATGCCGTGTGATGCCGGCTTAGATGCCGTGTGATGCCGGCTTAGAATAGCATCACCCCATATCCTTCCCGCGGGTGTCGTAAGACGCGACTAAGGGACTCAAGACTATTAGTGTGTTACAAATTTTCGGCGACAGGCTGACAACCTGTCACTATAGTGATACACATGTTTTCTGAAACAACCTTGGAAAACAATCCTCAAAAATGTCAGACGTGGCGATAGCGACCGTATTCTTGCGGCCGTTAACGCTTTGCCTACCCCGTAAGGGATAAAGGCGTGATATGTGTATGTGTATTATTCGTCGCGTAAGCCCGATAAAGCCAAATTGACTTGGTCGTTCGCAAATTTTGTACGGGAGGCCCAAAATTTTTTTTTTTAATATTTCTACATACGTTGAGTAAAGTTGTTTAGTTTCATGAACTGGTTCACCCCTTAAAATATTGGCAGCAATTTTTTTTACACCCTGTATAAATACTCCTAACTGTAGTTCACGAACTAAAACACCTTTCACCTCTTTCAACAAAAATTTTAAGTAGCCTAGCTATCTTTGTAAACGCTCCACTTATTTCCGAAGCCTGCTACTGATATACCTCATTTGACTAGTGTCGCGACCAGCGTAACTTGACCTCAATACTCCATACACGCACGTACGAACGCGTGGTGACAGTTACGCTGGTCGTGACACTACGTAAGCGAATGAAGTAAAAAAAGTTTAACTTAATCGTTATCAGGTCTTTACGCTCCACTCGACAAATGTTAAACGTTCGGAACAATCTCTTTCCGAAGGAAACACCCTGCTGATATAAACCTACTCATTGAAGAGATCTAGATATAGTGGTATTTCTTAGAAACTGTATGAAAAACCGGGACATGTTGGTCCCTTGTTAATCACTTAAGGTAGGTGATATTGGGTACACTTCCTTAGAAGTCAGTCAAGCTTAAAACCAAGACTATAGTCGCTAAAATATAGAATGATCCCTGTGACGTTGGTAACCTTGGAGAAAATGCTATGGCATAAGGTACATTTTCCTTTGTTTACTAGGAAAGGATCATCCTATATTTTACAGACTATGAACTCAGTCTAGACGAGCACAGACCAGAGATATGCGCGAGGGGCGACGCAAATGTAATTTTTGCTCTGTGATGACGACAGAAGGTTTTTTTTACGAATTGACGTTTCATTGATTTCATAGACATTTAACCGGGCCCCAAGTCTGCTTTTTTGTAATTGTAATGCCATCGAAACTCAGTGCAACATGTTTTTTCTTCCATTTATTCCGCCGTGTGACGCCGGCTTAGAACAGCATCACCCCACATCCTTCCCGCGGGTGTCGTAAGAGGTGACTAAGAGACTCGAGGGTATTGGTGTATTACAATTTTTAGGTGACAGGCTGACAACCTGTCACTATAGTGATACACATGTTTTCTGAAACAACCTTGGAAAACAGTCCTCGGGAGTGTCGGACGTGGCGATAGCGACCGTATTCTTACGGCCATTAACGCTCTGCCTACCCCGAAAGGGATAAAGGCGTGATATATGTATGCATCTCTATCAGCAGTCAAATCCTCATTTACTCCTTTTGTTCATGTCGTCTTATAAAATCCATCCACTTTTCCCGGCCCCTGTGTTTTTTTGTATTTTTATCAAATGGTGGTCGTCAAACAACCATGTCAGAGCTAATTTCATCGGGTCTTTCATGGACTCGCAGACCCACGCGATTGTGTCCTATACTCTTTACACATACCTTTGCAAGTTTCGTTCGCAGTGACTCAGAACCGAGTCATAAAACGCGGCAGATAGCTTATCGTATGTTTGTACAGACGCCTGTACAGTCCACCGCTTAGTTAGCCATGAATCCAATAGGGTATAAAACACAGGGGACGAGAAAAGTGGATGGATTCTTTAAGATGACATGTACAAAAAAGGAGTAAATGGGGATTTGACTGCTGATACAGATGAATGGAAGAAAAAAACATGTTGCGCTGATCCCAAATAAATTGGGATACGGGCAGGCAGATGATGATGACAGGGTGTAAAGAACAGCTCTTCGAAAACTGACAGAATGCATTCAAACCATGAAACTTCTACATCAAATCGATGGGCAACACCTATTCTTTTTTCCTGACAGGTCAAATGAGCTACTTTTTAAAACGATCTAAAAAGGTATTTTGTTTGAAGAACTAGAAGCATGACGTCACGCCGTAAGTATTTGGATGGCGTCAAAACACTTACTTTTATATTGTTTTTCTGTTTATTAATTCAAACGTATTCAATTTTGAAAAATGATAAATGAAGTCCGTAGTATTTTTGGACAATAGTCTTAAGCGTATAACTGTAATTTTTTTGTTAATGACCCAGAAAACTAGCGAATTCTCTTGTTTTTTAGTCATTGTAACGTCATCGACGTCGGTGCTCAGGTGGTTAAGACACCGGTCTTATAATCGTGAGACCCGAGCTCGATCCCCGCCATGTACCAATGTGTTTTTACTCACGAGCATTTACCAACTGCACTGTGAAGGAAAACATCGAAAACCCACATTCAAATAAAATTTGAAATCTGCTATTAATTCATATTAGTTCATGTTTACAAATATCTCATATTGTATACTTTTATTATTTCTTTACTTCTGTCGTAACCCTTTCTAAGCATTTATACTCCACTAACAGTCAATAATCTATATAAAAACTTGCGTGTCCGTTTGTACCATTTTCAACACCATTCTTACTTATAAGGGTTAAGCCCCACCGCCGATCACCTGTGTGTGTTGGAAACACATATTACACATTGCACAAGATATTACGTTCTTCACTGTGATATTATATTTTTTTTTTCCTAGTGTTAGTCTCTATGTTTACGGCCCCGGGGCCATCTAAACTACGCCGACGGCTTGGTGGGGAGCAAGGGCTCACCCGAAATAATTAATTGGTTGTTCAAACAACTAGCCCAATCACGCCCTTGGGGCGAGACTGGGCTTAGGAGTTGTTCTGGGAAGAACGGATCAGACTGAACAGAGAATTTCTGCTGCCTAGAACTACTACTAGGTACTAAGATTCAAGATTCAATCGTTTATTTCCAAGAAAATTCACAATGAATGCTTTTAGAATGTCAAATAGTTACAATACAGTCGCTGATTATATGAATTAGTCATTGTAAAAATGAGAAAATTGTCATACACATTTTTCTCTTTTTTATGACAATTTTGTGATCCTAGTAGAAACGCGGCACGGGTGGGATAAAAAAATTATAATAAAGGCTCTGCCTTGGGGCTGGCTAGGCTGACCACACAGCAATGTAACTTACGTCACCACCATCAATTTTATACTACTACTACGACGTACTAGTCTTTCATTTTACCGTTTATTATGCATAAATCTGTAAAACCACACCGCGGATTTTGATGAAATTTGTGTTTAATAGTTGAGAGTGATTCAGGAGGAAGATTTTTATGTATAATTCTTGCAGGGAAAACATTTTATTCTTGCGGGAAAATGAGTTGCAGCAGGTGCAGCCGCTGTGCCGCTAGTAACTTTATAAACCTTTGTCTTGAATCACTCTATTACAAAAATCGCATCAAAATATGTATCGTGATTTAGGAGGCGTTAGCGTTGTCCATGAAAGAGAAACGCTAAGCGTAAATTTTATGCTATGTATATTGATGTTGAAAACTACTAAATTTAGTCCACATAGCAACTAAAAACACATTCTTCAATAAATAGGTACCTACCTATAACAAACAAAGTTGAACTGTGTGATCAGCTGTTCATTATTCATACATTTCCGTTGCGTTGTTACTTGAACCTAGGGTTACCAACATTTTTCACAAAAAATACAGTTTGTCAGTATTTTAGTAAGAAGTCTCACAGTTTTTGGTGATAACTAGGATTTATTGAAATTCGATCCACAGCTCAATCGTTGTGTGAACACAGTGTTTTTTAATATTATTTGTATAACGGCCTTATTTTGGTCTGGTTGTGAACCCTATTTATAACACTTAAGTACATATTTTTTGAACGAGTTCTTTCCGTTTCGTCATTAAGGTCACTGGGCTTAAACTTCCTTTGCCCATAAATACAGTTAACGGAATTCCCTCAGACAAACATTATTTTTCCTTTAGTTTTTCTTAGTTATAACAAGTGATCCGTTTGACCGGGTAGGGTCTCAAACAATCTAGGACTGATAGCTTTTTTACACGATGTGTCATTGTTCAGACAGACGAACTTTTGGTACCTATATTCTTGTCAAAAACATACAAGTGACATAAAAGCTCAGAATTTACGAATGGCCCAATGTCCAAGCCTCTGAATATAAGATGCTGTCTTTGTCTGTTGTAGTTTGGAAGAAAAAAACCATTTTATTGATGTCGTTTTTCTCTTCTTTCCAGAAGATCGCCAGAAGCAATGGCGTCAAAGAAGAAGAGGCAAGCTGGTATTGGGATCCACCTTCTCAGACCCCACAGGACCCTGAAATACTCGAACAGCAAATCGCAGCGCTTCAACAGGAAATATCCACCCTAAGACAACGAGAGGAAACTTCTTCAGCAGAGAATGAAGAACTAAATAGGCTTCGAGAAGAAAACAAGAACCTCACAACAAACCTAGAAGAATTAGACAGTCAACACCAACTTGCTATGGAAAAGCTGTTGGCCCTAAAAAAAGAACTGCAAAAGAACTTTGAACTTCTCAAACAAGAGCACGAAGAATTGAAAAGTAGTAATGATGAGTATGCAAATGAAAAACAATCATTACTTGCAAAAGTTGCTGAACGAGATAAAGAAATTGAAGAGCTCAAAGCAGTACGTACGGATTATGAAACGTTACATCACAAATACATGAATCTTGAAAAAGTTCACAGTGTCTTAAGAGAAAATGCCGAGAAATTTCAGGAAGAAAATCAGGAATTACACGAAGAAATTTTCAAGCTTCAGGAGCATGTGACTAAATATGAACACGAAATAGAACTGGCAACAAAACATTCTGAATTGTCAACTATGGTACCTAGAGAGAACTACGAAGAACTGTTAAAAGAATTAAATGATTTAAAAGATCAAAAGAATTCTAATAGACACCACTGTGATGAAACAAATATTGATGATAATGCCAAAAGTGTCATAGAAAACTTAAAGCGAGAGATACGTGAACTCAAATATCAACTGTCTCAAAAAAACAATGATTTGAAACAACCAGAACAAAACGTCATAAAATCTGAGAAAATAATGGAGCTTTATAATAGATACGTCAACTTCGAGTTACCAGTAGATTACATCGGAGAAATGCCATCCTCGGACGATAACATCGTTTTATTTAAATTACACAGCTCATTTAGAACGTTAAATTCGTTTAAAAAAGAAATTGATAAATTAGAACAGCAACTAGCAGAAAAACAACAACATATGAACGAAATGGAAGTGCAAATATTTGATTTGACAAATGAAAATGATTACCTTGGTGCAGACGTTTTACAATTCCAATCAGAACTGAAAGAAATGAAAAAGAATAATGATTTTTTAATTAATGAAATTGCAGCACTCAAAAATACTTCAAAGTTACAACCGATTATAGAAACGCACGAAGAAAATGTAGTGAAATTAGAAAGCGAGTTAGACGATTGTACAAAACGAAATAAGAACTTTATCACTCAGATTAAAAATATAGAAAATGAACTTAATGAAGTGAAAAAGGAAAAAATAGTGCTCCATGAAAACTTAAGAGAAATGCGAGAAAAATACACGACTATGCTTAATGAGATGGAATCATTCAAGAATAAGACAAAAGCTGTGGAAGACCTAGAAAAAGAGACTAATACTACGCATGCAAGCAAGCTAAAAATTGCTATTGATGAAATCGACGAGCTAAAGAAAAAATCAAGTGCAGCTTATGCTAAGAATGAGGAGTTATCCATAGACATTCACATTATAGAAAACGACAAAGTACTCCTTACAAAAGAAGTTGATGATTTAAAACATATGTTGGCTGAAGCCGTTTCAGCACACCACGAACTAGATAACCTAAAATCAGCTTTAGGTGCTAAGTTGACCAGTCTAGAGTCCAAACTAGACGAAGCGAGCAAAAATAAAAAACAACTTGAAGAAGACAAACGTAATTTGCAAAATAGATTGTCTGCTTTGGAATCGGTTTCTAAACAGAACGTGTCTCTTTCCGACGTGATTACAAAAGTTAATTTAGAAAAGCAAACTCTTCGTCGCGAACTAAACGATATACTAAAAGAAAACGCAACTTTAAAAGAAACGGTTGAAAATATAACTACGGAAATAAAAACATTAAAAGCAGACATAGAATTAAATTCCAAAAACGATTCTCTTATCAACAGTACCCAACCTGAAAGTGTTAATACAACTGAATTACTTGAGACAATTAAAACATTAAAAGCTAAAGTTCTTGAACAAGAGCAGTTAAGTCAAGTAATTTCAACTTTGAAAGAAGAAAAACAGAACCTTGTTGCAAAGAAACTTCAACTCGAAGCGGAACTTACGTCCACAGATGGTAAAATAGCTCGTCTAGAAGAAGACTTTGATAAGCTTATTGCAGATTTAAATGAAAAAGATACTATTATAGACAACTTAAACGCTACTATTGCGGAGAACAACTCTACCATCAGTAATATCAATGATACAATAATAAGTCTCAATGCAACTTTAGAAATTAAGAATCAAGAGATTCTAAGACTTACTGAAGCTCAAAACAAAGCAACAGCTAAGATCAAATACACAACTACAAACTTAGGACGTTCATTTGAAGAACTAAAACGATTACAAGACGAAAAAGCAGATCTCAGTAAACAAATCCTTAACTTCCAGGAAGAAATTGAAACCAAAAATACAGAAATATCTTTTCTGTCTAACAAATCCAAAGAACTGGAACTGATGTGCAACGAGTACATAGTAACAATAGATAGCAAAGACAAAGAGATAAAAGAGCTAAATCAATCAATAGTAGAATGTACTGACAAGCTCAAAACTGCCGATAATAATTCACATCTAAATGATGAATACGCTACTTTACATAAAGAAAAGGAAACAATAGAAGCGGAGGTTAATGAACTGAAAAATGAGCTCATGAATAAAGAATTAGAATTGTCTACATTAAAATCAAACGCGAACCAACTACAAGAGACTGTTTTCGAGTACAAAAATACTATAGATAACGCTACTAAAGAAAAAGCTGAATTGATAAATCTAATCAACCTAAAACATAACGAAAGTATACAATATCATGATGAAATTCAAAGACTAAATCAAGCTTTACTTAAACATTCAAGCGAACGAAGAAGATTAGTGGAAGAAAAAGATCATTTAATAAAATATCATGCACAACCAAAGCCAGACAATTGTGTTAATTGTGAAAACCTGAGAATGACGCTAAAAGAAAAAGATGAAATTATTCTAAAACTTAATAAAAACTCAGCAGATCATAAAAAGCTACAAGTTGAGTTAGACAAAGCTAATGACATTATACTAAGCTTGAAGGAAAGATGCGAAAACTTAGACAAGAGTTTGGCGATACAGTTAGAGAATGTGAAAAGATTGACGGCAGAGCAAGCACAGGTACGAAAATACTCTTATTATTAGATAGATAAACTCTTTATTGCTTACAACAAACACAATATTAAAACACAAAACGGCACAATATACTATAACTAAAAGTAAGCAAAGGCGGCCTTATCGCTAGTAGCGATCCCTTCCAGGCAACCTCTACCTTTACACAGACAGCTTAACAATTTGGAAGTAGTTGCAGAAGCAAAAGAAAGTTAAATTTTACAACAATTATAAATAATACCTAAATAATATATCAATATATCTACAAGCATACATACAAGCATGCATACATACATATATAAGATATATACTTAAATAAATATATGTAAATACACAAGTTATAGGAAAATTAAATAACAACTGATTGATTATTAATTATTATTAATTTTTAAAACTTACACACGATGGAAGAGAATGGTCCTTACACCTATAAAAATAACACTAAACTTTTCCTAAAACCCTGTATACAGGGTGTAAAAAAATTTGCTGAAAATATTTTAAGGCGTGATTCAGCTCATGAGACTGAACAACTTTCCCCAGCATAACATAACATAGAAGAAACATAGGTCAAAAAATTAGAAATATTTTTGGTCCTCCCATACAAGCTGACTTGTCGGCTGGTAATTTTGTATGGGAGGATTTTTTTTTCATATTTCGACATATATCTCTTGGGGAAAGTTATTCAGTTTCAGTGACTGGTTCACACCATAAAATATTTGCACCTTACAAGAAAGGTCTATTTGTCAGTGAGATTAAGGCCCGTATTACAGAAGGCATCTCAGTCACTGATCTAGACTTAAAACTAGTTTTAAGCGGAGATTTGATTTTAGAACGTCACTCAGTTCAAGATTCATGAATCAAAACTCACCTGAGTGATATCTTATTTCAGAACGTTCTTTATGTAATAATCTTTACTCAAGTCGAGATTTTGACAGATGTGATCTTTGTTTACGTAAGTTAGGTCCGTACCTGTCTTGAGAAATGATTTGAAGGCTTTGTAAGGTTATTCTAACGGTTATTCGACAAGAAATCAACAAGAAATACTGATCAGTGATTTTCAAAAGAAGGATAATGGATATTTTCGACGACATGGAAGATTTATTTCACGATAATTATGAAGATTTATTTAATTTGGACATTCCCGAAATCGATATATCCGTGATGCCCAAGATGGATACGCAACAAACCCAGACAAGTTTAAAATCCGATACAGATTCAATCAAGACACTGTGAAAAAATATATTTTACCGTTAATTGCAAATGATCTGGTAAAATTAAATAATAGGGGACTACCGTTAGCCCCAGAACTGCAGATATTGGTTTGTTTGCGATTCTATGCCACAGCATCATTCCAAGTAAGTACCTAGGTACATTAATAGGTACAGTTTGTGGTAAATAATAGGTACCTACATACTTATGCATAGTTACATAGAAATTGTCACAGTCATGGTGATCAATGATCATCATACTGAACTTCTAACTGCCTTATAAACAGCCTAAATGCCCGCACTCAACCCTTGGAGATTTCATGGTCTTATGTGATTGAGCATTAGGTATTTATATATGTGGACGTCCAGTCAGGATTCGCCGTATTTTGCGGGGATTTTGTTAGGAAAACGACGGAATTGTTCAATTATGATCTTGTATTGTCTCCTTTTAACAATTAGTTAGGATTATCACACTGTTTCCACACTATTTCCCGTTATTCGACTCAATACAATTTTATAAAGCAGCTACTTCTTTGACAGTTCTTAAAAATCTACTTTCATTTGTTTTCCGTACGGGAAAGGCAATGGCTATACCGCCGAGGAGTTTCTATTCAGCCAGTGGTCTTCGCCGACACGGCCATTCTGACAGTACCACACGTCCTCGTGTGGGGCCTTATTCATCTGAAACAAGTTTAGGCACAGTAGATTCTTCTGCTCGGTCTTTCCTGACCAAATCATGGGAAAAGTAGGTAGGTACTTAAAGAGTTCTCAACATAGCACTAATCAGGGGCAGTATAAATAGCTCAAGACTCAAGATTAAATAATTCAATTCAATTCCATTACATCAAATTCAATTACAATTTTGCTTTATCAAATGACCATTTTAATTCACACTTTGTTAATTTAATGTAAAACTTGACAACCATTTTAATCAACTTTAAAACTGCATAGTTGAAACATCATTTGACCAGTGAATGCTACTAGTAATAAAGACATTAATGACAGTTCAATTGTCCAGCTCACTGTTTATCTACTCCATCTCACCAGCGGACGGATCACTTGACCAGGTCACCGTTCCTCCAATTTTCTACTCCACTTGCCCAATGGAGTTCGCATAACTATCAGATACCACTTAAACAACAGACGTCGCTTACCCAGCGGATACCACTTAACCATTAGTCATCGCTTACCCAGCGGATACCACTTAATCATTAGTCATCGCTTACCCAGCGGATACCACTTAACCATTAGTCATCGCTTACCCAGCGGATACCACTTAATCATTAGTCATCGCTTACCTAGCGGATACCACTTAACCATTAGTCATCGCTTACCCAGCGGATACCACTTAATCATTAGTCATCGCTTACCCAGCGGATACCACTTAACCATTAGTCATCGCTTACCCAGCGGATACCACTTAATCATTAGTCATCGCTTACCCAGCGGATACCACTTAACCATTAGTCATCGCTTACCCAGCGGATACCACTTAACCATTAGTCATCGCTTACCCAGCGGATACCACTTAATCATTAGTCATCGCTTACCCAGCGGATACCACTTAACCATTAGTCATCGCTTACCCAGCGGATACCACTTAACCATTAGTCATCGCTTACCCAGCGGATATCACTTAACCAGCAGTCATCGCTTACCCAGCGGATATCACTTACCCAGCAATCATCACTTCACTTACCCCAGTGAATACTAACTGACCAGCAGTATTCGCATAGCCAGCATAGAACAGGGACAAACAAATCACATTGTAGAATGTACACCGCACACTCACCAAGTTCAGAAGAACTGGAGCTACAGCTACATTCCAACTTTATGCAATCTTTGCCATCTACTCCAGTAACTACATGAGGCTTTACTTATGAACAGTATTATTGGTGTTCATTTAAACACATATTTCATACACACTAGTCTGAGGTTCCACACAAGTGTAACTGTAAGCAACCTTTTCATACTACAGTATCCCTGTATCACTGAATTTGCCTGATTATGTCAAATTATTGACTGTTCATATGCAAACAACTCAGCTTATTACTCAACATTACAATTTGAAAACATCTCACCGAATGTAAACAACAATCCAGTGGGGTTGCTAATTAAGCATGGTCCAGTCCAATCAAAGCATAATCTTGCATCAACTCGGAGCGGCTTCACATCTCATCCATAGAGACAGCTGTCCGGCTAATGCACTTCCATCACTAGTATGTTTGACAGTTGTCTTGACTTCTATTTTTGGGTTTACTCAATTTTCAACATCTTGATACATCTCACAGAATAGCTGAAACATAAACAAAGTATGAACGCTCCATAAAATAATAACAGTACCAAATAAATTATGAAACAACTAAAACGTGACCTTTTATTATCCTTAGATAGGTGGTTGGCATAGCATGCCATAAACCTGGTGTAGCAATATGTCATAGTGTTGCTTTTGAATAATAAAATCATTGCTTCTCCGTTACTCGCAACAACTTAATTTCTCTTTTTCAGGTATGAACAAGTGTGTTTGTGTTGCAGAAAGTTGTAGTTTAATATTGGACACCATTTTTCATAGTAAATGTCATTCTCTCATATTAGTGAGGTTATCTTGTCTTGCAATTTTCTGTTTTCATGTGGGTCACCGAGTCGTCCAACGACTTATCCTGCTACTATGATAACCAAACTTGGAATATATTGCAATCTCATTGCAAATAATGATCTAGCGTGTGCTTGCACTATTGACGTAGGGGTTGTTTACTTTACTTGTAGTAACTTCAGTTGTAATTTCCTTGTCACATTCCTTGTTTCATATTCATTTCAAATAGGTATTTACTCTTCCTGGCACACTATTTTAGGTCTTCAAAATGTCATGATGTCTCAGAATGTTACACATTCGACCAAATATTGTGCACTGTTTGCTCACTCCAAACCAATTTGGAGGTTATGTACCCAAGTACCGGGCTGCTCTTGCGCCGTATTTATGACCTTGACTGTTGTAGGAAAAAAAATTGCCACATGTCTTGTGTATCATGCATCTTTATTTCTCTTTTCATCTGTGAGCACATGGATCATTCCACTTCTGATGTGGACGTCCAGTCAGGATTCGCCGTATTTTGCGGGGATTTTGTTAGGAAAACGACGGAATTGTTCAATTATGATCTTGTATTGTCTCCTTTTAACAATTAGTTAGGATTATCACACTGTTTCCACACTATTTCCCGTTATTCGACTCAATACAATTTTATAAAGCAGCTACTTCTTTGACAGTTCTTAAAAATCTACTTTCATTTGTTTTCCGTACGGGAAAGGCAATGGCTATACCGCCGAGGAGTTTCTATTCAGCCAGTGGTCTTCGCCGACATATATTTTATTATTATGGTGTTTAATATTATATTAATTTTCAGATAGTTTGTGGTGATCTGTTATCCATGTCTCAGCCTGCAGTATCAATTATAATTGCAAGAATTTCAAAGTCGCTAGCACATAAACACAGGCAATTTATAAAATTCCCAGAAACAGCTCCTTTTCCTACTCGAGTCTCATGTCTTATTATGTATCCCATTTTGTATTTTAATGTATTATTTTCATTTATTACAACAAATAATATAAAAATTTAATATGTATTTCCATTATATTATACCTGACTATCCTTACAAAATTTATTTCTTCATAATAATTTAAACGCGTTTTGTTCCCCTACCTTTTACTTGACATTGGCACAAAGCAAACTAGTGCCACAAACACAAAAAAAAAGTTACCTGTCACAAGAGTCAAGCACAGATTATGACAAAAAAATGTTCCGTTCCGTATAAATTTGTGTTGGGAAAAAGGTTTTTGAGGTAGATGTTTGCGTAAAATAGAAACATCTTGTCAATCACTCCAAAAATGCAAATGAAAACAGACTTCAATCATTCTCGACTCTAAATCGGCACTTGAGATTAGATTCACCTGATCGGAACTTAAAATGGGTTCTAAAATACAATCGCCGCTTATGTTTTGATCTGCTCTTAAAACAAATTTTGTGTGATCAACGATTAGAAGTGATCTGAGTTGCCTTCTGTTATACGGGCCTAAAAGATGATCTGATAAATTCGCAACCCATAAAGTTTCCGTTAAAACCTCACACGTCATTGTCATAGTAAACCTCTGACGTCAGATTTCACAGAATACTTGTAACTATTACTAGAATATTGACGTAGGTACAATGTCCGATGTTTTATAGCTTTAGGACCTTGGACGAAATAACCACTGGACGCGTAACGATGTCATTTCACCCTTTACCCCTCTAGCCACAAACCCTGAAATTTTGCCAAAGTTATCTAACCGCAACCGTCAGTGTCGCTTCAGTGCTACGAGAGAAAACATCGCTTTAAAAATGGTGAAATGCGCTGTATTGCTTTGTAAAAACTATAGCCATCGTACAAGCAATATTTCTTTTCACTCGTAAGTATATTTTTGTCCTGTATTTTGTGTTATTTACGTAGAAAATTAATAAAATATGCAAGACTGGATCGTATAATACGACACAATAAAAAAGGTCATATTTTATAGAACATTTCAACCAATATTTGATCGTACTCTAATTAGTCGGTTATTATCAGTCATTTTTTCATTCGTTCAACAATTACATTCAGTCTAGTGCTATTCAACTTTCGATGAAGGATATCGATAAAAATAATAGTAAAGTCTATTTTAGTCTAAGTCTAAAGTCTAAACAAATTTATAGAATACTCGATTTGCATATGAGATAGCATCCGAATATATATTTAAGTATTCAATTCAACCATGTCTGAAGCCTGCTACTTGTAAAAGGCGGTTGAAAAATTCTGACACTAAGGTTCATTGGGTCGTTGGACGACTCGGTGACCCACACGAAAAAAGAAAGAAACTTGGGAAGGCCTTGACTTCGTCTCATCCTTCCAATATTACTCGACCAGAAATTGATCCATTTTTGTCTATTGTCATAACGTACTATTTTATCCGGCATGAAAGTGTTTCTATTTTAAACTGACATCACTGTATTAAAGGTCCATTTTTTTTAACACTTAACGTTTTACATGTACTTACCTGTTATATGTTTTTTTAGGAATAAGTTGATCAAAAACTTCATTCAATCATTCATTCGTTGTCGATTATCGACTATGGTACAGCACTGTCTTTGACTTACTTCATAAACCGGAAAAAATCAAAACTGTCAGAAGTAAAGAGATGATGATGTAATACGTGTACATTTCAATTTGGAAGAATAATATTTGTCCTTTCCTCCCTCCCCCCCAATATTGGTTGAATGAGTTTTCAAACAAATTCGATACGTTTCGCGTCCAGTGGTTATTTCGTCCAAGTTTAGGACTATGTGTTGAATAGGTACTAATAAGCTAAAAGAGCAAGATAGGTTTATTTTCTTAGGAAAATTTGCTCTTGGGAAAGATTTACTACACTATCTAGCTAGATAGAACACACACACACACACACATGCACACACACACAAATACATACATATATCACGCCTTCATCCCTTGCGGGGTAGGCATAGCGTTAACGGCTGTAAGAATACGGTCGTCAAACACACACACACACACACACACACACACATACATACATACATACATATATCACGCCTTCATCCCTTGCGGGGTAGGCATAGCGTTATTGGCTGTAAGAATACGATGATTCTTGTATTACTATAGTGACAGCCGTTAACGCTCTGCCTACCCCACAAGGGATGAAGGCGTGATATATGTATGTATGTAGTTGGAAAGCGGTCTCTAGTACCTTATATATGACTTACTCAAAAGCTTATCCCAAATCTATTGCAGTTGTCGGAACAAGAACAAAACTCTACTAGGGAACTCGAGCGGTTACGTCACCACTTAGTCGAAACTGAGGAGAATTACACTCAGGAGCTTATGGCGACTGAGCGGAAACTCGAAGATTGTCAAAACAGGCTGAGGCAGGTTGAAGACCGAGCTAAGCAGACTATTACTGTGTATACTAGCAATAGGTAAGATTATATTCCTTATTATTATTAGTGATTATGTTTTCTGTTGTCTTCAGTCTAGGTCTGAGATAGTCCATGATGAAAATATAGAGATAAGATTAATATAGCGTAATTAGTAACTACCCAAAATACGAATGAACATATATTTAACATATAACCAGTGCCTCATGCAACGAAACTACAGGCTACAAGTCTACAGGAGAAATTCGATGTACATTACGTAGCGGGTGGGACAGCGGGACAAAAATCCTGGTTGTATAACCAATGTGCAACCAATTTCACCTGTAGACTTGTAGATTATAGGTTAGAAAAATGGGGCACTGATCTATTTGAAATATAAATGAATGATAATGGACAAAGAACGCAACCTTAAGGCAGTCTTACTATTCATCATAATCTCACGTTGTATACTCAGCAGGTGGGGATTATAAAACCTAATATTCATTGAGAATACTTTCAGTGTTCTGTTCTGAATTGAATGTTCGAGTTTGTCATCATTAAATCATGATCCATGTAATCTAAAGCATTAGCCAAAACCAAAATAATAAATATGTATTCATCCAAAGAGCCTTAATTTTCTCTTTTTACATAATTATTCTAAGGTACTTTTAGCTAATTTGACCTGTTACAAATTGTGAGACAAAGTCAAAGTCAAATTATTAATTCAAATTAGTAAATTTTACATTAAGCTTATTTTATTTATACTTTTTATTATTTTTTAAGTCAAGTATTAACAATTTTAACAATAACAATTTTATGAACCTAGTGTAAACGCGGCTCAGGTGGACTAAAAGCTTAAAACTAGCCCCTAAAGCACTGCCTCGGGGCTGGCCAAGCTAACCAAACAGCATGTAACGTTAGGTGGTAAATAAAATAACAATATCGATCAAGATAAAACTAATGGTTAATACCTATATTTTTCAGCATAAGAGCGAATCAAGAAGTGGAGACACTTCGCAACCAGATCAAACTACTAGAAAAGCAGAGGGAAGAGGTGCAAGCCAGGTATTATTTCATACAATTTCCCATTATTTAAATAGTTTTATGTCGAAATAGAGTGAAAGAAGAATGTCATATGATCTAGCAATGTGGCTTGCGTCACAAAAAATATAAATTCAATATATGGACGGTGTTTAGCATTTATGTACCAACCCACACCCGGAACAAATTAAGCTACGAGCCTTCGAAGTTTTTCAAAGACATTTAGTTTTCCTGCGGTCTCCCTGAACGTAAGCTCATATTATTTAGTATCACCAGGTGCGTCTAAATGTCCTTATTTAAGTAATGTATGTAATTGATGTTTTGATTAAATATTTATTGAAATAAAGACGAAAAACTGTTATTGCGAAATACCAACATCCTACTTTGTAAAAAGCAATTAAGTACTATGTGGCTTACAACATTATTGCTAAATAATTTACAGGGATTTTGAGATGAGAAAAATGTACCATAAATCTTTGAATATCAGCTTTATTATAGTTATGAGATCACCTACTTACCTTAAATTAACTGTTACATCTTAAAGAATAATACACACATCAAAAAAAGTTTGTGATCACTTGGAAAAGTGGTAATATTTTATTTAAAAATATGAAATTTAAATATAAACAATTTCGTAATTCAAATGTTTTTTTCATATAAAAAGACTATCAACCCTTGCTTGCTACCATTCAGAAATCTGACTTAGTCGCAAATTACGATATTTTCAATTTATTCACAACAAGTTTAGTTGGTAACGATGCCGAGAGGATAAACAGAAGTTTTACGAGCCAGAATCCTAACTTTAAGTGGAGAAGGCTATTCCACGAGGGAAATATCACGCAGAGTTAATGTATCCCAAGCCTGCGTGGTGACCATGTTGCAGAGGTATCGGGGCATGGAAGATTTAGCTGACCGACCTCGCAGTGGTCGCCCAACTGTGCTTACTGCAATTCAGAAGCGCTATATCAGATTACTGGCTGCCCGTGACCCAACAATGAACGCTACTAAAATAAAAGCAGAACTGCGAGCTGCCACCGGTCGCGAAGTTAGCACCCAAACAATTAGAAATTGCTTACACCAAGCTGGATTACGAGCAAGGAGATGCTGGCGAGCACCTTTGAACTCACAGCAACGGAAACGGCGCAGATGGCGATGGGCTAGGCTCCGTCAAAATGAAGAAATTGAGGACGAAAGCATTTGGCAGAACTGCCTCTTTGTTGACGAAACGCGGATTATTACGCATCCAGATAACCGACGTGTCCGTGTCTGGTGAAGACCAGGCGACTCTGAAAGGCACTGGAACCGTTCAGCTGGGCGGGAAATCGGTGTCCTTTTGGGCCGGTATAATGATTGGGGCTAGGACGCCCTTAATTCCGTATCAAGGCACCATGAATGAAGCTATGTATAAAATTATTGCAATCGATGGATACGTCAGACCATTTTGCATCAACCACGGGCGCCAATTCATAATGGTAGATGATAATGCGCCCGCACATCGAAACGGACGTGTTGATGCTGCTCTCCAGCAATACGACATCACCCGGTTAGACTGGCCTGCAGGCTCACCTGACTTAAACCCGATCGAGCATGCGTGGGACGCTCATAAGCGATCTGTTTGGAATCGTCAGCCACCTCCTCAAACAGTGGCAGAAATCAGGGCAGCTGCTATTGAAGAGTGGGACAGGTTACCACAAGAAATGCTGGATAACTTAATTCTTAGCATGCCCAGAAAGGTTTCCGCATGTGTGCGAGCCAGAGGAGGAGTCATTTTATACTAACTATTATTCTTTTCGTAATAAATTTTGTTTATTTTTTCCTTAATTCAATTTTTTCATTACATCAAATTTCAGCTAAAATTGCATTTCTTAACTTTTGTTTTAAATAAATACTTAAATAATGAATAATATATTTTTTTTATTTACTTAGTGCATTTTCATTATAAAAACATAAAATATATACACTTTCTATACATAATTTATATTTCATAAAATACACCTGCTTTTGCTACTGATCACAAACTTTTTTTGATGTGTGTACATTATTGCTTTTTTGAAATTCCCAGATAGTTTTTTGCAATAAGAGTGTATGTGTATAGGACATTATTGCAAAATTAAATAACGGTGACGTGAATTACGCATTAACCATTTTAGAGGATTATCTAATTAATAAAATATTTTTTTTTAACATGAGTTATAGATTCTGAAAGCTTATTTTAAGACGCATAGAACTGCATTCATAGTCCAAAATCTCAATTTGTGTGGGTTAGTACACAAATGCTAAACAGCGTCCAATTATAATAATATCGTAACAGGCGACTAAGAGACTCGGGAGTATTGGTGTATTACAATTTTAGGCGACAGGCTGACAACCTGTCACTATAGTGATAAACATGTTTTCTGAAACAACCTTGGAAAACAATCCTCAAAAATGTCAGACGTGGCGAAGGCGACCGTATTCTCACGGCTATTAATGCTCTGCCTACCCCGCAAGGGATAAAGGCGTGATATGTGTAATAAATTTATGTATTGACCACATTTTTACTGTGCTCACCTGGCGCCACGGAAGACCAGCGTTACATGCAGCTCACCACTGTTTGTAACTTATGCTGAGTGGTGACGCTTTTTAGTTACATAAGTACGCACATGTAAACTATGTATTTTAATTTTAGAAATTTTCTTAATGTGTAACTAAAATAAACGTATTTTCTTTCTTTCTTTCTTTCATATATGTATTGTATGTATATTTCTCAGGCTGAGTGAAGCCGAAGACGAGAGGAGTCGAAGTGAAGCTGCCCTGATCAACCTTCAAGTTGTGTTGGAGCAATTCCAATCAGGTAAGACAACCTTAGCCGTGTGATGCTGGCTTAGAATAGCATCACCCCACATCCTTCCCGCGGGTGTCGTAAGAGGCGACTAAGGGACACGAGGGTATTGATGTATTACAATTTTTAGGCGACAGGCTGACAACCTGTCACTATAGTGATACACATGTTTTCTGAAACAACCTTGGTAAACAATCCTCAAAATGTCAGCCGTGGCGATAGCGACCGTATTCTTTCGGCCGTTAACGCTCTGCCTACCCCGCAAGGGATAAAGGCGTATGTATGTATGTAAGACAACCTACCCATCTACCGGGTGCCGGCTTAGAATAGCATCAACCTATTTCTAGCAGAGATGGGCCGAATATTCGGTATACAGGGTGTAAAAAAAATCGTTGCAGATATTCTAAGGGGAATCCTGGTCAGTTATGCTAGTAATAATATAATATCATTGCATGGTCAATTAAAAAAAAGGATTCATACTTTAACTGTATTGTATTGCCATCCTGCTCATTATGTTATGCATTGTAAGACAAAAGTTTTTTCTTTGCTTAGACTAATAAACAATACCGTGTGATGCCGGCATAGAATAGCATCACCCCAATTCTTCCCGCGGGTGTTGTAAGAGGCAACTAAGGGACTCGAGGATTGATAACCTGTCACTACAATGATACACGAATCATCTGAAGGAGCCCTCAGTACTTGTCAGACGTGGCGATAACGACCGTAATTTTACCATCGTCAACGCTCTGCCTACTCCGTATATATTTGTGTATGTGTTTAGTGTATGTATACTCACTTCACAATTCAGTATTACACCGAAGATTACATTTCCAAACTTCCAGACAAAGAAAGGGACATACACGCAGCCACAGAGAAGATTCGCAAGAAACTTGCCGACGAGAAACGCAAAAATCTCGCCCTACAAGACGTCATCAACAAATTGAACAAGCAGCTTGAAGAAGCTTCTGCGGGTTTACAGGCGGCTTCGAGGCTCGGAGACCAGGTCGAGAATAAAACCGCACAGATCAATGATTTGAAGGAGCAAGGTAAGGGCATTTTGAACAATAGAACATCATCCACATAGGTGTTAAAAAAATTACTGCAAATATTTCAAGCGGTGAACCAGTCCGTGTAATTGAACAACCCCTAAGGAATTTAGGTCGAAATAAAAGATTTGGACCTCCCATGCAAAACTACCGACAGACAAAGTCAATTTGTATGGGAGGTCCAAAACTTGTTTCATATTGCGACGTATGTTTCTTGGGGAAAGTTGTTCAGTTTCATGGGCTGAGCTAGTATTTTTACACCTATTTACTACGAATTTGATTGTCACGAATATTAATTTCTTGTTTTAGAAAAACTTATATTTATGTTTTGTAGATTTTAACTAGTTATTGTGTCTTAGCATTGTAATTTGTAAGTAGTAGCAGGTAGTAGTGTAGATATTTATACAAATAGTTTTAGAATAATAGATGCACTTTTTATTTTTTATGTTTACTACAGCTAGTATTGTATTGTAGACTGGGGTAACTGCGCCGATATCTTTTGGGGAAATTATGATCTTATATTATAAAAAATCCAGTTTACTTAAATTGTAATGTGTTTTTTAATTAGTTTAAAGAGAGTTACACATAAAAGTATTATTGGATTACAATATAGTTGACAAGCTCTGGTTGAAATATTTTAGGTTACGTTTAGAATGTAACAATTTACTTAAATTGTAATGTGTTTTTTAATTAGTTTAGAGAGAATTACACATAAAAGTATTATTGGATTAAAATATAGTTGACAAGCTCTGATTGAAATATTTTAGGTTACGTTTAGAATGTAGTGTTGTAATTTAGTAGTTTTGGAATCTAAGCGACTCACAGCTAAATATCAGCTGGTAATTCTGGGATTTAAAATACCCAGTCTACCAACTGGTATAACGCTGTGTGCCTGCCATCCTCAATCAAATATCGGGTTCATCGGGTCGTTGGTCGACTCGGAGTCCCACTAATTACACAAGGCTCGAGTGAGTTAAATGTTTCGCATTGTGTATGTTAGTCGTGTTGTTGTTGAGTCTTGTTTTTCTTTATTTTGTGCCGTTTCAAACCTTTTTCCATCCTTAAATCTTTATCGTTAAAAAGAAATATTCTTCTACAAAGTCCATATTTTATTATTCTATTTTTAAACTCCTTTACTTATTCTATCGAATCGATAGCAATACTATATAATTAATTGTATTACAGTTTTCATATGAACCATATCATAAGTAGTTTGACAAAAAAATTGCTGTCAAAAGCACACTTCATTAATGATTTTCTAATTTTAATGACCCTCAATAGTCAATAGAGAAGCCAAAATACCAGAATCTAGGCATAAAATAATAAAACCAAAAGTTACTGAAGCAATTTTTTGTTGTGTAGTTTAAGTGTTCCATCATGAATTTGTTTTATTTTAAGGCAAAATCGTGTTTTTCTATAATGGCTTTCTTTATGCTGAAATGTGTTGTCGTAATCGTAAACATTTTAACTCGTGTGTTCTAATATTATTGAAACTTCATTCGCTTACATAGTATCACGACCAGCGCAACTGTCAGTGTGCGCCCGTACGTGCGTGTATGGAGCATTGAGGTCAAGTTACGCTGGTCGCGACACTATCTAAGCGAATGAGATATACTACCATCACAAATGTTAATGTTTGCTTGTTAAAATCAAATCAGCATTTTGTAAGTCATTCAGAAGCCAATGTTCCAAGATTTAGGTCGTCTAATTGAGTATTTTCGAATTTTGATTTTAAACAAAAAATGCTAGAAAAAATTATGATATAAAATAAGTTTTTCTTACAAAATATAGTCTTAATATTAAAACACAAATTGGGTAACCTATTTAATCCAAAAAAAATCAGATGTATTTTTTATTATTGGCCTCATATTCACTGAAGTTAATTGTTGTAAAATTAAGACTTTATCTTGGACCACTTGCCTTTACAGTCAGGCCACTTCTAAAAGCCCATTTTAACATCTATCAAATTGATATTTATATATAGTTGACTTTTAGAATGGGTTTTAACAGTGACATGACTTTATCTTAATGTTTTTCGTAAGTTGCAACCACCAACCAGGCCAAATCGCTTCGCCTTTCTCGGTCTAATCTCATTTGGTAACTGTGAGGCTTTGTCACGCCGCGGCCTGCCCGCCTGTCGCGCTGACAGCTGTCATTTTGAAGCTGTCAAAGTTGACAGGCCGGCCGCGTTCTACTCAGATTACCATATGGGGTTTGATCGAGGACTTTGGCTTCACGTCGTGACGTCTACGCCCTCACCAGATTTTTTTGCTTACTGTTTTTTTTATTGTTTTTGATTGTGATCGTCGTTTTTGCTGACTACTATATACGTACTTTTGTGCAGTCTAGCCACTTGAAAGTAAATTTTGGCAGCTTTCAAAATACTAAGGAAAATAACCCTGAGGCATGGTATTAGCGTATACAGGGTGTAAAAAAAATGCTGCAAATATTTAAAGGGATGAACCAGCCCATGAAATTGAACAACTTTCCCCAAGGAACATAGGTCTAAATATGAAAAAAAATGTACCCCCCATAAAAAATCACAAAAATTTCTCTGATTTCAACCTATGTTTCTTTGGGAAAGTTATTCAGTTTCATGGGCTGATTCACCTCTTAAAATATTTGCAACGAATAATTTTACACTTTGTATAGTTGTCAAAACAGGCTTTTAAAAGTAGCCCGACTGCAGTTGACATGTTCGATTTTTGCGAAAGTTTAGTCTGTTTGTTATTTTTTTTATTTTGCACATGCCAAATTTGTCTTGATGCACACATTTTTTGTAATGTTCGTCTTTTTTAGCTATTTATTGCTTTGGAAACTTATTACAAGAAGAACTTGATTAAAAAACAACTTGCTTAAATATAGGGTTACATTTAATTAAGTACCTACAAATATTTTTCGGGTGTTTTTTATTCATAATATTGAAAATCATTTGTTAGGACTATTCTACCAAACAGCCTGTATAAAAAAATTGCACCTCCAATACAAAATGTACCAGCCGACTGAGTTACTTTGTGGAGGTCCAATTTTTTTTTATATTTCGAGAAAACGTTTCAGACGAATAGGCATATTTCATTCTTTGTTGTTTTTTGTTCAGCCATATAAGTGAAACACACCCTGAAAATATTTGTTCTTAATTCAATGTAACCTAGTATCATGTTTAAAAAAACTTGCCTGAATTGCCCCATATTACAATACCATATCAGAGCAAATAATTTTTACTTGATACACGTTTCCAAAGCGAATCTTTGCCCTTGCAGTATGAAAGTAGAACATATAAGAAGCCTGCATCAAGCCGTATTGTCTTTGAGTATTACTTCAGGTACTGGTGATGATATATAGGGTGTAACGGTATACCCTCTCGCTTTAAAAATCCTTTTTTTGCAACGTACTTTTGATTCACTTTTGTCCCTTCTTTCCTATTTATAACCTTCTTTGCTTCTAAGGAAACTTGACGCCATCAGTCTCCGGTTAAGTCGTTGGTCCCGGTTGCTGTCTATGATCACTTAGACGCCGGTCGTTACACAACCATGTCAGAAGCCTGCTACTTGTAGAAGGCGGTTGAAAAATTCGGACTCTAGGGTTCACCGGGTCGTTGGACGATTAGATGTTCCACACGAAAAGAGAAAGAGAGAGTCCCCGGTTGCTGTCTATGATAACTTAGACAGCCGCCTTTACGTAACCATGACAGAGGTGAACTAGTTACGTAGTGGGTGGAGCTCATCGAGTCATTTGTCGACTCGGTGACTTACAAAACCATGTTTGACGTAAATTTTTTAGAAATTTCTGCTAGAGAAGTAGAAATTGTAAACTTTTGGGTCAAAAATAGTTGTACGGTTGCTTGTTGGTGTTTTATTTAGTGTTGCGGTAGATAAAGCGACATATGAATTTCCTACATACCAAAAGTCTTGTTTATTTCTTTTTTTTTTCTACATTTAGTTCCCATTTGCCAAAATATCCTCCTTACCCGAAGCCGCAACAAAAAGCACAAGTGTATTTCATTCTACTTACCCTACATTTATATTCTATTCTTAATTATTGTCTTATTACGATCCTAACAATCACACTATTCCCTCTTTACCCATTCCACTTTGCCCCCACTTTCCCATACCACTTTGCCCCTACATTTATATTCTATTCTTAATTATTGTCTTATTACGATCCTAACAATCACACTATTCCCTCTTTACCCATTCCACTTTGCCCCCACTTTACCCATTCCACTTTGCCCCCTCAAAAAAGTAAATCAAAAGTGTCTTCAGTGAATTGCGTAGAGTGCATCCCGTTCCCTGCCCAGTGGCTGAATAATACTTTGAGATCGTACGCGCTATGTCTACAAGCAACGCTCGTCTAATTGTGTAGCATGGTAAGAATAGACTGTAGTAAGTATTTTTAATTTGGTATCACCTATCGTTATTTTTTTGTTAGATATAATTTACTTCTTTTTTTTAATTTACGTATACTGTGTATTTGATTGGTACTGTCTTTGTAGGTATCATTGTTTTTGAAGATTTGTATTTGTAATATCTTTCATACGAACTAGAAAATCTGTTAAATAAATATTGCATAAAACTAATTATTGTTTACTGAGAAAACTTCAATGTTCAATACGATCAATTGGACGAAAATATTGAAAATTTTATTTGATTTTAAAAAATCTTGATGAAACAGATAGATAGACGTTAGTTGTGTGACTTTTTATACCGGGTGTAAAAAAAAAACTGCAAATATTTTAAGAGGTGAATCAGCCCATGAAACTGAACAACTTTCCCCAAAGAACATAGATCGAAATATAAAAATAATAATTTGGACCTCCCATACAAAGTTACCGACCGTCCAAGTCAATTTGTATGGAAAGTAAAAAATTGTTTCTCATATTTCGATTTATGTTTCTTGGGAAAAGTTGTTCAGTTTCATTGGCTGATGCACCCCTTAAAATATTTGCAGCTAATATTTTTACACTTATGTTGCCCAGTTTATTTCAACAGTAATGCTAAACCTAATTATTATTTGTTTTGTAACACAGTACGAACACTTCAAATATCAGTAGCGGCAGCCGAAGAGAGATACCACAACGCCACGTCAAACCAACAGGACAAAGTCGATAAGAAATTGGTCAAGAATCTCGTCATGAACTATGTCATGGCTGCAGGTCGAAAACTCGAGGGCAAGTAAGTGAAGTGCCGTGTGATGCCGGCTTAGAATAGCATCACCCCATTTCCTACCCGTGGGTGTCGTAAGAAGCGAATGAGGGACTTGAGGGTTTCAGGTGTATTACAACTTTTAGGCGACAGGCTGACAACCTGCCACTATAGTGATACACAAATTATCTCGAACGCCCCCAATATTTGTCACACGTGGCGTCAGCGACCGTATTTTTACTGCCGTTAACGCTCTGCCTACCCCGTAAGGGTTAAAGGCGTGATATATGTATGTATGTATGTAAGTAGAAGATTATATGAAATAGGTTTGTTTCCTGACAGGTCAAATGAGCCACTTTTTAAAACGATCTAAAACGGTATTTTGTTTGAAGAACGAGAAGTATGACGTCGCCGTTAGTATTTGGATGGCGTCAAAACACTTACTTTTATATTATTTTTCTGTTTATCAATTCAAACTTTGAATATTTGAAAAAATTATGAATGCAGTACATAGTAGTTTTAGACAATAGTTTTAAGCGTACTACTGTTATATTTTTTTAATGACACAGGAAACAAGCGAATTATATCGATTAGACATCTAATATAATTCGCTTGTTCCTGTGTATATAACGTCCCATTTTATTAAGTACAAATATTTTAAACACATGTTCAGAAATATTATTAAAGATGTTTTATGTAAAAAGAAATAAAAAAATACACTCCAGTTTTCAAAATAAACGCCAAAAACATGTTCACCAAAATAAAAAAGTGAACGACCTGTACATAGGTTGCGTAGTCCACGTGGACTATTTTACTACGATTTGACTGTCATATATTTGACATCACATGACATACATATGTCAATGGGATCATACATAGGTGCTACTTATAAATTCGATTTAATTTGTTAGAAAAATTAAAAAAAAAAACTAGTGTATAATTTTTTTGTTTTTTACACAACACAACTTTAATTACATTTCTGAACTTACCCTTAAAATATTTGTACTTAATAAAATAAGTCCTTATATAATATGTTTTCCGAAACAACCTTAGAAAACAATACTCAAAAATGTCAGACGTGGCGATAGCGACCGTATTCTTACGGCTGTTAACGCTCTGCCTACCCCGCAAGGGATAAAGGCGTGATATATGTATGTACTAGCAGCCCGGCGGCTCCGCTCGCGTTGTTTTCGCGGAAAGTAGTATACATCGGGGTACATATAGCGTCCCGAATACTGATAGGGTGCAAGCAGACCATGAAACTGAACAACTATCCACTAGGAACACATGTCAGGAAACGACAAAAATGAAACAAAATGCCGTGTGATGCCGGCTTAGAATAGCATCACCCCACATCCGTCCCGCGGGTGTCGTAAGAGGCGACTAAGGGACTCGAGGGTATTGGCGTATTACAGTTTTTAGGCGACAGGCTGACAACCTGTCACTATAGTAATACACATGTTTTCTGGAACAACCTTGGAAAACAATCCTCAAAAATGTCGGACGTGGCAATAGCGACCGTATTCTTACGGCCGTTATAGCTCTGCCTACCCCGCAAGGGATAAAGGCGTGATATATGTATGTATGTATGTATGTGGGAAACAAAACATTTTTTGTCGTTTCCTGATATATAGTCGTTCTTAGGGGAATGTTGTTCAGTTTCATGGTCTGCTTGCACCCTATCAGTATTCGGGACGCTATCCCTTACACCCCGGTGTATAATAGACCCTGCTTACATCCTGTATTTCCCATGCTAATCCAATCGACTCACACAGATTTTATCCTCTATTACAGAACTCAAGTCCTACGCGTCATATCAACAGTCCTGGACTTCAACAAGCAAGAATGCGAGCAACTCGGGCTTGTGAAACCACAGCAGACTGACAGCTTGGCAGCGGAGTTCGTTAAATTCTTACAAAACGAATCCAAGCCTAGAACGCCTTTGCCTAACATGATGGGGATCGCGCAAAGCACTACTAGTAGGAGTACCACTCCTGTTAGTCGGAAAAACTCTACTTTAGGTAAGTTAATAGTACGGTCAAATTGGGGCAAATGAGACTAGCGGTTAAGTTGAGACATGGTCGACACCAGCATCTATGAACCAGCTATAAGCCTATAACGTTATAACTGATTAATATAGAGTCCAAAGTTTTGAACCAGTTACAATGTTATAGCTGGTTCATAGATGCTGGTGTCGACCATGTCCCAAGTTACCCGCTAATCTCATTTTCCCCTATTTGACTGTATTTATTGACCCATTCCTTTTTACCCTGTTTATGTCGTTATGCCACCAATTCATTCCTTATCGTCCCCTTTCTATCCTTTTTTTCAATTTCTGTCTGATTTGGAAATTTCCTACAAAATTAATGCATGTTCCTTATTGTTCCGTTTCTTACATACACACATATCACGCCTTTATCCCTTGCGGGGTAGGCAGAGCGTTAACGTTTTTGCCGTTTTTGTCCTAGTGTCTGTTGTTCTCCTTTTCTCTGTTCTTTTTTTTTTAAATTAAACCCGCTTGTGTCCTTTTTGCCCCCTATTCAGTCTATATTGCCCCGTTTATATCCTTATAGCCCGAATTTTACGCTTATTACCACGTTTCTGTTGTTATTACCAAACTAGTTTCCGAATTGCTCTTGTTTCTTTCTTGCGCAAATTCATGCGTGTTATAAGTGCGATTCTTTATATTTTTATGCTCTGCTTTTTATTGGTGAAAACCTGTAATTGGCTATCTGAATTGTATTAGTTTTTAGTGTTCCTGTATAAAAAGCTGTTGGGTTTCCAAAATAAATAAAATAAAATTACATTTCCCCAGGTCCAAATCCAGTCCAAGAGTCGGGCCACCAACGCAACCTGTCCACAGGTTCCAACAACCTGTTATTCCAAAACCTGGACCAGATGGAAACCTCCTCACAGATATCCGTAGAGTCTGACTCCAGTAAGAGGACCTTGGAGACAGGAGTCACGCAGACCAGGGACACAGAAGGCGCCATTTTGAAACACGTGTTAAGAGATATGTAATTTTTCTACTGTTACTATTTCTTATCGTATCAATGGAATGCGCTCAATACAAATTTTACAGAATATAAAGTGTGAAAATATTTGCTGCAAATATTTTAAGGGGTGAGTCAGCCTATGAAACCGAACAACTTTTCCCAAAGAACATGAAAAACATAAAAATATTAAAAAAAAATGACCATGCCATACAAAATGACTTGGTCGGCCTGTACATTTTGTATGGGAGGTCCAAAAACTTTTCTCATATTTTGACCGATGTTTCTTGAGGAAAGTTGTGCAGTTTCATAGGCTGATTCACCCTTAAAATATTCGCAGATAATATTTTTACACCTCATATAAAGACATCGAGTTGTAGAAATATAAATACGTGTTGTTAGCCAAGTCTTTGCGGACTTTCTTGCACGGAGTCGAAATTACGACATTTCAAAAATGTCTCCGGTACAATAAAGTTTCATTTTCTAACACTTATTGCAGTATGTATGAATGCTAGTATTTTTTTTTACAAATAGATAAGTGTCTTTTAAAATATTATCTGGTGCTTAACAGTAGATAAATAGCTTTCCAATTAAGCCTAGAAATTAGTCGGAAAATTTAATAAATTAATTTGATTGAATATTGCCCCAATAACTAAGAATTTTCATTCGAGATTAAACAAAAATTTTTAATTCTTATTTAATTCCATAATTAAATTAAATTTCTTGTAAAATAGTTAGTAGGTAAATCATGTATTGTAGATTTAAAATTAAATTCTATAGTTACTATTCTTGTAAACTAGTGGCTTTATTTTAGCATTTACATTTAATTGTATTAAATTAGCGGATGAGCGAATGCTTGAGCTTGACAACGCAATAGAGAGCATTAAGTGGGACGTGATTGGTTTTTCCGAGGTCAGAAAAGAGGGAGAATCAACCATAGATAGACATAATGGCACGTTTTATCACTATGGCACTACGAAAGGACTCTATGGCGTTGGATTTCTGGTAGCGAAGAAATGGACAAATAATATCATTGAATTCAAAGGATACTCAGACAGAATTGCAGCCATAAAATTCAAACTTACTCACAATAAAACACTTAGCCTGATCCAAGTCTACGCACCAACATCTGCGCACACAGACGACGAAGTTGAGGATTTTTACGACATCCTTAACAAAGCTTGTGACGAGTGTAAGGGAACCTTTAATCTCGTATTAGGGGATTTCAACGCTAAGATCGGGATTCGCCAACAACACGACAACACTGACGTGTTAGGACCTTACGGCCTCGGCATCCGAAACGATCGAGGCAGTCGCTTAGTCCAGTTCGCTTTTGGTCAACGACTCGCAATCAGTAACAGCTTTTATCCCAAAAAACCTCAACGACGATGGACTTGGATCTCGCCTGGATCACAAACCCGTAACGAAATTGATTTCATTCTTACGTCTAATAAACATATCGTCAAAGACGTCAGTATAATAAACAATGTTAAATTCAGCACCGATCACCGACCTCTGCGAGCCAAACTCCGTTTTGAATTCAAGATCCACAGAAAACGTCTATTCAAACCAAAAATTCAACAAGTCGATTTGGACACTCTTACGAACAATGTGAATAAGTTCAATCTAGAATTAAAAAACAGCTTTGATTCACTACCAACAGACACTCATGACATTCAAATCCAGTACAAGAATATTACAGATAGCATTAAGGCAGCAAGTGGAAAAATAAAACAACCCAGAACCAAAAATAACAAGTTATCAAGGAAAACTTTAAAATTAATTGAAGACAGATATACTACAGAAAAATACACTGAAAGATATAGACAGATTGATAGACAAGTCAAACGGAACATACGGTTTGATCTAAGAAAATGCAACACAGATCTTGTGCAAAAGGCCTTAGAGACGAACAGCAGCTTACGCACAGCCAAACAGGGCATATTTCGAGAAAAAGCGTGGATCACGAGTTTGAGAGACGAAAACGGTGCGAAACAGGGTGGTCGTGACAAGATAATGACTATATGCACAAACTTTTATAAAGCATTATACGTGGGCTCTAAAGCACCAACACATAATCCCACGAACCCATATTCCTGTGCTGATACTTTATCCCTATTTACTGAAGGCGAAATATTTCGTGCTTTAAAAGGTATGAAAAATAGAAAAAGTCCTGGAGAGGATGGTGTCAGCACAGAATCGCTCAAAGTGGGGAAGCCTGTTCTGATTCCATATTTGCTGAATCTCTTCAATAGCATTCTGATTTCGGGAACAATCCCTAGGGATTTCTGTCACTCAAATATTATACTACTCCATAAAAAAGGCGACAAATCTGATATCAACAATTATCGTCCCATTAGTTTGGTATCTCACATTTACAAAATATTTATTAAAGTAATAGAGAACCGTATTGCTGGAACCCTGGACCGCCACCAACCACCAGAACAGGCCGGGTTTCGACCATCATTCTCAACTACTGACCACCTACATACGCTAAACCTGATAATTGAAAAACATACCGAGTTCCATACTCCGCTATACTTAGCTTTCGTGGACTACTCCAAAGCGTTTGACAGCCTCTCACACTCCGCGATATTCTCAGCACTTCGCAAACAAGGAATAGAGGAGACATATGTCAAGCTTTTGGAGTTAGTCTACACTCATAGTACAGCATCAATCAAGCTCCACTCTCCAGGGCCGTCATTTAACATAGAAAAGGGCGTAAAACAGGGTGACCCCCTCTCCCCTAAACTATTTACGTGCACCTTGGAAGAAGTGTTCAAACAGCTATCTGTACCATGGGAATCGCAGGGCATTATCGTCGGCGAAAAACGATTGACAAATCTACGTTTCGCCGACGACATTGTCCTGTTCGCTAATTCGGCACAAAAAATCGAGGAGATGCTTCAAGGTTTAAGCGCAGCAAGCCTTGAGGTTGGACTCCAGATGAACAGGAAAAAGACCCAATTGATGACCAACAGCATGAAACGTAGGGTAACGGTTGACGGGCAGACAATACATTATGTCGATGAGTATATATACCTAGGCCAGATTGTTTCCTTCGATAGCAGACAAGAAAAAGAGATCGATCGTCGCATCGAAAACGCTTGGAAAAGCTTCTGGTCGTTGAAACAATTCTTAAAAGGCGATCTGCCTCTATCTCTTAAAAGAAAACTCATCGACATGTGTATTCTGCCTGTCCTAACCTACGGTGCTCAAACATGGTCTCTAACAGAAGGTCAGAAGTCCAAACTCAAGGTTTGCCAAAGAGCGATGGAGAGAAGTACCCTAGGCGTCGTGAGAATGGACAGAGTCCGGAACACCACTCTTCGAGCTCAGACGTGCATCACCGACGTAGGGTACAAAACTGCCAAGTTGAAATGGGACTGGGCCGGGCATGTATGCAGGATGCACCCTGATCGATGGGCTAGAATCGTCACACAAGATTGGGTACCTCAAGGCGGGTCTCGTCGCAGAGGTAGACCCCGAAAAAGATGGCGTGACGATCTCGATGCCCATTTAAAAGATTGGACCGAGGTTGCACACGACCGCAATAAGTGGAAGACCGCGGGGGAGGCCTTTGCCCAGCAGTGGGATCTGATAGGCTATTAATAATAATAATAAAAAATTAGATATAAATTATAATTAAATTTATTAATTTTAGAGTTTTAGATTAGTTGGTCTCATTTGGTGCCTTATACATGTATAAAAATATCGTACGCAAAGTAAGGCTTGATATTTTTATTTTTTTCTTTAACAAGTTTGTTTTCTTTTGTTTGAAAAAGTTTTGTTCAAGCCAATTTGAGACAATTTCGAAGGAAATTTATATTTAATACTTTGTAAAGTATACACAACAAAAATGTTTTGTTCAAATTTATCCAATAGTCTATTATTTTAGTAATTGTAAAGCAATTGTAAATTTAATTTGTGAATATGGATAAAATAATATATAAATACACTGTACTCATTTATTACAAAATAAAGAAATTTAAAAAATATTTATTTGCTTCTTCAATCTTTACATCAACAGCAAATCATAAAAAATATGTTCATTCCCATTCGCCACTACTTGTAATACACTAGTGGCAAATGGGAACAAAAATTCCCATATTCCCACCGTCACCTATAAAAAAATATAAAATGTAGAGTTGGTATCCTTTTAAAATTTTGTTCCTTCATAATTTAATCATTAGTCCATTGAATGAGTACCTCTAAAGGGGGTCTAGAGTGCGTGAGTTAGTAACGTAAGATGTTTCTTCGGAAACATGTCAAGAGTCCCTAGGTAATAAACATACTAAAACCCCGGGACACTAGGAGGAGCCCCGGAGTGGGGGGAGGGGGGGAAAGGGTCCATTTTTTAATTTTTCGCTTAAATCTCAAAAACGGTACATGTTAGAGAAAAACGTTCAAGGAAAAGTTGAAAGGCCATAAAATTATCTACAAGTTATACCTAAATCACTTTTTCCTATATCCTACCGTTTCTGAGTTACACGCATTAAAAAATGATTTTGGCTCAAACAATTTTCCCATACTACATACCGATGTTTATCACATCAATCGATCAAAAAATATTTCTTTCTTCCATAAAACTCAAATGTGCAACTTGTGACCGGTACTGATAGATTGCTCTTGATTAGGTCTATCATTGGTAAAATAAACACATTCTCCATGGAAGCCTTGAGGAGGAATCGATTGTCAAAATATTATATTAGGGTAGTTTTAGTTACTGAACTTGGACTATTTATTTTTTTCTTCCAAAAAAACTCAAAAGTGCAACTTGTGACCGGTACCGATAGATTGCTCATAATTAGGTCTATCATTGATAAAAATACTAGATTCCACCATGGAGGCGTTTATGGGGAAATTGAATTTTATAAGGGTAGTTACGATACCTGAACATTTTATTTTTTTTCTTCCAAAAAGCTCAAAAGTGCAACTTGTGACCGGTACTGATAGATTGCTCTTAATTAGGTCTATCATTGGTAAAAAAAACACATTCCTCCATGGAAGCCTTTAGGAGGAATCGATTGTCAAAATAAAGTATCATAACTACCCTAATAAAATTCAATTCCCCCTAAACGCCTCCATGGTGGAATCTAGTATTTTTATCAATGATAGACCTAATTATGAGCAATCTATCGGTACCGGTCACAAGTTGCACTTTTGAGTTTTTTTGGAAGAAAAAAATAAATAGTCCAAGTTCAGTAACTAAAACTACCCTAATATAATATTTTGACAATCGATTCCTCCTAAAGGCTTCCATGGAGAAATGTGTTTATTTTACCAATGATAGACCTAATCAAGAGCAATCTATCAGTACCCGTCACAAGTTGCACATTTGAGTTTTATGGAAGAAAGAAATATTTTTTGATCGATTGATGTGATAAACATGGGTATGTAGTATGGGAAAATTGTTTGAGCCAAAATTATTTTTTAATGCGTGTAACTCAGAAACGGTAGGGTATAGGAAAAAGTGATTTAGGTATAAGTTGTAGATAATTTTATGGCCTTTCAACTTTTCCTTGAACGTTTTTCTCTAACATGTACCGTTTTTGAGATTTAAGCGAAAAATGAAAAAATGAACCCTTTCCCCCCCTCCCCCCACTCCGGGGCTCCTCCTAGTGTCCCGGGGTTTTAGTATGTTTATTACCTAGGGACTCTTGACATGTTTCTGAAGAAACATCTTACGTTACTAACGCTCGCACTCTAGAAGTTTTTATTCAATGGACTACATGAGAAGGTAAGTAAAAAGTTATATAAGGTGTAAAATTATTAGCTGCAAATATTTTAAGGGGTGAATCAGCCCATGAAACTGAACAAGTTTCCCCAAGACACATAGGTCCCATACCAATTCAAATTTAAATCTTCTGAATCAAACCTCCCATACAAATTGACTTGGTCGGTCGATAACTTTGTATGGGAGGTCGATTTTTTTTTTCATATTTCGTCCTAGTTTCTTCGGGAAAGTTGTAGAGTTTCATAGGCTGGTTAATCCCTTAAAATATTTGCAGCACAACTTTCCCTTATGAACTAGGTTGGAAAAAGAAAAAAAATGTTTAGGCCCCCATTCAAATTGACGGTAGGTTGCATGCATATTAACAATCGATTACTCTTACCGACTTGATTTCATTGAGATATAATTATTTTCGTCCTGTCACAATTTTTTTTTGAAAATTAAGTCTGTTAACCCGTAGTCTACTAATCTAATTGTGAAAAAGTGCCTGAAGCTTCACTTTCTACATGGTAACCTTTAAATTGAAGCACATACATACATACATATATCACGCCTTTATCCCTTGCGGGGTAGGCAGAGCGTAAACGGCCGTAAGGGTACGGTCGCTATCGCCACGTCTGACATTCTTGAGGATTGTGTTCTAAGGTTGTTTCAGAAAACATGAGTATCACTTTAGTGACAGGTAGTCAGCCTGTCGCTTAAAAATTGTAATACACCAACACCTGAGTCCTTTAGTCGCCTCTTGCGACACCCACGGGAAGGATGTGGGGTGATGCTATTCTAAGCCGGCATCACACGGCGTCACCGTGCTATTGTCTACCAATATAATTGTGAAAAAGTAAAAAAGTGCCTGAAGTTTCACTTTCTACATGGTAACCTCCAAAGTGAAGTATTAGCTATTAACAAAACCCCAGGCGCTAGACGGGAAAAGGCGCGGCCTTTGATAGGCTCCCAATTTTGCTAATGTTCTGCAATATACAAGGCGATTTACACGCTACGATTCTTATTATGTACGGTGAAGGAAAAACATCGTGATGAAACCCACGTTCAAATGTTTGAATTCAGATGACATTTGAATGTGACTTAACCTAGGATTCGGGTAAGGTTAGCCTTCGGGTTGCAGAGGTCAGGTGACAGTCGCTCTGTGGAGAAACTTGGTTCCAAGTCAAATCCCCTAGGTTAGGTAGCCAACCCCGACAGAGAACGGGGCAAGGAGAATGTTGATTCTTATTATGTACCAGTGTACCTACCTACTGTTTTTAGAGATAATTTGGGTTGCAATTTTTTTGGAAATAATAAATAGTATTGTGCCACTACCGGTACGCAAAAAATGAATTTTATTCAGTGTAAAAAATCAAGTGTAAAACAAAATAAAATCTACGGCAAAAAACATAAAGATAAAATAGTTTTGTCTATTTAATAAGAAAAGCCTTTGGAATCCTTACTCCGGATATGATGCTGAATATACATAAGACATACATAAGACCGATACTAGAATATGCTTTTCAAGTTTGGAGCCCTTACTTTGTCAAGGACATTGAATTGTTGGAGAAAGTACAGCGTAGATTCACCAAAATACCAAGACAACTAAAGAGACTACCATATGATGGACGACTAAAAGCATTAAAACTAAGCACCCTTAAAGAGCGAAGAGACCGAGGAGATCTTATTGAAACTTACAAAATCTTAAATGGGCACTACAACATCCAAAACTTTCAATCCATGTTTAAGATGGATACTAACACCCGTCTAAGAGGCCACCACCTAAAACTGGAAGCTTGCCTTTCACATAATCTTCCTCACAAAAACTTCTTTGCGAACAGAGTTGTTAAGGAATGGAATAAGCTACCAGAAGAGGTAGTCTCAGCCCCGAACATCAACATATTCAAAAATAAACTAGACAAACATAAAAAACAAATAAAAATTAATGAAATGAAATCTTATTATAAATAACGGGATACAGGCACTATCAGTCGTATAGCGACTGCCTGCCTGATTTAATGATAATAATAATAATAATAATAAAATATAAAATAAAACTAAACAAAAACTTAACCTGTCTACTATAAATTGCTGTATGGTCAGATTGGTCAGCCTGGCCAGCCCCGAGGCAGTGCCTTTATTTTTTTTATCCCACTCGTGCCGCGTTTCTACTAGGAAAATAAAATTGTTATAAAAAGGAATAAATTGTGTTTGACAATTTTCTCTTTTTTACAATGACTAATTTATTTATCTTTTCGTGTGGGACACCGACTCGTCCAACGACCTGATGAACCCTAGTGTCAGAATTTTTCAACCGCCTTCTACGAGTACCAGGCTTCTGACATGGTTGTGTAACGACTGCCGTCTAAGTGATCATAGACAGCAACCGGGACCTACGGCTTAACGTGCCATCCGAAACACGGAACCATCTTACTTACGGACAATCGGGTGGTTCAGCCCGCAATGTCCTAACCAGACTGGGAACAAATTCACAAAGTGATAAATACTTTGTGAGTGACCCACCGAGAATCGAACTCGGAACCTTCTGCGTCTAAGGCAGTCGCACTACCACTGCGCCACATCGGTCGTCGATTTAGTGACAGCATTGTATTGTAAATTCCTGACATTCTAAAAGCATTTGTTGTGAATCTACTTGGAAATAAACAATTGAAATCTTGAAATATTGAAAATCCAGCCTGTATCGAATAGTTAAGACCCTTCGTTGCGGACTTCCGTGCACGATTTCAAACTTTACTCTTTCAGAACTCGTCTTCCTCGTCGATATTGACATCAAATCGGTTGTTGAGTCGCTGTCCCAAATAACAGAAGAAATAAGACATGATTTAAGTCGTTTGTTGTATCGCTGTCCCAAACAACAATAAAATAAGACATGATTTAAGTCGTTTGTTGTATCGCTGTCCCAAACAACAATAAAATAAGACATGATTTAAGTCGTTTGACAACGTCAAATCGTATAGAAAAGTAATTTAAACAGTATACTAAGCCCGCGTCAAATTTTTGACGTGACAACCGCCGGTTGCACGCACAAAACATTACTCATGCGGCGTTACCTCGTTCTGAGGCGTTCCACTTAAGGCTCGAAGTACAAGCGAGAGCGCAGAACGAGAAAGAAGCTTAGGTAATCGGCCTCTGTGTTCGGCATCGTATATCTGTCAAGCAAATAAAATTAATATTACATAAATAGGTCTGCTGGAAGAGATTTATTTTTAGAAATAAGTTGACCTGTTGTGTTTTGTTCTCAATGTTATGTCCTTTGTGTTCTATTGTGTACAATAAACGGTTAAATAAATAAATACATACACATACTCATTTCACGCCTTTTTTCCTTGCGGGGTAGACAGAGCGCTAACGGCCGTAAAAATACAGTCGCTATCACCACATCTGACAAATATTACGGGGCTCAGATGATTCGTGACAGGTTGTCTTTCACTATAATGACAGGTTGTCAGCCTGTCGCCTAAAGTTGTAATACATATGAAAGCCTAGTGAGTCCCTTACTCGCCTCGTACGACATCCGCGGGAAGAAATGGGGTGATGCTATTCTAAGCCAGAATCACACGGCAAAATTAAAATTCTCTCCTAAAAATGCAACCATTCCATCAGTATTCTCTTATGAATTACGTCGTCACGTTTAACTATCGTCAGTAAACTGATTTTACAGACAACTGTTTTTTTGTCCGGGTAATGCCGGCTTAGAATAGCATCACCCCACATCCTTCCCGCGGGTGTCGTAAGAGGCGACTAAGGGACTCGAGGGTATTGGTGTATTACAATTTTTAGGCGACAGGCTGACAACCTGTCACTATAGTGATACCTACACATGTTTTCTGAAACAATCTTGGAAAACAATCCTCAAAAATGTCAGACGTGACGATAGCGACCGTATTCTTAGGGCCGTTAACGCTCTGCCTACCCCGCAGGGGATAAAGGCGTGATATATGTAGGTATGTTTCTTTTTTTGGGGCGGATGTCCAAATCTGAACGTGTAAAACCATGGCTAAAACGGCACCGAGAATGCAAGTTTATAGGCGTAATCAAGTATCAAGAACCATGGTCCGACCACACCTGACTTGCAGTTGCAGTTGCTAATGCATTTTCCAATGGTTTATGGCTGATTTCTGTGGTCTAGTGGTTGCACCCTTGGCTCTGAGCGCGGAGGTAGCGGGTTCGATGCATTGAATCTGAATAGAGCAAGGGAGGAGTACCTCAGACTTAATGTGGTTATTACATGGTCCCTATTCTAATTATTCACCGGGTGATGCCGGCTTAGAATAGCATCACCCCATTTCTACCCGCGGGTATTGTAAAATGCAACTAAGGGACTCGAGGGTTTCCTGTGTATTTAAATTTCAGGCGACAGGTTGACAACCTGTCACTACAGTGACACAAGAATCATCTGAAAATTCCCTCAATACATGGCAGACGTGGCGATAACAACCGTATTTTTACGATCGCTAACATTCTGCCTAACTACCGTCAAACGTTTTTCTGTGCCCAGTTCTACCCTCAAATGTTTTTAATATATTCTGTGCCAGAACTCAGATTTCTTTCCTTACAGAGCCCCCGCGACACGTACCCAAAATATCTGGGTCAGCTTTTATTACCGCTGTTGATTAGATCGCTACGAAATGATACAAAACACCTTATTTTGGTGCCAAACCGTATATTTTGAAACACACACGTTTGGAGAATAGAGTAGGTGTTAAATCGTGTGTAATTACGAAATTGGTTTCGGTTCATTGTCATGGATATTTGACAATTCGGCTTTATTTAAAGTTGAAATGGTATTTAGTAATGAGAAAATATTTTGGCGCCCGAAATGGGACCAATTATTTTTAAGGCTGTATCTATTAATTACGTAACTACAGGACATTTTAAGTTTAGCATAGAGATTTTCTGTAATGTCTTTGAATCATCTTTTTCTTCATGAAATATGGAGACTTTCTCAAACCACTAATAATAAAATAGCCCTATTCTGGGCGCCAACTAATTCTAAAACTGATCATTATATCATAACCGCTCCATGTCAAAGATTTTTTTTTCAAAGTTACAATGAGTACCAATGCGTCAGGTAATAAATAAGAGAAATTCTCGAAAAAAAGTATGATTCACGAAAAATAACGGCTGTCAGGACAAACATCGTTAATCAAGATAAAGACACACACTAAACGCGCCAAACATGACATCATAACCCCAATAACGCTCTCGCAATCGGCAACGCACTCCAGCATAATTAAAAAGCAAAATTATTCCACCCCCCCGTGATTAACAACACACCCCCTCCACCCTATACCACCACCTTCCTTCACACAATGGTCAGTCCAAGCATACAGCCTTACAAGCCATGTCGCCTTAGAAACTGAAACGCTAAACAAAATAAACACCTTCGCGAAATCCAATCTTTTTCGCGAAACTGGCTGGATACAAACCTTTTTTGGGATGATTTTTGTTCTTCGATTGTGAAAAAGAAAGTGACGTGTTCCATTTTTGAACCACAGTGATTTGTGAATGCTCATTTTTAGTATCATGGCCGACAAGCTGAAAAATAACCTTCGTGTAATTAAACGGACGGTTTTTTCTTAATAAAATCCAGTTTCGCTCGCGTGATGCTCGGTTTGTGTAGAGTTTGACGGTTTTCGAAAATGACAGCTGTGGCGACATGTTTTCGCGCCAAAAAAACAAACATGGTGGACGTGTTTTCCGTTATCTATTATGTGTTCAAAATAAAATTGAAATGACGACGTTTGAATTCGATTCGATAAATTAAAAGCTGCAAAAATGTGAACTTTAAACCATTGTTTTTGTATTGTGGTGTCCCTTGACATGATTGTGTGTTTGTGTGTTTCGTGTACCCACATTTTGAACATTATGGATGTAAATTTCGTCTTATAAGGTTAGTATTTTACAGTTTCTTAGCGATATACCTACCTTTCAGTTAAAAAATAGCGAACGCATGTCAATAAAAAGGTAACAAATTTTAATCAAACCAATGCATAACGCACTTAAAGTATACCTATATTTGACAGCTGTCAAAATCATGATAATGCTATGAGATAAGGCCTTTTTTTCTTTGTTGATATGTCCTTCAGTTTTGAACTAATCGAACAGCGATACTCTAGTGACGTCATTTTATGAACTATTTAATGAGTCAACACTTGGTAGGTACCTACTTACTATTTAATAAGTAGGTACTGAGGTTTCATTCATGGATGTGTCATAGTTTTAACGCTTGCATTTTAAGTAAAAACTTTGCAACTAAGTTATCTGCATCATATCATAATATAAACCAGGAGGGTAAGAGAAAAATGAAGCATATGAAATTTTAGCTTTTTTGGCTGTACGCTGTATGCGCCATTGACACTGGCTGAATTGTGAGACCGCAAATCCATTTTTATTGAAAAAGTAACAGAATTCATTATTCCTTAATTTAGTTACAAGCACAAGGCTTTGCATGACCCCAGCTATCAAAAGTTGACCCCAAAAACCAACAAGAAGGCGGGCTCCAATTAGTAAACTACGATTTCCGTTACAGCTGGCTGAAACAATATGAATTAACAAAGTTTATAAAAAACCAATCTTTACTTACACCAAGGAAGCTAAAGAAAAACTGACAAATTCATTTGGGTTGCACTTATAAGATAGAAATAATAAATAAGTACCTATAACAAAAATAGTCATAAAAAGAAAATTATACTGTACTGGCGGCCTGCCTGCAACTCATTTTCCCGGGTGAATTTTTCCCGGCAAGTATTATACAATTCCTCCTTCCTCTTAAATCACTCCATCTATGCGCGCCTTAAACAAGAAAGATGGAGGTAACAGACCCATTGCAGTGGGCAGCTCCATACGCCGACTAGTGGCGAAATTGGGATGGCGGGCTGTCAAAAATGATATGGCGGAAGCCCTACAACCGCACCAACTCGGTTTTGGTACCCCTTTAGGGTGCGAGGTAGCCATCCACGCTACCCGCCTGTTCGGCAAGAACCCTGCACACGCAGACCAGGCAATCGTAAAGGTTGACCTAAAAAATGCTTTTAACTCAGTTGAACGGGACGTGATGCTGTCAGAAGTTAGGGACAATATTCCTTTACTATAATACCCTTTCCTCTAGCAGTGTTACGCTACCCCCAGCAACCTCTACTACAGAGAAAATGCAATAGCTTCACAGGTGGGAGCCCAACAGAGGGATCCACTAGGGCCTCTTATTTTCAGCCTAGCCATCCATAATCTGATAAAGGCGGTTGGAGCCCCACTCAACTTATGGTACCTCGATGATGGCACCATAGGAGGCCCTCCAGACACCGTAGCCAAGTGTATCGCGGATTTGTTCCCAAAGTTGAAGGAAGTGGGCTTAGTAGTAAATAGATCAAAGTGTGAGCTCTTCCCCTACAGTGCTTCTGTTCTAAATTGTACGAAAGAGCTAGAAGAGCTAATCCCCGGAATTAAAATCATTGACGAATCAAAATTTTACTTATTAGGTTCCCCCATTTTTGAAGATGCCGTCGCCACTACAGGCTAAGCGTGCTCTTCTCTTACAGACCAGTCAACACCTACGACACTTGCCGGCTCATGTGGCACTGACTCTCTTTAGAAACTGCTTGTCATTGCCCAAGCTCTTAGTGGTAAGAAACTAGCTTAAAATAGACTCCATCTATTAAAAAAACCCACATCAAAATCCGTTGTGTAGTTTTAAATATTTAAGCATACACACAGACAGACGCGCAGCGGCTCATACTAGAACATTGTAGTGCTCATAGAGAGATAAATACAGCTATAGAAACATAGTTATAGTTTGTCCCAGCCCAACTGCTTGTGGAACAAGCAATTGTACAGAGCAAATAAATGTAATTTTAGTTTATTTTTAAAGCTACTAATGGCTAAGCTACTAGATAACTAGCAAGATTCATATTTTAGTCTGGTGCACCCACGTGAAAATTCTAGCACAGAATAACCTGAGCTTGGTAATTAAGTTACTATGTGAATGGCCTTGTGACTTCCGAAGCAAGCAGTAGTGTAGGAATGTGTTAAGGCTTAACGATACGCCAGTGGCGCCCTCAATCAAGAAAAACATACATACATACATATATCACGCGTTTATCCCTTGCAGGATAGGATACGGTCGCTATCGCCACGTCTGACAAATATAGAGGACCGTTTGAGATAATTTGTGTAGCACTATAGTGACAGGTTGTTAGCCTGTCGCCTTCAAGTTGTAATACACCTGAAACCCTTAAGCCCCTCAGTCGCCTCTTGCGACACGCACGGGTAGGAAATGGGGTGATGCTATTCTAAGCCGACATCACATGGCAAAAAGAAGAAAAACTTTCCTAGCCTGTAATTGCAATCAATTTGGAAACTACTGCCTACCCCATCAGGGATATAGGCGTGATTTGTGTTGTTGTTGGAAACTATAGTTGGGTCCTAAATCTTGCTGAGAAGAATAAATTTCAACAAATTATTATCCACATACGTTTGATACAGTCGATGTACCAGAAGAACGAAAATTTAGGTAAATTAATTAAGTCTTTATTGGAAAATTTTACAAAATACCTGCATGTACACTGGCAAACATTTATTGGCGAATGTTTGTTACGAAATGTATTAAAAATTCATTGCAATATTCCCTGATCTAAGAAAGGTATAGTGTATCAACTGTACCAAATAATTTAAATGCAACATTCAGTCAGCGATGTCCTAAATTATCGCTGGTTGAATAAGCCATACATAACAGTTGTCAAACCCATACTAGAAGACATCTCATGAAAGAAAACTAGGTCCTATGTATGTATTAAAACGATTTTGGCAGCTGTCAAATATGGGTTATTTTTTAGCAGCGATACTTATGTGCCAGCGTCTATGATCACTTAGACGGTGGCCGTTACACAACCATGTAAGAAGCCTGCTACTTGTAGTAGGCGGTTGAAAAATTCTGACACCAGGGTTCATCGGATCATTGGACGACTCGGTGTCCCACACGAAAAGAAGAAGCGATACTTTAAATGAGGGCGTCACTGGCGTATTGTTTAATCTCCAATTTTTTCCACTACAGACCTAAGATAGCCTTGACTGAAACCACTGGATGAATAAGATTAGGCGGAATAGGTCGTAAGTTTTAGAAGAAAATAAATGTAGATTCTTTCTGTAAGAATTTTACATAACTGGCGCCCAAAGTGGGGCGAAATGAAATGAAACTATAATGAAATGATACTATTTCTGAAATGATTGGTAACAAATAAAAATAATTTGACAAAAAATATGCAATACTTTTTCTCCTGATTTAGTAAATGGATAACAAACTTTTAGAAAGGTTTTAATAAACCCAAAACTCAAACTCAGCAATTATATATATGTATATATATCACGCATTTATCCCTTGCGGGGTAGGCAGGGCGTTAACGGCCGTAAGAATACGGTCACTATCGCCACGTCTGAAATTTTTGAGGATTGTTTTCCACGGTTTTCAGAAAACATGTGTAACACTTTAGTGCCATGTTGTCAGCCTGTCGCCTAAAAATTGTAATATACCAATACTCTCCAGTCCCTTAGTCGTCTCTTACGACACCCACGGGAAGGATGTGGGGTAATTCTATTCCAAGCCGGCATCACACGAATTTATACTATCTTAAAAAACAAATAATTGTTTTTTTGTCGATTGGTGATAGCAACCCTAATCTCTATACGAAACCAGAATATCAGGAAATAATCGTAAAAGATTTTAATTTCGCACACAACCATGATTAATGATGTTGTCGACAGCCCTGACTCACTATCAGCTACTATTATCAGTGTAATGAAATTGATGCCTTGTTATGAAAATTAAGTAGCTAGGGAAAACGTAATAAGAAGTAAAGATACGTAGGTACGTATTTTTACGTACATACCTAGGATTGATACCTCAATACCCACTGTTTTATCTTCTATAGAATCACAGAAAAATATACCTAAATGCCCAAAGAATAGACCATAATATAGACACAAAAAAACAAGCCTCAATCTTTCAGAGTACCAACTCGAAAAAACACGCATTAAATATTTGTTCAGAAAATCTCTCTCTCTTTGCGTGGGGGATACCGAGTCGTCCTACGACCCCATGAACCCTAGTGTCAGAACTTTTCAACTGCCTTCTACAAGTAGCAGACTTCTGACATGGCTGTGTAACGACCGCCGTCTGTAATCATAGACGGCAACCGGGACCGTGCCATCCGAAACACGGAACTATCTTACTTACGGACAATCGGGTGGTTCAGCCCGCAATATTACTGGGAACAAATTCACAAAGTGATAAAATATCGACTTTGTGAATGACCTACCGAGAATCGAACCCGGAACCTTCTGCGTCAAAGGCGCGCCACATCGGTTGTTCAGAAAATGAGTCATCGGAATACGAACCATTGACAAAATTCTGTCGACTTTGATCCCAACCACATTCAATCATGTGAAAATGAAATTTCCAAGAAATTAGCAGACGCCGTCACGCCGAATGAAAAGTGCGGTTAGAGTGAGTGACAGGCATACTGACAGCTTATCACATACATACACAAATAGAGCAGAGCTTTAACGGCCGTAAGAATACGGTTGCTATCGCCACGTCTGACATTTTTGATGATTGTTTTCCAAGGTTGTTTCAAAAAACATGTGTATCACTATAGAAGCAGGTTGTCAGCCTGTCGCCCAAAAATTGTAATACACCAATACTCTCGAGTCCCTTAGTCACCTTTTACAACACCCGCGGGAAGAAACGGGGTGATGCTATTCTAAGCCGGCACCACACGGCTTTTTACTTCTACCCCCTTTTATAGCCTAAATAAACACGCACATGGTACTCTCCATAGAGCCATAGAGCTGGACAATTGTCCTTGGCACAGATCAGGGTAAACTTGATCAAATGGTGCCGGATAAGCTATTTAAGGAGTTGAAAATGTGGAACGCCAAGAAAACAACAGAAATAGTAACGAATACCTTCTTAATGGCTGACTTTTATCAACTTTTACTCTAATATGTTAGGTTAGGATTATGATACGGGGTGTAAGGGACAGCGTCCCGAATACTGATAGGGTGCAAGTAGACCATGAAACTGAACAACTTTCCCCTAGGAAGATATATCAGGAAACGTCAAAAATTTTTGGTTTCCAATAGTAAATGCAGTTAGCTGATCGCGATTTTGTATGGGAGGTCGAAAATTTTTTGTCGATCCTGACATATGTTCCTAGGGGAAAATTGTTCAGTTTCATGGTCTACTTGCACCCTTTCAGTACTCGGGACGCTGTCCCTAATACCCCGTATAGATCAACGTACAGTGTTGTCCTTGACCGTGAGATGCCAGCTTAGAATAGCATCACCCCATTTCTTTCCCGCGGGTATCGTAAGAGGCGACTAAGGGGCTCGAAGGTTTCGTGTGTATCGCAATTTTGAAAACCTTTTTGACGTCCCTCAGACGTTGATTCGACGTAGTTTTACTGGCGTTATCGCAGTGCCTACCCCGCAAGCGATACAGGCGTGATTTGTGTGTGTATTTGTCTATCAAGGATGAAAATAATTATATTTTCCGAACTTTGGCTAGATGCCCAAAAACTGTCTACATTAGTTGCTTAGAAGGTCTACTGACGACCGATGTGGCGCAGTGGTAGTGCGACTGCCTTTGGCGCAGAAGGTCCCGGGTTCGATTCTCGGTGGGTCACTCACAAAGTTGATATTTATCACTTTGTGAGTTTGTTCCCAGTCTGGTTAGGACATTGCGGGCTGTACCACCCGATTGTCCGTAAGTAAGATGGTTCCGTGTTTCGGATGGCACGTTAAGCCGTAGGTCCCGGTTGCATTCTATGATCACTTAGACGGCGGTCGTTACACATCCATGTCAGAAGCCTGCTACTTGTAGAAGGCGGTTGAAAAATTCTGACACTAGGGTTCATCGGGTCGTTGGACGACTCGGTGTCCCACACGAAAAGAGAGAGAGAGAAGGTCTACTTAATGTTTACTTGGTAAAACCACTACGGTGCAATTCACTACAGAGTATAAAGCAAAATCGCTTTTCGCATCTGTCTGTATGTATGTTTGCTTAAATCTTCAAAACTACACAACGGATTTTGATACAGGCTGCAACTTTAGGCGACAGGATGACAACCTGTCATTACAGTGATACACGAATCATATGAAGGGGCCCGCAATATTTGACAGACGTGGCGATAACGACCGTAATAACGCTCTGCCTACCCTGCAAGGGATAAATGTGTGATTTGTGTAGATAGAGTGATTCAAGAGGAAGGTTTTTGTGTATAATAGTTGCCGGGAAAACATCTGATTCCCACGGGAAAATGAGTTGCAGCCGGCGCAGCCGCTGGGCGGGCCGCTAGTAAATATATAAAAACGTGCCTTTGGTACTCTGCTCAACCCGCAAAGGGCGTACCAGGGATGATTATACATGTAATTGTGGCCTACGTTTTTCGTAGCGAAACAACTGAAGGGTCGCTGGTTGGTATTTCATCATGGCGGATCGTGTACATACACATACATACACAAATCACGCCTTTATCCCTTGCGGGGTAGGCAGAGCGTTAACGATCGTACAATTACGGTCGTTATCGCCACGTCTGACAAGTATTGAGGGCCCCTACAGATGATTCGGGTATCACTGTAGTGACAGGTTGTCAGACTGTCGCCTAAAGTTGTATATAGTGACAGATTGTCAGCCTGTCGCCTAAAGTTGTATCGCGGGTCGTAAAATAAAAAATAAATCGTATTGGTAAAAAAATGATTTTTCTTGTTAATTTGAGTGTTTGGTGGAAAATTCTGGTAGTGTATTAAGAAAAAAACTATACTGAAAGTGATCATTAAATAGGAAATTCTAATTAATGCATAGTATATTCGGCATTGTGCAATAGTAACGAGCGGTCTCCACGTGGTGCAGAAAATTCTACTATCGAGTTTTTTGTACTACATAGTTTTACGCAACATAGCCCCTAGTCGTCGGACAACACAGTGGACTATCCTCGGCGTAATGCCACAATTGTTTTTTTTTTTTACTTTATTGTTCAATACAAAAAATGCCGGTGCATGGTTGCATGCCATGCCATCTCCCAGTATGGGTACATTTATGGACGACGACTCTTTGCGGGTGGCGGTGGCGCTTCGGTTGGGCTGCAATGTCTGTGAACCTCACGTATGCATTTGCGGCTCAATGGTTGAGGCTAATGGTCACCACGCACTGAGTTGCCAACGTTGCTCAGGACGTTTTCCAAGGCACCACGCCTTGAACGATTTAATTCGTCGGGCATTGATATCCTGCAACGTTCCATGTACCCTGGAGCCACCCGGTTTAAGCCGGTCTGATGGCAAAAGACCAGATGGCCTGACGATGCTGCCATGGCAGAAGGGGCGGTGTCTCATCTGGGATGCTACTTGTTTGAGCACGTTTGCGCCTTCTCATTTGGGTAGAACGATACGAGTGGCTGGTGGGGCGGCAGAATTTGGTGCTCAGTTGAAACACACAAAGTACGCCGATTTGGAAGCCACATACATTTTTGTTCCATTTGCGGTAGAGACAGTAGGACCCTGGTGCAAGGAGGCCAGGGCTTTTGTGTCTCAGATGGGACAAAGATTAAGAGAGAAAGGTGGAGACCCCCGTTCCGAGTCATTCCTTGTCCAACGTATCTCAGTAGCTATTCAGCGTGGCAATGCCGCTAGTCTGTTAGGTACTTTTGGACCGGGAATGATTCGGGGCGGAATTTTTAATTGACGAAAATTATGTTGAATTTATTTATTTTATTTTGACTTGTTTTTATTTTAATTGTTTTATTTATTTTAGTTTTAAGATACAAAAAATAAAAACAATTTTTAACAGTAAGACACTTATCTAAAACCTGAATAGGTTTATGCGAGAAGTGAATGTGTTCGAGCTCAATAGAACTTCTGTTAACTTTTTTTTTCTTTACTTTAAAATAGAACTTTACTTTGACTAACATTTTTTTTTTAACTCGACTACTTTGACATTGGCAAAATACGTCCCGACCCCATGAGATGTAACGCCACAACTTGAAAAAAACAACTGGAGCGTAGTTACCCCCTGACCTCGATTCGGTCCCTCAAACGTTAAGTTATCAAGATCAGCTTTCTATGCCAAGGACTTTTGACCGGTGTACGCACCATTCGTATGGGAAATTAAGTCTTGTACGTTGGTATGCCGTGTGATGCCGGCTTAGATGGCATCACCCCACATCCTTCCCGCGGGTGTCGTAAGAGGCGACTAAGGGACTTGAGAGTATTAGTGTATTACAATTTTTAGGCGACAGGCTGACATCCTGTCACTATAGTGATACACAAATTATCTCAACCGGCCCTAAATATTTGTCAGACGTGGCGATAGCGACCGTATTTTTGCGGTCGTCAACGCTCTGCCTACCCCGCCAGGGATAAAGGCGAGATGTATGTATACATGTAAGTAAGTTGGTAAATCATTCTGCCCATTTTTTATTGGAAATAGCCTTAACTGACACCACAAGAGACCAGTCAACTACTGGACATGTCTTACGACTCAGTCCCACACGATAAAAGAGCTTTCTCTAGAGAGAGAGGGAGAGAGAGCATATTTTCGCATGAAACGAACGAACACGTTCCAGAAATTGAGCTCAGCAGTTTTAAATAAATAAATAAATATCCTGGACAATTCACACAGCGCCATCTAGCCCCAAACTAAGCAAAGCTTGTACCATGGGAACTAGATAGCTGATACTAATACCTAAAAATATTTTTTTGTAAATAAATACATATTATACATAGAAAACACCCAGACTCAACACAAATATTTGAAAATTGACTTGTGTCCGGTGGGGATCGTACCCACGACCCTCGGCGTAGTTGGCAGGGGCACTATCCGCTACGCCATCGGGACAGTTAGTTCTACCAAAGTCATAAGTGTTTCAATGCAACCAAGGTTGTTGCACCCTTCCGCCTCACGTGTAGGGTTGAAGAGGTGAGTTACAGCTTAACCATAAAGAGTAGATAAAAAATGAGGGCGCCACTCTTTTCGCGATCTGTCAAATCCGACAGCTTACGCTTAACTGTGGCAACAATTTTTCATACAAAATTGAGGTGTAAAAATATTAGCTGCAATCCTTTTAAGGGGTGAACCAGCCCATGAAACCTCCCATACAAAATTTACTTGGTCGGTCGGTAATTTTGCATGAGACGTCAATTTTTTTTCCATATTTCTACCTATGGTCCTTGGGGAAAGTTGTTTAGTTTTATGGGCTGGTTCACCCGTTAAAGTATTTGCAGCAAATTTTTTTACACTCTGTATTACACACATATGCACAAATCACGCCTATATCCCTGGCGGGGTAGGCAGAGCGTTAACGTCGTCTGACAAAATGTTTTGAAAAAACGAAAAAAGAGTTTGGGGCTCTCATTCAATATTACCAACCGACCAAGTAAATTTATATGGGAGGTCCAAAAAATTTTCTCATATTTCACCCTATGTTTCTTGGGGAAAGTTGTTCAGTTTCATGGGCTGATTCACCCGTAAAAATATTAGCTGCAAATATTACACCTTATATTTCGGCCTTAACCATTATTCTATGGATCCGCCGGTGCCCTTCGGGTCTAGAATACATTAAGAATGGCCATTTTAGTAATTACAATATTAAAATAAGCTGGAAAACAATGTTTACTACGGTTGTGGAAATATGCCATTGGGGAGGTAATTGGGTATGGTTTCAGTTCCAGCGGGAACTAGTGCTACTGCGCCTTACTAGTGCGACTGCCTCTGACGCAGAAGTTTCCGGGTTCGATTCTCGGTGGGTCACTCACAAATTTGTTATTTATCTCTTGTCCGTAAGTAAGATGGTTTCGTGTTTCGGATAGCACGACCTGTCTGGCTCAGCCCATACAAATATTGCGGCGCGCGCCATACTAAATGGCGGAGCGCGCGCTCCCGAAAATTCCTTTGTAGCTCTGGTTTTCGTTCACCAATTGTCAAGCGGTTTTTTTCGTCTAAAAATTAATGAACGCATCAATGCGCTTAAAAAAAAAATAAAGCTAAGTCGCACTGTGTGTGCATATAAATCGAGCCAATGTCGCTATCAAAAAAAGGCTCGCGGACCGGTTTCCGGCGGCAGATTGCGACCTCACTCCAACATCCGTTGTCTATGGTTTATACGTCATTTGACAGCTTAGATCCCAAGGTCAAAACTCTCAGAACATTCCAAAGCAATAGGAAGCTTAGTTTCGTCGCAATAAGGGTCAGAATAGCGGGTGCCGATCGGCACCCGCGGGGCTACAGGGGGGTCGCGGTTGCTGTCTATGATCACTTAGACGGCAGTCGTTACACAACCATGTCAGAAGCCTGCTACTTGGAGAAGGCGGTTGAAAAATTCTGTCACTAGGGTTCATAGCGACGTTGGACGACTTGGTGTCTCACACGAAAAGAGAGAGAGACAGTAGGTATCTAAACAAAAACATTTTCATGTCAGGATATAGCCAAAGCCATAGACAAATACATCAGGTCTCAAATAGAGCCAAGCTTCTCAATCTACACGCCTTAAGTCCAAGTCTACAGGTGGATGGCACACTTAACGCACGATGGACCGCTAAAATATCGCAGCGGTCTGTCAGATCCATACTAGAAATGTCAATCCCCATACTAAAACCGCTCAATCGCTGTCGACGCAGCGCTATCGCAGTGTCGTCCCTCGAGTGCGGTTTTAGTAAGGGGAGTGACGTTTCTAGTATGGATTTGACAGACAGATGCGATATTTTAACGGTCCGTCGTGCGTTAAGTGTGCGATACGCCTTAGTAAAAAACTCGAAAAATTATAGTAACTACATCTGTACTTAACCCAGTACCCAGAATATTTTAGGCTTAACATACATACACATATCACGCCTTTATCCCTTGCGGGGTAGGCAGAGCGTTAACGGCCGTAAGAATACGGTCGCTACCGCCACGTCCGACATTTTTGAGGATTGTTTTCAAAGGTAGTTTCAGAAAACATAACGCTACCAATAAAACCACACCTCATTTTCCACTTAGCAACGAAGAATTCGAAAACTTTTATGACAAACATGTTACTGCCGTAATTTTGTGAAAATTTGTAAACAACAAAAACTATTCTCAAATATTTTACTTACTACTAATGTGCTAATGTTATTAACATAGTGGAAAGCAAATTATGATTATGTCCTCTTTCAAAAGACATACATACATACATAAATCACGCCTTTATCCCATGCGGGGTAGGCACAGCGTTAACGATCGTAAAATTACGGTCATTATCGCCACGTCTGACATGTATTGAGGGCCCCTTCAGACGATTTGTGCATCACTGTAGCGACAGGTTGTCAGCCTGGCGCCTAAAAAAAACGCTCCTACCCATTCCCTGGATAGGTAATTATCCATTTGTCGCTTTTTACGACACCCACGGTAAGAATTAGGGTGATGTTATTCTAAGCCGGCATCACGCGGCACTGGTGCGTAAATGCGTACTAACGGACGTCAAATGAGGGAACCACCTAATTACATATACAAGTGCAATGTTCAATTGATTATACACAATTTCACTTTTCTAATGCGTTTAAGGCGGATCGCACACTTAACGCACGACGGAGCGCTAAAATAACTCAGCGGTTGTCAGATTCATACTAGAAACGTCACTCCCCATACTAAAACTGCGCAGCGCTATCGCAGCGTCGTCCGTCGAATGCGTCTATCGAACCAAATTATAAGTATCATGTTTTGGAAACATCATGATTATAGCAAATATCCTGAAGATTACTACTTACTTTTTTGGTCAGGTTTTTCGAGTTTTATATAGGGTAGTAATCCCAATAAAACTCGCTTTTAGGTCAGCCCCTTAAGTGTATATTATTTAAAACTAAATCAATTTATGAAGGTCGAAATTACATCTAGAATCTAGATCTTTTCTATCCAAAACTCTGTCATGTTGATGTCTCTAGCATGAATTTGACAGGTATCTTGAAATTGAGGCTTGTTAATGGTAGGTCACTATGTTATTTTGTTCCACTTATTTACTTACTAGTTGACTGGAAGAGTCGGCTTTTGTGCCTTTTATGTGTTATTACTTTTAATACATACATACATACATATATCCCGCCTTTATCCCTTGCGGGGTAGGCAGAGTGTTAACGGCCGTAAGAATACGGCCACTATCGCCGCGTCTGAGATTTTTGAGGATTGTTTTCCAAGGTTGTTTCAGAAAACATGTAAAATGCTTTAATGCTTTTGTAAAATTCTGTTGTACGCTCACTTAACGCACGAAGGAGCGCTAAAATATCGCTGCGGTCTGTCAGATCTATACGATCTCGTGCGCTCCGGCGTGCGTTAAGTGTGCGATACGCCTTATGCTTGCATACTTTATTATTTCCTTTAAAAACCGACTAGGCATTAAAAGTGGTAGTAAATTATTGAGTGTTCAACTTTTTATCTTCGAGTATTTGCATGATGGACTCGTCATGCGGGACTCCGAGTCGTTAAACGACCCGAATCAATGTAAAGTCTTGGGCGTCTGAGTTTTTAAAGATCTAATTTGTCAATGTTTTCAGTTTCATGGTCTGAACACGTTGCAAAGTTATAGTACACCCTGAATACAAATATTTATTTTCATTATATCCTCCTTTTATCATGTTGCGACTTATCTGGACAACAAATAACTAAAATACTTTTTCTTTCCACAGCCCCCCACCCCAACGATGAAGCATCTGTAAAACATGGCTCTAAAGCTGAAATACACGGACGAGCACGGCATATTACACATCAACATGAGTCCTAGTAACAGCCCAAGTATCGACCCTGAGCGTCCTGAATGCCGCTCAGAATCCGACAAAACTGAACTCAACGATCCACAATTCGATACTATCAACAACCGATTCGGACAGTACGATTTGTTCGGAGGGAAATATGAGAAGTACGAAAGTGGGGATGCAGAAACGCAGTCGTTGTTTCGTAGTAGATACAACAGTATCGAAGAGGAGCTGGCTAGTACGCCGTACGCGTTCACTACGGAACGTACGCTTCGATTCAACGCGCACAGTCCCTTACTTGATATCACTATCGAGCGCGGAGCGGACGTCTCGCCTTCGAAAGACATTGAAGACGACCGCTTCTTTAATCGCACTGACTCCCTCTTCGGTCCAACGATAGACTTTCAAAAATCTTCGGACGAAGAAAAAGACTTGCTAGAAACTCCAGCATTCACTGTTACTCAGTTAATCCACGCCCAGGACAGATATTTCGATTTATCCAGCAGGCAAAGTACTCAAGTTAGTCAAAGTTCGCGCAATGATCGAGTGAAAAGTGCCAGTGAGGTTAGGACGGTGGTGAGTTTAGACAGTGAAAGACCTGTGACGGAAAAGCGCGGGGTGGGTGACGTGAAACGCGGGGTGACTGGACTGAAACAGGGGGTGACTGACGTGAAACGTGGGGTGACTGACGTGAAACGCGGGGTGGTTGGAACAAAACAGGGGGTGACTGAAGTGAAACAAAGAACTGAAGTGAAACAGAGGACTGAGGCGATACAGGGTGCGCAAGAGAAGGAGAATGAAGCCTTCAGGGTGTTGTCTACGCAAACTTCTGTGAAAGCTGCGCAGGTGGACTCTACCCCGGTGCAAGTGCCGTGAGTATTTGACTTCTCTATATTTTCGAAATAAAAATAAGAAATCGAAAAATTGACAAGCGTCGACCTGGAATCGAACCCAAGCCGCGTGCGGCACCGGCCCTACTGCTCTACCACTGTGCTATCGATGCACCGGTTGGCCTCGTCAATTTCTCGATCTCTTGATGCTCGTATTTGAAAAATGCAGGTATTTAAACTTAAGTATGTATTTAATTTCTTTTTGTCAAAGAATTTTGCAAAAACCCTTTGGACCTCGATTTCTACAAACAACTATCCTGTAATTGAATAGAGATGGCATTAGAGCCTCAATTAGCTCTTGGTCTCTGCCTACCCCGCAATGGAGTATAGAAACTTAAAGAACTTTTATATATAAAACATGCATATACCTATACAGGGCGCAAGGGACGGTGTAACGAAAACTTCGCAGGCGTGCTCAGACCATTAAACTCTACAACTTTTTCTGTGCGGGCTATGTTGGGAAACAAAATATCTTTTTCGACCTTCCATACAAAATTCCCGATCAGCTGAGTGACTTTGTATGGGAAATAAAACAAATTTTTTTTTTGTTTCCCAACATAGCTACAGAAAAAGTTGTTCAGTTTCTTGGTCTGATCACGCCTGCAAAGTTTTCGTTACACCGTCTCTTACACCCCGTATACAGCATAAACTATTAATGATTTTATGTATATTGATGTTGATTCCGGCTAGACCGTATTTTTTACCTTAAAGTTTGATTTCTTTCAATACCGAAAACGCAAAATAATTGGCCATTTCCTAAAAACCATGTCTAATGTTCTACAATGCGAGGACATGACTAAACAATTCTATATAAATGTTTGTAAATTACAAAATTCGCTACATAATGACTGTTAGAATTTAAATAAAGATAAAAAAAGAACAAGCATTACTATTGAACACTACAACCCCGACTATATAAAAAAATATTTTTTTAATCAACTACCTACTTAATCGAGTATTGTTGTATCTAGACAAAATTATGTAATAATGATACTTTCTTGTTGTATTTTTTTATTGTAACATACTATTGAAAATTACAACCCCTGAATATGTTAATTTAAAAGTTTATTTTTTGCGATTAAAAACCGCTATTCTAATTTATTGTACACCATTACCCTATTTTTTCCTATCTTTTTTCATATTTCGACCTATGTTCCTTGGGGAAAGTTGTTCAGTTTCATGGGCTGATTCAACCCTTAAAAATTTTTCGGCTAATATTTTTACTTTTGTTTTAAAATGGGTTGATGCTATTCTGAGCTGGCATCATGAGACTAGAAACTATCAATTAATTACCAATGTCACTAAAGTATGGCCGTTCGAATAGGCCACATTTCACAGCTGTCCAACCGATACTAAAGGTTATGTCAACAAAGAAAAATAGACCTCATGTCATAGCATTAACTTCATTTTGACAGTTATCAAATATGGCCGATTCGAACGGAGATACTTTAGTGACATTGCTAATTAATTGATAATTTAATCGTGTGATGCCAGCTTAGAATAGCATCATCATCATCATCTTAAATGGCTTAACACCATAATTGGTTTGGGTCAATGTGATCTTAATCGATTTACAAGTCTTCACAACGACCATTTTAGAATCGATTTGGTCTGGCAATGGTCTAGATATGGCAAATAACTATTACAGTGCCGTGTGATGCCGGCTTAGAGTAGCATCAGCCCACATCCTCCCCGCGGGTGTCGTGTGTCAGAAAACATGTGTATCACTATAGTGACGACCGATGTGGCGCAGTGGTAGTGCGACTGCCTTTGACGCAGAAGGTCCCGGGTTCGATTCTCGGTGGGTCACTCACAAAGTTGATATTTATCACTTTGTGAGTTTGTTCCCAGTCTGGTTAGGACATTGCGGGCTGTACCACCCGATTGTCCGTAAGTAAGATGGTTCCGTGTTTCGGATGGCACGTTAAGCCGTAGGTCCCGGTTGCTGTCTATGATCACTTAGACGGCGGTCGTTACACAACCATGTCAGAAGCTTGCTACTTGTAGAAGGCGGCGGTTGAAAAATTCTGACACTAGGGTTCACTGGGTCGTTGGACGACTCGGTGTCCCACACGAAAAGAAGAAGAAGAAGAAGAAGTGATAGGTTGTCAGCCTGTCGCCAAAAAATGTAATGCACCAATACTCTCGAGTCCCTTAGTCGCCTCTTACGACACCCGCGGGAAGGATGTGGGGTGATGCTATTCTAAGCCGGCATCACACAGTATAACAGATACTTATTTCCAACAAAAGTAGGTATAATGTCAGAATAATGATCCTATCATTAGATTGTTTAGTTTTTAATAGTTTTGTGCAGACACCATGATATTATTTTTCCTAAATTACCTAGAAACTGACAGGCTTTTCTCACACTTAGCGCAAAACGCAGCGCTAAAATAACGCATCCGTAACGCAGCGGTCTGTCAGATACATACTAGAAAAGTCAACATTTGTCATATTTATTTATTAGCAAAATGTCGAAAAAGAACTGTTGCAATTTCTTTCTTTGAGAGCGGTTTTTGTGTAGGGAGTGTGGTTTGTTAGTGCGTTTCTAGTGTGGATTTGACAGACGGGCCCATTAGCGCAGCGTTATTTTTGCGCTGTGTTGGACGTTGAGTGTGAAAGACGCCTAAAAATATAAGATACTCGTACTTGTTCAATACTAAGTTGAATACAATTGAAATGGTTTATGTTTCAAAGATTTCCTTCAACGTCCGCAAAAACTTAACAAAACATCTAATTATTTAAAATCATTTCCGTAACCTTAATTTTTATAAGAAACTGTATAAAAAGTGTCACATTCATTAAAAAACTATACTCAATAACAAATTGTGGGTTTTACCTCAGTAATTTTCAACAATTGTTGAAGAATTACCTTCAACAATTGTTGAAATGCCCTTACGGCTACCAAATAGATGTGTAGGTACTAATTGTTTAGATGGTAGTAACCGTAAAAAAATGCCCTTAACACAACTTCCGAATAGATTTAGTTCTTATATACGTACCTAATTGTCAAAGATGGTTTAAAAAGCTATTGATAAACGGCAACCGAGAGTAAAATCTGTAGTAAATACTTCTTTAATATGCAATAAAAAAAACATTAATTGTAGAAAGCAAAGTTGCCTTTCGCGTCTGTATGAACTACTCAACGGATACAAAAAAAATTTTTCGTGTTCCCATGCAAAGCCACTTAGCTGACCGGGAATATTGTATGGAAGATCGAAAAAGTTTTCACATTTACCAACATATTACACGTTAACCATACAAAAAGTTGTCCAGTTTCATGACCTGAGCACGCCTGCAAAGTTTTCGTTGCACCGTCCCTTACACCTTGTATACTATGAAACTTATTTTCAGCTGTTTTGTTTTAACAAAAGAAGTTCGCTAAATACAAGTCAATTGTAATAATTGGAGGAATTATATGATTGCCGACAAAAAGCAAGGTTTCGGTGTAAACATTTAAAAAAACTGCGTGTTAAAAAAACCAGCAAAGTCATTATTCTGCTGGAGTGTGACTGTCAAGGCCTTTTCGTCTGGGAGGTCGAAAACTATTGTTTAAAGAATCTTTTAGTTTTTCGATTCTTTACTTTTCGTGTGGGACACAAAGTCGCCCAACGACCCAATAAAACCATGGGCCCCAAATCTCTATTTTTTGTCATGGTAGAAAAATCAACTGTAAGTCAACGGACGACACTGCGACAGCGCTGCGTCGATAGCGGTTGAGCGGTTTTAGTATGGGGAGTGACGTTTCTAGTATGGATCTGACAGACCGCTGCGATATTTTTGCGCTCCGTCGTGCGTCAAGTGTGCGATCCGCCTAATTCAATTGCTATTGTGATTTTCTATAGGTACTTCAAACTGTTAGCAGACTACGAAACTACCGAAATCATCCAACTGAGATCCAATCGACATCCTACTGAAACGATGTTCATTCAGCAGTTTTTTGTGCCTGTTGCTGTATTTCATAGGCACACAATTTTTGGTACAATATAAATTATACCAATACAAAATCTATCCGATAATAATCATGCTTTTTTTCGACAAATCTTTCGGCAGTTATAATTTTAGTATATTTTCTGTGTTTTGGAAGGCACGTGCTGGTTATGATTTGATAGCTAGGTAAAGTTATATTATTAGTTATTACATACCATATCTTTTTTCTCTTTATTCCCGCATTTCTAGTCATCAAAGACACCGCTCCTATAATTTCTAATAATTTTACTACACCTCCAAAATTGTGTAATAGAGTAATTATAGTAATTGAGTAATTTCGAATTTCTCTTGTCACAAACCGATATTTAGCTCAAATTATTTCTAAAACAATTTGGAACAAGAAGTTTTATATATACAACGTGTAACTTTAAATACGCAAAACCTCAGACACCCTCAATCAGCCCATGAAACTGAACAACTTTCCCCAAGGAACACAGGTCGAAATACGAAAAAAAAATTCGGCCTCCCATACAAAATGTACCTGCCGGATAGTCAATTTGTGAGGTCCAATTTTTTTTTCATACTTCGACCTATGTTACTTGGAGAAAGTTGTTCAGATCCATGGGCTGATTGAGGGTATCTGAGGTTTTGCGCATTTAAAGTTACACGACTTGTATATACCTTTTAAAAGAGGAAAGAGGCCTTTGCCCTGCAGTGGGACAGTAAGGCTCACGATAATAATAATATGTATACTACACCTACATAGAAATTCATTATGTTCAAATTAATATGCATGTTCTTTTGGAAATAATTTATGTGTATTCTCCGTCCAGTGTAAACCTAACCTAATAATGATCTCACAGAATACCAGCGGTTTCGGTACATAACATGTTCCTAGTATAAATTAATTGTTTTAAATTTTTCCATTGTAGTTGTGAAAATATACAAATCTATTTAATACATACATACATATACATATTACGCTTTTATCTCTTTATACGTTGAGTGTAGGCAGAGCGTTAACGACCGCAAAAATACAGTCGCTATCGCCACGTCTGACAAATTTTGAGGGTCGCTAGCGACAGGTTGTCAGCCAGGTTTGTCAGGCTTGTCTATACAATACCTTACATTTTTACCCATTTAAAACGCAAATAACACGCCATATTAAAGAGTAGACATACATACATACACGTACACAAATCACGCCTATATCTATGGCGGCGTAGGCAGAGCTTTCTTGCCACACGTCTGACTATGCTTGAGGGTCGTTTCAGATAAGTCGTGTATCACTAGAGTGACAGGTTGTCAGCCTGTCGTCTAAAATTTAGATTTACATGAAGCCCTCGGATCCTTTAGTCGGCTTCTGCGGTACCCAAGGGAGAGAAATGGGGTGATGCTATTCGAAGCCGACATCACACGGCATAAATGTAGAGTCCAAAGTTTTCAACCAATTGCAACTTTATAGCTGGTTCACAGATGCTGGTGTCGACCATGTCTCATTTTCCCCCATTTGACGTTACCGTACTTTTTTACAACTCGAACTCAAATAACACAGTATATAAAACGGTGCCGTGTGATGCCGGTTTAGATTAGAATCACCCCTCACCCTTCCCGCGGGTGTCGTAAGAGGCGACTAAGGGACTCGAGAGTGCTGGTGTATCACAATTTTTAGGCGACAGGCTGACAACCTGTCACTATAGTGATACACATGTTTTCTGAAACAACCTTGGAAAACAATCCTCAAAAATGTCAGACGTGGCGATACCGACCGTATTCTCACGGCCGTTAACGCTCTGCCTACCCCGCAAGGGGTAAAGGCGTGATACATGAATGTATATAAAACTGTAACAGCACAAAACCACTTGACCGTTTAACGAATTAGCCGACTTGCGCAAAAAGAGGCGGGTAATTGTGTGTAATAGGTACGGAAGTCGCGAGGTTGCGTCCGACCTACTCTATGGCGAATCGACGGAACGCTAAAACATCGCAGCGCGCCGCGATTCTACTAGGAACATAAAATTGTTATTGTTTACAATGATTAATGCTTTTATTCAGTGACAGTATTGTATTGTAACTCTCTGGCATTCTAAAAGTTTTCATTGTGAATCTAGTTACTTGGAAATAATCGATTGAATCTTGAATCTTGCGGTCTGTACACACAACACACAAATCACGCCTTTATCCCTTACGGGGTAGGCAGAGCGTTAACGATCGTAAAATTACGGTCGCTGTCGCCACGTCTAACAAGTATTGAGGGCACCTTAAGATGATACGTGTATCACTATAGTGACAGGTTGTCAGCCTGTCGCCTAGAGTTGTTATTGCGTGCTAACACACATGAAACCCTCGAGTCCCTTAGTTGGTTCTTACAACACCCACGGGAAGAATTGGGGTGATGCTATTCTATACCGGCATCACACGGCGGTCTGTGAGATACTAAAAATGTCAATCCCCATACTAAAACCGCAATCGATGCAGGACGCTGCGATAGCGCTGCGTCGACAGCGGTGAAGCGGTTTTAGTATGGGGATTGACATTTCTAGTATGGATCTAACAGCCCGTCAAGTGTATTCCTCGCCTGAGTAGTGCGTCGAGAGCGGTTTTCATATGGGGATTGACGTTTCTAGTGTGGATCTGACAGGCGCATATGTTAGCGGAGCGTTATTTTTGCGCCGAAATGTGATACAGGCCTTATTCTTTCCCATTTGACAGATTAACTAACACTAGTTTCGCTTAAGTATTATATTATTGTGATCTCGTACACACACACACAAATCACGCCTTTATACCTCGCGGGGTAGGTAGGGCGTTAACGACCGTAAAATTACGGTCTTTTTCGCCACGTCTGACATTATTTGAGGGTCGTTTTAGATAAGTAATGTATCACTATAGTGACAGGTTGTCAGCCTGTCGCCTAAAACTGCCATACAACGAAAACCCTCTAGTCCCTTAGTCGGCTTCTACGACACCCACGGGAAAGATGATGCTAATTTAAGCTGGCATCACACGGCAATGATTGTAACAGATGATAATAAGTTTGATAAACTCGCGTTGATGTCTTTTGTATGGGTTTTTTATCTGTCATCTCATCACATCATAAGGTTTGAGTCCCACAATTTGTATTGTTTGCTTTTTTTTTAATACAAGTACAAAACTATAGGTATACATGTGTATGGCGCATTGCACACTTGACGCTCGACGGAGTGCTAAAACATCGCAGTGATCTGTCAGATCCATACTAGAAATGTCAAGCCTAATACTAAAACCGCTCAACCGCTGTTGACGCAGTGCTATCGCAGTGTCATTCGTCGCAATAAATTAAAACAACTAATTATACTAGGAACATTTTACATACATACATACATACATACATATATCACGCCTTTATCCCTTGCGGGGCAGGCAGAGCGTTAACAGCCGTAAGAATACGGTCGCTATCGCCACGTCTGACATTTTTGAGTACTGTTTTCCAAGGTTGTTTCGGAAAACATGTGTATCGCTATAGTGACAGGTTGTCAGCCTCTCGTCTAAAAATTGTAATATACCAATTACTCTCGAGTCCCTTAGTCGCCTCTTACGACACCCACGGGAAGGATGTGGGGTGATGCTATTCTAAGCCGGCATCACAAGGCATAACATAACATAGGAACATTTTATGTACCGAAAATGGACCTCACTCAGCATATGCGGCAGACAGCTTAGCAGTAGCCATTTACAGCGCTGCTATTCTACATACATACATACATACATATATCACGCCTTTATCCCTTGCGGGGTAGGAGAGCGTTAACGGCCGCAAGAATACTTTTGTATATTTTTAATATTTTTGAGGATTATTTTCCAAGGTTTTTTCAGAAAACATGTGTATTGCTATAGAGACAGGTTGGCAGCCTGTCGCCTAATAATTGTATAACACCAATACTCTCGAGTCGCTTAGGCGCCTCTTACGACACCCGCGGGAAGGATGTGGGGTGATGCTGTTCTTAGCCGGCATCACACGGAAAAATACACACACGGCGCTGGTATTCTGTGAGACCATTATTAGTTTAGTGCTATTATCAAATAAAATAGTGTTTACAAAACAGTGTTTATGCCGTGTGATGCCGGCTTAGAATAGCATCACCCCACGTCCTTCCCAAGGGTGTCGTAAGAGGCGACTAAGGGACTCGAGGGTATTGGTGTATTACAATTTTTAGGCGACAGGCCGACTACCTGTCACTATAGTGATACACATGTTTTCTGGAACAACCTTGGAAATCAATCCTCAAAAATGTCAGACGTGGCGATAGCGACCGTATTCTTATGGTCGTTAACGCTCTGCCTACCCCGCAAGGGATAAAGGCGTGATATATGTATGTGTATGTATGTACAAAACAAGGTAACAGAATCATGTCGTTATAAAATAATAGTTTTACTGTAACGGTTATCGCAAGAGTTACCACTAAACATAACCTTCGGGTTAAACAGAATAGAACAAGTTACTATTACCTGTTACTACTTGTATCTGTTATTTACTTTATACTTTTATGTATGTAGCTTTTGTAATACAATGTTGTAAGAAATAAGTTATCGGAAAGTCTTTTTTGTTGTGTTTTGGTTGTGAACTGGCAGGTCAAATGAGGTCTTTAAAACTATCTAAAACGGTAGGTATTTTGTATAAAAATATGAAAGTATGACGTCGTACTTTCCTATTTCGGATGGCGTCAGAACAATCACTTTTATATATTTTTTCAGTTTATTAATTCGAGCTTTGAATATTTCAAAACATTATACATGAAATCCGTAAATTTTTTGACGCGTACAGCTTTTATATTACTTTATTAATGATGCCGTCTGATGCAGGCTTAGAAATGCCGTGTGATGCCAGTTTGGAATAGCATCACTCCATTTCCTACCCGTAGGTGTAGTAGGAGGCTACCGAAGGACTTGAGGGTTTCAGGTGTATTATAGGCTGACAACCTGTCACTATAGTGATACACGAATTATCTCAAACGACCCTCTATATTTGTCAGACGTGGCGATAGCGACCGTATTTTTACGGCTGTTAACGCTCTGCATACCCCGCAAGGGATAGAGGCGTGATGTATGTGTCTGTGTATTAATGACCCAGTCCACAACCAAATTTATTTATATTTATTTTACGATAGGAGACGTGTTGGGTGGGTAAATACCGTGATAGAAACTAGCGGCCCGCCCGGCGGCTGTGTCCGCTGCATCTCATTTCCCGTGGGAATCAGATGTTTTCCCGGTAAGTATTATACATAAAAACCTTCCTCTTGAATCACTCTATCTATTTAAAAAACTAACATCAAAATCCGTTGTGTAGTTTTAAAGATGTAAGCAAACATACATACAGACGCGAAAAGCGACTTTGCTTTATACTATGTAGTGATAACTGGAATGTCTTACAAAATAGTAGCACGTGCTAATGTTACTACACATTCAATTGAAATGACAAACCATTCATTTTTTATAATCGATATATATTTTGTGTAATATGAAGTGGAACCAATGTTGTAAATACCTATACTATTTCAAAAGATGCGTAAAAATGTAAATATATACAGGGTGTAACGAAAACTTTGCAGGCGTGCTCAGACCATGAAACTGAACAACTTTTTCTATGGGGCTATGTTGGTAAACGTAAAAAAAAAATTCGACCATATTCCCTGGATGAGTTAACTCTTAGTCGCTTTATACGACACCCATGGGTAGAGTTGTAGAGTCGGGGTGATGCTATTCTAAGCCGGCATCACACGGCAGTAAGTATTTACTGCCAGTTATTCTAAGCATTCAGAGCCGTGTGATGCCGGCTTAGAATAGCATCACCCCATATCCTTCCCGTGGGTGTCGTAAGAGGCGACTAAGGGACTCGCGGGTATTGGTGTATCACAACTTTTAGGCGACAGGCTGACAACCTGTCACTATAGTGCAACACATATTTTCTGAAACAACCTTGGAAAACAATCCTCAAAAATGTCAGATGTGGCAATAGCGACCGTATTTTAGCGGCCGTGATTGCTCTGCCTACCCGCAAGGGATACAGGCGTGATATGTGTATGTGTGTATTCTAAGCATGCAACAAGGAATCTATAACACTCAGGAAGAGTTTAGTATCTGGTAACAACTCAATTCACCAACTAGGTATATAAGTAGAACGCCAAACAGTGCTTACTACTGGTGTAGGGTGGCCAAGCGATCGAGTAATACTAGGACAGATAATTAGGTTCAACTGTGCAACCATTTTAGGGTACGGTCTTGATATGTTTCACATATTCAGCATATTAATTCGGAAAACAGACGTATCTTTATAACGTAAGTAGCTACTTAGGCGGATCGCACACTAGACGCACGACGGAGCGCAAAAATGTAGGAGCGGTTGGTCAGATCCATACTAGAAACGTCAGTCCCCATACTAAAACCGCACTCGACGGACGACACTGCGATAGCGCTGCGATGACAGTGATTGAACGGTTTTAGTATGGGGAGTGACGTTTCTCGTATGGATCTGACAGACCGCTGCGATATTTTTGCGCTCCATCGTGCATCAAGTGTGCGATCCGCCTTAGAATATAGTAGGTAATATTGCAAAAATATTGTCAGTCACAGTATTGTCTGGGTGAATCCAGGGAATAGGTGAATATAACTACACTCGCCAATCCTTCTGCCAAGCATGGGGAGTATGGCAATACCCCCCTTTTGGGGGAGGCCCATGTCTAGTAGTGAACTGTTGTGGCTGTAGTAAAAGTATTGTTTGTCACAGAGCCTACAAATTAAAGCGACGAATTAAGTTTGTATTATATTGTATGTTATGTATGGTTTATAAATGTCTTATTAATATCTAAGTACTCAAGTTTTATATTTTGTTTTGAGTGTACCACAACTGCCAAAACATGATTCTGCCCAATTCAGTTTCAGACATATTTTTAATCATTCAAAAACAGACAGTCTGTTTGTCAAATTAACATATAATTGAAAAATCATAAATAAAAAGTACAATAACAATTCAATAAAATAACAAATGTCAACAAAATTAATAAGTTAATTTTTAATTAGATAATATTAACATCTGAATTACAATTATGTAAAAACATACTAAATTAATAAAATTAATTTAGAAATATCTAACTTACCAAAAAGTCATCAAAAAAGTAAAAACTTCTTTCTAATAAAAGTCTGTAGTTTTCTCTTAAGCATGTTAATATTTGAAATAATTTTCAATTCAGTTGGAATTCCATTGAAAAAAGATTCTGTCGTATCAAAATTCTGCCCTATAGCGAATCTACCGCTAGTTTTGATAGAGTATGTTATGACGTATTTTTAAATAGTTAGTTCCCTACCGGAGGAAAGAATTGTCCCGGATTTTATGATTGCGTGGTGTTTAAGTTTGACGAGGAAGTTATTTGGATTTAAGCGTGTGTTTAGCCGCAAAAAGTCGGAAATGTCCGGACATTTCATCTATTCCTGGTCACCCTGCATTAGAACGTAAATGTTTACGTTTCGCACGTTACAACTTAAACTAATACGGTAGGTATATTACGCTTTCTAAACACAACACTAGCTTAATTAAAATGGAGTCAGCAAATTGTATAAAAGAAATAAAACGTAGGTTTATTACATAAGGTTCCAAATGACTAATGTCGTGTGGTGCTATGTCGGAACAGCATCGCCCTATTCATACCTGTGGGTATCATAAAATACGACTAGTGTGTTTTTTTAGAGATAGTAAATTACGGCCGTTATCGTCACGTCTGACAAATTTTGAGGGTCGTTTCAGATAAGTCGTGTATCACTCTAGTGACAGGGTGTCAGTCTGTCGCGTAAAATTGCAATACACATGTAACACTTGAGTCCCTTAGTCAGCATCTACGACACCCATGGGAAAGCCATGGGGTGATGCTATTCTAAGCCGGCTTCACACGGCATTTTTTCTTGCAAATCTTAAATATCTATGTGCCAAACATCTGTCAAGTTCAGTGCATAATAAAAAATAACTCGCCGATCTATGGAAAACATCATTCGCACGAGCGTCATCTACTAGGAACTAAAAGAAACAGATGAAAAAAATCCTAAAAATGCCAACCCAAAATGTCAATATACTATCTCTAAAAAAACATACCTACTTTAGTTATAAATCCAGGGAATGACAAGCAGCGTTTCCTATGTACGTCAAACATCTTGCTCTTGCACTGCATTTTTATTTACATACACATACATAAATATCACGCATTTATCCCTTGCGGGGTAGGCAGAGCGTTAACGGCCGCAAGAATACGGTCGCTATCGCCACGTCTGACATTTTTGAGTATTGTTTTCTAAGGTTGTTTCAGAAAACATGTGTATCACTATAGTGACAGGTTGTCAGCCTGTCACCTAAAAATTGTAATACACCAATACTCTCGAGTCCCTTAGTCGCGTCTTACGACACCCGCGGGAAGGATGTGGGGTGATGTTATTCTAAGGCATCACACGGCATCTGGCATAGTCCAAATGCCTTACGAAACCCAAATTAACCAATAACATACCACACATGTGCGAAAAAGGATTGAATACTGTTAACCGGAGACGGAAACGTCAAAAGTTGCGTTTGATATGATTGACAGCCGTTGCGTTAACATTCATTGAGTCATTCACGCGTGCGGTCCAGTGAGGAGTAGGCAGAATGTCAACGGACTTATTTCACTCTTCTTCGTATTTTTTTTATTACAAGTATTTATTTATTTAACCGCTTATTGTACACAATATAACACAAAGGAGATAACATTGAGAACAATACACAACAGGTCAACTTATATATAAAAAGAAATCTCTTCCAGCAGACCTAGGGTATTGAGATGGCATAAAGTGAGGCTGTTGACGTGTACAACATACTATGTGGCACTATGTGTACAAGTACGTACGATATTAAAAATAAAGACAGTTAATCTTAACTTTATTACCCTTTTCTTTACCCAAAGTTTGTCTGGTAGAGATTACTTTCAGCGATAAGGCCTTTGTGTATTTTAGTTTAAGTGTTCCTGCTATGGGCAATAAAGTGTTTTTGGTTAGGCACTTAATGATAACTTAGACGGCAGTCGTTACACAACCATGTCAGAGGCCTGCTACTAGCAGTAGGTGGTTGAAAAAACTGTGACACTAGGGTTCATTGGGTCATTGGACGACTCAGTGTCCCACACAAAAAGAAATAGACCTAGTCTTATGGGAACTAATCGGTTTAACCAGTAACCGAACTAAAACTTGGCGTGTGATGCCGTCTTAGAATAGCATCACCCCATTTCTTTCTCGCGGGTGTCGTAGAAGACTGCTCGAGTGTTTCATGTGTATTACAACTTTAGGTAACAGGCTGACAGCCTGTCACTACAGTTATACATGAATCATCTGAAAGGGTCCTCAATATTGTTAGACGTGGCGATAGTCCTTTAATGACCGTTAACGTCCTGCTTAACCCGCAAAGGATAAAGGCGTGATATATGTGTGTGCAAACTTTTCTCAATGAAAGACTATAATATTAATTGAACCAAGGTTACTTTATTCTGTAATTGATATATAAGGTGTAAAAATATCCGCTGCAAATATTTTGAGGGGTAAATCAGCTCATGAAACTGAACAACTTAACCCAAGAATCATATTTCGAAATATCAAAAATTAGAGCTCCCCTACAAATTGACTTGGTACGTCGTATGGTATATTGTATCTTGTATGGGAGATTCTAAATGTTTTTCCATATTTCGACTTATGTTCCTTGGGTTGTTCAGTTGTAAAATTGTTCAGTTTCACGGGCTGATTACACATACACCTTGCGGGGTAGGCAGAGCAATAAAGAGCGTAAAATTACCGTCGTTATCGCCACGGCTGACAAGTATTGAGGGCCCATTCAGAAGATTCGTGTATCACAGTAGTGACAGGTTGCCAGCCTGTCGCCTACAAATTGTAATACACATGAAACCCTCGTGTCCTTTAGTCGCCTCTTACGACACCCGTGGAAAAGAAACTTCATCCCTTAAAATATTAGCGGTTTTTTTTACACCCTGTATCTGTTGATCACCGTGTCAATGTGAATTACATCTGTAATTTGTGTGTAGGTAATTATCCAATTATACTGTAATCTTAACCCAAACCCGAACGTATGTGGAACGGCGCCAATTTGAGATTAAACTGTGAGGCCTTTTTCACACATAACGGACAACGCAGCGCTTAAATACCACAGCGGCCTGTCAGATTCATACTATGCCATACTAAAACCGCATGGGGATTGACGTTTCTGTATCTCACAGACCGCTGTGTTACGGTTTCGTTATTTTAGCGGTGCGTTGTCGTTAAATTGAGTTACATAAAAAAATACATACATACATCACGCCTCAATCCCTTGCGGTCAGAATAGCAGTAGTAGACTGAACGTAAACAGCCGCAAGATTTTGTGTGTAAGGTCGAATTTTTTTAATATTTTTCGACCTACGTTTCTTAGGGAATGTTGTGCTGGTTCAGACCTTAAAATATTTGCAGATTTTTTACTATGGCTCATTTACCATCAGTGATAGGTTGTCAGCCAGTCGCCTAAAGTTTGTTGCAATACACTAGTCCCTTAGTTGCCTCTTACGACACCCACGGGAATGATATGGGCTGATACCATTCTAAACCGGCTTTATACGTATATTTTTATGTACCTGGTGTAAAGGACAGCATCCCGAATACTGATAGGGTGCAAGCAGACAATGAAAGTGAACAACTTTCCCCTAAGAACATATGTCAGGAAACGCCACAAAATTTTTGGTTTCCCATAGTAAATGCAGTCAGCTGATCGTAATTTTGTATAGGAGGACGAAATTTTTTTGTCATTTCCTGACACGTGTTCCTAGGGGAAAGTTGTTCAGTTTCATGGTCTGCTTGCACCCTATCAGTATTCGGGACGCTGTCCCTAACATCCTGTATTACACGTTTATGAATCTAATGAAACATAATATTATTACTTTTCTCTGCCATAAACTTATTTAATTATAATTTGAACGTAATTTTAATCAGACGTAATTGACGCACTTTCGATTTTATTATGTTTTATTGCCTCAAATTAGTCAATTAAAATTGTTTTAATGAAAAATGTGAGATTGGTGGCTGTTTTTTATTATGCTCGTGTATATCTATCTATACGTTTTAAACAGAAAGAAAGAAAGAAATAAAAATGTTTATTTGTTACCAATACAATACAGCGATACATTAGTCATTAAAAAATTATTAAACAAGAGGGTAACAAAAAGGTATCCGCTCAGCTAATGATTTAAGAGTACTTACTTAAAATAAGGTATGGGTTAGGCGGATCGCACACTGGACGCACGACGACGGGGCGCAAAATATCACATTTTTGCGCTCCGTCGTGCGTCGAGTGTGCGATCCGCCTGTATGTATTACCTAGTGACTAAAACATACCTACGAAAAGTTTGTCCTAAAATTACCGCCCTGTACTCTGCAAGAGAATTCTGCCTAACGTTATGACCGCCTTGTGTACTTTGGCGGATCGCACACTAGACGCACGACGGAGCGCTAAAATATCGCAGCGGTCTGTCAGATCCATACCACAAATGTCCAGCCCCATACTAAAACCACTCAACCGCTGTCGACGCAGCGCTATCGGAGTGTCATCCGTCGAGTGTGGTTTTAGTATGGGGAGTGACGTTTTTAGTATGGATCTGACAGACCGCTGCGATATTTTAGCAGTCCGTCATGCGTTAAGTATGCGATGCGCCTAAATCTACATACATACATATATCTCGCCTTTATCCTGTACGGGGTAGGCAGAGCGTTACCGGCTGTAAAATTACGGTCGCTATCGCCACGTCTGACAAATATAGAGGGCTGCTTGAGATAATTTGTGTATCACTATAGTGACAGGTTGTCAGCCTGTCACCTAAAAGTTGTAATACACCTGAAGCCCTCAAGTCCCTCAGTCGCCTCGTACGACACCCACGAGTAGGAAGTGGGGTGGTGCTATTCTAAGCCGGCTACACGGCACCTAAATCTATCTATAGAAGTAAGTATTTAACAATTTATGTACAGGCATTGCCTAAGACGTGGGCTTACAACAATTATTCAAAGTTGTGATCTATGTTTCAACTCATCAATGAGAAATTATCATCACTCCCACACTCGTATCACCATTCTGATGGTATAATAGCTGGTGTGTGATTGTGTGAATGTTGTGTAATTTCTTCACTAGATTGAAGGTCGTGTGAATTTGTGTGTTTTGTTTGATGAGTCATCATCATTAATCACGAAATAATTGGTTTTGTAAATAAATAATACTCACAAAGTATTTATCACTTTGTGAATTTGTTCCCAGTCTGGTTAGGACATTGCGGGCTGAACCACCCGATTGTCCGTAAGTAAGATGGTTCCGTGTTTCGGGTGACACGTTGAGCCGTAGGTCCCGGTTGCTGTCTATGATCACTTAGACGGCGGTCGTTACACAACCATGTCAGAAGCCTGTTACTTGTAGAAGGCGGTTGAAAAATTCTGACACTAGGGTTCATCAAGTCGTTGGACGACTCGGTGTCCCACACGAAAAAGCGAGAGATTGGTTATGTTTTGGTGGGATTTGATTAGTGAAGTGGTATTAATACACGGCGTAAGAGACGGTGTAACGAAAACTTTTCAGGCGTGATCAGACCATGAAACAGAACAACTTTTTATATGGGGGCTATTTTGGGAAACATGTTTTGCTATTTTGTGAGCAGATTTATAAAACTGTGTCATCTCTTAGCCGTGTGATGCCGGCTTAGAATAGCATCACCCCACATCCTTCCCGCGGGTGTCGTAAGAGGCGACTAAGGGACACGAGGGTATTGGTGTATTAGAATTTTTAGGCGACAGGCTGACAACCTGTCACTATAGTTATACACATGTGTTCTGAAACAACCTTGGAAAACAATCCTAAAAATGTCAGCCGTGGCGATAGCGACCGTATTCTTTTGCCCGTTAACGCTCTGCCTACCCCGCAAGGGATAAAGGCGTGATATATGTATGTATAAAACTGTGTCATCTCACTTTCCAACCTGTCGGTTTCACGATTAATTTACCCGACACTAGAACTGTGGTTAACTTTATCTGTTTAGCATGTAAAGGGCGGACTGCGGTTAAAAGCTGTAATTTTACTAATTTTCTTGTTGGTAGAGAAAGCATTGATTGATTCATCTCGAACGAGATATTAATGATTACTTGATCTTCTGTTAAAACTATCAAGTAGTAGAAATTTAAAAACGTATGGTTAGACCATTAATGCGAACTGAATTACGACGTTTCAGAAATTGACTTCCTGTCATCATTATCCTTGCCTTACCCCGTTCTCTGTCGGGGTCGGTTACCTAACTTAGGGGATTTGACGTGGAACCAAGTTTTTACACAGAGCGACTGCCATCTGACCTCTGCAACTCGAAGGCTAATCTGGCCCTAATCCCAAGAAAGCTGCATTTAAGTATCATCTGAATACAAATTTTATTAAAATGTGGGTTTCATCACGATGTTTTTCCTTCACCGTAAAAACTAACTAACTAACCTCTCTGACTCAGCGACTCAAAGAGGATCTCGGCCTCCAAAACGAGCTGTCTCCGCTGATCTCTGTCCTGCGCGATCTCCTGCCAACTGCTGACTCGAAGATCGCGCAGGTCAGCCTCTACCACGTCTCTTCACCGTAAGAGCAGTCCGTAAATGTACGTCAGTAAAAACACATTATTGGTACATGGCGGGGATCGAACTCGAGTCTCACGATGGTAATACAGGAGTCCTAACGACTTGGCCACCGATTACCCTGAGTGCTGGGATACATAATATTAGCGTCAAGTCAGAAGTGGCGTTGGCGGTCGTATTTTTGCGACCGTTGACGCTCTGCCGACCTCGCCAGGGATACAGGAGTTATTTATGTGTGGGTTGGTGTGTGTGTGTGTGTGTGTGTGTGTGTTAATTCATTACCGAGTCATAACACAACATTCACCATTGCTCAACTCATCACATTTACGCAAAACCATCCACATTGTAGCGAGCTTCCTTCAAACAATGGATTAGGGATCCGTAGGCGCGCGTAGGCTCACGTGGGTAGTCCGACAGAACAGGTGAAGTTTCTGCAGGTGCTTTTACTCGTGATTCATTGAGGATTCTAGCAAAAGAAATATACATACTTACATACACAAATCACGCCTTTATCCCTTGCGGGGTAGACAGGGCATAAAATTCTTGCAGGTGCTTTTACTTGTAATTCATTGAGGATTGAGGATTCTAGCCGTGTGATGCCGGCTTAGAATAGCATCCCACCATTTTTTTTCCGCGGGTGTCGTAAGAGGCGACTAAGGGACTTGTGGGTTTTATGTGTAAGTATTTTAAGCTACAGGTTGACAACTTGTCACTATAGTGACACATGACATAAAAAAAACAAAAGATTCTATCATAAAACTCTCCCTATCTCACTAAACCGACATACGCAAAATTATGCGGTACATATCCCAAACTGTCAAATAAACCTTGGTTAGGTACTAATAAATAATAGTAATAATAATTGATCAGTTTCTCTCATCTTTTATCAGTTAATCTTAATTATGTCATAAACATGTTATCTTAAAAATGTCAGACGTGGCGGTAGTGGCCGCATTCTTACGGCTGTTAACGCTCTGCCTTTCCCGCTAGGGATAAAGTCGTGATATATGTATGTATCTTAATTTCCATATAATCAATAGATCCTCCGCCCATACATGGAAGCATCTCTTTATGAGTTGTATGGTGGTTGTATGGGATGTATGACTCATAATTAGAAAGGTACGGAACCTCGACCTCTTCCAACGCACCCGATGAACGCAAATTCTATTGTTTTTGGAATTACTTAATTTGTATAGTAAGTGTGGTTGTGGTTTATCATTTTGTTTCGAAATTATCTACATATATGAAGATTTTTAATGTTAGATACAGGGTGTAAAAATATTAACTGCAAATATTTTAAGGGGTGAATCAGCCCATGAAACTAACAACTTTCCCCAATGACCATACGTCGAAATATGAGAAAATATTTTGGACCTCCCATACAAATTTAGTCTTTTTTGGACATATTTCAACCTGTGTTTCTTGGGGAAAGTTGTTCAGTTTCATGGGCTGGTTCACCCCTAAAAATATTTGCAGCTAATATTTTTACACCTTATTATAGCAGTTTTTATAACAAGGAAAAAAGTGATATACTTAAAGCAAGGGATTTAATGTACGTCGCCCGCGGATAAATAACTTTGAGCCCGAATTATACATGTACCAATTTCAAAACAAAAAATACCTTGCTGTTGTCAATTAAGGTGGTTCGCACACTTGACGCACGACGGAGCGCTGAAATATTGCCGCGTTCTGTCAGATCCATACTTGAAATATCAATAGTAATAATTGTCACCTGTTTGATTCATCGAGTCATTGGACGACTCGGTGTCCCAACACGAAGAGGCAGAAATACCTACTTAAACTGCCTTGTTTCTTACGAATAATTAAATTATTTATTTTTACATACAAACATACATAAATCACGCCTTTATCCCTTGCGGGGTAGGCAGAGCGTTAACGGCCGTCAATTAAGCCGTGTGATGCCGGCTTAGAATAGCATCACCCCGTTTCTTTCCCACATGCGTCGTAAGAGCCGACTAAGGGACTCGAGGGTTTCATGTGTATCATAACTTTAGGCGACAGGCTGACAACCTGTCACTACAGTGACACACGAATCATCTGAAAGGTACTTCAATATTTGTCAAACGTGGCGATTTATTTTTAATATGGCAATTTCCATATTAGTAAATATCTCTTTGCCTGTTACTTCAACGGGGTTATTGACCTACATACATACATACATACATATATCACGCCTTTATCCCTTGCGGGGTAGGCAGAGCGCCAAATGCCGCAAGAATACGGTCGCTATCGCCACGTCTGACATATTTGAGAATTATTTTCCAAGGTTGTTCCAGAAAACATGTGTATCACTATAGTGACAGGTTATCAGCCTGTCGCCTAAAAATTGTAATACACTAATACTCTCGGGTCCCTCAGTCGCCTCTTACGACACCCACGGGAAGGATGTGGGGTGATGCTATTCATTTTATTATTGTTATTTATGTTTAATATAGTAATTTCTAATTAGTAAATATCTCTATGCCTTTGACCTCAACGGGGTTGTTGACCTCTAATATTTAGGATCTTGTCTTTACCTAAATCTCAGCCCACAGAAAATAATTTAAACTGTTGTGCTATAAATTAATAAAATGCCGTTATGAATTTCACATACATCGAAACATCACATCTTTATCCCTTACGGGGTAGGCAGACCGCCAAAGGCAGTAAAAAAAAGATCTTTGTCGCCACGTCTGACAATATTTGAGGGCCCTTTTGGCAAAAATAGCATGGGGTATTGCTAATTCAAACACACTACGGGCAAATATTACAAGCACTTGCGTCCTTCTGAACGCGAAACGGGCTCGCGGTCGACCACGAAAACGATGGAGAGACGAACTAGATGCCCACGCCAAAAACTGGATGGAGGTGGCTCAAGACAGGGCTAATGGAAGAAGTGGAGGGAGGCCTTTGCCCTGCAGTGGGACACTTCAGGCTCATAATAATAATAATCACTATAGACAGCAATCGGAGCCGTAGGCTTAACGTTCCCTCCGAAACACGGAACCATCTAGTGTGTAGTGAAGTATTATCGTATTAAGTAAACTATTGTGTCAGCACTTTCCGTTTAATATATACATTTTGCGCCACATGCTCGTGGCTGTTCGCGTCCGATCGTTGACCAATATAATACAGTGTTTGTTAAGTATGTAGTGTTTAATTTCTACAACCCTTTGGAGCTACCCCTACACCAACACACCACTACACACCACCGGCGACCACAGGGCCGCCGTGTAGGACAATCATGTGGTTCAGCCTGCAATGTTCTACAGACATTTTTAAATATCAAGTTTGTTAGTGATCGACACTCGCATTACCGCTGTACCCAGTGTTTAAAGGACAACCACTGCTTCTATTTTACTAAATCCTCTTTCACACTCAACGTCCAACGTAATGCATTTCTGACGTCCGTTAAGCGGACGCTAAAATAACGCAGAACCAACGCAGTGACAATGCACGACGCATGATCAAAATGTCAGGCATAATGACATCGTTTGGTACGACGCAGCGCTAGCGCAGTGCTAACGGATGCGTCGTCAAGCAACGCAGCGGTTGTGCGTTGGGACATCCGGCGAGAGCGGTTTTTGATGGGTTTTTGTATGGGGAGTGACGTTTCTAGTATGGATTAATTTGTATAATCAGTGACAGTATTGTATTGTATGTAACTCTCTGACATTCTAGAAGCATTCATTGTGAATCTACTTGGAAATAAACGATTGAATCTTGAATCTTGATTTGACAGACGGATCCGTTAGCGCAGCGTCATTTTTACGCAGCGTTGGACGTTGAGTGTGAATGATAAAATAAGACGTTACTTTAACTCGTGGCGAGGGTCTAAACTCGGTCAGCTCGGGGTCTACGCCACGTAATTACTAGTAATGCTGTTTTGTGCGTATATGGTTCACTTGTGGTACAAATATCAGCTGCAAGCGATTGCAATAATTGAATTATGATTGCGGGAACCATCGTAGTAAGTACAAGTAGGTAGGATGACCGATGTGGCGCACTGAGGCTGCCTTTGACGCAGAAGGTTCCGGGTTCGATCCTCGGTGGGTCACTCACAAAGTTGATATTTATCAATTTGTGAATTTGTTCCCAGTCTGGTTAGGGCATTGAGGGCTGAACCACCCGCCGATTGTCCGTAAGTAAGATGATTTTGAGTTTCGGATGGCACGTTAAGCCGTAGGTCCCGGTTGCTGTCTATGATCACATATGTTCGTATTCATGTCAGAAGCCTGCTAATTGTAGAAGGCAGTTGAAAAATTCTGACACTAGGGTTCATCGGGTTGTTAGACGACTTGGTGTCCCACACGAAAAGAAAGAAGAAGAAAGAGTCGGTACATTACTGTTAAAAGTTATTCCACTAAATAATTTTAAGAGGTCCAAATTCTTTTCGCAATTTCGACTTGGTGCTACCAACCTATTACATTAGTATAAAGTGATTCGACTACCCAACACAAAACTATCGACCCACCAAGTCAATTGGTATGGGAGGTCCAAACGTTTCTCTCATATTTCGACCTATGTTTCTTGGGGAAAGTTGTTCGGTTTCATGGGCTGATACACCCCTTAAAATATTTGCAGCTAATATTTTTACACCTTATATGTATGTTTATCCTAGGTCCTCTTCTTCTTTTTCCTTCTACTTTTCCTTCTATGATCGTGTTCAGGAATTCGTGTCGTATGAAGTGGCCATCATCTTTCCCCTTCTGTTCTCTATGGTTCTCAACAATGTTCTTTTTTCCTTGACTAGTTGTAGGAGTTATTTCTGCTACTTTCAACAGCTGAAAGAGAAAGTGAATGTTGTGTCGTATCAGAAGGTGAAGTCACTGGCGCAGAAAAGAAAAGAATGGCGGTTGCTCCACCGACAAGAGCATGGCTCTTAAATATAGAAGAAGAAGACGTATTTATGTATGTAAACTCGTAAAATCTCCTAAAATACACCACGCTCGTAGGTAGCAGTGCATATCCGGCGAAAGTATAGTTGCGTACTATACTTAGCTCGCTCGCTAGCAAGCGGCGCGAGCGGTGATTGCACAGAGGGCGCCACTCATGCAGGGAATAGGTGTAGGTACCTTAAGAATTGAAAGAATAAAGAAATAGGTTAAAAAATAGGGTTACGGATCACTGCTCTACCCCAGAATAGAGAAAATTTATGATGATGATGACCTCTCCGACCGATTTCGGCCATGGCAATCACTTCGACTCCTAATCAGATCGGCGCTGATGCGCCCGGAGATGGCTATTGTAGCCAATTTTGGCAGTAAACTTCCATGCACAGTGTGGACACGTGAGTTTGCCATTTACATAAATTGTAGTTAATGGCGACGGGTAGACGGGCCTTCAGCTCATCGCGCTTAGCGTCGAGGTCTGCTTTACGCTGTTCCTCAAACTCGCGGACTTGCCTCTTAACCATCCCGCGCCATTCGGGGCTGCCAGACTCTCCCATTGAGTGGGCTCAATGTTGCATAAAGGATGTTTCGAACTATAAATAATGGGAAGAAAAATTTGTAACAACACAATGTAACACATTTAGAACAACAAAAAATGTTCATACCTAGTCTATTTACTTAACTTTTTACCGGTTGTTTATTTTCATTGCAATTGCCTGTAACGTTACAATGGCCGGTGTGGTAACGAGCCGTGAAAACTGTATTTCTTGCGATATGCGCAGTGGCAGTCAAACACGCACGAATAGTTCCGAAACTGAACGTAAACCCAGTGGTTCCCAAACTCACAGCGCTTGGCATGGGGGTCCAGCTTTTACATTCACAAAGGCGGATCTCACTCATCTCGGAACTATCCATGCGTGTTTGACTGCATCGCAAGAACCATAGTTTTCTCGGATTATTACCCGGCCAAGAGAATAAGTAATACTGAGACGCAGAATTAGGCGGATCGCACACTTGACGCACGACGGAACGCTAAAATATCGCAGCAGTCTGTCAGATCCATACTAGACACGTCACTCCCCATACTCGACAGGCTGACAACCTGTCACTATAGTGATGCACATGTTTTCTGAAACAACCTTGGAAAACAATCCTCAAAAATATCGATAATGGCGATAGTGGCCGTATTCTTACGGCCATTAACGCTCTGTCTACCCCGCAAGGGATAAAGGCGTGATATATGTATGTATGTTCATAACTAACGGTGCTTCCAGCTCCGAAGATTATTATTTTCGCCAAGTAATGATCGCTGACCACTACGTTCTTGGGATATGCTCAGTCGCATATGCACGAATACTTTGAAATAGCCGACTTGAAAACTATAGTATAAATAAACTACAAAGCGTTTGTCAGACACTTTACACCTTGCTTTTTGTAAGGCATGAGAAGCACTAGCGTTATTCAGAAATAGGTAATGTGTTTTTCCAATGGTGAAAGATACATATTTATAAATAGATCCAGTAGTTCCAAATTCCGAAGATTTTCAAATTCATAAAAAATAACAACGATACCTTTTGTCTTTGCAGAAGTGCCATGTTACCGACATTTGACAAAGTATATGTATATAAATGATATGATGTAGGTAAAAAATGATCGAAATAGGGAATAGAATATGCATAAAATTTGAAATGGCCTAAAATATTTTTTTCTCGAATACTTATTATCGTAATATTATAATGAAAAGGTTTTTTTTAATTTACTTATTATTTAAACCCCTAAAATAATATTCAAAAAGTGCAAAATAAGGGAGCGAAATTCAAACTTCCAAAACGCGCCGCTATTAGTCGAACGAAATGTGACGTCATCTGACACGACATTGTATTCGAAGTCCACAGTAAACACTAAGGTAAACACCCGCTGGACGTGTCATGTGACGTCACGCAAAGCGCGCGTAAAATGGCGGCGTTTGAACTGCTTAAATTTTTTAAAAGTATTAAATTTCATTTTGAAAAATATATAGAGCCCATTAATATTTTTTTCTACGTTAATAAGTAGTAAACTATTAAAACAAAAAAATAACATGAATATCCCTATTGCCAAAATTAGATCTTACAGAACGTATGTATGACGATTTGGCCCAATTGTGAGAAACAAACCGAACTTTGAGAAACACTGACAAAACCATTGCTATTCATATATAAAGTTAATAAATTCGATTATTCACTGGCACGTGATTATAGGGTAATACTTTCCCCTAAGGCTGTAATTTGTGTCAATAACCTTTTACTTAATTAATTAGGAATCAGAATACATATGCGGAATGAAACATTTTTAGCGGATCGCACACTTAACGCACGACGGAGCGCTAAAACAACGCAGCGGTCTGTTAGATCCATACTAGAAATGTGGTTCAAAAACCTAAAAATTGATATATAGGATCCTGCGCAGAGAAATGCCATACGACATGATGACTAGAAATGTCAATCCCCATAGTAAAACCGCTCAACCGCTGTCGACGCAGCGCTATCGCAGCCTCGTCTGTCGAGTCCGGTTTTAGTATGGGGAGTGACGTTTCCAGTATGGATCTGACAGACCGCTGCGATATTTTAGCGCTCCGTCGTGCGTTAATTGCGCGATCTGCCTTTCAGTCTGATATAATTATTTAATCTTTCCATTTCGTTTTTGTCTTTTTCAACCACTTCCTCTTCCTCATAACAACTGCTCCGTCACAACCCACCCAAAACACCATTTTTCTTGCCGGCTTAGAATAGCATCACCCCATTTCTTTCCCGTGGGTGTCGTAAGAGGCGACCAAGGGACTTGAGGGTTTCATGTGTATTACCATTTTGAGCGACAGGCTGACAACCTGTCACTATAGTGATACACAAATTATCTCAAAGGGCCTTCTATATTTGCCAGACGTGGCGATAGCGACCGTATTTTTACGGCCGTTAACGCTCCGCCTACCCCACAAGGGATAAAGGCGTGATAGTATGTATGTATGTATGTAGGTAGAGTATGAATCTACGAAACATTCTAAATTATTTCCATATCTACACTAATATAGTAATTACGTTCATGATCTCCGGTTTTGTAACTTATAAAGTAAATAATAATGCCTACTTTTACAATGTATGAATATTTTATATTATGGTATGTGATAGGTATAACCTTGATTTTTGTTGTGGACTGTTTCATTAATAAAATATAAAAGTTGTACACTTAAAACCATTGTCCAAAAATCATTTGGACTCCATTCATAATTTTTCAAAATATTCACAAATTGAATTGATAAACAGAAAAATTACATAAAAGTAAGTGTTCTGACGCCATCCAAAATACAGAATAATATCGTTGTAGATCGTTTTATTTTAATGTGGGGTTCATCACGATAGGTTTCCTTCACCGTAAAAGCAGTCGGTAAATTGTACGTGAATAAAAACACATTGGTACATGGCGGGGATCGAACTCGGGTCTCAAGATTGTAAGACCGGTGTCCAACTTGGCTACCGAGGCTCTTTCATGTGATGACAATGTTTTTTTTACGCGTGCATACTTCGTTGAGGCCAACATAATTAGCTTCACGCCATAATGCCTGTGCCGTGTGATGCCGGCTTAGAATAGCATCGCCCCACATCCTTCCCGCGGGTGTCGTAAGAGGCGGCTATGGGACTCGAGAGTATTGGTGTCTTACAATTTTTAGGCGACAGGCTGACAACCTGTCACTATAGCGATACACATGTTTTTTGAAACAACCTTGGATAACAATCCTTAAAAATGTCGGACGTGGCGATGGCGACCGTATTCTAACGGCCGTTAACTCTCTGCCTACCCTGCAAGGGATAAAGGCGTGATATATGTATGTATGTATGTATAATGACAGAATGAATATGCGAATGACCAATATTCTCATGTTTTGATATTATTACTAACTTAGCTTCGTCATTCGCGACCTATGACGTATCGTTCATCGACTTTTGAACTTGTAATGGCGTCACTTCGACTTTCATAATTTCCTATTCGCATTTGCAGTCATTTTCAGAAATAATTAACTTACTCATGTTGAGTATAAGTCATCAAGAGCGCTGGTGGCCAAGTGGTTAGTACACCGGTCTTACAATTGTCAGACCCGAGTTCGATCTCCGCCGTGTACCAATGTGTTTTTACGCACGTACATTTACCGCTTGCTCTTAAAAAAAAATATCGTGATAAAACCCACATTCAAATAAAATTTGAATTCAGATCATATTTGAATGTGACCTAAGATTAGGGCCCGGTTAGCCATCGGGTTGCAGAGGTCAGATGGCAGTTGCTCTGTGTAAAAACTTGGTTCCATGTGAAATCGCCTAGGTTAGGTAGCCGACCCCGACACAGAATGGGATAAAACAAGGAGGATGTGTTGAGTATAAGTCATTCTCGAAAGTTTTTTTGATGAAACTGATCAGTCTATGCATAGGTAGATAGATTTAGAAAATAGGTCTTATCGATAGAAAAAGCTACTTAACTACTTCAATTCAATTTCTTTATGTAATGGCGTTTCCTTGTAATTTTGCCAGTGTCAGTAGCGCAGCTATGGTGGTCGCTTCTGTAGGGTGATAGTGTCATCTGCAGGATCCGAGGGTCTCCTCTTGATACCATCCGGAAATGTGGTGTTCACTTTTCAACTTAAATTCTTCATTCAATGGTTGCAATGAGAATGTTTCACCGCTTAGTTGATTTAAGACTCAAAGAAACATGATTCGTTCGATTTAGTTACCACCTAACGTTACATACATGCTTTTTGGGATGCTTGGCCAGCCCCGAGGCAGTGCGCTAGGGGCTAGTTTTAAGTCTTTAGTCCACCTGAGCCGCGTTTACACTAGGTTCATAAAATTGTTATAAGAAATAGAAAAATGAATCCTACATTTTTCTCTTTTTTACCATGACTAATACTTGACCATCAAAAAGTTAAATGTAAAATTTACTACTTTGAATAAACAATTTGAATTTGATTTGTGGCCAAATTTCAAACCACTTGTTTCGTTCATATACCTACCTACTATTGTTACTACTTTCGTGTTATAAAATATTTTTTTTCAATATTTCTTCAAAGTACCTTCACATAAGTAGTTCCAGTATCTAATCTGAACAGTCATTAATCATTATTCACACAAAACACATTGTATTTCATCCCATCCACAGAATAACTGGGTTCTTTTAAGGTGACTTCCGTAATCGAAGCTTTGTTGAATATTTTGAAAGTCATGCAGCCTGAAAGACCTAGGCGACTGATGTAGCGTAGTGGTAGTGTGACTGCCTAAAGTTTCGGGTTCGATTCTCGGTGGGGCACTGAAAAAAAGACATTTATACATACAAATATCACGCCTTCGACCCTTACGGGGTAGGCAGAGCATTATCACTCGGTAAAGTCGTTCCCAGTCTGGTTAGAACATTGCGAACTGAACCACCTGATTGTCCGTACAGATGGTTCCATATTTCGGAGGTCACGTTAAGTTCCGATTACTATCTATGATTATTTAGACGGCGTTCGTTACATAGCCATGTTAGAAGCCTGATACTTGTAGTAGGCAGTTAAAAAATTCTTACATCAGGGTTTCATTCGGTCGTTGGACGGCTCGGTGTACCACACAAAAAGAGAACACCGAGTACCTGCGTTCTTTCACGCCTTTGTTGAATATTTTGACTGTCATGTTGCCTTGCAGTGCCGACTTAGAATAGCATCTCCCCATTTCTGCCCGTGGGTGTCATAAAAGGTAACTAAGGGATGAATCTAAGGATCGGGCAACAGCGTTCTCTGTGACTTTCTACAATCTCTTGTGTCCCAAATCACTACATAGTATAAGGCAAAGTCGCTTTTCGCGTCTGTCTGTATGTATGCTTAAATCTTTAAAACTACACAACGGATTTCGATACAGTTTGCGTCCCAAATCACTACATAGTATAAAGCAAAGCCGCTTTTCGCGTCTGTATGTATGTATGCTTAAATCTTTAAAGTTACACAACGGATTTTGATGATGTTTTTTTAATAGATAGAGTGATTCAAGAGGAAGGCTTTTATGTAGAATACTTGCCGGGAAAATCCTTATTCCCACGGGAAAATGAGTAGCAGCGGGCGCAGCCGCTGGGGCAGGCCGCTAGTAAATAAATATTGTTATTATTATTATATTTATTCGTTCAGACAACATAGGTCCATAAATGTTAGTATACAAAAAAGATCTTAAAACTAGGTTAGTAAACAGAAACAGAAACAGAAACAAAGAAACAAGTAGGTAGACACCTCATCAGTCAACCATTCCTTTTGGCTAGTAGGCTGGCGAGATGTTGCATTATAGGGGAGTCGTACCTCCCAGAAATGGTCTTCAGAATGGTGTTGGAGCTGCTTCGTATCCTACAGAGCAACGATGTTGCTTTTTTTCGCATGATGGCGTAAATAAAAAGACTTTATCTCTTGTTTCCAGTGTGGTGCCAATATCGTTGCGGAGGAAAGAGAAGTCTTTCGCCATCTTAGCTGAGACGCCCTCATCATCCTCCAGACCTAGCAGCCCAAGGTCCGATTCGGGCCCAAGGTCTTTGCCACTCGAGAGGTCAGGGAGGGTCTCGCCTTTTAGAGGTATGTGGTTTCGCTTTCTTCTTCTTCTTCATCGACATGGTTCTGCTTATATTTTTGTCATTCAAAGTCAAAGTAAAATTATGTTTAAACTACGACCTACATAGAAAATGTTCTATAGCTTATCTTATAATGTAGCGATGAACGTGAATCATTGTTCACGATGATTCCCGTAAAATACAAATATTAAGGGCCCCTTCAGATGATTCAGACTGTCGCCTAATGAAACCCTGGAGGCCCTGTCGGCTGTTACAACACCCAAGATAATTAAATGGGGTGATGCTATTCTATGCCCACACACGACATACCCATTTGTATATTCTTGCTAAAAATAGCATCTTTAATTAACTATTTGCTTCTCATACCTAAATCTTTGTTGTCTTCTCCAGGTCGAGGGTTCAGAGAAGAAACGTCCCGGCACACAACCCCACGGACCTCAGCAGCGACTTCCAGAGCAAACACACCCCCACCAGCTCGGAGGACCAGCTCCTTACCACGACTAGACAGCATGGCCGCAGCTACACTACCTCCCCCGCTACCACCCATACAGATCACCCTCCCACACACACCCAGAGACTTCGTCAAAGAGAACATAGAGGAAGTCAGAGAACTCAGTGAGTTGAACAGAGAGAAGCACGAAGCAGAAGCAGAACAGAAGAGACTGGAAGAAGAAGAAGCTTTGCTAAAAGAAATGGGGCTTCTAGACCAGAATGCTAAGAGTGACGCGATCAGAAGTGTTGTGTGTTCAAGAACGACGTCCAGAAGTAACTCCCCAAATAAGTTAAAGCTAAGATCTAGGTCCAACTCACCTTCAGCGCCTTCGATTTTAAGATTAGAAAATTTACTGCCTGAAAAGAAAATGATCATAAACCAAGACGATGGCATGAAGCCTGTAACGCACAGATCTAGAGGCAGGTCGGTTTCAAAATCTCAGCCTCAATCGAACGATGGTTCCCCGAAACATTCGAAGATTCCGAAACGACAAGGCTCAGTGTCACCGAACAGAAAACGAGAGCCGATATCAAGAAGGCCTGTAGAAAATGGTCTAAGAAATAACCAGAGATTCATTTCAAACAGTACCAGCAGCATTCACGAAACCATCAAAATTGGCGGCAATACTCACGATAGGCGGAACATGAGCAAAAGTACTCAGTTTCTAAACATTTCTCCCGCTCATATCAGAGGGAAACCACCTATACCTGGAAAAGGAGGACCTCCGCCATCTAACAGAGCTATCAACGCTAAGAGACTATCTCCTATAGTTGGGACGCCTAACAAAAGCCCCACAGAAGATAAACCAGGTTCAGCTAGAATTCCTCTCAAGTCTTCCTCCGTAGCTCGGAAACCAGTCAAGACTGCTGGTAACACACCTGCTACCTCTAGATTCACTTCTAGACAGCCTAGCAGATCCGTCAGCAGAGACCCAAGTCCCGATAAGCGAAGATCTGCCAACAAACCTTCCACTGTTAAGCCTCCTGCTGTCAACAAATCCAGACCAGTGGCTAGAGCTGTCAGTACTCGGACTACTCAGAAACCTAGTGTAAATAAAACTGAGCCAAAAAAGCCGATAAGTCGTACGAATAGTATGAAGACTCTAAATAGAACACCAAGCACTAAAAATCTAAGTGAAAAACCTCCAGCGCCGCTGAAGAAACGAGACAGCCAAAAAAGTTTAAAAGGCTCGACTAACAGACTAATAACGTCGGCTGCCTTTGCTAAAAATGATGCAGCTAAGGAAAAATCACCATCAAAAACTGTTAGAAATGAACCCGCTGTTGATAAAACCAAAGATAAAACTGCTACAAATAAACCTAAAGAAGAAGATAAGAAATGTCAAGATTCTTCCACTGAAACATCTCCGTCTATGGCAGTAAATACTACAGACACTGAAACTCAATACGACAAAATAACCAATGAGAAAGGCGACCTAGTTATTATGACAAAGAAAAGTATAATGTCCATGACAACAGCTGCTATAACCTCCCAGCCATTGGAAGTTGTGACCAAAGTCACTAATCAACTACCTACTACTCTGGAAAAGGCTAGAGAAAAGGGTATTTTTGAAAGACATAGTTCTAAAGATTCTTTAGCACCGAAAGATGATGACAAAGATCAAGCAAAAACGGATTCAACTAAGAAAGACGATAAAACTGAACATAAACCTGCAAAATCAAGTACCGTTTTTGCTGAAGATAACGTTAAATTAAAACCTTTGCTGCCACCTTATAATAACCCTCAAGTTGAACGAGTCAAACAAAGAATCGACGACATTTTGAAATCACCTGAAGTTTCTACTGAAAATATTGCAACAACAGCTATAAAAGAAAAGAATACATTCAAAGACCTTGCTGACAAAACGAAAACTGACATTAAAGAGACAAAAGATGAAACCACAAAGAAATTTACTGACCTTAAAGATCAAACCATAAAACAAGGTGAAAAAGCTGCTGCAGACATAATTTCAACTGAAAAAGCTGCAGTTGACAAAATTGAAACCGAAAAGGCCAAAGTTGAAAAGGCTTTAGAAAAAACTACAACAGATATACGCACTGAAGCCTCTAAAATTGTAGACAGTATTATGACGCCTGTCGAAGAACCTGCTCATGCAAAACCCAAAGAGGAGGCCAAAAAAGACATTGAGCCCATCGTAATGGTAGTAAATGAGAAGAAAAATACACCTAGCAAAATTGAAAATGTGATGGAAAGAATGACGGAAACACTAGTGAAGGGTGAACCGGAAGTGGAAGTTCAAAGTTCGAATGTTTCTTCGCCGGGAGTGGACAAAATGGCGATGAAAAGCAAGATGGCGGACGGCACTGCGTCTGACAATTCTGCGCAGAGCAATGGCGGGTAAGTGACACTAGATACGCTTTTCTGTAAATTATAAACGTCCATCGCGGCGAATTTTGTTAGAGCGCATAAATAAATATCGTTATTAGAAGATGCTAAAACTAAGTAAGGAAGTAAAAACACTATTGCACATTCAAAACACAAGCATATAACAGGAAAACTAACCAACTAGTTAGAGTATCAAGCTCGGAACCATTTGAATAGTATAGTTTAGGCCCGTATTTATAACCGCACTCAACTAAGAGATCGCTTTTGAACGCGATTTTGGATTGTCATTTGTACTGCCTGACATTAGTCAATATCGCTCTTGAGATCGAAGCTCAGAGTTCAGTGTGGTTTATTAGTTCGGGCCTCAGTCATGGCTTATTTATTTATTGAAAACTTACAGATATTACAGTTTAAAACGATTAACATTCTCGCCAAACTGTGAAATCAGTTTTTTGCCCAGATAACACTCTTTGCGCACTGAACATTGCAATACCTATACATTACTATAACTAGGAAAATAACTATGCATGCAAAACATATAAGCTATTTACTACCTTAGTTATCAGTTAGTATTGAACCTGTGACAATATGTATAGAAGAAAAATCCTTGTTGTCCAACAGCCCAAAAAATCTTTGTACGGTTTTTAAGCAAGCACACCTATTTTTTCGACCCTTGTCTATCGCATGATAATGTAAACAGTAATTTACTTTTGCTACTATAGTACTGCGTTTCGGTCGAACACTACCAACACAGTTGCCGCTATTCCTATTTTTCTTTACACGCCTCTATTCCTTGCGGGGTAGGCACAGCGTTAACGGCCGTACGAATACGGTCACTATCGGTACGTCTGACATTTTTGAGGATTGTTTACCAGGGTTGTTTCAGAAAACATGTGTATCACTATAGTGACATGGTAAAAATTGTAATACACCAATACTCTCAAGTCCCTTAGTCGCTTCTTACGACTCCCGCGGGAAGGACGTGGGGTGATACTATTCTAAGCCGGCATAACACGGCATTTTTTCTTTACTTTGAGTCGAATAGTCTTAAAAACATCATCAAAATATTGCACGAGTAGAAACCAAGCGGACCGTATCACCTCATACTGCATATTATACTATTACTTTTATTACTGGCTCCTATTATTTTACGTATTATAATAAGTTAGTAGAGCAGAAGGGATCCATATCTTCATAGCATCAAAGTGTTGCGTCACTTCCACTTATTTTTGTCTTTAGTTTGGAGTTACACGTACGTAAAGTGCACATCTATTTTTAGAAAATTGATATATTTTTTCAACCAACGCGTCTAAAAAAGGTTTTATCATAAGTTAGGCGGATCACACACTTAACACGACGGAGCGCTTAAATATCGCAGAGGTCTGTCAGATTCATACTAGAAACGTCAGTTCCAATACTAAAACCGCACTCGACGAACGACGCTGCGTCGATAGCGGTTGAGCGGTTTTAGTATTGGGATTGACATTTCTAGTATGGATCTGACAGACCGCTGAGGTGTTTTAGCGCTCCGTCGAGCGTTAAGTGTTAGAGATATACATTTTATTTGAAACGGCCCTCGAAATATTGGTCGAATGTAGCGATAAAGGCCATTAACGCTCCGTCTACCCCACAGGGGAGGATAAAGCGTAGGTTGGTGTACAATATGAGACTCCGAAAGTACATACATACATCACACCTTTATCCCTTGCGGAGTAAGCATAACGGCCGTAAGGCTGGTTTCAGAGCGACGCGTCTCGGCAGCGCTGCCCAGCCGCGCGCGCCTCGCATTACACTAGATTGTATGTAGCGTTTCATAGTGACGCGTCTTGGGCCGCGTCTCGGCCGCGCCGCGGTCGGATCTCCTTCGATTGCCAGTAGCGTCGACTTGCAATCTTTTAAGACGTCGTTGTTGCACTCTTTTCCATATAACGTATATAGCTAATATAGTGATTACGTTTGCTGGCATAATGATTCTCTGCACTCGACCGTACACCACAACGAAGCGCGCGCGTCTGAATGTCGTTTCACAGCGAACGCGCTGCCCAGGCGCGCGCCCGAGCCGCGCCGCTCTGAAACCAGCCTAAGAATACGGCCACTATCGCCACGTCTGACATTTTTGAGGATTTTTTTCTAAGGTTATTTCAGAAAACATGTGTATCGCTATAGTGACAGGTAATCAGCCTGTCACCTAAAAAAACAAATAAATTCCTAAATGTCTGAAAGTAATGATAATAAAACCTAGCAACTATAACTTTCGCTTACTAGTTACGATATAGAGCGCATACTTACGCAAAGATATTATAAATCGAAAGCGTTCGTACTCTAGTCTTCAGGGATTAGCTAGGTTTCACCTAAATCCCCAGAAGTAAAATGTAATAGGCTTGGGTTTCTTTGTTTGCCGATTGAATTGATAAGTAGTTCTGTAATCGTTTCCTGTGGTTGCTGTTTTCACTTTAGCGTGTTAAGCCACAGTAGAAACACAGATAATATAATACTACTAGAGTAGTACAGATACCTAACGACACAGAGGGAGTTTGATTGCCCTAAGATGGCTATTGGCAGGCTATTTTGATTTGTCTACTCAGCGCGTGCGTTGCTAGCGACATCTAGGTTATTTGTTGAATACTTCGTATTGACGACATTTGTATTGAAAACTATTGCAAAAATGTGACTAATTACGCGTGTTTTCCGTCTCAAAATGATGTATTTATAATTTTCCAATACTCTGTTTTTGTAAATTTGCCTTTATTTCAGACTCTTAAGTTACATTCGCTACCCGTATCGCCATCTATTGATTTTTTAGGACTAATTTCCTTTAGTTTGGAATGAGAGCCCATGGTAGAAGTAAATCAGCAACGGAAAATTTCGCTCCAAATGACGATAGTACCATAGTTCCAGTACTTTTGAGACTAGGAAACGAATCTTATGCGCGTATAAAAAATCTTTGGCTTTGGTAGGTATGGACTATTTCTTTTCGTTTGGGACACCGAGTCGTCCAACGACCCAATGAACCCTAGTGTCAGAAATTGTCAACCACCTTCTACAAAGTATAAGGCTCATCGAAATAAAAGTAAAGATTTTTTAATTAAACTTCAGATTTTCAAATTATAGATTTAAGTTTTTCTCTGTTTCTCTCTCTTCAATATCTTCACTAGACAAACAATAAAAATAAGTGTAAAAAAATTGCTGCAAATATTTTAAAGGGTGAATAAGCCTATGAAACTGTACAACTTTCCCCAAGGAAATAGGTCAAAATATGAAAAAATATTTTGGACCTCCCACACAAAGTTACCAACCGATCAAGTCAATGTATTTGGTCCAAATTTTTTTTCACTTTTCGACTTATGTTTATTGGGAAAAGTTGTTGAGTCTCATGGGCTGATTCACCCCTTCAAAATATTTGTCAGCTAATATTTTTACACCTTATATTTGTCCAGAACAATTACAAAGGAAAACCTAAAAAGTTCCCGTATGTCGGCAAAGCAAAACACAATTTCTTTTTCTCATCCGGATTTGTCTAGACACATGTCTACAAGTCCTGAAATATGTACATTGCATGTCTCGACACAAGATACTTACTTCTGTTAAAATAGTTTTCGTGTTAAGGATTTTCTTATTACCTATATGTTCTGCGCCTTTTTTACAGATATTATACATACACATATCACGCCTTTAACGCTTGTGGGGTAGACAAAGCGTTAACGGCCGTCAGGCGTTTTTGTGCGTTTGCTCCATATGCTAAACGACAGGTATATGCTTAGGTCTTACATGGAATATAATTACTTCTACTGTGATCCACCTTTCGGTACGTGCATATTGATTACAATTTCAAAAAAACATTATTATAAACTAATCATCATAATGCTCCGTGCTTGCGGCAGGCAAGTACGGCAAACACTCCCTTGTAGATCCTAGACCCCCCTGAGAGAGGCCCATACATGCATGTCCACCGGTGGCCAGTTGTGGCTGGGGCTGTTCTGTTTGGCCATGCCTACCTATTCTATTATTATACGTTGCCGTGTGACGCCGGCTTATAATAGCATCACCCCACATCCTTCCCGCGGGTGTCGTAAGAGGCGACTAAGGGAATCGAGAGTATTGGTGTATTACAATTATTAGGCGACAGGCTGACAACCTGTCACTATAGTGATACACGTATTTTCTGAAACTACCTTTGAAAACAATCCTCAAAAATGTCAGACGTGGCGATAGCGACCGTATTCTTACGGCCGTTAACGCTCTGCCTACCCCGCAAGGGATAAAGGCGTGATATGTGTATGTATGTATATTACGTAGTATGTACTTAATCTCCGTCTGGGGTAGTTCACCCCATCGCCCCTACTTGACTGTCAAGTATGTCAAAATCACTTACAACAACAACAGTAGAGCAACAATCGCGTGTTTTCGCGTTCTGCTTGACACAGAGGCGTACTCAGGGTTAGGCAGTGGGGGTCAGGGTTTATTAGTATAGGTTTGGATTCAGTTGAATTTGGGGGTCTAAAATATTGTTAAAAACAAGTTTCATGTAAAAAGTCTATCAGCTTTCTAACACACCCCATGTTTAATGGGGTCTTATGTAAGCCCCACCTTAATCCAGCCTTGTGGGGTAAACACTTAACTTTCGATCCCAGCGCAGAGGCCATCAGGGTAGAGTTATCAGTTGTGACCCCGTACCTTAATAAGACCCCTACTTTTCGCCCTTAGTGTACTAAGGGCTGCGCTAAGCTAAGCTAAGCGCGGCATGAATTGGCCAATCATGAGCCTCAAAATCCCCGCCCGCTTCAGTGGAGATACTGGATTGGTCAATTCATGCTCCGCTCAACTCAACTTAGCGCAGCCCCAGTGGTGACGCACCCTAACTCAAGATTAGCCCAGTTAGACCTATTGTATTCCAACCCCCTAACTCAGTCCCTTAGTCCGGCCCTGTGCGGTCAGTCCCCGTATCGAGCGGCGAGTGGCGTGACCGCCCGCCATATTAGCATACCTTAGGGTTGCCAGCAGTAAACTTGTGTTGACCTCGTGAAATCTGAAGGACTCTATATTTTGTTATTTATTACTTCTAAGATTGTTTTGATGACACGCGGTGATACCAGGCCTTTATTCCTTGCGTTGGCAAAGCGTTGACAGCCGCAAAAATACGATCGGCCGTCTGACAAATATTGACGGCCCTTCAGATGTTTTGTGAATCACTATAGTGAAAGGTTGTCAGCCTGTTGCCTAAAGTTGTAATACACATGAAAATCTCGAGTCCCTTAGTCGCCTCTTACGACATCCGCGGGAAAGAAATTGGATGATGCTATTCTAAGTCGGCATCACACGGCGTAAAGACCCCTAAATAATATAATTACCTACACCATCATAGTGGCGAAGAACTGCGATTTTTAAAATTCTTATATGGACAGATAAATGAAATTAGCAATAAATGTTCAGAAAGATCAAGATAAACATTACTCAAATATGACGACCGATGTGGCGCAGTGGTAGTGCGACTGCCTGTGACGCAAAAGGTTACGGGTTCGATTCTCGGTAGGTCACTCACAAAGTTGATATTTATTACAACGTTGATTTGTTCTCAGTCGGGTTAGGACATTGTGGGCTGAATCGCCAGATTGTCTGTAAGAAAGGTGGTCCCGGTTGCTGTCTATGATTACTTGACGGCGATCGTTACACAACCATGTCAGAAGCCTGCTACTTGTAGAAGGTGGTTGAACAATTCTAACACTAGGGTTCATTGGGTCGTTGGACGACTCGGTGTCCCACATGAAAGGTGAAGAGACAATTAAATACTTTCCACGAAGGTACACGACCAGCGTAACTATCAGTGCGCGTCCGTACGTACATGTATAGAGCATGAAGGTCAAGTTACGCTGGTCGCTACACTATACAGGGTGTACAACCATTTGCTGCAAATATTTTAAGGGCTGAATCAGCCCATGAAACTGAACAACTTTCCCCAAGAAACATAGATCGAAACATGACCAACTTACTGACCGACCAATTTGTATGAGGTCCAGAAAAATTTCTCGTAATTCGACGCATGTTTCTTGGGAAAAGTTGTTCAGTTTCATGGGCTGATTCACCCTTTAATATATTTGCAGCAAATTGTTTTACAGCGTATAAGCGAATGAAATATAGCTCTATATGGAATTCACATACATATATCACGCCTTATTCCCTTGCGGGGTTGGCAGAGCGTTAACGGCCGTAAGAATACGGTCGCTATCGCCACGTTTCACATTTTTGGGGATTGTTTTCCAAGGTTGTTTCAGAAAACATGTGTATCACTATGTCGCCTAAAAATTGTAATACACCAATACTCTCGAGTCTCTTAGTCGCCTTACGACACCCGCGGGAAGGATGTGGGGTGATGCTATTCTAGGCCGGCATCACACGGCACATTCTAATTGTAACATATTGTATATTCTAACATGGAATTTAGCTGTTAACTATTCCGCATTGATTAAGGCGAGTCATCGTTGGCAAACTCGTTTAGCCTAAATAACCTTAACAGCATTAATTTCCGTTGCGTATAAAGTGGAAAAGCATAGCATCCGACCCGCGAGTTTGCTCATAAATAAATAAATAAATAAATAATATCCTGGACAATTCACACAGCGCCATCTAGCCCCAAACTAAGCAAAGCTTGTACTATGGGAGCTAGATAGTTGATACTAATACATATATACTTTTTTTTGTAAATAAATACATATTATACATAGAAAACACACAGACTCAACACAAGTATTTGAAAATTGACTTAACAAATATTTGTGTCCGGTGGGGATCGAACCCTCGGCGTAGAAGGCAGGCATACTATCCGCTACGCCATCGGGACAATCAAAATGTTTTTTAAAATAAATCCAAATCACTACAGTCATACGAATCATCTGAAAGATCCCTCAATATTTGTCAGACGTGGCGATAGCGGCCGTATTTTTGCGGCCGTTTACGCTCTGCCTACACCGCAAGGGATAAAGGCGTGATGTTTGTGTGTGTGTGTGTGTGTGTGTGTGTGTATTTTGTAAAAATATAGGTCAATTTGTGAATAAATGTTGTGTGTTTGTTAATAATTAGTAGGTTACGATGTGAAGGTTTTAAAGGTATGGTTATTATTTTGCCTTGAATGAAAGCAACGTCTAAGAATCCATGCTAGCATTGGTATGGAAATGGAGTAAGGCGGATCGCACACTTGACGCACCACGGAGCGCAAAAATATCGCAGCTGTCTGTCAGATCCATACTAGAAACGTCAATCCCCATACAAAAACCGCTCAACCGCTGTCGACGCAGCGCTACCGCAGTGTCATCCGTCGAGTGCGGTTTTAGTATGGGGAGTGATGTTTCTAGTATGGATCTAACAGACCGCTGCGATATTTCTGCGCTCCGTCGTGCGTCAAGTGTGCGATCCGCCAAGACTTTAAGGTTTCAGTTACTTTAGCTTCGTCTAACTGATGCCGGCTTATAATAACATCACCTCCATCTGTACATGTGGGTGTCGGAAAACAATCCTCAAAAATTTAATATGTGGCAATAGCGGCCGTATTATCCTGCCTACCCCGCAAGTGAGGACGACGTGATATGTACCTATGTATTTAGTTAGTGGCCCGTGATCTATTTTTGAATGGGGCCCATGTAATCTTCTGTCTATGATTACTTAGACGCCGGTCGTTACACAACCATGTCAGAAGCCCGCCACTTGTAGAAGGCAGTTGAAAAATTCCGACACTAGGGTTCATTGGGTCGTTGGACGACACGGTAGCCCACACGAAAGAGAGAGAGAGTTTTTGATCACAAACCATAGACAAAAGGAGGCTAAGTATTTTGTATTAACGGTTAATGTGCACCAACCCTTATTCTTAGATCTAATTATTCCATTACATTTCGCCCTCTTCCGAGAAAGATGAGAATTCCAATGAAGTTAATATGAGTTTTTGACATTTCATTAACCTTGAAATGAAAATAGACTTTCTTCGAAAAATATACGTACTTTTGGCTGTATAACTACTGCCGCCTTTGCCTCAGTCAACCGGGCTGTACAAACGTCAATTCCATTGCCAAAAATGCGCGTAAAATAAAAAGCGAAACGCCGAAGGCGACATTACTCCCATAATGCCACGTCACCTTTTATGTTAAGCCTTGGCACTCAATACTCCATAAGAAATTACCAACCCCAGTCCACCCTTACCGCCCCAGACGTTCGGCCGCTCGGAAAAGTAAGCCACGCCAAATTAAAAAGAAAACTAAACATTTTCGCGCCAAAAAACAGCTGCTCAACAAAGATGGCTGACGTTTTTACTTTTTAAAACAAGTGACACTGAGGAAGTGACGTAGTTATTCCAATTTTGAAAATAACGTGTGCCAACGGGTTTCTTATAGTGGTTTAATAGAATAAGATCAGTTTTTCAGTGTGTTTAATACATTCGTTATAATGATACATAACCGGACTGTCTACATACTGCCAAACGAACTATTACCAAAGCGGTACGAGAACGGAAACGGGTAAACTTAGATCATTTCATATCTCGCATTGTTTTCATAATTGGCACCCAACAAGGGGATACCCAAGTTTTTATTTTCTACATGCTTTCATAGTAAGTGCGTCAATTGTAATATTGCGTTAATAGTAATACATACATACACAAATCACGCCTTTATCCCTCGAGGGGTAGGCAGAGCGTTAACGATCGTTACTTTATAATTTACGATGGTTTGACAAATATTTGAGGGTCGTTTCAGATAAAGTCGTGTATCACTACAGTGATAGGTTGTCAGTCTGCCATATGAAAGCCTCGAGTCTCTTAGTCGCCTGTTAATAGTAATATGGAAAGATTTTGTATTTGTAATTGTATTTGAGTTAATTACACTCCGCTTTTAGAAAAAATCGGAACAACAAAATAACAATATTGATTCTTCAACCTTAGTTTGTAACATGAAATAGTTTTATTATTCTCGTCAACTCTACTGTAATAGGAATAAGAGTGATTTTCATTCCACCTCTAAGTGTCGACGACATTCAAGGTTTCAACATCCGGAGTTGACGGACCAAGTTCTTACTGTGTTTCTTTGTTTTTGATAAGACTTCAAGTTGCCTACTAGGGGACTAGATGGTTTCATTGGTATTGCAGTTTTAGGCGACAGGCTGACAACCTGTCACTATAGTGAACATTACTTATCTAAAACGATAATCAAATATTGTGAGACGTGGCGGTAAGGACCGTAATTTTACGCCGCCAGGGATATAGGCGTGATTTGTGTGTGTGTGTGTGTGTGTGTCTGTGTGTTCATGTTGAAAGTAACTAGGTATTGTTTGTTGAGCTAACTTCATACTTCATCCATTTTTAAATCTGCAGGGTGTAAGAGACGGTGTAACGAAAACTTTGCAGGCGTGATCAGACCATGTAACTGAAAAACTTTTTCTATGGGAGCTATATTGGAAAACATAAAAAATTTCGACCTTCTGACTCGAGCTGACTGACTTTGTATGGAAACTCGAAAAAAAATTTTCGTTTCCCAACACAGCCCTATATAAAAAGTTGGCCAGTTTCATGGTCTGATCACGCCTGCAAAGTTTTCGTTACACCGTCTCTTACATCTTGTATACCTAACGAATGGTAAAGACCGACCAAGTTTCCTAATAAATATAAGATATCTCAACTAAAGTTTTCAAAAAGTACTTTCTCTTAATAGCAAACTTAAGCAAATCATTACTGCAATGTTATGAATCACTTTTCTTTTCTATTGTGAACTAACCGAACTAATACTGAAACTCTTCACTTCAATAACATTATAATTTTGTCATACTTGAGCAAAGGTTGGAAATGCCGTGTGATGCCGGCTTAGAATAGTATCACCCACATCCTTTCCGCGGGTGTCGTAAGAGGCGACTAAGGGACTCGAAAGTATTGGTGTATTACAATTTTTAGGCGACAGGCTGAAAACCTGTCACTATAGTGATACACATGTTTTCTGAAACAACCTTGGAAAACAATCCTCAAAATTGTCAGACGTGGCGATAGTGGCCGTATTCTTGCGGCCGTTAACGGTCTGCCTACCCCGTAAGGGATAAAGGCGTGATATACGTATGTATGTACTTATGCAAAGGCTTCAAATCTTTTGTGCATACCAAGCGTTCAATATAAATAAAATCATTCGTTTTCCACAATTTCTAGATACCCTGGTCAATCTACGTTGTTAAGGTAACTGGCGCCTAATTCTACTAAGAGTAGCGAACGAAATATTACACTACACTAAATATACAACACAGCTTGCACAATATAATGTAGGATGTTGTAAAACACAAACACACTATACTAGGAATTCTTGTAATGGGGTACTAGGATGCTAAAAAATATTTTAAATCCGACATAAAGAAAAAAACGCAAATGACCCGGGCTCAAGTCTACTAAATGATTTTTTTTTTCTGTTGGATCCATTGGATCTTAGATGATTTTAGTAGTTTCGTAGTCTGCTAACAGTTTGAGTAGGTATAGAAAATCACAATGATAATGCCGTGTAATGCCGGCTTAGAATAGCATCACCGCACGTCCTAAGAGGCGACTAAGGGACTCGAGAGTATTGGTGTACTACAATGTTTAGATGACAGGCTGACAACCCGTCACTATAGTGATCCACATGTTTTCTGAAACAACCTTGGAAAACAATCCTCAAAAATGTCAGACGTGGCGATAGCGACCGTATTCTTACGGTCGCCAACGCTCTGCCTACCCCGCAAGGGATAAAGGCGTGATAAATGTATGTATGTATGTACAATGGCAATGAAATGACAGTTGAGTTTCGATTGCGTTACAATGACAAAAAATAGCAGACTTGGGGCCCAGAGTTAACAATAAAAATGTGCGAAAACAATCGCAAGAGCTAAAAAAGTTATAAAGAAAATAAGTATTGGTATTTGAATAATGAGCATAGTACCGTAGTAGCACAAAAACGCAGTCAAGAACACAACTAGGTTTTTCTCTTTTTCGTGTGGAACACCGGGTCGTCCAACGACCCAAAGTACCCTATTGTCTGAATTTTTCTACCGCCTTCTACAAGGAGCAGGCTTCTGACATGTTTGTGTAACAACCGCCGTGTAAGTAATCAGAGACCTCAACCGGGACCTACGGCTTAATGTGCCATCCGAAACACGGAACTATCTTGCTTACGGACAATCGGGTGGTTCAGCCCGCAATGTTCTAACCAGACTGGGAACTAATTCCCAAAATGATTAATATCAACTTTTTGAGTGACCCACCGAAAATCGAACTCAGAACCTTCTGCGTCACAGGCAGTCGCACTGCCACACCGGTCGTCAACAAAACAGCTAGGTACAACATACTAACTATTAGATTACTAGAATAGAACCCAAGTTGCATGCCCGGCGATAGTTTACACCACGCAAATTGTACAACACGCAATACACTGCTTCGAAGTAATCGAAAACGACAAATTAATCACTCTTGAATACAAGACGAATTCACAATATTACTAATCTAGAAATAACCAAATAACATAGACTTATTTTTGGTGCAGAACTTGGTAGTTCGCACACTTAACGCACGACGGACCGCGAAAATATCGCAGCGTTCTGTCAGATCCATTCTAGAAATGTCAATCCCCATACTAAAACCGCTCAGCCGCTGTTGACGCAGTGCTATCGCAGTGTCATCCGTCGAGTGCAGTTTTAGTATGGAGAGTATTGAGGAGTGACGTTTCTAGTATGGATCTGCCAGACCGCTGCGATATTTTAACTGTCCGTCGTGCGTTAAGTGTGCAATCCGCCGTAGAGGGCAAAAGCCAATGGTAATAAATAACCCATTCAAACTGTGCTCAATATTAATAAAAACATTCTCATGAGGTAACCACCAAGTGGTTATAGAACATCGTGAGACCCGAGTTCGATCCCCGCTATGTACCAATGTGTTTTTACTCACGTACATTTACCGACTGCTCTTACGGTGAAGGAAAAACATCGTGATGGAACCCACATTCAAATAAAAATTGAATTCAGATGATATTTGAATGACTTAACCTAGGATTCGGGTCAGGTTAGCCTTTGGGTTGCAGAGGTCAGATGGCAGTGGCTCTGTGTAAAAACTTGGTTCCACGTTAAATCCCATTGGGTAGCCGACCTCAACAGAGAACGGGATAAGGCAAGGAGCATTGATTCTGAATTTGTGGTACCTATTGCGCACCTGGTTAGCCAATTATAGCCCATTATTGAGCAATATAAAGTGTAAAAAAAAATATTATAAATATTTTAAGGGGTGAATCAGCCCATGATACTGAACAATTTTCCCCAAAGAACATAGGTCGAAATATGAAAAAAGTTTTTAGACCTCTAAACCTATGTTAGGTCGAAATATGAAAAAAGTTTTTAGACCTCCCATAAAATATGTACTTATCAGCTGAGCGAGTCAAACTGTATGGGAGAACCAAAAAAATTGTTTTATTCGACCTATGTTCCTTAGGGAAAGTTGTTCAGTAACACGGGCTGATTCACCCCTTAAAACATTTGCAGCAATTTGATTACACCAATACTAATAATTTTACCTGTAGACTTGCAGTATGTAGTTTGATAGTATAGGGTGTTGATTCGCAATGGCTTTACTAGGATCTGTCAGTGCAATACTTTGTACTTTTTTAAAGAATGCTAGGATATACCACTTTCTCTTTTCGTGTGGGACACCGAGTCGTCCAACGACCCAGTGAACCCTAGTGTCAGAATTTTTCAACCGCCTTCTACAAGTAGCAAGCTTCTGACATGGTTGTGTAACGACCGCCGTCTAAGTGATCATAGACTGCAACCGGGACCTATGGCTTAACGTGCCATCCGAAACACGGAACTATCTTTCTTACAGACAATCATACCACTTACTAAACATTTTGTTTTCCAGATTCCCCCAAAGCACATCGACGACACCAAAACCGCCAGCTCGCACCAAGAAAGAGGCGAAAGACCCCAAAGATGACCCAAAGGGCCTTAAAGAACCCGAAAAACCCAAGAACCTCTGCCAAAGGCTCATGGGAAAATGCAAGCAATGCTGTGCTTGCTGTGGCAAAGGCGAAGACGACGAGAAAGAGATGCAAGATAAGAAACCAGTTGAAGAAGGAAAGAGAGGGATGATGAGCAGACTAAATTGTTGTAGGAAGAAGGATAAGGAGAAGAGGGATGCCGAAATGGCTGCAGGAAAAGTGAGTATTGGTTGTGTCTACTTCTACTTAGACAGCTTCAACAGTACACTAACGGATATGGGTTTTTCCCAAATTGGGGGAGGGTAATTCCAATTTTGCCGTGTGATGCCGGCTTAGAATCGGCATCACCCCATTTCTTCCCGCGGGTGTTGTAAAGGGCAACTAAGGGGCTCGAGGGTTTCATGCGTATTACAATTTTAGGCGACAGGCTGACAACCTGTCACTATAGTGATACACGAATCATCTGAAACGGCCCTAAATACTTGTCAGACGTGGCGATAACTGCTAAGTTTACGATCGTTAACGCTCTGCCTACCCCACATGGGATAAAGGCTAGATTTATGTATGTACGTATGTACCTAATTCCAATTTTCGATTTGAGGATTGGCGAGCGCAGTATAAGATGTCGTAGATGTTCACAGAGAACGCTGCTACTCGTTCCATGGATTCATCCCTAAGTCGCCACGCACACACACACATATATCACGCCTTTATCCCTTGCGGGGTAGGCAGAGCGTTAACGGCCGTAAGAATACGGTCGCTATCGCCACGTCTGACATTTTTGAGGATTGTTTTCTAAGGTTGTTCCAGAAAACATGTGTATCACTATAGTGACAGGTTGTCAGCCTGTCGCCTAAAAATTGTAATACACCAATACCCTCGAGTCCCTTAGTCGCCTCTTACGACACCCGCGGGAAGGATGTGGGGTGATGCTATTCTAAGCCTTAAATGCGGTTAAGTTAAGTTTTAAATGCAGTACCTATATTTAAATAATAGTACTTTCTGAATTTTAGCGATGCTTAATTTTATAGTCTGTAAAATATAGGATGATCTCTGTGACGTTTGTGAACTTGGAGCAAATGCTATGACATAAGGTCCATTTTCTTTTGTTTACTAGGAAAATGGATCTTATGTCATAGCATTTGCTTCAAGGTCAAAAGCGGCACAGAGATCATCCTATATTTTACAGACTATAGGTATAAACTTTTTTGTTCATACTGACGCGTCAGGACGCTCCGTTCGATCAAAGAGATAACATTATAGTAATACTGAGTATCCCGTTGCGCGCCATCTATATTTTCTTAAAATAACGTGACACTTGACGTATACTTTAGAACAAATATACAGGGTGTAAGAGACGGTGTAACGGAAACTTTGCAGGCGTAATCAGACCATGAAACTGAACAACTTTTTCTATGGGGGCTATGTTGGGAAACGTGAAAAAAATTTGGACCTTCCATATAAAATTCCCGATCAGATGACTGACTTTGACTTGAAAATTGTTCAGTGTTATGGTCTGATCAGGCCTGCAAAGTTTTCGTTACACCGTCTCTTACACCCTGTATAAGTGATCTGTGGCCCTAGAAAGTCTGTTGTTTTCAGCGTTGTTTAACAATACGGCCATTTCTTTATAAGTTGTCAAGGACCGTACATAAGAAAGCTGTAGTTGGCATTTGGTTCCTCAACTTAGTTTTCAAGGACGCAAGATTTCTAGCGTGCGATAGAGTCATTAGAAATTCTTAGAAAGTTATAATTATTTGTGCCCGTTTGTCATAAATACGGGGTTTGTTTATAGAAAGTAATCCTAATTGAAGTCAGTTGCAAGTGAAAACTGAGGGAATTTGTTGTGTTTTATGTGAATAAAAAAAATGGATTTAAAGTTTTTCAGCTGCCTAACATAGGTAATGTAACTTATACATAGTAAAAATTTTAATAAAAACTAACCGTAATGTAAGTTATTGAAGCATAAATAAATAATCGTATGTTTTATTATTGAATTGATTAACAGATTGTACTGCAGTTTTCCCATATATCGATGAAATTGTATTGTATTCAAAAACTGCCTTATCAGATTTTTTTGCTCTCTGACCAGTGAAAGTTAAACTTCATAAGAATCTACAATTTGGTTGTGGACTGAGTCATTAACAAAATATAAAAATTGTACGCTTAAAACTATTGTCCAAAAATACTTACTACCGACTTCATTCATAATTTTTCAAAATATTCAAAGTTTGCATTGATAAACAGGAAATTACATAAAAGTAAGTGATCTGACGCCATCCAAATTAGCAATGTGTGACGTCATACAAAATATTGTTTTCGATAATTTAAAAAGTACTTAGCTCATTTGACCTGCCTGTCGACAACCCAAATAGCTTGGCCAGAAAGAGTAGACATTAAATAAAATGGAACTAAAAATTTGTATGAAAAATTGTTGCTATAGTAAAGCGTTATCTGTCAGATTTGACAGATTACGAAGAAAGTGGCGCCCACATTTTTTATCTACAAGCTGTACATACTCTACTAAATCCTTATTATTTTCTCTCAGGCGGCGTCCATAGAGTTCGAGAGCGAGACGAAACGCAAACGCAAACTGCGAGACGTCATGTGCGGCTGTTGCGGCCGGCGGCGACGCGTCAGCGACGTGTCGCAGCCGTCACGCGCGCGTTTCGGCGACGTCGCAAGGTCCGTCAGTGACGTGACTGCGCCCACCGTTGGGGAGACGGGCTGTTGCGGGAGGAGGAACGCTGTGGACAGGAGAGACAGCATACTCAGCGACCGACCGACTAATGCGTAAGTAACACTATCTATGATTCTGTGATGCGTTACATGAGGATCTTTTGGACTTATACGATACTCGTCCGAGCTAGGTGAGGACCATCTGTCAAGTTCAACAATGTAAGGTGGAAAAATATTAGCTGCAAATATTTTAAAGGGTGAATCAGCCCATGAAACTGAACAACTTTCTCCAAGAAACATAGGTCGAAATATGAAAAAAGTTTTGGGCCCATACAAATTGACACGTTCGGCCAGTAAATTTTGTATGGAGAGCCTAATTTTTTTTCATATTTCGACCTGTGTTTCTTGGGGAAAGTTGTTCAGTTTCATGGGCTGGTTCACCCCTTCAAATATTTGCAGCAAATTTAATATAAAAAAAATTCGGACCGCCCATACAATTGACTTGGAAACGCTGTGGACAGGAGAGACAGTACCTATATCAAAGGACGCCATTGGTGTTTTTTGTGATCTTTCCAAGGCAATTGATTGCGTAGATCATGAAACTTTATTGGTAAAATTAGAACACTACGGCATTCGAAACGTAGCTCTGAAATTTCTGAATTCGTATTTAGATAATAGAACGCAAAAAGTACAAGTAAACGGCACCAAATCACAGGGATCTTGTGTTAAAATTGGTGTGCCGCAAGGCTCTACGTATATATTAGCGAAAGAGGCCTAACTACAACACGCGTCGTTCAAATAGGTATCCGTTTTGTCCACAGCTGCTGCAACAACCGTTTGTTCAACTGGATGCGCGGCTGCTGCCGGCGGACCCAGCCGGAGCCGGTCAATGCGAGTAGACGACAAAGCATGTTCAGCAAGAACAAGAGCATGTCGCCCACGCTGCCTCCTGAGGTAAGTTTTTTTTCTGTTGGGAGAACATACAGTCTTAAACAATACAGACAAAACAAACCAATTAAAAAAAATTAAAAACACAACAACAATACAATACAATTAAAGCTGCCGTGTGATGCCGGCTTTGAATAGCATCGCCCCACATCTTTCATGCGGGTGTCGTAAGAGGCGAGTAAGGGACTCGAGGGTATCGGTGTATTTAGGCGACAGGCTGTCACTATAGTGATACACATGTTTTTTGAAACAACCTTGGAAAACAATCCTCGAAAATGTTAGACGTGGCGATAGCGACCGTATTCTTACGGCCGTTGGCGCTCTGCCTACCCCTCAAGGGATTAAGGCGTGATATATGTATGTATGTTCATTTTTACATTCATTCTCGCGGCGAGCGTACGTTGGAGCGCGCGCGTACCAGTAAAATCTGTTTTATTGTGTTGTGCCGCGCTGCGTAATTACAAAATGGAGTGTCAAAAGTGCAAGAAAGTGTTGTCCAAAAATGGCTCGCACTTTATGTGTAAAGGTCCATGTCAAGGGACTTTTCATAGAGGCTGCGTAAAAGGTTTGGCTGCGGATATCAAAGCTGGGAAGAACCGCGTTTTCTGCAACAACTGTGAAGTCGACGACTCTGAGGATGACGATGATGAGGTGCAAGCAAAAGATGGCCAAGATAATGATAAGATCTTAAGGGATATCCAAAAAAAGTGCAGCGGTATCTCGAGTCTGAACAAGCAGCTTGAGGCAATCAAGCTTAGCATGAATATGCTTTCTGACAAGTATGATACTCTGTTAGCTGAACATGATAAATCCAAAGAAAAAATACATGCCCTCGAAAAGACGGTTGATAACGTGAGTAACAAATGCACATATTTGGAGAAATGCAACCTGGCTTTGCAGCAAACTTTACAGGGATATGAACAATCAACACGTAAGCATAACCTAGAGATAGTAGGTGTTGAGCAGTTGCCGGGCGAAAATGTTAAAGAAATAGTCACTAAAATCGGCAAATTAATCGATGTCAGTAGTGACAATATCGAGTGGGTAAGACGGAATCAACCACGAAAACAAGGGACTAAAGCAACTACGATTACGGTCGGATTTAAAAACTCGGGCACGGAAAGTCGTGATGCCTGGCTTGCCAATCGTCGCAAATTGGCTGAAGTGACGAGCAAAATGATTACAAGTGGTAACAATGATGACAAAATATTCATCAACGAGGACTTGTCCAAAAGCATCCGTACCTTACTTTGGAATACCAAAAAGAAGCTGCATGGCGTGTATCGGTATACGTGGGTGATGAATGGTAAAGTACTGGTAAAAAAAGCTGAAGGAGACAAAGCCGTGTGGGTGAGATCGGAGGCTGACATCAATGCCTTGCTTAAAGTAAAGTGATTCTTTTTATATTTATGTACTTAATACGTATAAAATATCATGTCCAATGGGCCTAATATCGCCTCTGAACTGTGTGGATTCGATTGCTGATGATTTCATTGAAGCGGTCGAGGTCCGTAGTTTAAGTGGATGGTTATCGTCGCTTAACATAAGTAATGACCTATGTGTAGTTCATATCAACATCAGATCTATGAAGAAGAACTTTAAGGAATTACTTGCAACTTTAAATAATAATTTAAAAGATATTGATGTTTTAGTTATAACAGAACCTAATATCAACTTTTCAATGGTTAATTTGTATAAAATTGCAGGGTACAACATACAAAGTTATACTCGGACCGGTCGTAGCGGTGGGGGAGTGCTGGTGTATACGCGTGACTCTATTTCCGCAAGAGTAAACGAGACAGTTCATACAATGAGTATGGAATCTGCTGAGTGCATTTCCATTGTACTAAATGAAGGTGGGTATGATCCGATATATTTATTGTCTATTTATAGGCCACCCAGAATAAAGAGGAAAGACAGAGTATTGCAATTTTTGAAGGAATTGCGTAACATATTAGAGAGTATACCAAAAAAATTACCAATATTGTTTTGTGGAGACATCAATATAAATCTTTTGAATGGAAAAGACAATCATGTGGTAGAATATAAAAATTTATTAGCTGAATATGGTATGACACAGTGTATTAATAAGATAACACGTAAAGAAGTTTTAAAGGACTGTGTTGTAGAATCTTGCCTAGACCATATTTATATTAGGGCTCCTTTAGCAAAGATAAACTCAGCAGTTATCCAACATAAAATATCGGATCATTACTACGTGTCGGCTGTTGTGCAGTGGAACTGCGCTCCGTCAGGTAATAGTTCGCGCGCTGTGAGTAGTGGTGGGAGTAGTCAGATCGCCTCCGCCGCCGCTGCCGCTGCTCCGAGTAAACAAGTAAAGCCCGCTGTTCGTCGTCGAGTACTTGATAATCGTATGGTTAGGGAAAAACTATTAGCAACTAATTTTGATTCTTTATTAACAATCGAGTGTCCTATTAAACTGTACAACGAATTACGACAAATATTTGTAAATATCTATAATGAGTGCTACAAAATTCAAATTGTACCAAATAGTAGTAGAAACAACAAATCCTGGGTTACTGATAATATTAAAAAAATGATAGAGGAAAGGGACAGGCTATTTGTAGTATGGAGCAATGATCCTAAGAATATGATAAAGAGATTAGCATACACTAAATATCGCAACAAATGCTATAAGACAATATCTAAATGTAGTAATGAGTATGATAGGCAGTGTATTATTGAGTGTAATAAAAATATTAAGAAAATATGGGATAGGATAAATATTTTGTTAGGTAATGAAAAGCCGTCTATAGACAGCCTTATTTTGTCAAGTATGAATTCTGATAGTCCAGAAAATATAACTAATCGGTTTGCAACAACGTTTGACGAAGAAATAATGCAAATTAAACATACTTGTGATGTTACTTTCTTAAATAGAGATAATTATGTAAACAATGTAAACTTGAGTATGAGATGGCAACCTGTAAGCAGTTCCTATGTTAGTAAGGTTATAAAAAATATGAATTCTAAAAAGTCTCCTGGAAGCGATCTCATGCGCATGTGTGATATAAAGTTTATATGTGATAAAATAAGCCCTGTAGTTGCTAAGTTGGTTAATTTGTCAGTTAGTCAGCATAAATTTCCTGATAAATTAAAAGAGGCAATAATACGCCCTGTGCATAAAAAAGGTAGTCGAAAGTCATATTCGAACTACAGACCGATAGCTATCTTGTCAAGTTTAGATAAAATTATGGAAAAATGCATAATTAATCAGCTTGGGGACTACCTACATTTGAATAACATTCTAAATGAATCGCAATTTGGGTTTCAAAGGGGGAAAGGTACTAATACTTTATTGTCCAAATTCTCTGACGAAATTAATAACTATCTTGGTGACAAGCAGTTTGTAGTGTCTATATTTTTTGATTATAAGAAGGCGTTTGACACTTTGGAAACTTCTACGTTAATTAATGCAGTCGGAGAATGTGGAGTGGGATATCCACTGAATCAGTGGTTTAGTGACTATCTCACATCACGTTCATATCGGGTTAAAGTTGGTGACACGTATAGCGATGAAAGGGAAGTACGGTGCGGGGTCCCGCAAGGTTCGGGATGTGGTCCCGTTTGCTACTTGATGAACGTGAACAGCCTATGTGGAGTGCTACAGCACAGCTCGGCGTACATGTTCGCGGATGACTTGTGCATTCTGCGGGCCGGTACCAGCTTGGCTGATACAATACGTCTAGTTCAACAAGATGTGGATGCTGTCGTTAAGTGGTCGCACGATAATGGCATAGTGCTAAATTCAGATAAAACTAAGTTGTTGATTATACATTCGCCATACTTACCGCTAACTGATGAGCCGTCACCTTTATTTACTCACACATACAGTTGCATTCATAATGACCTTGTTAATTGTTGTTGTAGGCCGATAGAAAGAGTAAGCTGCGTAACTTATCTTGGTGTAAAGATAGACGAGCACTTTTCTTGGGCTGAGCATATTACTTATATTAGCAATAAGCTTAGAATTATTTTAGGTAAATTCTATCATTTAAGTTACAAAGTACCTTTAAGCACCCTACGATTGTTGTATACAGCTTTAGTGGATTCAATACTGGATTACGCTCTTGATTGTTATGGTCTAACATTTAAAACCTACATTGATAAATTAGAAAACATACAGTTAAGATTCGTTAAATTGCTAGTAGATAAGAAGATTAAAAATAAACACAAAGATAACTATAGTAAACTATTTAAAATTTGTAACATTCTCCCTATTAGTTTAAAACATAAATACCTACTTTTAATTAATAGTCATGGCAATCCAGAGCGTAACTCAGTGTTGACTAATGTTTTTAATAGTCACAATACGAGGGCTATGACCTCGTGTAAATATGTTGTTCCTCGAGTACATAATTATTATGGGGACAGAACCCTAAAAAAACGTCTTCCGTATTTATTAAATAGTTTGCCGGAGCATATACGCAGGGAGACTAAAAAAAGTGTATTTAAGAGCAAATTAAGGAAGTACTATGTTAATTCACTAATCTAAATGTCACTCCATGTTTATCTGAAGTTTAAATTAAGTATCAGATAAAATGTATTTATATTAGTATGTTTAAGTAGCGAGTATCGCTTGATCCTACAGTCAAACTGTTTGTGCAGTTTTGTGGGACACTGTTTTAGTTTATAAGTGTAAACACTGTTTTGTACAATAAAAAAAAAAAAAAAAATAAATAAAAATGTATTCCATTTTGTCCAGTTGGGTAGATCCAACTTCAACAAGGAGGTCAACAGACGGTTCGAACTCGGAGGGGCAACGTTCGGGAAACTACGAGATGTCTTCTCGTCCCAAATACCACTGTGTGTTACCAGTGATGACTTAGGGTACTAAAACGTGGCCCCTAACTGTGTTGGCCTTATACACAAGATCAAGGTCACACTCGAGCGATGGAGAGAGCTATGCTCAGAATTTCTCTGCGCGATCGAATCAGAAATGAGAAAATTCGTAGAAGAACAAATATAACCGACGTAGCTCTCAGTGATACACGAATCGTCTGAATCAATCCCTCAATACTTGTCAGACGTGGCGTTTACGAGGACCTCTCTACGTGATTTACGTCATTGTAATATTAGTATATAAGCCATAGTTTAAGATCAATAAATGTGCATTAACTATGGAGTGGTCGTCTCAATAGCTCTCCCTCCACAGGTATCGTTTCTTATCGCTAAACGCCACGTCTGACAAGTATTGAGGGCCCCTTCAGATGATTCGTGTATCACTGTAGTGAAAAATTATTCTAATTTTATTCATATATTTTTTTTATTAGATAAGGTTGACATTTTAAATGATATTCTTACTTTATTAATATTGCTTTTGAATCTATTATTGCTTTTACAGTATTTTTATTTTTTGTTTGTATCTACTATTCAAATTTCCATACAATTTCATATTGTTTTGAAATAAATAAAATGAAAATGAAAGGAAATGAATGACAGATTGTCAGCTTGTCGCCTAAAGTTGTAATACGTGGTAATACACATGAAACCCTCATGTCCCTTAGTTGCCTCTAACAATACCCGCGGGAAGAATTGGGGTGATGCTTTTCTATGTCGGCATCACACGGCAATGCTAGGCACGGCTAGGTTAAACATGAAATAAAAAGAAACGATCCAGTTTTGGCACATTAAGACAGAACACGTCGCGACTCGATGAGATGTAACTTTATATCTTTATATGGTTCATGAAATGACAAAACCCATTATAATTTAAATATATTTATTTCATTTCAAACTACCTACTTATTTAATTTGACGTAACAGGACTCCAATGTACTGTCTCAGTGAACGAATCTGACTCAACTACCTCCACTTTTTTATGCGAATACACCTTCTGCTCCCTATAACCTTTGATGCGTACTTGTCTGTACATAAACTCTGACGTCATCAACGAAGGCACGAACATGTTTCTACTTTTGAACAGGATCGAGTCTTTAGGACCCCACCCTTCGCTCGGAGAAAAGAATTTTCGGAAATTATAGCGACTGTATGTTGTTAACTCAAATATGGTTGCTAATACAACTATCACTACGTACAGAGCAAAAAAGATATAGAGTAGAAGCCAATACATAGTCATAGGTTTATTCGTTTCGTCATCTTCTGAAGCAGTTCCTTCTAACAAAATGTAGGAATAGTTTTGGCAGTCCATAGCTATCAATTTACTGAATAATATAATCAATAAAAGTATGGGGTTTAACACCCACATGACCTTCCAGAACACGCTAGGTTTGATCCCAATCATAAACGTTATATCAATGGAATGGTGTTCGTAACCGTAGAACCAATAAAGGGAAAGAGAGAAACAGAAACTTGTCAGTAGTTGTATAGTGATCGCAGCTTGAAACAAAGCCTCAAACATGTCTGAACACAGAAACGGTATAGAGAGGATACATATACCGATTTTGAGGAGAAACCTAAATGAATTGTGGTATTTCTGAGCTATTTCGAAATTTTTACTTACAATGTCGTTGAGGAAGCTATAGCACATCCATAAGTTGAGGAACATACAGTAACATACCGTCGAAAACCAAAGAAATGTCCACAGTGGTTGAGAATCGAAGTACGACATAATTTCAGACGCTGAAGCGAGTTCAGTGAAGATAACGCTATGGCCTTCTTCGAGGACCCTTTCTTCTCCTCCATGGTAGAACACCATTACCTTGATACCGCTGAATAAGACGAGTGCAAAGCATAGACAGATGGTGGCTCCAAACAGTGACACAACTATGGCAGTCATAGCAGCTGGGCTTCTGAACGACGCGTCACGCGAAAAGTACGCAACCATTCCCGTGCCGGAACCCGTAGTCATAAAGGACTTTTTAATGGCGTCAAACGTTCTTATTGTGTTGTAATCGTGCCACAGAAAATCCACCCTCGTCAACTCCCAACTTCCTTCCTTCAATAAAGCTACGCAGAACAAGACCAGTATTGCAATCCCCACGTAGAAAGTCGCCAGCTTTACTCCGATCTGGAGGAATCTATGCTTCTTTATAGCGAGTATTGCTATCGTCACGTTTATGCATGCGACAGATAATAGCGTCTCCCATTTCATGAAACATGATTTTGGACGTGCGAAGGTGTTATTACCGCCGATAATATGCTCGAAGAAGACGTAGCTCGCCGTGTAGTATGGTATATCCACATCTGCCTCAGCTTTCTTCAAGCAATATTGAAACGTCGACACATTTAACTTCTTTACCATACATTTCTCCGTTATTTCGTCTTCGAAATAGTTGCAATTCATCCACGGCGGGGAGTCCAGGGCAGAATAGAAGGTGTACACGAGATACCACGCCGTCATACAGTTTAGATACATAGCCCTGAGTACTACGCTAAAGATCATTCCATATCCAAGGCCTCGGAACAATGGGAAAAAGTTCCATAGGGATATCAGAGAGCAGTTGGAGTATTGGGCGATGCAGATCTCAGAGTATATAATAGGGATCCCAACGAAGATCACGGTGCATACGTGGATGATTGCGTAGATGAAAAACGCACTATGAGCTATTTGAGCAGCGCCATATATGAGGGCCATTTCGTTCATAAGCAGCATCAGTAACAGCAGTCTGTACATTCCATAAGAGTTCCATCTGCAGGGTATTTTCGGACAATATTTGCCGTCAACTTGCATTGTACACAAAACTGTAAATACTAGGAAATAATAAAGTCACTGAAATAATTTACGTGATATTTGTACAATTTTGTTGTTAAGAAAAGTCGTTGCCATGCCAAAAAAGCATGGCCATCGCGATCATCCGAAAGTTGGGAGCAGAATGCAATCATTATATCAAATATCTTTTTGGTTTTAATAATTAAATAAAATTGTTTTTTTTTGCACTTCACTAGATGGCGTTGTTAGTTTAAAAAAGTGGTCCATATTCGAGTGCATAAAATTAAATGACCTATTATAAAAACACATCACAGAATTTGGCATACTCGTCTTTTAGCATAATTTTAATTTAGCATAAAGTGTTAGGCATAAAGTTCTTCACCATACAGTTGACAAGCATATTTACAAAATATCCTTATAATGTCAGTTTTGTAATCACAGTAAAGGTTTTTTTTTACGAAACCTTAGAGGCCGGCGGCAACAGCAGTATATATATATATATATATATATATATATATATATATATATAATATTACATTGATCTAATCGTATAATAATATAAGGGTACCTATTTATATGTTTCACGAGTTGCCGGATAAAGTCCTCGAACATTGTCAGACGTGGCGATAGCGATCGTCATTTTACGCCCGTAAACACTCTGCCTACCCCAAAAGGGATAAAGGCGTGATATATGTATGTATTACACGCAAAGGGATATGGCGTATTCACACGCGGAACTGACACCGTTTTATTTGTTATTTAACGTTGTAAATGGAAATAGGTCAATCATACGGTTAATTTAAAAGCTGCAAGTCGATGTTATATTGAGGTATTGAAAACTAAATTGATTACAACAGAGTCGAATTTGTATTTTTTTTTTGTGGTGGTCCCATACTAAAAGTTGTTTAGAATCAGGAGTAAAAACACTGTTCAAAGTGTACTCACTAATAGCTTGCGACCTATGCTTCTTGGGGAAAGTTGTTTAATTTCATGGGCTGATTCACCTTTTTTTTTTTTTTTTTTTTGCAGCTAATATTTTTGCACCTTATACAACAGACGACCCTGTGTGACCTAAATAATGGTATTTATTAGCAAGAAATTAATCAAATGCGTCGATTGCTTTTACTATTCGATCGCCGCAGTGTCCATCAAACCTTAGCGTAAACGTGACTTGGCAGCGTTGCTTCATTGGGTCATTGGACGACTCGCTGTCCCACACAAAAAGAAAAAAAGCGTTGCTTTTGCATTTTTATAATTTGACCAAGTTTGCGTTGGATTCGAGTACGAAGGATTCCGTATAATTGCGTACCTATTTAAATTGCATTAAAATCAAGTTGTACATATAAATAGTGCAGATGGCAGTTGCTCTGTGTAAAAACTTGGTTCCATGTCAAACCCCCTAGGTTAGGTAGCCGACCCCGATAGAGAAACGGAACCCTAAAAATAATCACTTACAACTAATAAAAATAATTTCTAGTGTTATTAAATACGGAAAACTATACCTTATACCTTTGCAAAAACGACAGATTTTCATAGTAAAGTTTTCCTTTACATTTTGAGATACATCGTTATCACTACATAGTATAAAGCAAAGTTTTTCGCGTCTGTCTGTATGTATGAGGATATCTAAGTGAAGTTTAAAAATATAAGTATGTGTGAGTGTGTGTGTGTGTGTATGTGTGTGTGTGTGTGTGTGTGTGTGTGTGTGTGCGTGTATTTGAGTGTGTGATGCATGTTGTATTGTTATGAAATGTTCAATCATTGTAAAGTCGTCAATAGTAGTTCAGTTTTGTCATAATCAAGGGAAAGGAGCCAGTCCGTGACTGACTTCTTGCATTCATAACTCGTGAGGGCATGTTTGCCAGGTTGTACAGTCGGCCCCCCTGAAAGCAGAAAAATCTCCTGGCCAAAGCCTTTCTGTGTGGTGTTGTCTGGCATACCACGTAGTTGCGTCTCTTAAGAAGATTCGGATGATCAGCTTGATAGGGCGTTTGTGAGTGTTTCTTGCAAGATAAGATGTATAATTGTCTGACCGTTAGCACTTTGCAGTCACTGTTTTTTATAGGCGGGGTTTGAAAAAGCTAACCTTGAGAATTAGACGTTGTGCTCTCTCAATTTCAAGCATGTGTGATTTTCCTGCACCGCCCCAGGACGAAATGCAATAAGCCAATACCGATTGACACAGAGCCACATAAACAGACTTAACGAGAGTTGGTTCCGCGACATGTCTTAGTTGCTTAAAAACATACGTGAGTTTTCGAACTCTTTTAGAAGTATTCTTTATATGTTCTTCAAAGGTGAGATTTGAGTCAATAGAAATCCCAGGATACTTTGTAGTATATTTAGTTCTTTCCAGCAACGGGCATGTGCAGTTATGGCCAAGGTGACAGTTAACATTGTGTGCAATAATATTAAACTGAGAACTCTCGGCATATGGAGGGTTTTTGGGTGAAAACGTTATGAATTTTGTCTTTGTAGTGTTAAGTGTCAGGGAGTTGGATGCCAACCACGAACAGACCTTATTAAATCCATGCTGAGCCCAAATAAACATGCTAATGTTCTGTCTGTAAATTTTCAAAACTACACAACGGATTTTGATGCAGTGTTTTTAGTAGATAGAGTGATTCAAGAGGAAAGTTTTTATGTATAATACTTGCCGGGAAAATATCTTATTCCCACGAGAAAATAAGTTACAGCGGGCGCAGCCGCTAGGTGGGCCGCTAGTTCTTTTATATCTCAGACAAAATGCCGTATATAATGGCAGGAGAGGATCCCTCCCCCCGACTTTCCCCCCGACCATCCCCCCGACCTTCCCCCCGACCGAGCAAACAAAAGATCATGTTCACTACAGAGTTCATGAAGAAAGATACTGACATCGAAGAAGATATTGAGGTAAAGCCATGTTACATTCGCATAATTTCGCAGGCAGCGATTGGAGCGCGATGCCCCTGTTGGAACAGGTGGAAGGCTCTAATCCTGCTAGCGGTAGAAAATTTTGCAAGATTTTCTGAAGATTTTAGTTTTTTTTTTAAGTTTGAATTAAAAAATTAAAAAAGTAAAGTAGGTAAGGTCTATGTGAATACTATGTCTAAAAATTCGTCAGATAGAATTTAATTTAAATGATTATTTATTTAGCCGAAGAAAAGGGTACCAGGTCGTCCAACGACCCGACGAACCCTGGTATCAAAACTATGAATAGAATTGATCCACTATGATCACCTAGGTGATATCACCTGGGTAATCATTTTGTCGTCCAAAATCACCTAGAGCCTGATCACCTGGGTGTTCAAATTCTACGCGGATAAATATATTTTTTTAATTTCCTGAAATCACCTGTTTTAAATTACCTATAGTAAAACATACAGTAGGATCATAAGTATTTTTTTTCATTCAGCTTTCCATAAAAAATCTGGAGTTAATAAAAAAAAAGAAGGAAACAGGAGTGTAAAAAGGGAATGCTTAAATGATTCAGTCACGTTGAGAGGATGAATAAAAGGAGATTGACGAAAATAGAAATTCTACTTGCCTTAAAGAGAGTATTGTTGTATTACAACTTTTAGGCGACGGGCTGACAACCTATCACTATACTAATGTACGAATTATCTCAAATGGCCCTCAATATTAGTTTGTCAAACGTGGCAATAGCGACCATATTTTACGGTCGCATGGCGAGTGACAGGAAGAATCCAGGTGGTATCGGGAGGCGGGTAGATACCCGCCTGACCGGATGATATGGCTAGGGACCGATGGGTCAACCTGGACGGGTGAACACTTCGATACCGCGTTTCAGGCCCATTGTTCTGTCACGTGGCGCGATCTATCGAATATGTTGAGAACTCCAGTTGCGTCTCGCTTGCTAGTGAACCAATTGAGCGAGCTTCGTATTGTAGCCACCAGGAGTCGCTACAGCTGTTTGCTCTGCCTACATCGCAAGGGATATAGGCGTGAGATGTGTATGTTTGACAATGTGTTTCTGTTTTAGGACACCCGCAAGAAGCTGGACCCGTCCCTCATCGAGCACACGAGCCTGATCCGCGGCGCCATCCCCGCGCTGCCCATCGTGCTCGCCTGGCTCTGCCTCGTCTGCAACGTCTTCGTGCCCGGCCTTGGTAATATCATCATCTTCTGTATCATCCTCTATATCATCCTCTTCTGTGTCATACCCGCGCTGCCCATCGTGCTCGCCTGGCTCTGCTTAGTCTGCAACGTCTTCGTGCCCGGCCTTGGTAATATCATCTACTGTGTCATTAACATCTGTACTATCCTCTTTTGTATCATCCTCTTCTGTGTCATCCTCTTTTGTATCATTCTCACACGAGTTTGATCCGCGGCGCCATCCCCGCGCTGCCCATCGTGCTCGCCTGGCTCTGCCTCGTCTGCAATGTCTTCGTGCCCGGCCTTGGTAATATTATCTTCTGTAACATCCTCTATATCATCATCTATATCATCCTCTATATCATCCTTTATATCATCCTTTATATCATCCTCTATACCATGCTCTATATCATCCTTTATATCATCCTCTATATCATCCTCTTCAGTGTCATCCCCGCGCTGCCCATCGTGCTCGCCTGGCTCTGCTTAGTCTGCAACGTCTTCGTGCCCAGCCTTGGTAATATCATCCTCTTCTGTGTCATTATCTTCTGTATCATCCTCTATATCATCCTCTTCTGTCAACCTGTCACTACACTGATACACGCCTCGTCTGAAACGTCTTCGTGCCCGGCCTTGGTAATATCATCCTCTATATCATCCTCTCCTGTATCATCCTCTATATCATCCTCTCCTGTATCATCCTCTTCTATGTCATCCTCTTCTGTCACTACACTGATACACGAATCATCTGAATTGGCCTTCAAAATTAGTTAGACGTGGCGATAGCGACCGCATTTTTACGGCCGTTAACGCTCTGCCTACCCCGCAAGGGATAGAAGTGTGATGTATGTATGTAATAGAAAAATTTGTCCTACATTTTTCTCTTTTGACAATGACCAATTAAAAGTTAAATGTAAAATTTACTACTTTATAAAAAATAAATAAAGTATAAACAATCTTGCCTCATTTTCCTTTGTTCTGTAAGTCTTTAACACCTTGTATCATTCACAGGTACCATCTTCAGTGGCATGTTTTGTTTATGCTTCGGTATACCCAGATTTGGAGTCCACGACGGTGCCAAGCACAGGATAGGTGAGTAAAAAGAACATAATTCTAGTCAATAAAACACATTGTTCGTCGTTCGTTTTTAATCGTTGCCGTGTGATGCCGGCTTAGAATAGTATCACGCCACAACCTTCCCGCGGGTGTCGTAAGAGGCGACTAAGGGACTCGAGAGTATTGGTGTATTAAAATTTTCAGGCGACAGGCTGACAACCTGTCACTATAGTGATACACATGTAACAAACTTGGAAAACAATCCTCAAAAATGACAGATGTGGCGATAGCGACCGTATTCTTACGGCCGTTGGCGCTCTGCCTACCCCGCAAGGGATAAAGGCGTGATAAATGTATGTATGTGTATGTAGATTTCATTACATAGTTACATACGTACAGGTCGACCTAGCGTGTTAAAAAATACACAACTCAGCTACCTACATTTTAAGTTGAAATCCTGATGCCACTTTTCATTCTCCAGGGTCTTTCGTGATCAACTTGTTGGTGGGTTGCGGGCAGTTGTTCACTGTGCTGTTCTGCCTGGTGGGGTGGGGGTGGTCTATCTGGTGGGGCGTGATCATGGTCAAGACTGCACGTAAGTCATCATCATCATTCTCATTGCCTTATCCCGTTCTCTGTCGAGGTTGGCTACCTAACCTAGGGAATTTGCCATGGAACCAGAGCGACTGCCATCTGACCTCTGCAACACGAAGGCTAACCTGGCCCGAATCCTAGGTTAAGTCGCATTCAAATATCATCTGAGTTAAAATTTTATTTGAATGTGGGTTTCATCACGATGTTTTTTCCCTTCACCGTAAGAGCAGTCGGTAAGTGTACGTGAGTAAAAACACATTGGTACATGTGCGGATCGAACTCGGGTCTCACGATTGTAAGACCGGTGTCCTAACCACTTGTAAGTAAGCTGCGAATCATCATCATTTCAACCGGAAGACGTCCACTGCTGAACATAGGCCCAAAGGTTTCCAAAGTGAACGATCCTGCGCAACTTGCATCCACTGGCGTCCTGCGATCTTCACCAGATCATCTGTCCCCCTTGTGGGAGGCGTCCAATACTACGTCTTCCGACCCGTGGCCGCCAGAAGAGAAACTTTCTTCCCCATCATTTGTAAATCCGAAATTTTACTTGTTTGTTTGTTACTCGTTCAGGCTAAAACTACTAAACCAATTTTTATGAAATTTAGCGCACAGATAAGGTAACTTGGATTAACACATAGGATACCTAGTTACTATCCCGAAAAAATGTTCAATTAATCCAAGGTACCCTCTATCTGTGTCTAAAATTTCATGAAAATTAGTTCAGCGGCCCGGGTTCGATTCCCGGTAGACGCATGTAAACTTTTCGATTTCTTATTTACATTTACTAATACATTACTCCTTGTTACAGGCAAATACCGCAAGCTAAAAGCGGAAGCGGCAATGGAAGAGACAGAGGCGCCCCCTGTCACAACTAACAACCATACGAGAGCCTAGCGCCCGCACGGATACTAAAACCACCTATATCTGTCTCTCTCAGTTTCATAAGGACCAAAAGAGACGCGTATAGAGTTCTAGCTGACTTTATTTAAAGTAACTTATGAAAAAAGCATTTGGTGACAAGTGTGAAGGTAGTTGACAAATTGTGGCGATTGACTAACAAGATTACCTAATAAAAATATTCGCCGGATTTTGTGAGATTAAAATGGCAACTTCGGTTCTTAGGGCCTGTGTTGCCAGTTTTTCACATTTGAAGTGAACAGTGGTATCATTTTAAAATGAATGTTTTATAAAGATTTCATAAGCAACAGAGATGTTTGACGATTGATAAAATACGTAAGTACTTTAAAAAAAGGTACAAATGCGGTACAAATAAAATGTAGTAAGTATTGTGCCCGTTGTAACTTGTATTTTTTTCACCGCTGTGTGAGGTTGCAAAATTGGATTGTAAATAAGGAAATGTTAAATTGTGCCTCAATTTTTGAAATTAAGATAAATTATGAAACTTTGTAAATTAGTAAAAATCTGCTGGCCAGATAAACTTTTGCCTTTTCCCCATGAATTAATGATCGTGGGTTTTTTCAAATATAACTTCCAGTAGAAGTTTTTCCGACCAATTGTGGTCTTTTTAATATTAAATTGTAGTTTAAGAACGCAATTTTGACCCACAAAATGAAGTTGAAAAATTATTTGATTTCAATAACACTTGATTTCGAAAAGCCCCAAGTGCTTAAATTATGTATTATAAGAATTTAGATTTAAGAATAACACATAAACATAATGTATTTAGCGATATCAATAATTTATATGAATTCTTATCACTGTATACGTCAACATATACAAGGTGTCAGGAAAAGTATTAACTTCCTTTCAAGGGATGAACCAGTCCATGAAACTGAACAACTTTCTCCAATTAACATAGGTTGAAATATGAAAAAAATATTTGGACCTCCCATACAAAATGTACCAGCGGACTGAGTCCGGTCCAATTTTTTTTTAATATCTATGTTCTTTGGGGAAAGTTATTCAGTTTCGTGGAATGGTTCACCCCTTGAAAGGAAGTTAGTACCTACTTTTCCTAACACCCTGTTATATGCATTTTAAGCATCTGAATAAAACACGAAAATATAGTGACTTAATTACAAAAACAACAACTTAAAACTCAAATTTATTAAATAATTTGGTCTCTGTACTAATAAGTACATACCAACTATAGTCTGTAAAATATAGGATGATCCCTGTGACGATTGTGACCTTGGAGCATATGCTATGACATAAGGTCCATTTTACTTTGTTTGCTAGGAAAATGGACCTTATATAATAGCATTTGCACATTTGCCCCAAGGTCACAAACGTCACAGACATCAACCTATATTTTACAGACTATAAATATATAAAGAATTAAATGAACAGATTAAAAAATGCATCGTCGTCGTCGTCGTCGTCGTCGTCGTCGTCGTCGTCTCAGCCGATAGACGTCCACTGCAGGACATAGGCCTCCCCCAAGGATCTCCACGATGATCGGTCCAGCGCCACCCGCATCCAGCGGCTTCCCGCGACCTTCACCAGATCGTCGGTCCACCTTGTGGGAGGCCTACCTACGCTGCGTCTACCGGTCCGTGGCCGCCACTCGAGAACTTTCCGGCCCCAGCGGCCATCGGTCCTACGAGCAATATGCCCCGCCCACTGCCACTTAAGTTGCGCAATCCTTCGAGCTATGTCGGTGGCTTTGGTTCTTCTCCGGATTTCCTCATTTCTGATTCGATCGCGGAGAGAAACTCCGAGCATAGCCCTTTCCATTGCCCTTTGAGTGACCTTGAGCCTTCTTATGAGGCCCATTGTTAGCGGCCACGTCTCAACTCCGTAAGTCATCACTGGCAACACGCACTGATCCCAGACTTTTGTCTTGAGGCACTGCGGTAGTTGTTGAGAAGAGAAGATGTTACGTAGCTTCCCGAACGCTGCCCAGCCGAGTTGGATTCGACGATTGACCTCTTTCTGAAAGTTGGACCTACCCAGCTGGACTATTTGTCCCAGGTAGACATACTCGTCGACAACTTCCAGAGTAGAGCCCCCAACTGTCAGAGTAATGGGTGCAACAAGAGAGTTTGACATAACCTTGGTCTTGTCCTTGTTCATTTTTAGACCCACTTGTTGGGAGGCTCTATTGAGGTCATCGAGCATTGTACCGAGGTCCTCCAGGGTTTCCGCCATGACCACGATATCGTCGGCAAAACGAAGGTGAGTCAGATACTCGCCGTTGATGTTGATGCCAAGTCCTCTCCAGTCCAAAAGCTTGAAGACGTCTTCCAGTGCTGCTGTGAACAGTTTCGGTGATATTACATCTCCCTGTCTCACTCCTCGCTGCAACTGGATAGGTTTCGAGTCCTGGTCCTGAAGTCGAACTGACATGGTGGCGCTTTCGTACAAGGACTTCAACACTTCGATATACCGATAGTCAGCTTGGCACCGCTGAAGAGACTGAAGTACGGCCCATGTTTCGATCGAATCGAAGGCTTTTTCGTAGTCCACAAACGCGAGGCAGAGTGGTTGGTTATACTCTTCAGTCTTCTGTATAACTTGCCTCAGCGTATGAATGTGATCCACGGTGCTAAAGCCTTTTCGGAAGCCGGCTTGTTCGGGAGGCTGGAAGTCGTCGAGCCTGCGTGCGAGACGATTCGTTATGACTCTTGAGAACAGCTTGCATGCAGTGAATATATTACGTAAATCACAATTTCAAATAAAAAATGTATCCAATAATAATAGTTTTAAGAACATTTGTATATGACCAATATAATATTAAAAACTACCCAATAATACTCTATATTTTAGCAATCACTAACTTTTTACATTAGGTAGATGACCCGAGTAGATTAAACATTTTTTAACTAAATAATGTATAAGAACCCAACTTTTTAATAGAAATACTTTGACCAATCGTAAAAACGTTATGATTTGACTTTGATTTAACAATTTTTTATAACAATTTTTCAAATGTAACAAATTATTTTTGGAATATGGGGTGTAATGGACATATTTCCGATACTATTAAGATACATGCAGACCATGAAACTGAACAACTTTCCCCTAAATAAGGATATATTTCAGGAAATGTCAAAAAAATATTAGTAAAGTGATTTTGTATGGGAGGGTGTTTTGTCGTTCAATTGTTTTAATCGTTTATTTCCAAGTAGATTCATCACGAATGCTTTTAGAAAATCAGTAAGTTACAATACAATACTGAATACAATGCTGAATAAATGATTAAGTCATTGAAAAAAAGGGGAAATTGTCAAACACATTTTTTTTAACAACAATATTATGTTCCTATTCGAAACGCGGCACAAGTGGGATAAAAAATAAAGGCACTGCCTCGGGGCTGGCCAGGCTACACAACATATAACCCTGACATAATATGTTACTAGGGAAAGTTGCACAGTATCATGGTCTACATGCACCCTATCAGTATTAGGCTGGTTTCAGAGCGGCGCGTCTCAGCAGCGCTGCTCGGGCGCGCGTCTGGGCAGCGAGCGCGTTCGCTGTGAAACGACATTCAGACGCGCGCGCTTCGTTGTGGTGTACGGTCGAGTGCAGAGAATCATTATGCCAGCAAACGTAATCACTATATTAGCTATATACGTTACATGGAAAAGAGTGCAACAACGACGTCTAAAAAGATTGCAAGTCGACGCTACTGGCAATCGAAGGAGATCCGACCGCGGCGCGGCCGAGACGCGGCCCAAGACGCGTCACTATGAAACGCTACATACAATCTAGTGTAATGCGAGGCGCGCGCGGCTGGGCAGCGCTGCCGAGACGCGTCGCTCTGAAACCAAAGTTGGTTGTGACTTGTGAATAAAAATTTGTGTAAAATATTTGCAACAAAATAAGATAATATCAGGGACCTATGTTATGAAATTACAGACTACAAGTTCACAGGAAAATTCTTAGTACATTGCGTAGCGGGAGGGCACATAATAACCTCAATAAATGAGGACTTTGGACAACACTTGTCTGAACTAAGTGACGCTGTTGACATTTTTGGAGATTATCTATGAAGTTCAGTGACTACTATCTATGGGAAATCGCTGCTCAGCTGTTCATTCGCAGCCAGCGCCACCTACTAGGAACTAAACGAACAGATTAAAAATATCCCATTAAAATGAACTTTGCCTGTTAACTTGTAGGCCGTACAGTCCAGCGAGTAGAAATTAAATAAAATGGAACTAAACATTTTGTGTGAAAAATTGTCGCATTATCTGTCAGATTTGACTGATCGCGAAGAAAGTGGCACCCTCATTTTTTGTCTACTCTTTTTTGCTGGACTGTAGTTTCATAGCATAGGGGAAAATTTCCACATTTTAATTAATAGGCACGTTAAAAAGAAGTAATAAGACAAGTCTTCCCCAAAAATTTATCTTTGTGTGACGTTTTGATTGTCCCAGTATATAAGGTGTAAAAATATTAGCTGCAAATATTGTAAGGGGTGAATCAGCCCGTGAAACTGAACAACTTTCCCAAAGGAACATGGTTGGAAATATGAAAAAAATTTGCTAACTCCCGATATTAATTGACTTGGTCAGCTGATACCGTTTGTATGGGGGGTCCAAAAATTTTTTTCATAATTCGACCTATGTTCCTTGGGGAAAGTTGTTCAGTTTCATGGGCTGGTTCACCCCTTAAAATATTTGCAGCTATTTTTTTACACCCTGTATAAGTAATTCTATGGATTGTCCAATAAAAAGCGAATAGAATAAAAAATACACTTAAATTATTGAACATAATTATTAAAATTATTTTAACCTACTTATCCAGTTCTTCCAGTACAATTTTATGATTATTGTTAATTAATTAACTGGAACTCCAATAATGTTGTATTAAGTTTGAATTTATTATTGTAATTTAAAATTAATATTATTATAGTTGCTTGTACAACGAGGATAATTAATAAAGTATTTACTTTCACATGTTGTTTTTTTTTATTTTAAGGCTAATTTTATTTTTGTTTATTTATTATACGGTGCAAGGGACAGCGTCCCGAATACTGATAGGGTGCAAGCAGATCTTGAAACTAATAGATATGCGGCGCGGGGCAAGTGCAAACAACGGCTGCTCGTAGCACACTGGTCTTTATTATTAAAGTAGTACAGCTTATACGGGCAGGCGCAGCTACCCTTATACACATACCTAACATTTCCTCCCCCTATTTTACAAATACCCTTTATCTAAAAAACCTTCTAAAGTCCATGGGTGCCGTACGTCTCTTTGGCCTTTCCTCTATGTCCGAGTGAGCTTCGTGGAAATCAGGCTCACTGTCATCTGTGGAGTCTGGGGGCGGAGTGATAGTCCGTTCCGTCTCGATTCTCTCGGTATCCAGCTGTGGTGAGATGGCCTGTCTGCGGAGCCTCCTAGCGACATCTTCAACCTGCAGTGACTCATCTCTCTCTGACGCTGAGCTAGGTAGCTCAGAACGGCTTTGATCTTGGCTCTCCGAATCCGCTGAGGGTGTAGGAGGCGACGGTGGCAGTGGCGGTGGTAGCGGTGTCGGTGATGGCGGGGTCGGCGGCGGCGGTGGCAGTGGCGATGGCGGCGACGGCGGTGGCGGCGACGGCGTTGGCGGCGACGGCGGTGGCGGCGACGACGGCGGTGGCGGCGACGGCGGTGGCGGTGAGTAAGGTAAGTCCTTTTGCATGCCCCTATATTTTAAGATTTGATTTTTATGTCTTTTGATTTCTCCCATGGTTATACTGTCTTTAATTAAATATACTACTCTCCCTAATCTCTTTACTATAATTCCCTTCACCCAACTAAATAGATTTTTGTTGACATATTTTTTATACAGTACAATTTCACCTTGCACAAAGTACGATACTGTAGCACTTCTTTTATTCTCTGGCGAAGACTGAGAACCACCATTATTATTACTCACGCTTGTCGATGGTGAATGCGATGGTGACATAGTGTTATCTTCGTTAATTAAATCTAACCTACATCTTAATTTTTTTCCGAATACACCTTGTGCCGGGGATAAACCAGTGGTCGAATGTACCGAATTTCTGTAGTCCATCAAATATCGCATAAGTGCCAAACGTTTCTCTGACTCATTCTTTTTTCCATATAAGGTCGATTTAATTCCTTTTTTTACTATTTTAACAAAGCTTTCAGCTTGTCCGTTGCTCGCCGGGTGATAAACCGGTGACGTAATGTGCGTAATGCCATTACTTTCACAAAATTGAGCAAACTCCCGTATCCTTTGTATCAGTAATATCGTTCGCCAAGAACCACTGCGACAAACGACCTTTGTATGTCTGCCACGATTGTATATTGTGGTCGAAAATGCTCAAAATTCCAATTTGAGCCATTTTACTTTTGGCCTATGTGGGTATTCTCGTCGCCACTAATAGATATGCGGCGCGGGGCAAGTGCAAACAACGGCTGCTCGTAGCACACTGGTCTTTATTGTTAAAGTAGTACAGCTTATACGGGCAGGCGCAGCTACCCTTATACACATACCTAACAGAAACTGAACAACTTTCCCCTAGGAACATTTATCAGGAAACGTCATTTTTTTTAATTTCCCTTAGTGAATGCAGTCAGCTTCAGATCGTCAGATCGCGATTTTGTATGGGAGGTCGAAAATTTTTTGCCGTTTCCTGGCGTATGTTCCTAGGGGAAAGTTGTTCAGTTTCATGGTCTGCTTGCCCTATTAGTATTTTGGACGCTGCTGTCCCTAAAACCCTGTATAATCCTAAAAAGAAATGAATAAAATTGAATTTATCTACAGTAGACTTCAGTTCTTTTTTATTGGGAGTTACTTATAGATTTTGTTGCTTAAATACATACATATACAAATCACGCCTTTTTCCCTTGCGAAGTAGGCAGAGCGTTACCGGCCATAAAAATACGGTCGCTTTCAGCACGTTTGACAAATTTCGACTGTCCCGATGGCGTAGCGGATAGTATGCCTGCCTTCTACGCCGAGGGTCGTGGGTTCGATCCCCACCGGACACAAATATTTGTTATGTCAATTTACAAATATTTGTGTTGAGTCTGGGTGTTTTCTATGTATAATATGTATTTATAAAAAAAAAGTATATATGTATTAGTATCAGCTATCTAGTTCCATAGTACAAGCTTTGCTTAGTTTGGGGCTAGATGGCGCTGTGTGAATTGTCCAGGATATTTATTTATTTATATTTATTTATTTATTTTGAGGGCCGTTTCAGATAATTTGTAAATCACTATAGTGACAGGTTGTCAGTCTATCGCCTAAAATTACCCTCGAGTATCTTAGTCGCTTGTTAATAGTAATATGCAAAGAGTTTGTACTTGTAATTGTATTTGAGTTAATTACACTCCGATTTTAGAAAAAATCAGTACAACAAAATAACAGTATTGATTCTTCAACCACAATTTGTAACGTGCTGTTCTAAGCCGGCATCATACAGCAAATGTTGCTATTAAAATAACGAAAATTACAGAAATAGAGATAACATAATTTTCTGCCAGAAATTACTAAAATAAGTCTGAAAATCAACCGTTCCCTAAAACGTATGAAAGATAATAAAAGTCATATTCTATTTTACAATATCACTTTATTTAGGGGTCCGTATTCATAGTCCGCCCAATACAGTCGGGCGAGTAGCGTCCACAAATGAAATGCATATCTACACGTGTCCTAACTACAATCTAGAAATACATTTTGAATAAGTCTCTTTAAAATGGTTATACAGGGTGTCCCATCCCGTTCTAAGGCTGGTTTCAGAGCGGCGCGTCTCAGCAGCGCTGCCCAGGCGCGCGCGGCTCGGGCGCGCGCCTGGGCAGCGCGTTCGCTGTGAAACGACATTCAGACGCGCGCGCTTCGTTGTGGTGTACGGTCGAGTGCAGAGAATCATTATGCCAGCAAACGTAATCACTATATTAGCTATATACGTTATATGGAAAAGAGTGCAACAACGACGTCTTAAAAGATTGCAAGTCGACGCTACTGGCAATCGAAGGAGATCCGACCGCGGCGCGGCCGAGACGCGGCCCAAGACGCGTCACTATGAAACGCTACATACAATCTAGTGTAATGCGAGGCGCGCGCGGCTGGGCAGCGCTGCCGAGACGCGTCGCTCTGAAACCAGCCTAAGTAATTTAAAAAAATGGTTTTGGTCGATTAGTAACTAACAAAATGACAAAAAACACACACGCAAATCACACCTATATCCCTTGCGGGGTAGGCAGACCGTTAACGGTCGTAAAATTGCCGTCGATATCGCCACGTTTGACAAGTTTTGAGGGCCCTTTCAGATGATTCGTGTATCACTATAGTGACAGGTTGTCAGCCTGTCGCCTGCAGTTGTAATTCACATAAAACCATTGAGTCCCTTAGTTGCCTCTTACAATACCCCCGAGAAGGAATGGGGTGAAAAAGGCGGCTTATAGTACAAAATCTCTGAGTGGCTAGTCGTACACACAGTTCAATTATTTTCTTTCTTTATATTTTGTTAAGGGCAGGGCATTTACGGACAGAAAGAATTTAATCAGTAGTTGTATATTTTGTTTGTAGTTTTATTTTGACTTCTTTTTATTTTAATTGTTTTATTATACTTGGATTGACTATGGAAATAAAAAATCAATAGTTACATTCAGAATTTCTACCAGATTGGTAGTTAGGAGATTTTTTTTTTACTACTCAACACGGGACACCCTGTATGAAATATTAAGAATGTTTACTATTTTGTAGAAATTGTCTACAGGATGGTAATTTTTGCATACTTCAAGTTTTATATTAACTTTTTGTTACAAAATTAATACAAACGATAAGCTACTCGTAGGTAGTCAAATAACAAAACAACAGGGTGTCAGAGACGGTGTAACGAAAACTCTGCAGGCGTGCTCAGACAATTAAACTGAACAACTTTTTATATGGGGGCTATGTTGGGAAACATAAATTTTATTTCGGCCTTCCATACAAAATTCTCAATCGGCTGAGTGACTTTGTATGGGAAATCGAAAAAAAATTTTTCGTCCTCCAACATAGCCCCACAAAAGTTGTTCAGTTGCATGGTCTGATCACGCCTACAAAGTTTTCGTTACACCGTCCCTTACACCCTGTATATAAACGAAATCAGTGATACATTTACAATTATACCGCCTAGGCCAGTCAAAAGACGTGGGGTGGGATCCCGTCGGTGGCGTGACTCTTTTCGCTTGTACTAATTTTGTAACAAAATAAAAATATAAAAACACTAAGAGACCGAGTCAAAAAGTTTACAATTAAAATGGGATTTTATTAAGTGGAAGGTATATCTGTATGTATTTGCAAAGTATTTTTATCAATTAAACGCGTACTAAGTCTATCGGGAAATACTAATACTATTTAAAATTGTGACTCTTGATAATTGGAGATCTAATTTGAAAATATTTGATTATTAACGATTTGATGCACTATACGATTTGCGAAATATAGGGTGTAATATATTTTATACAGGGTGTGAGAGACGGTGGAACACAGTCTCTGACACCCTGTATAAAATAGGCTAATGGACTGGCAGGTCAAATGAACTACGTTTTAAAACGATCAAAAACGTTATTTTGTATGAAAATATGAACGTATGACGTCATACATTGCTATTTTTTGGATGACGTTAGAACACTTACTTCTATATAATTTTTCTGTTTCTAAATTCAAACTTTAAATATTTTGTAAATTATCAATGAAGTCCGTAGTATTTTTGGACAATAGTTTCAAGCGTAAAACTTTTATATTTCATTATTGTCCCAGTCCACAAGCAAATGAAGTAGACAGGTACAAACTTTAAGTTGAATTGAGAACTATATGGCTGTTTCTTTCGTCCCCTGGGACACCAAGTCGATGAACGACCCAATTTATTTGACTAGCATGTAAGATTATTCGATGTACTTTTTTACTTAATCTTTTTGAATCATTAGATTAGAGAATGATTTCTATTGTTATAATTTACGAAACCAAGTAACCATTTAAGATGAATTACAAGATATTCATCAAATCGCTAATAACCATTATGATACTGACATTGAAATTCTAAAAAGTAAATAGGTTTAAGAGTGTAATTTCTATATAAAAATAAAACCTACTGGAATTTGACAAGTCAACCCTAAAACACCGTGATTGTATAATAATTATAATTATTTTTATAATAATAGTAACGTCTAAATTATGTACAGTATATGAGAAGCCACAATTGCTACGATTTGGGCCTTAACAAATTATTTATTTAAAATTTTATAATTTATAAAAAGGGGTCAGAGTACAGGAGCAATTTTTTTTTGTTGATAAAGCGAAAGTGTGTCTAGTTCGTAAAATCGGAATAAGTTGTTCTTTATCAGGGTATCCCTAAAAGTACTACCAACTCTAATTAAAAGAATGTTTTTTGACTGAATAACAAAATGTACGGGGTGTTAGGGACAGCGTCCCGAATACTGATAGGGTGCAAGCAGGCCATGAAACTTAACAACTTTCCCCTAAGAACATATGTCACGAAACGACAAAAAAATTTCGACCTCCCATACAAAATCGCGATCAGCTGACTGCATTTACTATGGGAATCCAAAAATTTTTTGACGTTTCCTGACATATGTTCCTAAAGGAAGGTTGTTCAGTTTCATGGGCTGCTTGCACCCTATCAGTATTCGGGACGCTGTCCCTAACAACCTGTATTAGCTGAAATGGTTGATTATTGGTAATGTCATGTTATGTATACGTATATTGTAACACACTACTATTGTTTTAGTAGGTAAGTTTCCTAAAAAACTTGGACGCAAATTTGTTAAGACCCATTCACACCTAATTTAATTATTTAATAACGTTTACATTGCACACGAATTGCGAAGCTAAAACACCCAATTTTAGCACCCGTCTCTTTCCGTATCTTAGTTTTATTGTGTTCCTAAATGTATGGAAAAACAACGTATTTTAAATACAGTGTGTAAAAATATTAGCAGCAAATATTTAAAGGGGTGAACTAGCCCATGAAACTGAACAACTTTACCCTAGAAACATAGGTCGAAATATGAGAAAAATTTTTGGACCTTCCATAGAGACTTACGAACCGATCAAGTCAATTTGTATGGGAGGCCCAATTTTTTTTTTTCATATTTCGCACTATGTTCCTCAGGGAAAGTTGTTCAGTTTCATGGGCTGATTCACCCCTTAAAATATTTGCAGCTAATATTCTTACACCCTGTGTGACATGCTTGTATATTTAAAGTCAAATCAGACCGCAAAACGACAGAATAACACAAAAATATCATCAATTTAAAATAAATTTTGCAAAGCATTATCGATATATTTCACAACTTACTTGCACAAAATTGTCATATACATTAATAAGATTAGGTATACTCATATATTGACATACCTATGTACTTCTAGAGGGACGATTTTGATTTATTTATTCAAGTTTAATTAAGTTTTTTTTATGTCATATTATAATTTAATAAATATAAAATGTGCACTCGGAAAATAATACGTAAAAGATTTCATTTTATTAATTTTTTAAACTATTTTTTAATTTCTGTTGAGAAAAATACTACATTGAAATAAAGTATAATTTAACTTTGCCTAATCAAAGGCAAGAATTAAAAATATTAACATACATAAGCCACAAAATAAATATTACTTTACAACTAAAATATTTACAATTACAAAACCCACTGATCGATAAAAAATATCTACTTAAAAAAATATAGATCACTACTAGATAGAAGTTATAAAAAAACATCTGTTATGGCAAATTGTACTTAAATATCACTTAAACAAGGTTTGGATTGCCCCGAAGCCACATTGAAAATAATCACAGGTCATACTTTCATTTATTTTTAAATGAATTCATATTTTATTACATTTGTAATATCTGTAGGATAAAAAGAAACAACTAACATTTTAAAAATTACGTCACTTTCCTTCAAAACTAAACAACTTCGGAGCGTAATATGTGTAGGGATTTTGTTAATAAAAATAACATGTTAATTTTATCAATAAAGGAATCTTTGGTAAAACTATATACCAAAAATAATTACAATAATTTAAGTTGGACAAAATACTGGATTTGATATTTAAATTAAGAACCCCATGTTCATTGAGACATAATTTAAATTTATTTTTTGACTAAATGATATTTGGACGTGACATTACTATTATGAACTACAAGTACCCATTTTGGACACCCAATAATTAATTTTACATGCGAAACATCAACTCCAGTATTTTAAATCACTCATCATGTCGCTAATAATCAGCAATAATAATTAAATTATAGGATTTAAAATTATAAAATAACTACAATTACGCAAAGTAATTAATTAGGGGTCATCCACATATTACGTAACGCAATTTAAAGAGAGTGAGTCTGACCAAGCGTTACCTCGTATACAGGGTGTAAAAGTATTAGCTGCAAATATTTTGAGGGGTGAATCAGCACATGAAACTGAACAACTTTCCCCTAGAAACATAGGTTGAAATTTTTTAAAAAAATTGAACCTCCCATATAAAATTACGGGCAGACCAAGTCAATTTGTATGGGAGGTCCAAATTATATTTCGACCTATGTTCCTTGGGGAAAGTTGTTCAGTTTCATGGACTGGTTCACGTTCACCCCTTAAAATATTTCCAGCTAATATTTTTACACCTTGTAATGTATGGGATTGTATGTGAAAATTGTGAGAATATGTAAAATTTTGCTTTACGTAATTTATGGACGACCCCTTAAAATAGGAAAAGTTGAGTATTTATCCGTCTCATAACATAAAAGCCAACATACAGTGGATTTCGTGCAGGACTCCAAGTCGACTAACGACCCAATGAACTCTGATGTCTAAAATTTTAAAAACATTTTTTTTAATTGAAATTATAATGTCACAGTATCGCAAAATGTCACTGTGTACAATTATTAATTACAACTGTGACATTTTGCAACAAAATCATATTTTGCGCCACAAAAGTTGTAAAAAAACGAGACTACATTTGAATTTTTAATAATATTAGGAGTTTTGTAAATTCAAATTTCAGTTACTGCTTTTTAGATTTTCCGCAATTACTGTTTTTTTCAACTTATTTTTTTTTATCCACCATTTTGAATTTACGATTTTTTTCGCCTTTATAATTAATACTTATATATGACTTTACGCCTAATGGACTGACAAGTTATGAAATTTAAGGAGTTAAATGACCGATGGTGAGAAATAGGCCTTATTTACTGCAGTATACAGTTGTTTTTCCTTTGTATTTCTACTTGAGATAGGTTATGCGCGATTTCTGCATCTTCTGCGATCCTGTTGGAAAAAACACAAAAGTTATTTAGTTGACTTTTTCTCTTTTGTCTTCTTCTTCTTCTTTTCGTGTGGGATACCAAGTCGTTCAACGATCCGATGAACCCTAGTGTCAGAATTTTTCAACCGCCTTCTACAAGTAGCAGGCTTCTGACATGATTGTGTAACGACCGCCGTCTAAGTGATCATAGACAGCAACCGGGACCTACGGCTTAACGTGCTATCCGAAACACGGAACCATCTTACTTACGGACAATCGGGTGGTTCAGCCCGCAATGTCCTAACCAGACTGGGAACAAATTCACAAAGTGATAAATATCAACTTAGTGAGTGACCCACCGAGAATCGAACCCGGGACCGTCTGCGTCAAAGGCAGTCGCACTACCACTGCGCCACATCGGTCGTCATGTTCTCTTTGGTTCTGTTCACACATTGATACATACATACAGGGTCATTTTTTAGTCAGTACGCAAACTTTGCAGGGTGTTTCAACTCATGATTCTGAACAACTTTCACTATGGGACAACTGCGAAATAAAAAAAAAAATGGGTGCTCCATACATTTTTGCTGAGTAGATATAAATTTTTCTATGGAACACCCAAATTTTTTTTTGTCATTTCGCATGTGGCCCCATAATAAAAGTTGTTCAGAATCATGAGTAGACTCACATAAGGAGACTTACTCAAAAATAACCCTGTATATCACGCTCCCATCCCCTGCGGGGTAGGCAGAGCATTAACGGCCGTTAAAATACGATCGCTATCGTCACGTCTGACAAACATTGAGAGCCGTTTGAGATAATTTGTGAATCACTATAGTGGCAGGTTGTTACCCTGTCGCCTAAAATTATAATACACATGAAGCCCTCGAGTCCCTTAGTCGCCTGTTACGACAGCCGTGGGAAGAAATGGGGGTGATGCTATTCTAAGCCGGCATCACACGGCATATAATCTAATATACTAATCAACGTATAAACTTACGCTTTCTCCTGTTCGTCCATTTCTTGCACCAAACGATCTCTCTCGTTGACAGCTGATAGAAGCTCCTGTCAAAACACAAGTTATTATTGGACAGTAGTCAAGTGGTTAGGACATCGGTCTTACAATCGTGTGTTTTACCAATGTGTGTTAACTCACGTACACTTACCGACTGCTCTTACGGTGAAGGAAAAACATCGTGATGAAACACACATTCAAATAAAATTTGAATTCAGATGATATTTGAATGTGACTTAACCTAGGACTCGGGCCAGGTTAGCCTTCGGGTTGCAGAGGTCAGATGGCAGTCGCTCTGTGTACAACTTGGTTCCACGTCAAATCCCCTAGGTTAGGTAGCCGACCCCGACAGAGAACAGGACAAGGCAAGGATGTACCTGGAGTAAGAGACGCTCTCTTCTCTTCTGTCCGGCGGTCTTGCGCCACTCGTCCACGCCGAGTGACAAGCGCAGTTCCCGCGCGAGCAGCTCGCAGCGACGGCTTAGATCCTCCTCTTGTTCACTGATAGACAAAAGTATATGATAATGTTAATCTTGAGTTTATTTATAGAATAGAATAGAATAGAACAGAATATATTTTATATTTATGACAATTGTTATGTTTTTTATTATACAGGGCTTAAAAAATTAGCTCCAAATACTTTAAGGGGTGAATCAGCCCATGAAACTGGACAACTTTCCCCAAGGAACATAGGTCGAAATATGGTAAAAATTTTTGGACACCCATACAGTTGACTCGCTCTGCGGTTACATTTTGTATGGGAGGTCCAAAAAATTTTACATTCAAAAAATCAAAAAAATTAAAAAAAAATTTGGATCTAACTGACTAAGTTGGTTGGTACATTTTGGACAAAATAAAACATATTTCGACCTATGTTCCTTGGGGAAAGTTGTTCAGTTTCATGGGCTTGTTTACCCCTTAAAATATTACCAGCAATTTTTTTTAGACCCTGTATACAAATATAAATGTGAAACTTACAGTATGTTAAGTTGCATCTGCCTGCGTAGTAGCGCGTTCTTTTTGTTGACCAGGTTGAACCACTGCGACATTAGCTTGTCTTCCTCCTGAACAAGATACATACATACATATATCACGCCTTTATCCCTTGCGGGGTAGGCAGAGCGTTAACAGCCGAAAGAATACGGTCGCTATCGCCACGTCTGACATTTTTGAGTATTGTTTTCTAAGGTTGTTTCGGAAAACATGTGTATCACTATAGTGACAGGTTGTCAGCCTGTCGCCTAAAAATTGTAATACACCAATACTCTCGAGTCCCTTAGTCGCCTCTTACGACACCCTGAACAAGATAATAATAGCTTAATTGTCAATATTTAATTATTAATAATAAATAATAATAATTTATTGGTAAAACACTTTTTCACTAGTTCCACTTATATATTTGTTTAATCTTGATAATTAAACTAACTGCGACCGGTTTCGAACATCATCTTCGGGGAATTATATAAAAAAAAAGGATTTTCATTTTTATCAAGATTAAACAAATATATAAGTGGAACTAGTGAAAAATTGTTTTACTAATAAATTAACATAGAGTTCCATCAAGAAATAACAACACAAAATGTAAATTACTAAATATACGTAATAATAAGTATATTGTGATGTGGCGCAGTGGTAGTGCGGCTGCCTTTGACGCAAAAGGTTCCGGGTTCGATTCTCGGTAGGTCACTCACAAAGTTGATATTTATCACTTTGTGAATAAATGTGTCCAGTCTGGTTAAAACATTGCGGGCTGAACCACCAGATTGTCCGCAAGTAAGATGGTTCCGAGTTTCGGATGGCACGTTAAGCCGTAGGTCCCGGTTGTTGTCTATGATCACTTAGACGGCGGTTGTTACGCAACCATGTCAGAAGGCTGCTACTTGTAGAAGGCGGTTGAAAAATTCTGACACTAGGGTTCATCGGGTCGTTGGACGACTCGGTGTCCCACACGAAAATAAAGAAGTAGAAATACCCTACAAACTGTGTGTACTGACTCAAAAATAGCCCTTTATTTCTTACGGTGAAATTCACAATTTCTAAAAGTACTTATATTACGCGTATGAAGTCACAATACATTTACTTCTTCTAATAATACAACATATGCTGAACAACATACACTTTCTTCCATTTGCTCATAAAAGGCGTCATTATTTAAAAAAAAAAACGTAAATTGACTCAATCAAGGCGTTAGGTTGGCAACGACAGACAAAAATTAAATTCCATACTACTTTTCGGTCCTAGTCTCTAAAAAAAAGGTTCTTCAACTTCACACTTCTTGAGTAGGTGTTTTATGGTACACAATTTGTTTGAAGTTTAGAGGCTGAATGTAACTTTCCCGCGCATTTTTTTTTATATGAGCAATTCCAACCCATGCTGGTTGCGTATTTCAAAATTTGTCTCGAATAAAATGTGGATTTATGATATTTCTTCGCAAATGAAAGAAAAGCATTATACTAGCCTTAGCCAAAATGCCAATTTTTGGTCTCGTTCACTTGGGAAGGCCTCGACTTGGTCTCGTCTTTCCAATACTACTCGGCCAGAAATTGGTCTTTGGCTACTGCCGTAATGTACTATTTTTTACTCAAAAGCGTTCTATCACTACGATTTTGTTTTATTACTTTACTAAAATAAAAGGTGTAAAAATATTAGCTACAAATATTTCAAGAGGTGAATCAGTCCATGAAACTGAACAACTTTCCCCAAGAAACATAGGTCGAAATATTTAAAAAAAATTTTGGACGTCCTATACAAAATTAGCCGCCTAATACAGCCAGCCAAGTGGAGTCAACTGTATGGGAGGCCCAAAATTTTTTTTTCATATTTCGACCTATGTTCCTTGGGGAAAGTTGTTCAGTTTCATGGCCTGATTCACTCCTTAAAATATTTGCAGGTAATATTTTTACACCCTGTATAGTTAAATGAAAGAAGGATAGAGGATCATAAGGATAGGAAAAGGTACCGGATCTTTAGGAGGTTGGACACAAGCTAACACCAATTTCCGCCATTTTTTCTGCAATCAACCATAAGTCCATAACTCATAACTAAACGTCGGTAAGGACCCTTTAAATTCTAACTATGAACTACCATAATCATAGCTTGGCCACAAAGAGTAGAAACTAAATAAAATGGAACTAAAAATTTTGAATGAATACTTGTTGCTATAGTTAAGCGTTATCTGTCATATTTGACAGATCGCGAAGTAAGTGGCGCCCTCACTTTTATCTACTCTTTATAGTCGAGCTATATCTGAAAATAGCTCATTATGATCAGAAACTTGACACAAAATTTTTTTTTTTGCTTGACATTCGAAATTATTTCAATTGGAAATAGGTATAAGTTTCTTACCTCACTGTTGTCAGCGGACTCCATAACTCTTCTCAATTCCTTCTCCAAGGCGGCCGCTTTCTCGTCGATCGCGCATTGTTCCCTCTCCAACGCTTCTAGTTCGCTTTGTATGTACGAACCTTTTTCTACTTGGCCCTGGGGAAAAACATTTTAGTTAGGCGATTCCTTTATTCTAATATAAAAAAATTAGGCAATTTCTTTATTGTGTATGTTCCACTGTTCTCAATAGTCTGTAAAATATAGGATGATCCCTGTGATGTTTGTGACCTTACAGCAAATGCTGTAACATCCTATATTTTACAGACCATAATATATTCTCAGTTTTACAAGGGCAAATCACTGTTGCACAACTGTTTCATTAGTGCAATTCACAGTTTTATGTGTGAAAATCACTGTTTTATTCAATAAATTCACTGTCATATTCGTACAAATCAGTTTCATTAGCGCAATTCACTGTTTCATTAGCGCAATTCACTTGTTTATCAATGCAGTTCACTGTTTTATTAGTGCAATTGTCTGTTTATTAGGACAATTCACTGTTTCATTAGCGCAATTCACTTGTTTATCAATGCAGTTCACTGTTTTATTAGTGCAATTGTCTGTTTATTAGGACAATTCACTGTTTCATTAGCGCAATTCACTTGTTTATCAATGCAGTTCACTGTTTTATTAGTGCAATTGTCTGTTTATTAGGACAATTCACTGTTTCATTAGCGCAATTCACTTGTTTATCAATGCAGTTCACTGTTTTATTAGTGCAATTGTCTGTTTATTAGGACAATTCACTGTTTCATTAGCGCAATTCACTTGTTTATCAATGCAGTTCACTGTTTTATTAGTGCAATTGTCTGTTTATTAGGACAATTCACTGTTTCATTAGCGCAATTCACTTGTTTATCAATGCAGTTCACTGTTTTATTAGTGCAATTGTCTGTTTATTAGGACAATTCACTGTTTCACTAGCGCAATTCACTTGTTTATCAATGCAGTTCACTGTTTTATTAGTGCAATTGTCTGTTTATTAGGACAATTCACTGTTTCACTAGCGCAATTCACTTGTTTATCAATGCAGTTCACTGTTTTATTAGTGCAATTGTCTGTTTATTAGGACAATTCACTGTTTCATTAGCGCAATTCACTTGTTTATCAATGCAGTTCACTGTTTTATTAGTGCAATTGTCTGTTTATTAGGACAATTCACTGTTTCACTAGCGCAATTCACTTGTTTATCAATGCAGTTCACTGTTTTATTAGTGCAATTGTCTGTTTATTAGGACAATTCACTGTTTCACTAGCGCAATTCACTTGTTTATCAATGCAGTTCACTGTTTTATTAGTGCAATTGTCTGTTTATTAGGACAATTCACTGTTTCACTAGCGCAATTCACTTGTTTATCAATGCAGTTCACTGTTTTATTAGTGCAATTGTCTGTTTATTAGGACAATTCACTGTTTCACTAGCGCAATTCACTTGTTTATCAATGCAGTTCACTGTTTTATTAGTGCAATTGTCTGTTTATTAGGACAATTCACTGTTTCACTAGCGCAATTCACTTGTTTATCAATGCAGTTCACTGTTTTATTAGTGCAATTGTCTGTTTATTAGGACAATTCACTGTTTCATTAGCGCAATTCACTTGTTTATCAATGCAGTTCACTGTTTTATTAGTGCAATTGTCTGTTTATTAGGACAATTCACTGTTTCATTAGCGCAATTCACTTGTTTATCAATGCAGTTCACTGTTTTATTAGTGCAATTGTCTGTTTATTAGGACAATTCACTGTTTCATTAGCGCAATTCACTTGTTTATCAATGCAGTTCACTGTTTTATTAGTGCAATTGTCTGTTTATTAGGACAATTCACTGTTTTATCAGCGCAATTCACTGTTTTATTAGTGCAATTGACTGTTTATTAGGATAATACACTGTTTTATTAGCGCAATTCGTTGTTTTAATAGATAAATTCAATACAATTCGTTTATTTGCTTTAAATAGGGTTCACAAAACATTTATATATTTTAGTAGGTTGCTTTATGACCTATTTAGCTATAGTCTATAGCATGCAAAAAAAAATCATCAAAAAATTCGTATAGTGTCTTAAAATTACCTTCTTAAGCTTTTAAAAAAATATTCGCTGTTATAGAATTAATAATTTAAATTCATATTTTTACTAGATTAAAATACGTACTTCATCAATGTTCTCCTTGTCGGGCGTGAGTCTGTCAATGATCGCTGAGAATGACTGTAGCGGCGATCGTCTGCTGTTTTCTTCTGCGCTCAGGGATCCGCTTTTTACGCTCTTTGTATCGTCGCTGTTGCGTTCGTCTAAAAAAAAAAGATATATACACGATGTAAACATATTAGCTGCAAATATTTGAAGGAGTGAATCAGCCCATGAAACTGAACGACTTTCCCCAAGGAACATAGGTCGAAATATGACAAAAAAAATTTGGACCCCCCCATACAAAACTACCGACCGACCAAGACAATTTGTATGGGAGGTCAAAAAAAAATTTTCATATTATGTACTATGTTCCTTGGGCTAAGTTGTTCAGTTTCATGGGCTGATTCACCCGTCAAAGTATTTGAAGCTAGTATCTTTACACCTTGTATACAGAACAAACTACTCATAGTAAATAAGAAAAAATTACAAACGTCGACCGGGAATCGAACCCGGGCCGCGTGGGGTACCGGCCCACTGCTTCTATATACTTCATCATATGGTTTAAAATCTTACTGTAATGTGGACTAACCTGGTAGTGAGTGCTACAATACTAGTACTAGATGTCGCTAAGATCGTCGCTTCAAGACGAACATCAAGAGATCGAGAAAGTGACAAAGGCCAACCGGTGCGTCGATAGCTCAGTGGTAGAGCAGTGGGCCGATACTCCACACGGCCAAGGGTTCAATTCCCGGTCGACGCTTGTAAATTTTTCGATTTCTTATTTTCATTTACGAGAATAATATAGCACTGCGAGTGCGGTAAATCCCAATAGACTCATAGAAAATCCAAGTTATTAATTGATTTTTTTTAAGTAACACCAAAATACCTAACGAATAAACACCTATTACTTGTCGACTCGATGTTCTGGTATTGTAAACAGGCAAATATATCCCTAGACCTCTAATCTCATAATGACAACTTTGCAAAATGACAACCGCTCGCAAAATGCTAACTTCTCAAAACGCCAACTTCTCATAATGCCAACTTCTCATAAAACCAACTTCTCAGCTAACGGATTTGTCATTTTTTTATAGTACACGTTACTACACTTCTCATCAGGGGTAAAAAAATGTTCATATTTCGACCTATGTTTCTTGGGGAAAGTTGTTCAGTTTCATAGGCTGATTCACGCCTTAAAATATTTGCAGCTAATATTTTTACCTTAAATTTAGTTGATGCCGGATGACGCAGGCTAGATAAGATTAGAAGATATTTAGTTACCTGATCTGTCAGGACTTGCTGAACTCTTTCTTGACCCGTGACTGGACGTCGAGTGTGACTCCGCCCGAGCAAGGATTGCGTCCATTTGCTCCAAACCACCCGCTATAAATAATATAGGGTGTAAGAGACATACATACATATATCACGCCTTTATCCCTTGCGGGGTAGACAGAGCGTTAACGGCCGTAAGAATACGGTCGCTATCGCCACGTCTAACATTTTTTAGGATTGTTTACCAAGGTTGTTTCAGAAAACATGTGTATCACTATAGTGACAGGCTGTCAGCCTGTCGCCTAAAAATTGTAATACACCAATACTCTTGAGTCCCTTAGTCGCCTTTTACGACACCCACGGGAAGGATGTGGCGTGATGCTGCTCTAAGCCGGCATCACATGGCTTCTTATGACATCCACGGGAAAGAAATAGAGTGATGCTATTTTAAGCCGGCATCACACGGCTTCTTATGACATCCACGGGAAAGAAATACCTACATTTTTTTTACAACATTGTTACGCCCTATAAGTGAAATAGTTTTAATATTAGAATATTTTTTCTCATGTAAGCGAATTTATTTGTAATTCTTTTTGAGAATAAATGTCTTTTAACCTAAAGAAATAGAGTGATGCTATTCTAAGCTGGCATCACACGGCAACACTCACCAGCAGCGAACTCCTCCATGACGGATTGCTTGGTGATGATCTCGACGGTGCCGCCGCGCGCGCGGTTCGGCGACAGGGGCGACGTCGGACTGTACAAATATTACACGAATTATACGTAGGCAAGTTATAAGTAAGTATACAGGGTGTAAGAAACGGTGTAGCGAAAACTTTGCAGGCGTGATCAGACCATGAAACTGAAAAAGTTTTTCTATGGGGGCTATGTTGGGAAACGAACAAAAATTTTCGAGTTTCCATACAAAGTCAGTCAGCTGTTCGGGAATTTTGTATGGAAAATCGATTTTTATTAATGTTTACCAAAATAGCTCCCATAGAAAAAGTTGTTTAGTTTCATGGTCTGATCACACCTGCAAAGTTTCCGTTACACCGTCTATTACACCCTGTATATGTTTATTTAAGTAGACTGATACAATACACAAATCACGCCTGTATCCCTGGCGGGGTAGGCAGAGTTTACGATGTTAATATTACCGTCGTAATCACCACGTCTGACAAATGTTTGAGGGTCGTTTCAGATAAATCGTGCATCACTATAGTGACAGGTGGTCAGCCTGTCGCCTAAAATTGCATCACACATGAAACCCTCAAAACCCTTAGTCAGTTTCTACGACACCCACGGGAAAGAAATGGGGTGATGCTATTCTAAGCCGGCATCACACGGCAGATCCGGATCCGGAACATTAGTTATAACAGAAGCTTACCTAATAACGCCTGCCCTTGCGTCTGCAATCAGTTTTCTCGCTCGCTCTCGCAGGATCGCTTGTCTGTCCTCTTCTGACAACGGCTGAAAATGCAAAAAACAAAAGTTATAGTACACTAGTAGGCGCTCGCGGCTCCGCCTGCGTGGAAGGCGGTTTTAGTCCCGTAGCATCCGACAGGAACATTTTTTTTCGGGATTACAACTATCCTATGTGTTAATCCAAGTTACCCCCTATCTGTATGCCAAATTTCATAAAAATGGGTTGAGTAATTTTAGCGTGAATAAGTAACAAACAAACATACAAACTTTCGCATTTATAATATTAGTAGGATTTTATGATTTTTTTTATTTCTTTTTTATGTCAGGCGTGGCGATAGCGACCGTATTCTTACGGCTGTTAACGCTCTGCCTACCCCGCAAGGGATAAAGGCGTGATATATGTATGTATGTATGTGTAGGATTTTATGGTGAAAACACGTATTTAAATTCATTATACACATAAGTTTGATCGATATTAATATCTAGAATTTAAGATACTGTCTACTTCATCTACAACTAATTTAAAATGAAATAACTGGATGAAATTTTGAACATTTCTATTATTACTGGGGAATGTGCTAGGTTTCTTCTAGACTGAAAATACTACGTACCTTTTTAGAAGGACTTAGTTCTCCATTTTTGACTCCATTCATGGCTTCCATTTTCAAATTATCTTCCCGCTCTTTCTGTTTTCTTGCTTTCTCTCTCGCTTCCTTCTTAGTTTGCTCTAGAAGCAATCTTGCTCTTTCTTTGAGCTCATCGTGACGCGACAATAGTTGCTGTAGCCAATCACAACACGCCACACGATGTCGTCAACCAATCAGAGCGAAGCCCGCCAACGAACGACCAATGGAATCCAAGCATGAACCAATCACGAAGCGCGTAGCGTCCGACCAATCGCAAGCGTCGGTTTCGTCCAATGGGAAGCGGGTATATTTCGGCCATGTTGGAAAACGGAACACAGGCGGTTTTTTTTTCAAAAGCGATGTAGATGATGCGGGGATGAAAAGAAATGAGAAATTACATGATGATTAATTAGCGGAAACCAAAAAATACTTATTTTAGCGCTAGGTCACAGGCTAGCTAAAATACTGAAACGTAATTTATGATATTAGGTTTTATTTAGGATAGTATCTACAGGCTGTAAAAAAAATTGCTGTAAATATTTAAGGGGTCAACCAGTCCATGAAACTGAACAACTTTCCCGAAGGCAGGTAGGTCGAATACGAGAAACATTTTTAGATCTCCCACACAAAATTACTAACCGACCAAGTCAATTTGTATGGGAGGAACAAAATATTTTCTCATACTACGACCCATTTTTCTTTGAAAAGTTGTTCAGTTTCATGGGCTGATTCACGCCTTCAAATATTTGCAACTAATATTTTTACCCTTATATATCAAACAACCATGCAAAAATAATTAGAAGCTTAAGAAAAAGAAAGAATTAACGTTTTAGTATTTTCACTAGTTCATTCTTATACATGTACATGATCAAAAAACTTATACCTACATAGAAAAGAAAAACTAAGTAAAACTTTCTTTTTAGATTTAGAATTGGCGTATAGATAATTTTAATTGAATGCCTGAATGTTTTTTCTGTATCAATTCATAACTCATCTATGGTAAGAAAAATGAAGTCGCATTTTGCGTTTCTCTGTCTGTTTGTATGTCATGGTTATAGCTAACTCTTCTTAAATCACGCGACGGATTGAAATGCGGTTCTTTTTCAATAGAGCGATTCAAAAGGTTTATTCAGGATCTAAATAAATCAACTGCAAATATTTTAAAGGGGCGAACCACAGCATGAAACTGAACAACTTTTCCCATGGTACATAGGTGCAAAACTAAAAAAAAACTGCTGTACAAAATGTTCAGTGTCATAAGCTGATTCACCTTTTGAAATATTTGTAGCTAAAACTTTGATCACCTTATAGTACAGGGTGAAAAATTAGCTGCAAATATTTTAAGGGGTGAACGAGCCCATAAAACTGGACAACTTTCCTCGAGGAACATAGTCAAAATATGAAAAAAAAATGGACCTTCCATACAAATTTAGCAACCGACCAAGTCAGTTTGTACCTATGTTTCTTGGGGAAAGTTGTTCAGTCTCTCTATTCGTGTGGAACACCGGGTCGTCCAACGACCCAATGTACCCTAGTGTCAGAATTTTTCAACCGCCTTCTACAAGTAGCAGGCTTCTAACATGGTTGTGTAACGACCGCCGTCTAAGTAATAATAGACAACAACCGGGACCTACGGCTTAACGTTCCAGTTTCATGGGCTGATTCACCCCTTAAAATATTTGCAGCTAATATTTTTACACTCTGTATTGTTACTCAACTATAGTCTGTAAGTTTAGGTACTTATCTTTTTGTAAACACGCTTTGTATGAAAGTGACACTTCAGAACTGTCAGTTTAATACAAAGTTTTTTTACAAAAAGATAAGTACCTAAACTTACAGACTATAGACAAAATACATTGGAAAATTAACTTTTTCAATTTATCTTAGTTTGCAAATTTTCTATTATAACCATAATAAAGAAATTAACATCCCAATAAAACAAACGACACTAAAGCCACAATATACAAACTACCCCCTTCTTACCGGTGTAGGTTTGGGCAGGTCCGGCGAAACCGCGGCGGTCGGCGGTCGCGGTTTGTCCGCGGCGGGGGGCGGTTCCACGCGGGTCACTCCCAGAGGGTCTGACATGGGGGACGTCGGTGATGGAGGTTGTTCGGGTTTTGCTGAACAATAATCAAACATTTGTACAGTCAAATGGGGGAAAATGAGCGGGTAACTTGGGATATGGTTGACACCAGCATCTATGAACCTGCTATAAGTCTATAATGTTATCTTTAAATCAATTCAATTAGCCTTTATTTGGAACAAAATTGTATTTCTAGTTATAAAATTTGAATCATTTAGACATTTCATTTTAACATGCATTCATAAAATTAATAATTCAAATCAGCATTAACTATAAATAATATTAAATAAAGTCATACATGCATTTAATTTCATTATAATTTGCATTTAATTTCATTATACATTTGCATTTAATTTCATTATACATTTGCATTTAATTTCATTATAAATTCCCTAATTTAATCAGACTAGTGGACTGGCTTGTATAAACTGGTGTAGATTGCCTTTATATGAACAGGTAGATTGTTTGAAAGACTGTTTTATGTAGACTGTCTTGCATGAACTGGTAGATTATTTGAAATACTGTTTTGTGTAGACTAGTGGACTGTTTTACGCTGTTTACATTAAATGGTGTGACTTTTCAGTGGAATTTATGCTTACCTGGTTCCATATTTTGACTGATATTATTCTGTAACCCGTTGCTTTGTGCGTTGGTGGTATTATTCTGTATAGTTGTGGGTTGTTCGTCCTCCTCGTCTGAGCCGAACGGGTCGGTGAGTTCCTTGCGAGTCATAAGGCGTTCTGGCTTGGGCGGTAGTGGCTGGAATAATAATAATAATAATAAAATTTATTTATTTAGCCAACTTAGGGCCATCTAGTTAGTAAAACAAACACACTTAAAACTATGTTATTTAGAAAATAAAATTAAAACTAACATAAAAATTTAACATGATTTAGGCCCCGTACCCTTCTCACCAATGTATTCTGCCAATGATCAAGCATTGGTGAGTCGGGTAAGGCAGCCAGTGCTTTGAGAATGCTGTTGTCACTGCCGCGCATCGTGGCAAGTACAGACGATGTTCTTTTGCGTATTATAGCAAAGAAATCGTCTGTCCTAGACTCAGCAAACATACCAGACGCACTGCAGTAGCGTGACAGCCCCATCAGCATTCTAAAACCATTATTATATTGAACGCAATAAATATAAATAATTTAATAATAAATATAGGGTGTAAAAAATTGCCGTGTGATGCCGGCTTAGAATAGCATCACCCTATTTCTTTCCGTCGTCGTCGTCGTCGTCGTCGTCGTCGTCGTCGTCTCAGCCGATAGACGTCCACTGCAGGACATAGGCCTCCCCCAAGGATCTCCACGATGATCGGTCCAGCGCCACCCGCATCCAGCGGCTTCCCGCGACCTTCACCAGATCGTCGGTCCACCTTGTGGGAGGCCTACCTACGCTGCGTCTACCGGTCCGTGGCCGCCACTCGAGAACTTTCCGGCCCCAGCGGCCATCGGTCCTACGAGCAATATGCCCCGCCCACTGCCACTTAAGTTGCGCAATCCTTCGAGCTATGTCGGTGACTTTGGTTCTTCTCCGGATTTCCTCATTTCTGATTCGATCGCGGAGAGAAACTCCGAGCATAGCCCTTTCCATTGCCCTTTGAGTGACCTTGAGCCTTCTTATGAGGCCCATTGTTAGCGGCCACGTCTCAACTCCGTAAGTCATCACTGGCAACACGCACTGATCCCAGACTTTTGTCTTGAGGCACTGCGGTAGTTGTTGAGAAGAGAAGATGTTACGTAGCTTCCCGAACGCTGCCCAGCCGAGTTGGATTCGACGATTGACCTCTTTCTGAAAGTTGGACCTACCCAGCTGGACTATTTGTCCCAGGTAGACATAACTCGTCGACAACTTCCAGAGTAGAGCCCCCAACTGTCAGAGTAATGGGTGCAACAAGAGAGTTTGACATAACCTTGGTCTTGTCCATGTTCATTTTTAGACCCACTTGTTGGGAGGCTCTATTGAGGTCATCGAGCATTGTACCGAGGTCCTCCAGGGTTTCCGCCATGACCACGATATCGTCGGCAAAACGAAGGTGAGTCAGATACTCGCCGTTGATGTTGATGCCAAGTCCTCTCCAGTCCAAGAGCTTGAAGACGTCTTCCAGTGCTGCTGTGAACAGTTTCGGTGATATTACATCTCCCTGTCTCACTCCTCGCTGCAACTGGATAGGTTTCGAGTCCTGGTCCTGAAGTCGAACTGACATGGTGGCGCTTTCGTACAAGGACTTCAACACTTCGATATACCGATAGTCAGCTTGGCACCGCTGAAGAGACTGAAGTACGGCCCATGTTTCGATCGAATCGAAGGCTTTTTCGTAGTCCACAAACGCGAGGCAGAGTGGTTGGTTATACTCTTCAGTCTTCTGTATAACTTGCCTCAGCGTATGAATGTGATCCACGGTGCTAAAGCCTTTTCGGAAGCCGGCTTGTTCGGGAGGCTGGAAGTCGTCGAGCCTGCGTGCGAGACGATTCGTTATGACTCTTGAGAACAGCTTGTAGACATGGCTCAGAAGCGTGATGGGTCTGTAGTTCTTCAGCAAAGACTTATCGCCCTTTTTGAAGAACAGCATCACCACGCCTCTGTGCCACGCCTGTGGCGTTTTGCCCTCGAGTATGACAGAGTTAAACAATTTCTGCAGTGCTTTAAGTATCGGTTTACCACCGGCTTTCAGAAGCTCTGCCGTAACTCCATCATCACCCGGCGCCTTGCTGTTTTTTAGCTGTTTCAGAGCCATACTAATCTCGTACAAGCTGACGTCCGGGATATCTTCTGTGTAGTGCCGGGTTAATCGAGCTCTTGGATCTGCGACCCGATTATTGACAGGTGTGCATGTTGTCGCGTATAACTGTCCGTAGAACTTCTCGACCTCCTCCAATAGCTCGGGCTTGGACGATACGATTCTGCCATCGTCGGTCTTTAGCTTCGCTAGTTGGCTCTGGCCTATCGACAGATCTCTAGCAAACACCTTGGAGCCTTTGTTGCGCTCAATTGCCTCTTTAATACGGTCAGTATTAAATTGGCGTATGTCGCGGGTCAAAGACTTAGAGATCTGCCTATTGAGCTGCCGATATTGGGAAGTATCCTCCGACGACTGCAGAATCATCTCGCGTCGTTCCTCCATGAGCCTCGAAGTAAGGTCTGAGATTTTTTTGGTTCTGTTCGTACGATTGGGTTTGAAGAACTTAGAGCCAACCGTAAGGACAGGATTTCTTTCCGTGGGTGTTGTAAAAGGCGACTAAGGGACTCGAAGGTTTGATGTGTATTACAAGTTTAGGTGAAAGGCTGACAACCTGTCACTACAGTGATACATGTATCATCGAAAAGGGCCCTCAATACTTGTCAGACGTGGCGATAACGACCGTAATTTTACGATTGTTAACGCTCTGCGTACCTCGGAAGGGATAAAGGCGTGATGTGTGTATGTATGTAAAAAAAATGCTGCAAATATTTTAAGGGGTGAATCAATGAAACTGAAAAACTTTCCCCAAGGACGTGTGAATGTAGACTCACCTCAATTTTGACTGGATCAGCAAACCACTTCGTATTGGACTTATTATTGACCGGAGGGGATAACATCTTGTTCAGAATAGTCTTGGATTGTTGCAAGAACATATCTCGTACGTCCTTCATGTGCGTGTGCGTGTGTCTGTATGTGTGCGTGTGTCTGTATGTGTGCGTGTGTCTGTGTGTGAGAGAGAGAGAAAGAGAGAGAGAGAGAGAGAGAGAGAGAAAGAGATAGTGTCTGTGGGTGCGTGTGAATCTTGAATGTAGACTGACCTCAAAGTGTGTGTGTAATGTAGACTTACCTCAATTTTGACTGGATCAGCAAACCACTTCGTATTGGACTTATTATTGACCGGAGGGGATAACATCTTGTTGAGAATAGTCTTGGATTGTTGCAAGAACATGTCTCTAACGTCCTTCATGTGCGTGTGCGTGTGTCTGTATGTATGCGTGTGTCTGTATGTGTGCGTGTGTCTGTGTGTGAGAGAGAGAGAAAGAGAGAGAGAGAGAGAGAGAGAGAAAGAGAGAAAGAAAGAGATAGTGTCTGTGGGTGCGTGTGAATCTTGAATGTAGACTGACCTCAAAGTGTGTGTATAATGCAGACTTACCTCAATTTTGACTGGATCAGCAAACCACTTCGTATTGGACTTATTATTGACCGGAGGGGATAACATTTTGTTGAGAATCGTCTTGGATTGTTGTATGTATAAGTGTGTGTGTAAGAGTGAGAGAGAGAGAGAGAGAGAGAGATAGTGAGTGTGTGTATGTGTGTGTGAATCTTGTATGCAGACTTACTTCAATTTTGACTGGATCAGCAAACCACTTCGTATTGGACTTATTATTGACCGGAGGAGATAACATTTTGTTGAGAATAGTCTTAGATTGTTGCAAGAACATGTCTCTAACGTCCTTCATGGCTGTAGGTGAAGTTTTGTCTGGAGTGGCGCGTTCTTGGGATTGACGGGATTCTGTCGATTCTTGAGACCTGTGAAAAGGCAACTATTTGTTAATGAAAACATTCAAAACTTCAAATATTTCAACAGTTTTATTACCAAGTAGAGTCAAAACGTCGTGTGATGCTGGCTTAGAATAGCATCACCCCACATCCTTCCCGTGGGTGTCGTAAGAAGCGACTAAGGGAATCGAGAGTATTGGTGTATTACAATTTATAGGCAACAGGCTGACAACCTGTCACTATATTGATACACTTGTTTTCTGAAACAGCTTTGGAACACAATCCTCAGAGTCAGACGTGGCGATAGCGACCGTATTCTTACGGCCTTTAACGCTCTGCCTTCCCTGCAAGGGATAAAGGCGTGATATGTGTGTGTATGTATGTACATAAAAATATCACGGTTGTTGGCAAATAAAGTGCTCTTTTACACGATTTTTAAATATAGAAATGATATATGTATGTATATGTGTTAATTTATCAAGATACTTACACAAGAGGTGTTTTAGGCTTCTGCTCCATATTTCTAGATCTCCTAGTGCTGACTTCTCTGCTGAACAGTTCTGGGGGCAGCGATCCGTCGGTGTCATGGCGGCCGACTAGGTACGATGACTCCGTCTCGTCGTTACCTACGATATGGAACTTTCTATGTAGGAGTAGTATCAAAGTGAATATAGATGGCGCGGTTTAGGAGCTAGCTATGAACTATTTTCATACTGACGATCCGATAAAGATAACATTATAGTCTTCTTTCTTTTCGTGTGGGACACCGAGTCGTCCTACGACCCGATGTAACATTATAGTAATACCTAGTATCCCGTTGCGCGCCCTCTAAGCAGAGTGTAAAAAAAATTGCTGAAAATATTTTAAGGGGTGAATCAGTCCATGAAACTGAACAACTTTCTCCAAGAAACATAGGTCGAAATATGGAAAATATTTTTGGGCCTCCCATACGAATTGACTTGGTTGGTTGGTAATTTTGAATGGTTCTTGGTTCTATGGTTCTTGGGGAAAGTTGTTCAGTTTCATGGACTGGTTCACCCAGTAAAATATTTGCAGCTAATATTTTTACACTTTATTGCTGGTGTGGTTCAGGAATATAGATTGCCGTGTGATGCCGGTTTAGAATAGCATCACCCCACATAAAAAATATTAGTTCCATTTTATTTAATTTCTACTCTTTCTGGCGAAGTTATTAATCCAACACAGTCATAGTTTTAAGCTACTTAAGTCCTATAATGGAAGCAACATTTGAACATAATGAAAGTTCTAAATTTCAACATTTCATTTATTTGACTGTCCCCGTGGCGTAGCGGATAGTACCCCTACCTACGACGCGGAGGGTCGTGGGTTCGATCCCCACTGGATACGAATATTTGTTAAGTCTTTTCAAATATTTATGTTGAGTCTGGGTGTTTTCTATGTATAATATGTATTTATTTACAAAAAAAATGTTTTAGTATCAGCTATCTAGTTCCTATAGCTATGCTTAGTTTGGGGCTAGATGGCGCTGTGTGTATTGTCCAGGATATTTATTTATTAAGACCATAACTTACCAAGTTGTTCAACTTGCAATTCGTTTCCGGTGAAATGCGCTCGTAGTTGGAAAAGGTATGTCATTATCTGAAAAAAAAATATAGTTTAAAAAAAACCTAAAAAAACATTTCATTATAAGAGCGTCGGTGGCCAAGTGGTTAGGACACCGGTCTTACAATCGTGAGACCCGAGTTCGATCCCCGCCATGTACCAATGTGTTTTACTCACATACACATTGACTTGATTGATTTTTACCGACTGCTCTTACGGTGAAGGAAAAACATCGTGATGAAACCCACATTCAAATAAAATTTGAATTCAGATGATATTTGAATGTGACTTAACCTAGGATTCGGGCCAGGTTAGCCTTCGGGTTGCAGAGGTCAGATGGCAGTCGCTCTGTGTAGAAACTTGGTTCCACGTAAAATCCCCTAGGTTAGGTAGCCGACCCCGACAGAGAACGGGATAAGGGAAGGAGAATGATGATGACTCACCGCTAATCTGTCCGGAGTGGGTCTAGAGCAGACGTCTGCGGCTGTCAAAACCTGCGAGATGCCGAGTTTGGAGCTGGCGTCCAACGCAGTGCGAACGTTGCGTTCTGCGTCGTCCGGTTGTAGGCCGGAGAAATCGCTGTCAATGAAGGAAACAGTCAATTATTTGACTCTCTTTCTCTTTTTGTGTGGGACACCGAGTCGTCCAACGATCCGATGAACTCTAGTGTCAGAGTTTTTCAACATGTCGCAGGCTTCTGACATGGTTGTGTAACGACCGCCGTCTAAGTGATCATAGACAGCAACCGGGACCTACGGCTTAACGTGCTCTACTCCTCCTCGCTGTCTGTCTGTCTGTTAGTTTGTTTGTATGTTTATCTGTTTGTCAGTTTGTCTGTTTGTCTGTTTGTCTGTAACAATGTTAAACTAATACTTACATGAGATCAGGTCTGTATCGATGTATGATGGCGCAGAATGCCAGACCGGATCGGAAACTGGTGGTCAGGTTGGTAACCTTACATGACCTGTACTCTTTGGTGACCATCTGACACCATTCTAGGAGGTCTTGCACCTACAACGACAAAAATAGGAAACGTTATATTTGTACATATTGTCGTAAATATTAGTCAAAAGTTACGGTATATACAGGTTGTAAGGGACAGCGTCCCGAATAATGATACTGAAACTAAACAACTTTCTCCTAGGAACATATGTGAGGAAACGACAAAATAATTCGACCTCCCATACAAAATCGCGATCAACTGACGGCATTTACTATGGGAAGCCAAAAATTTTTTGACGTTTCCTGTCATATGTTCCTAGGGGAAAGTTGTTCAGTTTCATGGTCTGCTTGCACCATATCAGTATTCGGGACGCTGTCCCTTACACCCCGTATTAAGATTACAAGATTAACAACAACTCCAACTTCTACAAGTAGCAGGCTTCTGACATGGTTGTGTAACAACCACCGTCTAAGTAATCACAGACAGCAACCGGGACCTACGGCTTAACGTGCCATCCGAAACACGGAGCCATCTTTCTTACGGACAACCGGGTGGTTCAGCCCGCAATGTCATAACCAGACTGGGAACAAATTCCCAAAGTGATAACAACTTTTGTTGATAATGCCATTTTCATTCTTGTCCAGGGCCCTAAGTCTGCAAAATGAAAATCGTTTCAGTTGGATGTTGATTGGATCTCAGTTGGATGATTTCGGTCATTTCATAGTCTCTTTCTAGCTAACAGTTTGAAGTATAGAAAATCACAATGGCAATTGAATGACAGTTGAGTTTCGATGGCGTTACAATGACAAAAATATAGCAGACTTGGGGCCCTGGTTTATGACCTGTCACTATATGATATCTTACCGGCGTCTTGTCCCGCATTCTGACAGCCGCAACTCTGTCCGGTGCGGGCGTGGTGTCGTCCTGCGAGCTGTCATTGTCATTTCTATCCAAGTTTATGCTATTGAGATTGCTCTTCAGTTCCAGAGGTTTCAGATTTCTGTGGGGAATTAATAAAAATAGATAAATAACATACTATGCCGGCTTAGAATAGCATCACCCCATTTCTTTCCTGTGGGTGTGGTAGAAGCCAATTAAGGGACTCGAGGGTTTCATGTGTGTTGAAATTTCAGGCGACAGGCTGACAACCTGTCACTATATAGCGTGTAAGGGACGGTGTAACGCTAACTTTGACCAGACCATGAAACTGAACAACTTTTTCTATGGAGGCTATGTTGGGGCTATACAAAATTCCCGATCAACTGACTTTGTACGAAAACTCGAAAAAAATTTTTCGTTTCCCTCCATAGCCGCCATAGTAAAAATTGTTCAGTTTCATGGTCTGATCACTCCTGCAAACTTTTCGTTACACCGCCTCTTACACCCCGTATAGTGATACACGACTTATCTGAAAAGACCCTGAAACATTTGTCAGACGTGGCGATAATGGCCGTAATTTTATGGCCGTTAACGCTCTGCCTACCCCGCCAGGGTTATAGGCGTGGTTTGTGTATGTGTGTGTATGTAAATAAACCATAATTTTTATACAGATAGACTAAACTGACAGCTAAGAATGCCCTTTTTGTTTTAAAATGTTGTCATCATAAGTCTAGTGTTGTGGTTTGACTCATTTATTTTATTCATTGAACTGTTGTGAGATGAATTCTGGAAGTAGTTATTTTTAAATAAATATGCATAATAAATACTTGACTTTCGGTCACGTAAAATAGTATACGTTACTTTACGTTTATACGCAACAAGTTTAGTTTAAAGAAATCAACAATGAATAATATTGTAAGTAATTTAAAATGCAATGTTGAATAAATTGGCATTGGTGGTTGTACGAATATTCTTTGCGCTTATAAATCCAATTTCTGTTATATTTTCTTGTTGCGTTGTGTTGCACTCTTTTCTGCGACTTCTTTCTACTGGCCGGTTGGAGTGAACCTTGACAGACAGACGAGACAGACATTGACTTGACTTGGCCAAGAGGACGATCGACAGACGGAAACTGACCAATTTATTAATGGAAATTTAACTTAACCTAATTTATTTTCAAAAAGATTCAATCATGATCTTTGAATCATATAACTTGATCATTCAGGGCACAACACTATTTTTTTATTACTTTTAAATACAATAACGTGGCAACCCACCAAATGTCAATTTAGTCTATCTGGATAAAAATCATGGTATAGGATAGTATGCCGGCTTAGAATAGCATCACCGCATTTCTCCCCGTAGGTGTAGTAATCGTAATTTTATAATGCGGTCTCTTCGTGTGGGTCACTGAGTCGTCTAACGACCCATTGCAGTATTGAAACTTTATAATGTAAGAATAAAACCGACGATTTTTTATGCACACACACACATACATATATCACGCCTTTGTCCCTTGCGGGGTAGGCAGAGCGTTAACGGTCGTAAAATACGGTTCTTATCGCCACGTCTGACAAATATTGAAGGTCCTTTCAGACGATTCGAGTATCACTGTAGCGACAGGTTGTCAGCCTGTCGCCCAAAGATGTGATTCTTCTCCCTCGGACCTCCGTTATGAACGGACGTGTATTTGATTAAACCTACGCTTTCATTGATTCTACAGTATTGAGAAATAAAATCAGTGAATTACCGGTAAGAGTATCGGGCTAGCTAGTGCGTGAGTGAGAACATCGAATTATAAAAGGAGACGGCACTACATCGCGCAGGAAGGTTAAAAACTGTGCGACTGCGACGATACTTGTGCAATACGTGCTGAACGGGACAACGCTAATTCATCTTGTGCGCCAAAACTGGTTTTTAACATCGTTAACCACGCCCACCTCCCTACTGCTGCGCAAGAGACGACTTGCCCATAACTATAGTCAACTACAGATCAACTTCATTTAGGCCTAGAACTACTTATAGCAATTGTTTCCGTCGGCAAAAATAGGCCTACACTTGTAATAAAGTATGCCGGTCGACCGCACTCCGCCACCATCGCAAAAAAAACTAACGGCAAATGATGATAAAATCAAGGAATTCTATAGTCCTGCCGTAGATGACAATGAAAATGACCCGAACTTAAGTTCAGAGGACGAAGACAACAACTTTGTCACCCAGAGACCCATAACACACAGCAAAGTTGTCGAAATGCTGAGGGAAATCCAAAACAACCAGAATCTTAAATTCGCCAAACTCGAACGAAGCATGACTGAAATTAAAGCACAAAATGCTGGTTTGCAGGATTCGGTGAAATTTATCTCAGATATGTACGTCGAAATGAAGAAAAAACTTGATATTGTCGAAAATGAAAATACTCTTTACAAGGCCCGGATACAAAGCCTAGAAGATAACCTGGAACAACTGGAACGTAGTTCAAAATCCTCGAGTATCGAAATACGCAATATCCCGATCTCCCCGTCTGAAAGTAGTAGCAGTTTATCCGATCATGTGATAAACTTGAGTACGGCTGTAAACTGCCAGTTGCAAAGCTCTGATATACGCGACATTTTTCGCATAAAACTGAAACCTGAAAAAGGATCTGAAAACCCACTTCCTGGCCCCATACTAGTCCAGCTGACTACCACTACAAAAAAGGAGAATTTAATAAGATCAGTTAGCAGTTTTAATAAAAATAAACCCACAGGAAGCAAATTAAATACATCACACCTTAAACTAGAAGGAACGAAGCCGGTTTATGTGTCCGACTGCTTGACAGTTAAAGCTAGAAGACTACACTACCTTGCTCGGGAGCTCAAGAAAAAACACCAATACAGCAGCTGCTGGACGGCTTATGGAAGAGTTTACTTGCGAAAAGCGGAGGGTTCGCCTGCAATCCGTATTGATAGTGAAGCAGATTTGGATAACTTTCTTCTAATATGACTAATAGTTATTTTTAAAGTTCTTAGAAATTCGGCATACCTATTATTATTTTATGCTCATTTTATATTTTTTAATACACACCCCTACACTGTTACTTACACCATATTCACATATCATACATTCATACAATACATTTCAACCACTACCATTATTACAAAACGTACCTACTTGTACACATCACTCCACTTAACAAAACACAATCTTATTCTACACGGATTGACAATTATCACCTGTTATAAATGAACAGCTTAATTAGCATAAACGAAGAGTTAAGTAACCTCGGTGAAAACAACTCTTTTGAGTGTTCCGCAGATAAATGTATTTCTCATTTTAATTTATATTCTAAACAATTTAGGATTTTCCACATGAATATTCGTAGTGTAAACCGCAACTTTAACGAACTACTGGCTCTGCTAACTATAATATCGATCGATCTTCACGTGATAATATTAAGTGAATGCTGGCTAAGTAAGGTTTCAAGCCCACCTATAATAGATGGTTATGTCACATATTGCTCTAAAAATTGCATTAATCAAAACGATGGCGTAATCATTTTTGTAAAAAACGATTTGGTTCATAAAATCGATTATCCAAATTTTGGAGATGGAAATGTGGTTGTCTGTGGTCTGGGTAAGGAACTGGCAATCGTAGCTATATATAGATCACCATCATATAAATGTATAGAAAACTTTATAACCAGTCTTAATAATCTTGTCTTAACTTTATCTACCTTCAGAAGCGTAGCAATTTTAGGTGACATAAATATTGATACCTTATCCATAAATAACTCTAGCACAGATGAATATCTTAACATGCTAGCTGTGAATGGATACTTACCCACTCATTGTTTTCCTACTCACGGACGTACATGCTACGATCATGTTATTTTGAAATCAACAGCAAAGTCTCAAACCGCCGTGTTAAACACGACCATAACGGATCACTATTCTACTATTCTATCTGTTGACTTACACGCCCAAAAAATTAAAGAAAAGAGATCTTATTTTCATTTGGACTTCATCAATATAGCAGCAGACATAGAAAAAACTGACTTTAGTGAAGTCAAAAACTGTTTAGACCCAAATCAAGCCACCAATATCTTAATATCTAAATTGCAGACGATCATTAATAAAAACACTACTACTAAAAAAGTTTCTAATAGAAAACGTAATATAAAACCGTGGATAACACAGGGCCTATTAAGGTGTATTCGTAACAGAGACAGACTACACAAAAAATCTAAACAAGACCCTAACAATGAAGTTCTAAGATTGTCGTATACCCGATACAGAAACTATTGCACCAAACTTCTGCGGAAACACAAACTTCTTTATGAACGAGGCGAATTTGAAAAGGCAAAGTGTAGCCCAAAGGCAACTTGGGAGGTAATTAAAAAAGTAACTTTCACCTCCAATAAAAACCAGCCTCCTACTGAATTACTACGACTTGGCAGAAATCCAGCAGACTCGGTTAATTTGGTTAACCAATATTTTTCTAACATAGGCCCATCTCTCGCAAATGATGCTCTTAATAACAGTTATCCGACTGTGACAATTTCTCGAAGCGAAGCGTCTAACCCTCATTCTATGGTACTCCTAGATGTGGATGACGAGGAGATTGAAAGAATATTGGTTGACCTACGAAACGACTGTGCCACTGGATATGACGGTATCCCCAGCAATGTCCTAAAATCCTCTCGCAAAGTTTTAGTCCCCCTTATCACACATATTTGCAATCTCTGTCTTTCGACAGGAATTTTCCCCGGTGCTCTCAAGATAGCTCTTGTTCATCCCGTTTTCAAGTCAGGTGACAGGAACAGTGTCAATAATTATCGCCCAATATCTGTGCTAACTACCCTATCTAAGGTTTTGGAGAAGGTACTAAACTATCGACTCCTGAATTACCTAGATTCCAATAACATAATATCTAAGAACCAGTACGGTTTCTGTAAGGGTAAATCCACCTCTGATGCTGTGTTGAAACTGACTGAAACTATAGCTCGAGCAATCGATAAAAGAGAAAAATGTGTTGGCATATTTCTCGATTTAAGGAAAGCATTCGATACTGTCTCAGTTTCTTTACTGTTTAATAAGATGGAGAACATTGGTATTCGGGGGATTGCTTTGGATATTTTCAGGGATTACCTGTCTGAGAGAAATCAGTGCGTTAAAATAGGCGATCACACAAGTGATGCTGCCTTCTTGACCTATGGGGTTCCGCAGGGTAGTGTTCTCGGACCTACCTTGTTCCTAATATATATTAATCAACTTTGTAATATTTCCATCCCAAACTGTTCGATCGTGACCTATGCAGATGACACTGCTATTATCGTTAACGGTACTACTTGGGAGGACGTGCGGGATAATAGTGAGACTGCTTTAAACAGCGTCATGTCCTGGTTATCACATAACATCCTAACCCTTAATGTCGACAAAACTAGTTTTCTTACTTTTACACCCACGATGGCTTCCCGACCTCATAACTTCCCTATCAAAATACACAAACTCAAAAACTGTCAGGAGACAACTTGCCCTTGTCCTCAATTATCAAGATCCTCGCAAATAAGATACTTGGGAGTGCAAATGGACGATACCCTTTCTTGGAATTGCCACATTCGAACTTTGACAGCCCGTACTCGAAAATTGATATACATCTTTAAAATGTTGAGGAATTCTGCTGACAGGAGTATCTTGCAGATGGTATACTTTGCTCTGGCGCAATCTATTATAATGTATTGCATAGAAGCTTGGGGGGGTTCCCCGAAGACCAGTATGCTTCCGCTAGAAAGAGCACAGAGGGCAGTACTGAAGGTCATGAATAAAAAGCCGTACATGTACTCTACCTCCCTTCTTTATGCCGAATGTAAGGTTCTCACGGTCCGCCAGCTTTTCGTATCTGAAGCTTTACTCAGAACTCATACTTCTCTGACATATGACCACAACTTCTGGTCTTCTACTCGTAGAAAGGATCGTATTTGCGACATAGAACGCCATCGAACTACCCTGGCCTCGCGACAATGTTATATTGTCGGACCCCGGCTGTATAATTTAGCTAGTCGTTATATTGCAATTTACCCTCTAAATACTTACGAAAGTAAAAAAACAGTAAAAACCTGGCTCCTGTCTTTGGACTACGACGCGACAGAAAACCTTTTTTCTATTTCAGTTTAATAGTAGGTTCCTAAGAATACACAACAAATACTAACACTTAAAACATTACTTTACTCATTTAAGTTATAAACTCCAACCCAATTCACACACACTCATTCAAATTCACATACACAAATTCATTTAAAATTGTAATAGATCCGAGGGGGGAGCCTGGTGATCTGTAACACAGGCTCACGCTTATAACAGACACCAGTCTCTCACCTGCAGTTTTTTTTTTTTTCGAAGTGTCTTTTTATGTACTTTTATTGTGTGAGAGAAATAAACTATTTTATTATTATTAAAAAAAAAAAAAAAAAAAAAAAAAACAAGAAACCCTCAAGTCCCTTAGTCGCTTCTTAGGACATTTGCGGGAAAGAAATGGGGTGATGCTATTCTAAGCCGGCATCACACGGGATTGAGGTTAAACAAAATGTGGTAAGAGCAAATACAAAAAAGTGAAATTATCACTAGATGTTGAATTAGCATTGCTATTTATACAGAGCGTAAAAAATAGCTGCAAACATTTTAAGGCGTGAATTAGCCCATGAAACTGAACAACTTTCCCCAAAGAACATAGGTTGAAATATGAAAAAAATTTGGACCTCCCATACAAAATTACCGGCCGACCAAGGCAATATGTTTGGGAGGTCCAAAAAATTTTCTCATATTTCGACCTATGTTGTTCAGTTTCATGGGCTGATTCACCCCTTAAAATATTAGCAACTAATATTTTTACACCTTATACGTTTTTTTCTAACTAGCATTATTTTTTTTAATTTATTTTTTTATATAGGTTGTAAGGGGCGGTGTAAAGAAAACTTTGCAGGTGTGATCAGACCATGAAACTGAACAACTTTTTCAATTGGGAATATGTTGGGAAACAAAAAAAATTTTCGAGTTTCCATACAAAGTCAGTCCGCCGATCGGGAATTTTGTATGGAAGGTCGAAAAAAATTTCACGTTTACCAACATAGCCCCCATAGAAAAAGTTGTTCAGTTTCATAGTCGGATCACGCCTGCAAAGTTTTCGTTACACCGTCTCTTACACCCTGTATATTTTATCTACCTCTAGCATTATTAAGTTTATTTTTTAATACATATATAAACTAATGTTAATTAGGTGAAACAAATCAGTCATACATCAAAACTAAACCTAAAACGTAAAACATTTACTTACTCATCCTCACTTTGAAAAAATAAAGAAAATTTTATAAAAAGTATATATTATTATCACTACATAGTATATAAAACAAAGCCGCTTTTCGCGTCTGTATGTATGTAGGTTTGCTTAAATCTTTAAAACTACACAACGGATTTTGATGCAGCTTTTTTTAAATAGACAGAGTGATTCAAGAGGAAGGGATAAACAGGGTGTAAAAAAAATAGCTGCAAATATTTTGAGGGGTGAATCAGCCAATGAGAGTGAACAACTTTACCTGGTCGAAATATGAAAAAAAAATTTTCAACCTCCCCGACAGTTGACTCGCTCGGCTGCAACATTTTGTATGGGAGGTCCAAAAATCTTTCATATTTCGACCTATAATTCTTGGGGAAAGTTGTTCAGTTTCATGAGCTGGTTCATCCCTTAAAATATTTGCAGCTAATATTTTTACACCTTATAGTGATTCAAAAGAAATGCACGTGAGTAAAAACAGATTGGTACATGGCGAGGATCGAACTCGGATCTCACGATTGTAAGACCGGTGTCCTAACCACTTGGCCACCGACGCCTACGGCATAAACCTACTTTTATAAATAAGTACATAGTTATAGATAGTATTAGTTTTAAATGTTGCTATAGTCTGCAAGTTTAGGTACTTATCTTTATGTAAACAAACTTTGTATGAAAGTGACACTGCTGAACTGTCAGTTTCATATAAAGTTTGTTTACAAAAAGATAAGGACCTAAACTTACCGACTATAAACTAACCTTAAAATATGGATGGACTTTATATTATCTGAAATAAAAATAATATTATTATTATTATAAACAAACCCAACTTACCTCCTAACTACAGTACTAGCGCGGAAGGTAGCGCCTTTGATTCCCGGGTCGGCAACAGTCGGACCAGCTGAGCCCCTAGCGGGGTTGGCAGGCTTGGCGGGCTCCTTCATGGCGAGCCGAGGAAATGAGGGTAGGAACTCCGAACGGGGTTTCGGTTTCTCTTTCTCTTCGGTGATTTTTAGTTCTATAAGAGACGAAAAACAGTAAATTATTTATAAAAAACAATAGGGTTGATTCCTGACAGGTCAAATGAGCAACTTTTTAAAACGATTCAAAACGGTATTTTGTTTCAAGAACAGAAATCCGCCTACATTTTTAACAACGTGATTTGACAGCTGTCAAATATATAGAAGAAACGTCAATAAAAGTAAATTGGCCTTAAATCATAGCGTTAGTATTCCAACATAGCGTAGTATTCCTATTGGCTAGTTTCCTGACAGGTCAAATGAGCAACTTTTTAAAACGATCTAAAACGGTATTTTGTTTAAAGAACTAGAAGTATGACGTCACGCCGTAAGCATATGGATGGAATCAAAACACTTACTTTTATATTATTTTTCTGTTTATTAATTCAAACTTAGAATGTTTCGATTGTTCCGGTGTAGGTATTATGCACCTTAACATAGATGGCGTTCTTGGTAAGCAGATAGAACTCCGATGTGCTCTAGATGATCTTAATAGTTTGGGAACACAAATAGATATACTTTGCTTAAGCGAAACCAACTTAAAGAAAGGATCAGAGTTTAACTTGAGACTAGGAAGCTTCGAATTGGCATCTACGTATGCAAGAAACATTGGCAAGAAAGGAGGCGTAGCCATATTGATACGGCATGATATTGAATACACAATCATAAAAGAATTAGATACATTATCAGTACCCTTTATTTTTGAATGCTGTGGGGTGAACGTTGCAAAGCTTGGTTTGATAGTCATATGTATTTATACAAACAAAACACCTTCATCCAAAAGTTGCCTTTTTTTTCGCAAGCTTCATGAACTCTTAGATATGACATGCAAACACAAGCGCAAAAAAGTTGTTATATGTGGAGACTTTAACGTCGACTATCTGAAGGTATCTCATGTCTCAACTGAAATGATAAACATGCTTGAGATATACAACTTACGAAGCGTAGTCCAAGGGCCAACGAGATTGACTGCTAAAACAAAAACTTGTATAGATCATATGATAACAAACATTAAAGAAATTAAAGCAACAATTCACGATATAGGTTTATCAGATCATACAGGGCAAACCATTTATATTCCATTAGGAAAACATTTCTCCCCGCCTACAAAGTGGTGGTACGAATATAGAAGAGACTATAGTGAAGAAAATATTCAAAAATTTATTAAATGTCTGGAATCTCTTTCTTATGAAGAGGTATTTCAAGAGACTACTGCAGCACTGGCATTTGATGTGTTCTACGAATTATTCATTTGTTTCTATGATCTATGTTTTCCTATTGTTAAAATAAAAGTGTCAAGTAAGAAGCGTGGTTCAAAATGGATGACTCCTGGATTAAGAAAAAGTTGTGTGGTAAAAAGACAACTATATTTAAAAAGTAGATCATGCCAAAGTTATAAGCATATTTATGAAAGCTATTCACACAAACTCAAACGATGTATAAACTATTTACAAAAAACTGAAAATATGAAATGTATTTCTAATTCTACTAATATATGCAAAACTGTCTGGCAGGTCATAAATAAATACACTACTACCAACTATTCAAAAAAATATTTAGAGAAATTAATTATAAACCACCAAGAAATTACTGACTCTCATCTTATTTCAGACAAATTAAATAACTATTTCATAGACATTGTCAAAAATAACTGTGAGAGTAATAAAATAGTATTAAATAATATTGAAATTGAGAGTGTCGAATCTAGTGTATTTTTGAATCCTGTGAGTATAGATGAATTGATAAAAATTGTAAAGTCTCTTAGAAACTCTTATTCTGTGGGTCACGATAATATAAGAACAGACATTGTAAAAAGGTGTATGTTTGCAATTTCAATCCCCTTTGTTTATATTCTAAACTTGTCGTTATCCCAGGGTGTTTTTCCAGATAACTTAAAAATGTCAATAGTTAAGCCATTGCTAAAAAAGGGTGATAGATTTCAGATGGAAAATTACAGACCAATAACGCTTATACCGATATTTTCTAAAATATATGAAAAAGTTATGTATAATCGTATAAGCAAATTTCTAGAAAAGAATAATATCATGTGTGAGGAACAAAACGGATTCAGGAAAAATAGAAATACTTCGCTTGCTACATTTAAGCTTATCAAACATGTCATGGACTGTATACAACTTAAAGTTCCAATATCTGTTTTGTTTCTTGACATGACCAAAGCTTTTGATTTTGTTTGTCATGGAAGATTGCTCGCTAAGCTACGTATATATAAATATGGAATCCGAGGACCTGCTATAGATTGGATTAAATCGTACCTTGCAAAAAGAACTCAATGTGTCGAAACTATAGGATATTGCAAAGATTCTAAAACGGTTAAAGCTTTTCGATCTTCTTTCAAATTGAATGAATTCGGCGTTCCACAAGGCAGCATACTTGGACCACTGCTGTTCTTGCTCTACATAAATGATATGCCAAAACATCTTTCACATAAATGCGTTTTATTCGCTGATGACACCAGTCTTGTTATTGAAGGTAGAAATGATTCAACGCTGAATGAAGAAATTGAAAAGGCTTTGACTGAAGCAATCAACTGGCTAAACAATAATAACTTAAAAATAAATCTCAGTAAGACGAAACATATGCAATTTTATTCCCATTGTAGTAGATTACAAACATTAAATGTAATATATAAAGACACAGTTTTAGAAGAAGTCGATAAAATTAAATTTCTAGGCATTATTTTGGATTCCCAGTGTAATTGGAAAGACCATGTTAAAAACGTCTGCACAAGAATTAATCCATTTGTGTACGCTTTACGTAAGTTGAGCCAAGTAGCATCTATCCAAACAGCAATAGTAGCATATAATGGTTACGTTTCGTCTATACTACGTTATGGAATTATTTTGTGGGGTAATTCCACGGACTTCAGAGACGTATTTTTAATGCAAAAGCACTGTATTCGAGCGATATTTAATATTAGTAGAAGAACTTCATGCCGTCCACTTTTTAAAAAATATAAAATTTTACCAGCTCCTTGTTTATATATATTGGAGATTTGTTTATTTGTCTATAAGCACAACTATTTGTTTCGTCAGCAAATAGAGGTCAGTACCCGTAGGCTAAGGAAGCAATACGTAAATAAGTTGTATAAACCGCCATCAAAACTAACCCTAGTTGATAAAAACTCGTTTATGATGTGCATTAGTATTTTTAATAAACTGCCGGATTTGTACAAGCAGGAACCGATGACGAAGTTTAAGAAACTTACAACGGATTTTTTGTTAGATAATTGTTTTTACAGTGTCAACGAATATATGGATTTTAAAAAATGTTGAATGCAAATTATAATTAATATTTGGATTTATATAAATAATTTTATCATTGAATGCGTATTAGGGATTTAATAATATATAATAATGTTGTAAACAATAACTGCATAAAATTTATTAATTTTTTGTAATGTGTGTACACCTGTAAAGGTAGGATTTGGTGAAACGACCTAACTATAAGTAACTGTAACTGCTATTGTAACCCATTTTCATCGCACAATAAATCATTTCATTTCATTTCATTTCGAAGAATGATGAATAAAGTCCGTAGTATTTTTGGACAATAGTTTTAAGCGTACAACGGTTATATTTTTTAATGACCCAGGAAACTAGCAAATTAAGCATAGATACGGCTATTTATCAAAAAATACTCAACAAATGGGAATATTTCTTTAATGACCCAGGAAACTTGCGAATTATTTGGACAGAAGTCAATAAAGGCTTTTAAAAGTGGCCTGACTTTACCTTCAAAAACAAATTTAAAACAAGATGGTTTACCTTTCAACTCATCGTATTTTTCAACCTCCTTTTGAAGACTATTCTCAGGCTGGTTAGTAGGCGTATCAAGTTCAGGCGTAGTGGCGAATCATGCTATGTATTTATGAGTTTTTTCCTAGGATATATAGGCCTAAATTACAGTCTAAGTCCAATATAATATACCTTTCAATTCATCGTATTTATCGACGTCCTTTTGAAGACTGTTCTCAGGCTGGTTAGTAGGCGTATCAAGTTCAGGCGTAGTAGGCGAAACAGGCGCGGTAGGCGTACGCGAGTTGTCTAAGTATAGCGATTGTAAAGACTTGGGTGAGGCAGAAATCTGCCTATATTTTAGATCAACGTGATTTGGCAGGTGCCAAATCTATAGAAAAGACGTCAATAAAGGAAAATTGGCCGTAAATCATAGTGTTAGGATTATTTGGACAGAAGTCAATAAAGGCTTTTAAAAGTGGCCTGACTTTACCTTCAAAAACAAATTTAAAACAAGATGGTTTACCTTTCAATTCATCGTATTTTTCGACCTCCTTTTGAATATTAATCTCAGGCTGGTTAGTAGGCGTATCAAGTTCAGGCGTAATTGGCGAAACCGGCGCGGTGGGCGTACGCGAGTTGTCGAAGTTGAGCGACTGCACCGAGTTGGGTGTGGCGGCGATGTCGCTGTTGGTCAACGATTGCGTCATTTCTTCCATTTCGCGTCGAAGGTCATGCATCTGATAATAAAAAAACAGGGTTTTTAGTACATAAAATACATACATAAATCACGCCTACAACCCTTGCGGGGTAGGCAGAGCGTTAACGGCCGTAAGAATACGCACGTCTGACATTTTTGAGGATTGTTTTCCAAGGTTGTTTCCGAAAACATGTGTATCACTATAGTGACAGGTCGTCAGCCTGTCGCCTAAAAATGTAATACACGTGGAACCCTCGAGTCCCTTAGTTGCCTCTTACAACACCCGCGGGAAGAATCGGGGTGATGCTATTCTATGCTGGCATCACACGGCACTAAAAAAACAGGGTTTAGTAAATAAAATACATACATAAATCACGCCTATATCTCTTGGGGGGTAGGTAGAGCGTAAGCGTTCGTAAAACGGTCAGTTACACCACGTCCGACAAACAAATGTTTGAGGGTATTTTCAGTTTCAAGATTCAATTATTTATTTCCAAGTAGATTCACAATGAATGCTTTTAAAATGTCAGAGAGTTACAATACTGTCACTGAATAAATGAATTAGTCATTGTAGACAATAACAATGTTATGTTCCTAGTAGAAGACTGTGTATTACATTAGTGACAGGTCGTCAGCCTGTCGCCTAAAATTGCAATACGCATCAAGCCTTAACTCCCTTAGTCGCCTGTTACAATACCCGCGGGAAAGATATGGGGTGATGTTATTCTATGCCGGCATCACACGATAAATAAAATAAAATAGTAAAAACTACTTTTCCCGGTTTTTTTCTCTCTGTTCGTGTGGGACACCGAGTCGTCCAACGACCCGATGAACCTAGTGTCTGAATTTTTTAACCGCCTTCTACAAGTAGTAGTAGGCTTCTGATATGGTTGTGTAACGACCGCCGTCTAAGTGATCATAGACAGCAACCGGGACCTACGGCTTAACGTGCCATCCGAAACACGGAACCATCTTACTTATGGGCAATCGGGTGGCTCAGACCGCAATGTCCTAACCAGACTGGGAACAAATTCACAAAGTAATAAATATCAACTTTGTGAGTGACTCACCGAGAATCGAACCCGGAACCTTTTGCGTCGCAGGCAGTCGCACTACCACTGCGCCACATATCGGTCGTCTTGGCTGATGTATAGTAAAAATATTTGCTGCAAATATTTTAAGGGGTGATTCAGCCCATGAAACTGAACAACTTTCCCCAAGGAACATAGGTCGAAATGTGAAGAAAATATTTGCACCTCCAATACAAATTTACTTGGTCGGTTCGTAATTTTGTATGGGAGGTCCAAATTTTTTTTTTCAATAATCCATTAAAATCCATCCAAATTGACTTGGTCGGCGGGTACATTTTGTATGGGAGGTCCAAATTTTTTTTCATACTTCAACCTGTTTCTTGGGGAAAGTTGTTCAGTTTCATGGGCTGATTCACCCCTTAAAGTATTTACAGCTTAATTTTTTTACACTCTGTATACCTGTCTAGTAGAATTATCTGATAGCGTATAATCGTCTTCGTCCAAATCTTCTAGTACGGCGATGTCTGAATTGTTGTTCACTGAGAGTAAGGATGCTAGCGACTGCATGTCTTCGTCTCTGCAAAGAACAAATAAACATATAAGTTACGAAGTATTTGCCGTGTGATGCCGGCTTAGAATAGCATCACCCCATTTCTTTCCCGTGGGTGTCGTAAGAGGCGACTGAGGGACTCGAGGGTTTTAAGTGTATTGCAATTTTAGGCGACAGGCTGACAATCTGTCACTATAGTGATACACGACTGTAGCAGAGTAGAACCTCTGCGTCCACATCCTTCATAAACCACCTGTCCTTTCACGAACCATTTCAAATTGGAAATTGGGATGTCGTCACACATTTTTTCGACTTTTTGACCCAGTCGCGATTAAATCAGCGAACAACGAAGACCAAAAGAAACAAATTATTATATATCTATAGTGATCTGTGATTAGTTCGTAATTAATGATTTTTTGTTCTTAATTAGTGCTCCGTATGTAACAAAGTGTACCTGTGAAATTACAACGGATTAGAAAGAACCCATAAGGTACTTATAAGTCTATGTTTTCCTTGTTATGTTTCCATAGTTCATCTAGCATTCCCTAATCACATAATAATATTGTTTTAGGGTTTCTTTTCCCGTATTAAAATATAAGTATCAAGTCGCAAGACCGTCTTTGATTTATTTGTGGTGGCACGCTAGTGCCACACGACTTATCTGCAACGACCCTCAAATATTGTCAGACGTGGCGATAACGACCGTAATTTTGTGATCGCTATCGCTCTGCCAACCCCGCAAGGCATAAAGGCGTGATATGTGTATGTATATATGAAAGTAACGAAAACTTTGCAGGCGTGATACATACATACATATATCACGCCTTTATCCCTTGCGGGGTAGGTAGAGCGTTAACGGCTGTAAGAATACGGTCGCTATCGCCACGTCAAACATTTTTGAGGATTGTTTTCCAAGGTTGTTTCAGAAAACATGTGTATCACTATAATGACAGGTTGTCAGCTTGTCGCATAAAAATTGTAACACAGCAACACTCTTGAATCCCTTAGTCGCCTCATACGACACCCGCGGGAAGGATGTAGGGTGATGCTATTCTAAGCCGGCATCACACGGCGGTACAGCACCTAATAAATACAACAAATATTAAGTACTTAAGTAAAATAAACAGTTGTTCTTTGGGAAATTATTTCTTGGGAATTGTTGTTCCTGGGGGAACTTTCTTAGGGAAAGTTGTTCCTTGGGAGTTCATTACTTACGTGAATTTGTTCCCAGTCTGGTTAGGACATTACGGGCTGAACCACCCGATTGTCCGTAAGTAAGATGGTTCCGTGTTTCGGATGACACGTTAAGCCGCAGGTCCCGGTTGCTGTCTATGATCACTTAGACGGCGGTCGTTACACAACCATGTCAGAAGCCTGCTGCTTGTAGAAGGCGGTTGAAAAATTCTGACACTAGGGTTCATCGGGTCGTTGGACGACTCTGTGTCCCACACGAAAAGAAGAAGACTTACGTGGCTTGCCCCTCCCTCAGCAAAACACAGTGCAATGTCAACTGTATGGCCGCCGACACTATTTTATGCGTGGTCGGTTGTAGGGTCAGCAACAACGTTCTCTGTGACGGTTCCAAGCTGGCGTATTTGCGCATGTTTATTGCGCAACACGCCAGACGACGTCTTTTGCCTGTGGACGACACCTGGAAAATAAATCGTACATGCAAGGTGTAAAAAAATGAGCTGCAAATATTTTATGGGGTGAATCAACCGATGAAACTGAATGACTTTCCTAAAGGAACATAAGTCGAAATATGAAAAAAATTTGGGACCTCCTATACGGAGTGTAAGGGACAGCGTTCCGAATACTGAAAGGGTGCAAGCAGACCACGAAACTGAACAACTTTCCCCTAGGAACATATGTCATATGTAGGCAGTATTAAAAAAAAATTTGGTTTTCCATAGTAAATGCAGTCAGATGATCGCGATTTTGTATGGGAACTCGAAAATTTTTTGTCGTTTCCTGACATATGGTGTTAGGGTAAAGTTGTTCAGTTTCATCGTCTGCTTGCACCTTATTAGTATTCGCTGTCCCTAACATCCTGTATACATAATGTACCCGCCGACCATGGGGGGCCCAAATATTTGCATATTTCGACCAATGTTTCTTGGGGAAAGTTTTTCAGTTTCATGGGCTGATTCACCCCTCTTTCTTTATTTCTTTTTCGTGTGGGACATCGAGTCGTCCAACGACACGATGAACCATTAAAATTTTTATGGGAGTTACTTAAACTACTATAACTTACATCTTCTAGTACGAAAGTCCAATCTTTATCCTCCAACTCGTTTGTCCGGGAGTCTTTGAACAAAGTGACAGCTACAGTATGATTCTCCGGTACCGTAAATTGCACCGACCCCCTGTCAAAAAAACAATAGCTTAAAAAGCACGCTTCCAAACACGGCTGTGATACGATCATTCATCATCTCTTCTCTTTCCCTTTTCGTATGGGACACCGAGTCGTCCAACGACCCAATGAACCCTAGTTTCAACCGACTTCTATCAGTAGCAGGCTTCTGGCCGTCTAAGTGATCATAGACAGCGACCGGGACCTACGGTTTAACGTGCCATCCGAAACACGTAACTATCTTACTTACGGACAATCGGGTGGTTCAGCCCGCAATATCCTAACCAGACTGGGAACAAATTCACAAAGTGATAGATATCGTATGGTATTGCGACTGCCTTTGACGCAGAAGGTTTCGGGTTCAATTCTCGATGGGTCACTCACAAAGTTGATTATTTATCACTTTGTAAATTTGTTCCTTGTCTGGTTAGGACATTGCAGGCTGAACCACCCGAACATATTTCTCAAAAATGTTGGAAAATGAGTGTTCCCGTAAAAATAAGACATTTTACCGCGGTAAAGAGTAGCCTATGTCGTATTCTAGACATTATTTCATCCTCGTACAATCGTACTGTTCAGACGCTTCTATTGACATCTCATTTGTCAAATTCTGACAAGTAGATTCGGAGCTAGGAGGTATAAAGGAATTATTGCCACTTACATACATACACACATACAAACCAGTCAAAATCATAACCCTCCTTTTTGCTCTGCTGTAGTCGGGTAAAAAAATATATGAAAGAAACAAGTAAATCACAATTCCGCCACCTGGGATAGAGCCGACCGTGGTGTAGTGGTTAACACGTCTGACCCGGCTAGTCAGAAGACGTGGGTTCGAATCCCATCGGTGGTGGCGTGAATTTTTTCCGCTTTTTTCGTTTGTATTTTTTTTTTACTTACTTGAGGGGGTCTTTGAGCGACGGTTCCCATTCTAGCGCGTCGGTCACTACTCTTCGTGATCGCCGTGTCCATACTATGCTGAGCTTGTTCGGTTTCCTGAAACGAAGACATTAAAATTATAGCTTACTAGCGGCCTGCCCCAGCGGTTGCGCCCGCTGCAACTCATTTTCCCGTGGGAATAAGGGTCTTTCCCGGCAAGTTTTATACATAAAAACCTTCCTCTTGAATCACTCAATCTATTAAGAAAACCTTGCATCAAAATCCGTTGTGTAGTTTTAAAGATTTAAACTTACATACAGACAGGCGCGAAAAGCGACTTTGCTTTATACTTACTAGTCGCGACCAGCGTAACCAGGACCCTAAGTCTGCTAAATGAAAATCGTTTCAGTTGGATGTCGATTGGATCTCAGTTGGATAATTTCGGTAGTTTCGTAGTCTGCTAAGAGTTTTAAGGATAGAAAATGGCAATTGAATTACAGTTGAGTTTCGATGGCGTTACTATGACAAAAAATAGCAGACTTGGGGCCCAGGAGTGGGTTCGTGAATGTTCTCGTTTTGGGAAATCTTTTCAGTTGACCGTTCAAACAAACAAAACAGTCAAAATAAGAAAATTTCGGAATAAGAATTTTTCTGGCCCCTTTTTAGGATGACGCTGAGCTAAACTTAAAAAGTTTCTTTTAAGGAAACGTATTTTGTCTATTTGAGTAAATAAATATCAAAATGTCAAAATATAAACTTAGCGCAACGCCATCTGGTACAGCATCATAAACTAGCTCGAGATCTGTCAAAATTAGGCAGATAGAAAAGTCCCCATTACTTGCCATCGTCACTCTCGACCGGGGGTAGGGTTGCCAGCCGGACAGGATCAGGCTTTGTCACCCCCAAAGCTCGACGCCAGGGTGGGATTATTTCACTTTTTAACATTAACCCCGAAAATTCTCACAAATATAAGGTGTCCGGCTTTTCTACCCAAATGTCCGGATACACAAAACTTGGCCTTCCAGTTTTTTTTTTTTACTGTATGAAAACTGAAATTCGTGAAAAATACCAGATGTCCGGCTTTTTTATCAAAATGAAGGGTCAAACTCTCAGGTCAGTCAGGCCTTCAGATGAGAGGACCTGGCAACCCTAACCTTATGTGCCCGACAGACGTCATAAGTATTTAGGCTGTAGCGACCTCTGTTTGCTACAACATGAAGCTCACTCAAGTGGTTCACTAGCAAGCAAGACGCAACTGGATTTCTCAACATATTCGATAGATGGCGCCACGTGACAGAACAATGGGCCGGAAACGCGGTTACAAAGTGTTCACCGCGCAACGCATATACCGGGTGTTAACATTATTAGCTGCACGAGCTCATACCACCGTCTCCTTTCTTCCATCGGACATCCAGACGCATTGCCGGCTATCATCCGTTCTTAGTTGAAATACCCACATTACGCACTAAGCGCTTCAAAGCATCTTTCATTATGCGCACGGCTAAAGAATGGAATTCCCTGCCTGCGTCTGTATTTCCGAGTGCATATAACCTGAATCTCTTTAAGTCTAGAGTGAATAGGCATCTTCTGGGCAAGCTCGCTCCACCGTAGATCCCATCTCTGCTCTAGGGTAAGATTGGGGTCAAGAGTAAGCCCATATTTTAAGGGGTGAATCAGTCCATAAAACTGAAGAACTTTCCCCAAAGAACATAGGTCGAAATATGAATAAAAAAATTAAGACTCCCCATACAAAATGTACCAACTGGCGAAGTCAGGTTGTATGCGAGGTCTAATTTTTTTTTATATTTAGTTAGACCAGTGTTCCTTGGAGAAAGTTGTTCAGTTTCGTGAACTTAAAATGTTTGCAGCTAATATTTTTACACCTTATACAGGATTTGAATTTGGTCTGAGTAATTATAAATATAAACAGCAAACCGGGACCTACGGATAAACGTGCCTTCTGAAACACGGAACCATCTTTCTTACTGACAATCGGGTGGTTCAGCTTGCTAAGTCTCAACTAGATTGGGAACTAATTCAGAAAGTGATAAATATCAACTTTATGAATGAACCGCCGAGAATAGATCCCGCAACAGTCCTTCCGGTCCATAAGAACTGAATCCCAAAATGTCTTATATCGGTACGCCTGAATCCTCAGGTTCGAATTTCATTATGTATTATTTTATGAACCGCTTTCTTAACATTATTCGAAAGCAAATTCCAAAAATATAATACTATTATTTTATTATTTCTCTAACTCATTCGTTTAGCTTTAATAGGTCATATTAAGCCGTGAACATGTTGATAGCGCGTTTTAAAAACCTAGTGGTGCCATCAAGCGGCAAATCATCGAACTTTTAGAATGTTCGGATTGCTACATCGAGCCATCGTAGTGAATTTTGTAGCAATGTAAAATTTCAACTTACAGTACGAGTAGATATGGATCTGTTAGACGTAGCGATCGCTTCCGTATTTTACGGCCATTTACACTCTGCCTACCCCTAAGGTATTTTAATGTTGAATGTTCAAATGCGAATGCGAATATCTGAGACCCATATTCGCGAATGCGAATCCGAATACGAATGTTCAGATTTTAAATTTAACGCCGTATATCTGTGGCTAAAATGTGGTCGCTGATTGGCCGCGCGAGCCGCACGTGGTTGTTTGTTACTATGCAATCGCATTTAATTCCGGAAATTGCCGAGATTATATGTACGAACACTTACGAACTCGCTTTAGTAAAAAAGTTCGGTTATTTACGCTTACAGAGATTAGAGAAACAAGGATCTACGACACTGATTTTATGAACTTTCACATATACAAATCACGCCTATATCCCTGGCGGGGTAGGCAGAGCGTTAACTAACGACCGTAAAATTACGGTCCTCATCGCCACATCTGACAATGTTTGAGGGTCATTTCAGATAAGTCATGTACCACTGTAGTGACAGGTTGTCAGCCTGTCGCCTACAATTGCAGTGCACATGAAACCCTCGAGTCCCTTAGTCGGCTTCTACGACACCCACGGGAAAAAAGGGGTAATGCTATTCTAAGCCGGCATCACACGGCATGGACTTCCACATTCGCAAGAATTTTGCGAATACGAATGCGAATGCGAATGTTCAAAAACATGCGAATATTCTCGTTACATCACTTCTACTTACCATTTAGCGGAAGTCTGAAGATCGATCCTGTGATACGAGGCGGTGTATTGAAACTTGGCTGCCCGTTTGTTGACCCTTTGCAACCTTTTCCACACGGACGCCATTCTCTGAGGCTGAGGAAAAATACTCTGTATCATAGCCGCCATTTTGGATTCCAACTACTGTAATAGAAGAAATAATAATACTTACAATACATAAATAATAAACTGAAATGTAAATAATGGGTTAAATAAAATTTGTTAACGTATTTCGAAACTAAATTAATAAGTACTTAATACCATTACATGCATAAATATTAAGCCTCTATACCCTTACGGCAGAGACTAATACGATTAAACTAGTATTAACCAAAACTAAATATTGAAAAATAATAGCATGATAATCATTTCAAATCAAAATAATTAAAATATATTATTAATAAATTAATTGTGAATAATTGGCGATTAATAAAATAACAAAATCATCATAATTGCATTAGTAATTCTATGAATACTATTACAATAGAACAAAATAAATCATGCATAAAAAATACTCTTCAGGTAGAGTTAATATAAAAACAGATTAGAATATATGTATATGTTACAGTCAAAACTCATAGCCGGTCAAAACCACTTTTGACTGCTCAAATCAGTCAATATTGGTTTTGACCGATGTCGTTAGTCAAAACCAGTTTTGACTAATTTTGGCAGTCAAAAGTGGTTTTGACCAACGCTCTCGGTCAAAAGTAGTTTTAACTGACTTAAAGTTCAGACTATCGGTTAAAACTCATAAATAGTCTCGTCTGTTGTCTCGGGGCCAGTTGGGGCTTCGGCTTCTCCCCCTGAGGTTCACCCAAAGGGGCGCCGACCACTCCCAACAGAAACGTGGGTGGCTCATGACGTGGCTGGCCCGGCTCTTCCACGTCCAGAGGGGGCGGAGGCGATGCTCACCTCCTCCGCCTCCTCGGCTTCCGCTTCTTCGTCGTTCCGTCGGGGGCGTTGGGGGCCGTCATGAGAGATCCTGCCGCGTTGGTCTCTCCCTGTGGTGCCGCTTCCGTCCTCTTCGGTTCGACGGGCTTCGTTAGGGGCGCTGTGCCCGCTCTTCTGTTCCGTACTTCACGGCGCAGTACGGGGCAGTCGAGGTAGATGGCCGGGTGCGCTCCTCCACAGTTTGCGCGGGTTGCCGGCTACTTACGGGGGTGCTTGCAGTCCCAGGCGACGTGATTACCGCCGCAGGCGACACATGTCAGCTTGCGGTGGGAGTGCCTACTGCTGTGCCTGAACTGCTGGCAGCGGTAGCATTGTGGAGTATCTTTCTTGCCACGCCATCCCTCGATCTTCACGCCGGCATTTTCATCAGCTTTGTGATGTTGTAGATGCCTGGGGTGAGGTTTGGCGTGCGGATGAGCTGTGCGAAGTGGATGCACCCTGGGCGTCCTCTGCGAGCCTTGATGGAGCGCACGCAGTCCACCTCGTAGTCTAGGGTGGTCAGCTTTTTCTTGATGTCCTCCGTTCACGGGGAGGCCTCTAATAGCGACCTTCAATGGCCGCTCCTTCGGGGGTGCGAAAGCGAACCAGGATATTTCGGGTCTGGAGCCCTCCAGCGCGGTTAGGTAGCGCTGGTACACACAGAATTCCTGATCGCTTTTCGCCAGGAATCGAAACCCTGTGGGCCCATAGGGCCGCACGTTTGGCGTATGTCTCAGCTTGCCGAAGTGGTGACCCCATTCAGAAAGTAGATCGACCACTATCGGTTGCGGCCTTTTCATGCACCCCGTCACCTTCATAGGCGTAGGCGTGGGTGGAGGTGTCGTCTTCTTGCCCACGTCCTGAATGGGCAAGGATGGTATCGGGCGGGTGACGCGCGGTTTTGGCGACGGAGGCGTCGTCAGCGCAGACGCGTAGGAGCGCGGTAATACTGATGGTGCAGTGAAGCTCGACGTCGACGGCGACCGGCTGTCCAGCAATGGCATGGACAGCGGCGGCGTGACCCTCATAGCCGGAACCGTGCGGGTCCTCCGCAGGGTTGGTGAGGTGGAGAAGGAAGATCCCCCCATATCCATACACGCGCTTTTTCGCGCGCTGGGGCGTCAGCGCTCCCGCCTGCACGGCTGCAACACTCTCCCTGAGTGCGTCCAGGGCTGTGTGCCGTGTGGCAGTGCACTTCTAATAATAGTCTAATAGTGCCTGCTGCCTCTTACTCGGCTCACGCTGTGGTTGCGGAGACGGCGAGAGCGAATGCAGCGTCGGTAGTGGGGAGCACCGGCGAAAGCAGCGGTTATCGCTGCTGCGACGGGTGATGGAGGCTTGGGGCCCAGGTCCGGTTGGGATCCCAACGTAGGTGGAGCCAAAGGTGACACGGTCCTCTTCGGTTCAAGAGCGGCGGCGGGGTTCGAACGGACGAACATCCGTGTTCGCGGCGCGCGAGCGTGCTGACGGCCTATTAGCGGCATCACTGACGTAGGTAGGTAGCTGTGCTAAAGCCTAATCCGCGCGCCCTCGGGACGCAAGACCCTGGAGTAGACCCGACGCCCCTTCAACCGTATTTCTAAAGGAAATACCGAACAAACAACACTATTTAATTCAACAACATTATAAGTTTTGACCGATAGTCTGAACTTTAAGTCAGTCAAAACTACTTTTGACCAAGAGCGTTGGTCAAAACCACTTTTGACTGCCAAAATCAGTCAAAACTGGTTTTGACTGACGACATCGGTCAAAACCAATATTGACTGATTTGAGCAGTCAAAAGTGGTTTTGACCGCCAATGAGTTTTGACTGTAACATATATAAGGAGTAAAAATGTTAGCTGCAAATATTTTAAGGGGTGAATCAGCACAAGAAACTTTCACCTTTGAAGATATGGGGTGATGCTATTCTAAGCCGGCATCACACGGTGTCCACCTTTAGACTTTATTTCAATGTCAAGTTGTGTTTACGCCAAGTCTAGTAAACAGGTTACAAACAAGACGTTACGTCACAGACGCATCAGACCGACTTGGGCGACTCCTACGCAAATATTTAGCGATATGTATTTGGAATGTTATACAAGATGTAAAAATAATAGCTGCAAATATTTTAAAGGGTGAATCAGACCATGAAACTGAACAACTTTCCCCTAGAACATAGATCGAATTATGAAAAAAAAATTTGGCCCCCCATTCAAATTGACTTGGTCGGCGGCGGGTACATTTTGTATGGGAGGTACAAATTTTTTCTTTCATAATTCGACTTATGCTCCTTGGGGAAAGTTCAGTTTCATGGACTGATTCGCCCCTTAAAGTATTTGCAGCTAATATTTTTACACCTTATATTCTTCTTCTTCTTCTTCTTCTTTTCGTGTGGGACACCGAGTCGTCCTACGACCCGATGAACCCTAGTGTCAGAATTTTTCAACCGCCTTCTACAAGTAGTAGGCTTCTGACATGGTTGTGTAACGACCGCCGTCTAAGTGATCATAGACAGCAACCGGGACCTACGGCTTAACGTGCCATCCGAAACACGGAACCATCTTACTTACGGACAATCGGGTGGTTCAGCCCGCAATGTCCTAACCAGACTGGGAACAAATTCACAAAGTGATAGATATCAACTTTGTGAGTGACCCACCGAGAATCGAACCCGGGACCTTCTGCGTCAAAGGCAGTCGCACTACCACTGCGCCACATCGGTCGTCACCTTATATTTATTTTCTTTAAAACGCATCTTAAACATAGTTGGCAAGTGTGAAATGTTAATGACCATCAATTAACACTTAGAGTTCATAATTTAACCCAGTTATAGGTATGCTACTAAATGCAATACAATAATACATGCCGTGTGATGCCGGCTTCGAATAGCATCACCCCATTTCTTTCCCGTGGGTGTCGTAAGAGGCGACTGAGGGACTCGAGGGTTTTATGTCTATAACAACTTTTAGGCAACAGGCTGACAACCTGCCAAGTGATACACCAACTATCCCAACCGGCTCTCAATATTTGTCAGACGTGGCGATACCGACCATATTATTGCTGTCGTTAACGCTCTGCATACCCCGCAATGGATAAAGGATTGATATATGTATGTACAATACAATAATGCGGGTGTCGTAAGAGGCGACTAAGGGACTCGAGAGTATTAGTGTATTAAAATTTTTAGGCGACAGACTGACAACCTGTCACTATAGTGATACACATGTTCTCTGAAACAACCTTGTAAAACAATCCTCAAAAATGTCAGACGTGGCGATAGCGACCGTATTCTTGCGGCCGTTAACGCTCTGCCTACCCCGTAAGGGATAAAGGCGTGATATGTGTATGTATGTATGTATGTATGTACAATACAATAATGAGAACGGGTTTGTCTCAAAGTGTTCATCGCGCACATACGAACACGTTTTTGGTTTTTGTATGTAAATAAGAGGGGCAAATGAAATGACTTATAGTGTGGTTCACGAAAGTACTAGAGGAACAATTTTCGGGTTTTTTTTTTTTTATGTTGGACATTACGTTTATGGCCCCGGGGCCATCAAAACTACGCCTGTCGGCTTGGTGGGGAGCACGTGCTCACCCGGAAATATTTTATTGGTTGTTCAAACAACCAGCCCAATCACGCCCTTGGGGCGAGACTGGGCTTAGGAGTTGTTCTGGGAAGAACTGATCGGACTGAATCTACCCGGTACATGCCGGTAATTGCCAAAGTGAAGCGTAAATGAGGGACCTCCGCGACCCCGCCGGCGGGGACGTCGGTTGCTTGAAGAGCTTGTGGAGTGTGATCTACTCGTAATGGCTGCAGTGGCGGCTTGGGTGATTTTGTCATCATCATCCGAAAGGACGTGTCTGGGACGGCGTTTGGAACGCGAGGTTGGATAGGGGTAGTAGTTGGACGCGGCAACTATTAGGGGAAATTTTCGGGTGAGACCCGGCTTTATTATACCGTTGGATTTGTCGTGATGCCCTGAGTCACAAACCGGAGTCTTCAAGAAATCGTGTCGTGTAGGGGGAGGGAGGGTTAAAGATGGTGGAGGTTTTTTTTTTCATTGTAAGGCCTTGCCAAGTGCCAAATCGTAGAAATTTTGATTTATTTAATTTATGTATGTACCCCGACAATAACTAAACCGACTTACAGTGTACTATTAGTGTGAGAAAGTGATGCAGAAGATATGCTTATGCTAGATCACCGCGGTCTCATGCTGACTGCTCCTGTAAGGTAAAAAAAACAGGTTTGTACTAATTGCGTAAAATTATGATGGATTATTGACCCAACATACGATCTTTAGAAGATGGTTAAATCAGTTTTCTTAGATCTCATTACATAGTTACACACATACAGGTCGACCTAATAAAAGAGTGTTAAAAAAGAGTGGTCTGACTGCTCGTATCACACGCACATACATATATCACGCCGTTATCCCTTGCGGGGTAGGCAGAGCGTTAACGGCCGTAAAAATACGGTCGCTATCGCCACGTCTGACATTTTTGAGGATTGTTTTCCAAGGTTGTTTCAGAAAACATGTGTATCACTATAGTGACAGGTTGTCAGCCTGTCGCCTAAAAATTGTGATACACCAATACTCTCGAGTCCCTTAGTCGCCTCTTACGACACCCGCGGGAAGGATTTGGGGTGATGCTATTCTAAGCCGGCATCACACGGCATTCTAAGCCGGCATCACACGGCATTCTAAGCCGGCATCACACGGCCAGCTGACAAAATCATGTTAATGCTATGACATGAGGACTATTCTTTTCTTTGTTGACTTGTCCTTTAGTGTGGGTTTGACAGCTGTCAAATATGGCCTATTAGAGCGGTGGTAATTTACACGACACCATCCTCACATATCCTTGATATGGATTCAAGATAAACGATAAAACAGTTTGTGGTATGTACATACCATACCATTGTTCTTAGTATGCGAAATCGAATTCCTATTGACTTAAAAATACGTTCTTTACTTTATCTCAGCGACCTCTGACGTGGTAGAGTCAAGAGCATATTTACAATGCGTTCAAAATAAACCAGTACTTGTAGAAACATATATACATATATCACGCCTTACGGGGTAGGCACAGCACTATATATGTACCTATATAATCCAACAAAATATACTTAAGTATTTATTTAACCTATTTCTAAACGTCCCTTTTTGATTGATTTTGCACCTCATATTGTGTACGTATCGATATACCTTAAAATCATAATCAATAGGTAGGTACGTATTTTCGAGTACATATTTTTAATTCACGTCATAAGTTATATAAGACAAACTTTTTTATCAAGCTTTTAACCAAGAGTTATCAGTATCATCATCTGCCTGCGCTTATCCCAATTTATGTGGGATCGGCGCAATATGTCTTCCTCTTCCATTCATCACTACCCCCAGTCAAATCTTTGAATACACCTTCTTGAGTCATATCATCTTTTATTCAATCCAGCCAAACTTTTTTAGGCCTTCCTCTCCTCCTGCGTCCATCCACATTCATTACTTTTTTCGTAGCATGATTTTCATCCCTCCTCATAACTGCCCCATACCACGATAAACGGCTAGCTCTCATCTTTTCTGTCACCAAACTTCCTCTAATATATCAAGAGTTATCAGTATAACAGGATACAAAAGATAAAATGCAACTGGGAATTGGTTTTTTATCAATTTAGTCATACCGATACGCTTGCTTTATTAGCATCCATTCGTTTTGGTAGCGAGTTGGTGTCATATTGTCGAAGGTTTTTTTTTAAATATGTACAGCATTCCGAATAAGGCGGATCGCACAGTTGACGATATTGACTTATTTATTGACCTGCTATACTATAGTATTGTTTTAGAATCTTCATTTTCAGCCCACATCCACCCACTACCACAAATAGAGCTCATATCATTGATTACCAGCGGGTAGGCGGGCCGCTGGTCCGAGGATAGTCTACTGAACGGAAGTATACTGATAAGAGTTACAGGATAAACTCACTGGGCACCATCCAATACCCACTTATCAGAATTGTTGACCGCTACTGGTTCTGTGTGTGTGTGTGTGTATTATCACTCATTTCGTGATAATACACGCACACACACACATATCAAGCCTTTATCCCTTGCAGGGTAGGCACAGCGTTAACGGCCATAACCTACAGACGCTATTGCCACGTTTGACAAACATCGAGGGCACTATGTATGTATGTAAAATAATTCGATCTCAGCGCTCGCAACTGCTTCAGTTGCGTGAACTCATTTTTCAGTTGAACTGAAATAAAGTTAAGGGCCAACGCTATACCGCGCGGCGTCACTTCAATTCAATCAAAATGGTTCTGATTAAGTGAGCCGGTATGTGCCGGTAATTGCCAAAATGAGGCGCAAATGAGGGACCTCCGCGACCGCGCCGGCGGGGACGACGACGGTTGTTTGAAGAGCTTGTGGAGTGTTCTACATACACATATCACGCCTTAATCCCGTGGGGGATAGGTGGAGTGTACTAAACTGGCTAAACCTTGATGAATGATAAAAGGAAGTACTTTTTAAAGTTCTCTTTTACAAGTAAATAATAAGGAAACTTTTTGCCTTTAAACACTGTTTTTGTTGCAACCTAAAAACTAATTAAGCAGTTTTTTTGGCATGCAATTTATCTTTTTCATTTCCTGATGGTAACTATCTCTGATATCAAGCACAATTTTTAAAATGTGACATCTGAAATCATGCACGATAGTCTGCTACAACTAATATAACTACTCGTATCATACTCTCTCTCTCTCTCTCTCTGTGCCGTGTGATGTCGGCTTAGAATAGCATCACCCCACATCCTTCCCGCGGGTGTCGTAAGAGACGACTGAGGGACTCGAGAGTATTGTTGTATTACAATTTTTAGGCAGCAGGCTGACAACCTGTCACTATAGTAATACACATGTTTTCTGAAACAACCTTGGAAAACAATCCTCAAAGATGTGAGACGTGGCGATTTCCGGCCACTATCGCTCTACCTACCCTGCCAGGGATACACGCGTGATTTGTGTATGTATGTATGGATTTATGTATAGAGAAAACGTGTGATACAAGTACAATTTACTAACAGACTTCCTCATGTGGAAATTCAAAAATAGAGCTCAAAGTACATTTATTTTACAACAACTATCAACTACATCCTTTCACTCTACGGAAATAGAAAGTCTATCAAGAGTTATACAAAAATAGCTCATAAATTACCCATTGAGTGCAGTGTGCATTAACTACCCACATCATTTATAGATCACTTTTAAGCCAAATTCAGCTCTATCTCCTTGATATAGAGTAGGTTTTTGCAGGGTTTAGTGTGTAATGAGATGATTTAAGTATGTAAGTAGAATGTTCTGGTATGAATTTTAGATTTCATGGAGATACAGGTTGGTTGGTACATTTGGAGATACATTTTGTATGGGAGCTCCAGTTTTTTTCCCCATATTTCGACCTGGGAAAAGATGTTTCAGTTTTTATGGACTGGTTCATCCTTGGGGTTTATCTCTTAACATATTAGTTAATGAAGCGGAACAATTTATTTATTTATTTATTTAACAGAAATGCCGTGTGATGCCGGTATAGAGTAACATCACCCTATTTAAAGATAATAATAAATAATAATAATATATTTTATTTCCCGTGAGTGTCGTAAGAGGCAACTAAGGGACTCGAGGGTTTCATGTGTATTACAATTTTAGGCGACAGGCTGACAACCTGTCACTACAGTAATACACAAATCATCTGATATGGCCCTCAATATTTGTCAGATGTGGCGATCGCGACCGTATTCTCACGGCTGTTAACGCTCTGCCTACCCCGGAAGAGAGTCTAAAACAATACTCTAAATGACACTTCTGCAAACTAGGTTGTTATTATTAACACATATTTGCTTAATCCATCAATCAATGATTGATCTTATCAAACCAACAATTAATCAAATAACTGCCAAGTATTTGACAGTCTAGATTACATACATACATACATATATCACGCCTTTATCCCTTGCGGGGTAGGCAGAGCGTTAACAGCCGTAAGAATACGGTCGCTATCGCCACGTCTGACATTTTTGAGTATTGTTTTCTAAGGTTGTTTCGGAAAACATGTGTATCACTATAGTGACAGGTTGTCAGCCTGTCGCCTAAAAATTGTAATACACCAATACTCTCGAGTCCCTTAGTCGCCTCTTACGACACCCATGGGAAGGATGTGGGGTGATGCTATTCTAAGCCGGCATCACACGGGAACTGTAGTCTAGATTGTAAAGTACTTACTCGTAAATACCCAAAAAAGTTGAGATTATCATAAAGATTGTGAATTATTTCCGAAACATGTTATGTTTGCTGTAAAATAGCTATTTTTAAATCTTTCTTCAATAGGAAACAGACCATCATACAGGGTTACCTTAAACTAACGGCCCGCACAGCGGTTGTACTCGGTTTAACTCATTTTCCTGTGGAAATAAGTTGTTTTCTCAGCAAGTAGTATACATAAAAACCTTCCTGTTGAATCACGCCATCTATTAAACAAAACTGCATCAAAATCTGTTTAGTTTTAAAGATTTAAGCATACATACATAGAGACAAGCGAAAAGCGACTTTGCTTATATATGTATAATCCCTAATTATTTACTACTACAGTTTAATACATGTATATCATGTATGTATTACATGTTCTTGTGTTCAAAACACATTAATTATTTGATTGCAAAGTTCAATTTAAGAGAGTAATGACTGCATGATGTCATTATGTATAAAATAGAATCAACATCACTGCAAAATATAGCCACTTATAAGGACTTCATTTATAATGATAAATGAGTGATCCAAGGATACTCTTTTATGTCGACATTTACAGCAATCAATATAGAAAAAAATTACAAAACAACCAAATATTAAATAAAAAATCATGAATGCAAAATAATAAATATTCTGTAAATTCAGCTAACAGACATGATCTCTGGCAGGTCAAATTAACTACTTTTTAAAGCAATATTTTGTATGAAAATAAAAAAAATGAATATATCTCTAGTTTTGATGGTGTCAAAACACTTACTTTTATATGATATTTCTGTTCATTAAATCAAAACTTTGAATCTCTGGATAAACTATTTTGGAATATGTAGTAAAAATAGTTGTTGGACAATAGTTTAGTATTTTGGGACAATAGTTTTAAGCGTTTGTATTTCACCAAGTCATAGCAAACTTTATGCTTTTTTAAATGCTAGATTGGTAACTTAGTAAATTGGTGCATGTTTATGACAATTACTATTATTAAGCAAAAAATGCATCAAAATCTAATTTGCAACAATTTATTGTGGATTATTTCTCTTATTCAAATGTAAACTATAAAATTATACTTATTATTTATTAATAACACTTTCCTTCAATGAGTTATAGAGGTCTCATGATTGATAAGGTTAGGGAAAGATATAAATACTGCAGTGGAATTCTGATAACAGCAGTATTGATAAAAATAATGTGCAATTTATAAATAATAAACTATCTTGTTTATGGCAGAGAAAGAATGTATTTTCATAGACTTTGAATACTGCCCCAAAAGTACACTCTGACCGAAATCGTAATTCTTTCAACCATTCTAAGTAAACTAAATGTTCCCATGCATTTTTCATGCAGTTGGTAAAGTTACGAAAAGAATTCTACCACTACAAGGCTGTTTGTTGCGCCAAGACGTTAAATATGTAAAGAGCAGGGACCTCATTGTAAACAGAACATGAAAATGGACAAACAAACAGTGCGCGTACTACTCGACGCTAAAAATAGCTTTTACTCAAATGAAACCCTACGCATTCGACCCTAAATAACGAATCGAAGAATTGTCAATGTTACATGACCTGCGGTCACAACCCGGCCATGATATCATCGCTTCCTGATCCAACAAGACAATTAACGCTGTATAAACACAGCCAGACAGCCTTCGAGGCCTGTAAAAGCGAAAACTAAAGGACAACTTACCAGAATAATATCGACTTATTGCACTCCGAAAAATCACTAACACCAACACTTCATGCTTGGTTTTTATCACTGAACACTGGACTAGTCAATGCACCACACTGTACCGTTAGAAAAATGACGAATTTCTCGTTGTTGGGGCTTAATTTTCACGTAAATTAGCAGCGCACACAGCAAAAAATTCAGTCCATTTTTGACGTGTGAATGACAGTTCAGCGAACTATGTTGCCAACTCTCATTTCCTCATGCTACCAAAAATGAAAACTACCGGATTCACGTATATGGGTGGTTCTGAAAATTTGAATGAACTTTTTCATGATTTCATCAATGTGAAGTTGTCTTTATAGAACGAATGTATGAAATCAGCTCAGCTGTCAATGGAAAAATGGTCTGCGATTGCTAAATTTGTCAAATTTTTCAAAATATGAAGTGATTTATAATGATTTTACAAGCTGATTGTGTAATATTTACTCAGATAAATTAATTTAGAAACTAGTCTAGTGATTTGCGTGACTATTGTTCTCTGTAACGAGTACCGGGGAGGTTATGAAATAAAGATTTTCTCCCCAACTCTCATAATTCTTGGTTATGTTTATGAAGTGTTCTTTACTTGAAAACTGAAGAAATTACGTAAACAATGTCGAGGATACTACACAATCGTATGAGGTAACATCCTATGACTGCTAATCTATGTAATGTTCTGTTATCTCCTAATATTTTTCATGATAATTTGGATAGAATTCCTACTGGAATTTCAAGGTCCTCTCTGACATTTTACCAAAAATGCCGTTTGTTTATGTTTTTACCCGCTTATCTACCCTCAAACCATCTTAAAAGATTACAAAACAACTTGTAACAGACTCAATAGAGTATTACACTAACCAATATTGATTTAACATCATCCTCAGTTCAAATCCATCCATCAACTAAACTCATCATTCTCCTTGCCTTATCCCGTTTCAGTCGGGGTCATCTACCAAACCTAGGGGATTTGATATGGAACCAAGTTACACATAGCGACTGCCATCTGACCCTCTGAATCTGCAACCCAAAGGCTAACCTGGCCCGAATCCTAGGTTAAGTCACATTGAAATATAATCTGAATTCAAATATTAAAATGTGGGTTTCAACTCAATGCTTTTCCTTGAACGTAAGAGCAGTCAGTAGTTGTATGTGAGTGAAAACACATTGGTATATGGCGGGAATCAAACTCAGGTCTCACAATTGTAAGACCAGTGTCCTAACCACTCAGCCACTAACGTTCTATCCCTCAACTAAACTATCCTACTAAAATTGCAGATCAACGATCGGCAAACCGGCATGGTCTGTCATAGACAAGCGGGCGGTAGCATTCTCAGTCTGGTCAGGCCGCAGCTTGCTTCTCCGGAAGCCGATAGACACAAGCCATGTGCAAAAGCGGCGGTACGGCATGCTGGTTGCTCGGGCCATCAGAGGAGTCCTGAAGATCCGATATCTGGTCCTCGGAGGGGCTGTTGGTGGAGGAATGACTTTGAATAAGGTACGATTTCTATTCTAATGTCTATTATTGCCGTGTGATGCCGGCTTAGAATAGCATCATCCCATTTCTTCCTGTGGGTGTCGTAAGAGGCGACTAAGGGACTCGAGAGTATTGATGTATTACAATTTTTAGGGGATAGGCTGACAACATTTGTCAGACATGGCGATAACAACCATAATTTCGTTAACGCTCTGCCTATCCCACCAGGGATATAGGTGTAATTTGTGTATGTGTGTAAAACTTTGTAAATACAGTCATCATGATTTATATAACCTTTTACCTCTGTATCAACCATTAAAAAAAAAAAGTATAAATAATGGTTTTCTTTCATACTGCACTAATATTAATTCATGATTAAATAATGCAATTAATTCAAACTTTTGTAAGTTGTCATAAATTATATAGAGAAAAGATTATAAAAAACTTGGTATGTGATAAATCTTATGAAAGCATATTTACGACAACATTTTATTTATTTGCATTAATATTTCATTTTAATATTTTGCCCTGTGATGCGGTCATAGAATAGCATCAGGCAAATTCTTCCCGCGGGTGTTGTAAGAGGCAACTCAAGGACTCGAGGGTTTCATGTATATTACCATGTATTACAGGCGATAAGGACCGTAATTTTATGATCGTGAACACTCTGCCTACCCCGCAAGGGATAAAGGCGTGAAATATGATCTTGAACCATCCTTTGACAGAAATATGCAGAATGGAAGGACGGTCTCCCGGACATGGGGTGGCTGAATGACCTGCTGCCGGACGAGCAACAGTGGGACCGGTTCACCACCACCCTCATCTCCGCTAAAGACAACATCGGAGACAAATTGCAGATTGGTCTGTATTTATAGCTTAACTTGACTTTTTACAAGGGTGTATTACAGGGTGTTAGAGACAGCGTCATGAATACTGATAGGGTGCAAGCAGACCATGAAACTAAACAACTTTGCCCTAGGAACATATGTCAGGAAACGACAAAAAAAAATCGACCAAAATCGCGATCAGCTTTTCGTGACATATGTTCCTAGGAGAAAGTTGTTCAGTTTCATGGTCTGCTTGCACCCTATCAGTATTCGGGACGCTGTCCCCAACACCCTGTATAAAGTAGTGTACTGAAACCTTTGCAACCATCAGTAATTTTTCTGAACTAAATAACTTTTCCCAGATGCTAGGAAATAACAAATTTATTGAATCATACAAAATACATTGCTGACGCTAAAAAGTAAAAAAATTACATGTACTTTAAAAGAAATTATTATAGACATAAAATTGTCTATGCTTGTGAAGTTTTTTACACACCACTTACATCCTGTATAGTTATTATTATAACTATTTTGGTTAACAGCAATTTTAAGAGACCAGTAGCCACTTTGGTCAGTTTTACCAAACTAGTGGCTACGCCCGCTGCAACTCATTTTCCCGTGGGAATACGATGTTTTCCCGACAAGTATTATATAGGGAAACCGTCCTCTTCAATCACTCTATCTATTAAAAAAACCTGCATCAAAATCCGTTGTGTAGTTTTAAAGGTTACACATACATACAGACGCGAAAAGCGACTTTGGTTTATACTATGTAGTGCAGATATGAGGTCACTACAACCTCATTAAAAAACTGAGAACCTATGTGGCGCAGTGGTAGTGCGACTGCCTTTGACGCAGAAGGTTCCGGGTTCGATTCTCGGTGGGTCATTCACAGAGTTGATATTTGTCACTTTGTGTATTTGTTCCCATTCTGGTTAGGACATTGCAGGCTGAACCACCCTTCCGTAAGAAAGATGGTTCCATGTTTCGGATGTCACGTTAAGCCGTAGGTTGCTGTCTATGATTACATAGACGACGTTACACAACCATGTCAGAAGCCTACTACTTGTAGAAGGCGGTTGAAAAATTCTGACACTAGGGTTCATCGGGTCGTTGGACGACTCGATTTCCCACACGCGCGTGACGCAGTTCAGGCGCTGAAACGTGTGGGGTTACTAGGTGTACCAATGACGCTGTCGCTGGCCACAGATCCGCGGCTGAAAGACGCCGGGTTGGCGAGAGCAGTGCAACTCAGGGAGTGGCTATCGCAGCGGTACGAAGACGCGGTCGCGGCCGCTGCGGCCAACAGTGCGGCCTTAAGCGGTGAGTAATTCTTTATTCTTCATCTCATCATCATCAACTGACAAGTCAAGAGATATAACATACATTTTCATTTTCTGTAATTAGTACGCCGTTGAAAATTGAATAAATAAATTGAATTGTTAGAAATGTCTTGTAATGAAGCGTGTTTTTTTAGTGTTTGACTATTAATAGAGGCCGTGTGATGTCGGCTTAGAATAGCATCACCCCATTTCTTACCCGTGGGTGTGGTAAGGGGCGACTGAGGGACTTGAAGGTTTCATGTGCATTGCAATTTTAGGCGACAGGCTGACAAGTCACTACAGTGATACACGAATTATCTTAAAAGCCCCTCAATACTTGTCAGAAGTGGCGAAAGCGACCGTAATATTGCGGCCGTTGATGCTCTGCCTACCCCGCAAGGGATAGAGGCGTGATGTGTCTGTGTTTGTGTGTGTGTGTGTTAATTATTAATTTATGTATGTATGATATGGTGAATGTACCTGTGTTTGTATTTGCCAGAGCCTGCCCCAGCCAAATTGGTGAACAATCTTCAGAGCAGACCTGTCCCCGTCCCCACGCGAGGGGGCGGAGGGGACGACGCCAGCACTTATGGTAAAAAAATTAACACTCATTTTGACACCTTGTTATTTTTCAAATTTCATAGATGTTTCATGATGATTTAATATGATCGCAGGAAATTAAAGGCGTTTATTCAAAATATTACTATCTGCAAATGGAGATAATGATGTAATTTTCCAATTTTAGACATGATGCAATTATGGTCATTTTGCAACATTAGACTTGGTCATTTTAGCACTTTAGTCATATTAGCACTTGTAATTTCGCCCCTTGGTCATTTTAGCACGATGGTCATCTTAACATCTTGGTCATTACACCCCTGAAGGAATAAAAATAGCTTACAACTAACCAACAGCAATTTGTTAAAGAAAAAAATCAATACAAAATAAAAAATAAGTGGGTAGTTATAATAAAAATATAAATATATAAAATAAAAGAGCATTCTTATCGAACGAACGTTTCTCCACACAGAGAAACGCGTCCACGTATTACAAGAGGAGGTTCTCGCATTACAAGCGCGCTACCAGCGCGAGCTGCAGCGCCTAGAGCACGAGAACCGGGAGCTGCGCCAGCAGAACATGCTGCTACGGCAAGGCAGGCAGCCCTCCGCTAGGAAGATGAAGGTCTGTACTCCCCCCCCCCCACAGTCAGTCAGCCCTCCGATAGGAAGGTGAAGGTCTGTACTCCCCCCCCCCCCACAGTCAGTCAGTTCTCCGCTAGAAAGATGAAGGTCTGTAATCCCCCCCCCCACAGGCAGCCCTCCGCTAGAAAGATGAAGGTCTGTACTCCCCCCCCACAGGCAGCCCTCCGCTAGAAAGATGAAGGTCTGTATTCCCCCCCCCACAGGCAGCCCTCCGCTAAAAAGATGAAGGTCTGTACTCCCCCCCCCCCACAGTCAGCCCTCCGCTAGAAAGATGAAGGTCTGTACTCCTCCCCCCACAGGCAGCCCTCCGCTAGAAAGATGAAGGTCTGTACTCCCCCCCCCCCACAGGCAGCCCTCCGCTAGAAAGATGAAGGTCTGTACTCCTCCCCCCACAGGCAGCCCTCCGCTAGAAAGATGAAGGTCTGTACTCCCCCCCCCCCCACAGGCAGCCCTCCGCTAGAAAGATGAAGGTCTGTACTCCCCCCCCCCCCACAGGCAGCCCTCCGCTAGAAAGATGAAGGTCTGTACTCCCCTCCCCACAGGCAGCCCTCCGCTAGAAAGATGAAGGTCTGTACTCCCCCCCCCCACAGGCAGCCCTCCGCTAGAAAGATGAAGGTCTGTACTCCCCCCCCCCACAGGCAGCCCTCCGCTAGAAAGATGAAGGTCTGTACCCCCCTGTACCCCCCTTGGTCTTCGCTCTACACTACTAGGAGTGGCCTATACAACGATACTACGGGCTACAATTTTACACGTGAAATTCGATGTAAGTACATTGCGTGGCCGGTGGGACATTACAAAAGTAGGATTTTTGACCCGCTACGCAATGTACATCGAATTTCACCTGTATATTTGTAGCCTGTAGTTTCGAAAAAGCTCCCCTGGGCAGCTTGGAAGTCGCTGAATCAACTCGGCGCTGGTGTTGGGAGATGTCGTCAAAACATGAAAAAGTGCAACACATCACACTCTATCCCTTGCGGGGTAGGCAAAGCGTTAACGGCCGCAATATTACGGTCGCTATCGCCACGTCTGACAAATATTGAGGGCCTTTTGAGATAATTTGAGATACACATTTTTCTGAAACAACCCTCAAACTATGTCTGACGTGGCGATAGCGACCGTATTCTTACGGCCGTTAGCGCTCTTTCTGCCCCGCAAGGCGTGATATATCTATGTGTGTATGTTATTTAAATGTATGTTTATTCCTTGTTTTTTGCAGCGTTCCCTGATCGACATGTACTCGTCGGTGTTGGATGAGTTGTCGGGCTGGGACGCCGGCGAAACTGACAGGTTGCCAAGAGTGGTGGTCGTCGGAGACCAGGTAAATTCTGTCTTAAAAGTCACTTTTATACGTAGTCGGTCCTAAAGTTCTGTCATATATGAAAATACTGATAAAATAAAAAGTACCAATCCGTTTTTAAAAATTTATATATCAATTAAAAATACAATTATCGAGGTATCAAAATAACATAAAACTATTCGAAATGACCTCCCTTGCTTTTAATAACGGCCATCAACCGCGGCTGCCAGTCGTCTATCGCAGCACGCACCATATCCATGTCGATTTCAGCGACTGCTTTAACTATGGCTGACTTCAGGCTCTCCAAATTTTTATGGGGCTTAGCACAGACCTTGCTCTCTAAGACCTGCCAAATTTTATAGTCCAGAGGATTAAGGTCCGGACTGGAGGAAGGCCAATCTTCGTGTCTTATAAACTCAATGTTTAACGTTCAAACCAGGCTTGAGTGGTCTTGGCTTTGTGAGCGGGCGCAGAATCCTGCTGGAACACAAAGTGATGTCCTGAAAATAGTGTGTTGGGCAGGTCTTTGACGTACCGATCCAAAACCGTCTCTTGGTACACTTTTGCACTAGTTTTGACCCCCTTTTCGCAAAAATGAACCTCAGTTGGCCCATAGTAGGAGACTCCTAACCAGACCATGACTGAAGAGGGATGATGCCCACGCTGCACCCGCGGAACTTTGTTTCCTGCTTCTTCAGAGCTGGTAGCGTACACTCTATCGTTTTGTTTATTATACTTTTCTTCTATATCAAAAATTTTTTCGTCTGTAAAAAGTATATCGCGGTGACGGTTTTTCGCGTACCGTTTTAACAACACCCGGGATCTTTTGAGTCTAATTTCTTTTAAACGGGCATTAAGTAAGTGCCACTCTTTTTTTTGTATGCTCGCAGCTTAAGGTCTTCGTTTAAAACCTTTTTGACTGTTTTTCTACTAACCTTCATCTGCAAAACCATAAGTTTCTGTTTTCGGACAGGATTTCTTCGTATGCGCTCCTTGATCGCTTTGATCACTGCTGGTGTTCTTGCGGAGCGAGGCCGGCCAGTTCTTTTCTTGTCCTCAACACTAGAGACTTCAGTGTACCTACTTATAGTACGATACACAAACCTAAGCGTTATTTTCAATTTTTTGAGCAACTTGAAAATGGTACTCGGCGAGTGCCCGCAGCGATGCAACGCCAAAACTGCTATTCGGTTTTCTTTCAAAGTCCACTCCATCGTGAAAAATCGCGCCAAATGATCATTTATTGTTTTAAAATAATTGTCAAACATTCAAAAACGGAATGCAATAAAACTTTTCCAAATTCGTGTTCTAAATTCAAAAATAATATGCCAGTGACAGAACTTTGGGACCGACTACGTACTTTACTTACATAGAAAATGACCTATAGCTTAATGAAACGTAGAGAGGAACGTAAGTTATTGGTCTGGGTTCAAAATTGTGTCTTAAAATTCACTTTTATACTAAGACTTCACCTTCATAGAAAATGGCCTATAACTAAATGAAACGTAGAAAGGAACGCGAGTCCTTGTTCACGTTTCAAATTAGCGGGAAGCATTAATCTATACAAAACACTTTCCTCCCTTGGGGAGAAAGGATGCAACTGTCAAAGTTGCGTAGACGGAACGTACATACATTTTACGTACATTTTTGAAGACTTGGCTGAATGAAAATGGAATGAACTTATTGCTTTTGCTTTATACGATATTATTTTAAAAAACGCGCGAATTCTTTCAGGATTTTTCATGTCATTTTTAAGTTTGTTGGACTGTTCTTCTATTAGTATTCCTGCTTTTTATTATTGTAGGTGTAGTATAAAGCACTCTGTATCACTCGGAAGTAAATCCGATTGCAAACTCGTGTGTATTGATGTTTCAAACTACACCCTCGTTAGCAATCGGTTCTTTTCTTACCGCGTGTCTAATGTACTATTGTATAGTCGTGAAGAATAATTAGATTTATTGTTTGCAGTCTGCGGGAAAAACTTCAGTTCTGGAGATGATTGCTCAAGCAAGGATTTTTCCACGGGGCGCTGGAGAAATGTGTACCAGGTCACTTCAATATACTATACATACATACATATATCACGCCTTTATCCCTTGCGGGGTAGGCAGAGCGTTAACGGCCGTAAGAATACGGTCGCTATTGCCACGTCTGACATTTTTGAGGATTTTTTTCCAAGGTTGTTTCAGAAAACATGTGTATCACTATAGTGACAGGTTGTCAGCCTTTCGTCTAAAAATTGTAATACACCAATACTCTCGAGTCCCTTAGTCGCCTCTTACGAGACCCACGGGAAGGATGTGGGGTGATGCTATTCTACGACGGCATCACACGGCACATACATACAAAAATCATGCTTCTTTCCCGTTGGGGTAGGATGAGACTATTTCCTTCCACTTGCTACGATCCTGGCATACTTCTTTCGCTTCTTCTTTATTCATCAGCCTTTTCATGCACGCTCGTCGGTTTAGGATTATTCTGAATATTCTATACATAGCTAATAAAACCAAAATCTCTCTCTTTACATACACATGTCACGCCTATATCCCTGATGGGGCAGACAGAGCGTCAACGACCGTAATTACGGTCGTTATCGCCATGTCTGACAAATATTGAGGGCTGTTTGAGATAATTCGTGTATCACTGTAGTGATAGGTTGTCAGCCTGTCGCCTAAAAGTTGTAATACACCTGAAACCCTAAATTCCTCAGTCGGCTTTTACGAAACACACGGGTAAGAAATGGAGTGATGCTATTCTAAGCCGGCATCACACGGGAAATCTCTCTCTTTTCGTGTCGTCCAACGACCCATTGAACCCTAGTGTCAGAATTTTTCAACCGCCTTCTACAAGTAGCAGGCTTCTGATATGGTTGTGTAACGACCGCCGTCTAAGTAATCATATACAGCAACCGAGACCTACGGCTTAACGCACTACCTCTGCGCCACATCGGTCGAAAAGAGATAGAGAAAAGCGAAATACAACTACAGGGGATTGTTATTTCTAATTAAATTGTTTTTTTATTGACAGGGCACCAGTAAAAGTGACGTTGTCAGAAGGACCGTACCACGTGGCTCAGTTCAGGGACTCGGCGCGAGAATTTGACCTCAACAAGGAATCCGACCTCGCCGATCTAAGAAAGTGAGCAATCAATTATTTCATTTTTATTTCCATTTCATTTATAGTAAGCTGCATACAGTGCAGCAAAAAAGAGTAGAAATTAAATAAAATGGAACAAAAATTTTGGTATCAATTTTTTTTGCAATACTTAGCGTTATCTGTCAGATTTGACACATTGCGAAGAAAGTTGCGCCCTAATTTTTTGTCTACTCTTTTTTGTTGGACTGTACAGATATAGATAATACTTTGCTACTGAGACGTAAACAATTTTACTATTGAAATATAAACAATTTTGCTAATGAAACGTAAACAATTTAGCTACTGAAACGTAAACAATTAAACTACTAAAACGTAAAAAAATTTGCTACTCAAACGTAAACAATTTTGCTACTATAACGTAAACAATTTCGCTACTGAAACGTAAACAATTTTGCTACTGAAACGTAAATATTTTATACAAAACATTCATAAGGTATAATCAAATTGAATAGGCTTGATGACTGGAAGGTCGAATGAGCTACTTTTAAAACGATATTTTGTATTAAAATACGAATAAATTGACGTCATGTCTCGCTAGTTTGGATGCCGTCAAAACACTTACTATAATACAGGGTGTAAAAATATTAGCTGCAAATATTTTAAGGGGTGAACCAGCCCATGAAACTGAACAACTTTCCCCAAGGAACATAGGTCGACATATGAGAAAGATTTTTGGACCTTTCATACAAATTACTTGGTCGGTTGTAAATTTTCGATGAGAGTCCCAAAATATTTTTTTCATATTTCGACCTATGTTCCTTGGGGAAAGTTGTTCAGTTTCATGGGCCAGTTCACCCCTTAAAATATTTGCAGCTAATATTTTTACACCCTGTATTATAGTAAGTGTTTTGACGGCATCCAAACTAGCGAGACATGACGTCAATTTATTCGTATTTTAATACAAAATAACGTTTTCAAAGTAGCTCCTTCGACCTTTCAGTCATCATGCCTTTGCGTGCGTGACGACCGATGTGGCGCAGTGGTAGTGCGACTGCCTTTGACGCAGAAGGTTCCGGGTTCGATTCTCGGTTGGTCACTCACAAAGTTGTTATTTATCACTTTGTGAATTTGTTCCCAGTCTGGTTGGGTTAGGTTAGGTTAGGTTACTGAAGCACCCGATTGTCCAAAAGTAAGATGGTTTTGACACTAGGGTTTTGACACTAGGGTCATTGGGTCGTTGAACGACTCGGTGTCCCACACGAAAAGAAAAATCATGCCTTTGCAGCATTTTTTTTACACCCTGTATCTGTATGTATGTATTTTGTTCCCAGGGAGGTGGAACTCCGTATGCGTAACAGTGTGCGCGGCGGACGCACGGTTTCGACAGATGTCATATCCATGACCGTGAAGGGGCCGGGCATACAGAGAATGGTTCTGGTGGACTTGCCCGGAGTTATATCCGTAAGTATATACATACATATATCCCGCCTTTACCCCTTGCGGGGTAGGCAGAGCGTTAACGGCTGTAAGAATACGGTCGCTATCGCCACGTTCGACAAATATTGAGGGCCGTGTCAGATGATTCGTGTATTACTGTAGTGACAGGTTGTCATCATGTCGCTTAAAGTTGTAATACACATGAAACCCTCGAGTCCCTTAGTCGCCTCTTACGACACCCGCGGGAAGGATGTGGGGTGATGCTATTCTAAGCCGGCATCACACGGCATAATATCCGTAAGTATTTGTACACATAACTGCAATACACCGAAATAATACCCCAAAAACAATATCACATCATGAACGCTTCGCAATTTTTTAATTTCTTATTTTAATTTTTCAGAATAATATAACACCATACGCATGTAACACAGCATTTTTATTCTTTTATTTTATTTACCACCTAACGGTTCTTTGGTTAGCTTGGCCAGCCCCGAGGCAGTGCTTTAGGGGCTTTTACAATAACTAATACTTGACCATCAAAAAGATAAATGTAAAATTTACTACTTTGAATAAATTACTTGAGTTTGAGTTTAACATAATTATATGAGGCGAAACTATTTCCTAGGTCCAAATTTATTTTTCATATTTCGAACTTTCTTATTCCTCTATCTTTCATATTTCGATTTCCTTGGAGAAAATCGTTCAGTTTCGGCTGATTCACCCCATAAAATACTTGCATATAATATTTTTACACCCTGTATATTTCAGACACAAACTGTAGACATGGCGTCGGACACGCGGGAGGCGATCAAGCAGATGTCCAAACAATACATGGAGAATCCCAACGCCATCATACTGTGTATACAGGTCATTTACGATTTTATCTTTAAAAACTGATTTCAAAAATATATTCTATATAAATACATATATATATATATATATAAATGATGTATGACAGATTCATTCATCAGAACAGATTTCATAGGACGATGTGGCGAAAATAAAATTCATACATACATATATCACGCATTTATCCCTTGAAGGGTAGGCAGAGCGGTAAACAATACATGGAGAATCCCAATGCCATCGGGTAGGACGTGGGGTGATGCCATTCTAAGCCGACATCACACGGCTAATATTGTTAACCTATTACTTTCTTTTTATTTATATTTTCAGGATGGTTCAGTAGACGCCGAACGCAGCAATGTAACGGACTTAGTGTCGTCGTGCGACCCGGGGGGAAAAAGGACTATATTTGTTCTTACCAAAGTGGACCTAGCCGAAGAAAACCTCGCCAATCCTAACAGGGTAAGATATGACAGCTGTCAGAACGGACTTGGCGTCTTCCTACGACCCGGTGGGAAAATTAAACATATTTGTTCTTACTAAAGTGGACCTAGCCGAAGAAAACCTCGCCAATCCCAACAGGGTAAGATATGACAGCTGTCAGAACGGACTTAACGTCTTCCTACGACCCGGTGGGAAAACGAACCTGATGTGACACTACAAACAAGAGCGATTTGTTTTTTTTTTCACATTTCTTTAGTCACAAAACCAAATACAGCAGCAGTAAGCAGTGCCTGTTTATTTATTTATTTATTTTACCATATATTGTACAAAAGAAATTTTACAGGACAAAACATAAATAAAATGGACACAACAGGCACTGCTTATCTCTACAAAAGAAATTTCTTACAGCAGACCTAGCGGAGAGAAATGGCATTTGGTGAAAGGCGGATGACACGTGCACAATATCTATGAATTCTAGCAGATAATGATAATGAATGTTTTTTTCCTGTTGTGTCCTTTTTCGTTTTGTATTTGTCCCGTGTCTGTTTTTGTGTAAAATAAATGGTTAAATACAAATATCATAATACTTACTTTTTAGGACCGGTTTGGCCTGAATACATACACACATACATATATCACGCCTGTATCCCTGGCTGGGTAGGCAGAGCGTTAACAGCCGTAAAATTGCGGTCGTTATCGCCACGTCTGACAAATGTTTGGGGGTCGTTTGAGATAATTCGTGTATCACTATAGTGATAGGTTGTCAGCCTGTCGCCTAGAAGTTGTAATACACCTAAAACCCTAACTCCCTCAGTCGGCTTTTACGACACCCACGGGAAATGGGGTGATGCTATTGCTAAGTGTTAATAAAAAGATGTTTTTTACAGATTCGTCGCATATTGGAAGGCAAGCTGTTCCCAATGAAGGCTCTCGGCTACTACGCGGTGGTGACCGGACGCAGCCGCAAGGACGACTCCATACAGAGCATACGAGAGTACGAGGAGAGGTTCTTCCGGTCCTCCAAGCTCTTCAAGTACGTACATACATACATACATATTTGTATACATACAGGGTGCTAGGGACAGCGTCCCGAATACTAATAGGGTGCAGCAGACCATGAACCTGAACAACTTTCCCCTAGGAACATATGTCAGGAAAAGTCAACAAATTTTAGCTTTCACATAGAAAATGCATGTTCAGTTTCATGGGCAGGTTCATCCTTAAAATATTTGCAGCTAATATTTTTACCCCCTATATTCTTATCTTCCAGAGACGGCCTCGTGACGCCGTCGCAAGTGACAACCCGCAACCTGTCACTAGCTGTCGCCGAGTGCTTCTGGCGCATGGTGCGCGCGTCAGTCGAGCAACAAGCCGACGCGTTCAAGGCCATGCGGTTCAACCTGGAGACGGAGTGGAAGAATACCTTCCCCAGGTAAAACTGTCATAAACAACACATTCTACAGGTAAAACTGTAATAAATAACACATTTTAAACGTAAACTGTAATAAACAACACATTCTATAAGTAAAACTTTAATAAACAACATACCTTTACAGCGACAAACTATAGTGATACACAAGTTATTCCCCAATGAACATAGGTCGAATAATGAGAAAAAAATTTGAACCTCATATACAGTTGACTTGCTCGGCTGCTACATTTTGTATGAGAGGCCCAAAATTTTTTTTCATATTTCGACCTATGTTCCTTGGGTAAAGTTGTTCAGTTTCATAGGCTGGTTTACCCTTTAAAATATTTGCAGCTAATACTTTTATAACTTATATTTGTCAGGGATAAAGGCGTGATATATGTATGTATGAATGTATATTTTTCAGACGCGGCGATAGCGACCGTATTTTACCCCGCAAGGCATATAAATGTAATTTGTGTATGTTTATTGTTTTCAGACAACGCGAATTAGACCGCGACGAGTTGTTCGAACGAGCCAGAGCAGAGCTGTTGGACCAATCCGCGGAGTTGTCAGCGGTAGCCGCGCCGCAGTGGGAACAGCGCCTGCAACACGCGCTCTGGGCCACTGCACAGGAAAAGGTATCATAATACACAAACACTCATACACACACCCATTAAACAGATATCTGTGCCCAATAAACAGGGCACGAAGTCTGATATTGTTTGTCATTGTGGCGCCATCGAAACTCAACTGTCATTAGATTAGATTAGTTTATTTTGTATTATCAAATTCATAGTTATCAGTAAAATCATTACAGAAAATAAAAATTTCAAAGGATAATACAATCGTCAAAAAAATTAAATAAAATAAAGGTAAGATTAAAAAATTAAAAAAAAATTCTAACTCACAAATTAATAACAAATGTCAAAAAGATCAAAAATATGTCAATAGGTGAACAAGATTACAAATAATAACAAATGCCAACTTATAATTAAAATTAAAATTCCATTGCCATTGTGATTTTTCTATAATTTAATCTGTTAGCAGACTACGAAACTACTAAAATCATCTTACTGAGATCCAATCGACATCCAGCTGAAACGATTTTCATTTAGCAGACTTAGGGCCCAGATATCTGTGCCCAATAAACAAATACATATACATGCCCAATATTCAGATATTCATGCTCTATTAACAAATATACATGCCCAACAAATAATTATACATGCCTAATACTAACTGAATTTGATATTCATGCCCAATAAACTGATATTCATCATAATAAACAAATATTCATTACCACATCCAATAAACTGACACCTTGGACGAAATAACCACTGGACGCGAAACGTATCGAATTTGTTTGAAAACTCATTCAACCAATATTGGGGGGGAGGGAGGAAAGGACAAATATTATTCTTCCAAATTGAAATGTACACGTATTACATCATCATCTCTTTACTTCTGACAGTTTTGATTTTTTCCGGTTTATGAAGTAAGTCAAAGACAGTGCTGTACCATAGTCGATAATCGACAACGAATGAATGATTGAATGAAGTTTTTGATCAACTTATTCCTAAAAAAACATATAACAGGTAAGTACATGTAAAACGTTAAGTGTTAAAAAAATGGACCTTTAATACTGTGATGTCAGTTTAAAATAGAAACACTTTCATGCCGGATAAAATAGTACGTTATGTATGACAATAGACAAAAATGGATCAATTTCTGGTCGAGTAATATTGGAAGGATGAGACGAAGTCAAGGCCTTCCCAAGTTTCTTTCTTTCTTCGTGTGGGTCACCGAGTCGTCCAACGACCCAATGAGCCTTAGTGTCAATATTTTTCAACCGCCTTTTACAAGTAGCAGGATTCAGACATGGTTGTGTAACGACCGCCATTTATAGATAGCAACCGGGACCTGCGGCCTAACCTAACGTGATATACGAAATACATAACCATATTTCTTGCGGACAATCAGGTGGTTCAGTCCGCAATGTCCTAACCAGACTGGGAATAAATTTAGAAAGTGACAAATATCAACTTTGTGAGTGACCTACCGGGAGTCGAACCCGGAACCTGCTGCGTTGCAGGCAGTCGCACTACCACTGTGCTACGTCGTTGTTCCGTTCCCATGTGGACGGAAAGAGACCAGAAATTGCCATTTTGGCTAAGGCTGTATAAATAATGCTTTTCTTCCATTTGCGAGAAAACATTATAAATCCACATTTTAATTGTAATAAATTTTGAAACACCCATAAGAAAGCGAAATGTGTACCTACATACTTGCAACACAGTTATAACGTGAGGTTTCAATGAAATAAGGCAAAATCTATCGACGAGGTTATAGCAAATGGTTTGTTTACATTTTAGGTCACTTTAAAATAAAATAGACTTTACTATTATTTTTATCGATATCCTTCATCGAAAGTTGAATAGCACTAGACTGAATGTAATTGTTGAACGAATGAGAAAATGACTGATAATAACCGACTAATTAGAGTACGATCAAATATTGGTTGAAGTGTTCTATAAAATATGACCTTTTTTATTGTGTCGTATTATACGATCCAGTCTTGCATATTTTATTAATTTTCTACGTAAATAACACAAAATACAGGACAAAAATATACTTACGAGTGAAAAGAAATATTGCTTGTACGATGGCTATAGTTTTTACAAAGCAATACAGCACATTTCACCATTTTTAAATCGATGTTTTCTCTCGTAGCACTGAAGCGACACTGACGGTTGCGGTTTGATAACTTTGGCAAAATTTCAGGGTTTGTGGCTAGAGGGGTAAAGGGTGAAATGACATCGTTTCGCGTCCAGTGGTTATTTCGTCCAAGACTGACACCCATACCAAATAAACTGACACTCATACCCAATAAACTAACACACACACACCACACACAACTTATTAACTGCTTTAGGGGCTAGTTTTAAGTTTTTAGTCCACCTGAGCCGCGTTTACACTAGGTTTATAACATTGTTATTGTTAAAATTGTTAATTTTTGACCATCAAAAAGCTGAATGTAAAATTTTGATTTTAACTTATTCGTTTATATTTGTTTCAGGTGTTTTCTGGCATATATTTGCCAGCGGCGGCTCAAGCTAGCGAAGACGTTGGTAAGTTATGAATTTAAGATGCCAATTAATGTTACGGACCGGTAGACGCAGCGTAGGTAGGCCTCCCACAAGGTGGACCGACGATCTGGTGAAGGTCGCGGGAAGCCGCTGGATGCGGGTGGCGCTGGACCGATCATCGTGGAGATCCTTGGAGGAGGCCTATGTCCTGCAGTGGACGTCTATCGGCTGAGACGAACGACGAACGAACGAACGATTAATGTTTCTATGAACAATTCTGACACTAGGGTTCATCGGGTCGTTGGACGACTCGGTGTCCCACACGAAAAGAAGAAGATAAGGTGTAAAAATATTAGCCGCAAATAGTTTGAGGGATGAATTAGCCCATGAAATTGAACAACTTTCCTAAAGGAACATGGGTCGAAATATGAAAGAAATTTTGGACCTCCCATACAAATTGACTTGGTCCGTTGGTACAAATTTACTTGGTTCTATGGGAAGCCCAAAATTTTTTTTCATTATCCGGCCTATGTTCCTTGGGGAAATTTGTTCAGTTTCATGGACTGGTTCACTCCCTAAAATGTTTGCAGCAAATTTTTTTACACCCTGTATAATTTTTGTGATTTTGTCAGTTTTATGTTTGTAAAGAAAAAGTTTTATCTAAAAGAAGCTTTTAATATACGAGCTTTCAAAAAAACCGCACCTTTTTAAAAAAATATTTTATACATCTTCAAATCTTTTATGTATTATGAATTGTTGGTATTGTTCGGTATCATTTGAAAGCCCAAAGAAAGAGAAAATGCAAAAAAATGTTCCATTTATTTTTATTGGAACTGAGAAAAAATTACAAAACAATTAAAATTTAATTAAAAATCTCTCTCTCTTTTCGTGTGGGATACCGAGTCGTCGATGAACCCTAGTGTCAGAATTTTTCAACCGCCTACTACAAGTAGCAGGCTTCTGACATGGTTGTGTAACGACCGCCGTCTAAGTAATCATAGACAGCAACCGGAACCCTAATGAACACACACACACAAAGCACGCCTTTATCCCTTGCGGGGTAGGCAGCGCGTCAACGGTCGTAAAATTACGGTCATTATCACCACGTCTGACAAGTGTAATACTTGAGGGCCCTTTCAGATGGTTTGTGTATCACTGTAGTGACAGGTTGTCAGCCTTTCGCCTAAGATTGTAATACACATGAAAACCTCGAGTCCCTTAGTTGCTTTTTACAACACTCGCAGGATGAAATGGGGTGATGCTATTCTAAGCCGGCATCACACGGTAATTGCTTGTCTTAAGAATTAATAGCGCTGGAAGTCTATTTTTGCGGAGGTGCGGTTTTTTTTGTATGTCGAGTGACAGTAGGATTTAGTTCAACAAAATGATAAGGCCCGTATGTATCAACCGCACTCAACTCTGAGATCGGTCTTGAGTGCGACTCTGAGATGCTGCTAGTATTGACTGACATGTGTCAAAGCCGCTCTTGAGATCGATCTCAGAGTTGAGTGCGATATATGAACACGGACCTAAATTTAGTTTAATCCTTCAGTAACGGCGATACCAATAAGAAAAGTGAGATCAAACCTGTCACCTGTCAAGTGCAAAGCGAGTAACGCACCAGTAAACGTCAATAACAACCATCTCGCTGTGGTGTGGGTTGACCCTTACGATCTTGACTATAGTGAGATTCATAAAACTGTCTTAAATATAGTTAATTTGATTTTTACTTAAGGTGTAAAAATATTAGCTGCAAATATTTTAAGGGGCGACTCAGCCCATGAAACTGAACGACTTTCCCCAAGAAACATAGGTCGAAATCTTATCTTATCTAGCCATCGGGGGGTACGTATTATAATACCGAAAGTTTGTAAGACCTATAACCGATATACATACGCTTATAACATCGATATTCGAAATACCGTTAGTTCAAAATACCGTTATCTGATATATCGAAGCCTATAATGCCGAAACCAAATGACCGATTGTTCAGAATACCGAATGTTTGAAATGCCGATATCTGATATACCTATGGCTATAATGTCGACGTCCAAAATACCGGTAGTTCAAAATCCCGAATGATATCGACTAATGAGAAGTAAACAAACGTTCTATTAGAATTTTCTACTTTGCGGGTAGATAATAAAACTACTACTAGTACTATAGTACTACATAAATGAGTACTATATAAATGGAAAAAATAACCAACAGCCTATGTACAGTCCGACTTTTTGGTGCCTCAACACACATTCTTCTATTCCCCGCACACAAAACAGTGCAGAGTCATTCCATCACCACATAAACGAGGTGTGTTCTAAAAGACATGTCGGGTTCTACCGATTGGTGGCAGAGTTGATAAAAGAGGTTCAGGTAAATTATATTCTCATAACTAAACGGCGCAATGGAGAAACACCTGCCAAGAAAAGGAAAAATAAAAATGCTATAAATATTGAAAGGATTGATAATTTAAAAAATATATTTTAAAAAATATACCCGACTACACACATGTCGAATTGCTAAAGGCAATCGCTAATAATCTTTAAGCTAAAGTACATACCCATTACATATGAATAGATATGATGATTATGAAGAAGATAATTCTTGGATTTTCAATTCTTTATAACATAATAATTTGTAATTATTATAAACTCTTATGAACAGTAAGTAGTCTTTAAACTTACATAATCGTATATTCATTTTGATAATTTTCCATTTGACTTTGATGTTTGTTAATAATTCGGATCATTATTCTTTTTGATGTGTTTTTTTTCTACTTGGGTACCTACAATAATTTGAATATAAAAATGATTAAAAAGCTGATTTCCAAAATATAATCTTCGTTTACTTTTTATCCTTTGTTTCATCATTGTTTTAGTGAGCATGCATTTGAATACTCAATAAATACTCATGGTCCTAAGGCCAAGGCGAAGGTTTCGGGATTACAGTTTTCGGTATTTTTGGGCTTAGGGATTTTAGGATTCGGTATTTCACACTTCGGATTTTTAGGCTTCGGCATTTTAGATTTTCTACCAAGTAAACTTTCGGTATTTTAAACATTGGGACATATAATCATTCGGTATTTTAGAATTCGGCTTTTCGAGCATAGGTTTTATGAGTTTAGTTATTTTCTACTTCGGTATTATAATACGTACCCCCATCGGGATACCACTGCTGGGCAAAGGCCTCCCTCCCTTTTTTCCACTGATCGAAATGAGAAAAAAAAGTTTTGACTTCCCATACAAATCGACCTGTGCATTATTTTTCGAAACTACAGGCTACAATTTTACAGTTGAAATTCGATGTATATTGCGTAGCGTAGCGGATCAAAAGTCTTGGTTTTATAATGTCCCACCGGCTACGCAATGTACATCGAATTTCACCTGTAGAATTGTAGCCTGTAGTTTCGTTGCATAGGCCAGTGGTCGGTTGGTAATTTAGCATGCGTGGTCCAATTTTTTTTTCATATTTCGACCTATGTTCCTTGGAAAAAGTTGTTTAGTTTCTTGGGCTGGTTCACCCCTTAAAATATTTGCAGCAATTTTTTTTACACCCTGTAGTTTCTGTAACTTGTAATCGTGAATGTAGTAACATTGAACACATTAGACTTGATTCCGACTAAACGGCGAAAACGGAACAGATCTGTCATTTTAAATAGGTTTAGAAAAAAAATGCGTCTTTGGACAAGTGGTAAGGACACCGGTCTTACAATCGTGAGACCCGAGTTCGATCCCCGCCATGTAACAATGTGGTTTTACTCACTTACATTTATTCATTCATCGTACTTTACGTAGATTGATAGAGCATATTTTTTTGTACATTCCATGTTTGTCTAATTACTTGCATTTCGTTACCGTAATTTCTTGAATTAAAACTGCGTTTTAGACATATTTAAACAGATTAATCGTTGTTAACCGTAGTGACAAATGTCGGTTGTTTCTCTCACTCGTGTAATTGTAGCTCTAATTTTTACTGTGTATATAAGAAAAGCAATTATATTAAATAATCTGCGAACAGCTTACCTAATAGTGGTAGGGTTCATGCAGACCATGAAACTGAACAACTTTGCCCAAGGAACATGGGTCGAAATATTAAAAAAAAGACCTCCTATGACTTGCTCGGCTGCTACATTTTGTATGGAAGCCCAAATTCTTTTTCATATTTCTACCTATGTTTCTTGGGGAAAGTTGTTCAGGTTCATGGACTGGTTCACCCCTTTAAACATTTGCAGCATTTTTTTTTACTAAGTACTCCTGCATAGAAAATGTCCCATAGCTTAGAGAAACGTAGAGGAACGTGAGTCATTGTTCATGTTTTAAATTAGCGGGAGACAAAACTACATACAAATCACGTTCCTCCCTCGGGGAGCAAAGATGCAACTGTCAAAGTTACGTAAAACGAAACGCAATTCTAATATATTTTTACAGGCAAAATGGAAGACTTGGCTGAATCGACTACATTGAAGCGGGGCTCCGCTAAGCTAAGCGCGGCATGAATTGACCAATCATGAGCCTCAAAATCCCCGAATCCCCGCCCGCTTCAGTGGAGACGCACCCTGATTGGTCAATTCATGCCCCGCTCAGCTCAGCTTAGCGCAGCCCCGCTTCAGTGGAGACGCACGCTAAAGAAGCAGAATCATAAAAAAAGACCATTTATTCGCAGACAAATTCAACACATCAGTGGATATAAAACTGCGCGAGTGGGCGGAGTCTGAGCTCCCCACGCAGTCCATCCGCGCGGGCAGGGAGGCGCTGAAAGAGGAATTCACGGAACTCATGAATAGGGGACAAGAGAGGTAAATATATACATTCACATACATATATATAATATATATATACATATATAACTGCGCGAGTGGGCGGAGTCTGAACTCCCTACGCAGTCCATCCGCGCGGGCAGAGAGGCGCTCAAAGAGGAATTCACGGAACCCATGAATAGGGGACAAGAGAGGTAAATATACAGGGTGTAAGGGACGGTGTAACGAAAACTTTTCAGGCGTGATCAGACCATGAAACTGAACAACTTTTTCTATGGGGGCTATGTTGGGAAACGAAAAAAACTTTTCGAGTTTCCAACGCAAGCTGCTGGCTGTAACAAAAAAACAAATCAAGAGTTTTAAGGTCCCGATCAATACTTTTAATAACACGATTGTTTTTGTCGTGTGATGCCGGCTGAGAATAGCATCACCACATTTCTTTCCCGTGGGTGTCGTAAGAGGCGACTGAGGGACTCGTGGGTTTTAAGTGTATTGCAATTTTAAGCGACAGGCTGACAAACTGTCACTATAGTGATACACGACTTATCTGTAACGATCTGTCTGACTTATATGTCTTTTTACCTTGCGGGGTAGGCAGAGCGTTAACAGCCGTAAGAATACGGTCGCTATCGCCACGTCTGACATTTTTGAGGATTGTTTTCCAAGGTTATTTCAGAAAACATGTGTATCACTATAGTGACAGGTTATCAGCCTGTCGCCTAAAAGTTGTAATACACCAATACTCTCGAGTCCCTTAGTCGCCTCTTACGACGCAGGCAGGAAGGATGTGGGATGATACTATTCTAAGCCGGCATTACACGGCAAATGACATGTTAACTGACTTTTTTAAATACGAATGTTGTGTAAATTTTGTATAGGATTTCAGTTTTATAGTGCTACACTAAGATCTGATACTACTTGTAATTTCTCATTCTGTTATCTTTTATTGTACCTAATAAAAAAAAATACTTTTTAACAAAAAGTTTTCACGGTTGTTCAGTGACCCGGTATACGAACCAGTCAAGAAGGAGGCCGTCGAGGAAGCTTTGAGAAGGCATCAATGGGAGGAACGAGCACAAGATGTAAGTCATACATATATACACATATCACGCCGTTATCTCTTGCGGGGTGGGCAGAGCGTTAACGGCCGTAAAAATACGGTCGCTATCGCCACGTCTGACAAATATTGAGGGCCGGTTAAGATAATTTGTGTATCACTGTATTGACAGGTTGTCAGCCTGTCGCCTAAAAGTTGTAAATATCAATAAACATTAATTAATTATTTAAGTAACTTTCTTTTGCTTCTGCAACCACTTGCTAAGCTGGTAGAGGTTGCCTGGAAGAGATCGCTACAAGCGATAAGGCCGCCTTTGCTTACTTTTAGTTATAGTATATTGTGCCCTTTTGTGCCCTCTACAAGAACAAGGGTGACCGTTCTGACTGTAACTCTTATCGCGGTATTTCATTGCTGTCAGTCCCTGGAAAAGTCTTTGCCAGAGTTTTACTGAACCGCCTCAAAGATTTGTCGGAAAAAATTCTGCCCGAAACCCAGTTCGGCTTCCGACCTGACCGAGGTACATGTGAAGCTATTTTCTCGGTGCGTCAACTACAAGAAAAAAGTAGAGAACAAGGTCGCCAGTTGTACCTCTGCTTTGTTGATTTAGAGAAAGCATTCGACAGTGTGCCTCGCGAAGCTCTCTGGATGGTGCTAGGAAAGTTAGGGTGCACAGAAAAGTATGTGCGACTCCTAAGACTCCTGCATGACGACATGCAGTGCTGCGTCTCTGTAGACGGTGAACAGTCTGATTTCTTCCCCGTCACCTGTGGGGTGAAACAAGGGTGTGTTCTAGCGCCCACACTGTTCGCCTTGTACTTTGCAGTTGTAGTCAAAGAAGTCCTAAATACTGTTTCCCAAGGAGTCCGCATCCGTTTCCGCACAGATGGCAGTCTTTTTAACCTGGCTAGACTTAAGGCGCGCACTAAAGTCTCGTATGCATTGATTACTGAGATCATGTATGCTGATGACTTGTGCTTTCTTGCAGAATCCCCAGACGGCCTGCAACAGCTAATGTCCGTTTTTCACCAAGCATGCTGTAAATTTGGCCTGAAGATCAGTGTCAAAAAGACGGAAGTGATGTCCTTAGACTCGCATGGTCGCGAGACACTGGCGATTATGCTTGGTGAGGATATGCTGAAACAGGTTGATAAGTTTCGTTATCTGGGGAACACTATAACATCTAAGTGTAACCTTGATGCTGAGATCAACAGCAGAATCAGTGCTGCAGCTGCAGCATTTGGGAAGTTGTGTTCCAAGGTTTTCTGCTCGCACGACCTAAAGCTAGCCACAAAAATCTCTGTATATATGGCGATTGTGCTGCCAAACCTTCTATACTCCTCCGAGACTTGGTGTGTGTATCGTCACCACATACGCACTCTGGATCGCTTCCACCTAAAATGCCTTCGCACCATCATGAAGATCAGATGGTCCGACCGAGTGCGCAATACCGAAGTTCTGAGACGAGCCAATGTTGGTGGCATTGAGGCCTATCTAATGCGTCGTCAGCTACGGTGGTGCGGTCATGTATCCCGGATGTCGGAGGAGAGAGTGGCGAAGAGCATCTTTTATTCTGAGCTAGAGGAGGGCAAGCGAAAGCATGGCGGACAACTCCTCAGATATAAAGATGTTCAGAAACGACACATGAAAAGATGCAACATTGAGCCCACTCAATGGGAGGGTTTGGCAGCACAGCGTCCCGAATGGCGCGGGATGGTTAAGAGGCAAGTCCGCGAGTTTGAGGAACAGCGTAAAGCAGACCTCGACGCTAAGCGCGATGAGCTGAAGGCCCGTCCATCCGTCGCCATTAACTATAATTATGTAAATGGCAAACTCACGTGTCCACTCTGTGCACGGGAGTTTTCTGCCAAAATTGGCTACAATAGCCATCTCCGGGCGCATCAGCGCCGATCTGATTAGGAGTCAAAGTGGTCGCCATGGCCGAAATCGGTCGGAGAGATCAAAAAAAAAAAAAATTGTGCCGTTTGTGTTTTAATATTGTGTGTGTTGTAAGCAATAAAGAGTTTATCTATCTATCTATATAATCTGATTCATCCCTTAAAATATTTGCAGCTAATATTTTTACACCTTATAGGTCTTATCTTATCTTATCTTATCTAGCCATCGGGATCCCACTGCTGGGCAAAGGCCTCCCTCCTTTTTTTCCACTGACCTCGATCCTGTGCCTCTTCATGCCAATTCGACGTCGTCGACACGAACTGGACGGGTTTTTTAAGAATTGGCATGAGTAGGCACACCTTATAAGTATTTAACGAAAAATATAAAAAGCAATGTTCACCGTAGGTTAAATGGGAAACCAAGAAGAAACTCTCTTTATAGTTTTACATAATAATAATAATATTATATTAAACGGTTTAGGAACAGTGCGTGTGCTCTAGCCAAGGGCGCAGTTTGTAAAGAGAAAGAACGCTGTACAACTTAAAAAGCTATATTAACAAAGCTTGTTTAAGTGTCTCGTTTAAGAGAGAAATACTGTTATGCCATAGGATGAAGTGAGACACGTTTATTTTTGTCGTATTCCAATAGGTGTTACGGGTACTCCAACTGAACGCCCTGCAAGACCGCTGCGTGGGCTCCCGCGCCGACTGGGACTCCGCCGTCGGCCTGATGGAGGCCGCGCTGAAGGAACGCAGCCAAGCCGTCGAGAACGAGCTCAAACAACTCACAGGTACGTCATTCTCCTCGCCGTTCTCTGTCGTATTCCAATAGGTGTTACGGGTACTCCAACTGAACGCCCTGCAAGACCGCTGCGTGGGCTCCCGCGCCGACTGGGACTCCGCCGTCGGCCTGATGGAGGCCGCGCTGAAGGAACGCAGCCAAGCCGTCGAGAACGAGCTCAAACAACTCACAGGTACGTCATTCTCCTCGCCGTTCTCTGTCGTATTCCAATAGGTGTTACGGGTACTCCAACTGAATGGCCTCCAAGACCGCTGCGTGGGCTCCCGCGCCGACTGGGACTCCGCCGTCGGACTGATGCAGGCCGCGCTGAAGGAACGCACTCAAGCCTTCGAGAACGAGCTCAAACAACTCACAGGTACATCTTCGCGGCCTTCCCCTTGCAACATTTCCTCTAACACTCGCCTTATATATTTTTTTGTTAATCTCCTTTCATTCATTCTCTCAACATGACCAAACCACTTTAGCATTCCCTTTTTAATCCCTGTCACTATATCTTCTTTTCACGATCTTTAAAAGATGGTTAAATTAGTTTTCTTAGATTTCATTACGTATACAATTAAATTACATTACATTACAATAAAAGCCTGTTAATAAAAATAAAGGCACTTCTCGGGGCTGACCCAACTTATTAACATACATACATATATCACTTCTTCATCCCTTGCGGGGTAGGCAGAGCGTTAACGAACGTAAGAATAAGTCGCTCTCACCACGTCTGACATTTTTAAGGATTGTTTTCCAAGGTTGTTTTAGTTTGTCAGTCCTGTCGCCTAAAACTTGTAATAAACCAATACTCTCGAGTCCCTTAGTCGCCTCTTACGACACCCGCGGGAAGGATGTGGGGTGATGCTATTCTAAGCCGGCATCCTCAAAAATGTCAGACGTGGCGATATTGACCGTATCTTTACGGCCGTTACGCCCTGCCTACCCCGCAAGGGATAAAGGCGTGATATATGTGTGTACCTACTGATTAAATTATTTTTCTTTCTCTCAATGCAGGTCCAAGTTTCAAAGAGCGCTGGTTGTACTGGAAGCACACCAGCGAAGAGCAACAGCGACGCGCCGAGGTCCGCAGCGAGCTCGAGACCCTCGGCCAGAGCCGCGCGGCGAGGCCTTTACTTACTTACGACGAGGTAGCACGCAGTACAATACATACATACAAGGTGTAAAAAAAAGGCAGCAAATATTTTAAGGGCTAAATGAGCCCATGAAACTGAACAACTTTCCCCAAGAAACATAGGTCGAAATATGAGAAAAATTTTTGCCCATCCCATACTAATTGACTTGGTTGTTTGGTAGTTTTGTATGTTCCTTGAGGAAAGTTGTTCAGTTTCATGGGCTGATTCACCCTTTAAAGTATTTGCAGCTAATATTTTTACACCTTATATATCACGCCTTTAGCCCTTACGGGGTAGGCAGAGCGAGCGCGGCGAGGCCTTTACTTACTTACGACGAGGTAGGCTGTGCTTGCAGTACAATCATCATCATTTCAGCCGGGAGACGTCCGCTGCTGAACATAGGCCTCCCCAAAGACTTCCAAAGTGAACGATCCTGCGCAACTTGCATCCACTGGCGTCCGGCGATCTTCACCAGATCATCTGTCCACCTTGTGGGGGGCCTCCAACACTACGTCTTCCGACAGTAGATCACAACGTGTAACGTTAGATGCGCAAAACCTCAGACACCCTCAAGCAGCTCATGAAACTGAACAACTTTCCCCAAGAAACATAGGTCGAAATATGAGAAAATAATTTTTTGGACCTCCCATACAAATTGACTTGGTCGGTCGGTAATTTTCTATGGGAGGTCCAATTTTTTTTCCATATTTTGACTTATGTTTCTTGGGGATAGTTGTCTAGTTTCATGGGCTGATTCACCCCTTAAAATATTTGCAGCTAACATTTTTACATCCTATATTTATGTTTCGTCTGGGTGTTTTCTATGTATAATAAATAATGTTGGAAATTCATTGTATTTTTGTAGGTGGTGGCAGTCAGAGATAACTTAAGAAGAAAGGGTGTTGAAGTGGACAACGATTACATTAGAGAAACGTGGAAACCCGTTTATATGAAGTAAGTCATTTTACTACAATACACGATTTTAATAAATTTATAGTTTAAAATACCCCAAAAACACGCGTCATTACAAAACCTTTCTAACGAGTCCAAACACGGCTATGATACGATCATCCATCAAGAAGCTCTAGTTACTTTTTTCTTTTACTTTTTCATTTAAAATATCGGGTGTGTTCTGTCAATGAAACTGAACAACTTTCTCTAAATAACATAGGTCGAAATATGAAAAAAAAAATTTGGACCTCCAAAAAATTTTCTCGTATTTCGACCTATGTTTCTTGGGAAAAGTTGTTCGGTTTCATAGGCTGATTCACTCCTTGAAATATTTGCAGCTAATATTTTTACACTTTATATAACTTTTGTACATACCTACGCCTATGACTGGATGGAGGCTGCCCAGGATAGGGAAAAGTGGAGGAAAGAGAGGGAGGCCTTTGCCTATAAACATACATACATACATATATCACGCCTTTATCCCTTGCGGGGTAGGCAGAGCGTTAATGGCCATAAGAATACTGTCGCTATCGCCACGTTTGACATTTTTGAGGATTATTTTCCAAGGTTGTTTCAGAAAACATTTGTATTACTATGCTAAAAATTGTAATACACCAATACGCTCGAGTCCCTTAGTCGCCTCATACGACACCCGCAGGAGGATGTGGGATGATGCTATTCTAAGCCGGCATCACACGGCAAAAATGTATATATATAAAATGCTAATAATAAAATAACTTTTCAGGAATTTCCTACAAAAGGCCCAGACGCGCGCGCGGGATTGCAAAAAGAGTTTCTACCTGTACAGCCAACAGAATGGAAACGGAGTAAGTGTAGTATTATTTAGTACCTGGTTCACCGAGCATTGCTTCGATTTTTTAATTGTTTAATTTTGTTGTAGCCGTCAATGGTGGTTAGGGGTTTTGAAATTAAAGCGAATATTTGTAATAAAATTACTTCTATTTGTTCGTACTTGTGTTGGTACATAAGCAAAGTCGCTAACCAAGATGGCTGGCAAGAGAGAGAGAGAGAGAGCGAGCGAGCAGTACAGTGTTGCCAACGCAGATAATTTTAAGATATAGATTAAGACATATTAATAGATTAAGGCAGAACATAGATGGCGTTAACAAATTTGATTTTCGAAAAATTTAATCTAGCTACAATACCTAGGATCAACAATACAATACATTTTAGGAATAATCATTGTTTCAATCTTTTATATCCAAGTTGATTCACCACGAAAGCTTTTGAACGAATAAAAGTACTGCAATCTCCAATTTCAAAAAAGAATCGCGTCCCGTCTCCGTGTTTCAGAAGGAATGTTGCGAAGTGGTGATGTTCTGGCGGGTGCAATCCACACTGCGCACCACCGCCAACGCGCTGCGGCAGCAGATCGGCAACCGCGAGGCCGCGCGGCTCGACCGCGAGCTCAGGGAGGTGCTGGACGAGGTGAGTGTGTGTTTCAGAGGGCACGTTGTGAAGTGATCAGTGCAACACACACTGCACACTAACGCGCTGAGGCAGCAGATCGGCAACCGCGAGGCCGCGCGGCTCGACCGCGAGCTCAGGGAGGTGCTGGACGAGGTGAGTGTGTGTTTCAGAGGGCACGTTGTGAAGTGATCAGTGCAACACACACTGCACACTAACGCGCTGAGGCAGCAGATCGGTAACCGCGAGGCCGCGCGGCTCGACCGCGAGCTCAGGGAGGTGCTGGACGAGGTGAGTGTGTGTTTCAGAGGGCACGTTGTGAAGTGATCAGTGCAACACACACTGCACACTAACGCGCTGAGGCAGCAGATCGGCAACCGCGAGGCCGCGCGGCTCGACCGCGAGCTCAGGGAGGTGCTGGACGAGGTGAGTGTGTGTTTCAGAGGGCACGTTGTGAAGTGATCAGTGCAACACACACTGCACACTAACGCGCTGAGGCAGCAGATCGGCAACCGCGAGGCCGCGCGGCTCGACCGCGAGCTCAGGGAGGTGCTGGACGAGGTGAGTGTGTGTTTCAGAGGGCACGTTGTGAAGTGATCAGTGCAACACACACTGCACACTAACGCGCTGAGGCAGCAGATCGGCAACCGCGAGGCCGCGCGGCTCGACCGCGAGCTCAGGGAGGTGCTGGACGAGGTGAGTGTGTGTTTCAGAGGGCACGTTGTGAAGTGATCAGTGCAACACACACTGCACACTAACGCGCTGAGGCAGCAGATCGGCAACCGCGAGGCCGCGCGGCTCGACCGCGAGCTCAGGGAGGTGCTGGACGAGGTGAGTGTGTGTTTCAGAGGGCACGTTGTGAAGTGATCAGTGCAACACACACTGCACACTAACGCGCTGAGGCAGCAGATCGGCAACCGCGAGGCCGCGCGGCTCGACCGCGAGCTCAGGGAGGTGCTGGACGAGGTGAGTGTGTGTTTCACAAGGCACGTTGTGATATAGCGAGCGCAACACACACTGCGCACCACCGCTGCGGCAGCAGATCGGAAACCGCGAGGCCGCGCGGATGTGTTGGACGAAGTGAGTGTGTGTTTCAGAGGGCACGTCTTTCTATAATAGGCTTGTTTCCTGACAGGTCAAATGAGCTAATTTTTAAAACAATCTAAAACGGTATTTTGTTTGAAGAACTAGAAGTATGACGTCACGCCGTAAGTATTTGGATGGAATCAAAACACTTACTTTTATATTATTTTTCTGTTTATTAATTCAAACTTAGAATATTTCGAAAAATTATGAATGAAGTCCGTAGTATTTTTGGACAATAGTTTTAAGCGTACAACTGTTATATTTTCTTAATGACCCAGGAAACAAGCGAATTTCATATATTACTAATTTATATTGGCGTGTGATGCCAGCTTAGAATAGCATCACCCCATTTCCTACCCGTGGGTATCGTAAGAGGCGACTGAGAGACTTGAGGGTTTCAGGTGTATTACAACCTGTCACTATAGTGATACACAAATTATCTCAAACGGCCCTCTATATTTGTCAAACGTGGCGATAGCGACCGTATGTTTACTGCCGTTAGCTCTGCCTACCCCGCAAGGGACAAAGGCGTGATGTATGTATGTACTAATTTACATACTTTTTTTACAGATGGCAGCGGACCCGGAGCTAAAGAAGAAACTATTATCAGGCAGAAGAGTAGAACTCGCAGAAGAATTGAGTAAGTTGGCATTACATAGGGTGTAAAAATATTAGCTGCAAATATTTTAAGGGGTGAATCAGCCCATGAAACTGAACAACTTTCCCAAAGGAACATAGGTCGAAATATGAGAAAAATTTTTGGACCTCCCATTCAAATTGACTTGCCCGTTCGGTAATTTTGTATGGGGGGACCAAAATTTTTTACTATATATTTGTACCTATGTTCCTTGAGGAAAGTTGTTTAGTTTCATGGGCTAGTTTACTCGTTAAAATATTTGCAGCTAATATTTTTACACCTTATATATATTTGCATTTAACACCTAGTCTATGAAGGACCCGATGAACCCGATGAGCCAGTGCATGTAACTCTATAAATGTTGAAAAAAGCTATTTTGCGAAAAAGGTATTTCGAGAAACAGCACTATGCCATGTTTCGCAGCTGTCAAAACCATGTTCACGACACGAGGTTTATTTTTCTTTGTTTACATTTCCTCCTAAACCCCCTTCGAGTAGGCCATATTTGTCAGCTGTCAAACCCATACAAAGAGCACGTCAACAAAGAAAAATAGTCCTTAAGACATAGCATTAACATGATTTTGACAGCTGTCAAATATGGCCTATTCGAACGAGAAGGGGAAACTGAACAAATATCCCCTAGGAACATATGTCAGGAAACGACAAAAAAATTTCGGCATCCCATACAAAATCGCGATCAGCTGACTGCATTTACCACGTTTCCTGGCATATGTTCCTAGGGGAAAGTTGTTCAGTTTCATGGTCTGCTTGCACCCTATCAGTATTCAGGACGCGGCGGTCCCTTACACCCCGTATAAGACTTAGTATGTAAGTTAGTAGTTGAGAATGGAGAATTAGAGTAAAGACAATAAACTACACAGTAGTGATGTAACGAATGTAAAATTTTAGTTTGCATTTTTCGAATATCTGAGGCCCTTATTCGCAAATGCGAATACGAATGTATATTTCTTTAATTTCGCGCCGTATATATGTGGCTAAAATGTGGTCGCTGATTGGCCGCGCAAGCCGCACGTTTGTTACTATGCAATTGCATTTTTGGTCATTTCACCACTATGGTCATTTCGCCACTTGGTCATTTTAGCACTATGGTCATTTTAACACCTTGGTCATTATACCCCTGAAGGATTTAATTGCTGAGATGATACGAACACTTACGAACCCGCCGTTTTAGGAAAAAAAGATCGGTTATTTACGCTTAAAGGTGGTAAACAAAAATCTACAAACCTGATTTTAAGGACTTTCACATTCGCAAAAATTTTACGAATACGAATGCGAATGTTTAAAAACATGCGAATATGCGCGATTGCGAATGCGAATATTCGTTGCATCACTACTACACAGTAACATCTACCAGTGAGTGTCAATCAGTACCCCCTGTTTACAGTGTTATTTTTTTTCAGAACGCGTGCGGCAGGTACAGGAGCGGTTAGAAGAGTTCATAGAGGCGTTGAATAAAGAGAAATAATCGTTAAATACTTGTACATTATTGTATTATTCATAAACAAATAGACCATTGTTGAATTGGCCTGAACTAGCGTCGTTTGAATAGGCCATATTTGACAAGTGTCACCTTCAGCGTCCTTGATGTACACGCGCGCCAAATATACATGTAGCGACCTCTGGTGGCCACAACATGAAGCTCACTCAAGTGTTTCACAAGCATACAAGACTCAACAGGAGTTCTCAACATATCGGAGAGATGGCGCCACGTGACAGAACAATGGGCCTGAAACGCGGTATCGGAGTGTTCACCGCGCAACGGTGTAAAAATATTAGCTGCAAATATTTTATGGGTTGAATCAGCCCATGAAACTGAACAACTTTCCACAAGAAACATAGGTCGAAATAGGAAAAAAAATTTAGGACCTCCCAACAAAATTACCGACCAACCAAGTCAATTTGTATGGAAGGTCCAAAAAACTTTTTCATGTTTCGACCTATGTTTCTTGGGGAAAGTTGTTCAGTTACATGGGCTGATTCATCTCTTAAAATATTTGCAGCTAACTGTTTTACCTTGAGGAAAATAGTGATGTACATGAGCGCCATATATGCATAGCTAGTATTTCAACCCGTTACTTGTTATTCTCAAGTGTCATGTAGAGGGCGCTGAGCTAATCTGAAATAACGTTGCAAAATATTCTTGTTTTGCGTTTATAGAATTGTTCTTATTCATTTATGTTGATTTGACGGAAAGTTATAGATAAAACTTTTTGATCTCTTGAAATATAATTTCAAGATTTTTATGTTACATACACAAATCACGCCTTTGTCCCTTGCGGGGTATGCAGAGCGCTAACGATCGCAAAATTATGGTCGTCATCGCCACGTCCGACAAGTACTGAGGGCCTTTTCAGACAATTCGTGTACCACTGTAGTGACAGGCTGTCAGCCTGTCGCCTAAAATTGAAATACATATGAAACAATCGAGTTCCTTAGTTGCCTTTTACAACACCCGCGGGAAGAAATGGGATGATGCTATTCTAAGCCGGCATCACACGGCGGATATTTATGTTTTTGTAATCAAATTGAGTAAAATATGTAGATTTTTTTTGTTACTGTGTGTACATCCTTCAAATATGGCCTATTCGGGCGACGATAGTTTTAAGGGGATATAAGGGATGTGTTCCTTCATAGAATGTACGGTACAGGGAAGAAAATCGTGTAAAAGAGCACTTTATTTCCCAACAACCGTGATATGTTTATGTATTTGTATGATATGTATTTAAGTATTAGTATTCTATTTATGTGGATTAAGTAGATATATTTATTTAAGTAGGTATGTATGTTATATTATTTTATAGCATTAGTTATTTGTTTAGTTTTCATGTAACTTCTTTTATTGCCTAATTGCCCCAAAATTTTAGATTCCCTCACAACACATGGGTTGGCTGGAAGAGATCTCTCATTAAGAGATAAGCTCGCCTTTGCGGCAAATTTTGATGTATTAATTTTCTATACTATTTATGCAATAAAGAATATATATAAGATCAATTTTTGAAAAGCCGTAATTCAATTCCGTACACGGAAACCTACGACGACATTAGCTCAATTTCTGAAAAGTTCGTTTTTGTTTCATGCTAAAATCTGCTACTTATTATGCTTGTATCACACATTCTACTGTACTTATCGATTCACAGATACCATCAAAAATTCACACATATTTTTGACTATAGAAACGTCAAGTAAAAGATATTTATAAACGTGTGGTTAGAGCAGTCATTTTAGACTTCCGTGCACGGAACCGAACCTCTATTTTTGATTTTTCGCATGCGTCTGCTATTTGTTCTACTACAATCAATTTACACATAATAAATTAACACACACTCTAGACATAACTAATTCGAGTAGTAGAAAGTGTGATAAGAATGGTTGGACCAGTCAGTGCGGATTTCGTAATCATAATTTCAGAAATTCAGATGATATTTGAATGTGATTTAACCTGGAATTCGAGCCAGGTTAACCTTCGGGTAGCAGAGGTCAGATGGCAGTCGCTCTGTGTAAAAACTTGGGTCCACGTAGAATAATGATTTTCAAAAATTGATCTTCTGATTTAAAGATGTTGAAACATTGAGTTCGATTTCATCTAAATACCAATCTGTAAAATTGTGATTGTTGTAGTAATAGTTCTTATTTTCTTATTTATTTACTGTCTGCAAAGATTGTAAATGCAATTCGGTTGTGGACTGGGTCATTGATAAAATATAAAAGCTGTACGCTTCAAACTATTGTCCAAAAATACAACGGACTTCATTCATAATGTTTCAAAATATTCAAAGCTTGAATTATTAAACAAAAAAATTATACAAAAGTAAGTGGTCTGACGCTATCCAATATAGCAATGTATGACGTCATGCGTTCCTATTTTCATACAAAATACCGTTATAAAAAGTAGCTCATTTGACTAGTAGTCCACCAGCGTATGTACCTACACATTTTGATTTAATTTGAAATATGCATTTCTTGATTTATTTTTCTATTTGATTGTAAATTCAGTGATTTATTCTTGCGACTTTTGTCCGGTTTTTACATGTTTAGTAGAACCCTTACCATAGAGATATTTTTTTTACATACGTAGGTAATTTTTTTACTGTTTACAATATGTCTATACTACCGTACATTCACTAAGATTGAAGGGACTATGCCTTACTACTTACTTATAATTCACTACTGTGTTTCGCTCGGAAATACAAACTTTAAATTAAAGACGTTGTTTAGGGCATTACAAACGATTTTCAATATGTGATTCAGATTATTTATACAGCGTAAACATCGTCATTTCAAACACAGATAAATATAGGGTGTAAGGGACGGTGTAACGAAAACTTTGCAGGCGTGATAAGACCATGAAACTGAACATCTTTTTATATGGGGCTATGTTGGGAAACATTTATTTTTAACTTTCCACACAAAGTCACTCGGCTGATCAGGAATTTTGTATGGAAGGTCGGCAAAAATTCCAGTTTACCAACATAGCTATAGAAAAAGTTGTTCAGTTTCATGGCCCGAGCACGCCTGCAAAGTTTTGGTTACACCGTCTCTTACACCCTGTATAAAATACATGTCAAATCTACAATTTGTTATTGTAGAATAGAACCTTCAGTAAAAATCAAGTGATAAACCTAATGTCCCACAATTAAAATTGTCATGATATACCCATGCCCTAAACGTCGTCTCTATTTTAATATAATATAAGGTTAAATTTGACTAACTACAAATATTTTAAGGGTTTATTCTAGGCATAAAACTGAACAACTTTTGTCTGAAACTTTTTTTGTCGAAATATGATTAAAAAATTGGACATCCATACTAAATGACGCGGTCGAGTGGTACATTTTGTATGGGAGGTCCAATTTTTTTTTATATTTCGAAAAAACTTTCAAACAAAAGTGGTTCAGTTATATGCCTAGAACACGCCCTTAAAATATTTGTACTTAATTAAATTTAACCCAATATTTCTCAGAAACATGGTATACGTATAAAAAAATGCTGAAATGACCTAGCTTACGACGACAATGTTCCTGGCGAAAGTTGTTCAGTTTGAAGGTTCAGCATGTTTTTTTTACATGTAATGTATAATTGTGTAAATGTATAGATGCACTAGCGCGCTTGTTATTTCGTTATTTATCTGCTTGATCTAAGTCGTATTTTAATAAAAAGTCTAGTGAGATAAACACGTTTTATTGCTAATCATAATTCTAATTGCCTTATCCTGTTTCTCTATCGGGGTCGGCTGTATTTATACAATATTAAATATCAGTAGAAAAATAACAAATTAGTATCTAGGTACTATGAAATCATATAACCATGGACCCATTAATACTAGAGGACTTGCAACCCTATACGCAAGAGCGTATTTCATTCATTAGTTCACGAGTAAAAAATAGATGGCTCCGGTAGTAACATTTGTAAATAAAATTCGACTTGTGAAACTGAGCCGCCATATAACTATAGTCTGTGAAATATAGGTGATCCCTGTGACGTTTGTGACCTTGGAGCAGATGCTATGACATCATATTATGTACCATAGCCCTGCCTGCCCATGCTTCACCCCCTATACCGCCGGTCATCGATCGCATCGATCTACGGAAATGCAGCGACTGCACAACGTGCGGTGACAACGTGCGTCATCGGCACGTTTACCTTGATAGTCACTTTCGGCCCCAGCGTACCTCGTATCGAACGCATTCTAAATTTTAGGTTAGGCTTAGAATAAGTATTTCTATGTAAGAGTTTTATTATAACAACCTGCAAAGTATCTCGATTTTGATTTCTCTCCTCTGTAGCCACACGCTTATTTATAATTATCAGGTAAATGTAAACAAACAAACAAAACAAAGGAAAATAAACAAACAGTTCCTAGTAGTTTGTTTTCCTAGTAAACAAAGGAAAATGGACCTTATGGCGTAGCATTTGCTCCAAGGTCAAAAACGTCACAGGGATCATCCTATATCTTACAGACTTATATGGTATTGCAACTATGGTCCATACAAACTTGTAAGATTTTCAAGTCTTAAAACGAAAAACATTCTGTAAAGTATAACTTTGCTGGGTCGCGTATTTCACTTCTCCTCCCATCAGTATTATCAAAACAATAAATTTGCAAGACTCGGAGCATAGTTTAGGTTAAATTAGTAAAAATATATGTGTTTTAAATATTGCCAAAGTTTAGAATCTACGTATTTTCTATGTTAAAACTTTAAAAGTGAGATTTGAAAACGAATCGAACCTCTACATTTTTGTTAGCTCTTAAACTTCCACATATTTCATCTCGGACCTCGTTTGGCCAACCATGTCTATCGTATTCATAAATGTGCTCAGCTAATAAATTAACTGAATAATTTTCATGTTCCAACATACTTTTCACGATGTTTATTACAAATACGTCCTTAGATTCGCCATAGTCGAAGTATGTGTCCAAAAAATTTCGGAAATCGCGCTTGTAGACCTCTATTATTGATTCAAAATATTTACTAACCAACTCGAGTACTTCATACGAAACTATTTTGCCAAATATACGGCCAACTATTTCCGCCGATTGATGCAAATTTTTTGGCAAATTTCCAAAAACATTCGGATTCTTTTTGATGCTCTCTCGTACGGATTTAAAGTAAATGATCGTTAAATGCAAATGTATGTATTTTTCGAAGTATTCGTGTAGAGGTAAAATATTTTGCAATCTATTAATAATACGCTCGAATGTCGGTATGCAAGAAACGTAACCGGTGTCCAAAAATACTTTGTTATATTTTAGAGATAGAATGAAATCATCCAAGTAAACTATTAGATCAGTTTTGTTCGTTGTAGCCTTGGTTGTAGCTTTCCAAATTGCATCAAAGTGGTCAAAGAACTTTTGTCCTAAACTATCCCACTTCTGATTTACTTCACTATCCATTTTACATAGCAAAAGATACTTGGCTGTTATTTTAATAATTAACCTTACATAGAATGAGTAGTCTAAGTCAGACTTCCCTAATTTTTTACAAGTAAACTCTTCATTCACAAATCTTTGAATAAGACCTTCAACAAATATTTGATCAATTTCTGGAAGAGCATGTTCTATGTGACAAAGCATAGAAATTTGGGCACTGCATTCCATATTTTTAGTTCTAAATAGTTCATAAACTGCCTCACAATATCTAGCTTTTTTCTTATCTGGCACCAATTTCACATCGGACAACGCCTTTCGTAGCCAAACGTTGATGGTACTGATGGAATTCAATTTCGGTATTATGGATATGATTAAATCCCAAACTTCGTCACAAAACTCCCTAAGTTTTACATGCTTTAGCATGATTTTCAGCGTGAAGCGCGGTCTCCTCTCTGCCATATACTGCAAAATCTGGACTTCCTTCCCAATCCTCATGGATAGAATCAAGCCCAATTTCTGTGTCCCTTTCCAATTCATCAGCGTTTGTATGCTTCGATCTACATCTTTTGTACGACAATTTAAGGCACGATTTGCCACGGCTTTAGGTCCTAATATTCTCCAAATATTACTTTTCCTTAACAAACGTCTCGCCTTACTTTTGTCAGGAGCATCATTGAACTCTTTTATTAAGTTTTCCAACTCATCTTTTGATAATATAGCTATGCTGCGAACTACTATATTTTTTATCATAACTCCATCTTCATTATATTTTTTCAATATTCCTAAATACTTCTCCGCTAAACCACCTTTCTCATTGAAATACACAGCTAATGCTTTAAGGGATCTTTTGTTAATATGATTTTCCCTGGTTACTCTTATTAAATTCTCAAAAGCCTCTCCAGTGGCAAGAACGCGCGTATCATGTTTCAAAGCATTATAGTATGACGCGTCGTTTTGTATTATCGCGAAATTTTCTTTGAACAGTTCTCTGCGTGCAACTCGTGCAACGAACAGCCGACGTAATAGATCCCCAGCTTTTGAATCTATTTTTGCAGTCTTTGAAATTATTGTTATAAGTTTTGGAAAATTGTCTACACGAATATTATAAGCATCAAGGACATCAAGAGATTTGTTCAAACGATCAACGGCTTTTATTGGTTCTTTTTCAGCAGATAATATCAACAACTCGGGTAGTTTGGTTGCAACTTTTTGTTTCTCGGTCGCATTTAGAGAATATTCTTTCAAAGTTGAAAAATCTTTAAAATATACTTTCCAAACGGAATCATCAATGACTTGATCAAGAATGATGTGCCTGATGATGATAGCGTGGATACCTTCGGTGCAGGCAACTGTAGATGACTTTCCATCAAGACCTGCACTCCAGCCAAAATTCAAAAATAACTCCCAAATGTTTTGAGGCATTCTCCAAAAGTTACAGCGTCGGACTAGGCTGCGAATCACAGTTGCCCTAAAATGAACTGGTTCATTTATATGACGTTCTGTGAGCAACTTAAGCAATTCATACAGACTCTCAAAACGTCCTCCAGTTTTACTTATTAATACTAACATTATGTTCTGTCTATGCTGAAGAGTTTCCACGGTCAGTTGTTTTCGTAGATCAAACAGCGTCTTCTCAAAACTCGTGAAACGGAACCGGTCGAATAAAATATCTAAGGAAGACTTTCTGGCACTAACTATATCAATTTTTTGAAAGTTTCCCTTTTTCTTCTTTATCAGGCGTTTCTTTTTTCTGTAACCCCTGTATACAACTTCTTTGTCCATAAAAATATTATAAGAGCAAACGGTTTTTTGTTCTGGTGATGAAGGAATGGCATAAGGCCAATATTCGATCATTCCGCCGATATCTTTTTGTACAAAGATTAATTTCTTAAATGTTGTTCTTTCTTCAACACTCAGCCTTTTTATCAAAGGTTCGACATTTTTGTATGAAAACCAGTGCTGCAAATAAGATGCCCGAGCTAGTTTTATAATCAGGTCTTTTACCTCTTCTGTGTTTAAATGTTTGGCCAAAATATTTATATCAAGCAACATGTATGTATACAGTTCGGGTTTATCATCAAATCGCTGTTTAAAATTTTTCATTATGTATTTTGTAGCTTCAGCACTAACGCGTTTAAATTTGTCTTTGTTGAAATATTTTTCAGTAAGTTCAAGAAAATAGTCGCCATCGACTTTTAGCAAGCCTTTTAGTGTTTCGTAATACTTGAACTCGTTATTCAAATAATTTTGCAGCAGGGTTTGGTTGGTTTCTAAATTACTGAAAAATAGCTTCGCCACACCAGCACATTTTTCAATTAGTATCTTCAAGTGGCGAGGAGTTAATTTTACCAAAACGTTTTCTTTTGAAATTTCGCTTAGTATAAAATTATTGGAACATTTTTTCAGAAACTTCATCGCTGAGTCAAAATTTCTTGTTGAATAAAACTGATAAAAGCTTTGGCATCTCTTTGGATCTTTAAGATTAATTTCTATCCAATGTTTCATTTTTGTAACAGCGGTTGCAGTCATCTCAGAATATAACACATTTTCTACAAATTCTGGATTAACAACATCACTATACTCTGCATCTAGAAGCCAAGTGCTTTTCAATGCTGTGCTAACATTAAGCATATCATCGTGCTTCAGATTTTCTAATATCAAATCAACATCTTTATATTTCGATGCTAAATTAATTTTGAAAATACGGTCCAGAACAGTAGTTTCCGGGAGTTCTTTGATAGACGAAAATGAGACTTCATCAAGGTATGATTCGTTCACTAAACGATTTAGGTGACGATGCCGTTCTCCTAGATTGTCGCCCTTCAACACGATCGGAAGAGGTGATTCTGCCATCTGCAAAAAATGCAGGTAGTTAGGTAAGCATAAAAATACTACCCCAAAGGATGTTATAAAAAGTTTCGTATGTAGGTAGTTCATTTCGGTGGACGAAGGGCACAGAAAGTTGCCAGATACTCAATATTTTATTAGTAAAGGCATTTAGTATTGCTATTTGGCAATAGATGGCGCTACTATTTTTATTTCATATTCATAATCTGAGATAAAGATCTGGAGCTCAATTTCTGAAATGTTCGTTTTTCGTTCCGTGCACGAAAGTCCACAACGACTGGAACGACGAAATTTCTTTTACTTGATGTTTTTAGAGTCAAAAATATGTGTGAATTTTTGAAGGTACGTGGGAATCGATAAATAAAGTAGAACGTGTGATACAAGCAATTAAAGTAGCAGATTTTCGCATGAAACAAAAACGAACAATTCAGAAATTGAGCTCATGGAGCTTAATTTCTGAAACGTTGGTTTTCGGTTCCGTGCACGAAAGTCCAAAACGAGAGAAGTAAAGCAAAAATGGTGATACAAGCATAATAAGTAGTAGATTTTCGCATGAAACGGAAACGAACGTTTCAAAAATTGATTCCCTGTTAGTGTAAATATTATTAGTGTAAATAGATCTTTAAACTTAAAAAGTGACATCTGTTGGCGAGTAGTCTAAATCAAAGAAAATTAATCTTGCTTCTGAGCTGAAACCACGGTGGATCTCTTCTCTCAATATGATATCCCTAAACCCCAAACACAAATAATATCATATACGACATATCTTTTTATGGTGTAAAAATATTAGATGCAAATATTTTAAGGGGTAAATCAGTCCTTGATACTGAACAACTTTATCTTTCAGTTTCATGGGCTGGTTCACCCCTTTTTTTCAATTTTTTTATACCCTGTATACTGTAGGAGTTTGCCCGACATACCCACAAACTCAACAACCAAAGGTGTATTGTCTGGTGGTCCCCTTGTTGGTTGGTCAGTGTTGTTGGTGTATTTGTTGGTTGTTGATGGTTGACACAGGATCTTCACACAGGAATAAGTAGATTCAACTTACAATTTCGGCAACGACTTTTCACATTTCGGTGCTATTTTTGTGTAGATTCCTCCTACATATATCGTTATTGCCAGTCACAACATGACATCAAATAAAACTGAAGAATGTCCTAAAATATCGCTCGGCTCATGAAGTTCGACATTCCATGATCTCGCCAAAAATATAAACTCCCAATCTGAAACAGCCAAAGATGACACTATACTTACTATGATACTTACTGACGACTAGGCTGTATGGTTTTAAGACCTTTGCCTGTCCAATGGACAAACCAAAATAAAAAAACACTATACTGCCTACAAGCGGTGTGGTGAATGTGCGTTAATGTGTGTTATATCAGATCGATTATACATTTACCATGAAACGAACGTGCTGGTATTAAAAAAAAACTGTCCCTCCCTCCCTGTCCCTGTCATTCCGCTGTCAGTTGACAGTTTTTTTTTGGCTTGGTGCTTGGTAATAATTTTTAAAAAATCGTTATTTCGGTGTCTTTTGCAGTGGAGGGAGAGGAAAATTGATGTGCCAACATGAATTCTGAGGCTACACTGGCATTTTCCGCTCTGAAATACTTATGCGGAGACAGTGAACACGTTTGTAGGTTATGTTTTTCTTCTACGGAAAATGAAGAAGTTTCGCTCCAAGACACTGCAAGTGTGCAGAAACTGTATGTGGACGAAACTATCACTTTTGTGGACATGTTTGACTGTCTTGGTGTGAGTATTATTGTCAAAAAATTCTCTTATCTATCTTGTGTACTTTTCTGTTTATCTGTTCTGTAATTCCCATTTATATTTCAGGTGCAACTGGAACCATCACTTCCTCAAGTGTTATGCATGGAATGTGCTAATACAGTCATCAATGGCTATATATTCACCAAACTCTGCCAGTATTCCGATGAGAAATGGAGCAAAGTAATCCAAAGGATTGACGACAGTCTCAATCAATCGGAGCAAATCAGTGAGAACAGAAAAACTGCCTACATCATGTTCAATGACAAAGATAGTTTCATCTTCACTAGCCGCGCCAGCGGTTTAACCAAAGCAGCTGCTGCAAATAAAATCAAAAACATACTAAACAACAAAACAAGATACTTAGAAAAGAAAAAGTCCAGACAAGTGGAGTGCAACAAATGTGATCAAGCTTTTACAAATAAATCATCACTAGTAAAGCATGTCAAGAACCATAACAAAGATTCAAACCCTGGTAGGATTCCATGCAAACAGTGTGCGAAATATTTTGCCACTAAAGTGCAAGTTCAAGATCATGTGGAAAGAGTACACTTTCCAAAAACAATACAATGTTCGAAATGTGCTAAAATGTTCTCCACAGCTAAGATGCTGCGGCGCCATGAGAAAATACACCACATTGCAGCCATCTGCAATCTTTGCTTCGTCCAGTTTCCGTCTAAAAATGCCCTCAGAGCTCACTTAGACAAACATGATTTGATCAAATGTGAGAAATGTAGCAAAACATACACAAATAGGCATACTTACAAGCTGCACTTGAAAATATGCGGAAGATCCGATACGAGAAACCCTAAATTCTTTTGTGACCTCTGCAACAAGGGCTTTGCTAGAAAAAATAGTTTACGAACACACATTAAAATAAATCATGGCTATGGTAGTGTTCTGTCCTGCAATTGGTGTAAAAAGAAATTCGATGCAGTCAGCCGATTGAAAATGCACATCGTCAAACATACAAGAGAAAGGAACTTTTGCTGTGCACAATGCGGGGGCAAATTCGTTACACAAGCTGCATTAATCTATCACACTAGACTACACACAGGCGAAAAACCGTTCCCTTGTGATATGTGTGATGAGAGCTTCCTTTCGGCATCAAGAAGAATGGAACATAAAAGACGAAAGCACTTAGAACCAACTAAGCAGTGTATGTATTGCCAGGTGAAATTCGTAACAAGCCATGAGTTGAAGAAACATGTCGCAAGACATACGAACCCTAGTAGCAAACTGTATGTACCTTTAGAGCCATACAACAAGACTTTACCACCAGTAGACGATGCATATGTATTGAAGTTCTTGAGTTGAATTCACAGTAAGTACCCACCTTTACATAGCTAGTAGATATTGTTTTATATGCCCAACCAAATTATTAATTATTTAATTAGGTAGGATAACACTGTTTTACTTTTTATGACCTGCTCATTTAAATAAAAGATCCTGAAGTGGCAACATCATTGTTTCTATCTCTAATACACTAGCGGCCTGCCTGCTGTATGTAACACATATTCCCGTTGGAATTAAATTATTTCCTGGTAAAACCTACCACTTGAATCATTCTTCCCAGAACAACTCCTAAGCCCAGTCTTGCCCCAAGGGCGTGGCGTGATTGAGCTGGTTGTTTGAACAACTAATTAATTATTTTCGTGTGAGCCCTCGCTCTTCACCAAGCCGTCCGGCGCACTTTATGGCCCCATGGCCGTAAACGTATAGACCATCAAAAGAAAACAATCTACCTGCATTGTTAACATGCACTAATAGTAATGTTTCCATTTTGGGATCCTTGGCAAGGATAGAGTTGAACCGTAATTAATTGAGTGTCAATTTCCAATTACCGCAGCCCCATATCCAGTTGGCGTTTAGTCCATTAGGGCCATCTACTGGTTCTGTCACAGGCTGTGTCGGGCTGCGAAGATTAGAAATCGACACTGGAATCTCAAAAGATAAGGGACGCACTCTCAATTAATTATGGTTCAACTATGTATATCTGCTCAATAATACAAGTTTCTTGTTTTGTAAAACTCGGACTATTATTCTAATATAAGAAAAACTAAAGATTTTTGGGTCAAATACCTTGATGTTAAATTCATTTGTACATGTTTACTTTTAATAAGATCAAATGGATGTTTCAATTGAAATAAAGCTTAATTCTCTTGGAATATTTATTTAAATAAAATATTTTTAAACTCAACTGTATCATATAAATCCAAATAAATACGCGCCTTTATAAATACAATGGTACTTTCTCTTTACATATCAGCAGTGAAATCTTCAGATTTATTTGTATCTTTTTCTATAACCGAGTTATCAGAGGTGTCTGCATTCGTTTTGTACAGTACTGCTGATTTATCTACAGGCACTGTAATACTTCTGCCCGCAAATAACTTGCTTGATGGGTCGAAATGACGTTTTCTGTGTTGCTTCAAGAAAGAAGATGTGAAAAAGTTGCGTTGGCAAATGTCGCAAGTTAGCTTAGGCTGACTGTGTTTATACTTCATGTGCTCAGCTCTAGAAGAAGCGTTCACAAATTTTTCGCTGCATAATTCACAAGAGAAGGGTTTCTCCCCGGTATGTCTTCTTGTATGGTATATCAACGCTTCTTTAGAGACAAATCTCCGTGAGCAAATGTTACAACTGAACTTTCTTTCTCCTGTGTGTGTGACCATATGATTTCTTAAATAACTCGGTGCTGTGAATTTTTTCCCACAATACTCACAAACATGGGGCTTTGCGTTCCCATGTTCAAATCTTTCATGAACTCTTAAGCCTCCGGATGTGCTGTACCTCTTACCACATTTTTCACAAAAATGCCTCTTTTCACATTTGCTTCTGTAGGGATGAGGCTCAAGCTTATCAGCAAGGCATAACTCCACATGATTTTGGTATGAAGAGTGAGTTAAATACTCTTTATTACATTTTGGACATTTCAACTTTGTAGACTGATGTCTTCTTTCATGAAATTCTAGTTTTTCCAGGCCAGTGCATGATTTTCCGCACTCTTTGCAAACATAAATTGCATGAGCTTTATCATAATGCTCTAACAGACTTTTTTGGGAACACCTCTGTTGGTCACAATGTGCACATTTGAAACTGTGGTTATTTTTCAGATGTTCATTCAATTCTAAATCAGAATCAAATGAATGATTACATTCATCACATTTTATTTTTTCATTTTTCACTTCGCTTATGGGAGGGTCTTTGTCTTTCAAAATTACCTTTGATTCATCCTCTCCAACTATTACATACAAATGCTGATTAGTATTTTCTTCTATCTCAATGTTTAAGACATTGTAGAGGTTATCAAATATTTTGTGTAAAGTCGTATTTGCTTGTTTGCAATGCTTCAGGAAAGACCAACTTTCTATACAACTTTTTGCACATGTTGAACACACAGCGTCAACCCCAGGAATATCTTGACAGACCTGAAAGAATATCTTATGTAAGTATTTAGGTAATATTATTTGATCTAGAATGTTGTTATTTATTTACAGTTTCTAGATTTGGTTGAACTTTCTCATGGTGATGATTTAGGCTAGACTAAGGCTTTTTTGGGCTGATAGCAACACTTGTCCAAACTAGGTGGGTCTTTCAGATTGAGGAATTGTGAAGTTCATTCAGTTCAGTGCCCAATATAAACTACTACCCCTATTTCATGGGATTCATTCAGTGCTTTATTATAAATTAACTAATTAAGATTTTATACAATCTAATCAGTTAATTTATTACCCCTATCTATGGGAAATTGCACCGTAATAGTTCACTCCGAGCGCCATCTACTAGGAACTAGAAGCACAAAAAAAAATAGGTTAAACCCAACCCAAATTACTAGCATACAGAAATATTTAGGGTTAGCATAGGACACATACCATCCCAAAGGGGCAATGAGTAAGTTATCTTACCTCTTGATTCAGCAAACCACGAATGATGTCCACCAATACTAAAAACTCCTTAGTATCTTCTAAATACAGGCAGTCTTCGAAGCGTATAAATTTTTCATCTTGAATATCTTTCAGACATAACCTGCAATGCTTGTAGTGATTCTCACTTAACACGTTGGAAACCAACATGTTTAAATCAGCCTCGTTGATCATCTTGCAAGTAGTTTTCCTCGAAGTTTTCTTCAAATTTGTCAAATGTGCCGCGCTAACGTAAAGTTGTAATTTTCGTTCAAGAATTTCTAAAAACCTATGAAACAGGGCGAAGAAGAGACGCCATCAATCGAACGCGTCACGTCACGAAATCAAATATGGCGGCTTAAAGCTAGCCATTCACAACACAATTCATCGCCCAGCCGATGAAACGAACGTTACTAGAACTGTCATTTGCTGAGAGAAATTTGTAAATTTTTGGGAGATTTTTTTTTGTGTTAGATTGGAGTGTAGTAGTAGTGTTATATCTCATATTTCTGATATTGACTGTGATCCTAAAATGTCTTTAAGCCAAGTGTTATCTGATATAATACATGGTACTGTTAACTTCTGTTGCTTATGTTACCAAAGACTTGGAGATAATATAATATTGATAGACGATGAGGTTTTCATCGATTCTAAGGACACACAAACAATGTCTGAACTATTAAGCTGTGTTTTTGGGGAAGACGTAAGTATACTTACTGCCTAATACAATACAAACGAATTCTCTAATGTATATCTATGTGAAATCGACATTACAACAAGAAAGAGGTTATAGTCTCCTTGTTGTAATATCCTTCATAAATTGTGCCAGATTCGTTCGCTAACATTTATTCTCCCACTGAGTTTATCTGCCTGGTGATACCTAAGATTGATGCCGTGTGTGGCCGGCTTAGAAGTAGGCGCCCGCGGCTCCGCCTGTGTAGAAGTCAGTTTTAATCCCGTAACATTCACAGGGACATTTTTTCGGGATAAGAATTATCCTATGTGTTAATCCAAGTTACCCTCTATATGCCGAGTTTCATAAAAATTTATTCAGTTGTTTTAGCGTGAAGGAGTAACAAACATACAAACTTTCACATTAATAATATTAGTAGGATACATAAGTACACCCTATTCCCTTCTGGTTGGTCTAAGTACTAATTTCACATCTTCATTTTTTTCACACAACAATTTCCCATATAAATTTTTTATTTTTCAGGTCCTAAATGCAGCTTCAACTCTTGGCATATTCTGCAATCAATGCAAGATTAAAATTGTCAACAGTTACAAGTTCAAGAAAAGATGCGAAAATAACTTGCAAATGTTAAGTTCAGTTATAGAGAGTGTTACTGATTCCTGTGAGAATGTTTTACCAGACACAGAATCTCTCAAAACTGTATTTGTAGCTGTAGACATACATGATTGGACTACAAAGCAATTTTATGATGAAGCAGTCTCTGAAAATATGTCAACAGCATTCAAAAATTTCCTTTCTATAAAAAACAGTAGTAAAAAAAGTAAGAAGAAAGCTACAATGAATAGAAATGAATTGAACACTGAGAAACAATGGTTAAACTTAGTCAAGATAGAGGGCCTACAACCTGCACCAAGGAAAAACAAGGTCTATGATGATCCTTCAATTTCTACCTTAGATATAGTGTTTGATCCTACAAACCCTACATCTTTGAAATGCAAAATGTGCCTCTTAAAGTACACGGAAGAGAGCAAATTGCGAATGCATTTTTTCAGATATCATTGTCAAAGAGCAGCTAAATGTTCTAAATGCTCTAAAAAATTCATCACAAATGAATTGTTAAGGCTACACGAAGAAGATTTCCACAATCCTGTAATCTGCAGCGAATGCGGTAAACTATTTACAAGTAAATACGCTCTGCACAAGCATGAACAGAATCACAATCTCAGAATAACCTGTGACGAATGTGGACGAGTGTATCGTAGCACAGAAGCTTTCAAAAAACACATTGTTGATGATGTCTGCAGACAGAAAGGCAAGAAAACCGCTGATCAGGCCATTCATGAATGCGATTATTGCAATAAAAAGTATTGCTACAAACCATATCTAGCTAAACATATAATGTATGAGCACGGCAACGCTGTAGGCTACCGATGCCAATACTGTGACAAGCAATTTTATACACAAAGCCGATTGAAAACACACATCGTAAAACACACTCGAGAGAAGAATTATGTGTGTGATATTTGTAACGGCAGATTTGTAACTAGATCGTCCCTACTCTACCATACCCGATTACATACGGGAGAGAAACCGTACCAATGTGAACATTGTGATAAAGCTTTCCTATCAGCATCTCGTAGGCTGGATCACATGAGGAGATACCATATGGATCCAACTTTGGAATGCGACATATGTCAAGCAAAATTCAAAGCTACTGGATCTTTATTGAAACACCGAAAGAGACACTTCAATCCGAACAGTAGACTCAATAACTTCAACAAAGAATATATTTTAGGCTAAAAACCGCAAGAGTATTTTAAGCTAACCAGGAAAAAAATAATGAAAAATTTACTGTTGTTCTAGGGACAGGTGCCCAACAGTATTATTTGTTTTTTTAAAAAGGATCCCAAACGGGCTACATTAAGGTTGACATCCCACTCATATTTTGATAGAGAGACTTTGGCGAGAAGGGTGCCTGTCGTTGGAATATAATTGAAACTGATAGCTGACAGTGTGTGCAAGCTTTTATTGTGATGATGCACAGAAAATAGACAACTTAACAGCTAATAATAATGATAATAATAATGTGAATCAAATAGCAATTTCTATGTTGAGACGTAGCGCTAAGCAGAAAATCCTTGATCGTCAGTTGACATACCTGTCAAGAGCCTCGTAATGTCAGTTTCTAAACTACTACATAATAAAAAGGTTAGCGCCTAAAAAGGTCGCTACAAGACAAACAATAATGTTGCCAATTTGGGATCTTTTCATAAAAAAATCTGTTAACTCCCATTTATGTACATACACATGTATTAGTAGAAACAGCCTCCTAAGCGGTGGTGGCAGAAATAGCTACCAGGAGGCAGGATCTGCCCTGGGGCAAAATATCAGGTTATACAGTTTATTAATAAATGTGTCCTTACTAATAGATTATGAGCATGTCTGAGACAAGCATTAGAAAATGTTCTCATAGAAAAATTATGTACATCAACCATTAGTTAGTTCTTTTAAATTTATTGTGAACAACTACTATTATACTGTATGTGATTATCATAATTGTTGTACTTTAAAAAATCTTATTTATAATACATACAACTATGTAAATTAAATTATGTTTGTCTGTTTCCAACATTTTCCTGCTTATGACACATTATACATAACAAATCACGCGTCTATTCCTTGCAGGATAGACATGACATCCATCATGCAAAATTTTTTTAATGATAGAAAATCAAGGATCAATAAAAAAAGATCTCCCATACAAAGTCAGCCAGTCTACTAACTAAATGCATTTCCTCCGACCCATTTAGTGTGAATAGTAAGCACAGAACTTATAATATTGTGCTTGTCCTGCACTGCAATGCAAGATATTTTTGTGGGCGTGAGGTGACTACAAAATGTCCATTGTAATTTTTGTGTGAACCAGTGCCTCGTTTTTCGAAACTACAATTTACAATTTCCACGGATGAAATTCGATGTACATTGCGTAGCGGGTCAAAAATCCTGGTTTTACAATGTCTCACCGGCTACGCAATGTACATCGAATTTCACCTGTATAATTGTGGCCTGTAGTTTCGTTGCATAGGCCACAGTTTGATTAGTGCTTGATTACCTTACCGCACGAGTGTAGAACGGAGTAAGTACTTTAGCGTAGATACGTATGAACCCATCCGTCACACCGTATATAAAAAAAATAATGTCAATTGTGTCAATTCAATTTGGTTACTTCAACACTTCATGTATTTTTTCTTATTTTTTTTCCCAAATTTACGACCTAACAAACATTGCGGGCAAGTTTCCATCATGTCAGCACAGTTATACAAACTGCTCTGCTCAACAATATTACGGAAAAGCCACACGGAACATTATATTAGACACAAAAACGAACCACTGTGTTTGGAAGGCGAACTGTGTTGTTTATGTTTGAATCCAGTTGATAAGGATGCTACTGTGGTAGACCACGAAATAGCTTTCTGCATGGGAGACAAAGAATGTTCTTTGGGTATAAGAATATCGAAATTACTGCTCTCCCTCTTCGGCGAAAGCGTGAGTAAATATATAACCTCTACAAAACAAACCCAGTTAAAATGTTTGCTGTAGCTGTAAAGATAAAATACTTATATGGTAGTTGTCTTTATAACTGTGCAATCCGGTCAGTGTATACTGCTCGAGGCAGGAACCTAACTTTTAGCATATTTGTATCAAGAGTGACAAGGCAGGGTAACCATGATTCTGTTGGGATTTAGATGATCTGATTATTATCTCACCATCGGTCACACACACACTCCTGAAGTCAATAAATGAAGATATTACCTATGGGGTGCCAGAAGACTCTTACATGTATATTAAAAAGCTAGTATTGGTCACAATCTGTCACAAATTGGCTCTCGTAATCTGTCTTACTTGATGCTATATTCCTTTTACTTGCTTCCTTAATTCATATTAGTTAGTTATATAATAAATAATAAAAATGTATTGTTTATTAGTAAAAATTTAATTTTGTTTGTTTTTAATGATTGACTGAATAAAGGCTAATAATATAAAAAAAACATAATAAAAATATAACATGCATTTTACTTACCCAAATATTTCTCTTCCAGATTTCAGAAGTAACATACATACTCAGATCAGTCTGCAAAGAGTGCCTCCATTCAGCCCTGGCTTGCTACAAATTCATCAGATACTGTAAAACTAACTTTGATCTATTGTGCAAAGCTGTAGAAAAACTAGACCAAAGTCTAGATATACCAAATGAAAAATTAAGCTACAAAACTATGTATGTAACTATAGCCCCTGATGAAGTTACAAATAAAACTGTAATACGCAGATACTTTGACAAAAATCGTCAATTTATACCACAAGATACAGCGCTGGCAAGACTGCAAACAGTTCTAGAAACTGTACACCCAAAAACTTCAATATGTACTATGACTGATGTTGAAATCAAAGATATTCTATTTGATCCCGAAAAACCTAATGAATATAAGTGTAAAATTTGTGAAGAAATATTCAAAACTGAGTCATTCTTGCAAATACACTTTATGAAGCACCATCATCACAAGAATGTTATGAAGTGTCTTGAATGCAATAAGTATTGTACACTTAAATTGAACTGTATCAATAAGTTTGAATCTAATGCAACTGCCAATGATGAAACTACTTTTGCTAGCTTCGTCAGGGTGGGGCGCCCGTGGAGTTTGCAGATGGGTGAACAGGGTATTGTTGAGGAAAACTTTGTTGACACTGGAGGAATTGACACAAAGTTTGGTGATGTGGAGCCACCAACTGTAGAGTTCAAGGACACACCCGATGCAACTGTAGAAGTTGCTGCCGCACAATTAGAAGAAGAAGACACAGAAGTTTTTACTTGTTTCGATTGTAATGTCAGATTTAACAATTTAGTAATATTCACCCTACACAGGAAAAAGTTTAATGGTAATTGTAAACATGAGAGGCACAAATACCAATGTGATGGTTGCAAAAAAGTGTACACATATAGGAACTCTTTAGTGAAACATATCTGTGCTGCAATAAGACGCCATCTTTGTGATATATGCGGCAAGAAATTCTCAACTATAACAGCTTTAAGACGTCACAAACCGTCCCATATTAATAAGCAAAAAGAATACAAGTGTAATCTTTGCGATAAAGTCTTTCAAAAATGTAATTATATAAGATTACATTTGAAATCCCATACTACTGACAGGCCATTTAAATGTGATTTTTGCCCTCTACCATTTAAAACTGATTCCGACTTGATAAGGCATGTCACTGCGATACATAAGCCAGCTAGTTTCAAATGTGGCCAGTGTGGGAAAATGTTTTGTATGAAAACTCAACTCACACATCACAAAAAAAAAGTTCATCATGGTAACTATGTAGACGTATATACAACCTTTTGTAAAATATGTCACAAAGGTTTTAAAAGCAGGTCCGGTTTAGCAGACCACGAGCGACGTCATAACGACCCACAAATAGAGTGTGACATTTGTAAACAGAAATTTAGAGCGAATAATGATTTGCGTAAGCACAGGAGGAAACATTATAATGCCAAAAGCAGTTTGTATATAAGTAAATAGATTAAGATTTGAATTTTATAATAATTAGTAAACATTATAATGTCAAAAGTAGTTTACATATACATATAAATTAAATAAATGAATAATGACTACTATAACATGGGCTATCCTTTGCTTTTTTTAAAATTGTTGATGTATAAAACTGAACACCTCACCGATTATTATTTTTTATTACAGGTAGCTTTTTATACTGTTTCTGAAGAAAAGTTGTCTGTGTATAACAAAATTTGTGCTTAAAAAATTATTAGTTACTTCATCTACTAGGTACTTAATCTCTATTGACACATACCTTATTTATAGACATTACTTTCGAGCTGTTCTATTGACTGAGATCACATTTTCAGAAATTGCGCTACTGAACCACACACAGTTCACTGAATGAACATACTACTGGATTTTTTTTCCAGTAGTATGTTCATTTCCTCTCTTCATATCCTCTCTTTATGTCCTTTCTTTGCAAAGCAGTAAATGTTAATCATCGTTTCGTGCTATTATCGTTCTATAGGCGGAACCTTGTTAATGGCTTAGTACTGTGCTATTGTTTACAAGCCCATTTTTTGTTAATATAGCTGTAAGATTCCCTAAAATAAATAAAAAAAATAAGAGGCGGTATAATCAAAGACCCTGCCCTAAAAGAAAAAAAAACAATGTCAGAAAATAGGCGCTAGTCGCTACTTGTGGTTGTGTTGTGGGCGCTAGCTACTAAAACGACGCGAACTCGTTCGAATTCACTTTGTTTTATTATTATATCGTATTTAAATAGCAGAGAAAAAGAATGCTCGGAGAAAAAATTTAAGGGCCTGCGCAAATTTGACACCGTATCAATGAGGAAGCCTGAGTAATCGTTAAAATGTGGACCAAAGCGCTCACCAACGTATTGTTTTCCAGACACGAACGCTGTCGTTTGTGTTTTTGTGAAGCTGATGAAGACGATATAAGCTTTCATGATGAAGTGCTTCTGAATTTGAAAAATGAGAAGATTTCCGATATGTTAACGTACATATTGGGCGGTAAAGTAAGTTCCTATGTATGATAATTTGTTCATTATAACCTCACTCCTTATTCACTAATTTGACCCACACTTTTACCTATTTTTCTGTAGTTATCAACTATTCAACAACTACTGTTGTACCCTATATCACTTCTAAACCTCTAACTACTTACCTTGCTTACATTGTATTAATGTGAAAGAGTAAAAAACTAACATTTGCATTAATTTGTTTTTTTATTTTTATTATTTCTGTTTCAGTATACGAGCGATATGTATGAGGATGATAGATTCTGCAGCACATGTGTTTTGTCAGTGAAGAATACATATAATTTTATAAAAATGTGCAAAGACAAATCTGATAGTTACATTAATATTATTGAATCACTCAACGAATCCTTGAAGAAGACCGAAGGTGTGGAAAAAACCAAGTCTGTTTTAATACACATTGACTCAAAAGACTATTCGTTCATGCAGTTCTATCAATATAGAGAAGAATCAGTTAAATTTCCTGGTAGAAAAAAGTTAAGCAATTTCACTTCTAAATATTCAAAAGAAAAAATTAAGAAACCTAAAATAATGCAACTTTCTAAACATGACAAGGTTAAAAGAAAAAGCATGAGGAATACAGAAAGTTCTGGATCAGAAAAAGCTACGTTAAACAATCAAACCAACGAAGAAGATAATTTTCATATGCTTGACACTCAAGACAAAATTAATTTAGAACAACAACATTCCAATCTTAAGGCTGTGATTAAACAAGCAGCCAACAAAAGAACAGGATCTCGAAAACACATACTCAAATCAAACATAATTAAAAACAAAGTGTTACCCAGTGTTCCTCAAAGTGAAAACCAAGAAGAAGAAGTTGAAAACCCTCAAAAAAGAAGTTCTTATACTGAAATAGCTAATGAAAGCTACTCTGCTAAGATAGTAAATATTATACGTAGGAAGAGAAAAAAAGAGAGCTCCCTTGGCTATCCTTGTCCCGATTGTGGTGAAAAATTTGGCACCAAGCACTTTTTGTCAGTCCATATTCAGAACCAAACATGCAAGCATGTTTGTAAAATTTGTAATATTGTATTTCCCGATTTATTTGACCTACGGGATCATAAGCGAAAGGAGCATAAGGATAAAGCATATGGGGAATGTGACATATGTCATATCAAGTACAACATAGAAGGTTTAAGTTGCCACCGTAAAAAACATTTTGATCCAAAAAGTTCGCTTTATATACCAAGAAATGATTGATTAAGTAATTTAAGGTTCATACTACATTAAGACAATCTTACTCTTAAGGCAACTACAACTACCTAGATTTTGTTAAAAAAAAATTTTTTATTTGTATTAGTATCCTAATTTGATTGTTTATTGTAATATAATTCCCTTACTAAAACCACTGTATGATTTGGTAGGTATTTATTGAGAACTATACTTCTTTGTGGCAGAATTAAAGAATAGTTTTCAAACATTACTTTTATTCTCTACTATACAGACAGGTGCATTAGGACTGACCATTTATTCCCATCTACCACCGCCACGCCTGCCCCGGCGGTGGCAGACATAGCAATCGGCCGCACCGGGGCAGATAGCCATGTCTGCCACTGCTGACGAGGCTGATTCTACTAGTACATTAATAATCATCTATTAAAAAATATCGTTATGTGTATGTTGTGCCTTTGTGTATACAATAAAAAGTAAAGCCAACACCGCTGTCCCACCTGTACTCGCTGGCTGGATTAGCCCCTCCAAGTGCTCGCCGATATGCTGCCTGTTCAGTTGAAAGAGCGAAACAGACAAATGACAGCCGCCACCCTCTCCATAACCACCAAAATCCACCGCCTCGCCTTAAAAGTCGCAAGGGATTTGTGAGTCATCCTTACCCGGCATCGGATGACACATCAAACCTGCGGCTAGAGCAATGGAGGAAACTGTTTCCACCCGACGCATCACATGTGCCCCCGGCCGAAAAACTTCCTCTTGGTGGCAATCTCCCCTGGGCAGTCTGGAAGTCGCTGAATCGACTCCGGGCTGGTGTTGGGAGATGTCGAGAAAACATGATAAAGTGGGGCTTTTCGGCTGGCGATAAATGTGACTGCGGCGCCATCCAAACTATGGACCACCTACTTGTCTGTCCCAACTGCCCGAACCCCTGCACACTTCAGGACCTAGTAGAAGCAAGCCCCAGGGGTATTTCAGTTGCCAAATATTGGTCAACGAAAATATAACTATTACCTACTGTTGCCATTGATTCGAAGAAGAAGAATAAAAAGTACAAATTCAAACAAAGAAAATGTATGTACAGTTTTAATATAAATAGTTTATTTCTTGATATTCAATTTAAAGTTTCCAATTCCGTGTTTACTTCTTCCTCTTCAGCCACCGGTGGTGTCTGTTGTGTCACATGCAATCTACTGTTCGGATTGAAATGTCTCTTCCTGTGATCATAGAGAGAGCCTAATGATCTGAATTTAGTGTGGCAAATATCACACTCCGCACTTGGCTCCAAATGGTATCGTCTGACATGCTCTGCCCGTCTAGATGACCACTTGAACTTCATATCACAGTATTGGCATTGGTACGGTTGTTCCCCAGTATGTTGACGCATGTGGTACAATAATGAGAACCTGTTCTTATATGATTTTCCACATATGCTGCAAGTTACACTTGCATGGCTGCTATACTTATGCTGTTTTAACAAGGCTTCTGAACCATAGCACTTTCCACATTCGGTACATTCAATTTGTTTACATGAATGCTGGCTGTAATAATGTTTCTTAAAGTTGTATGATCTATTGAATATTCCATTGCAATCTTTGCATTTAAATTTTGGTCGACCATTTTCTCTTATGATATCGCATATTTTGGACATGTCTTCACTGTAATTGTGAATTCTCGGAGTTCTTGTAGTTCTCGGTAACTTTTTTACAGGTTTTCTGTATGTTCCCTTGAGGAGGAAACGAAATCGTGCAAGGGCCATAGTTATATTCTTGTCAAATTGTTTTGTATCGTAATATTGGGTCACGGAAAAGTCTTCCATTTCAAGCTGTATAAAAATTGATTTACAATCATCCAAATGTTCTGCAGTGTTCTCAAATGAGTCGCTGAGAGTGTTTACAAGGTTTGCAAGCTGGGCAGAATTGTTTTCACACATTTTGATAAATATGTAACTGCCTCTTATAGATTTTATGCAATTGTTGCATACAACATCATCAGAATCCATATCAGCAGGGTACTAAAACAGAAAATAGTAAGTAGTTAAGTAAATGCTAAAATTAGCTGCGTAGATAATTTCATATCAATGTACTAAGGTAAAAAATTTATTTAGTTGCGCTCAACTAGGTACCGCCAGGGTAGGTACCTACTCCAAAATCGGCCTGTTTCATGCAAAGTCAAATAACCCAACGATGATTGCTGCAATTTTTAATGATGCGGTTTTCACCTAAGTAGTATTTGCCAGACTTAGGAGGCCAAAGTAGTATTTGCCAGGTTTTAGGCATATTATCCAAGAAAAAAAAATTTAGATTGCCACTTTTACAAATTCTTTGAAGGCGGTTCCCTTTTTAAAAAAGTTATTTGATGGTGACTTTTCAGTGCGGAATCTAATCGAGCGTAGCGAAACCTATCTATAATAGGTTCATCAAATCTAAGAAATGCTACAAGAACACTACCATAATATTATGATTGAAGTTAGGTTAGTTTATGTACGAGATACGAACCTTGTTTCCCAATACGTATCGTAGTATCTTGGCAATCTCCTCCGTGCCATTTGTTTTCGGGTTAACTAAAACTTCGTCTAGAAGACTGAGAGCATCCTTACTTACTACGGCGAAGCACAAACGGCAGAAACTACCACCCTTCAATAAACTTGAAACAACGTTTGGCAACATGATAATTTGGTTTTATTATTTTATACAAACAACTAATTTATTTACAGAGGTATAAGATGGTGAAAAAACCACAGAAAAACACTCAAAAAATGTAAGGAAAATGGTTAACTTTAGCATTCAATTTTTATTTTAATATCCATCGGGTTCGGTGATCTGTCAACAAAGACAATTTAGCCAGTGTCAAGGTAACACCGCCATCGCTGGTAAGTCCCGCCAGCGAAGCCAGACTTCTTAATTTGGATGGCAGTTCAAGAAATCGCTAAGTCCAAATTGAGCTATTTGAGTTTTCATGCTTAATAACTATGTTTTCGTTCCTGAAATATTATTTTAGGATGGTGGATAGAGTAAAGTACAATAATACGTAGCTTAACATGACTCCTTTTCATATGAATATAACAAAAATTGATTAGTGCCTCAGTTTTTTTTTTTTTTTATATTTGGGACTTAGTTCTAGTGATTGGACCCAGTGATACTTTTGGTTGGTGTTAGGGATTTCTGTGCCGACATAGCGATTTTTGAAGTAAAATACGAGAACTTATATAGGGAAAATCAACATTAACGTCACAAAATGGAAATATCCATCCAATGGACATCTAATTTGTGGGCAAGCTTCCTCTAACTTCTACATGGCTAGTATCAAATCGATGGCACAAGAATAGAAGTGACCACACCAATACTTAACCTTAAGCTCGCCAGGTCAGTCTCTATTTGCTCTATGGTATTATGTATGCTAAGATCATAAAACTACACAATGAAAAAGCGCGGGAAATCTCCGGTTCGTTTGGTCGTGAGAATTTTTGCTCTTCGTTTTAAAAATACTTTTACGCTGTTTTCTGATATAAGATCAGTTTAATTTTGTAGTCTAGTGTATGTAGAAGTTGTAAAGTATATAGTTTTGTTAATTTGTGTAAGTTTGTGTACATATTTGTTGGTAAGTCTTTCATAAGTATTACTTCTCATGGCGGCGGCAAAGCCCCCCGATCCGGGGGGTTTTGATGGAGATCCTCTTGTTTATACTCGATGCGACAATGATCTAACTATTGCTCAGGAAGTAACTATTTCTAATGATGATCTTTCAAGTATGGACACGGATGGATCTGTTGTATCGCAAGGTAAAAACAAGAGGAAACATTCTTCCTCAGGGGTGCGTATTTGCAAACACTGTAATAAAAAACGAAAGCGTAGCAGGAGCAAGGACGGCAGTGTCGCTGGTGTTGCAAAAAGTTATGAATGCCAATGCGAGGTTAACTTTGATGTTCTGCAGGGTAAGGTTTTAGCTAAAGTTAACGAAATTAATTCGAATGAGTCTATGAAACCGCCAAGTCGTATAATAAAAACAGTGCCGAAAAATTCCGCGAAAACTGTTAAAAATATACCAAATAATGACAATAATAAGTCCCAAGGGTCTCAAAACAGTAGTAAACATGACAAGACACCAGAGATTCCCATCTCCAAACCATCAACTCAGTCGCCGCTCTATGACGATAAATCACCATTTATGGACTTAGATTAAACAACAAAACCAGTATCTGTTGCACGGCTTTTTTACCAATCTTCTGATGCTGCTCCATTTATTGTTCATGTTCAAAGACAGCAAACATCTCCAAATGACAGTGTGACCTTACATCCAATAACTTTTGGAAGATTTTTGAAAAGGAACAACATCCATAGCATAATCAACGGAAGCTTGAAACGAATCGGCAGAAATAGAATTTCACTTTCCTTCTCTGACTACGAGGAAGCAAACAAATTCTTGGATAACTCGAATCTCAAAGGTGATAATTACAAGGCATTCATTCCTACATTTTCCGTTACTCGTATGGGAATTGTCAGGGGAGTGCCTGCAGAATGGACAGAGGAAGAAATTAAAGACAATGTTACTGTGCCAGTCGGTTGTGGTCGAATTTTGAAAGTGCGTAGACTGAAAAGGAAAATTGTTATTGAAGGAGTTTCTCAGCTCAAAGCTACTGAAACGGTAGTTTTAACTTTTGATGGACAGGTACTTCCAAAACGCATTTTTATGTGCTACAATGCTTTGTCAGTTTCTATTTACATCTTTCCCACCATTCAATGCTATAGGTGTTGCAGGTTTGGGCATGTAAAGTCTGAGTGTAGAGCGAATACACCAAGATGTTATAAATGTGGTCAAAACCACCTTGGTGAAACTTGCCTTATAGACGAGGATAAAATACAGTGTTGTTTATGTAAGGGCTCTCACTTTGCTACAAGCAAATCATGCTTAGAGTACAACCGACAGCATGCAATTAAAGAATCTATGGCAAAGAGTTGTATTTCTTATGCAGAAGCTTCTAAAATTCATCCGCCTATTACGAGGTTGTCATACGCAGATGCTTTGTTATCGTCCCCCGATGTCACTCCTGAAGTTTCAGGCCCCCCTCCCCATTTGAAAAATCAGGCTCAAGCGCAAAACATGTCTTACAAGAAAACTGTATTTAAAGCTCCTAAAACACGTTCAAAATCTGACATGGTTACGATCGCGAAGCCCATAATAGTCTAATTAAAGATTACAACAATATGCCACAATCTAATAATGGTTGTGCTTTGATTACCAACGATTCTTCAAGCTCAGTAGCTGACCTAATATTGGCTCTCATAAATTCATTGTTGAATTCCAATTTCTTGACACCGTCCAACGCTGCCCCTATAATAGAAACGATATCTAAAATCTCCAAAAATGGCCAAGTTAATACAATGGAATTGTCGCAGTGCGACGTCTAAAAAAGTTGAAATAATTCACTTAGTAAATAAGTATAATCCTTTTATAATATCTTTACAAGAGACATGGCTTAAGCCAGATTCCTGTTTCAGGATACCTGGCTATGCGTGTCTCAGAGAAGATAGAACTGATGGATATCGTCGGCGTACTGTGAAAACCTCGGAAGTACAAAAAACCCAAATATTTTTTTATCTACGTTATGGCTAAAAAACCTCGGAACGCGTCGTTTGACATTAGTCCAATTTTAAATACAACACTCCTAGCGCCATTTATTGTGTTTTATGAAAACCTCGTGCGGATGACGAGACCGCCATTTTTTTGTGAGAAACTTGTATCCGCATTCGCAAGGTATTCAAATGAAAGATTTGCTTTGGAAAAGCAAACAACCCTCCATATTATGGAGGTTCTGCCTTACTCATCAAACATTCTTTTTCTTTTACATATTTTCCTACTTCTCATAACAATAAGGATTTCTCCGTTATAGCTGCGATAGTTAAAAATATATGTTTTGTTTCCGTTTATATCCCCCATCCTTCCAATGCTATCTTTGATGAAGTTGAACTTGTACTTACATCTCTGCCGAGGCCTTATAATAGTTCTTGGCGATTTTAATGCTCAGCACCAATCATGGGGAAGTTCTAATACTAATCACTACGGTAATGTCGTGGTGGATTTGCTTGACACTTTTAATTTATGTGTTCTTAATACAGGCACTCCAACTCGCAGGACCAGCCCTAGCGAGGGGTATAGTACACCAGATCTGTCCCTGTGTACTCCTAACTTAGCTTCTACGTTAACATGGGAAACTTCATCATCCACTTATGGCAGCGACCACTTTCCTATTATGATTACATTTCCTTTTACTGCCACTTATGTACATAAGCGGCCTCCTCGACTGAAATATAAACTACGTAATGCAGATTGGGACAAATTCGCCAAAAAGTTAGAGCAAAAAATTCCGTCTCTTCCTGGAGTTCAACAGGGTTTTGAATCATTATGTGTGTCTTCCCTAGCTACGGCGTTTGTTGAAACGGCCGAAGATGTTTTCCCTATCAAAATTTGGGGAAGGAATTATATTCCTACTCCACCATGGTGGGACGCCGAGTGTTCTGAAGCAATAAGAAATAGAAAGGAAATGGAGCTCATATATAATGAGTGTGGCTCTGATGAAAACTTTGAACTACTAACTGATATTATTAGAAATACTAATAAATTAATTAAGAAGAAGAAGTTTGAAAGTTGGAAAGCCTTTTGTCTCTCCTTATCTCCCGATGTTCCCCCCTCTGAAGTTTGGAATAATATCAGAAAGTTTCGATCCGCTTTTAGGGACTCATCGTCAAAATCATTCCCTTCATCATTGGCGCATAGTTTCTTATCGAAACTTGTCCCTCCTTCAGTACCTGAAAACTTGTTAATGTCTCTTCCAATCTCACCCTTAATAAATCACTAAGGAGATCTCGATGAAGTTTTTTCTTTGGTCGAAATAAAAGGAGTTCTATCTAAAGTTAAGGATTCAGCTCCTGGGTTAGATGGCATTCCCTATTCGTTTCTATCACATCTTGGTGAAAATGCTCTTTCTTATTTTCTAGGTATTATTAACTCCGTTCTCATTTCAGGCAATATTCCTCTAGAATGGAAGTCCCAAGAGGTAATCCCTATATTAAAACCCAACAAAGACTCTTCAGTTGCTTCATCATACAGGCCAATAGCTCTTTCATCTGTTCTCATGAAAATTGCTGAGCATTTGATCAAAAATAGAATAGAATGGTTTATAGAATCAAATAGTCTGTTAAGCAATACACAATTTGGGTTTAGGCGTGGAAGAAGCACGATGGATAGCATAAGTATATTTATCTCTGATATTAGAATAGCTTTTTCGGGCAATGAATCAGTTTTGGCTGCATTTCTTGATATTAATGCCGCATATGATAGTGTGGTGCTTAGTGTTCTCAAAAATAAATTACAGATTTTAAACATTCCGCCCCGCTTAACAAATTTCATAATTAATATTTTATCAGAAAGACGCATTCATCTATTTTTGGATGATGGTACAGAAGAGACGAGATTAATATGGAGGGGCTTACCACAAGGTTCTGTGTTGAGTCCGTTGCTTTATAACTTGTACACATTTGATTTAGAATCTTCATTACAGGGTACTGTGAGTGTTCTCCAATATGCGGATGATTTGTTATTATACAGTACTAATCGCTCTATCGAAAAAGTTAGTGCTTCGTTGAATGTTTCTTTAAAACTTTTGGAGAAATGGTTGTATTTGAATGGCTTAGATTTGTCCCCTAATAAAAGCTCAGTCGTATTATTTTCAAGAATGCGGCTTCCTCCTCCGATCACAGTACTTTATAATAATGTTGAAATTCCTGTGTCAGATAATGCAAAATTTTTGGGTGTAATATTAGATTCGAAATTAACTGGTACTCCACATTGTGAATATGTATATGCTAAGTGTGAGCGTTTATTGAATATGCTCAGATGTCTATCTGGTGTTTGGTGGGGTTCACACCCATTTTGCATGAAGCTCGTTTACAATGCTCTGATCCGCAGTGTTTTAGATTATGGGACATTCTTACTGGAGCCAGGGAGTGTGGTGTCTTTCAAAAAGTTAGACAACATTCAATCGAAAGCTTTAAGGTTGATAACCGGGGCCATGAAATCTAGCCCAATTAATGCCCTCCAGGTAGAGAGTTGTGAACCTCCTTTACAGCTACGTCGACAATATCTATGTGACAAATTTTTATTTAGATCTCTTCAAATTTCGCACCATCCTCTCCGTTCAAAACTGCGAAGGCTCTCGGAATTAATTTCATCGTCTAGTTACTGGTCTCACAAATCACAACCGTGTCTTATTAAAAGCTTTGAAAAGTTTAAATCCTTAGATACACCTATTCATTCTTCTCCTTGTTACCCTTTATTTTGTAGTTCATTTAACGCTTTGATATACGTTCCTAAAGTGGTCTTAAATTTGGGTATTACGAAAGACGATCCAAATTGCAATATGAATTTTAATTATGAGCGTGACAAAGAATGGGAGAATCACCATTATATATTTACCGATGCTTCTAAACATTCAACACCTGGTCATGTGGGTGTCGGAGTATATCACACTCAATATAAAATTTTCGAACAAATAAAGCTTCCACCTGAAACTTCCGTATTCACGGGAGAATGTTATGGTCTTTATAAAGCGGTTGAATACATCCGAATCGCTAAACTAAAAAAAGCAGTTATATTTTCCGATTCCATGAGCGCCTTGCAGGCTTTAAGCAAATATCCATTTAACTGTAAAACAATTTTTCCAATAATAATAAGTACAAGAGTTTTACTTCATGAATATATTTCTCAGGGTAACTGTTCAATTTCTTTTGCCTGGATACCAGGCCATAGTGGAATCTCTGGTAATACCAAGGCAGACCGCCTTGCCAATGAAGCTATTATGTGTGGTGACACTTTTCCTAATATAAACTATTGTCATGATTTGGTATCATTGCCTGCGTTCCATCTAACTGAAAGTTGGAAACAGATGTGGGCAGAGAGCTCTCAACTAAAAGGAAAGTTCTTTGCGAACATTCAGCCCAACATTTTAAATAAACCTTGGTTTCATAGACTTCAAATTGGAAAACGCCCCACCAGTGTATTAATTCGTATGCGCCTTGGTCACGTGTGCACTCCGGAACATCTTAGCAAACTTCGCATTGTTGATAATGATCTGTGTGAGTGTGGCGACGTTGGCGACTTGAATCATTTATTATTTTCATGCTCTCGTTACGATCATTCGTCTTTTATGAACAATTTACTACTTTCCAAAATACCTATGCCTACTTCTATATCTGTCTTACTTTCCACTAATGACTATTCTATTTATAATTTATTATCGTCTTTTATTATTTTGAATAATATTCGTATTTAGTTTGTATATGTATTTATTTAAAAACTGATCTTATAATTTGTTGCAACTTCTTGACCGGGTTTATAAAATACGCGTCTCAATTTCCCGTGTTTTCTCTGTGGTAATACGCAAACCGCGTTCTGCCAATTTAAAAAAAAAAAAAAAAAAAACTACGCAATGGATTTTGATGCCGATTTGAATAGTGATTCAAGAAGGTTCATCATATGTTGTATTATACATATGTGTTATTTCTATGGAAAAACGATTAGCAGCTGGTCCCGCTAGTGAAAAAAAAAAAATCATTCATACAATATTTTTATTTCTACTGCAATTACTAACCTATTATACAATAAAGACTTAAATAAGCAAACATGCAATAAACACATAACATAATTTTGATTATAGCACAAACTAAAAGATAGTATGGTTTAAATTATTTTTCTACCCTATGTTCCTACAATTACATTTTCTTCAGCATGCCTCCGTTTGTGCTTAACCAAAGACCTTCGAGCGTTATATTTGGCATCACACAAGTCACAATCAAATGATGTAGTATTATGGTATCTCTCAATATGATCGTTCCTACGAGATGCAGACAAAAAGCCTTGGTCACACTGAGTACATTTATACGGTCTCTCCCCAGTATGCAATCTCTGGTGATGGGTTAATGACTGTTTAGTCACAAATTTGCCACCACAATCAGAGCAGATGAAATTCCTTTCTTTAGTATGCTTCAGAATATGAGTTTTCAATGCAGATGCACTGTAACATCTTCTACCGCACCATTTACAAATGTGGCCTTCAGCATTGCCATGCTCAAATTTAATATGGTTTGTAAGTTGATGTTTGTAGTGGCAACTGTACTCACAATGGGCACACTGGTAGTTGCCTGGTATTCGCGACGGCATGTCACAAGTATCTTGTGCAATGTGCTTTTCATAATCTTTACCTTTCTTATAGTGTCTTCCGCATTTGAAGCAGATTTTGGCAGTTCGACTATGAGTCATAGCATGACGTTTCAGTGTGCTGGATCTGTTGAGGAGAGTTTTACCGCATTCTGCACATTGCACGGTGCAGTGGCTGACGGTTATATGTGTCTGTAACAGCCCGGCAGTGCCAAAAGACTTGGGACACACTTCACACTGGAATTCCTTCTTGAAATGATGTGAAAAGAAGTGCTGTCTTAAGTTGCCGGATGTTGGATACAGTTTGAGACAAACCTTGCATTTGTATTCCTTGGGCTTACTAGGATCATGTACAAGTTCATGTGTCTTGATAAAGATTGTGGAAAAGTCCCTATTCACTCTTGCTCCTCCGCTTTGAGGAGGCTTTGATCCAGGGACTCCATAGGCTATAAAATGGAACCGTTTTAAAGCAGTTTCGCTTGGGTTAGTTTGTCTTTTAGTATCGTAAAACTGTTGTATAGTCATTTCTTTTGGGTTTACCGATATATACAGAGATTGGTACTCATTCAGATCTTCCGCAACATTTTCAAAGCAGCTATCAAAATCATCGACTGCACGAACAAGGTTGTCAATGTTTTCACGACAGCGTCTCATGAACTTGAAAGAGGTTATGGTGTCTACGGAACATTGCTTGCAAACTGACTCGAATATTGACATGCTCTGGACAACCTGGAACATGAAGTAATAACATTCAAAACTATAAAAAATCCTACAACTATACAACACAAATATACATACACATATTAGTCTGTATTCAGACATACTGTAATCGAATTTAAAAAACGCATTTCGTAAGTCACAAAACGTATAACAAAAACGCGTCGACAATACAATAACAAATACTAGGTTATAAATTTTATACTAACCGTTTCACCTATAGTGTTGACCAGGATTCTAGCCATACGTTCTTCAACAATACTGTTTCCATTTGGATCAACCTCCAAAGCAATTTTATCGTTTACGGAAACGGCCGACGAAGGATCAACTTGAATCAAGCACAAACAGCACAAATCACTCGGTTGTGCTGAATCTTTCAGCAGCAATTTTTGACACACAGCTTTATACGCTGCCGACATTTTAGTATAATGTATAAATTAAAGAGTACGGAGAATATAATTTCTTTGATGTGTAAAATCGAATCAAATTGATGAGAAAATATGATGGATCGTTTTTTTCGAATGACGACGCCACGCTATGCCTGTCAAGTCGGTTGGTGTTGCCATAGGTATATATTTACTGTCCTGCTACTGTCGCAAAAAAACGACCGGTGAGCGCTTTCAACTTGCGTCTCGTCTCTGGTTCGGCGCCTTTACTTTTTGACTTCAAATCAATAGGCGGTAAATACGAAGGCTAAGTTAAAAATTACATGTAAAAATGAACAAACAGAATATAAATATTGATTTAATTCCAAAGCCAGATTTTAGCGTAAATCCGTACTAAGTATTGTGTACAAATTAAACACAGCTTTGTATATTAATTGTTGATTTTATGTCTCCCTTCAAATAAATAAAATTACACACTGTGAAGTAATACGCTTGTATAATATTGTTGCCAATGTTTAAAAAACCCATTCAAAAATAATAATAATAGTATTCTGTAATTTGACATTTATGATTAAATTATTCCAAATTATAAAATATTTGAGTTTATTGTAGTACCTACTTAGTAAATGAACTCATTACTTATTATACATTAGATTGTAAATGAATGTCTAAACTTATAGAAAACTTTAATCTATCAGTAAACAAAGTCAACATGAACAAAACAAGAATGTCTAAACTTATAGAAAACTTTAATCTATCAGTAAACAAAGTAAACATGAACAAAACAGTACAAAAAACAACACTACTGTTTTTTCTTAGCTTCTATATCCTTCATCTTATCAACTCGATTATTTTTTCTTAAATGCCTGACTTCATGACGATCTTTCTCTCTTTTAAATCTAAACAAACGGTCACAATATCCACACTTAAAATCAGCAGGCGCATTGTCATGATCACGTCTAAAATGTTCTGAAAGGTAACTTGACCGCTTAAAACTTTTTTCACATAAATGGCATTTAAAAGGAGTTTGGTCTGTATGGGTGATCAGATGTGCTTTTAGAGCATAACTTGTACTATATTTTTTTCCACATAAGTCACATACAAAATGTTTTTCTTTTGTGTGAGTCAGAGTATGTGAGGTATATTCATGGCGAGTATAGCAGTTTTGTCCACAATATTCACAAACAAATCCTTTCTCTCCAAGATGTTCGAATCTGATATGCTTAGATAATCGCGATTTATAAAATGTACCATAACCACAATCATGACATTTAAAATCACCATGACTTTTTGGTGGCCGCTTACATGTATACTTTTTCGTTGTGATATGTTTTATATAGCGGTTCCGTGTGCTAAAATTCTGCTTACACTTCTTACAAGTATAAATAATGTGTTCTTTCTTCGCATTTTTGGTTGGAACAGGAATGTCTTTCAATATTTCTAACATTATCTTCTGTTCCAATGCATCTGCATCCTGGGGTTCACCAAGTTCTGTTTCATGAAAAGGAGTATCTTCTTCATTATACCAATCATCACCATCACTATTATGTTGCTCATTGTTGGAATACTTATTTTTTGACAGCGAACACTTTTTGCATTCAATTTTCTTATTACGATGAACTCTGAAGAAATGTACTCTTAAAATGGTGCCACAGGAAAATATTTGTTGGCAAACTCTACATTTAAATTCATATGGTTTCTCTGGGTCATTTAGAAGGTCTGTAATGGTTATAATTTTTTTACAACACATAAGTTCTTTGAGAGAATCATCAATTGCATCAATATGGTGGATATTATTTCCTAGTGGCACTTTTGTGTGATTATTCACATCATTTTCAATTATATGCTTAAATCTTAAAAAAGCTGTATCTTCGGGGATGAGCATGCGATTCTTGTCATAGTACCGTTTTACTAAAAAACTGTCAGATTTATTTTCTTTCGACTCTACAGCTATGTAAAGAGAATTGTAGCCGTTGATTTTATCTTGTGGCATTTCATCAACACTTGTTTCTAGATTATTAACAATGGCAGCAACAACTTTTGCATTGTCTCTGCAAAATTGTATGAATTTAAAACTGTTAATTGCAGCAACTGCACATTTCTTGCACGCAGACTTTAGTATTGATGTCACATCAGAGATCTGAAACAATAACATTTTCTGGTCAAATATCTCCAGCATTGGTTCATATAAAATTCTGGACGTTAACAAGAGGAGGCCTTCTGATCCTGTAGATGACACTATCACGCTGGAAATATTACTGACACTGACGAAACTAAAACGCCATTAAAGAAATAAATTTAGCTGCTTCTATATAACATTATATGAATCGGAGGGGTTTAAATGAGGATTACATACATACATACAGGATTCACGGCTGATAAAGATGTAGGAAAGAAAAAACATGTAGTGCTGACTTCAAAATTGCTGGACGACTCGGTTTCCCACATGAAGAGAGATCATAATAATTTAGGATAAGGGCACGCAGATGATGACATGCCTTATACATATACTAACGAAATACAGCTTAGTGTTTACATTACCCAACAAACAAAGTTAGGTTATAAATAAATACTTACACTTTTGTCCATAACAATATTAATGATGTGCGCTAGCGTACTAGCTGTAGGTCGCGAGTGATTGGGAAGTTGGAGTACCACTTCGTCGTCGACTGAGACTCCACTGTCTTCAAGCGTTTCCAAACATAAACAACAAATGTGTATACGGTCCGCGAAATATACTTGCAGCAGACTTTCACACACAGCCTTATATTGAGTCTTGGACATCTTGCTTTAGTTCTGTGATGTTTATTGTGACAGTTTTGGACTCAAAATACTCAAATTGGAGTATTTTCGATATTACCAGGAGAACATTCACGAGAACGAAAATATCAAACAAAACAAATTCGTAATAGGAGACTTTAGGAGAGGCAAAGAAAGTTAAACTTCATACAGTCGTCGCACTTGCAAAAGATTGCGCATATTGAAAACGCACCGGTACAGATAGGCCAAATATGATACGTGCAACTGCAAACGAGGCATTAATTTCAAAATGGCAACACATTGCACAAAACAAATTCTGCGCGGGAAACAGCTGAGATGATTTTCCATTATTTAGTACCCAAAATTAATTAAGAAATCTGTGCAGGTACATATTATTTCCACTGAGTAATTTCAGAAGATCTGATGGGTTGCAAAGTTGGTGTAAAAATAAGCATTCTTTGGGAGCCTACAGTCAATAACACTATAGGTATTTATTAATTTTCTTTTTTATTGATACTAAGAAAAAATATATACATTTAATTTATTATACACTTTTATATTTAATAGCTACTTAATAATTTACAAAATTTTCTCGATCTCATTTTGTTAATAATATACAGGGCGTAAAAATATTAGCTGCAAATATTTTAAAGGGTGAATCAGCCCATGAAACTGAACAACTTTCCCCAAGGAACATAGGTCGAGATCATTTTTGGACCTCCCATACAAATTGACTTGGGCGGTCGGTAACTTTGTATGAGTGGCCCAAATTTTTTTTTCATATTTTGACAAACGTTCCTTGGGAAAAGTTGTTCAGTTTCATGGGCTGATTCACCCCTTAAAATATTTGCAGCTTATATTTTTTCACCCTATACATATAGTGCTACAGTACAGGTACAGTGGACCAAAAAAGAGTAGAAATTAAATAAAATGGAACTAAAAATTTGGTATGAAAAATAGTTGCCAAATTTAAGCGTTATCTGTCAGATTTGACAGATTACGAAGAAAGTGGCTCCCAAATTTTTTTGTCTACTCTTTTTTGCTGGACTGTATGTTTTGACATACATGGACCAATTTAGGTTCCATTTCCCAAAGCTTTTCACATTCATGGGCTGATTCACCCATTAAAATATCTGCAGCTAATATTTTTACGCCCTATAGTATAGTACTACAGGTGATTTCACTCCTCGGCCTGCCCAACAGATGGCGGCGGCGCGCGGGGGCGCTTCCGGCGGGGGCGGCGCGGGCGGGGGCGGCTGGGGGCGGGGGCGGGGGGGCGGTAGGTGCCCGTCGCTATGCGCCGCCACAGACGCATCGACGATATAACCGCGGATAAAGGCAGGTGCGGCGCCGCGTCTGGGTATCTACGGTAAACAAAACAAACTCAAATACATACATACATATATCACGCCTTTATCCCTTGCGGGGTAGGCAGAGCGATAGTGGCCGTAGTAATAGAGCCACTATCGCCACGTCTGACATTGATGAGGATTGTTTTCCAAGCTCGTTTTAGAAAACATGTGTATCACAATAGTGACAGCTTATCAGTCTGTCGCCTAAAAATTGTAATACACCAATTCTCACGAGTCCCTTAGTCGCTTCTTATGACACCCGCGGGAAGGATGTGGGGTGATGCTATTCTAAGCTGGCATCGCACGGCACAGTCGCCACAGTCGCATGGACGATATCACCGCGGATAAAGGTAGGTGCGGCGCCGCGTCCGGGTATCTATCGTAAACAAAACGAATTCAAATAGTACGTTATGGCAGTAGCCAAAAATAAATAAATATCCTGGGCAGTTTACACAACGCCATCTAGCCCCAAACTAAGCAAAGCTTGTACTATGGGAACTAGATAGCTGATACTAATATTTATATATATACTTTTTTTTGTAAATAAATACATATTATACATAGAAAACACCCAGACTCGACACAAATATTTGAAAATTGACTTAACAAATATTTGTGTTCGGTGGGGATCGAACCCACGACCCTCGGCGTAGAAGGCAGGTGTACTATACGCTACGCCATCGGTACAGTCAAAACGGACCAATTTAAGGTCGAGTAATATTGACGAGACGAAGTCGAGGCCTTCCCAAGTGAACGAGACCAGGAATTGGCATTTTGGCTGAGGCTAGTATAATGCTTTTCTTCCATTTGCGAGGAAACATCATAAATAAATAAAATAAAATAAATACACATTTTAGTCTTAATGATTTTTATCTGCCGTGTGACGCCGGCTTAATAACATCACTCACCCCATTCTTTCCCGTGGGTGTCGTAAAAGTCGACTGAAGGACTCGTGGGTTTCATGTGTATTGCAATTTTAGGCGACAGGCTAACAACCTGTCACTATAGTCTTCTTCTTCTTCTTCTTTTCGTGTGGGACACCGAGTCGTCCAACGATCCGATGAACCCTAGTGTCAGAATTTTTCAACCGCCTTCTACAAGTAGCAGGCTTCTGACATGGTTGTGTAACGACCGCCGTCTAAGTGATCATAGACAGCAACCGGGACCTACGGCTTAACGTGCCATCCGAAACACGGAACCATCTTACTTACGGACAATCGGGTGGTACAGCCCGCAATGTCCTAACCAAACTGGGAACAAACTCACAAAGTGATAAATATCAACTTTGTGAGTGACCCACCGAGAATCGAACCCGGGACCTTCTGCGTCAAAGGCAGTCGCACTACCACTGCGCCACATCGGTCGACTATAGTGATACACGACATACATACATACATATATCACGCCTTTACCCCTTGTGTGGTTGGCCAGAGTAGTAACGGCCGTAAGAATACGGTCGATATCGCCACGTCCGACATTTGTGAGGATTGTTTTCCAAGACTGTTTCAGAAAACATTTGTATCACTATAGTGACAGGTTGTCAGCCTGTCGCCTAAAAATTGTAATACACCAATACCCTCGAGTCCCTTAGTCGCCTCTTACGACACCCGCGGGTAGGAAATGGGGTGATGCTATTCTAAGCCGGCATCACACGATACACGACTTATCTGAAAATACCCTCAAACATTTGTCAGACGTGGAAGTAGTCCCTGCCTACAATTTATGTATGTATACTATTTATGTTTGTATGTATATAATGTTATATAACTAAAATGATAGAAAATAAATATTTTAATACCTCTTTGCCTGTTTTTCATAGATTTTGTTGAGCGGTATTGTTGTTGTGTCGGGTGAAGTCATCTTTCTTTTCAAAGCTTGAAACAGCATGTTTCTGTAAATAAATTCATAATTAGAAACACTGCTTGTGAGGCACTTGTACAAGTCCATATTTTTGACCTCAAACAAGTTGTGGGCTTTCTCAGAATGGCCTGACTTGAAGAGGTCATTTTAGCGTTGCCACAATAGATCTGCACAAGTTGCAGCGGCTGTTGGTATTCTTAGGACCAACCCCTGCTCTATCACACACACACATCACACCTTTATCCCTTGTGGGGTAGGCAGAGCGTAAACGATCGTAAAATTAGGGTCGTTATCGCCACGTCTGACAAGTATTGAGGGCCCCTTCACATCATTCGTGTATCACTGTAGTGAGAGGTTGTCCGCCTGTCGCCTAAAGTTGTTAAACGTGGTAATACACATGGAACCCTCGAGTCCCTCAGTCGCCACTTACGACACCCGCTGGAAAGAAATGAGGTGAGGCTATTTTAATCCGGCATTACACGGCAACAATAGATCTGCATAAGTTGCAGGGGAGGCTGTCCCTAACACTGTATTGTATATACCTAGTATAGGCAGTCTACATACATATATCACGCCTTTATCCCTTGCGGGGTAGGCAGTGCGTTAACGACCATAAGAATACGGTCGCTATCTCCACGTCTGACATTTTTGAGGATTGATTTCCAAGGTTGTTCCAGAAAACATGTGTATCACTATAGTGACAGGTTGTCAGCCTGTCGCCTAATAATTGTAATACACCAATACCCTCGAGTCCCTTAGTCGCCTCTTACGACCCCCGTGGGAAGGATGTGGGGTGATACTATTCTAAGCCGGCATCACACGGTATATACCTAGTATAGGCAGTCTGCTGATTGTGATTTCGTTTGTTTTGGAATTTGGCTGTTGGTCTTCTCAGGACCAACCCCTGCTCTATCTAATAATAATAACTGTCATCTTTGACACATGCTCTATAGTCCGGCGATTCCTCACAAATACGACCGTCTTCCAAACAGAAACCTATATAGCATTACAACCAAGCCACTTAGCTTAGCCCGTACTTGGTCTTGTATTCACCGACATATTCGTAATGTCGATATAAGTGGATTCAACTACAAGAAAATAATAATATTTTGATGGTGTATGTTTTATGCTCTTTGTTTTGTATATTTTTGGTTGATAAATAAATATCTTTTATTTTTTATAGTAATACCTGCTAGTGACCCAGGGCGTGGGCGGGTGGTCGTGGTGGCCGCGCGCGGCGCCGGGGCGGTCCGCCCGCATCACAACCCTCACCGGGCACTCGGCGCTGTGACACCTGTCACACATTATACATACATATATCACGCCTTTATCCCTTGCGGGGTAGGCAGAGCGTTAACGGCCATAAGAATACGGTCGCTATCGCCACGTCTGACATTTTTGAGGATTGTTTTCCAAGGTTGTTTCAAAAAACATGTGTACCACTATAGTGACAGGTTGTCAGTCTGTCGCCTAGAAATTGTAATACCAATACTCTCGAGTCCCCTAGTCGCCTCTTACGACACCCGCGGGAAGGATGTGGGGTAATGCTATTCTAAGACGGCATCACACGGCATTTATACTAAACCACAAATTGTACTATTATTTATAGGTACTAAACCTGCATAGAAAATGCTCCATAGATTTATAAGGCGTAGAGAGGAACGTGACTTATTGTTCACATTTCAAATTAGCGGGAACAATCCATACAAATCACTTTCCTCCCCGGGGGAAAAAAGATGCAACTGTCGACACACACACATACACAAATCACGCTTATATCCCGGGTGGGGTAGGCAGAGCGTTAACGACCGTAAAATTACGGTCTTTATCGCCATGTCTGACAATATTTGAGGGTCGTTTCAGATAAGTCATGTATCACTGTAGTCACAGGTTGTCAGCCTGTCGCCTAAATTTGCAATACACATGAAACCCTCGAGTCCCTTACTCGGCTTCTACGACACCCACCTACTACACCTACAGAGAAAATGCTCTATAGCTTTATAAATCGTAGAGAGGAACGTCAGTCATTGTTCATGTTTTAAATTAGCGGGAGGAGTAATCCGTACAAATTAGTTTCCTCCCCATAAATTATATTTAAAAAAAAAAACAATACTGCGCGTTGGATTTTTCATGTAATTTTTTAGGTTGAACAGTTCTTCTATTCTCAGCTGTGCTTCGTGCCTCACATTACACCCTTGTTATATAATCGGTTCCTTTCCTACCGCGTGAGTAATGTACTATTGGGCGCAGTGGTAGTGCGACTGCCTTTGACGCAGAAGGTTCCGGGTTCGATTCTCGGTGGGTCACTCACAAAGTTGGTATTTATCACTTTGAGAATTTGTTCCAAGTCTCGATAGGACATTGCGGGCTGAACCACCCGATTGTAAATTTGTAAGTAAGATGATTCCGTGTTTCGGATGGCACGTTTACCCGTTTAAGTCCCGGTTGCTGTCTATGATCACTTAGACGGCGGTCGTTACACAACCATGTCAGAAGCCTGCTACATGTAGAAGGCGGTTAAAAAATTGCGACACTAGGCTTGATCGGGTCGTTGGACGACTCGGTGTCCCACACGAAAAGAAGAGGAATATACTATTTTTATCATCAAAAAAATGTAGATGGTTACCTTAAATAAGTGCTATATCCTAACTTCCGGAACGCTATGAAGAAATGCTGACCCCACCGGAACCAGCGTGTCTGCCCGCGGAAACTCGGGATCTCCTCAAAATCCGCCTCGTCTGCGCATCCCTCATTTTGAGCCTGTAGGATAAATATTATTACTTGTTGATAGTTAAGTCATGTAACTTGCCGTGTGATGCCGGCATAGAATAGCATCGCCCCAATTCTTACCGCGAGTGTTGTAAGAGGCAACTAAGGGAGTCGAGGGTTTCATGTGTATTACCGCGAATTACAACTTTGGACGACAGGCTGACGACATGTCACTACAGTGATACACGAATCATCAGAAGGGGCCCTCAATACTTGTCAGACGTGGCGATAACGACGGTAGTTTTACGAACGTTAACGCCCTGCCTACCACGCAAGGGATAAGGGCGTGATTTGTGTATGTATGTTTGAGTATTTTGTAACTAACCTGACTATTATTTATTAAATTCTTGTTATCCTTTTCAAGTTTTGCCAATGTGATTTTAAGATTCGCCGGTTCCATTTCATGTTGCCGTCTAAAATGTTCCGCGAGATAATCTCTCCGTTTGAAATTCTTCAAACACACGTGGCATTGGAAAGGTTGGTCGTCTGTGTGGACAGATAAGTGAAGTTTAAGGCCATACTTGGTGCCATACTTTTTACCGCATATCTCACAGGTAAATTTTCTTTCTTTAGTGTGTGTTAGAGTATGTATCTCTAAAGCGTTACCGGCATAAAAGTTTTTTCCGCAATATTCGCAAACAAATCCTTTCTCACCCATATGTTCAAATCGGATATGTTTGGCTAGTTGATATTTGTAAAACGAAAAGTAACCGCAATAATCACATTTGTATTCACCGTAACCTTGCGGGGGACGCTTGCAGTTGTATTGTTTTGTAGTTATATGTTTGATATAGCGGTTACGTGTGCTGAACTTTTGCTTGCACTTTTTACAGGAAAAAATGCCATGTGTTCTGTCATCCGAAGTTATGACTGGTTCTTTGATATCTTTCAATATTTCCAACATTTTTTTGTTTGAGGAATCAACAAGAAGCTTTTGTTCCGAAACAGGGACTTCATTGTATTGCCATTCGTCACAGTCACTGTCTTCATTTGATATTTCAATATTGGTCCTTTCAAATTTCATCTCCGTATTTTGTGAACATTTTTTACATTTAACATTTTTGTTACGATGTTCTTTGTAGAAATGTATTCTGAGGCTATTATCATGTGCAAATATTTCTTTACATATTTTGCATTTGCGTTCAAGTGGTTTACTTGGGTCATCAAGCAGATCTTTTATGGTAATTATTCTTTTACAACACAATAGTTCCAGTAGCGAGTCATCCATTTGAGCAATTTCATTTTCAATTATCTGGTGAAATCTCAGGAAGGCAGTATCTTGAGGAACGAATAGACGATGTTTATCATAATACCGTTTCATTAATGTATTGGATTCCGCAGCTACATACAGAGAATTAGCACCGTTTAACTCCTCAGGTATTTCTTCAAAACTCTCTCGTAAATGGTCGATGCAAGTATTAATTTTTTTGGCATTGTCTTTGCAATGTTGAATAAATTTAAAACAGTTGATAGCAGCAGCCAGACAACTCTTGCAAACAGACTTTAGCATCCACATGACTTCGTAAACCTGAAACAAATGAAATATCAATAAACATTTTGTATTGTGTAGATCTAAATAAGGTAGGTTTAATAGTCATGGAGGGTCATGTCATCTCTTAAATACTTACTACCTATAGGGACTAAGAAGTGGGAGGCCTTTGCCCAGCAGTGGGATGATGTAGGCTAATTAAGATAAGGTAAATACAAATTTAGGTATTTTTGCATATGAGAAAAGAAAAGATCAGCAAATGAACCATATTAGCACAATATTTGAGCATGTATGTTACCTAACACCATACCATTATAATTTCTGCATTAGGAGAGGCATATGCCCAACAGTGGGCAAAACCATGCTGACGAAGAAGAAGAAGAGTATGAGCTGGTTTACCTAGTGGCGCCGGCTTAGAATAGCATCACCCCAATTCTATCAGTGGCAAAAAGCGACTAAGTGATGAATCCAGCGATTGGGCAGCAGCATTCTCGGTCAGAGTATACTTTTCAGGGTGGTAAAGGGGAAAAAATTGCCAAGACCAAAAAGTGTTTGTATTACGTAAAAATAAAAATAAAATTATTTAAAAAAAAAAACCTGTCCTGCCTGTAGCACCCTGAATGGTAAACTTCAACCGTATTCTCTGTGAATATCTATCACAGTACTTGCCATTCCGCCTGCCAAGCGTGGTCAGTATGGCAATACTCCTTGTTTTTACTGTCAACTTCTTCTTCGTCATGTGAATGGATGATTATACTTCTGATTGCTAATATTTGCGTTTATAGGTTATAATAACGGTTAAATTAACTCCGCCATAGAATAGACGGTCCCAAGCCCGGTTTGAGAAAGGAGGAGGGTAGGCTGTGCGTACACCCTCGAATATCTGGGATAAGAAGCAGTAAATACGCCAACGCCGAGCAATGGGCGGCGGTAAATTAACCCATTCTAAAACGGTTACGGAGACCATGGGGACTAAATACCCCCTAAACAAACCGACGTAGAAGGTAATGGGAACCCACTACGATTACTATCCCAAGAGAACTCCATGAAAAAAGTCAATAATAGAGATGCTCGTATGTCGGACGATCCGGCTGACCCCCGGCGCTCTTCGATATCCGGGTCGATGAGTGCGAAATATGATACCGAAGACTACTCAGCAGTGAGTCATCAGGCTGCCCAAGTAGTTAATGCTACTGAAGACAACAAAAAACCATCTTTACGGCCAAAACACAGAATCGGAACCTGGAACATCAGAGGGATTTTGAAGCCAGAAAAGCTTCCCGTCATAGAAATAGAAATGAAGAACTACAACCTTTCAATACTGGGGTTATGTGAAACACATCTTAAAGAAGCAGGTCATTTCATAACACCGAATGGAAACACAGTGTACTTTTCAGGTCACACCACAGAAAGTGTGAACGGTGTGGGGATAATAATACCCCGAAAGTTAGCGCAATTCGTCACGGGCTACAATACAGTCAATGATAGAATAATGACATTTCGAATCAGCTGCACTCCCTTCCCATTGAACATCATTCAAGTTTACGCGCCTACTTCTCTGTCATCTAAAGAAGAAATCGATGAATTCTATGATAAACTCGAATCAGTTATCAACGACATCTCCAAACGAGAACTATTAATTATACAAGGAGACTGGAACGCCAAAGTAGGTAACACTGAACAGGACGACCACATTCGCCACATCATCGGAAAACATGGCCTTGGTGTCCGAAACGAACGAGGCGAAAAATTCATTGATTTCTGTGTGAGCCACAACCTAGCAGTCACAAACACCTGGTTTAAACATCATAAACGCAGGCTATATACATGGACATCTCCTGGTGATCGCTTCAGAAATCAAATAGATTACATCACCATAGCCAATCGTTGGAAATCATCAATAACGAACGCGAGAACCTTCCCAGGTGCAGATTGTGGAGGTGACCACCAGCTTCTGGTTGTGGACCTGAGCATGCGTCTTAAGTCTTGTAGGAAGAAATCCAAAAAGGCCATCAGACTGACTAAACCTGAATATGAACACTTCCAAAAAATCACAGAACCAAAATTAATCCCCAGTGATCCGGCCTTAGACCCAGAAGAACAATGGCAGCATTTAAGATCCAAGATGCATGATGCTCTAGACTCTATGGGCAGAAAGATAGACACTAGGAAGGATTGGATGTCGGATGAAGTATGGTCATGCATTGAACAAAGGAAGGAGCTAAAAGTTGGTGTAAAATCGGACAACTACGATGAAGAATACTCGCGTTTTACTCAGGAAATCCAGAGGCTAAGCAGACGAGACAAAAATCAACATCTAGAGAATATCTGTGTGGAGATTGAAACTCATGCAGAAAAGTACCAAACTGCTGATCTGTTCAAAAAAGTCAGACAGATTACTCGCAAATTTAAACCATCATCCTGGGTAATTGACGATAGAGATGGTAACGCAATCCATGAAATTTCAAAAGTCACAGATAGATGGAGAGAATACTGCGAAGAGCTTTATCAAGATCCAAGTGCTCAACGTACATCGACCGATAACGTACCAACCGTAAATAATAAATAATAATAAATTAAATAATAATAAATTTGTTTATTTCAACATTGTACAGTACAGCAGTGATATCAGGGCTGAAACCTTCTTTTAAGTATATAGTAAATACCTGTGCCAGAAGGTTTCGCTCTTCCATAATGACAAGTATTTAAACAAAAAATTGTGAATAACAATAAAACCTTAACTAAGTTCCAGACGTATGCTTGCTTTAACAGGAAAAGCAGGAAAAATTAGCGTGCGTGTGTGTGTATGTGTGTAAGTGTGTGTGTGTGTGTGTGTGTGTGTGTGTGTGTGTGTGTGTGTGTGTGTGTGTGTGTATGTGTGTGTTTGTGTGTGTGTGTGTGTGTGTGTGTGCGTGTTTTAATTATTACATATTATTAAGGTAAGTAGGTGTTATACTATGTGATCCAGAAGTGCCTCTGTCTCTTCATAGGTTTTAGTTTTTAGCCATTTTATTATTAGTTCTTTACACTCAAAGTAAGTTTTTGTGTAAATGTTTAACTCCCAGTTTAATTTATTATAAAGAAATGCAGACAATCTGTCATATTGTTTTTGAGCAAATGATGTATTTGCCTTAGGAATTAAAGCCACTCGATTTCTTTTTCTTATATCATTAGCAGTTTTGATATTTATAGGTAATGACTTATGTTTTTTTAGTACACTCTGCATAATGTATAATTGCCTGATTGTAAGGAGACCACTTATCTGGTATAGTTCATATGTTGGAAATCTCAGCTTTTTAAAATACATGACCTTTATTAAAGCTCTTTGTGATCGTTCCACTTCCAGAATGTGCGTTTTTGCGGACCCTCCCCAAATCGTAAGACAGTAAGACATTACAGACTGCCCCAGGGAAACGTAAATCTGATTTAGCAGATTCCTAGTTTTTTCACTATTATTTTTAGATTTTGCAGGAACTACGTACCTTAGCGTCCTAAAAATCCAAGTAAGTTTTCGAATTCTGTTAGTGACATGTTCAATATGCGGATACCATGTAAGTCCTTGATCAATCAGAACACCCAGGTACTTAGTTTTAGTAACTTTATCAATCAAGTCACATTTACAGTCATGTTCAACCATACCATTCCTATCGGTTGCGCACGTATGAAGGCGTATTTCAATAGCAGCGGGTTGCATGCGACTACTGATGCTGAAGCAAATATAGTTACTCTTTGCTGTATTAAGGGTTAGTAGGTTTTGTTTGAGCCATTTAGCTACTTGTGCCAGTCCTAGCTCGGTGTTTGTTTTAATTGCATCCCAAGATTCTCCAGTAAACACAACAGCGGTATCATCAGCGTAAGACAGAACTTTGGCATGTTTTATTTCCATATTACATAGGTCGTTTATATACACAAGGAAAAGCGTAGGTCCTAAAACACTACCCTGTGGAACGCCGAAAGATACCTCTGCGTCTTCACTGGTGTGATGCTCCAGTTTCACTCTTTGTGTTCTATTTGATAAATAGTTTTTAAATAACTCCAGTTGAATTCCCCGAATACCTATTTTATTGAGCTTGTGTACTAGTAAAGGATGAGACACGGTATCGAACGCCTTTTTAAGGTCTAAGAAAACTGCCAGACATTTTTTCTTTTCATCTAACTGTTTTGTAACATAGGAACTAAGGGAACTTACCGCGTCTTCTGTGGATCTGCCTTGAATAAAGCCAAATTGTGAAGGAGATATTATATTAAATTTATGCAGGTAATTTAGTAAACGTACATTTAGTAGCTTTTCCAGGATCTTAGATATGGAAGGTAAGACCGAAATAGGTCTATAGTTTGTAACGTCTCCTCGCTCTCCACTCTTATATACGGGTGTAATAACAGATTTTTTAAGTGATTGTGGGAAAACTCCTCTCTCAAAACATAGATTAGCCATGTGTGTTATGATTGGTACAACTTCGGAAGACATATGCTTTAATAACAATGTGGTTATACCGTCCCAGCCGGGAGCACTCTCTGATTTTAGATTCATCAGGATCCTGTGCACCTCGTTATTGTCAGTTGGTAACAGTACAAAGGACCCAGGCTGTGAAGGTATGCGACCGTCGCCCGTATAAAGCAGATGAGGATTATTTTGTAATGCCAGTTGTTTACCAATGTTTGCAAAATAATTGTTGATCGCATTTGCGGATTCCGCCACTGTCGATTTAATGTAAAATAGTTCTGAGTTAAGACAATTTGTTTTGTTCGTATATGTAATACTTTTGACGTTTTTCCACAGAAGTTTGTTATTGTTAGCAGATTTAATAATAAGCTCCCTTTCGTATTTTCTCTTGAGTTTTTTGATAAGTTTATTGCAAAAATTCCTATAGCGAATATATGTTACTTTTAAAATTTCATTACTGGAGTCATTCTTGAAATTTTTTTGCAGCTTGTTCCTATTTTTAATGCACCGTAGTATGCCCGTAGTTATCCACGGTTTTAAAATGCGCTTATTTTTTGGAATTTTAGTTACTTTAGTATTTTCTTTTAATGTATCCGTCAATGCTTGTATTAGTGCGTCAGTAACAATATCTGGATCATCGCAAAATAATAAACTTGATATATTTTTACTCTGTAGGTATTTTAAAGCGCTCTCAAAATCTATAGTCGATTTTGTCTTACTGGATGACTTTTTAACTTTTTGTTTAGATATTGATAAAAATGTAGTGAAATGATCTGTGGTGGTGGTTTGCAGGATAGCAATAAATGCTGAAAAATTCTTTTTATTTATTTTTAACATAAAGTGATCTAAGCAATTATGTTCTCTCGTTGGTAAGGTATGGCCAGCCATTATTCCAAAACCCGCCAACATGTTAAGGTAATTTAATCTATTTTTGTGTTCTTGGGACTGTTCAGAAGGTTTATGTCTGATATTTATATTTATATCCCCGGCAATTACAATGCTTTTTGGCGAAGTTAGCGTTTCTATATGGTATCCAAGACTGTTTATAAAATTTTCAGCATTCGTATTCGAGGGTGATCGATAAATACATATTATTGTGTTATTTAGCACCTCTAATTGTAAACACGACGCTTGCGATATTTTTATTTCTTTTATATTGTGCTGTAATGATTTCTTGACAAATACGACCACTCCGTCATTTTGATTGAGCTGGTTTATTGTAGAATACGCATTATAATTGGAAAGTTGGGGTATAGGCTTATTTGAGTTGATCCTACATTCAGTTAAGATTATGACATCTGTCTCAAAAGGAAGGCTAGCTAATGTTATTAAGAAATTATCAAAATTACAATAAATACTTCTTATATTTTGCGATATGATTGTAAGATCAGTTTTGTTAATAGTTACATGTTGGGTGAGTTCGGCGCTGTCACATGTGACTGCATGTGCAATTTCTAACACGTCTATTTCGTTCAATTCATTTAGTACTTCATCCATTATTAGACAAGTTAAGAGGTAAGCGAGACGTTATATTCAAGTTGGCTTTATATAAGATTTTAGTGGCTTTTATTATTAGTGATGACTGATTTATGCAGAAATGTGAGAGTTTTTGGGCATTTTTGAGCTGAGGCATGCGTGTATAATGAAGTGTATGAGTGTGATTATGTCGAGTGTGTGTTTTTATTAGTAGTAACTGAGGCATATTAAAAGTAACAAGTTGAATGTATTGACCTTTTGCAACTGAAAACATTAGATTTGATTTGCTTTTAAACGCGCGTTCCTCCTTTACCACTAGTCAGTCTTGCCGAAGGAGATTTTGAACCTGCTGTTCAGTATTTACCATGATGATGGGGGAGTGTTCATTTTTTCTTATGTATACTTTGCCGTAGGATGTCCAAACATATTTATAAGATTTTGATCTGGCCAGTTCACGAGCCAAATAATGCAATCTCGATGCTTTAGAAGTAAGGTTTTCTGAGACGAAAACGGGAGTATCCTCTTGGGTCTTGAAACCGAGATGCTTTGCACATAGCTTGGTTTTGTGCTTGATATTGAACGCTTTTGCCATCTTCAGAATGTCATTTTTTAGAAGGGATGAGCAGGTTTCGACGACAATTGGAGTATTCTTATGTTCAGGTTTCTTGCTCTTTACTCGGTATATATCTTTAATATCCGACTTAACTATTTTACAGTCGATGTTTTCGGATAATATCAATACCATCTCAACTAGGTCCTTCTTCGTTTCCGTTTCCTTCCTTGGTACTCCCTTTATTTCGAAGTTAGTCTTTCGGCTTCCCAGCTGCAGGTCCTCTAGCTTATCTTCAAGGAACATTATGTATTCTCTGTCTTCCTTTGCCAAAACCTCGAGCTGTTCAATTCTTTGTTGAAATTCTTTATTTTGCTCAGTTAGTTCCTTGATAGAGAATTCAATACTCTTGTTAGTCTCCTGAATTTCCTTCATAGTTAGGTTTAGTTCGGTCAGGTCCGCCTTCTGCGTAGCTATGAGATGGTTTAACAGTTTTCTCATCTCTATTTGAAAGGCCTGAAAATCTTCTTGATTCACCTGTTTGGTTGTATCTTTATAAACCCGCTGGGTAACAGTATTCAGAGGAGAGACATTTTCTTCCGAAAAGCAAATAGACATGTCCGGATCCAAGTTATTATCTCCGTGTGTTGACGCATCCATGTTGAACAGTAAGTTCGGCTATGTGTGTGCGCAGAGTAGGCTATTAACGCAGAAAAAATTCACTAGCAGCCACCAGGCAACTAGAAATCACAAGTGGTCCAAGCGAGCCGACTGTGTATCGCGTACACACTGCACGACGCTAGGTGGATGTTAGAATTTTTCGTCCTCATGTACCAGGGGCGCATAAAATTGTGGTAGCTTGCAAAGCGTAGTAATAGTAAAGTAAGTGTCGCGCTTGTTGTAGTGCGCGCACACAGCAGCGGCAGTAGGCACGTACGAGCGCAGCGAAGACGACTGGCAGGGGCAAGCGCACACAGACACACGCTGCGCACGCGTCGAGTAGGGTGTGTATGTAAGTCACTCACACAGCCAGCGCAGTCCACAAGCGCACACAGCGGCGGTCCCCCTCGTCGAGCTTGGCGACGGACGACAGCAGCGAGCCTCCTTGTTATTTATGCACTCCTATTTTTCAAACTTGATTTAATGAATAGCAGCTTATTTTTAAGATTTAATAAAATACACGCGTAGTTTAGGTGAACGACTACTCTCAATCGAGGTCCGGGGGGAAGAGGAAATGACATGGAACCCAAAATACTCCGCTCAGAAATAGAAAATGCGATCAGAAAACTGAAAAGTAACAAAGCTGCAGGAACTGATTGTATTACAGCGGAAGCACTGAAAGCTTTAGGTCAAAATGGGATAACCAGTTTGCACAACATCTGCAACAGGATCTGGGAAACAGGAAAATGGCCAGCAGACTGGGTTCAGTCATCTATACTACCTCTCCATAAAAAGGGATCAGTGCGCAACTGTGGTAATTATAGAACGATAGCATTAATTTCCCACGCCAGTAAAGTCCTCCTTCACGTAATCAATCTGAGATTGAAAGCTTTTCTTGACTGGCAAATTCCACAGGAACAAGCCGGATTTGTCAAGGGAAAAGGCACAAGAGAGCAGAAAAATGTCGCGAGTACAACATACAGACCTTTATATGTTTCGTGGATTACCAGAAGGCCTTTGATTGCGTGAAATCGTCCAAATTTTGGGAAGTTCTTGTTTATTTTGGCGTGCCCTCTCATTTGATATTGCTTATTCACGGTCTGTACGAGCAAGGTTACGGCACTGTTACAGTTGGTGAAGTCACATCGGACCGGTTTGAATTTCAAAAGGGCGTTCGACAGGGATGCGTGATTTCTCCCCTGTTATTTAACATCTACGGGGAATATATAATGCGTCGTACTCTTGAGGACTGGGAGGGCGGCATCAAAGTCGGAGGGATAAAAATATCCAACTTGCGTTACGCTGACGACACCACACTGATCGCATCGTCCGAAGCCGAAATGGCGGAGCTATTGAACCGGCTCGAGGAAGTCAGCTTAAGCTTAGGACTCGCCATAAACAAGAAAAAGACCAAGCTTATGGTGATAGACCGATTCGCAGCTACCCAGCAAACAGATCTTCTGAGAGACTATGAGACCGTGAAGCAATTCCAATATCTTGGCTCGGTTATTACAAATACAGGCAGTAGTGAGCCCGAAATAAGAAGACGCATTGGTATGGCCAAATCGGCGATGACTCAACTCAACAAAGTCTGGAGAGACAGAAACATTAGGAACCCTACAAAAATCCATCTTGTCCGAACGCTTGTCTTCTCCATTCTTCTATACGTTGTTGAGTCATGGACTATGAAAGCCGCTGACAGGCAAAGAATTGACGCTTTTGAAATGTGGAGTTGGCGTCGCCTTCTACGAATACCTTGGACGGCTCACCGCACTAACATCTCAGTATTAAAAGAGCTGAAGATTGAAAAATCGCAGCGTCTGTCCTCAATCTGCATGCGGCGAGTCTTGCAGTATTTCGGTCACATTGCAGGAAAGAGTGATGATAACTTAGAGCGCCTGATAGTAACTGGGAAGGTGGAAGGGAAGCGACCTCAAGGCCGAAGTCCGATAAGGTGGGCCGATCAAATATCCGCAAACCTGGATATACCCGTCAGTGCTGCATTACATCAGGCAGCAGATCGCGACAATTGGAGACGGGCAATTGACAGATTAAGGAGTCACGATCCTCAGCAGTGAGGGACCGACTATGGAGGAGAAGGATAGGTTATAATTGTCAGGATCGTAGCAAGTGTAAGGATTTAGTCTCTGCCTACCTCTCCAGGAAAGAGGTGTGAAGCTTATACCTATGTTTACTTACTCTTTCGTCCGTTATTGAGTTAATGATATGTGCTACAGTTGTAGCTTCCGTTTGCGGGTGGCCGGGGATCTGGAGTACCACTTCATCGTATACGGAGACTCCTGTGTCCTCGAGCGTCTCCAAACACAAACAACAAAGGTTGATGCGCTCCGTAAAATCTACTTGCAGCAGTCTTGCACAAACAGCTTTGTATATAGTTGACGACATTTTATTAACCTATTTATTGCCAAACTAATAAGTTCAGATCAGTCAGGTCCGAACAAAACAATTTTTTCTCGGATTCTCCATCCATTGCAATGTGTCACTGTCAACCATAGAGTATATATATTGGGGAGGCTGTCAACGATGACAGTTCACGATACAGTTGAAGGCGCACTTGTAGAACCTGGCCCGACGAATGTAGTCAAAACGAGGCATTATATTTTTGTATAGCAACATTTTGAATACCAATATTTTCGGCGGGAAACGGGAAGGGCATTGCAATACAATAATAAATTATATTTTTAGCGGGAAACAGGGGAGGGCTCTGCAGGGACAGTGGCATTGACTCATGTTTGTTGTTTGTACACCTTATTTTTAGAGCTCAGCTTACAAGTATTGTAAACGATTATGATATGCATCAAAAACTTCTATCTATTTTTTATTAAACAAAACATTCAAAAATACCTTTATTATTTAACCTTAATAAATATGTTATTTGCTATAATTTTATTATTTTCACAGTTTTATCATGGACCAATAATACTGGTCCATGGCGGAAACGAGGCATTATTTTTTTAAATGACAACATTACAAAACTCATTTTTTTAGCGGGAAATAAGGTGTACCGCGAAAGAAGTCCCGCGAAAAACGTTAAAATTACCTTTAATGTGACGTCCATAAGGGTCATTTAAACTTATTTCGCGGGTATAGTTATATATATTATAAGTTATAGTTTCCCCCCTTTTCCTACACAGGTTTGTCCCACATAGGGGTCGCAAAATAATCTTGAACTTTTCATTTCAAAAGTAGAGCCTAACGAAAAAAAGAGTCAAAAATAATAGACCTTTTTTTATTAACCTTAATAACCAAGTTCGTATTTGCTATTATTATCTAATAAATAAGGTTAATTACAACGCACATAGGTAATTAGGTAGGCAAAGTGATATAACGATCATAGAAATACCTACAGTTACTGATTGCTACATCTGTAAAATTTCTGATATTAATGTTTTTAAATCAATTGTTATTAATAAAGAAAGTATTTATTTATCATACCGGGCATATTGAGTCCGCGCCGCGAAATAAGGTCGGTGGCCAAGGCCAAGTTGTTAGGACACCGGTCTTAGAATCGTGAGACCCGAGTTCGAATCCCGCCATGTACCAATGTGTTTTTGCTCACGTACATTTACCGACTGCTCTTACGGTGAAGGAAAAACAACGTGATGAAACCCACATTCAAGTAAAATTTGAATTATGATATTTGAATGTGACTTAACCTAGGATTCGGGCCAGGTTAGCCTCAGGGTTGCAGAGGTCAGATGGCAGTCGCTCTGTGTAAAAACTTGGTTCCACGTCAAATCCCCGGTTAGGTAGCCGACCCCGACCGAGATCGGGATAAGGCAAGGTGAATGATGATGAAAAACGTTTCAATGACCCTTAATTTGACGTACATAAGGGTCATTTAAACCTTTCGACTGCTTTCGCGGCGCGACTCTATTAACTGCCACTCTGTGCCTCGTTTTTCGAAACTACAGGTTACAAGTCTACAGGTGAACTTCGATGTACATTGCGTAGCGGGTCAAAAATCCTGGTTTTATAATGTCCCACCGGCTACGCAATGTACATCGAATTTCACCTGTATAAATATAATGTGTAACAAACAAATAAAATGTTACTCCTTCACGCAAAACTTAAACTACTGAACAGATTGTCATAAAATTTGGCACACACAATACCCTTCTATGTAACTTATGATGATATTATGATGAGACTGAATATTTTTGTCTATGGAGCCTTAGATAGGAAATAAGAAGGAAATAAAAATCAATGCCGTGTGATGCCGGCTTAGGAAAGCATCACCCCATTTCTTTCCCGTGGGTGTCGTAGAAGCCGACTAAGGGACTCGAGAGTTATGTGTATTGAAATTTTAGGAGACAGGCTGACAACGTGTCACTATACTGATACACGACTTATTTGAAACGACCCTCAAACATTTGTCAGACGTGGCGATAATGACCATAATTTTACGGTCGTTAACGCTCTGCCTACCCCGCCAGGGATATAGGCGTAATTTGTGTGTGTATGTAAAAATCAAGTTTCAATATTCCATACAAAGAAGTGCAGAGAGACAAGATTATTTTGTGATTTCCCAACATAGGGAAAGTACTTAGGTCATGGCCTAGACCCTATCCACGCCATGGTCTCCAGATCTGCAAAACAACTTCAGAATTCATCTGAAGGGGAGGTGTTTTAAAAAAACACATACACGAATCACGCCTAAATCCCTGGCGGGGTAGGCAGAGCGTTAACGACCATAAAATTACAGTCATTATTTTCTGATTTTTTCAATAGTTTTTTATTAACTATACCATCCTGTATATGCCTGATTTCATGTTTAGATTTATTTTGCTTGGTAGTAAATTTGCTAGGACAATAATTGCATTCATAACTGTAGACCGGGTTATGGATGCGTTTGATGTGTTGCTGAAGGTCATACTTCCGTTTAAAACATCTGGAACAATTAGGGCATGGATATGATGTTGGTATCTCACCTTTGAGCTTTTTAAGCCTTCTATTAACTAGACTGTTACTCCGTAAATGTCTGGCCTCATGGATCGCCTTGTCCTTCTCGGTTTTAAATAATTTCTCACAAAACTTGCATTTTACATGGTAGACAAAGTTATGCATACGTTGGAAATGGGCTGAAAGATCACAAGTCCGTCTGAAGCATTTGGAGCATTTGGGGCATGGATACGGTTTTTCACCTGTATGTATTCTCCTGTGACTATTTAGCATCAATTTAGTATCACATTTTATTCCGCATACCTCACAGGTAAATTGATTTTCTTTTGTGTGCTTTATAATACGGTGCGGAGTCAATTCACTTTGAGTAAAAAAGTTCTGTCCACAAATTTCACAAACATATCTTTGTTTCCCAAGATGTTTTAATGTGATGTGTCTAACTAACTGTTGTTTGTAAAATGCAGTATAACCACAATGATCACATATAAATTCACCATGACCTCTCGGAGGACACTTACATTTGTATTTTTTTGTAGCTACATGTTTCATATAGCTATAATAAGTTTTAAAATTTTGCTTACATTTCTTACATGAATAAGTACTACTTAGTTTTAAACCATCTTGTGCAGTAATTATGGGGTCTGTTGCAGCTTTCAATATGTCTACTACAGTGTTTTTGTTTAACACTTCTTTGGTTGATATTTTAAGATTATCTTCTTCATCTTGCCAATTGTCGTTGTCACCAGAACTTACATCACATTCTTCTAATGTTTGAATGTTAAACATAGGATGATTTATTAAATTGCTATTATCTTTGGGTGGAGAACACTTTTTACATTTTATTTTGTTGTTGCGATGAACTTTAAAGAAATGCACTCGCAGACTGGTGTTATATGTAAAACTTTTCAAACATACTCTACATTTAATTTCCGATGGTTTATGCGGATCATGCAATAGCTCTTCTGTAGATATGTTCTTTTTGCAACACATGATTTCTTGCAGAAATTCATCTAAATCATCTATTTGAACTGTGTTATCTATATTCTCCATTGTCATGTCTGTGTAACTCTCAATAATATTTTCAGTCATCTGCTTAAATCTCATGAAGGCTGTGTCTTGAGGAACAAACTGGCGATTTTTGTCATAGTAATGTTTCACCAAGCATTTTTCTGGCTCATTCTCGTTAGTTTCCACAGCCACATACACAGAGTTAAAATTTTGATTTATATCCTGCGGTATTTTATCACAACTTGTTTCTAAATTGTCTAAAACGGCAGAGAAAATTTTAGTATTGTCTTTACAAAGCTGAATAAATTTAAAACAGTTGATTGCAGCTGCCATACATTCTTCACACACAGACTTTAGCATAAACATTATGTCGGAGACCTGAAACAAAGTCTACTTTAAACAAATATTACTTTTTTAAAGCGAGGCTGATGTGCCTATATGAAATAGTTTTTGTTAAATGTTTATTTTGGTTTATGTATACACAAGTTAACTATTTTCAAAAGTGGCTAACTAGCGAAACTGAACCTGTCGGTGTGGACGTGTTTCGCTCGCTCTATGGAGTCGCACCTATTTGATAAGATTTCCCCAATCGAGAATACTCAAGAACGCACTCTTGAACAAGTAGTAAAATTTAAGGCTATGTTGTGATTTACCCTTTGGTCCATTATAAAGTTAATGATGTGCGCTACCGTGGTAGCCTCAGGACGTGGATGTTTGGGAATCTGAAACGTGACTTCATCGTAGATAGAGATTCCGCTTTCATCAATCCTCTCCAAACACAAACAACAAACATTGGGGCGCTCCGTATAATCTACTTGCAGCAAACTTGCATACACTGCTTTGTAAAGTGTTGACGACATAATGTATGGTCTATATCTGCAGTGATTTATTCTCTGCAAGTTTTATGTGATTATTGCTCAAACAATTTGGTTGGGAATATTGAAATAAACAAAAGCTACAAACAACCCAAAAATCCCATTTGATGGTGAATGACAGTGACAGGACCATAGAGAAGAGAACGAACATTCGGTGACAGACAGACCGGAAAAAAATATGGGTGTCAGTCACTGATAAGTGTTCTTGGAGCCAAGTCAGTCAGGTCAGTGTAAGCAAAATAGTGCAAACGAGACATCAATGTATATTTTTTATGGCAACATTTCGTGAAAACTTCTTGCTGGCGGTACCGTGTATAATAAGGGCGGTATATTTGAATATTTTGTGAGAAAATGTGAAGAAAAGTGAATTGTCGGTAGATATTAGGAAGGAGGGAGTTTATTGATATCAGTGGTATAAGGCCTTTGCCCTGCAGTGAGACATTACACAGGCTACATTAAAGAAAGTATAACATAACATAACACATGGATCACTACATTACATTCTGAGTTGTTTTTTCTGAAATGGCCCTCCAATATTTTATCAGAAAATGCTATATATAGTTATCGTATTCATACGACCGGCAATGCTCTGGCTACCCTGCAAGGGATACTGGAGTGATTTTTGTGTATGTACCTGTCTATTATCTTTTCTTAGACAATAAACTTCATTTGATCCGAAGGTGTCACGATCACGACACTCACACAGACATATCATGCCTTTACCCCTTACGGGGTAGGCAGAGCGTTAAAGATCGTAAAAGTATGATCGTTATCGCCACGTCTGAAGTATTGAAGGCCCCTTCAGATGATTCGTGTATCACAGTAGTCACAGGTTGTCAGCCATGAATTTAATGCCAATCATGAGCCTCCAAATCCCTGAATCCCCGCCCCACTTCAATGGACACGCACCCTGATTGGTCAATTCATGCCCCGCTCAGCTCAGCTCAGCTTAGCGCAGCCCCGCTTCAGTGAAAACGCACCCTAATGCAAGCACGATCTCGAATTCTCGTTGGATATTTTCGAGATCACGAACGATTTTCCTGAAACGAGATCGCACGCTTTGAGATTTCGGTCTCGTAAATTGGTTGAGACCTTGCGTATCTCGAGATTTCATTCCCTAGTCGTGATACCATCTGACTGAATGCCCTATAAAAACATTTTGCTTACATTTAAAATGTATTTATCAGACGGTTTAACGTTAAAAATTAGTAGGTCCACTTTGTATATTTGCTGTTTCATTCAAACTCTGTCTATGGTGTATAATTAAGTTTTATTATTCTCTTTAATCATAATTTTCATGCTTCAGGGGCTTAATACACAAACGCTGACCTGGCATTTACTTATTTACTAATGTGTCAATACTCCTCAGCACTACCAGTATTTTGAAAACACGGAAAAAATCTTGGACTTCCCGTACAAAGTGACTCAGAGGTCCTTTATTTTCCACATTCCAAAAAAAAAACCCTTTTTGCCTACCATACACCTCTGAAGTCCACCTGGGTGGACCATGGAAAGTTTACTAGGTACTGTCCACTTTTGTCCACCTTGTATGAACAGGGTCCCAAGTCTGCTATTTTTTGTCATTGTAATGCCACCGAAACTCAACTGTCATTAAATTGCCATTGTGATTCGATACTAGGGGAGTATAGTATTCTTTGTCTATACTTCAAACTGTTAGCAGACTACAAAATGACCAAAATCATCCAACTGAGATCGAATCGATATCCAACCGAAATAGTTTTCATTTTGCAGACTTCCTGAATGATAGTTTAATTTCATGAGTAGTACATTTGTATAAATGTAACCCTATATAAATAAGTAACCAGAGCATTCATCATGCAGCTGACATGATTGACAGTTTTGCTTTGTGCTTATCGGTTTCCATGAGTCTCCCTATTTTTTAGTCACGAAGGGTAAAAGTAAAGCAGAATAAAAAGTATAAAATTTTGGCATAAAGTTATATTAATTACAAATGTTTTGTAAGACAGACAGAACTTAAATTACATTGTTAGTATCCTTTATTCAAATACCTAGGATTCATATTACTTAAAATGAAGTTCACAAAATCCAGCTTAAAATAAGAATAGAACTTACTGAGAATATAAAAGTTACTGGGAATAAACCAAGGTTTACAAATGGGTTGACTAATCAACACTTTAAGAGTAGAATGGCAAGTCAGCGGAATAGGCTGAGTATAGAAAACTTGGCGAGTATGGTCTGACTTACAACCATACTTATTATGTGTGATCATCAGAAACCATAGTAGTAAGTAGCTGGGTCTCCATTGCATGAGCAGCCTCAGATGCTCACCGCCGCGCGTAGCATGCGACGCAATGCGCGGTCGGTGTGGACGTGTTTCGCCTGAGCAGTGCATGTTAAAATTCTCATGACGATGCTGAGCATCTGAGGCTGCTCGTTCAATGGGTCTCCAGCTACTGATGAAAAATCATACAAATAGGTATAAGAAGAAATAATTGAATAATTCTAGCGTCGCCCCCTGCCGCGGCCGCCCCGCGGGCCTCCACGACCGCCGCCACCGCGTCCTCCACGCCCTCTGCCCCTGCCGCCTCGCGCGCCACCGCCGCCACCGCGCGGGAAGCCTTCGCGCTTGCCGCGGCCTCTAGGAGCGTCGTCGATCAACAAAGTCTCCAGTGGCAGACTGTCTGGGAGGAGATAATACCTAATGTTGTTTCCTCGTATGCTCAGTGTTTCCATCTGCATCTCTTCGCGGTTTTTCAGGGTTACTTTCACTGCCTTTAGGTGTGTGTTCATAGCGACGTCGACGCCGGTGATGGTTCCATGCACAACACTGCCATTTTTCAGTTCTATTGTCACCGTTTCGTGACTCAGTTTCATTAGAAATCTAACTAGCTTCATTTTTAATTCTTTTACAGCAAGGATTTAATAAAAACAACGCACGGCGTCGGTTTTAGTGAATAACATAACCTCAAAATTCGTATTTCGTACGTATAATAACAAGATGTCATTCTTTTTGTGTGTTTTTTTTTCTATAAATTCTGTTTATACAACCAAATTTTGCCGATAAAATGAAACGAACGTGCACTCTTACGTTGTACATGGGTGGTTTTAATAAACATGTGCAAATGTTTTATGCTACTCGACAACAGATGGCGCTGCAAACCAGTTACTGTTACTGAGTTGGCCAATTGTATTGCCTTCTCACTCACATCTTTTCTCCTCTTTCCTCGCTCAAACGCAAAATGGCCGAAAATTGTTGGACGACGTCACGACGTCGGACGTCTCGTGATATTTCTCGTTATGTCGATTGTCCTGTGTTGTAAATAAACGTTTTTGTACAAGTGCCCACCGCCCTGTAGCGCCCAGTGTTAGTGCATGTTGTGTTCACCCAAGTGCTTACGTTGTGATCCACGTTTTGTACGAAAAGGTGTTTTGTGAGTGTTGAGTGCCTTGTTTTCAACAATAACTTTACCCCTGCCTTTCGTATTGGATTTATGTTGACTTAACTACGGTTAGTATACTCACTCTACACATATTCATGATGAAAATCTAGTTTGTAAGTTTTGTGGAGCGTGTAAATAGTTTTTTATTTCGTAAAGTTTTGACAGGTTATGTCTGTCCCGTTTGTTTACATGTTTTGTGGGTAAGTGTGAAAGAGAGGGAGAGATGGCATAGAAGTTTTGCCCACTCCCCTGATCTTAAGGAAAGTAAGCTGCTTGGTGTCTTGCGCCTTATTATTGTTTTGATGGCGATTTATTACGAAATGTTGGAACGGAGGTCTGCTGCGGCGTCGGATATCGGTTCTTATATTGCGCTTGACCTAAGACCGCGCGTGACATAAGGAGCGTAGGTAGAATCTCGATTCGCGTCAGTGACATCATTGTACTGATCTTAAAAATAATTTACGCTATTCAGCTATTAGATCTTGGCATTACGCTGAACGTACGTGCCCCGTGAAGCTTTGACTATGCAGTAAAATAGTTCCACAGTAGGTCGGGTCTGTTACAACTGTTATCTATTACAGGAAGTAGTGGTAGGTAGATTAGGTCAGCAATATTGAAATTATGACAAAGAAATAGGTTTTTGGTCACTCAGTTCATCATTGTATGACTTATTCAAGGCATTCTACTTTATTCCTATGTTATTCTCATTGCGGTAGATATTAGGTTGTTTGTTTACTATGTGTGTGTATGTATGTTTACTATATCTAATCTTGATTAAGATTTTTTTCTTAACACTGTATTTGTGGGTTACACAGATGGGTCAGTTGGAAAAGCTTTGCCATTTAATAACATAACATAACATAACAAAATTCTTTATTGCACAAAAAGTAACAACAAGTAAAAAACACAAATAAAGGAAACAGTACAATAGGCGGCCTTAATGCTAGGTAGCATTCTCTACCAGGCAACCTTAATGTTTATTTACATTTTCCAATGCAAAATCAGCCATGTGGTGCTAGCTTAGCATCGCCCCATTTCTACCCGTGGGTGTTGTAAAAGGCGACTAAAGGATAAATCTAGGGAACGGGCTGCAGCGTTCCCTGTGAATATCTACAATATCTTGCACTGCGCTCACCAATCCGCCTGCCAAGCGTGGTGAGTATGGCAATACCCCCAAATTGGGAGATGCCCATGTCCAGCAATGGGCATTTGTGGCTGTAGAATTAGTAGAAGTAGAATGCAAAATGATATATTATAAAACTTACAAATTTTGAAGAATAAGTAAAATTTTTATTTTAAGGTCTATGCATCTCAAGATGCAGCATCTATGCAAAGAAGCTCTTAATTATATTCATGTGGGACACAACATTACCGTGTGATGCCAGCTCTGAATAGCATCACCCCATTTCCTACCCCTGGGTACTGGGGCGACTGAGGGACTTGCGGGTTTCAGATGTACAACTTTTAGGCGACAGGCCGGCAACTTATCACTACAGTGATACACAAATTATCTCAAACGACCCTCTATATTTGTCAGACGTGAGGATTACGGCCGCTCTGCCGCTCTGCCGCTCTGCCTACCCTGTAAAGGATAGAGGCGTGTATGTATGTATGTACACAATGTTGTCCAATGACACAATGAACCCAGGTGGCTGATTGTCTAACTTTCATGATCTTTCATCAGCTTCATTTTGACCTTTCTTTGGCATAATTTGATATCCATACTCTAGCCATCTTAGGTTTCTAAGTCATACATCTACATCTACAACCACAACAGTCCACTGCTGGACATATGATTCCACCAAATTTGGGGGTATTGCCATACTCACCACACTTGGCAGGCGGATTGGCGAGAGCAGTGCAAGATATTGTAGATATTCACAGGGATCATGGATTCATTCAGTCTCCTTTTACGACACCCACGGGTAGGAAAAGGGGTGATGCTGTACTAAGACATGGTTTTTAAGTACTATCTGATAATTTGAAAGCTTTTACACAATACAAATCACAATAACCCCAGTAGAGCACAGAAAGAGGCCTATACTGTTATATTAACGCCATAGTAAAACAATATAGTGCCAGCCAGATTTGCGTGACCTCTGACATTGTTGAAACTTGGGCCATCATCACCTTGGTTTGATAGCTCTTGTATCCAAAGTAGAAAGGCAGCCATTAGGCCCCGGTCTCGGGTTTGGCGTACAGCGGAGCTCGCCTTTTTTTTAGGGAGTACGCTCGTTGCCCGCTCCTGCGCCGCTGTTTCCGAGAACCGGTCCATATGAATGTTTGCAATAGATTCTGCGGCCGCCGCTGCCGCCCCGTCACCCACTCCCAACTTTGACCTTTTCTCTACAACATTGTTTTAAAACTGTGCAAGACTTTACAACATTTGATTTAGCCAAGGACCTTTTCCCTACAAAAAGGAAGTGTTCCACGCAATCTGGCCAACGTGTCTCTCGTGAGGCGAGCTAGAAGTATCGTGTTACATTCATCAGGGTTACAAAGCGTTATGCGTGTGTGCTTCTGCACGTGCGTGTGTGAGACGTACGGATATACATCCATATATACATCTCATACTCACTTTATGCCATCTCACTTCCCTAGGTCTGCTGGAAGAGATTTCTTTTTAGAAATAAGTTGACCCGTTGTGTATTGTTCTCAATATTATGTCCTTTGTGTACAATAAACGGTTAAATAAATAATACATACATACATTGATCACGCCTTTATCCCTTGCGGGGTAGGCAGAGCGTTAACGGCCGTAAGAATACGGTCACTATCGACACGTCTGTCATTTTTGAGGATTGTTTTCCAAGGTCGTTTCAAAAAACATGTATATCACTATAGTGAGAGGTTGTCAGCCTGTCGCCTAAAAATTGTAATACACCAATACTCTCGAGTCCCTTAGTCGCCTCATACGACACCGCGGGAAGGATGTGGGGTGATGCTATTCTAAGCCGGCATCACCCGTAAAACAATATGAGCCGAATAACGCTACTATCCAGCCAGTAGTGCCAGTTTTCTTCTTTTTCGTGCGGGACAACGAGTCATCCAAGTCATGGATAGAGCTTATTAAAATAGACCTCAAATCTCGCAAAATGCTTGGCTAGTCCTGTCACTTTCGTACACAAGTAAAAGAAAAGTGATAAGAAATGTATTAAGGAGATAAATAGACAGTAATAAACAGTTTTATTTTTTAATGCGTGACATAGTTGTTAGCCGAGATGATAATCTATGACCATTCATTTTGTTATAGTAAACGTCTTCTTTTCGTGTGGGACACCGAGTCGTTCAACGACCCGATGAACCCTAGCGTCAGAATTTTTCAACCGCCTTCTACAAGTAGCAGGCTTCTGACATGGTTGTGTAACGACTGCCGTCTAAGTGATCATAGACAGCAACCGGGACCTACGGCTTAACGTGCCATCCGAAACACGGAACCATCTTACTTACGGACAATCGGGTGGTTCAGCCCGCAATGTCCTAACCAGACTGGGAACAAATTCACAAAGTGATAAATATTAAATTTGTGAGTGACCCACCGAGAATCGAACCCGGGACCTTCTGCGTCAAAGGCAGTCGCACTTCCACTGCGCCACATCGGTCGTCAAAATAGTAAACGTAATAGTCACTGTTACATGTTAAAATTTCGATTAAGACATAAGAGCCGACTTTCTCTAACTCTATACGCTTTAATATGTTGGGTAACATACACACACAAATCACTCCTTTATCCCTCGCAGGGTTGGCAGAACGTTAACAGTCGTTATCGTCACGTCTGACAAATATTTGAGAGTCGTTTCAGATAAGTCGTGTATCATTATAGTGACAGGTTGCCGGCCTAAAATTGCAATACTTAGTCGCCTTTTACGACATCACGGGAAAGAAATCGGGTGATGCTATTATAAGCCGGCATCACATCGCAACGCGTTTTAAATATTAGGAAATTGTGTTTGTTGTTACATTCTTACAAATTTATAAAAGCATCAACATCAAATAATTTGATTGATTGATTTACCTTATTTCTACGTGGTTTTGATAAAATATGACTAAGAGCTACTAAAGGATAAATTTAAGGAATGGGCAGCATCATTTTCTGAGACTACAACATCTTTTTACTACGTAGACGACTTTGTAGTAGTTTCAGATGATTAACCGCTCCTATTAGTCCATTGAATAAAAAGTTCTAGAGTGCGAGAGTTAGTAACGTAAGATGTTTCTTCGGAAACATGTCAAGAGTCCCTAGGTAATAAACATACTAAAACCCCGGGACACTAGGAGGACCCCGGAGTGGGGGGAGGGGGGGAAAGGGTCCATTTTTTCATTTTTCGCTTAAAGCTCAAAAACGGTACATGTTAGAGAAAAACGTTCAAGGAAAAGTTTAAAGGCCATAAAATTATCTACAAGTTATACCTAAATCACTTTTTCCTATATCCTACCGTTTCTGAGTTACACGCATAAAAAAATTATTTTGGCTCAAACAATTTTTCCATACTACATAACCATGTTTATCACATCAATTGATCAAAAAATATTTCTTTCTTCCATAAAACTCAAATGTGCAACTTGTGACCGGTACTGATAGATTGCTCTTGATTAGGTCTATCATTGGTAAAATAAACACATTCCTCCATGGAAGCCTTTAGGAGGAATCGATTGTCAAAATATTATATTAGGGTAGTTTTAGTTACTGAACTTGGACTATTTATTTTTTTCTTCCAAAAAAACTCAAAAGTGCAACTTGTGACCGGTACCGATAGATTGCTCATAATTAGGTCTATCATTGATAAAAATACTAGATTCCACCATGGAGGCGTTTAGGGGGAATTGAATTTTATTAGGGTAGTTATGATACTTTATTTTGACAATCGATTCCTCCTAAAGGCTTCCATGGAGGAATGTGGTTTTTTTACCAATGATAGACCTAATTAAGAGCAATCTATCAGTACCGGTCACAAGTTGCACTTTTGAGCTTTTTGGAAGAAAAAAAATTAAATGTTCAGGTATCGTAACTACCCTTATAAAATTCAATTTCCCCATAAACGCCTCCATGGTGGAATCTAGTATTTTTATCAATGATAGACCTAATTATGAGCAATCTATCGGTACCGGTCACAAGTTGCACTTTTGAGTTTTTTTGGAGGAAAAAAATAAATAGTCCAAGTTCAGTTACTAAAACTACCCTAATATAATATTTTGACAATCGATTCCTCCTAAAGGCTTCCATGGAGGAATGTGTTTATTTTACCAATGATAGACCTAATCAAGAGCAATCTATCAGTACCGGTCACAAGTTGCACATTTGAGTTTTATGGAAGAAAGAAATATTTTTTGATCGATTGATGTGATAAACATGGTTATGTAGTATGGGAAAATTGTTTGAGCCAAAACCATTTTTTAATGCGTGTAACTCAGAAACGGTAGGATATAGGAAAAAGTGATTTAGGTATAACTTGTAGATAATTTTAAGGCCTTTAAACTTTTCCTTGAACGTTTTTCTCTAACATGTACCGTTTTTGAGATTTAAGCGAAAAATGAAAAAATGGACCCTTTGCCCCCCTCCCCCCACTCCGGGGCTCCTCCTAGTGTCCCGGGGTTTTAGTATGTTTATTACTTAGGGACTCTAGACATGTTTCCGAAGAAACATCTTACGTTACTAACTCACGCACTCTAGACCCCCTTTAGAGGTACTCATTCAATGGACTATATACGCACAATCTAGATATATTCTTTATTGCATAAATAGTATGGAAAATTAATACAAAGAAATTTGTCGCAAAGGCGAGCTTATCTCTAAATGAGAGATCTCTTCCAGCCAACCCATGTGTTGTGAGAGAATCTAAAATTTTGGGGCAATTAGGCAATGAAAGAAATTACATGAAATAGTCTATGTCCTAGACTCAGATTTAGATAAATAAGTAAATTTCCGTGTGATGCCGGCTTAAATAGCATCACCCGCATTCTTCCCGCAGGTGTTGTAAGAGGCAACTAATGGACTCGAGGGTTTAATTTTTATTACAATTTTCAGACTACAGGCTCAGTATTTGTCAAACGTGGCGATAGTGACGGTAGTTTAGCGGCCGATAGCGCTCTGACTACCCCGCAAGGGATAAAGGCGTGATATACGTATGTAGTTTCCAGTACTTTCCAGTATAGGACTCCGACATTGATCTAAATACCGCCTACTATGTACCGGCGCTCCAGTTAACGATAACAAAGGTTAATGAGCACGGTTGAGAGATGAGTGGAATACACGAGTGCTCTACGAGAACGGCATCCTTCTTTGTTTGCTGCTAGGCGGTTAAACATATGTCTTTATCCCTTACGGAGTTGGCAGAGCGTTAACGGTTCTAAAACATAAGGTCACTATCGCCACGGCTGACAAAATGATTGACAAAAGAAAAAAATCGTGTATGGTAGGCAGCCTGTCACTTAAAATTTTAAATTGTAATACACAGGAAACCCTCGCGGGCTTGTACCCACTAAGATGCTAACCGAGCTTCCGGGGTAGGCAGAGCGTTAAAGATCGTATAGTAGTTACAGTCGTTGTCGCAACGTCTGACAAGTATTGAGGGCCCTTTCAAATGATTCGTGTATCTAACGACACCCGCGGAAAAGGAATAGGGTGATGCTATTCTAAGCCGGCATCACACGGCATATACATATATGATTCGACTAATATGCCATACGATCATATCAAATACAAAATACATAATCACATTATACAAATGAGAAATTGAAATTTAATTCCTGTTGATTGTTAGATAATGGTCCTTTAGAATTAGGCCGCATGATAAGTAGATGAAGCAGGATGAAAGGGGGCGATGCTAGTTTTAGTCTGCCATCTTACGGGAACATAACTTCCTTATTAAATTCATTAAGATTCCTTATTTCACGCATGAAGAAAGCGTGATAATCGTATGAGTCACATTCGTCCCATGGTCTGTAGCAAACCACACAGCTCACTAGACGCCACAGGCGATTTTTTTCTGGCAAGATCACAGACATACATTTGTTACAAGATCGCACGCATTGGTCAGTGGTGGGTCACCCTGCCCTGACGTACCTCAGCTTTTAAATGACATATATACTTCTTTTTCTTAGCGGGTGAGGAATTAAATTTTATTTGCCCAATAGTTTGCCACTCAAACGGCGTTTGTTTAGGATGTCTGCCCCTAGCTCTTCTAGCGTGCAGGTGTCGGGGCACATACATACATAAATCACGCCTCTTTGCCATTGGGGTAGGCAGAGAGTATTTCCTTCCACTTGCTACGGTCTTTTCATGCACGCTCGTCGGTTTAGGGTCGGTCGGGGCACGCAGCGCAATTTAAGAGATGCGACATGCTATATACAATTTCCTGTACCTAGGATGTCTGCAAGAGATTGCCTATTAGCAATAACGCCGCCTAATTGCACGCAAATTAATTCTTATACACCTATTTTTTTTTTGTGTAATTTTTCCTTTTGTGTGCAAATAAATTAATCTTATCATCAGGACAGAGATCAGTGGAGGAAGCTCGTTTCGGAGGCCAAGATCCATTTCGGGTCATTGAGCCAAAGAAGTTAGTTAGTTAGTTATCTTATCATGCTCTGTGGGACAGTGCCGTACAGATGCTACTAAAACTTGCTTTAGCACCGCCGTGTGGTGCCGGTTTGGAATAGCATAACCCCAATTCTACCCGCGGGTGTCGTAAAAAGCGACTAAAGGGATAATTATCAAGGGAATGGGCAGTTGCGGTCCTTATGCTACCTCTTACACTCCGCTCGCCAATCCGCCTGCCAAGCGAGTATGGCAATACTCCCCTAAGGAACATAAAATTGTTATTGTTTACAACGAGTAATTCATTTATTCAGTGACAGTATTGTAATGTAACTTTTTGACATTCTAAAAGCATTCATTGTGAATCTACTTGGAAATAAACGATTGAATCTTAAATATTGAGTCCCCATAGGAGGAGGCCCATGTCCAGAAGTGGATGTTGTGGTTCTAAACTTTAGGTTAAGGGACCGCCACCGACGCAGATTTTCCTTGCAACGACCAACCCGGAGGAACTCAATTCTGTAAATTTTCTCTATTTTACTAATTTATTTATTCAGTGACAGTATTGTTTTGTAACTATCTGACATTCTAAAAGCATTCATTGTGAATCTACTTGGAAATGAACGGATGAATCTTGAATCTTGCACATAGGGCGTCCAGTAGTTTGTCTAGTCATTGGTCTGTAGAGTCATACTTCAGAAATTCCAGCTTGCCTCATCGCATCACTATAATTACACGTTTACACACGGCGAGATGTAACAGGGTTTTACGATTTGCATGTGGCTAAGGCTTGTCACGACCCTTTTCAAGGATAATTTACGAAACGGTATTTGAACAGCTGATTCATACAACAAAAAAGACGACAAGGGGAGTCATGTGTATTGCAATTTTAGCCGACAGGCTGACAACCTGTCACTATAGTGATACACGACTTATCTGAAACGACCCTAAAACATTTGTCAGACGTGGCGATAATTACCGTTATTTTGCGGTCGTTAACGCTCTGCCTACCCCTCTAGGGATATAGGCGTGATTTGTGTGTGTGTGTGTGTGATTCATACAAGTTACATCATTTTCCTCGCCTTATCCCGTTCTCTGTCAGGGTCGGCTATCTAACCTAGGGAGAACCGTGGAACCAAGTTTTTACTTACACTGAGCGCTTCTGACCTCTCCATCCCGAAGGCTAACCTGGCCCGAATCCTAGGTTAAGTTAAATTTTATTTGAATGTGGGTTTCACATACAAAAATCACGCCTATATCCCCGGCGGGGTAGGCAGAGTATTAACGACAGTAAAATTACGGCCGTTATCGCCACGTCTCACAAATGTTTGAGGGTCGTTTCAGATGAGTCATGTATCACTATAGTGGCAGGTTCTCAGCCTTTCGCCTAAAATTGCAATACACATGAAATCCTCGAGTCCCTTAGTCGGCTTCTACGACACCCACGGGAAAGAAATGGGGCGATGCTATTCTAAGCCGGCATCACACGGCAATAATATCATACATACATACATACATACATATATCACGCCTTTATCCCTTGCGGGGTAGGCAGAGCGTTAACAGTCGTAAGAATACGGCCGCTATCGCCACGTCTGACATTTTTGAGAATTGTTTTCCAAGGATGTTTGAGAAAACATGTGTATCACTATAGTGGCAGGTTGTCAGCCTGTCGCCTAAAAATTGTAATACACCAATACGAGTCCCGTAGTCGCCTCTTACGACACCCACGGGAAGGATGTGGGGTGATGCTATTCTAAGCCGGCATCACACGGCAATAATATGGCATAATATCATGTCTTAAACAAATATATTTTTTTCTAGACAACACAATAAAAGTATTATGTTCTTTGTTTCAAAACAAAACTGCACTGCGCTTTCCATTTCTTAGCAAAGTTGCACGTGCGATTATGTCGAGTGCCATTTGCATCGATTGAGCTAAATAGGTCTAATGGCACGTTTTCTTTAATAGGCAACTTGCTAGGCTACATTACATAGGTACTTACTGTGTATAACATAGTAGAAAAACGAAGCAGTATTTATTTAGCATGTATTAGACATACATACATACATATATCACGCCTTTATCCCTTGCGGGGTAGGCAGAGTGTTAACGGCCGTAAGAATACGGTCGCTATCACCACGTCTGACATTTTTGAGGATTGTTTTCCAAGGTTGTATCAGAAAACATATGTATCACTATAGTGACAGGTTGTCAGCCTGTCGTCCTAAAATTGTAATACACAAACTCTTGAGTCCCTTAATCGCCTAATACGACACCCGCGGGAAGGATGTGGGGTGATGCTTTTCTAAGCCGACAACACACGGCATGTTTCAGATCAACAACAAAAAAAGAAAAAGAAAAGCCAGGTCGTTTTAAAGAAAGGTCAGGTCAGAAGTACCCTAAACCGACGAGCGTGCATGAAAAGACTGATAAATGTAGAAGAAGCGAAAGAAGTATGCCAGGATCGTAGCAAGTGGAAAGAAATAGTCTCTGCAAGTATAGTAGTGATTTATGTATGTATATACGTAGATCAACAACAAAGAAAGATTTTTAAATTCGGTTGTGGACTGGGTCATTAATAAAATATAAAAGCTGTACGCTTAAAACTATTGTCTAACATTACTACGGACATCATTCATGATTTTTACGATCATCCATCATGAAGTCCAGTTCATATCTTCCGGCTCCATCATCAAATCAGCTCGACAGTACCATATTATTGTATTGTCATCAAAATCACATACATTTGCCAATTTTCATGACGGTACGATCTTTAGAAGATGGTTAAATTAGTTTTCTTAGATTTCATTACAAAGTTACATACATACAGGTCGACCTAATAAAAGCGTGTTAATGATATTGGTTACTAAACTGGTTCAAATTCTGCGTATATCCCTTTCGTGGGCTATTGCCATTTACCACGCTCGGCGAGCGGATTGGCGAGCGCTGTGCAAAACGTTGCATTTACCGGGAACGCTGCTGCCCGATCGCTGGGTTTATTAGTCGCCTATTACGACACCCACGCGTAGAATTCGCTAGTTTCCTGGGTCATTTACAAAATATTACAGTTGTACGCTTAAAACTATTGTCCAAAAATACTACGGACTTCATTCATCATTTTTCAAAATATTCAAATATTGAATTAATAAACAGAAAAATAATATAAAAGTAAGTGTTTTGACGCCATCCAAATCCGTGACGTCATACTTCTCGTTCTTCAAACAAAATACCGTTTTAGATCGTTTTAAAAAGTAGCTCATTTGACTTGTCAGGAAACAAGCCTATTGTTGTGATCATATTCTAAACCGGTAACGGTATCCACCTAACTTGAATTTCATCAAAATCAGTTCACTAATAATGTATTAGGACGGCAAAACTAACTATTCTATTTATTATACAGTTGCGATTACGAGGCTATGCAAAGGTTAAGACTTAATAGCGTAATCATTGAAATACATGTAAATAAACGATGATTATGACATAATCTCATAAATCACATGTCAATGCCAAGATTAAACTTAAGGTTGAATACAATCAGATACAATCGGTTGAGCCGCCGATCGATGAGTTACATACATACATATATCACGCCTTTATCCCATACGGGGTAGGCAGAGCGCTAACGGCCGCAAAAATACGGTCGCTGTCGCCACACCTGACAAATATATGTAGAGGGCCGTTTGAGATAATGTCCTTTGTGTTCTATTGTGTACAATAAAAATAAATATCACGCCTTTATCCCTTGCGGGGTAGACAGAGCGTTAACGGCCGTAAGAATACGGTCGCTATCACCACGTGTGACATTTTTGAAGATTGTTTTCCAAGGTTGTTTCAGAAAACACGTGTATCACTATAGAGACAGGTTGGCAGCCTGTCGCCTAAAAATTGTAATACACCAATACTCTCGAGTCCCTTAGTCGCCTCTTACGACACCCGCGGGAAGAATGTGGGGTGATGCTATTCTAAGCCGGCATCACACGGCAATGGACTGCCCATGTCCAGCCGTGGACTGTTGTGGCTGTTTAGTTTGGACGACCGAATATCCGAATTCGCCGAGAAACAATCGACAAAACATTGAGAGCAAAACAAACACATTATCCAGATAACCCGGTAAACTGTAAACCGCGCACTAGTGCTGCGCTGTCGATATAATTAATTGAATCAGCATAGCGCTGCGCTATCGATAGTATTAATCGAATCAGTATAGCGCTGTGCTATCGATAGGATTAATTGAATAAGCATAGAGCTGCGCCATCGATACAATTAATGACGATTTTTTGGGCTGAAAGCAACATTGTCTGAAAAGGTGACGCTGTTGATTATCATGGTTGTTGGTAATTATTGCCGATTGAGGGATTATCTGTCAAGTTCAGTTCACTCTTTTTGCCCTAAAATCTGTGGGAAACGGGGTGAATCAGCCCATGACATTGAACAACTTTCCCCAAGGAACATAGGTCGAAATATGAAAAATAAATTTGGACATCCCATACAAAATTACAGACAAGCGTCCCGATGGTATGACATTGATACCCTGGAAGCATGGCAAGAGTTTGGTATGGGATGCGACTTGTGTCGACACTTTGGCTCCCTCCCATTTAGGCGCGACTACTGTGCGAGCAGGTGGTGCCGCGACTGAGGCAGAGATTTTAAAAAGGAGGAAATACTCGAGTCTGGGGGATGTTTATACGTTTGTGCCTTTTGCCGTCGAGACAATGGGCCCCTGGGGTCCGGCTGCGAAATCATTTTTAAAAGACATTTCGGGGCGGCTTATCGAGGCTTTGGGTGACCCAAGGGCTGGTAGTTACTTTGCCCAGAGGATCAGTTTGGCCATCCAAAGAGGGAATGTTGCCAGCATTTTGGGTACTCTGCCTCGGTGCGCCGCTCTGGAGGAAGTCTTTTATTTACATTAATGTTTTTAATTTTTTGTAATGTTTTAATAAAAAAAAATATCTCTAAATTACAGACCAACCATGTCAATTTGTATGGGAGGCCAAAAAAAATTCTCATATTTCAACCTATGTTTCTTGGGGAAAGCTGTTCAATTTCATGGGCTGAACCACCCCTCAAAATATTTGCAGCAAATTTTTTTACACCTTATATGTATGTATGTTCTAACCAAACTCTCGATATTTTATCTAGATCAGCCCTAAACACCAGACACGACCGCTACCAATGACTCACACGTTAGGAATGACGCCAAAACGCGCGCAAATGCTTTTTTCTTTTATTAGAGTTCGGCACCTGAAGGGTCAAAACGCAACCATATTAATGAGACTTCTGTCTGTCTGTTCGTCAGTAATCTTGTATCTCATAAACCGTGATAGATACATACATACACAAATCACGCCTCTAAGATGCCGTATTTCTCTTGCCGCTAGAACAACAAATAAAATCCGAACAAAGTTCATTTACGGAATTCCCTTCGTCAGGGTTGATTTATTTAAATCACGATTTAAATCAAGTGATTTTTTCATTTAAATCATTGATTTCATTCAAATTTGATATTTATTACAAAATTATTATTAGACTTAAAAAAAATAGTGCATTTTTGACTATATTTTTGTTATGTTTTTATTAAACTCTTCTGTATCTACCTAAAATATGATGTCGGCTTAAAAAAGTTTAGGTACAGACTAGGGATTCAAAGATTTCATGTCGTCGTACAATTTTAGGCGACAGGCTGACAACCTGTTACTATAGTGGTACACAATATTTCTAAAACGGTACTAAAACCATTTTCTAGCATGAATAAACAAAAAATCAATTTAAAAAATCATTTTTTTAATAAATAATAAAAATCTGTCATAAATAAAAAAAACATGATATTAATCAACCCTACAATAATCAATGATACGGAACTCTACGTGTGTGAGTCCAAAACATACTTGGCCAGTTTTTTTTACGAACGCTGAATACGACAGCAAGGTCGCTTGCCTAGTTTGACGTAACCAGCGTAATCGTTGCATTAAACTCCAGAGTTTATGTTAATATTGTGATTAATATTGTTTACGTTTATGATAGTATCGTGTGTAATTTTTTATATTAGTACAAAGTTTATTTTATTTTATTTTGGAGTACCTAAATCAATCGTAAATTATCATATTAATCAGTTCAACGAATAGTTTAGTAGAAACCGTGTTTCGGGTAGCAAGTGAAGCTGTAAGTCCCGGATGCTGTCTATGATCACTTAGACGGCGGTCGTTACACAATCATGTACTACTTGTAGAAGGTGGTTGAAAAATTCTGACACTAGGGTTCATCGGGCCGTTGGACGACCCGGTGTCCCACACGAAAAGAGAAAAGACTACTTACAACAGTCTACTGCTGGACATGGGCGTCCCCCAATTTGGGGGGTACCTATGGCCATTCTCACCAAGCTTGGCAGGCGGATTGGCCAGCGCAGTACAAGATATTGTAGATATTAACAGGGAATATAAAAATTGTAGATTCATCCTCTACTCGCCTTATACGACACCCACGGTTAGGAATGGGGTGATGCTATTCTAAGCTGGCACCACACGGCTAGATAGATTAAAATGGTGAAATAGCAAACTGAGCATTGGTGGCCAAGTGGTTAGGACACCGATTTTACAATCGTGAGACCCGATTTCGATCCCTGCCATGTACCAATGTGTATTAACTCACGTAAATTTACCGACTGCTCTCACGGTGAAGGAAAAATATCGTGATGAAACCCACATTCAAATAAAATTTGAATTCAGATGATATTTGAATGTGACTTTACCTAGGATTCGGGCCAAGTTAGCCTTCGGGTTGCAGAGGTCAGATGACAGTCGCTCTGTGTAAAGCTTGGTTCCACGTCAAATCCCCTAGGTTAGGTAGCCAACCCCGACAGAGAACGGGATAAGGCAACGATAATGATGATGGTGAAATAGCAAACTGCTGACAAAAGCTCACGATGCATTAGGTCACCAACTGAATATACTATCAAGGCAAACCCGCTCTTATTCCGTCCAGTCAAAGGCTGATAGTATTTTCTAGACGTCTGTGACACGCCTGTTGATATCATACCTGCGCACTCACAGACCTGTCATCGGTGGACTAAGCATACTTTATAAAATAGTAGATACTACGCCACAGGCGGAGAATAGCCAGGTCCCTAAGTCTGCTAAATGAAAATAGTTTCAGCTGGATGTCAATTGGATCTCAGTTGGATGATTTCGGTCATTTCGTAGTCTGTTAACAGTTTAAACTATAGAAAAATCACAATGGCAATTGAATGACAGTTGAGTTTCGATGCCGTTGCAATGACAAAAAATAGCAGACTTGGGCCCCAGACGTTTTGGCATTCCCACGTAAAAAAAATAACTAAAAAATACAACTGCGATGCTTCGCCTGGATCTAATATTTTTTGATGTTGTCATTCTACAAGCGTAATATTTTGCATCAATAAAAAACAAAATTAAGAAGGCTTGATCTTTTACAAATGGATTGCTTGCCCGAAAGCAATATTTTCGACCACTACGACGAAAGGATACTTTACCAACGGCCCTTGTTGCCCACAGCAGAAAATTCCCCCTTTTGCCAATTGCCATATGCCATACATACCACGTTTGGCAGGCGAGTTGACAATTCACAAGAATGCTGCTGCCCTTTCCGTGTCTGTGCAATGCGGTCTTCTTCTTTTCGTGTGGGACACCGAGTCGTCCTACGACCCAATGAACCTTAGGGTCAGAATTTTTCAACCGTTTTCTACAAGTAGCAGGCTTCTAACATGGTTGTGTAACGACCGCCGTCTTAAGTGATCATGGACAGCAGCCGGGACCTACGGCTTAACGTATCATCCGAAACATGGAACCATCTTACTCACAGACAATCGGGTGGTTCAGCCCGCAATGTCTTAACCAGACTGGGAACAAATTCCCAAAGTGATAAATGTGACTCACCGAGAATCGAACCTGGAACCTTCTACGTCAAAGTCAGTAGCACTACCACTGCGCCACATCGGCTGTCGGCGGGGTTGTACACATTTATTTCAAAGAAAGCCCAGTCTTTAGTTAACAGGTCTATGTCCACGTTGCATTTGGTGAACTGTGGGTTACAACCATGTAACTTACATTTGATATTGTATAGGTTATTTATTATTATTACTTTGTCGGTAGAGTTAGTATGCCGTGTGATGCCGGCTTAGAATAGCATCACCCCATTTCTTCCCGCGGGTGTTGTAAAAGGCAACTAAGGGACTTGAGGGTTTCATGTGTGAGCGTTTTCACAAAATGTTGTACCTGGCCAGAATTGAGCACAGTTTTTCGAAGTATGATATTCTTTGGATTAAGTGTGGTTATAATGTTCTGAGTACAATTAGCTATCGTTTTCTATAAAAATAAATTAAAAATACTTCTTAAATATGAAAATATCGAAGAAAATATGAGAACTAGTCAAAAGAGGCTTGTCAATTATGTTACCACAATTCCGAGACTATTTTAATTGCAAGTTTGAAAAAATACAACTGAGTTTTCAAATTTTAACTGTGTTTTTTATAAAATACATAATAACAAATTTCCCTAGTTGTTATTTTTCTCAATAACACTGATCGTATGTCAGTTTTGATACCAAAGATTCCGAGTCGTAATATTTTTCTATTTCCTTTGTGCATTTCTTTAAGAATTGGCTTCAAATTGATTTATTTTGCAAAATAATCTATTTTATTACAATTTAAATGCCTCAAAACTTCAATATTTCCGTACAAATAACAGAAATGTTTGAATAATTGAAAAGAAGGTAACAAAACTGACAGTAACATAATTATAAAGATTAGGTTACACAGGTGGAGTTTTAGGTGCTGAATGGCTGATGGGCTGTGGTGGTTAATAAAAAGGCCTTTTTTAATTATATAAAAAGTAGCATCAATTTTAATGAATTTCCATTATTCAATTCAATATTATTGGAATCGATCCTGAAACCACTTGACACGATTGTCATAAAAAAATATCAGAATAAGGTATCTACAGTTGAAAAAAATGCCGTAGAATAATCAAGAATCTTATGTCTATTATTAAAGAAACTCTAGTTCGAAAAGGAAAAAATGCATATTTTGTAAATATTATTCAACTTAAAATTCAATTTAATAATGACCATCATGTGAACTCATCTTTATGTGTCAATTGTGTTACTTTGCGAGTCAACATATAGTTACCATCCAAATTGGTAACATAATGGAGGTAACACTATCATCCTCGCTCAGTTTTATAAATTTACTATTAATTAAGTTCTATAGTTAAATCTTTAATATTTCCAGTATCGCTATCCTTATAAAACACTTTATTAGTCATAACAATACATTTTATGTAGTGTTAAAGAAAAAGTGTGAGAAATTGTGGTAAATGACTTGACTTTGTTTTTTTTTGAGACGCTGTATGGATACTTCCAACTTGCGTCACGCTCCCGGTTTAATTGGCCGAATATTTGTTTGATGGCGGACAGCTAAATCTATTGAAATTGTTGTCATTTCACAAATAAAATATCCCTATTTATTTATATTTTCTTAGATTCTGTGGTAACATAATTGACTTGTCAGGATGTTAAGAATCTGGGGACAGAATTCAAATCTAATTTTAAACTTTATTAGAATACTAATAAAAATTAAATTTACATATTCCTAAAAAACAAATTATTGCCATTCTAAAAAATATAACATGTAGGGGGATATATGAAGCCAATTACGTTTAAATTACGCATGTCTTCAGGATTTCGGGGTGGGGACAGCTAAAATAATGAAGTTCCGCAGAAGTATTTTGTTGTAAATTCAGTATATATTCATTAATTTACGATATATTTTTATACTTACTTAATCATTTATATCATATAATTTCCCAGAAAACTTTAAAATAGCGAAAAATTAAAAATAATATGTTTAAATTAATTACTAAACTCTGGGGACACGCCAAATGTAGGGGGTACAACTTTTTGTGAAAACGCTCGTGTATTACAATTTTAGGCGACAGGCTGACAACCTGTCACTACAGTGATACACGATTATCTGCAAAGGCCCTCAATGCTTGTCAGACGTGGCGATAACGACCGTAATTTTACGATCGTTAACGCTCTGCCTACCCCGCAAGGGATAAAGGCGTGATTTGTGTGTGTGTGTGTGTAGAGTTAGTATTAGTAAGTGTTGTGGTATGAGTATTTCTAGGTATTAGAGGACGCGAAGTTTTTGTTGAGCCAAATGATGATGTCATTTTTACGGCCGATAACGCTCTGCCTACACTATAAGGGATAGAGGCGTGATATATAAGATGTAAAAATATTAGCAAATATGTTAAGAGGTGAATGAGCACATGAAACTGAACAACTTTGCCCAAAAAACATAGGTCAAATGATAGAAAATTTCGGACCTCCCGTGCAAATTGACTTGGTTGGGTGGTAATTTTGTATAAGGTCCAATTTTTTTTACATATTTCGACTTATCTTCCTTGAGGAAAGTTGTTCAGTCTCATGGGCTGGATAATCCCTTAAATTATTGCAGCAAGTTTTTAACATCCTGTATGTAACTATGATGAAATAGATTTAGACAGGTTATAACTGTCTCTTAAGTATATGAGGTCATTCGCAGTTTGGTTAGTGCATTGCAAGCTGAACTACCTATGCATTTATCCATAGGAAAGATAGTTTCGTGTTTCCGAGTGCACGTTAAGCTGTCTCTACTCTAGTTAGTCTGCATCGAAGTTGGATTTCATATAGCAATCTGAAAAGTTTCTATTAGAGTACTCACGAATTCTAGCGTAGTACTTATTTTCATATGTGACGTAGACTAGTGCGCTTGTTTATAAATATAAGTAAGCTCACTAAAAGTATTTATAGGAATTGCTATATAAATAAATAAAGACTTGACGGTTTCAGGCGTATTACAACTTTTAGGCGATAGGCTGACAACCTGTCACTATACTGATACACGAATTATCTCAAAAGGCCCTCAATATTTGTCAGACGTGGCGATAGCGACCGTAATATTGCGGCCGTTAACGCTCTGCCTACCCCGCAAGGGATAGAGGCGTGATGTGTGTGTGCGTGTGTCGAATTCTAGCGTAGTACTTATTTTCATATGTGACCTAGCCTAGTGCACTTGTTTATAAATATAAATGAGTTCACTTAAAGTATTTATAGGAATTGCTATATAAATAAATAAAGACTTGAGGGTTTCAGGTGTATTACAACTTTTAGGCGATAGGCTGACAACCTGTCACTATACTGATACACGAATTATCTCAAAAGGCCCTCAATATTTGTCAGACGTGGCGATAGCAACCGTAATATTGCGGCCGTTAACGCTCTGCCTACCCCGCAAGGGATAGAGGCGTGATGTGTGTGTGCGTGTGTCGAATTCTAGCGTAGTACTTATTTTCATATGTGACCTAGCCTAGTGCACTTGTTTATAAATATAAATGAGTTCACTTAAAGTATTTATAGGAATTGCTATATAAATAAATAAAGACTTGAGGGTTTCAGGCGTATTACAACTTTTAGGCGATAGGCTGACAACCTGTCACTATACTGATACACGAATTATCTCAAAAGGCCCTCAATATTTGTCAGACGTGGCGATAGCGACCGTAATATTGCGGCCGTTAACGCTCTGCCTACCCCGCAAGGGATAGAGGCGTGATGTGTGTGTGCGTGTGTCGAATTCTAGCGTAGTACTTATTTTCATATGTGACCTAGCCTAGTGCACTTGTTTATAAATATAAATGAGTTCACTTAAAGTATTTATAGGAATTGCTATATAAATAAATAAAGACTTGAGGGTTTCAGGCGTATTACAACTTTTAGGCGATAGGCTGACAACCTGTCACTATACTGATACACGAATTATCTCAAAAGGCCCTCAATATTTGTCAGACGTGGCGATAGCGACCGTAATATTGCGGCCGTTAACGCTCTGCCTACCCCGCAAGGGATAGAGGCGTGATGTGTGTGTGCGTGTGTCGAATTCTAGCGTAGTACTTATTTTCATATGTGACCTAGCCTAGTGCACTTGTTTATAAATATAAATGAGTTCACTTAAAGTATTTATAGGAATTGCTATATAAATAAATAAAGACTTGAGGGTTTCAGGTGTATTTCAACTTTTAGGCGACAGGCTGACAACCTGTCACTATAGTGATGCACGAATTATCGCAAAAGGCCCTCAATATTTGTCAGACGTGGCGATAGCGACCGTAATATTGCGGCCGCTAACGCTCTGCCTACCCAGCAAGGGATAGAGGCGTGATGTGTGTGTGCGTGTGTCAAATTCTAGCGTAGTACTTATTTTCATCTGTGACCTAGCCTAGTGCGCTTGTTTATATATAAATAAGCTCACTAAAAGTATTTATAGGAATTGCTATATATAAATAAAACTGCGAGTAGTCGTCACTAAAAATATTTACGTTATTTTAAATTTCTGTACATTTTCCCGCAGAAATGAAAGATCTATGTGATATGTCCTCCATAAAAATATACATACATACATATATCACGCCTTTATCCCTTGCGGGGTAGGCAGAGCGTTAACGGCCGAAAGAATACGGTCGCTATCGCCACGTCTGACATTTGTGAGGATTGTTTTCCAAGGTTGTTTCAGAAAACATGTGTATCACTATAGTGACAGGTTGTCAGCCTGTCGCCTAAAAATTGTAATACACCAATACCCTCGAGTCCCTTAGTCGCCTCTTACGACACCCGCGGGTAGGATATGGGGTGATGCTATTCTAAGCCGGCATCACACGGCAGATATATGTGATGTTAAAACTTATTGGAATACTTTAATTAAAGCATAGGTCAAAACCGCTCGATCATTATTTTCCTTTGGAACGTACATACATACGAGTACATATATCACGCCTTTATCCCTTGCGGGGTAGGCAGAGCGTTAACGGCCGTAAGAATACGGTCGCTATCGCCACGTCGTCTGACAAGTATTGAGGGCCCCTTCAGATGAATCGTGTATCACTGTAGTGTCAGGTTGTTAGCCTGTCGCCTTAAGTTGTAACACGTGGTAATACACATGAAATCCTCGAGTCCCTTAGTTGCCTCTGACAACACCCGCCGGAAGAATTGGGGTGGTGCTATTCTATGGCGGCATCACACAGCAAATTAAGTACTTATACCACAGATAATATAATACTACTAGAGTAGTACAGATACCTAACGTTATAAAGGGAGTTCGATTGCCCTAAGATGGCTATTGGCAGGCTATTTGATAAGCCGACTCAGCGCGTGTGTTGCTAGCGACATCTAGGTTATTTATTGGATACTTCATATTGACGTCATTTGTATTGAAAAATATTGTAATAATGTAATAATTTCGCGTGTTTTCTGTCTCAAAACATCTTAAGTAATGTATTTATAATTTTACAATACTTTGTTTGTGTAAATTTGCCTTTGTTTCAAACTAAGTTACATTCGCTACTCGTATCGCCATCTATTGATTTTCTTTTTAACTAATATCCTTTAGTAAAGAATGAGACCCCATGCTTGTACATACAATGCATAGAACCGGCGCAGTTTAGAATGTTAGTGGGTAATAAAGGCGAGGTCAGTCCAATTGACTCCAGCAGCTGATCATCTACCGGGCACTTTCACAAGTACTTCCTCTCTCTCGTTTTGGACATCTAGTTTACTATCGACCCGATGAACCACCTAGAAAATGTACCCTATGATTTTTTTTTCTATGTAAGGCGTAAAAATACTAGCTGCAAATATTTAAAGGGGTGAATCAGCCCATGAAACTGAACAAATGAATCTGAAACATGTTCCTTGGGGAAAGTTGTTTAGTTTCATGGGCTGGTTCACCCCTTAAAATATTTGCAACTAATCTTTTAACACCCTGTATAAAGACGTAGGAAGTGCTCGTTAGGTTAGGGCAAGTCAAAGTTCATTAGGTGGGATGAAAGAAGACTACGCTATCCAGCTGTATAACTATAGCTAGACAAGAGACCCTAATGTAGACTCCTACAGTCGACTTACCTGGCTAACATGTGTGCCACGAGATATTTTGTCGTTTCATATGCGCACAATTTCACTACGAAGGAATGAGTAACTTATTCACAGTGAAGTTAGTCGCAGAAGACATATTGCTGTGACAAAATCTTATGGTGACACGCATGTTAGCCATACTGGCTCCGCACGTATCGACTCGCTGTTCCTGTGGAGTCAGCCAGGGAGGCCGAGAGGGTGGCGATAGTCCTGGGCAACCCTGCGTTTTCCAATATTGTGTCCCAGGCAACGCAGGAGAGGAGATTTCACCTCTCTCTTTCTCTTTTCGTGTGGGATAACGAGTCGGCCAACAACTCGATGAACCCTATTGTTAGAATTTTTCATCTGCCTCTACAAGTTGTAGGCTTCTGACATGGTTGACGGCCGCCGTCTATCATAGGCAGCAACCGGGACCTACGGCTTATCGTGTCATCCCAAAACACGGAACCATCTTACTAACGGACAATCGGGTGGTTCAGCCCGCAATGCGGATAAAGTCTCGCCTCAGACAATAGTATGTCAAACGTATGAGGCCAATGATGATGAGTGTTTGAACGGAAAGTCTTTTTACTACGATGGAGCGTCGGTGGCCAAGTGGTTAGGACACCGGTCTTACATTTACCGACTGCTCTTACGGTGAAGGAATAACATCGTGATGAAACCCACATACAAATAAAATTTGAATTCAGATGATATTTGAATGTGACTTAACCTAAGATTCGGGCCAGGTTAGCCTTCGGGTTGAACAAGTCAGATAGAGCAGCCGCTCTGCGTAAAAACTTGGCTCCACGACAAATCCCCTAGGTTAGGTAGCCGACCCCGACAGAGGAACGGGATAAGGCAAGGAGAATTATGTTCTCCAAATGAACATCATTGAGTTTTTAAACCGCCTATTAGTACAACAAATGCGATTAAACTCTGATTTTGAATTCTAAATTCTGATTTGGCAAAGAAAAGTGATCTAGTTCAAACATATTTCAATCCGTTATAATCCCGTATTTACACATTTCAAATCCAAGAATTACACATACTATAACCGTTAAGAATGCGGCCGGTAGGCATCAATTCTTTTGTTTTCATATTGTGACGATCGCTCAGCCTTGACTTGACCGTGGGAAAGTTTACTGTCTGGCCCACTTCTATACCATTTTGTTTTGTCGTAAGTTTATACCAATGTACTGATACTTTGCACTATTTTTTTTTAGCAAATAAACCTTCCTTCCACTGTCCCTAAATAAGTTTATATGAATTAAACTTTATGTAAGCACTATTCTGTTGTTTCTGATAGAGGTGGTTTCCCGAGCTTTGTAGGTAGTAAGTAGTATACCAAACAATCAATGAAAACCCACAATTTCGTAACGTGTGGCTCAAAATGTTAAGTGTATTGAAACTCACTTGAGAAGTGTTGAAAAACGCTTACACCAGGGTTCATCGGGTCATTGGACGACTCTTTGTCTCACAAGAAAGGAAAGAATAAAACTTCAATAAATAAATAAATCTATTTTCTGGAAAAGGCTTCTGTAAAATGTGTAAAAAATTATGTACATTATTGCTTTTTTACATACATACATACATCAAGCATTTATCCCATAGTGTCAACTGCCACAAAATACGATCGTTGTCGCTTCGTCTGACTAAATATATTTGAGGGTCGTTTGAGATATACTGTGCTTGTATCACTATAGTATTCCTTTTTTAGTTATCTTGTAACCTGCTATTTTCGCTAGTACTTTGCGTCTGATGCCGGCTTAGAATAGCAATACCCCTTCCCGCGGGTGTTGTAAGAGGCAACTATGGGACTCGAGGGTTTCAAGTGTATGTATGTATGTATGTAATAACTTTATTGTACCAAACAGGAAATAGTTACAAAAAAACACTTAAATAGATTAATATAATGTGTAGGCACAAAGGCGGACTTATCCCATTAAGGGATCTCTAGTACAACAATGTCAATGTCTCTCATGTGTTACAATTTTAGGCGACAGGCTGACAACCTGTCACTACAGTGATACATGAATCATCTAAAAGGGCCCTCAATACTTGTCAGACATGGCGATGAAGACCGTAATTTTACGATCGTTAACGCTCTGCCTACCCCGTAAGGGACAAAGGCGTGATTTATGTATGTATGTATGTGTGTGCCGTGTGATGCCGGCTTAGAATAGCATCACCCCACATCCTTCCCGTGGGTGTCGTAAGAGGCGACTAAAGGACTCGAGAGTATTGGTGTATTACAATTTTTAGGCGACAGGCTGACAACCTGTCACTATAGTAATACACATGTTTCCTGAAACAACCTTGGAAAACAATCCTCAAAAATGTCAGACGTGGCGATAGTGGCTGTATTCTTACGGCCACTATCGCTCTGCCTACCCCACAAGGGATAAAGGCGTGATATATGTATGTATGTATGTATGTACTTTGCGTCTGAAATTTTAACCCCTGAGTTGCCTGAAATAAATAGCTGTGTCTCGCTCTGACTTTCGACTTTTATCTCGTTGTACTGGTATGTTGAGTGCAATGCCTGCATTCGTGCATACAGACAGTCTGTCTACGGGTTGCGCATTGCGACAACGGAGAGGCGATAAACGAATTCGTTCACTTTAATTGCTTTTTTGAAGAATTCTAGTTACGTTCTTTGTAAAGTACTATTTTAATTCTATTGATGCCGTCTTAGAGAACCGTGCGATGACGGATTAGAATAGCAACATCTCATTTTCCCGTGAGTGTCGTAAGAGGCGACTAAGGGATTAGAAGCTTGATTTGTATTGCAATTTTAGGCGACAAGCTGACAACCTGTCACTTCGTTAATACACAGTCTTCTGGAGTTACCCTCGATCTTTTGTCGGACGTGACGTAAGTGACCGTTTACGCTCTGCCTACCCCGCAAGGGCTATAGGGATGATTTATGTGTGTATTTAATTGTAAATGTATGGTTCTAATGTATGGTTTTAATTCTAAAAATGCTTTTCCGACCGACAAATAGCGTGACTATATTGGCTATTATCACAAAACTGATGAATCATCATAATCATATCACTAGGGTTGTATTTACTGGTTACTCACATCATAATCTTTAACATAATCACAGTTTTACAACAGAGGAAACGAGCTTTATCTGTGTTTATAACTATTAATAAACTGTAACTGAATATAACTTTTATTTTATTTGTTTACAAAAGCAACAGACAGACGATTGAATCATAACATGTTTGAAATATTATTGTTTTTCTGTCTTGATGTGATATTATAATGCAAGTTTTATCGTGGCGGTATGTTGCCGGTTTTGAGAAGCATTACTCCGTTTAGATGAGTTAAAGGCCCATCCATCCGTCGCCATTAACTATAATTACGTAAATGGCAAACTCACGTGTCTACACTGTGCACGGGAGTTCACTGCCAAAATAGGCTGCAAAAGCCATCTCCGGGCGCATCAGCGCCGATCTGATTAGGAGTCGAAGTGGTTGCCATGGCCGAAATCGGTCGGAGAGATCATCGTTCACTCCGTTTACACCCGTGAGTGTCGTAAAAAGCAAAAGGATGAATTTATATGTGATACACGAATCATCTGAAAAGGCAAAGAAAAATAGCAGTGTGATGCCGGCTTAGAATACCATCACCCCACATGTATTCTGAAACAAGCTTGGAAAACAATCCTCAATCCTTGTCAGACGTGGCGATAACGGCCGTAATTTTGCGATCGTTAACGCTCTGCCTACCCCGCAAGGGATGGAGGCGTGATTTGTGTGTGTGTGTGTGTGTGTGTGTGTGTGTGTGTGTATTACACAGTAAATTGGTTTAATCCTAGCTACTTCCATCGGTTTCACGCCCCCAGAATGATGACTCACTATGATCAAGAGACGCGAAGTCTGAAAAAATCGCCAGATGACGCTAAAACGTGCCTTCTTGTATAAAGATGTCTACGAGCTTATCTCATATAATACCTAATCGTTGAGTGTGTTGTATTTTTAGTTTTAGCCAGTCTTATCTTGCGCGGTTAGTCACCCTGGTGACATAAATATTCATATAATGATTTGGCTGGGGCAGGTATATTCAAATAAAAATTTGAATTCAGATGATATTTTAATGTGACTTAACCTAGGATTCGGCCAGGTTAGCCTTCGGGTTGCAGAGGTCAGATGGCAGTCGCTCTGTGTAAAAACTTGGTTCCACGTCAAATTCCCCTAGGTTAGGTAGGCGACCCCGACAGAGAACGGGATAAGGCAAGAAGAAAAAGGTATACCAGTATACCTTGTAAAAATTACTGTATAAACAAAGGTAAAAGAACGAAAAGTAGACTGTAACAGCCACAGCTGTCCACTACTGGACATCTGGCTCCCCCCTTATTAGGGGTTATGACGACCGATGTGGCGCAGTGGTAGTGCGACTTTCTTTGACGCTGAATGTTCCAGGTTCGATTCTCGGTGGGCCACTCACAAAAGTTGATATTTATCACTTTGTGAATTTGTTCCTACTCTGGTTAGGACATTGCGGGCTGAACCACCCGATTGTCCGTAAGTAAGATGGTTCCGTGTTTCGGATGGCACGTGAAGCCGTAGCTCCTGGTTGCTGTCTATGATTACTTAGCCGGCGCGGCGGTCGTTACACAACCATGTCAGAAGCCTACTACTTGTAGAAGGCGTAACATAGTAAATTTATTTTATTTATAATAGTTTATCATCTTTTTATATATTAGTGTAGTAGGTATTTGTCATATATATGTATGTATTAGTATGTAAATAGGTATAAGTAGTTTATGTATGTTTAGATATGCACTATCCCGCTCTCTTTTAACGCACTGTATCATCACCCAAAGGTTGCCTGGTAGAGATTGCTACCATAGCAATAAGGCCGGCTTATTGTACTTTGTTTTACTTTATTTTTCTTGTTCTTACTGTTATGTGCAATAAAGAATTTATTATTATTTTCTTGTAGTTGAATCTACTTATCTCGACATGAAGAATATTATTATTATTAAGGCGGCTGAAACATTCTGACACTAGGGTTCATCGGGTCGTTGGACACACACGAAAAGAGATTTCAATTGGCAGGCAGATTAGCGAGTAAAGTGTAAGGTGTTGTATTCATCCTTTAGTCGCCTCTTAAGACACCCACGGGGTATAAAAAACGGTAGAAAGGCCGGCATCACAAGTCATGGGAAAAGTAATCAAGGTCTTAATTTATCAAAAATTTGATAGCTGTTTAAAATTGTACTGACTCTGTATGTGTTTCTTTTCCACTGTCACCCAAAGTATCAAACGTGCGAATCAAAATTAATGTAGTGACAAAACTAGATCAAAAATGTCAGTGTAGGTCAGTGAACCTATCACCGTTTGATCTATGCCGTGTGATGCCGGCTTAGAATAGCATCACCCCATTTCTCTTCCGTGGGTGTCGTAGAAGCCGACTGAGGGACTCAAGGGTTTCATGTGTATTGCAATTTTAGGCGACAGGCTGACAACCTGTCACTTTAGTGATACATGACTTATCTAAAACGACCCTCAAATATTGTCAGACGTGGCGATAAAGACTGTAATCTTACGGCGGTTACCGCTCTGCCTACCCTGCCAGAGATATAGGCGTGATTTGTGTGTGTGTGTGTAAATCTATCACCCTGTAGATATTCCCATGGTCAACTGTATAAAACCGAAAACCGTGCCTGACAATGCGCTATTGCCTGGGTCATTAAAAATATAACAGTTGTACGCTTAAAACTATTGTCCAAAAATACTACGGACTTCAGTTATCATTTTCCGAAATATTCAAAGTTTGTTTTAATAAACAGTAAAATAATATAAAAGTAAGTGTTTTGACGCCATCCAAATACTTACGGCGTGACGTCATGCTTCTAGTTCTTCAAACAAAATACCGTTTTGGATCGTTTTAAAAAGTAGCTCGTTTGACCTGTCAGGAAACAAGCCTATTATTGTGAGTCTTCTTATGATCTTATTATGAAAAATCCATTAATTTCAAGACTATTACATATAACACTTGATTTTTGATAATTACATATAAGTCACCTACGTCAGCCTACCTATGCCGTGTGATGCCGGTTTAGAATAGCATCACCCCACATCCTGCCCGCAGGTGTCGTAAGAGGCGACTAAGGGACTCGCGAGTATTGGTGTATTACAATTTTTAGGCGACAGGCTGACAACCTGTTACTATAGTGATACCCATGTTTTCTGAAACAACCTTGGAAAACAATCCTCAAAAATGTCAGACGTGGCGATAGCGACGGTATTCTTGCGGCCGTTAACGCTCTGCCTACCCCGCAAGGGATAAAGGTGTGATATATATGTATGTATGTCTATCAGCCTACCTAGTCATTGACCGTACAAATAATTACTCACAATAATGTTCCGATTTCATATTCCCACCCAAATACCTCGAAAGATAATCACACATAACATTAAAGTATTATAGCTACCACACGCGAGCGAAAACCAACCGGTTTTGAATAACTGTTTTATGCATACATAGATACATACATACATATATCACGCCTTTATCCCTTGTGGGGTAGGCAGAGCGATAGTGGCCGTAAGAATACAGCCACTATCGCCACGTCTGACATTTTGAGGATTGTTTTCCAAGGTTGTTTCAGGAAACATGTGTATTACTATAATGACAGGTTGTCAGCCTGTCGCCTAAAAATTGTAATACACCAATACTCTTGAGTCCCTTAGTCGCCTCTTACGACACCCACGGGAAGGATGTGGGGTGATGCTATTCTAAGCCGGTATCACACGGCACAAAAAAAATACGGTAAAAATATTAGCTGCAAATATTTTAAGGGGTGAACCAGTCCATGAAACTGAACAACTTTCTCCAAGAAACATAGGGCGAAATATGAAAGAAATTTTAGGACCTCCCATATAAAATGTTTCGAGCGAGTCAACCTGTAAGGGAGGTCCTTTTTTATTTCATTTTTCCACCTATGTTCCTTCATGGGCTGGGCATAGAAAATTGTTTAGCTTCATGGGCTGATTCATACCTTAAAATATTTGCAGATATTTTTTTACACCCTGTATAAGATATTTTTTAAAGTCTGAGTTCGGTTATAATCTGAATGTCCCTGGTTCGATTCTCGAGACGACACAAAGTTGGTATATATCAAAAATCACACATCAGCAACGGTTACACGCGAGTTGCGAAAATAACTGGTTATGAGTAACTGTTCTGGAGTTTGCATACGCTGGTTATCTGGTAGGAATCAGGAATCTTATCAAGTTTACCAGCCTTAGTACTTCTGGAAGATCTCCTTACATCTTCTTCTTCTTCTTTTCGTGTGGGACACAGAGTCGTCCAACGACCCGAACCCTAGTGTCAGAATTTTTCAACCGCCTTCTACAATTAGCAGGCTTCTGACATGGTTGGGATGCAAGGGATAAAGGCGTGATTTGTGTGTGTGTATAAACACTGTCTATGTAGTATTAGCATTTTTGCGTTTTTGCTTTAGTAATAATACTCCTAACCCATGAGCAATAATATCACTGTAAATAAATACCTTAAAATACCTACTACCTTCTTTGTTTTCCATATAAATAAAACACCACACAGTCCTTGATTTGCCTTATTTGTGGCGCCGACAAGTCAAGACACGCCTTTAACCCTTGAGGGGTAGGCAGAGCGGTAACGGCCGTAGGAATACAGTCGCTATCGCCACGTCTGACATTTTTTGAGGATCGTTTTCCAAGGTTGTTTCAGAAAACATGTGTGTCACTATAGTGACAGGTTGTCAGCCTGTCGCCTAAAAATTGTAATACACCAATACTCTCGAGTCCCTTAGTCGCCTCTTACGACACCCACGGGAAGGATGTAGGGTGATGCTATTCTAAGCCGGAATCACACGGCAACACTAATAATAATAAATAATATCACTGTAAATAAATACCTTAGAATACCTACTAGCTTCTTTGTTTTCCATATAAATAAAACACCACACAGTCCTTGATTTGCCTTATTTGTGGCGCCGACAACTCAAGAGACAAAGTCAGGCCGATGGAAGCAACAATGGATATAAATCACTCAATAACAACCTGATACGATCTTTATTAAACGGATTCGATTATGGGAAACTATAGTGCAAGTATGGGAAAAGTGAAGCCGTGTTTTGTAATTACACACACAATGCACAAATCACGCCTGTCGAGTCCCTTAGTTGCCTTTAACAACACCCACGGGAAGAAATGGGGTGATGCTATTCTAAGCCAGCATCACACGGAATAATTTTGTAATGATGTTGCACATATTACCATGGTGTTAGAGAAATTGACTGCGAATATTGAAAATGTGAAGGGTGAGCCAACCAATAAAAATAAACTAGCATGAAAAATCAAGGGAAAATAATGAATTTCCGTTTCAAAATGTTTTAGCCCAGGGTTTGTTGACGTGAGGTTCATGGACCCCTAGGAGTCCGTAGCCTGTGTACTGGGGGTCCGCAGTTGGTCAGTTGAAAACAGTCACATTGAATCATTGCTTTGTTGAAGGCAACCCCCACAATTTAACGCTCTTATCGAGGCCAAACGGCAACAGCCTTTTCATTAGCTTTAGATTAGTGCCATTATTAATAACATACATACATACATAAATCACGCCTGTATCCCTTGCGGGGTAGAGCGTATAAGGTAGGTAAAAACGGTCACTTACGCCACGTCTGATATTTTTGAGGATTGTTTTCAAGGTTGTTTCAGAAAACATGTGTATCACTATAGCGACAAGTTATCAGCCTGTCGCCTGAAAATTGTAATTCACCAATACTTTCGAATCTCTTAGTCGCCTGTTACAGCACCCGCGGGAAGGGTGTGGTTAGATGCTATTCTAAGCCGGCATCACACGGCACAAAAGTTACATATCTGTATTTCACTTAATCAAGTATTCACTGAACACTGCCGGCTCCGCTGTGTCTGGCAGCTCGACGAACTTACATACATACACACAAATCACTCCTTTATCCCTTGTGGGGTAGGCAGAGCGTTAACGGCCGTAAAAATACAGTCGCTAACGCCACGATGATATATGCATGCATGAGCTTTGCTTGACTTAAGTACATGACTCAGTCTAGTTTAAGGCCTCAAAGGAATGGGAAGTAGGTACTCAGAAGATTCAAAAACTTCAGCCTCATGACAAGAAAATCTGCTCTAGGCGCGAAATAAAGACTTGAGTTTTTTACGACACTATCTGTAACTGTAAGCGCGAAATTACTAAATTATTTTATTTACTGCCAACCTTGGAATATTTGCGTGAAACCCATGACATGTCTCGGCCGAGCTATCTAACTAAATACTGAGAGTTTATGTTTTATTTCACTCTCGTTTTCTACACAAACGCTACAAATATTTTACCTTTGTCGAACGACCCGATAATAGAAAGAAAATACGTTTATTTTAGTAACACTTTTAAAAAGTTTCTAAAATTAAAATACATAGTTTTTATGTGCCTACTTATGTAACTAAAAAGGGTCACCACTCAGCATAAGTTACAAACAGTGGTGAGCTGCATTTAACGCTGGTCTTCCGATGAACCCTAGTATCAGAATTCATCAACCGCTTTCTACAAGTAGCGGGCTTCTGACATAGTTGTGTAACGACCGTCGTCTAGCAGTTATAGACAGCAATCGGGACCAACGCTTAACGTGTCATCCGAAACCAGAAACCAGAATCGAATGGTTCAGCCTGCAATGTCCCAACCAGAGACTGGGAACGACAGAAGTGACCCACCGAGAATCGAACCCGGAACCGTTTGCGTCGCAGGCAGTCGCACGACCACTACTGATATGAAAAGACAGAATTACTTATTTGTATACTTCTTAGGTGGTCACCTAAGATAAAATAGTGGCAAGCGTCGTCGGTGGTCAAGTGGTTAGGACACCGGTCTTACAATCGTGAGACCCGAGTTCGATCGTGCATGTGTTTATAATCATGTACATTTACCGACTGCTCTTACGGTGAAGTTAAAATATCGTGCTGAATACATTCAAATAAAATTTAAATTTGTATGATATTTGAATGTGACTTAATCTTGGATTCGGGCCAGGTTATCCTTCGGGTTGCAGAGGTCAGATGGCAGTCGCTCTGAGTAAAAACTTGGTTCCACGTCAAATCCCCTAGGTTAGCTAGCCGACCCCGACAGAAAACGGGACAAAGCAAGGAGAGTGAATGCATGTACTTTTTAGTTAGACAATCAAGTTGCATATTTCATTAGCTAAACAAACATTAAGCAACCTTGAACAAGAATTAGTTTTAAATGCATGACCGTCACACATAAATCACACATAAATCACACCTTTATCCCTCGCGGGGTAGGCAGAGCGATAACGGTCGCAAAATTACGGTCGTTATCGCCACGTCTGACAACATTTGAGGGTCGTTGCAGATAAGTCGTGTATCACTATAGTGACAGGTTGTCAGCCTGTCGCCTAAAATTGCAATACACTTAAACCCTCGAGTCCCTCAGTCGCCTCTTACGACACCCACGGGAAAGAAATGGGGTGATGCTATTCTAAGCCGGCATCACACAGCACATGACCGTCACACTAAACTAAAAACAATAACGCGAATACTAGAGCATTTAGTAGTTTTACTACCACTTCAGATTTTATGTTAGTATGCTCGGTTACCTTTCAACTGGTATCATAGATTCCAGAATAATTTACACATATCAAGCCGTTATCCCTTGCGGGGTAGGCAGAGCGTCAACGGCCATAAAACTATAGGTTGCGTCACCACGTTTGCAACTAATGTTTGCTACATGAACCAGCCCATAATACTGAGCAACTTTCCTCAAGGAATATAGGTCGAAAAAATTGGACCTCCCATACGAAATTACCAACCGACCAAGTAAATTTGTATGGGAAGTTCAAAATTTTTTCTCATATTTTGACCTATGTTTCTTGGGAAAAGTTTCAGTTTCATTGGCTGAGTCACCATTTAAAATATTTGCAGGTAATATTTTTACACCTTATATATTAGCCCTTACAGGTGATTCGTGTATCATTGTAGTGACAGGTTGTACGCCTGTGTAAAAGGTAAAGCTGAAGGTGCTATTCGTCGTCGTCGTCGTCGTCTCAGCCGATAGACGTCCACTGCAGGACATAGGCCTCCCCCAAGGATCTCCACGATGATCGGTCCAGCGCCACCCGCATCCAGCGGCTTCCCGCGACCTTCACCAGATCGTCGGTCCACCTTGTGGGAGGCCTACCTACGCTGCGTCTACCGGTCCGTGGCCGCCACTCGAGAACTTTCCGGCCCCAGCGGCCATCGGTCCTACGAGCAATATGCCCCGCCCACTGCCACTTAAGTTGCGCAATCCTTCGAGCTATGTCGGTGGCTTTGGTTCTTCTCCGGATTTCCTCATTTCTGATTCGATCGCGGAGAGAAACTCCGAGCATAGCCCTTTCCATTGCCCTTTGAGTGACCTTGAGCCTTCTTATGAGGCCCATTGTTAGCGGCCACGTCTCAACTCCGTAAGTCATCACTGGCAACACGCATTGATCCCAGACTTTTGTCTTGAGGCACTGCGGTAGTTGTTGAGAAGAGAAGATGTTACGTAGCTTCCCGAACGCTGCCCAGCCGAGTTGGATTCGACGATTGACCTCTTTCTGAAAGTTGGACCTACCCAGCTGGACTATTTGTCCCAGGTAGACATACTCGTCGACAACTTCCAGAGTAGAGCCCCCAACTGTCAGAGTAATGGGTGCAACAAGAGAGTTTGACATAACCTTGGTCTTGTCCTTGTTCATTTTTAGACCCACTTGTTGGGAGGCTCTATTGAGGTCATCGAGCATTGTACCGAGGTCCTCCAGGGTTTCCGCCATGACCACGATATCGTCGGCAAAACGAAGGTGAGTCAGATACTCGCCGTTGATGTTGATGCCAAGTCCTCTCCAGTCCAAAAGCTTGAAGACGTCTTCCAGTGCTGCTGTGAACAGTTTCGGTGATATTACATCTCCCTGTCTCACTCCTCGCTGCAACTGGATAGGTTTCGAGTCCTGGTCCTGAAGTCGAACTGACATGGTGGCGCTTTCGTACAAGGACTTCAACACTTCGATATACCGATAGTCAGCTTGGCACCGCTGAAGAGACTGAAGTACGGCCCATGTTTCGATCGAATCGAAGGCTTTTTCGTAGTCCACAAACGCGAGGCAGAGTGGTTGGTTATACTCTTCAGTCTTCTGTATAACTTGCCTCAGCGTATGAATGTGATCCACGGTGCTAAAGCCTTTTCGGAAGCCGGCTTGTTCGGGAGGCTGGAAGTCGTCGAGCCTGCGTGCGAGACGATTCGTTATGACTCTTGAGAACAGCTTGTAAAAGGTGCTATTAAAAAAAAAATATTTTAATGAACCTTGAATCAGAATAATGAATGAAACATAGCGTCGCACACGCTGTGTCAAATTTTATGAGAATCGGAAATGATTGTCTACCGCGGCCGGGACGTGAATTGTTTTATTTTTTACATCCTACTAATATTATAAATGCGAAAGTTGGTATGTTTGTTTGTTACTCCCTCACGCTAAAACCGTAGTAAAACCGTTAAAGTAGAACCGATTTTCTTGGAATTTGGCACATAGATAGGGTAACTTAGGTTACCACATAGGGGCCCGTCCACCCGTCGCCATTAACTATAATTATGTAAATGGCAAACTAACGTGTCTACACTGTGCACGGGAGTTTACTGCCAAAATTGGCTACAATAGCCATCTCCGGGCGCATCAACGCCGATCTGATTAGGAGTCGAAGTGGTCGCCATGGCCGAAATCGGTTGGAGAGATGAGTTGTTATATCGAAAAATGTTCCTGTGGGATGTTAAGGGATTAAAATCGACTTCCACGCGGGCGGAGCCGGGGTGCCCACTAGTTGTTTTATATGATCACATTCTCAACATAACCAAGGTCATGATAGATACCCTCTTTTTAAGTCGGCTAAAAATGTACTTGGATTCCTCTGGCGCCAATTTTGCGATATACCCGTAAATCAATAAAAACGTCCTATTTTTAATATTTGCGAAGATACATTGTTTGCTTACTGGTACTGGCCTTGGTACTACTTTTGTTTGTAGTATGATTTATTTGACAATTTCACGCTATCAATTTATTTGTAGGTATACTTCATTCGCTTGTATCTATACATAGTGTCACGACCAGCGTAACTGTCAATACGCGCCCGTACGTGCATGTATTGAGCATAGAGGTCAAGCTACGCTGGTCGCGACAGTATCTAAGCGAATGAGCTATACAAAGAGAGACTTTGTTCAGCTATTTATTATTTTGCTTAGTATCTGGACTTTACAGGGATTTGGTAATTTTACAGGGGTTTAAAATAGTCGGAGAAGTTACATACTACATACGTACATATATCACGCCTTTATCCCTTGCGGGGTAGGCAGAGCGTTAACGGCCGTAAGAATATGATCACTATCGATCGCCACGTCTAACATTTTTGAGGATTGTTTTCCAAGGTTGTTTCAGAAAACATGTGTATCACTATAGTGACAGGTTGTCAGCCTGTCGGTGTCAGAAGTTACATACTACAAACCTTTTATCTCACGAGCGCGGGTTAGCCATACTTGTGTGTGTTATCTCTCTTTCTCTTTTCGTTTTGGACACTAAGTCGTCCAACCAAAAGAGAGCGAGATAACACAATAGACTATACGGGTGTAAGAGACGGTGTGATGGCAATGGAATGACAGTTGAGTTTCGATGGCGTTACAATGACAAAAATAGCAGACTTGGGGCCTTGTATATCTTAATTGGAGCTCATACATTCCTGCTAGTGTAGTCGAGTAATGTACAAATAAATATCCTAAATAACCTGGACAATTCACACAACGCCATCTAGCAGCAAACTAAGCAAAGTTTGTACTATGGGAACTATTTAGCTGATACTAATATCATCATCATCTGCCTGCCCTTATCCCAATTCATTTGGGGTCGGCGCAACATGTTTTCTTAAATCCTCATTTATGCCCTTTTTGTTCATGTCGTCTTTTACACAATCCATCCAAACCTTTTTAGGCCATCCTCTCCTCCTGCATCCATCCACATTCATGTTCATTACTTTCTTTAGCAGATGCTCCTCATCCCTCCTCATAACATGCCCATACCAAGAAAGACGGTTCCCTCTGATCTTATCTGTCACTGGAGCAACTTTCAAACTTCCTCTTATATACTCATTCCTTATCTTATCCATCCTGGTCACACCACACATCCATCTCAACATTCTCATCTCAGCTGCATGCAATCGTTTTTCATCCGTCACCTTAGTGGGCCAACACTCAGATCCATACATGACGACAGGTCTCACCACTGTCTTGTAAATCTTGCCCTTCAATTTGAGGGGCATTCGGGGGTCACACACTGTGCCTGTGACCTGTCGCCATTTCATCCATCCCGCATTTATTCTGTGCTTGATGGTCCGGTCAATTTCGCCATCGCTTTGTAGGAGCGAACCGAGGTACCGGAAGTCGGAGCAGACTGGTAAGGGTTCGTCATCGAGCGCTACCGGAACAAAACTGGAGAGACCGCCGAAATCGCAAAACATTTGTTCGGTTTTGGTTCCGCTGATTTTCAAGCCAACACTCTCCAGCCTTTCCTCTAATCTTTCCAATCTGCTCTGCACCTCTATACTAATAATAATACTTAAATACTTTTTTTGTAAATAAATACATGTTACTCATGGAACATCCAGACTTGACACAAATATTTGAAAATTGACTTAACAAATATTTGCGTCCGGTGGGGATCGAACCCACGGCCCTCGGCGTAGAAGGCAGGGGTACTATCCGTTACGCCATCGGGACAGTAATATACAAATTGGGAAAGAAAGTGAAAGACTTAATATCAGTTAACAGGAGTTCCTTATGTTTCCAACTTCCTGTTTACACCATGTTATGGGTGTAATCTATTTCTGTCTACTGTACCTACTCTACTACACATTACATGCTCGTCTTATGGTTCGAACGAAGGTGTTTTAATGTTTTGGTAAACACACACACATATCACGTTTTTATCCCTTGCGAGGTAGGCGTAGCTTTTAACGGTCGCAAAAATACAGTCACGATCGCCACTTCTGACAAAATATTGAGGTCTTTTTCAGATAATTCGTGTCTCACCGTAGTGACAGGTTGTCAGCTTGTCGCCTTATGTTGTAATACACATGAGTCGCCTCTTACGACACCCGCTGGAAAGAAATGACAAACATATATTTTTGGTTGGTTTGAGAAAACATATTTTTTTTATGTGTGCCAACGCCAAGTCAATTCTAAGTGATGAATGGAGCCAATGTGATGCCGGCTTAGAATAGCATCACCCCAATGCTAAACCTGTGTCATATTGTTCTACTAGTAGTAAATATACCTCTGACATGGTTGTGTGACAACCGCCATCTGAGAAGATAATGTGCGTAGTGTAGAAATGTCGACGATTTTGTATCAATACGACGTACGTCACTTTTACAAGTAAAAGTGTAAGTACTTTTTTTTACTTTTGTGTAGTCGAAAATAATAGACTGTTTACTAAATAAATCGAAATCCAGCATTCTGCATTTTGTCATTCATTGTTTCTATTATGCATTGTTTTTAATTAGCTATTGTTTTATCACAATTATACCGATCATGTGTAATTTTAGTATTGAATTAGATTTTGCACGAAACAGACGCATTTTTTGGGAATATTTCGTGCAATTCATGTTTGTCATAAGTTTGCACTGATATAAAATCTTCGTTTCTTCTATCGTGTGGGACACCGCGTCGTCAAACGACCCGATGGACCCTTGTGTCAGTGTATTTTAGGCATAGTCATATTTTTCTTGGAAGTTTGACTCATGATTATAAGTAAGGCCAGAATGGCAGTGAGATCTTCTACGTGGTCGGCTTCGACGTCGCGAGAGAGGGTTCCTTCTTATTACCCGTACGAGTTACAAGTATTTTTAGGTAAGCAGATTTCACTATGTGATGCCGGCTTAGAATAGCATCACCCCACATCCTTCCCGTGGGTGTCGTAAGAGGCGACTAAGGGACTTGAGAGTATTGGTGTATTACAATTTTTAGGCGACAGGCTGATAACCTGCCACTATAGTGATACACATGTTTTCTGAAACGACCCTGGAAAACAATCCTCAAAAATGTCAGACGTGGCGATAGCGACCGTATTCTTACGGCTGTTAACGCTCTGCCTACCCCGCAAGGGATAAAGGCGTGATATATGTATGTATGTAGATTTCACTATGGAGCGCAGTATGCTAGGTCTAAAACTGGTAAACTGAGTAAGAAATACTATACTGCGTTCCAAGACTCAAATCGCTGATGTAGCCCATACAGCCGCAAAGCTTAAGTTGGATTGGGCCGGTCATGTCTGCCGCATGCCAAATAATTTATCGGCTTATACCACCACCAACTGGAAGCCAAGAACCGACAGACGTCGTCGCGGGCGGCCCACACGCAGATGGCGAGACGAATTCTAACGTTTCTAAGAATTAGCATGAGGGAAAAAAGGAAGGGAGGCCTTTGCCCAGCAGTGGGATCCCGATGGCTAGATAAGATAAGATTTCACTATTACTACGAAAAATATGATCAAAATGTTTGAGCGAGATCGAGGTTTGTGAACCGAGGACTTTTGAATCTTTAAAAGTCTGTCTCTGAAAGTTCAAATTCCGCTTATATTGCTAAGATAGACACATACTATATTTCGTTTTGTTTTGTCTGTAAGTTTGATGAAGAATTCGGAAAGAGGCCGTTCTCATTTCAGTTTTATGGTCTGATTACGCCTGCTAAGTTTTCATTACACCGTCTCTTACACCCTGTACTCCTCCCAGATCTGATTCAGGGCTACGAACACACCAATACCAGGTTGTAATACAGATCATCATCATCAAATTTAAGAGCTGAGCTCTTGTCGGTGGAGCAATTTCCACTCTTCTCTCTTTCCTGATAGTGTTTTCATCTCTTGGTACGACACGACTAGAGCCTTTTTTTTAAATTTGTGTGAAGAATGTGCGCCTTGGTCTTCCCCTTCCTCTTTTCCCTTCGACCTTTCCTTCAGCAATGTTCTTTATGAACTCGTCGTGTCTTAGCAAATGTCCAACCATCTTCCCTCTTCGGTTCTCGATGTTCTCCAATAGACAACGCCTTTCCCCAACCAATGCTAGTACTTCCTCATTTGTCTTTCTTTCCGTCCAACTGATCTTTTCCATCCTCCTCCAGCACCACATCTCAAACGCTTGCAACCTCTCTCTATCTCTTTGTGTCATCGTCCACGTCTCACATCCGTATAAGGCAATAAGATGTAATACAGATAAGTTAATCAAAAAGATGCCAGGTGTTAATCTGTCTTCTGTTTTGTTGCAGGCATGCTGAGGGGCGCAGGCACCGCTGGCGGCGGTGCGGGAGACGAGCTCCTCACCGTCACCATACAGAGAGATGAACACGGATACGGCATGAAGGTTTCCGGTAAGACTCTCTTTTACATAAAGAAAGAAAGAAAGAAAGAAAGAAAGAAAAATAATTTATTCAGTAGGTAGAAAGAAATAAAAAAAGCAATTACAAGTAATATAGGATCACATTCGGTACCTACTGAAAAGGGTAACTTGCTCAGCATGTGTGACAGTCCAAGACTGCAACGCTGGTTTTCAGCAGTACCCTGGAACTTATAAACTAACTAATGATACGGTGCTGAACGATTTTTAATTGACAGAAAATACTTAACATCTGAGGACGGACAAAAATAAATAAAAAAACAAAAACTAAAATAAATTTAGAAACTTAAACTTAAACTTTTAGAATTCTAAGTGATACAGAAGATAAATATAAAAATCGAATACTAAGCTGGAAAAAAAAGCAAATATAAATATAATACCTACTAGACTTTACAAGTGGCAGTCACAAGTAGCTTCCTCTATCTGCAGATTGAGACAGTATTGTTTCAATTTATTTGAAAAACTGCGGACTGACAAAAGATTACGGAGAGGTGGAGGTAGGTCATTCCAGATCTTTGCAGAAGCGTACCTGTAGCTACCCTGGAAAGCACTCGTTTTGTGCCTGGGTATTTTCAAAAGAGCGAGGCGCATAACTTGCCTTGGATGACCTGGAACTGGAAGTCTTTAAATAACCCTCGGAGTTTTGTCACGTCTTGTTAGCTTGAAGTAAAAAGAGATAGGGCTTTTCTGTGAACGACAAATCGAATGTAGCGCCATTGTTTCTGATACTAAGTGACTCGAAAGAATCTTCTACTAATTTCAGTTGTGTTGGGGCTTCAGGGCTGGCTTCAATAAGTAATATTATTTATCTCTTTTTCAAAGATGTATTAACGGTAAATATACAAAAAGTAATATGCAAATGGCAAAAGAAGGGCCGAAATGGCCGTTGCGCGTCGTTTTATACTATGATACAGCGCCAATCGTCGCATGTGGCAGGTTCAGGAACTATCTTCATCCGTAGGCCGGTTGCTGTTTGTGCGCAGTCATCTGCTCTGTTTCAGTGTACAGTCTGATTGGTTCTTGATTTGGTTCCGCTATACGCCGCCAGATGGCATAACAACCATACAGTCCATTTCGCACTTACTGTCGTACCCCAATTGGACCCAGAATTACCTTTTTAGCGTCAACCAAAGAGCCATTGTAGTGGCCAAGGTTTGGGCTGACAAAATTTAAAAAATACTGCCATCTGAAGAAGAAGAAGTGCACTTATGGATGAACCCTAAAGTGCGCCAAACGGGAGGATCTCCCTATTTTCGCCATCGCTACCAGCCGTCCATCTAGCTGGAGGGCGTCCTAGTTCCAACAGCAAGCAATCGTTTTTAAGTCATCCTGGGCACAGATTATATAATACTACTAGAGTAGTACAGATGCCTAACGTCATAGAGGGAGTTCGATTGCCCTTAGATGACTATTGGCAGGCTATTTGATATGTCGACACAGCGCGTGCGTTCCTAGCGACATCTAGGTTTTTTATTGGATACTTCGTATTGATGTCATTTGTATTGAAAAATTTTGCAATAATGTGAATAATTCGCGTGTATTCCGTCTCAAAACATCGTAAATAATGTATTTATAATTTTCCAATACTTTGTTTTTGTAAATTTGCCTTTATTTCAGACTCTTTTAAGTTACATTCGCTACCCGTATCGCCATCTATTGATTTTTTCTGAACTAATTTCCTTTAGTAAGTAATGAGAGCCCATGTCCTGGGGCACAAAAATAAATGCGACATGGAGTGTATTTATTTTATAATAAAAGTTGGCAATTTTACCGCTGCCGAAGCCTTATTTTCTTACCAATATAATTTCAGGCGACAATCCAGTCTACGTCCAGTCAGTGAAAGAACATGGCGCGGCGTGGCGAGCTGGTCTTCGGGCCGGAGACAGGATCCTGAGGGTCGGCGTGGTGCCGGTGCTGCATCACACGCACCAGCAGGTCGTGGCCATGATCCGATGTGAGTAGACGTCCAGTCAGTCTTCTTCGTGGAGAAACAGAGTCGTTCAACGTCTCAATGAACTGTAGTCTGAATTTTTAACCGCCTTTTGCAAGTGGCAGGCTTCTGACATGGTTGTGTAACGATCGCCGTCTAAGTGATCATAGACAGCAACCGGGACCTACGGCTTAACGTGCCATCCAAAACACGGAACCATCTTACTTACGGACAATCGGGTGGGTCAGCCCGCAATGTCCTAATCAGACTGGGAACAAATTAACAGAGTGATAAATATCAACTTGTGAGTGACCCACCGAGAATAGAACCATGTCAGAAGCCTGCTACTTGTAGAAGGCGGTTGAAAAATTCTGACACTAGGGTTCATCGGGTCGCTGGGCGACTCGGTGTCCCACACGAAAAAGAGAAACTTGTCTATAGTCACTAGTTTATGTTACCTCATAGATTTCCTTTCTCATTGCAGCCAACCCCACAACGGTCCTCACGGTCCAACAGAACACGTCTCGCCATAAAACACCGATCACCGCGCCCGTACCTGTCAATGTAAGGATTTTACACCTATATCATCATACCATGTGATGCTGGCTTAGAATAGCATCACCCCACATCCTTCCCGTGGGTGTCGTAAGAGGTGACTGAGGGACGTGAAAGGCTGTATTATATTTTTTAGGCGACAGGTTGTATTACACATGTTTTCTGAAACAACCTTGGAAAACAATCCTCAAAAATGTCAGACCAGGCGATAGTGACCGTATTCCTACGGCTGTTAACGCTCTGCCTACCCTGCAAGGGATAAAGGCGTGATATATGTATGTATGTGTGTATGTCTTCCGAACTTGGTACCCAGTTAGATATCATTTCTTTTGTCGACAGACATAATGAAATTGGCTATTAACTTTCAAATTTATGTCTCTGGTGGGATAACAATAAGAAATCAATCTTATGACAACATATCACTATACAGGGTGTAAGAGTCGGTGTAACGAAAACTTTGCAGGCGTGATCAGACCATGAAACTGAACAACTTTTTCTATGTGGGCATGTTGGGAAACGTAAAAAAAATTTCGACCGTCCATACAAAATTCCCGATCAGCCGACTGACTTAGTATGGGAACTCGAATTTTTTTTTCTTTCCCAGCATAGCCCCCATAGAAGAACTTGGTACCCAGTAAGATATAATTTCTTTTGTCGACGGACACATTGAACTTATCTATTACCTTTCAAATTTATGTTTCTGCGGGGATAACAATAACCAATCAATCTTATGACTCTCTTTTCGTGTGGGACACCGAGCCGTCCAACGACCCGATGAACCCTAGTGTCAGAATTTTTCAACCGCCTTCTACAAGTAGCAGGCTTCTGACATGGTTGTGTAACGACCGCCGTCTAAGTGATCATAGACAGCAACCGGGACCTACGGCTTAACGTGTCATCCGAAACACGGAACCATCTAACTTACGGACAATCGGGTGGTTCAGCCCGCAATGTCCTAACCAGACTGGGAACAAATTCACAAAGTGATAAATATCAACTTTGTGAGTGACCCACCGAGAATCGAACCCGGAACCTTCTGCGTCTAAGGCAGTCGCACTACCACTGCGCCATATCGGTCGTCAATCTTATGACAACATCTCACTATATAGATCGTACATAACATCGGTAAATAGAAACCTAAGACAATGCACGACCTCGGCCTTGCGGTGTGCTAGAATATGTTTATAAATAACAGAATATTACATATTATGTGAGTAATAAATGTGTTGCCGTGTGATGCTGACTTAGAATAGCGTCGCCCCAATTCCTCCCGCAGGTGTTGCAATGTTGTTGGTGTTGGCCGCGTGATGCCAGCTTAGAATAGCATCACCCTACATCCTACCCGCGGGTGTCGTAAGAGGCGACTAAGGGACTCGAGAGTATTGGTGTATTACAATTATTAGGCGACAGGCTGACAACCTGTCACTATAGTGATACACATGTTTTCTTGAACAACCTTGGAAACAATCCTCAAAAATGTCAGACGTGGCGATAGCGACCGTATTCTTACGGCCGTTAACGCTCTGCCTACCCCGTAAGGGACAAAGGCGTGATATATGTATGTATGTATGTGTTGCAAGAGGCAACTAAGGGACTTGAGGGTTTCATGTGTATTACAACTTTAGGCGACAGGCTGACAACCTGTCACTACAGTGATACACGAATCATCTGAAGGGGCCCTCAATACTTGTCAGACGTGGCGATAACGACCGTAATTTTACGTAATTTTATCGCTATGCCTACCCCGCAAGGGATAAAGGCGTGATTTGTGTATGTATGTGAGTAATACCGGGGCGGAGGAGCGTCGGTGGACAACTGGTTAGGACACCGGTCTTACAATCGTAAAACCCGAGTTCGACCCCTCGCCATGTACCAATGCGTTTTTTCTCACGTACATTTACCGACTGCTCTGCTGGACTCTGACTGGACTGCTCTCACGGTGAAGGAAATATATCGTGATGAAATCCACATTCAAATAAAATTGGAATTCAGATCATATTTGAATGTGACGTCACCTAGGATTCGGGCCAGGTTAGCCTTCGGGTTGCAGAGGTCAGATGGCAGGCGCTTTGTGTAAAAACTTGGTTCCACGTCAAATCCCCTAGGTTAGGTAGCCGACCCCGACAGAGAAAATGATTCAGTTTGATGGTCTGATTATGACTGGAATGTTGTGTTTATAATTAGTTGCTATTATAGTTATTAACGTAACTAGAGGAATAACATTACATATACATACATACTTGTACAGATTTCACGCCTTTATCCCTTGCGGGAAAGGCAGATTGTTTGCGGTCCTAAAAATACGGTAGCTATCGCCGCGTCTGACAAATACAGGATGTAAAAAAAAATGCTGCTAATATTTTAAGGGGTGAATCAGCCCGTGAAACTGAACAACTTTCCCCAAGGAACATAAGTCGAAATATTTAAAATAAATGTGGGCCTCCCATACAAAATGTAGCAGTCTAGCGAGTCAACTGTACGGGAGGTCCAAAAATTTCGTTCATATTTCGACCTATGTTTCTCGGGGAAAGTTGTTCAGTTTCATGGGCTGATTCACCCCTTAAAATACTTGCAGCTATAAATATTTTTACACCTTATATTGAGGGCCTTTTCAGATGATTTGTGTACCACTGTAGTGACAGGTTGTCAGCCTGTCGCCTTGTTATTGTAGGAAAGTTTTTCATATTTGGCAATACGAAACCGACACTTTTACAAACGACAGAAGTAAATAATATGGCACAGTAGTGGTAACGTTTGCACAGGTGCTGAATGGTCGCAAGGTCTATTCCCGTGCAGTGTCACAATAAAGATATGTGGGACAATGTCATATGTACAATATGTCAATTGTTGGATGGATAGACATACATACATACACACATACATACATACATATATCACGCCTATATCCCTTACGGGGTAGGCAGAGCGCTAACGGCCGCAAAAATACGGTCGCTGTCGCCACGTCTGACAAATATAGAGGGCCATTTGAGATAATTTTGTGTATCACTATAGTGACAGGTTGTCAGCCTGTCGCCTAAAAGTTGTAATACCCCTGAAACTCTCAAGTTCCTCAGTTGCCTCTTACGACACCCACGCGTAGGAAATGGGGTGATGCTATTCTAAGCCGGCATCACACGGCACAATGGATAGACTGCAAAATAATACAAACTCACACACTTACATGCCTTTATCCTTGTCGGTAGAGCGTTATCAGCCGCAAAATACGGCGTTCAGTAGTAAAATGTCGAATTCGCAAAATGTCCAGCTCGCAAAATGTCCAATTGTCAAAATGGCAAACTCAAAAAATTACCAGTTCTCAATCACGCATATTGTAATTTTCCACGTCCATCTAACAAATATATTTGTTTGACTTATTCTGCCTCTTTTTTTACAAGTGGAAGGAAATAGTCTCTGCCTACCCCAACAGGATGGAGGCGTGATTTACTCATGTATGTTTCTTTTTGCAGTCGGAGAAACAGAGACAGCTAGAGGTTTCGAAGATCCAGACCGTAAGACTGATGTTGGAGCAAGAACAGAAATACATAAGGGATCTTAGAAGTAAGTATTATAAGATTGATAATCAGCAGTTTAAGAAAGAATCTCTAAATAGTGGCTGATGGTCATGTCTTCTCTCTCTCACTTCTTCTTCTTTCTTTTCGTGTGGGACATTAAGTCGTCCAACGACTTGATGAAACCTAGTATCAGAATTTTTCAACCGCCTTCTACAAGTAGCAGGCTTCTGACATGGTTGTGTAACGACCGCCGTCTAAGTGATCATAGACAGCAACTGGGATCTACGGCTTAACGTGCCATCCGAAACACAGAACCATCCTACTTACGGACAATCAGTGGCCTATGCAACGAAACTACAGGCTACAATTCTACAGGTGAAATTCGATGTACATTGCGTAGCCAGTAGGACTTGATATAACCAGGATTTTTGACTCGCTACGCAATGTATATCGAATTTCACCTGTAGAATTGTAGCCTGTAGTTTCGAAAAACGAGGCACAGGTAGTTCAGCCCGCAATGTCCTAACCAGACTGGGAACAAATTCACAAAGTGATAAATACCAACTTACCGAGAATCGAATCCGGAACCTTCTGCGTCAAAGGCAGTCGCATTAAAACTGCGCCACATCGGTCGTCACAGTCGTTTAGGTGAAACTTAAAATTCAAGTTTTGTTTAAAAATCTAAAATTTTTAAACAAAACTTCATGACACCAAATATTTGTTAATCGCATTGTTTATCTGACGAGTTTCCTTTCCGTTAAAACAAATATTTTCAATGTTTATATTCAAGCTTCCTCAAGAACAGTTGACAGACGAATTTATTTCAGTTTTCAGTTTGATTCGTTTGATGTATGTAGTGACAAAGATTATAATTTGCAAAGATTTTTTTTGCTTCTTAACTTACTGAAAATGCAATCTATTTAATGGATGTATCAGGCCTTGGAACTGAACAACTTTTCCCATGAAACATAGTCCGAAATATAAAGAAAATTTTAGAACCTCCCATACAAAATGTACCAACCGATAGATTCCATTTGTATGAGACGTCTAAAACTTTTTTCGACCTATGTTTCTTGGGGAAAGTTTTTGAGTTTCATGGACTGGTTCACCCCTTAAAATACTTTCAGTTTTTTTACTACTATAGTGGTTTCACTGATAGTTATTTTGTAGAGAAATATCTCTGAAAATAATGGATGGCAAAACTAGTTTGTATCTAGTGGTGTACATGGATGATGTGTTAGAGTTTCGTAATAAAATTATCAAGAGACGGTACAAATACAACGCGAAATATAAGACGGTTTATATACAGAAGTATAGGAGATTGATGACAGGTATTTATTTTTGTTTAATACTTTAAAAAAAAATGTGGGACTTCAGAGGATCCCCTCTCTCTCTTTTCGTGTGGGACACCGAGTCGTCCAACGACCCGATGAACCCTAGTATCAGAATTTTTCAACCGCCTTTTACAAGTAGCAGGCTTCTGACAAGGTTGTGTTGTGTTGTGTTCAGACAGGTTACAAATTCAAAAAGTGATAGTTATGAACTTTGTGAGTGACCCACCGAGAATCGGGACCTGCGTCAAAGGCAGTCGCACTACCACTGCGCCACATTTTGTGCAATAAAGTGTTTTTACTTACTTTTCAGACGAGCTGTCAAAAGTGCCTGACGTGCGCAAACAGTCGCAGCTGGAGTCCGCTGAACAGCGTTGTTCTACGCTGCAGCAGGAGATTGACAGCATAACAGCTGGCTTGGTAAGGAATTTGACATTTATTAATTTGGTTTTATGGTTGGTGCGTTTTAAACTCGGATAAAAGTTCATTGACCCAAAAGGAACGTCGGTGGCCAAGTGGTTAGGACACTCTCGCGGGGAAGTGAGTGTCGATTCTGTACATACATGCATATATCACGCATTTATCCCTTGCGGGGTAGGCAGAGCGTTAAACGCCGTAAGAATACGGTCGCTATCGCCACGTCTGACATTTTTGAGGATTGTTTTCCATGATGGTTGTTTCAGAAAACATGTGTACCACTATAGTGACAGGTTGTCAGCCTGTCGCCTAAAAAGTGTAATACACCAATACTCTCGAGTCCCTTAGTCACCTCTTACGACACCTGCGGGAACAATTAGGGATGATGCTATTCCAAGCCGGCATCACACGGCATAATAATAATACATACTATTGGTTATTCTCTGGTTTAGGTCAGTTTGAGGGGTAATCATGAAGTCAATGAACTTTAGTCCCAGGTTAAAGCGAAGCAACCCTAGCATAAAACTGTTAAATGAAAATAAGAAATGGTCAAATTTCGATCGTGGTATTATTAGCAGCAAATCAACCAATCCCGTTAGGTGTCAACCTATAGTAGTTATTCTTGTAAAATATAAGGTGTAAAAATATTAGCTGCAAATATTTTAAGGGGTCAATCAGCCTATGGAACTGAACAACTTTCCCCAAGAAACATGGTTTGAAATATGAGAAAATTTTTTGGACCTCCCATACAGTTGACTCGCTCAGCTGCTACATTTTGTATGCGGGGTCCAAAAATTTCTTTCATATTTCGACCTATGTTTCTTGGGGAAAGTTGTTCAGTTTCATGGGCTGATTTACCCCTTAAAATATTTGCAGCTAATATTTTTACACCCTGTATGTGAAAAACCAAAGTTAAAGTTGATTGTTTGGTATACTGTTCTACCACTCCGCAATTTTAACCTTTTTCTTATTTTCGTTTATGTGGATGATATGAATTTTCAAACTTTTTATTATTATCAGATTTTTCCCCTTACTTCACCAATTTCCAACTACGCAATTTTTTTTTTAATTATTTCCACTGTTGTATGAAAATTTCCCTACAATTTTTACTTTGATTGTTTGCAATGCTGTAGACTTGGCCGTTAGCCATTTAGTTGCAAAAGAAATTTAGAACTTAGTTTCACTCTTTGATTTATTTCGCAATATTGATGTTAGATTGTGTAAGTTTTTTTTGTGGGCCGAAATAATTACATGTTTTTAGATAATGTATGTAAAAATAATAACTGTTCTTTCTTAAAAATGTATAAAATCCGAATACAGACCGTGTTTTGTAGAAAATGTACGTTTTGTAGAAATTTGTATTGAATGTTTTTTAATATTGGACCAATATGCTGGAAAACTAAAAAAAATTGTATATCGTACAGTCAGATCAGTCAGCTGATCGTGAATTACGTAGATCAATTTCTTTTATTCGTTTTCCACTATTGAACCCATTATTAAAATTCGATAGTGTCCTGGGTCATTAAAAAATATAACGCTTAAAACTATTGTCCAAAAATACTACGGAATTCATTCATCATTTTTTGAAGTATTCAAAGTTTAAATAATAAACAGAAAAATGATATAAAGTAAGTGTTTTGACGCCATCCAAATACTTACGGCGTGACGTCATACTTCTAGTTCTTCAAACAAAATACCGTTTTAGATCGTTTTAAAAAGTAGCTCATTTGACCTTTCAGGAAACAAGCCTATTGTTCTTCATATTGCCCTATACAAAAAACAATCTCTCCGCAACACGGCGGTGTATATTTTTCTATAAATAATGACATTTCGGGCCACAAAAACATGAGGCGAAAATGAGTAATACAAATTCATTCGACCATGATTCCATTCTCCATTTGGGTTCAAAACTAACTCTGTAAACCCTAACTTGGGACCGCGGGACCTTACGCTTATTTTGAATCTCAATAGGTAAAATTTAAATAAGGTGTAAAAATATTCGCTGCAAATATTTTAAGGGGTGAATCAGCCCATGAAACTGAACAACTTTCCCAAAGGAACATAGGTCAAAATATAAAAATTTTTGGACCTCCCGTACAAGATGTAACAGCCGAGCGAGTCAACTGTATGGGAGGTCCAAAGATTTTTTCATATCGACTTATGTTCCTTGATGAAAGTTGTTCAGTTTCATGGGCTGATTCACACCTTAAAATATTTGCTGCAAATTTTTTACACTCTGTATTTGGTCTAGGGGTTTCTCTTTTCGTGTGGGACTCCGAGTCGTCCAACGACTTTTGAATTAAGAAATCCGCCAGATGGCATTGTACGCCGCTTTAAATAATGTGATGATCCGTGTGATGCCGACTTAGAATAGCATCACCCCGCATCTTTCCCGCGGGTGTCGTAAGAGGTGACTAAGGGACTCGAGAATATTGGTGTATTACAATTTTTAAGCGACAGGCTAACAACCTGTCACTATAGTGATACACATGTTTTCTAAAACAGCCTTGGAAAACAATCCACAAACCTGGCGATAGCGACCGTATTCTTACGGCTGTTATTGCTCTGCCTACCCCGCAAGGGACAAAGGCGTGATATGTGTATGTATGTATGAATAATGTCGGACTGACTACCAACATTTGGCAGTTAATACGACATATTCTATGGTGGGGTACAACGCCCTCTTGCGGATCTAATCTTTTACTTTATTTTCTGAATGTATGAATTCTGATTTTTTGAGGAAGCAAAATGGTCTAGAAGCTTACCTATTTATTTGAATGAATCAAAATAAGCGTGTCTGTGTGCGTCGCTTCTGTGCATGTGTGCGTTACATTCGAGTGAAATGTGACGTTTTGGGTTATTGACGTTTTGACTCTGTGACCATTTTGTGACTGAACATTTCGACATTGTGATTAACTTATGATTGCTAAGCTTGTTGGGATATTCCTGGGAATAATTTTGCAGGATGTTTTTGATGGGAATTAAGTAAAAAGTTTACAGGAATATTTTTTTAAAATGGAAGTTCTCAAAAATGACAGACGGTGCGATAGTGACCGTATTCTTACGGCCGTTAACGCTCTACCTACCCCGCAAGGGATAAAGTCGTGATATATGTATGTAGTTCTCTTATATCGAGAATATTTTCAATGTTTTGAAATGATACAATACAATTTTTTTCAAATAACGCCGATGAATGTCAATTGCCGTGTGATGCCGGCTTAGAATAGCATCACCCCATTTCTTTCCCGTGGGTGTCGTAGAAGCCCACTAAGGGATTTGAGGGTTTCATGTGTAGTGCAGTTTTAAGCTGACAACCTGTCACTATAGTGAGGTACTCCGAAATTTAATGTTCTGTATTATTTTCTTAGTATTTTTCTACGGTAAGATTAATTGTGGAAGCGACGTGCATAGATTTTGAAAAAAATGAAATTCGATATACAGAATAAAATTATAACACTAAAACCTTCTCACTTTTCGTCTCGTCGTGGGATTTGGTGCAACTGTACAGACAAACATTGCAATATTTCTAAACCTTTTTTTACTTACTTTATTGCCATAAGTTTGTGGAGATTTATACTTACCTCTCTAAATAAAAAAATAGACTTTAGCTTTATCTAGCAGGCTTTGCTATTGTCTCTTGTTGATTAATGGTATAGCAAATTACTGCTCTCATATTCTACTTTTTTGGAGTTCACAATTTTGCCTTCACCCTTTGTGAGACACCGAGTCGTCCAACGACCTAAAGATTCAAGATTCAATCGTTTATTTCCAAGTAGATTCACAATGAATGCTTTTAGAATGTCAGAGAGTTACAATATAATACTGTCGCTGAATAAATGAATTAGTCATTGTAAACATTAACAATTTTATGTTCCTAATAGAATCGCGGCTCGGATGGGATAAAAAAAATAAAAATAAAAGCACTGCCTCGAGGCAGGCCAGGCTGACCACACAGCATTTAACTTACGTCATCACCATCAATTTATGAAATCAATTAAGGTCAAAAAAATCTCCACAAACTCTAGGCCACAAGCACCGACAAATACTGCAATGTTTGCCTCACGATTAACCTTCTAGCCGGCATCGGAGCCCCCGCTCCCCGCGCCCCTGACCCCCCGGCTCGTGGGCCGGACCAAAGCCCCCCCCACCAACCAGGCCTTCGACAAGACTTCGCCGCCCCCACAAAACACGGGCTTCCTAAGCGGCCTACCAAGATCACTGAGCAATCTCACCGGACAGAGCCTAAGGAACTTGCGGCAAAGACAGAACAGCAAACAACAAGAGAACCAACCGCCGCTAGTCAGACAGAACTCAGACGAAACTACGAAAAGGAGGCAGCACGTTCACAACAATACCGTCCCAATGGTGCCCACAACTTGCCTAGACAACGTCACCCCTCCGCCGCTACCTCCCAGGTCCACCGAACGACCGAAACGCAACCCTCTAAGCCCCCCTTTGAACCCCCTAGCGAAACCCAAACCCTGCACCTCCGCGTCCCCGATCCACAACCAGTATTACAAACCGAGACAGCCCTTCCCAATGCACCAATCAATGCCAGCGTATAACGACAACGCTGCGAAGTTGAGGAGGTCGTCGCATTCTTTGGACGGAGAACTTGATGGGCCGCAACCGAATTCGATCGCGTTGCAGATGAACTATCCGCTGGTTAATGCGCCGCCGCCGCCTTTGCAGGTATTTGTGAATCTGTAAAGTTTGTGTTTTTTAGTTGGCAGCATTGGATGATATAGACCAATGATAGGGCGTTATTTGTGTTCGTTCGATTTTGATTGGTCGGTAGACTGTTATGGGTTTTTTCATGAGACTAAGTCAGAACGATAACATTATTGGGCATTATTATAATCTGTAAAATATAGGATGATCCCTGTGACGTTTGTGGCCTTGGAGCAAATGCTATGACATAAGGTCCATTTTCCTTTGTTGACTAGAAAAATCTACCTTATGTCATAGCATTTGCTCCATCGTATATTTTGAAGACTGTAGAATGGTAGGAATACAATATTGGATTGTTCCAGCTATTGGCCTGATGTAAGCAACTTATAACGGAAAAAATAATGAACAGACCAATGATAAAACTTGAATTGGATAAGCTCTATTCTGATTGGTCAATAGTCTGAGTGCTGCCATCTAGTAAACACAATTCACAACTTTTTAATACTATATTGGTGTCGGTATATATATTTGTATCGTAGCTTTGTGTATTCACATTCTTTTCTTGCATTAGCTTTCTTTGTTTTGTATCTAACTGAATGCTTCTATCTCCTGTTTATGTTTTTTTTACTTACAAAATTCTCGCAATTATTGTCTTATTAAGGTTTTTAGGTTAGTATTGACCAAAAGTACATTCAATATTACAATTATTTTATATCATTTATTTATTGGTATGTTATTCTGACTAACAAAAACATTTACAATATAAAACAATTCTAAATGATATTCAAACCAAAAATTCTATTTTTTGTATGGCTAAGAAACTGTAAGTTAAAACAGTACAATTCGATGTACATTTTGTAACTAGCTAGTCAAATAATCGCAATTAGAAAAACAACTATCTTAACTAACCAAAAGTGGCGCTGTCATTCTGTGAAATTGGTTCAGAAAAGGATAAGACGTAACTATCTAAGTCATTCCATTTGAAAAAAAAAAGAATGGTCTTTCACCATTTCTAGTAAATTTAATCTCCATCGTTTTATATGCCGCCTTATTTTGAAAGATTCTGAGTGAACTCGATTTCCGGGTCAGCTCGAGTTCCGGGTGAGAACCAAGCCGTCGACAGGCCTAGTTTTGATGGCCCCCGGGGCCGTAAATGTAGAGAGCATCACAAAAAAGTGCACGTAACAACCGTGTTGTGGTTGCAGCAGGACGACAGAGGGAATGTGCCTGTTCTACACGTGCGCAGTCAGTCCTCGCCCGAGCATTTGGACCACGAGCTACCCAGGCGTGAGTACATGTTTATTTGTTCAAATTTAACCGTGGGACTTGAGGGTTACAGATGCATTACAACTTTTAAGCGACAGGCTGACAACCTGTCACTATAGTGATAAACAAAATTATCTCAAAAGGCCCCTTTATATTTATCAGACGTTGCGATAGCGACCGTATTTTTACGGCCGTTAACGCTCTGCCTACCCTCTCTTCTTCTTCTCTTTGCTAGCCCATGAAACTGAACAACTTTCCCCAATCAACAAAGGTCGATATATGAAAAAGATTTTGGACCTCCCACAAATTGAGCTAGTCGGGCGGTAAAAAAAAAATTCATATTACGACCATTTTTTTTTGGGAAAAGTTGTTCAGTTTCATGCGTTGATTCACTCCTTAAAGTATTTGCATCTAATATTGTTACACGCTGTATTGTTGGACGTATGTTTTCAGCAGGCGCCCTTGCGGAGAAGGAGGCGTGGTCGCGCGGTACGCCCCCGCCCGGCACGCCCCCGCCCCCTTACGCGCACAATACACAGGTATGTATATAATTAGATAGCCCTCCATTTCCCAAGCTCCCAACTAACAACTTTGGGAGAAGGAGGTGACTGAAAAACAGCATTGCGTACACCCTGACTGGTTCTACGCAACACTAAGATGAGTCACGTCCTATTGTTTATGTACCTATATTTGGAATTAGATATGACATTTGTAATTGTAATTCACAAAGTGATAAATATCAAATTTTGTGAGTGACCCACCGAGAATCGAGCCCTGAACGTTCTGCGTCAAAGGCAGTCGCACTACCACTGCGCCACATCGGTCCACAAGACTACTATGGCACAACAGTCCACAGCTGGATATGGGCCTCCCCCGATTGGGGGGTATTGCCATACTCACCACGCTTGGCAGGCGGATTGGTGAGCGCAGGGCAAGACAATTCATTCACCAACTGTTGGTTTTAAAAGGCGGTTGAAAAATTTTGACATTAGGGTTCATGTGGTCTTTGGACGACTCAGTATCCCACACGAAAAGAGAGGAGAGTTTTAAAAAGAAAATGTTTTGCTTGCTCACTTTGCTTGCTGGCTATTTTCTTAATTAAATTGACTATTTATTTTTATATTATTTTATTATATTATATTATTTGCCTGTTTATTTGTTTTTCAGCCGTGTGCCGACCCTCAGCGAGCGATTATATCTATGGAGGAAGACGACTCCCCTGCGTCTGTAAGTTATTTATCTCAATCCGTCCTTTTGGCGGCCGCGTGATGCCGACTTAGAATAGCATCACCCCACAGTCTCCCGTGGGTGTCGTAAATGGCGACTAAGAGAATCGAGGGTTTCATGTGTATTACAATTTTAGGCGACAGGCTGACAACCTGTCACTTCAGAGATACACGAAGCATCTGAAGGAACCCGTCTTTTACACCCTTTGTATGTATGTATAAATAGATCGAATTATCGAATTCTATGTCTTTTTCCAGGATAATTCAACATACTCCGGATTGTTCTCAAATCTGCGCTCCGTGCGAGAATCGAAGGCGCGGACGGCGGTGTTGCTCAACTGGCTACTAGGAGAACGAAGGTTAGCCTTGTCATTTCTATTACAAATCTTAAGTGGATCGTGTTGCTGGAAATTTTCATACAAAAGGCGTTAACACTTTTATCATACTTACCGGTAATCAATTACTTTGACTTTTGGGTATTTAATTTACTAAAACTAGGTTTATACGTTTTTATTTATTTGATATACGTAGTCGGTCCCAAAGTTCTGTCATATATGAAAATACTGATAAAATAAAAAGTACCAATCCGTTTTTAATAATTTATATACCAATTAAAAATACAATTATCGGAGAATCAAAAGAACATAAAACTATTCGAAATGACCTCCCTTGCTTTTAATAACGGCCATCAACCGCGGCGGCCAGTCGTCTATCGCAGCACGCACCATATACATGTCGATTTCAGCGACTGCTTTAACTATGGCTGACTTCAGACTCTCCAAATTTTTATGGGGCTTAGCACAGACCTTGCTCTCTAAGACCTGCCAAATTTTATAGTCCAGAGGATTAAGGTCCGGACTGGAGGAAGGCCAATCTTCGTGTCTTATAAAGTCAATGTTTTGACGTTCGAACCAGGCTTGAGTGGTCTTGGCTTTGTGAGCGGGCGCAGAATCCTGCTGGAACACAAAGTGATGTCCTGAAAATAGTGTGTTGGGCAGGTCTTTGACGTACCGATCCAAAACCGTCTCTTGGTACACTTTTGCACTGGTTTTGACCCCCTTTTCGCAAAAATGAACCTCAGTTGGCCCATAGTAGGAGACTCCTAACCAGACCATGACTGAAGAGGGATGATGCCCATGTTGCACCCGCGGAACTTTGTTTCCTGCTTCTTCAGAGCTGGTAGCGTACACTCTTATCGTTTTGTTTATTATACTTTTCTTCTATATCAAAAATTTTTTCGTCTGTAAAAAGTATATCGCGGTGCCGGTTTTTCGCGTACCGTTTTAACAACACCCGGGATCTTTTGAGTCTAATTTGTTATAAACGGGCATTAAGTAAGTGCCCACTCTTTTTTTTGTATGCTCGCAGCTTAAGGTCTTCGTTTAAAACCTTTTTCACTGTTTTTCTACTAACCTTCATCTGCAGAGCCATAAGTTTCTGTTTTCGGACAGGATTTCTTCGTATGCGCTCCTTGATCGCTTTGATCACTGCTGGTGTTCTTGCGGAGCGAGGCCGGCCAGTTCTTTTTTTGTCCTCAACACTAGAGACTTCATTGTACCTACTTATAGTACGATACACAAACCTAAGCGTTATTTTCAATTTTTTGAGCAACTTAAAAATGGTACTCGGCGAGTGCCCACAGCGATGCAACGCCAAAACTGCTATTCGGTTTTCTTTCAAAGTCCACTCCATCGTGAAAAATCGCGCCAAATGATCATTTATTGTTTTAAAATAATTGTCAAACATTCAAAAACGGAATGCAATAAAACTTTTCCAAATTCGTGTTCTAAATTCAAAAATAATGTGCCAGTGACAGAACTTTGGGACCGACTACGTATATTACAGTTTCAGAAATTATGAGGCACAAAAGTACACTTTTTTTGATACTGAAA